>CM046671.1:19753282-21146160 GCA_025594165.1 Tamias sibiricus
GCTCTTCGTGCAGAGAACACTTCTTATATTCTCAGCAAAATAATTATGAAATTTGAAAAATCAGCATTCATGTGAAGTTTAAGCTAATTTCAAATAGGAATATTTTTATAATACAAATGCTAATTCTGATTCTTTAAAAAAAGAAAAACCACTGCTAATTTGCCAAAGTCCGCCAGCTCCTCCTCATCTATGTCCTCAGTTGGCATCAGTTTTCTCCACCGATGGAGGCAGTGCAGCCTATCAGAAATCCCTGTGATTTCACTCACTGTTAAAATGCTGCCTAATTCTGCTTTAAAAAAAGAGCTGGCTCACTCATTTGAATAAGTCCTAGTTTATTATAGGCAACAAGACGATCAAATAAAAGCCCAGCTGAATCTCAGCAGAAGAGGTCTATTCATTTTTTCTCTGCACTTAAATGAAAGCTGTGTCAGCGCATGATAGTCATTTAATAATACTAATCTCAATAGCATCTTATGTTTTTACAACAATTCTGGTTTTTTTCTGTCAGACATGTTTTTTTTCTGTTAGTCTATGTTCAATTTAAAAAGAAAAAAAAAAAAAAACCTTTTGTTTCTTTCCAAGATCATTAATAAATATGGCCTTGCTAGTTTTGTAATTAAAAGAGAAAATATCATGTACTGCAAATCAGATATGGACAAACATCTGCCTAATTCAAGTCTATATAAATACAATTCATCCCTCAACTTCATCTAAGGATGTTGACCAAAAATTTAACTTCTGTTTGTTGACTGAGATAGAGATATTGGTCAAGAAGGATTAGATTTCCTATTCCTAAAGGACTTTATTTCCTTGACTAAAACAAATTAATAATGCTTTATTACAAATGTAAGAAAGAATGAGTAACATTTCTTTCCACATCTGTCATTTTCTTCCTGGTCAAATGATAATCCAAGTACTCCTTATTTATCAGTATCTAATACGTACCTGAAAATTCATTAAATGATTTTTCAGATATGCTATTCATTTAGTGAGTAGAGAAATGATCCTTATCAACTCTGTACAAAAACGTTGAATTTCTTCATGTGCCTTGCTTTTATAAATAGATTAAAATAGATTCTACTGTCATTTTATAACTAAAAAGAGCCAATATAAACAAACAAACAAACAAGTAAAGAAATAAATAAACACATAAATGGCCCAGAGAATCAGGTGTGATGGTGCATACCTGTAATCCCAGCAGCTCATGAGGCGGAGGCAGGAGGATCACAAGTTCAAAGCCAGTCTCATCAAAAGCAAGGTTGTAAGCAACTCAGTAAGACCCTGTCTCTAAATAAAATACAAAATATGGCTAGGGATGTGGCTCAGTGGTCCAGTGCCCCTGAGTTCAAGCTCTGGTACAAAAACAAACAAACAAACAAACAAACAAAAACCCAGAAATGTACACAATCTGGTGAAAAGAAGAAGGAAACAAACAAACAAACAACAACAACAAAAAAAAAAACACTGAAAAATATCTTTGTAAAAACCTAATAAAAAGTTGGAAAACAAAAAAAGTATTTAATAACTTACCAATGAATAATGAATAAATTTGGTGGGTATTTATATTTTTAATTTTAATTTTTAAAATTTGTTCTAATTTGTTACACATAACAATAGAATGCATTTTAACACATCATACATCAATGGGATATAAATTCTCATTCTTCTGGTTTTACGTAATGTAGGATTACACCCCTTGTGTAATCGTATATGCAGTTCAGGTAATAATGTCAGATACATTCTATTATCCTTCCTAGTCTCACATCTACTCCCCTTCCTTCACTCCTTTCTGTCTAATCCAAAGTACTTCTATTCTTCCCTAGCACCTCCTCCCTTACTGTGGATTAGCTTCCACATGTCAGAGAAAACATTTGGCTTTAGTTCTTTGGAATTGGCTTATTTTGCTTAGCATGATATTCTCCAGGTACTTCCATTTATTGGCATCTGCCATAATTTCATTCTTCTTTAAGGCTGAGTAATATTCCATTGTGTATATATACTGCATTTTTTTTAATCCATTCATGTAATAGATGATAAAGTAGGCTCAAGTCTTTACCATGTGGGCTCACAACGGGGGAAATGACTTCCTTAAAAAGACTCCTAAAGAACAAGGAGTAAAATCATGAATCAACAAATGGGATGGAATCAAACTAGAAAGCTTCTTCTCATCAAAGGAAATGATTAATAATGTAAGGAGAGAGCCTACAGAATGGGAAAAAAATCTTTACCACATGTACCCCAGAGAGAATATAAATCTCGAGAATATATAAGGAACTCAAAAAACTCAACACTAAAAAAACAAATAACCCAATCAATAAATGTGCTAAGGAATTGAACAGGCACTTTACAGAAGAAGACATACAATCTATCAACGAATATATGAAAACATTTTCAACATCTCTAGCAATTAGAGAAGTGCAATGGCAATCATGAAGAATACAAGCAACAATGGGGCTGGGGTTGTGGCTCAGCGGTAGAGCATTCGCCTAGCACACGTGCACGACCTGGATTCAATCCTCAGCACCACCACGTAAACATAAATGCATTGCATTATGTGCAATTAAAGCAAATAAATAAATATTAAAAAAAAAGAATACAAGCAACAATAAATGTTGGTTAGGATGTGGGGGAAAGGTACACTTGTACGTTGCTGGTGGGACAGTAAATTGGGTCAACCATTATGGAAAGCATTATGAAGTTTCCTCAGAAAACTTGGAATGGAACCACCACTTGACCCAGTTACCCCACTCCTAGGTTTATACCTAAGGGACTTAAAATCATCACACTTCAGTGATGCAGCCACATGGATGTTTATAGCAGCTCAATTGACAATATCAAAACTATGGAACCAACCTAGGTGCCATTCAACAGATGGGTATTTCTGGTTTTGCAAGGGCTGAGGACCACAGCACGAAACTATACACAACATCAAGTACAAATCCATTTTTTTTTTCTCAACTGCAACAAACGCATGATGTAGCTAAAATGCACATATTATTTAAAATGTAAAGTTGTCATGTTTGCTTGTTTACTATCATTAATTATACTGGGACAAGAGGTGTACACTTTGATCCAATTCTAATGTTATGTAAAGTGCTATTTACTATCAAATAACATGATAAAGATCCATACAAAATTCAAAGAACTCCAAGAAAAACTTAAGCATGGAGGACTTGCCTCAATGAGATGTGGTGACCAGACCAGGGAGATGCAGGGAAGAATCACCATGCTGAGGTGTGGCAGGTTACAGGGACCTGCAGGGAGGGCTCCTGGGGTGTGGAGCAGTGCTAGAGGCTCATCAGAAACTGAGCACTCAAGACTGCTCCTAACCTCCAGAATGCTGACACTATAAGACTGAATTGTTAATATCATTTTCTTAAAATTATGAGCATATGTTATTGCCATAATTATGTTCACTAACATGATCATTTATGTATTTATTTTTTGCATAACCTAAAATTTCAGCTAAAATTTTGGCATTCTCTATTCATGGCTACCCACATTGCTTTGCCTCTGAACAACAATGAGTATCTGAATGAACACCTTAAGTTTAGATCTGCATCAGCCCAGAATCTTGGCCTGTCTGGAATACCTAAGATGTATTTAATTATGTGAGATGGAGGTGATCAGATAGTTCCCTAACAACTTGGAAATCAGCCAAAGGGGGAAAAAAAAAAAGTAAAAAGAAACGGCAAGCCACTTTCCCCCTTTCTCTGATCTCAGTTGTGATATTTTTCTTTCAAGCCTGACTGCCTCCTTGATCCAAACACTTTTGTAAACCCTTCGTTGAGTCAGTAACATCTTCATCAGCGCTCAATCAGATATCGCTTAGGATGTGGTGTGAGGAGTGTAAAGACAATTTGACAGAAAAAGTCTCAGGGATCACACGAGAGAAATAGAAGGGGAAAGTCCCCTTCTGTATCATCTCCAAAAATCAATAACTTCTCAATAAATCACTAAGTTAAAAAGTAAATAAATTTTTGAAGTGCTGTCTATTATAGAAGAGTGCCTGCTATTCGTAAAAATTTCTTCTTGTAAATTTCCTCAAAGTTAAATAGTTTCCTTTATCAGTTGGGATATATCATACTAGATAATAGGCAGTGTGCTCCCCAATAGTTTAAAGACCTTGGAGTTTTTGGAGATTATATGTATCTTATGTCTACTTTTAACAGGGTCAGTCTCTCTTGAGACACTTAAGTTTTATATATGTATATGTATATATATATATATATGTGTGTGTGTGTGTGTGTGTGTGTGTATGTATATATGCACATATATACATATATAAAAAGTTTATATATATGTGTATATATATACATATGTTTTATATACATATATATACATATATATTACTGTCTGCTATGATCAGAAAGAAATGTGATTTTTTTTCCCAAAGAGTGCTGTTTCATGTCACGTTAGAACATTTTCTTTGCAGTCCTTTCTGTGCCAGAAGCACTAAGCTTCTGTTCCTCTAAGAACTGCAGCCAGCTTCTGTTTCCAGGACAGCGGGGTGCAGCCTCACTTTCTACACAAACAACATCACCTGCTATCTTCAAATTATATCGTCATGAATGATTCTTAAATCTCCCAAACCATCCCAAGTATGCTTTGAAAATCAGTCCTCCAACGCATCTCTTTGCTCTATCACTTATTTTTCTCCAACACCTTCTGCTAAATGAACAAGATTCTCAATTGTATCCATGCAGACTATGGATTTTCAATCCTCTATAAAGATGTTTATCTAGTATTACAAAAATATTACACATTACAAGTGCTGTCTATTATAGAAGAGTGCCTGCTATTCGTAAAAATTTCTTCTTGTAAATTTCCTCAAAGTTAAATAGTGTCTGACAATGGTGTCTGACAAGACACCATGCCCTATAAAACTGACATTAAATGTGTACGTAACTAAGCGTATGTTTTTTGATACATATATCTGACTGATGAGTTTCTTCACCAAATTTTTTCCTGGTAAATGACTTTTGGGGAGCTTCTTGGGCTCATCTACTTTCTTCTCAGGGCTCTAGGCTTTGTATGATTTTTGGCTTTTCTTACTTAAGAATGAAGAGTCTATAAAGATAATAATGAACAATCACAAATGCAAAACGCAATCTGGTTATGAGTGAAGCCGCGAAATGGCTGAGGAGAACACAGACTCGCCCCCTTTGACTCACAGCCTTACACAGTTTGCACTTCCATGAACATGCCAATTCATTGGTTTGGGGCAAGTTTCACAAGTTATGGGAACTGGGCAGGGAAAATTAAATTCGTGGGAACGTCCTACCCATTTAATTTTAAGGGTTTCTAAGCAAATTTTGAAATCAAGACAAAAAAAGTATTTTGAAAGAAGAAAATTTGAATCTTCCCAAAATGCAAGCAACTATTTTGAATACATAAGATGTCAGAAAAACAAAAGCACTCAGAAGTCAAATGGTCCACTTTCAGGTCAGCATGAAGATGCTTCTAGCAACAGGATGGGAATGACTAGATGACCTACATGTTTTCTTCCAAATCTGGGACTTTCCAATACTCATTTTTCACTTCTGAGAAGCCATGGAGTCTGGTAATTTTAAAATGTAAGAATTAATCACACTATAAAATTGCTGATATTTTTTCAGTTCCTACTTCTTTAGTAACAAAAACTTCCATAAAACATTTCTTCACATAAGAGTCTAACCTCTCAAAATCAACTAACTTCTGTCCTAACTTCTCAAAAATCAAATACAGAATTGTTGAGCAAAAATGTTGCCACATCTGCCGTTCATGTTTATGTACCTAGACTGTATATTCCCTAAAATGCTTTATTTATGGTACTTACTCATTTTGCCATGATTGTATCTGTTCTGTATTTTATTCAATTTATTTTTGTTTGTTTGTTTTTGACACCAGGGATAGAACCCAGGGGCACTTAACCACTGAGCCACGTACTCAGCCCTTGTTATGTTTTATTTTGAGACAGGATCTCTCTAAGTTGATGTGGCTGGCTTTGAATTCATGAGCATCCTGCCTCAGCCTCTCAAGATGCTGAAATTACAGGAATGCACCACGGTGCTGGTCTATATATCTGTCCGATTTAATTTTTCACATAATTATATCCTTCATTTTGAACAGATTATAAACTTCTAAAAATGATCGATTATAAAAATTCATCTGTCTCATAGGACCTAGCTTGATGTTCAACTAGTAGTTAAACAGCTATAATACTTGTTTCTTTCATTAATAAAAAATGTGTTGCTTAGGCTACACTCTCTAAATTCTCCATATAGCTAAAATTCTATGATTCTAAAAACTTTTTGAATCATTTTTTTTTATGATTTTTAAAAAGCTTGACTAGAAGGATGCTTGGTATCATGTAATGTGGAAAACCATAAATTTATACCAAGTTTAAACATTTGCCTTATTTCTCAATGACAAAAGCAAACTGCTATTTTACGTTCATCTTACATTTACTAGAGATGTTCTACATAAATCTGTTAAAGTGATTCATTCTTGGTAGTTAAAGAACACTGTTATTTTGTGTTCTATTCAGAGGAAAGGCAATTGTTTAAAAGAATTAGGTATTTTTTAAGTGCCTTATAAACTACATAGCATACTGCTGGTCATTCGATAACTGATGATAAATATCATTGAAAAATCTTCACAATTGGATTATTCTATCCAAACTAATTCTCTGTAGAAAATAATACCAAACAATAATGCCATTAAATATGATGGAATTCTTTCTGAGCATGCCTATTCAGAAATGGTATTTTCGTTTTTTTACAATTGAATATAGCAGAAATTGATTGAATTTTTCTCAATGCTTACAGGGCAACAGCTCAGAAATAATTTGCTAAAGGTCTACTGTGGCTCTTAAGAAGGCATTTTATTTAACCATAAATGTGTAAACTTGGTATCATTCTGTATGTTTCCTGAGGCTTTAAACTATGCCAATAAGAATAACTGGGAGAGAGGGAAATGATTTTAAAAAATACTACATGAGATTTTCAACAGTGTATATACCTTGTAGGTTAAATATTATGATCTTGAACTAACCAGTGAAACTTTTGCCCTTACACTATCCAAGCAATTAGTTTTATTCTCCATTTCACACTCCTTATGAATTATCCCATTCTGTTTAAGAAACAGAATATGAGCTAAATTTTGTCCTCTTCAAGATTCCTAACTGCTAGTATCTCAAAATATGAGCTTATTTAGAAAATAAATGTTTCAAGAATTTATTATATTAAATATAATATATATTATATTTAATATATATATAAAATGAATTATATTATATATATTAAAATGAATTTATTAAAATGAATTTATTAGGATGAGCCCTAATCCATTATGAGCAACATCCCTATAAAGAAAGGAAATTCAGGGGCTGGAGTTGTGGCTCAGAAGGAGAGCACACACCTAGCATGTGTGAGGCACCGGGTTCCATCCTCAGCACCACATACAAATAAAATAAAAGTATTGTGTACACCTACAACTAAAAAATAAATATTAAAAAATAAGAAAGGAAATTCAGGAGCAGATGTGTACAGAGAAAGGCCATGTGGATAAACAGGAAGCAGGACACTGTCTAGATGCCACAGAGAGGGCTCGGTGGACCCTCCTGACCCTCCCAAGGAGCAAATCCTGCCATCACTTGCTGTTGGCTGTTCAGCCTCCAGAACCAGATTTCTAGGTTTAGATCTTCATACTCTGTTATGACAGTCTACTACGGAAGGTAAAGCAATTTTGCATAAGTAAAAAGCTTCAACGTTAATGTAAGAATGGGAGAAATCTAAGTGAAAGGGCTCACGTCTAAAACATAAAGGAAAAAGAGTGTGGCAAAATTATCTCCGCAGTTGAGTTGGACCATCATTCATGGGGAAGAAGTTGCTCATGAGCAGATTATCAAATAAGAAATAGAAGACCAAGTATGACAGAGAATAAAAAATAAATCAGGGCATAAATAATGGCATTTTATTAGGGAAAATGAGATATTGAAATTGAACTTAAAATGAATAGCAATTATTTTTTTTGGTTCATATGAGAACATAAGGATGTTGTGGTTGCAGACAAAGCAAGAATGTGATTATGGGCACAGCAGTGCAAAAGTGTATGGGAATAATGAGTTGGAAAGCACAGAGCAGAGGTAAGGTTGGAAAAGATGGAGAAGGTAGATAAGTCAGGGGATTAGAAAAGTGCCAAACTACTTACACTTAATTTTGAAGGCAGCAGGAACACTTGGACGATGTTGACTGAATTCACTAGACCTGGTATTAAGGAACATAATTCCGTTGGCACTTGGGTAGAGCTATAATGAAGGGGATACAGACTGCAGACATGTTCCTGGATTCTCCTCTTTGGAAGTACTGAATGTATGGAATGGAATATTTTTTATTTAAAAAGTTTACTCACAAACCTTTTTCTTAAAATGCGCTGAATGTCAAATATATGAATGAACCTCAGTTTGCCGTGTGTTCATTAATATCTGGGCCTAATCTAGCTAGGGCAGAAGGAAGAAGGAAAAACATGTTACATTCCACAACGCTGTTTAACTTTGTATGGAGCTTGAATTCCTTGCATGGAAACAAAGATATTGAAGAAGACATAATGATCCTTAGGATATGAATAGTGGCTTTTAGTGTGCATTGGTGTCTTCTGAAAGAAATGCTAAAAAAAAAATAAATCAATAAAATAAAACAACAGCCAAAGGGTGGGGGAATACTCTGTCACTCACTGCTTAGCTAGAGCTTCTTATTCAGCTGGCCTGAGGTGAGGATCTGAAGACTCTGAAGTTTCTTTTCTTTTTCTTTCTTCTTCTTCCTCCTCCTCTCTTCTTCTCCTCCTCCTTCTCCCCCCTCCTCCTTCTTCTCTTTTGTTTAAACAAATGGGAATTCATTTTGCTCAGGAAGGTCAAGTCTGGAAGTGAATGATGGCTAGCTGGTGAGAGTGAAAATTGGTGCAAACACTAAGGAAAGCAGTATGGAGTTCCCTTAGGAATCCTCAGGAATCCTGGTTTAGGGAAATGGAATTAAGAATGGAAGGTGAAGTGGGTGGGAATTGGTTCTTTCTAAGGAATCAGATTGACTTGCATTTCTTAGTATAATAGTTTATACAGCAGCAAGCTCAATGAGGTAAAGCCTCTGAGTTGGTATCTCTGTGATATTTTTATTTGTTCTTTATAGATATTAGATATGAATGACAGTAGAGTGTTTTTGGAGATATCATACATACATGGAGTATAACTCATTCCAATTTGAATCCCATTCTTGTGGTGGTACATGATGTGGAGTTTCACTGATCCTATGGTCTTGTACCAACATAGGAAAGTTCTATCCAATTCATTCTACTGTTTTCCTATACCCATCTCCTTCCCCTCCCTTCATTCTCCTTTGTCTAATCTAATGAACTTTTATTCTCCCCCTACCCCATTGGGTGTCAACATCTGCATATCAGAGAGAACATTCAACCTTTGGTTTTATGGGATTGACTTATTTCACTTAACATGATAGTCTCCAGTTCCATCCATTTACTGGAAAACGTCATAATTTTATTTATCTTTTTGACTGAGTAATATTCCATTGTGTATAGATACTACATTTTCTTAATCCATTCATCTATTGAAGGACATCTAGGGTAATTCCATAGCTTAGCTATTATGAGTCAAGCTGCTGTCAACATTGCCATGGCTGCGACACTGTTGTATGCTTTCCTTAAGTCCTTTGGGTATAAAACCTAGGAGTAGCTAGGTCAAATGGTAGTTCCATTCCAAGTGTCCTGAGGAATCTCCATACTGCTTTCCATAGTGTTGCATCAACTTGCAGTCCCACCAGCCACATATGAATGAACATTTTTTCCTACATCCTCACTACCATTTATTGTTAGTTGTATTCTTGAAAATTTGGATTCTGACTAAAGTGAGTTGGAATATCAATGTAGTTTTAATTTGCATTTCTATAATTGCTAGATTTGTTGAACATTTTGTTCATATATTTTTTGTCCATTTTTATTTCTTCTTCTGTGAAGTGCCTGTTCAGTAGTTTTGCCCATATATGATTGTGTTATTTGTTTTTTGGTGTTCAATTATTTATAGTCCTTTGTATAACCTAAGACTCTGCAGTTCTAACATGCCATTGCTACTGGTCCCAGACTGCACATAGAGAATTCTGGGTTAGAGAAATGGAATTGAGAATGGAGGGTGAGTGGGGTGTGGTGATGCACTCCTTAATCCCAGGGACTCTGGAGGCTAAGGCAGGAGGATCACGAGTTCAGAGCCAGCCTCAGCAAAAGCCAGGTGTTAAGCAACTCAGTGAGACCCTGTCTCTAAATAAAATATAAAATAGGACTGGGGATGTTGCTCAGTGGTCGAGTGCCCCTGAGTTCAATTCCCGGTATCCTCCCCTCTAAAAAAAAAAAAAAAAAAAAAAAAAAAAGAATGTAGGGTGAAGTGGGTGGGAACAGATTTTTTTTTTCCCTAAGGGATAAGAATGAATTTCATTTCTTAGTATAATGGTTTATACAGCAACAAGCTATAATGGTCTCTACTCACCACAAGTTTAGAAATTTCCTTCTTAATGCTTCTAATTAATTGCTCTGTATTTCCTTTTCCTTACTTTCTGTCTTCTTTACTTCCCCCTTCCTGTTCCTTATGAAATTCTCACATGCAGACCTCTTTTTTTTAAGATCAATTTTTCTGAATTTTTAAAAATTTAGCCAAAAATAAATGCCTGAAAAAACAACAAGTCTATAAGACACAAAATTTTGTATAAATTCACATTTCCTACTCTGTGTTTCAGAAAAAAAAATTGGCATATTATTCTTATCTACTTTGAACTTAGTAATGATTACATTAGTTAAAATGGATAAGCATTTTTAGTGATTACTCTCATTAGCTTAAAAGACGCATACTTCTAAATGTGTTTTAAAGAAATTGGTATGTAATTAGAAACACTTTATTTCAATCAAGGAAAATTATGTCTTCATGTATTAGAATAACAATGCAGATTCAGGTACATATTTAACATCAATTATTAGGTATGACTTTATTTTCTGGGTACCTAGAAGTTCACTATTTTATGAACTTGTGAAGACATTCACAGGTGGTCAGAAAGGTCTAGCAATTTTCACCATACTGTATTTGATTCATATGATTTTAAAGGAACATATTACACTGTTCATTGGTAATATAAAGTACACAAAGACACTCCTTATTTCCAGCAAATTTCTGTTCGAATCATAGAGAAAATAATAATTAGCCTCTTAAAAGTTGCCTATGTTAGTAATTTATAAAGTAATTTTACAAATTCTATGTGTTTACCAACTTCTATAATTTTACTTTTCAAACTCTTGAAGGGGAACTCCTTTTGAAAAAATCACGTTATTTGAAGAACAGGCAATGCATCGTGTTGCCAAGGTAGTTCCAGCATGTCCTTGCTTGTTTCATATTAGTGCTTGATGAAAAGATAATACCATTTCTGTGTAAAGCTAAGCCTATTGCCATGTGATTGAGTTTGATTAGTCATAATGATCCATATGTTCTTCTAACAGGTAACCAGAAATGAAATCTAAAGAAAGCTTTATATAACCTGTGTCTTTTCTGAAAAGACATTTAAGGCAGCAGAAAATATAGATGCCTACCAAATGCGTAATACTTTCCCTGCTATTTTTATATATGTGTGCTAAAATATGTGTCTGTTTGAATTATTTGCATTATCTGATATCAAACAGCAAGAAAGCAGACTCTTCCTTGTCTTCACCTATGGCTGCTTGAGAGGCCTGGGAGCATGGATAACTACAGGAGTGGCCAGCTTCCAGGTATTACGTCCAAGCCACAACAGACAGGCATAATTTGTGCTGTGAAAAGATAGCTGATTAAATTGGAAACACCTGTGGTTAGCTAGTGGCTAAACTGGTTAAATCGTGTTTTAGCATTTCTCAAGTAAGATAGTTTTTTTTTTTTTTTTTAATGTTGATTTGAAGTTATTTAAATTCAACACATAAAAAAAAAACTATGCTTGCTTTTGATAGCAAATTCATTGAATTCTATTTTATTCACTATAATTTATTATCTTTAGACGAGAAATGATTCATTAGGAAATTTAACAGGAATTTATAGTTTTATAGATCCAGTGGTAAAGTATAATTTTGAATAAGAAAATACAATTTCATAGGGTCATTTGGAACATTTTACTATCAAATAATGTTTGGATTCATGTAGAGGCAATTATTAGATTTTGGAAAACAACAAGGGGGCAAATAATGATATCAGTGTTAGTGAATGATCCTTCATCTCATTTAGATTTATAAATTAAAAATATATATTGAAGGACCAGGGATGAAGGCTCTAATGGACAATTCGTCCCCAGCTCTTTCTGTGTGTCAGTGTTTAACACTTGTATCTTATGAAGACATTCACATTAGATTTAGGGCCTACCCTGACTACATTAATCTCATCCTGGGACCTTTAACTTCATCTTCAAAGACAA
The DNA here is from genome assembly GCA_025594165.1 of Tamias sibiricus. NCBI lineage: Eukaryota > Metazoa > Chordata > Mammalia > Rodentia > Sciuridae > Tamias > Tamias sibiricus. The sequence goes on from CM046671.1 coordinate 19,765,747, forward strand.
TTATTTCAAATAATTCTCCATCCTTTGGGGGTTAATATTTAACAATAAATCATGGCAAAAGGGACATTACAAATTTCAGTAAATTAAGGCTCTTGAGGAGGGTGAGATTAACCGGGATTTTGTGGATTGGTCCAGTGAAATGCAAAGAGTTTTATGAATGGATAAAACACAGGAGTCAGAAAAGGAGGCATGACAGAGGAAGCCAAGGAGAGGAGGGTGCAGAGGAGAGGGTGTGGGAGCAACTAGAGCCTGCCATGCTGCTGGCTTTGAAGCTGGAGGGAGCATCTTTTAGAAGCTGGGAAACAAGGACACTGATGGAAGAGAGCCTTATGACATTTTGATTTTAGGACTCCTCAACTGCCTGACTGTAAACTAACACATTGGTGTGATTATAGTCCTCTACGTTTGTGGAAATTTGTTACCTGCAACAATAGAAAACAAAAACAAAACAAAACAAACAAACAAAAAAAAAAAAACAAACACCTTTTCACAAATCCACATATTCAAGAAATATCTATATCCTACCTTCCTATAGGAAGAGTTCCTATTAATTATTAAGATTCAAGCCGGGCGTGGTGGCGCATGCCTGTAATCCCAGCACTTTGGGAGGCTGAGGCAGGAGGATCGCGAGTTCAAAGCCAGCCTCAGCGAGGCACTTAGCAACTCAGTGAGACCCTGTCTCTAAATAAAATACAAAAAAGGGCTGGGGATGTGACCCAGTGGACGAGTGCCCCTGAGTTCAATCTCCGGTACCAAAAAAAAAAAAAAAGATTCAGATGTATAAGCTACATGGATAGTAATTTGTTTAAGAATGATTAAAAATTAGTGACTGATTACAAATTAGTGACAAATCATTTAAAAAATGGTTACAAATTAGTACTATCTTACTGCTAATTATTATTAATAGCATATTTTCATAATTCATCTTTGTTTCTGGTACAAAATCAGTGCAGAACTATGAAACATTTTAAATGTTTGCTAAGGACAAACTTCATGTGAAGAAACCTGTCTTTACTTAATTGTTTCTGAAGAACACCTGATGAATTGTCTCTGGATCTTTTCAATGTTTCATCAAATTATGGAGCTAACTTAATACTAATTATTTTTGTTTACCTCCATGTTATTTTTTAATGCAATGAAACTTTATGATTGCCAAAAAAAATCCATTACCCTTTCAAATATCACAGGTTTTGTTAAAAAAAAAAAAAAAAGATATATCTGAATACTGCCATTGCAGCTAGCAACAATTGTAGAAAGTTTATGGCTAATCCAAAAAAAAAAAAAAAAAAAAAAAAAAAAAAAAAAAGAAGAAGAAGAAAAAAAGAAAAGAAATAAAATACCCTTTGCAAAATTTACCACAATTATTTGCTTTCTGAAAATGAGCACTAAAGCATTTGCATAACATCTGCAGTGCTTGGAGGGCTGAATCACTGGAGCAATTAGCTCTGTGTTCTATAATGTATGCTGCAGCTCAAGCAATGTGGTCGGTCGTTGAGCTAACTTCATATTTTGTTAGAAGAGATAAGGCACTTTATTTGCCCTTTACTATTAGTGCTTCTTTAAAAAAGTGATCATGGTAAATGTGTTAAAAAAATCTTGTTTTCAAAACAGCTCTAGAAAACATATCTGAAGAAAATAAATTCGAAATGATGTTCATTTAGTCTTTCTAATATGCATTTGTTTATATCTAACTTATACACTGGAGTACTACAGATTTTACACACCCATTATTTATGTCCTATATAGATGCAATTCTATTTCTGTAAATTACACAAAGTAATTTATAATAATCATATGTTGGAGTAGCTATGGTTTTCTAGATTAGATGTTCAGATTGATATGTCTCAAATTCCACACAAGCATTTGAATCTGCATTTTTATTTTTAAGAGAATATGTTATGACTAGAGTAATCATGTTTTGTTTTTCTTGGGAATAATCATAACATTGACAATGGTGCTTTATTATTTTCCAATATGTTTAAATTTACAATTTTATATTTATTATTCAATTACATTAAATTATGTATTAAAATATCTCTGATAATATGTACTGTACTTTAATTCTAGATAAATAATCACTAAGGATAATCGCTATGGAGATATATATATATATACATATATATAAAACAGGGAAGCCTTAATCATTCACCTAAAATATAATTGGACATTAAAAAGTTTTGTTATATAGAAAGAGTCATCTCACACCTACCAGTACAACATTTAAACTATTCTGGGAATTTGCTTCAGAATGCCAACTAAATATTAAACAAAAGTCATAAAATTTGGATCTATGTAGAGCTATGCATGCCAGAGGAAAGGAGATATCACCAGGTAAGAGAAACGATGACGCACTGTGGTAGTTTCTCCAGCTAAGGAGCAGGCAGGTGGTCCTGTCATGGGTGGGAAGGGGCAGGACGTGTGGAAGTGATAACTGGGTTTTAAAACACATTACAGAGAAAAGGAAAAAAGACAAGCAAGCATTCCAGGTTTCCAGATGAGGAGTTAGAATTGAAATCTTTGCCAAAACACGGAAACCTTGGGAGGACTCTATATCCAATGAAGACAAGTCCAGCACATTCATCTACCTGGGAAAGAATTCTTTCTTGACAAAGTTGTGGGTCCGTGATCAAAGTGAGTAACATAAAATCACATTCCTTTCAGAAGTTAACAACTACAGTCCATCTGAAGGAGCCTATAATAAAGGAGATAGCTAAAGATTGCGGTTAGCTGAGAGCCATAAAAGATGTTCTAGTTTCCACCTGATAGTAATACATTATCCAAAGAATCTTTGTATGCCCATGAACACTGCGTGACGCACCTGTAAGCTCGAGCTGTAAGCACGTGTCCTTGTTAAAGCAATATGTATATAACTGGGTGAGTTTAGTTAGTGTGTGTGGGAAGAAGAAGAAAGTGGTGGTTGGAGTTAGAGCGTTTGGAGTGATTGCTGGAGCCGGAGAGAGAAGAAGAATAAAAGACCTTTTTTCATTTTCATCCTGCCTCCGAATTTTCCTGCGGTGGTCGTTGCTCCAAGTGGTTTCCACTTCAGGCAGCAACAAGTGGTGGCCTGTACGGGGAATTCGGCGGCAAGGTAAAAGAAAATTTAAAAATATGGGAGCGAATATAACAAAAAGTTGGTTTATAAAAGCCACGAATGAAATTTTTGATAGCGAGAACTCAGAGGATAGTGAGAAAAGTGAACAAGAAAGCATATCCTCTGACTAGTTGAGACCAGCAAGGAGAGCAGTAATATAAATTCAAAAGTAAGAACTGCAAAAGCCATTAGAAGCTTAATAAAATTAGCTGAGGAGTATGTACTCTCCTTAGAAGCTGAAACTCAGGATACTAGTGAAAGTAATAATAGTAACAAGGAGCCAAACCATGACAGTACGGTCTCCTCCACTAAGCCAGTTAGGAATTATGAAGCTAGTAGTGAGGAGGAATCAAAAAGCGATTCAGGGAGCACAGTCTCCAATAAAAAGAACAAAAAGAAATTAAAAAAGAGAAAAGACCGTCAAATAGAGGAACCACTAGTGCCCTCTGCTCCTTCATGGATAGAATACCTAACAGAAACAATAAGGAGTATTGATCAGAATGTACGTGCCCTTGAGGTAGAAATTGGCGGCCTTTCTGAGCGCTTATATGCTCTCAAACAACATAGACCGCAGGAGCACCTAGAACTGCCAGTATTTCAAAATGAAGAGGGACAAAGATATCACGAGTCCCTAGACTTTAAAACAATAAAGAATTTTAAAGAGGCGGTAATGACCTATGGGCCTCAAGCTCCGTTCACATTAAGTATGATAGAGTCACTTAACACCCTAACCTTAGCCCCCTCAGATTGGAAAAGTCTATGCAGAGCGGTACTAAGTGGGGGACAATACCTAATCTGGAAAACTCAATTCCAGGAACTTTGTTCAGAAATAGCAAAGAGAAATGCTGCAGCAGGTTTCCCTCAACGCAATATAGATATGCTCACAGGGGAAGGTCAGTTCGCTGAACTACAAAATCAGCTACAATACGATCCGGTGTGTATGCCCAGATACACACTGCAGCTGTGAAAGCCTGGAAGACAATATCAGGCACAGGGGATCTGCAAGGCAGCCTATCAAAAGTTATACAAGGGCCTAACGAAACTTACGCTGATTTTGTAGATAGACTCTTAAAAACAACATCTAGAGTTTTTGGCGAAGTCGAGCAAGCTATGCCTCTAGTTATCCAATTAGCGTACGAGAATGCTAATAAATATTGCCAGGATGCAATAAGGCCGTGGAGAAGTAAAAAAGACTTATCAATTTATATCAGACTGTGCAAAGACATTAAGAAGGCTGTTATCACAGGCAATGTAATTGCTGCAGTGATGAAAAATTTCTCCCCTCAAAATTCCCAAAGGTTTCAACCTAGAACAGGATATTCCAGACAAAAGTATTATAATCAACCAAGATATGCTAAGCAATATCCCCCAAGGGTAATAAGATCAAATTCATACTGCGCTCCAGGCTGATGCCCCAGGTGCAAAAAGGGTATACATTGGGCCAATCAATGCCATTCCAGATATGATATATATGGAAATGATTTATCAAGGATTTCAAAAAATGGGGCACGGGGCCCAATGACCCGGGGCCCACAAATGTATGAGGCACTAGAGGAGGAATGCGCACTAGAGGAGGAATGCCCTCAGATCCAAATGATTCTTCGTCACAATCCCTCCTACCCATTAACTCCCTTATCAGAGGGACAAGAGGAAGTGCAGGATTAGATCTCTGTTCTACTGCCCGGATGGTCCTGACACCTGAAATGGGGGTTCAGCTGATTCCTACGGGAATCAGGGGACCTCTCCCTTCAGGAACTGTGGGACTAATCCTTGGGTGTAGTTCCAAGAGTTTATTAGGCTTTAATGTTATACCAGGGGTTATTGATTCAGATTATAATGGAGAGATTAAAATAATGCTAAGTACACACAGGGGTATCATCTCCGTAAATCAAGGAGACAGAATCGCACAGCTGCTCCTCATTCCCAGTCTCCATAGTTCTTTTAAAAGCATGCCACAAAATAGAAATAGCAGAGCATTCGGTTCCACTGGTTCAGGACCTATGGCTTTCTGGGTTCAGGATTGTTCACGGAGGCCAATGTGCAAATTAAAAATTCAAGGTATGGAGATGGAGGGGCTGATTGATACAGGAGCTGACTCTTCCATCATAAATCTACAACAATGGCCTCAGCACTGGCCTCTGCAGAAAGCCTCAACCAGTTTAAGAGGCTTGGGATATAGTAATACCCCAGCACAAAGTGCTGTAGTCTTAAATTGGCAAGACAATGAAGGCCATACAGGAACATTCCAACCTTATGTTTTAAACAGCTTGCCAGTTATCCTATGGGGAAGAGATATCTTACATCAAATGGGCTACACCTAGCAACCAAGCCTGCAGGTGTTAAGAATAAAAATCCTAATCATAATGAAAAAGGCAAAGGACATTTTTTCTAGGGGCCACTGAGAAAACAATTTTAAAAATACCATGGCTCTCTAATAAGCCAGTTTGGGTCCCTCAGTGGCCCCTATCCAAAGAAAAATTGCAAGCGGCCCATCAATTAATTAAAGAACAATTAGAAGCAGGACACATAGAGCCTTCCACCTCTCCCTGGAATTCTCCCATATTTGTAATTAAGAAAAAATCGGGAAAATGGAGACTATTACAAGACCTAAGACAAATTAATAAAACAATGCAAATTATGGGAACTACCCAACCTGGACTTCCTAATCCTGTAGCTATTCCAAAAAACTATTACCTTATAACTCTTGATATAAAGGACTGTTTCTTTTCCATTCCCCTACATCCTCTGGATGCCCCCAGGTTTGCTTTTTCAATTCCTTCTATCAATAATAATGGCCCTGATAAAAGATATCAATGGAAAGTATTGCCGCAGGGAATGGCAAATAGCCCTACAATGTGCCAACTATGTGTGGACAGAGCTATACAGCCCATTAAAAACTAATATCAAGACCTCATGTGTCTACATTACATGGACGATGTTTTATTAGCTCACCCTAATCAACAAATCTTATTTAATATATTTAGTGAAATAACAAAAAATCTAAAAAAATATGGATTATATATAGCAGAAGAAAAAGTTCAAAGCAGATCACCTATACTATATTTAGGCTTTAAAATCATGGATACTTTTGTTAAACCCCCCAAAATTCTAATAAGTAAAGAACATTTGACCACCCTCAACGATTTCCAAAAATTATTGGGAGACATTAATTGGCTTCGCCCTACACTAAGCCTCACTACTGGACAATTAAAACCTTTATTTGACATCCTTCGCAGGAACCCTGATCCATCCTCACCGCGAACATTAACTCCTGAGGCCAGGAGAGCTCTAAAATTAGTAGAACAGGCCATTGAAAGATCCCATTGCGATAGATTTGATTTTGCACAACCACTAATATTGATTATTATTCCTTCACAATATACAACAACAGGAGTATTTTGGCAACAGGGACCTATATAATGGATACATTTGCCTGTCTCTCCTAAAAGTACAATTGAGTCTTATACCTCCATGGTGGATAAACTTATTCTTCAAGGACTTAAAACCTCTACTAAAATATTTGGAATTCATCCCGCTACTATTATTACTCCTTATTCATCGTCACAGGTTGAATATTTGTGCTTCAATGATAATGATTGGGCTATAGCTAGATGCTCTACTTCTGCAAATTTTGACAATCATATTCCTAAATCTCCTATACTGTCCTTTTGTATCAATCATCCTATCATATTCCCACAGGTAATAAAAACTCAACCCATTCCTAAAGCATTTAATGTATTTACAGATGGATCCTCTAACAGTACTACTGCAGTAGTCACTCAAAATGAAAAAATGATTCATATCACTAATCAAAAATCAGCTCAATTAGTGGAACTCGAAGCTATAATAATAGCTCTGGAAAACTTTAAAAAACAGCCTATGAATATTTTTTCAGACAGCCACTATATTGTACATGCTGTCCCTAAATTGGAGCTAGCAGGTCCAATAGCACCACATACTCCAGCTTTTAAATTGTTTTCTCAAATCCAAAATCTCCTATGGCAACAAAAAGAACCTTTATTTATAGGTCACATAAGAGCTCGCACTAATCTGCCTGGTCCTCTCCATGAAGGTAATCAAAAAGCTGATGCCCTCACTAAAACAATATTTATATTTACTACAGTACAACAAGCTACTTTATTTCATTCCCAGTTCCACGTTAACAGCACTACCTTAAGACAAAAATTTAAAATCACAAAAGAACAAGCTCGTAGAATTGTAAAAGAATGTCCATCTTGTGTAACACTTTTTGCCCAATCCACATTATGGGGTTAACCTACGAGGTTTGATGCCCAATCATTTGTGGCAGAAGGATGTCACACATGAGCCAAGTTTTGGAAAATTACAATTTATTCATGTCACCATAGATACATGCTCAGGCATGATTTTTGCTTCTTTACATTCCAGAGAAAAAGTTAAAGATACTATATCTCATTGTCTGCAAGCTTTTGCTGCATTGGGCATCCCCAAAATGCTTAAAACAGATAATGGCCCTGCATATACATCCACATCCTTCAAACAATTTTGTACAAAGTTCAATATTATCCACAAAACAGGTATCGCTTATAATCCTCGGGGACAAGGAATAATTGAAAGAGCTAATCAGACACTTGAAAATATGTTACTAAAGCAAAAAGATGTTAACTGGAAAAATCCTAAGGACAGATTGGCAGTTGCCCTGTTTACCCTAAATTTCTTAACTTTAGATTCTAATGGACATTCGGCTGGAGATAGACACTGGAACCCACACCAACAACATAAACCTTTGGTTTACTGGAAGGATGTTCTCTCAGGTGCATGGAAGGGTCCAGACCCAGTATTAATTTGGGGGAGAGGATCTGTTTGTGTTTTTCCAAAGCATGAATCCTCTCCAATATGGATACCATCTAGATTGATAAAGCAGGTACAAAGTCAAAAGGATCAAGACGAAGTTATTGAGGAGTCTAGATTGAATAAACAAGTACAAAATCAAGCGGACCAAAATGAAGGTATGGAGTGATTCCCTTAAGAGTCCTCCATTAAATTTACAACTTAAATTTCATCTTCCCGGCCGGGACAAGAAGATCTCTCTTCAGTGTATACACAATTGTATTTTTTTTTTCTTTTATATATGTCTTTATGTCTGTGCATTTGTCTAAATTTCATGTTAATGTGATGTCACAAATATATGTTTATATGTGCGTCTGTCTAGTGTGACTTCACAAATAATTAAGCGCTTAAAAAAAATAGGTAGATAGATATAGATCCAAATAACGTTAATTCATTTAAGCTTAGAATATTCTAATTAGATAATCAATAGATAGATAGATAGATAGATAGATAGATAGATATTCATATAAGTTCAGAATATTTTAATTAGATAATCAATTATAATGATAATCAATTTTGATTTATAGTTGTCTCCGGGACTTCTCTTCAGCTGTGAATATGTTTAATGTTGTATAACCTGATATTTTGGTGTTCCGACAGAGGATTGTTTATTTGTTATTAACTTCATTTGTTTAATAGCTGATTAATTTGAATTATTTCAACAGGTATAGGATTGCTGTGTATATAGAGACTTGAGGATTCCAGCTAAAAAATTATTTTTCCAAAGTGCCTTTAGCTTTTCTTTATCTTTAATGCAGTAAACACCCTCAGTTTCTCTTTGATTATTTCTGAATGTGATATTTTGCCAGCTTATGTTTGTGGGAGCTTAAGCAGCAATGTGTGTGAGCAGAGATCAACTTTTATTTTCTACTCTAATAATTCTTTTTTTAGTTTGACAGCTCACCTTTTGATCTCAGTGCTGGAATAGCACTGCCTTTCCCTTAATAATGGATGCTTGAGTTTTTAGGTAGCGGGCCCTGAAGATTTGCCGGTGGAAATGTCTAGACATAAAAAAGACGGCTGCTGCTACAACTGCAGGGACCGCGGTCGCTGCAAGCATCCCTGCTGCTCAAGCATCAAACAACCTAACCAGTAGTGTGGCCTCTGCTCTGCATGCATGGGGCCTCCTGAATCTATGTGTTATAACTTATGGGCATTTTGATTTTCCATTATTTTGGGACATTACGGAACAATGCCTTGCGGGTATTTGTCTAAGAGAACTCAGTGCGTTACTTGATGAAACTAAGGGCAGCTGATTGGCTTAAAGAACTTGATACGCTATGGAAACTTGGCTCGTCAGCAGTAGGCTTACCGCCTTAAAGCCGCAGCATCTCCTAAAAATTGGATGGCTGTTAGTCAACACACAGTCGATCCTGAAGGGCTCTATTGGATGGCTGGTTAGCCTATGACGGGTAAGATCCCCAGAAGGGGACAACCTAAGACACGGCACAGTCGCACGGGACAGTCTAATGTGGCCGGCATGTCAACCTAAGCCAGGAGTCAGGACAGCCTAGACTCCCATGACGGGTAAGAATGTCGGTTGCACATGGACGTCCTAGAACATCCCCTCTTTTAAAACTAAAAGGGGGAAATGAAGGAGCCTATAATCAAGGAGATAGCTAAAGATTGCGGTTAGCTGAGAGCCATAAAAGATGTTCTAGTTTCCACCTGATAGTAATACATTATCCAAAGAATCTTTGTATGCCCGTGAACACTGCGTGACGCACCTGTAAGCTCGAGCTGTAAGCACGTGTTCCTTGTTAAAGCGATATGTATATAACTGGGTGAGTTTAGTTAGTGTGTGTGGGAAGAAGAAGAAGGTGGTGGTTGGAGTTAGAGCGTTTGGAGTGATTGCTGGAGCCGGAGAGAGAAGAAGAATAAAAGACCTTTTTTCATTTTCATCCTGCCTCCGAATTTTCCTGCGGCGTTCGTTGCTCCAAGTGGTTTCCGCTTCAGGCAGCAACATCCATCTGTTATGGGTTACATATGAGGTGTCCTCCAAAAGCTCATGTGTGAGACAAAGCAAGAAAGTTTAGAGATGAAATGATTGGCTTATGAGAACTTTAACATAATCAGTGCCTTAATCCACTTACATAGGTTGACTGGTGGTAACTGTAGGCAGGTAGTGTGTGGCTGGAGGAGGCAGGCCAGAGGGGTGTACTTTGGGGGATTATGTTTTGCCCCTGTTGAGAGGAGTGCCCACCACCTCCTTATTGGATTGCTGTGTCCTGAGCTGCTTTCCTCAGGCACATTCTTCCACCATGATGTTCTGCCTCACCTTGGACCCAGAGCAACAAAGTCAGCTGTCTATGGACTGAGACCTCTGAAACCATGTGTGCCCCCCCCAAATTTCCTTCTTCCAAATGGTTCTTTTCCTTTCTTTTGATTATAACAATGAAAAAGCTGACCCAAACAAAATCTCTCTCAGGTTTCAGGTTTGAATTTATATTGACCATATGGTGGACAATAGAACTGATGTAAAAATAAAACAACTCTGGAATGACTTCAGAGGAAGCTGGTCACCCTATGTCAGCTAATAAATTTGACTGAGGATCAAGCACTTCCTCCATGACTGGGGACTTTGACAGAGCCCTCAGACCAGACACATACAATACTATGTTTGTGAGTATGGTGACATCCTGTTTCTTAAATGTCCTTGTTACCAGTAACCTAATCACAGTACAAGTCCCTGACTTTGCATCTCAAGTCCTTCAACATTGTCCATTTCTTGCTTAGGCCATCTCCCTTTCTAGGCACAGTGAATAACTACACAGACTGATCCTGAATGGGACAGTCACCTGTCACTGCTCTACTGAAGCTGGTGTGTTCCATGAGATGAAGCCATCTATAAACTAGGTTTGCATGTTTTCTAGAAAACTGGTCCCCAGGAAATCCCTTAGAGGAAGAATGAGACAAGTAGGGAGTTCTACCTTGTTTAGATTTAGGAATTACTTGCAATTGATGCTGTAGAGATCATTTTCAAACACCATATGGGCTTGCGACACACACCCAAATCTGTATCTAAGTGGGTCAAATGATAAGCAATTGAAGCTGAGCAGATTTGGAAGAAAGACACCTGGAGTTCTAAGAGTTGGTGTTTAATCATTTTGGAGCCCCAAGAGAAAAGCAAGCAATGCCCTCAAAATTAGAAAAGTTCTTGGCAAGGAAGCCTTGGCTTTGCTCTAAACTCTGAGTGGGAGCGTTCTTTCTGAAATATAGGCAAGAAACTAAAATTCTACATAGTATCTTTTCCACTGAGACACAGAGCAACCCACACTGAGGGCTGGATTATAAGGGAGGGGCGGAGTGGGGATCTTAAAGCTGCTAATTCTTACCTGAATGATCTTGGAGTTTCCTCCACCCCTTGCTTAAGCTATATTTGAAAGAGTGCTTCGCCCTACAAAATAAAATGCAAAATTTCTTTATTTTATGATCTACTTCTCCTCAAATTCTAGAAAGTTCAACAAGAGATGGTTACCTTTGAAAGTGACAGGTAGAATTCTTTCCTTAAGATGTGAAAATAATATCCAGGTGTGTCCCATACTCTTATAACTTCCTTCTTCACAGGATGCTATATCAAGGTCCTATATTGTCATGCAATTCATACCTCGCCTTTATATTCTTGATATTTTTAAGTATATCCTATCTATGTCCCTGATATTTTCTATTTTATATATCTTATCAATGAGATTTCATGTACAAAATGATTTGACTTGAAGTCATTTTAATGAAGAAAGCAATTGAAGTCCTTTTGGCTAAATCAATCAGTAACAGACTGAAGTGAGCCTGAGATAGCCCTTTGGTGGTGCGCGGCTGGACTTGCTATGCGTAAACCTTAGAAAACTTCTAATATTTGCTAAGAAAGAAGACAAAAATAAAATGCACCAGATCACTGGCTGCACATCAGTTGTCAAGTGATATTTTATTTGCTAGTGAAAACAGACCACTTCTAGAGCATTAGCTTCACTTGGAGTCACCAGTTAATTAAGCATAGAAAATCCACCAGTTTACAATACTTCTGTCTTTTGCATTACAAAAATTAGCACTTAAATGGAAATGTAAGAAATGTGACAACCTCTGAATTTCTGGAAGCCTTGGTGGTAGTAATAAGTGCGCTGATGCCAGTGGGAATACTCCTTCTTTGCTAAGAGAGCATGTAAGGAACTCAGGAACTGGAGAAATAATGGGGTGGGCCGGGACCCACTGAGAAGGTCACCAGTTACAACTTGAAAACTCCATTTCATTTCTGGCACCAATTAGCATCCATAATGACAGGTGAATCGGGTTATTTTTGGTCTCAGAACATTAGTGTCTTTTCAGAATAACAACAGATATATAACAACCCCAGCAACCAAGGCCTAATAATCTGTCCACGATTCCACTCCCTGTTCATAGTTCTCCTTATGTGTTCTATTAACAAATGACTGTTGGCACATTGACAGAGGCTGGGAGAAAGATGTAGAGCCCTTTTGAATTTTTCTTATTGTCTTTGCAAACAGGAGAAACTTTATGATGGGTTTACACTGGCAGATACATACGGGCAGCCCCTGGAGAACTTAAGGTGCAGAGTGGCAGGGCGGAAGGCCACTTCCTTGCAGGAAGGTTGCTTCAGGCAGCAGTGAGAGTAAGGGGCTAAAGAAAGGCAGAAATCCATGAAATGGGAAGAAACTGGAAATGTTAACACAATTCAACTTAAAGAGAAGACTATTTACCAGCAAATATTGTTTAAATGAATTAATATATTCTATAAGCACCTTTAAGACGTAGGTGTAAATAGTTTAGGTAGTAGGCAATTTACTATCAACAGTTTTCAAAATAGAATACTTGTGCAAAATGATTCAGAAATTAATAATAAACCATTTTAGATTTGTAATCAAGGAAAAATTTGAATAAGTGAAATAAATCCCTTAAATTCAGTTGACAAACCAAATATGTCATTCGAACCATAAAAGGTGAAATAATCATAATGTTGCAAACACTCATCCAATTATTATGAGTATGCACACACGTACACAATTACACACACATACACACAAAAAAGCATACATACATCCACATAAACACAAACACATAGAAGTGCAATTATACACACAGAAATACATCCACACACATGGTACACACACAAACACACACACATGCACACAAACATGTACACACATATATGTTCACAAGCATATGTAAACACACAAATAAATAAAAACTGAAATATATGTACACAAACACATGCACACACATGTATGTACACAAACAGAAATGAACACACACACAAGCACACTCATGAACATACACAAAACACATACACAAAACATACATTCACTTAAACACCCAGACAAATGCAAATATATGTGCACATACACACAAACATTCAAAGGTACACTAATAAAAACACACACACAATAACACACACACAAATAGACATAAAAATATAAATGTGCATGTACACATGCAAATAAAAAACATGTACACATAAACAAAATATGCACAAACACATGAACACACACATAGATTCACACATACATACAAAGACACACATGTTAGGAGAAAACACACAAATGCATGCACAGAAAAACACACAATCACATACATGTACAGAAATATATAGGAAAACACAGAAACACACATATGTATTCATGAACAAAAGCACATGCACTCAAATAGAAAAACACACAAAAGCAAACTTACACAAAAAAACACAAATCACATGTACACACACACACATGCACAGAAACACCATTACCCCAACACACATGAGCATGTGCATTAACTTCTTTCTTGTCACTGGGGAATTATGCCTACATTGGACAAATGACATATTCATCCTTGGTGAATTAGAAGTGTTGACTTGCTTTTAAAAATGCCACAGTTTTTGCACTGTAACAAAAAGGACACTGGGAGAATTAGAGATGTAAAGAGCTTCTTTGGATAACCATATGAACAGAAGAATCTCGGTGCTTTTAAAATCCAAGTGTACATACAGTTGCATGCAAAATCCTTTTGGTAATTGTATTCACTTTATGTAAACATGGTGTAACATCTTTTGAATAGTATACCTTTTAAAAATTTGCAAGATCTTTGGGTGAACTATTATTCAAATATATCAATGTGTTTCCTTTCAGCTACTGATAAATATGCAATAGACATTTTACATAGCATTATTTGATAGAGAATGAAATTTTAGTGTCATACAACTAATAATAGGGAATCAGTGACTGGATCTTAGTATAATTTTTCTATAGATGTAATTCTCAGTGTATAGTTAATAAAGTGATTATTGCTATAAATTTATAACAAGGTCAATACAGAAGAAATATTCATACTTTACAATTTTTTAATCTGAAGAATTCTTCAAAGTTGCTAGTGTCTGTCTCCTTAGAAATAGATCACTAATCTCAAAACTAAATATTAATAACTATTCAAAAAAGATTTATTTCTCAAAATTGTTGTGATATTTTCACAATAAAACCAAAATTTATTGTTAATGAAGCAGAGATTAATCCATTAATTTTTCTTTAACCTGAAGCAATTATTAATTTGAGATTATAACTTATATCTGTTAAAATAAAATACAATCAAATTTTATATAAAACTATAAGAATAAGCAAAAAGTAATATATAATACTGAAAATAATATTAAAATATTAAGATAGATTATTTTTAAATAGCTCTAAATTATAATGACTTGAAATTCATGACTCAAATATAATATTTATACATGCATTCGAGTAAATTCTTCAAATTGCTTTAAAAAAAACATAAACCTGAAATTGTGTACATAATGTGTTTTTAAAATTTTGGGCGGTGACAAACTTTAAATATAACTTCCTTCCAGAGGTTTTTTTAAAATACTGACTTTTATCAAGTAGATATACTATTTTGCTCTGAATAAATGTGTTTAATACCATGTAAATAAAGCTCAACACTTTAATAGTCTTGCAAAATAAAGGAATGCAATGAGATATCTCAAGAAACTGAAAACACTTGAAAGTACTCCTTTGATCTTCAGTTATAAATGGCCAAGGGCAAAGGACATTGCCGATATATACAACGATATTAGGGTCATATTATCAAATGTTTTTGTGTCTTTTCTGATCAACATTTTCATTTCTGTTTAGCCTGATCTAATTTCTTTCTGATTATAAATCTATGCAGGTAGAAAGAAAAAAAATGAAATTCTTAAATAACTTATCAATTTAAACTCACATGCAGATGTACTGCTGTAAACAAAATTAGAATGAATTGACAGAATACTATAGAGAAACATGGTCTGTTAATGAGTAATAAGTAATAGAATAAAATTTATTGTTAGTCATTTAATTATTTTAAGTTGATAAAGTATGTTATTAGTCAATTTTAGATTTTTTTACATTCCTATATTTAAGTATACAACACTAATCTCTCTTTTCAAAATCATTATCTTTTGGTGATAAATAGGATAACTTACATTACAGAGATGGTAAAACACATATCAATAGGTTTCTTTTTCATTAGCTTCTATTCTTTACCTTACCTCATCACCAGGCTTGTTAGGGTAGTGTTAGGTGGAGTACTTCAACTAAGCTGAAAGAGTAAGGGGAAGTAGGAGAAGAAAAAGTATACTTCTGACCATTCCTGATAGTGGCAAAGACTACATATATCCCAAAGATAGAAGGAGAAACATCTTCAGTCATTCATGAACATCAAGACCACAAAAATCATGTGTTCTGTGGAAAAAACAGAGCAACCTTTAGGGACAGAACTAAAATCATGCTGTAAAAACTGAACAGCATGTCACTCCTTTTCCATAAGAAAATTTTAAAGTTCTTTATGACTTTTTTGCCTTAACTATCTTTAACTTCACAGTAAAATACCCTTGGAAAACAGATCATTCATCTTTACATGTATTTATAGCTCAAATATGTATTTGGGATTTTCTATTAAGAATAATATACTATTCTTACTTTGCCTGAATTCACACAGGAGTAATTCTCTATAGGACTACACTTCATTTGCTTTTTAAGTGTGTAACTCTGGATATGATTTGAATATAATGAAAGTGCTATTAAATGTACTTTTGTTGAACAGCATAATAAACCTCACTTTAATAACCAAAATGTAATCCAGTCATTTGTCTTTCTGGAGAATGCTGTATGCCTGGTATCAAAGGCAAATGAATTCTAAGTGTACCATTTCTCATATTTTAATGTCTAGCCAAAGACAAGGAATAATTATAAGTTATGACACATGCACTGTTTGTTAAAACCACACTCATAGCACTATATTTATGCTCTGGGTGGGAGAAAGGCTTACGGGTGCCTTTATTTTACAACTTTGCTGTTAAGAACTGCATAAAGGGCATGTAAAATGGGGGAAATTCTAAGACTTCTTAGAGAATTATAAAGAAAAGTACATAAAATTATAGTGTGAGGAAATTTAAGGAAAATGTTCTATGTTATTGAATGCTAGCAAAACCATGATTGAAAGATTGTATTCATTTGAACCTATTCAATTACAAAATAATAATTACTTTTATTTTGCGCTTTTTTTTTTCTTTTTGAAGTTCCCACACAGGTATGCTTGGGAATAAATTTTCAGATTGTTTTTAAAACATGATTTGACTATTCCATGATCTAGACTTAATCTTTCCAAAATTAAGAGATCTTTAAATTCTCTTGATCTGAATATCATCATTTAGAAATATTGGCCCTCATTAAAGTTGGCCTTTTCTTTTGACATGGTCACAGATTCCCTCCTTTGAACAAAGCTTCACTTAGTTTCCTCTGAATTTTCCACTTGACTAGAAAGGACCTGGGGTTTTCTTCCCTAAGCTTGTAGAATCCTCTTGGAGCAATTAACCTGCTCAGTTTATTGAAAATCCCCAACTTGTGGTATCTGGTAACCATCAGTGACATCTCACCCTGGCCTGCATCAACAATAATCCCAGTGAACCAGTTAATCTATGATTTGGTCAACCTTTCATCTCTGTGTCCAAAATACCTGATAAGAGCCGGGCGCGGTGGCGCACGCCTGTAATCCCAGCACTTGGGAGACTGAGGCAGGAGGATCGCGAGTTCAAAGCCAGCCTCAGCAATGGCGAGGCACTTAGCAACTCAGTGAGACCCTGTCTCTAACAAAATACAAAAAAAGGGCTGGGGATGTGGCCCAGTGGACGAATGCCCCTGAGTTCAATATCCAGTACTAAAAAAAAAAAAAAAAAAAAAAAAAAAAAAAAAAAAAAAAAAAAAAAAAACACCTGATAAGAATAACTAAGAGGAGGAAAAGTTTATTGGGGCTCATGGCTTCAGAGGTTCAAGCCCATGGTCACCTGGCTACATGGCTCTGGGCCTAAGGTAAAGTAGAACATCATAGCAGTACGGTGTAGCAGTGAAAAGCCTCTCACCTCTTGGCAGCTGGTAAGTGGGGGTGCAGATAAGGGTAATGAAGGAGAGAGAGGGAGAGGGGCAAGTAGGAACTGGGGGAACAAGACATAATCCCTGAGGGCATGCCCCCAGTGATAGAATTCTTCCAGCCACACACGACTTGCCTTCACTAACCACCCAGTTAGTCCATTCAAATTTTAATCCATGAAATGGATTAATCTACTAATTACATTACAGCTCTCATAATCTAATAGTTTCACCTCTGAATATTCCTGAATTGACACTAGAACTTTGAGGGGCTCCTCATGTCCAAACTATAGCCTCTTATTCTTGATGCTTTTTATAATGTTTCATTCATTGACCCCCATCCTGCTCCTTGATTTTAAATTCTCATCTGTCCTTTTTAGAGTCAGAGTTGAATCCCATCTCTCTCCTCTCAATGCAAATCTCTGCTGCTGTGTTTCCTATACCTATTGCAATACTTCTCTTTGAAAAACAGTCTAAGTGTCATAAATATTTTTTATTTGTAACATTATGTGGACTCTGCTTTCATTTCAAAAATAATATAATTAATTTCAATTAATTTAAAATGGTATGTTTCTTAAAATACGTGACCTCATTCATGTGAAGACTTCAAAGACCTTTACTTATAACAAACTTATTACAGATAATATGCAACTAGCTGCAGTCAGATGTAGAGAACAGGAATCTATAAAGGCATGCAAACTTTCTCTGTTGCTCCTAAATTTAATTCCCTCCCTGAATTCCTTTCTAAGTGAATACTACATCTTCCACCACCTGACTAAATCAGAAAAATAGAGGGGTATCTCTGATCCCTCCCAGTCTCAAATATGTAAGATTCTCTTTCTTACTTGTTTGCGTGCAGAAAGTCTAGAAATTCATCCTGGATGGCTTGGGAGGAGTCATGAGTTCAAACTTTGACTAGAGGTCATACTGGAGTGACAAGAAGTCATGTTTTGAATTAATTCTATGTTTCATTTTCCTGAATGCTCAGAGGCAGTGATAGTGAACTTTGCTTGTATGTTAGAACCACTTGGCGAGTTATAAAAAATACTGATGTCTGGATACTGCCCTGAGATTCTGGTTTAATTGGTCTGGGGTGTGACCTAGGCAAAGGGCTTTTTCAAAAGTTCCCTTGCTGATTCTTATGTGTAGCTGAGTTGGAAAACTATGTCTTTTAGTTTATAACTGTCTTCTAGAGAGGAATGAAAACTCTTGGATTTTGAGGGTGGATGTAGGTGAGAGAGGAGAAAGAGTTCAGAGAGCATGGGTCAGTTTTGCTGTTTTGATTTGTAGTGGTTTTCTGCTCTCAGACTCAGAAACTACGAAGTGTCAGTTACTTGGGAGATGGCTGTATATTGGCTAGGATGATGTTCCATCTCTACCAACACAACCAGTCTAACTCCACATCATGTCCAAACACAAGAATGCGATACTAATTAGAATAATTTACACTCCATATATGTATAATATGTCAAAACACACTCTAGTGTCATGTATATATAAAAAGAACAAATAAAAATAATTTTCAGAGTGATTTAAAAACACAAAAGACTGTGTGAGGGAATAAGAAAGGATGAACAGAGAGAGAGAGTAAGAGTATTATTGTAGAAACAGACTTACCAAAACTTCACCAACAGGGGTCTGAGTCTGAAGCCCAGACTTTAAGTGATCTCTTCTTAATATAGTCAAGGAAATAAGCATTTGGTATTAAAAAAGTGGTCAGATAAGAGAAAGCTATGAGGAAACCTGAAAAATTCTATAACTGAACATCACAATAGCTTACACCAAGATCACAGCATATGACTTTAAAGGAAGGTTGGACACAATTAAAAAGAATCAGTAGCCAGAAGGTCTACAACGACAAAAATCCAGACTGAATTTTAGAGATGAAAGGGTAGATAACACAGGAGAGATGAGGAAATGAGGCATTTTGAGTGAAGATCTGAAAGAATTGAGGGTCTAGCTTGTCCAACATGTGTGGAGGAATCTCTCCAAGAGAAGGAGAGATTCAACCTCCAAGAGATAGGTTGAATTCTCTCTTTGGGATGGCTTGAAAATAAATGAAAATAGCCAGAGTTAAAACTGGGGTTTTTACTTTTGTTGTTTGGTTTCTGAAAATCCACGAAACAGATGTGGCCAGAGTGGACAGAGTCATGGAGACCGTAGTGGGAAGTGAGGACAGATGAGTGATGGCGGAGAGGGCACCGCAGACTGACCTGAAGCCATCGTGAGCACTTGGGCCTTTGTTGAAGTGAAAAGGGAAGACATTGGAGGCTTTGAAGGATTTCAGCAGCAGGTCAGTAGTGTGGTTTCACAGGATCACTCAGGATGATGAGGGAGAACAGAAAAGAGACAGGCACAGGAAATTGGGAGAATTGTGAGAAGCTGTAACAGTGGATTCCACTAGTGTGGTGGCAGTATATCCAACTTGAAGTTTTCATATCTTAAATATATTTTGAAGATGGAACAGGATTTTATGGTGGAATAGATGAGAGAGAAAAAGAGGAATTGGAATTCAGGATTCGGTTTGAAAAACTGAACTGTCTAAATGACTAAATGGCTACTAACAGAGGAAGAGGATTTTTAGAGAAGAATGTATAGGGGAAAAATCAATTTATGTTTCAAGTACTTACTACTTGACACCATGGAAAAATTGAGCAAGCTGTTGGGTAAATGAATCTGGAGACATAAAATTTAGAATTCCTCTATGCAGGGTGTATTATGCCACTGGCTGGGATGAGATTGACTGCAGGTTGTAATATGGAACTACGGAGAACAAAACTGGAGCCCAATAGCATGTCCAACATGCAGGAGTCAGGGAAATGATAAGTGACAGAAGAGAAAGAATACAGTGAAGTGAAGGCCAAAGAAGTAGGAGAAACCCCCCAAATTGTCATGACCTCAAGTTATGGAAGAGGTGGGAGTCTCCAAGGCTGTTAAGTCCGGAGAGAGAAGAACATTGGGTTTTCAAAAGTGGAGATGATTGCTCATCCCGATTGGTGCTTTTGAAGGCCCCGTGGGACATTTTCAAGACACGGCTACCAAAGGTGTTTTTTCGTTTATTTTACTGTGAAGGTTAGGAGGTCACTGGGTGGTACCTAGGGGTCATGATGAGGTCAGTCGATATTTAAGGTGATAGACACACAACTGAGTTTGTTCTGGAGGAGATCCAGAGAGGGGAGAAGGCATCAATGGCTGAAAAGAGGGGACTTTGCTGGAGTCACGTCCTTGAGTGATTAAAAGGGAATAAAGTCAAGTTTCCAGAAAGGAGTGTTGGTCCTTTCTAGAAGCATAAGGAGTATATCCTATTATTAGGGCAAAATGTTGGTTATATTAACACAATTACAGACAAGTGGGGGGATCATATCTTCTTTATGGGGTTTATGGATTTTGTATGTGGTTCATTTTCTCAATGAAAAAGTAAGGTAAGTCATCATCATGGAGAAGAGGTGTTAAAGATTTAAAGAGAGAGGGGACACCCCGGGAGTAGTGTTTGAGGCACAGGTGAGTTTGAATGAACAAGTAAAACATTGCATAATTACCAGGACACATCAAAGACTGCATTGACAACCGGGAGGATCCTGCGTTTAATTGGAGCATTCCCCTAACCATGCTTCCTGTCATCACATGCAGTTGCACAATCCTAGGCACAGGAGTAATGTAAGTGGAAAGTTAGGTGTACCAGGGGATGCTGTTTAGCTGTATCGGGACAAAGCTAGAGGGGGCAGGAGGGCTGAAGTTGCATGGAAGGAACCTGTGTAATAGCTGAACTTCAAACTCTGAAATTAAAAGAGTGAGAACCGGAAGGAGTTAGAGAGTGTGAGAAAGTGAGTCCTAAGTTCTGATGAGTTCTAGAGATCTGTTAGTGTTGGAACTAAGAAAATCTTTGGAATATAATCTAATAAAATGAGAGGGTACAGTGCTATAAAATGAAATTCTAAATGGGTTGCAGTTACAGGTAATGATAAGATCTAAGCTCTGAGCTGGATGGAGAGGCTGGGTGGAGGACAAGACCCTTGAAGAGAAGGAGTTGAGACTTGTGAGGGGCCACAGAGTATTGGACAAATCACTTATATGTAGTTTATATCATCGAGAATTACCACAGAAGCAGCGTTGATCCCAGGTGGTACATTTTACTTAATTGGCTCATTGAAAATCATTTTTAATTGAAGATGCAGACTCCATTGTTGTTTTATACTTAAAGTTCATTATATTGCATTTAGATTACTCTAAGTATTTAAATACAACCATAGAAAATTAGATGAAAGAGATCACAGCTAAGACCTAAGATGCTTAATTTCAGGTCCACTTCTGTGAGCTACAGGTGCCCAAATCATTGGCTAAACATGATTTCTGGTTGTGTCTGAGGGGTCCTAGGAAGAAATCCGTATTTGCATTGGTTGATTGCATGAAGGAGAAGACCCTGCTTAATGTGGGCATCACTCAGCTCCTTGAGGTCCTGAGTAGAAAGAATAAAAGGCAGAGATAGGTTGAATTCTCTCTTTGGGAGGGCTTGAGCCGGGACATCCTATTCTGCCCTCAGTGCTCCTGGGGCTCAGGATTTCTGGCCTACCTGGAATCTGCATCTAAGTCATCTAGCTCTCACACCTTTGGACTAAGCACTGGCTTTCCTGGGTGTACAGCTCGCAAATGGGAGATTGTGGGAGTGCTCAGCCTTCCTGATCACATGAACCAATACGCTATAATCAATCCCTTTAATAATGTTATACATATATATATATATAATACTGCACATACATTCATATATACATTCATATATATATTCATATATATGTGTATATATATATATATATATATATATACACACACACATACTTATATGTATATATAAGTTTCCCTCCTATTGATTCTGTTTCTCATGAGAATCCTAATATAATTTCATAGCCTGAGGATAGTGTATTTTACCAAGCAGCCAGCAGGTATTTTCACTTTTTGGAGTTGTCTAAAGCAGCCAGGAATTTAAGAAATTTAATATATATTTAAAAATAAGTTAAAGGTCTGAAGGTGTAGTTCAGTGGTAGAGTGCTTACATAACCTAGCATGTCAAAAGGCCTGGGGCTCCATTCCCAGCGTGACAGAAAAAAAAAAAAAAAAAAATACTCTAAGCAATAATTACAGTTAGCTGTTATTTGCAAAGTTATGTTAGGTGTTTGCAATCTGTACGGATAAACGTTCTTGCTATCATTGTTCATTGTTGAGAAACAATAATTGCTGGAACATGGAGAATTTAAATGATTAGTCACTGGAACTATAATAGAGGGCTGTCTTTTTCTAAACTTGCCTGGCCTCTCTCCTCTCCCCTTCAAGGCTAAAGACACCTAGCAGCTGCCATGAAGGCAAACACCAGACCATGAAGGGAGTGAAAAGAGGTGGCACCTGGGTTCTGGGAAGATCTCCACCTATTCCCAGAATAGACTTAAATAGCCTCCCTTGTAGACACCTGCTAGCCTGTAGGTGTCTCTCGGAATTCCTGTCCGGTATCTGCAGCCTCCAGTCCCCTGGAGTGGAAAAGCTGATTAGTTCACAAAGCCCCTGCTCTAGTCTTTGACCACTGAATAAACTCTTTCTTGCTCCCCCAAAGTCATCCCTCAGACATTGTTTATTCTAAGGAATGAGTTTCTGGTTCTAGGTTGAGTAACGCGTAGAAAAGCTGGTATTTTAACTCAGGATGACTGCTGAGACCTTGCCCTGGATCCCAAGACTAGATAAAGTACACATCAATGGCCTTTGTCTCAAATCCAGATGGTATCCTTTATTTATCTGTCCTTAAATGAAGACATTTTATAGAATATGTGATCAATTATGAAGGTAATGAATTGCTGCAAAACTTTCCAAAGGGCTGTTTCAGCAAGCTGTCATGTATAAAATTTCTTCAAAAAGCACTAAGGTCACAGTTTGTCTTGTGGCAGACCCTAACAAGGACTTTTCTTTTGGCAGTAATGCCATTAGCTGCCAGGGCTCCTCATGTGTTGTTTGCATAATTAATTTGAGACAAATATCTACGTCCGTGGAAGTTCATGTTGTACACGATTTGACTTTTGTTTTTAATGATTTCAATCATAATGGTTGATTTGGGGATCTATTAATTGATGTTGATTGATTCTGGAACAGGTATTCCTCAACCCCTTTAAACTCTTTCAGAAAGAACACTACATCGGATAGAGAAAATGTTATAAAAATCAGTTTAATTGAAACTAAGTAAGAAAGGAGAAGGTACGCAGGTTAAGAAGAAAACATGAGCCTTAAGCATCTAAACATTGACTTGGTCTCTCCTTGCTCTTTCCTAGGCATGGCCTTCTACCTGGGGGTAGCTTTGTGGCTGCCTCCTTTTCATTCTTCAGGGGTAACACAGGATTCACATTCTTGGGTATGTTCTGTTGCCCTCTTACCTACCACAGCATTCCCTTTTTCCATTATGCCCTAACAAGCACTGTATTTCTTCTATTACAAAAATCAATAATTATAATTATCCTTTTATTTTCTTTCTAAGTCTCACTGAAAGAAATATCAAGGCTATCTTTGAGCACTGACGCTACTTACAGGCCTTTAACAGTGCCTGGCATAGAGTTGGTTATTTTTTTTAGAAAATTAAAACAGATTTTGTTTTGCTGCATAGTAGTATAGCTAATTTTTAAAACAACCATGGGATACACTAAATGCCTGGTCTGAAAGAAAAAATCTCCTATGAATTTTAGAAAATGGCAATTCATAAATTAATTCTAGCCTTAGTCATTATTGCTTGTGAAATTTCGTGTCTGAATACATCTTACATATTACAAGCAAAAAGGGGTTTTTAGTACAATTATCTACTCCCCCTGCATTCTTTTTATTTTTAATATGCTCTGTTAAGCCTGAAAAATAGGTTATAAAAAAGCATATTCACTTTTGTGATCAATGAAGCTTATACCAATTCAGGGGTAGGGTAACTCTAAATAAAGAAAACAGAAAATTATAAACCGAGAATCAGTCACAAAACAAGTAGCTATTTTGATTGTGAAGAACTATAACAGCAGATTATGACTAAACACTAGCAAATATCATAAACATCAGAAAAGAATATGTATCCTTATCAATGTAAGTTATTAATAATTCTCTGATATATTTTTTATATGTCCCCCTCTAATATTTGACTCAATGTTTTTTTAATTTCTCCTCATTTGACAACAGTTTTA
The DNA here is from genome assembly GCA_025594165.1 of Tamias sibiricus. NCBI lineage: Eukaryota > Metazoa > Chordata > Mammalia > Rodentia > Sciuridae > Tamias > Tamias sibiricus. The sequence goes on from CM046671.1 coordinate 19,790,280, forward strand.
TAGAAAGGAGAGAATGGTGATTCAGTATTTTCTCTAGACGTATATAACAATTTTTATTAGTATTCATATTCTCTTAACAGTTCAACAATATGTAACACTTTTTTTTTCATATTTGAGAAAAATTGCTAAGAGTATTTTTCATACTTGAGATGAAGGATTTGAGGGCACTTTGGTTTCCTTCTGACTTACCTGATCTTAAACACTCGGTGACAAATGCCAGAAGCCAATCTGTCACTGAGGCTCTGGTTCTAGCACTGAGAAATATATGTTATTCTTGACCATATCAGCATTTCATGTCACATTGTTAAGACATTTAAATATTTCCCTGGCATGTTTATATGATTCACTCCACTTTATTAATTGGATTCTGAAACAATACAAAAGCCTATTAATTACTTGTATTCAAAATTTATCTCTCCCTTTACATGAGTTACTGCTTTGGTGTGATCTGAAATCATTTTTCATTACAATTAGCATCTGAGTGTCAGATTATTTCAATTTATTATTACTTTTGTTTTGTGCTGCATTAATTTATCTACATTTTCAGTCAGGCCTTTCCTTAATAAATTTAATAGTCATGTGTGCTTTCAACTTAGGAGTTGGCGGTTTCTTGCTTGTTTTATTGAAACTCCCCAATTTATTTTTCCAAAATTGTTGGTTTCCCAGGCTATATTCCTTCCCATAAAACCTAGATGTGCTCCATTAGATCCCAAATAAGGAATAAGTCTAAGGAAAACCATAGTGGTAAAAATCAACATCTTAACGAATATTCATTAAAGTGTAATTTTTGAAAATTTAACAAATGTCTATGACCACGTGAACACAGCAATGGGTATCTCTAAGGACACTGAAAGTAAGGAGCTTCATTCAGCTTCGCTAATTTCGTGGCATGTGTCCTCTCTGAGTGTGTTTGATGGACAGGTGTATGCTTTCAATGCTTATCTCTAAGGAAGATAAGAAATATTCTAAATTTTATATCTATAATTATTTTATAAATAAACCAGAAAGTAACTTCTATGTAACTCTTTGAAAGTAGTTCTGTTTTCTTAAAATATGCATTAAAAATCAAGGTATTAAAAATGGACATAACTTCATGAACAATAAAGAAAAACCAAGACAATTTTATAGCAGACAATGAGCACCTTGAAGAAACTGGTTTCATTCATTTCTGATTCTTATCACCCAGCATGCAGATGGAACTCTATAGATATTTGTGATTAAACACATGAATGAAGGAATGAAGAAAAAAAATTGGAAATAAGACTCTAGACATCTAATATTTAATGGAAAGATATAAAAGGAAAAAAAATATTCTCCCAATTAAGAAAAATTGAAATGGGAAATAAAATGTCTACACGGCAATGATTAATTTCAATTTAAATATCACTTTAAGATTCCAGGAGAACAAGGACACAGAAAGTGGCACAGTTTTCAATCACAAGACCCCGTGCCGAGGCAGGGTGATGAGACTGAACGTCACAACTCATATCACATCAATGGGTAACCAGAGCAGAGATGAATGTTGAAATGTCATGGGTCAACTGAGGAGTCTCAGTGGGAAAGAGCTCTGTTTTCCCAATTTCTGTGCTTCCCTCTGACCTATAGGAACCCTCTCCCCTCCAAGGTGTCTTTTGCAGATTGCATAACTTTCCAGCCAAAGTATATCATTGTCATTCTACCATTCTTGTATTTAAGACATAGTCATGCTCATGTTAAAACTAGTGTCATAACTAGATCAAAAGCTTTCTCCTCTCCAAAGTGCAGGCAAAAGCCGTGCTCTCATCTGGACTCACCTGTGATAGGGAGGGTTTTGGATGTCAGATTTCATTTCTCCTTTTGCTTCAAGCCCTAGCCCTCTGGCACTGAGAGCAAAGACAGGAAAGGAAACGACAAATGGATAATTATCGTATGTGTAGGACAGGAAAATAGCTTCATTATGTTGGTATCAATACTTTTCTGGTTAATTCCATAATGGAAAGCAAGGTGGGGCTTATTAATCATGTAGGTACTTCGAGGAAAGTTCCCTTATGAAGTGGGAGAGTGATTCTATTATTAGCAAGCTAGATTTGCCCAGCTGATCGTCCATTAGAGATTTGTCCCATTACACTTCAAGTCAATCATCATGGTTGATATTTACGTCCATTGTCAGCTTTTCAGTTTCAGGGAGAACATTATCTCTCAACAGAGATGGAGTTTCACCAGGCATATTTTGAAGCATCAGTAGACTCAAAGGTAGACTCAAAGTGTTAACTAGGATAACTGACTATGGACTTTACACTGGGGGACAAAACGAGGTAGGTAAAGATGTTAGGGTGAGTTATGCTGAGAAATCTTTTGGATGTGAATACTAACCATAAGGTTTTGCAGATCCTGATATTATGAATGGTGGTCTATAATCTTGCTACTCATTATATGGCTCAGGGCTATTATCACCTGGATCACCTGGGTGATTTTATTAAATGGGGAATCTCACTTGAATTTAAACAAGTTCTTTTGGTGACTCCAATGCACATTGTCTGAGAAAACCTTGTCTAGAATAGTGATTTTTCAGATCAAATTGCATGTGAAAATTCCTTAGGATGCTTTTAAAACATTCCAAACTCTTGTGGACAGGCATGAAGTGCTGATGTGTTTAAAAGCCTGAATATGATGCTGATAGTTGACAATGACTAAGGAGTCATCAAGCAACAAAAAGGCCATCTATATAGAACATCCTCATGGATTTTGATGTTACCAAGTTACCACCCTCTACTGAGTTCCAGCCAGTTGTTTTCATGTAGGAAGACAGGCTGTCAGGCAAATTTTTCAAAAGAAGCAATAAATACAGATTTTATCAGCAATACCTAGATATTTACATTTTGGTTAAAATTAGGGAAAAAAAAAAAAAAAACCTCAGTAAGAATTTTAATCAAAATAGGCTGGATTCAGACATTAGGTTTGCAGTTTAGAAACAAGGGTGTTAAGCCCTCAAGCCTTCTGGACTCAAAAATATCCAATTTTGTTAACCTATCAGAGTCACCCCTTTTTTCCAGCTGTTGAATCACATTAATATGTTCAAAATTATTTTAAAAGTAGCAATGAGTAAAATTTCTGTGGTTCTTACAGGGATAGAAACAGTCACATTGGCATTATCATCTTCTTACTTGTAAGCAGAGCTTCATGGGAAACGGCCTGCAGGGAATCAAGGGTCATCAGGGAAATGTCACAGAAACAGTTAAATTAGAGCAATCCAGAGAAAAATCTTATGCTTGTATCTCCATTAAAGGGAAAACTATACTCTGTTGTACAAAAACACTTAAAAGTATTTATCCTATAACTTCCTACCCCTCTACATTTGTTTCTTTATTACGTATTCCCTGGATAAACTCTCCCTGTGAGACTCACAGATTTTGATTTACTTTAAATTAATAAAATCAATTAAATTAATGCTAAGTACTATAAATGTTGCAACCACAGTGTCTGTTCCATGATTCCGTATCAAAATCCTCTTTCTTAAAATAGTTTCTTATTTTCATATTATGCAGAAAACTTCACCATTTAGAAGTTTAGCTGAACACAGATAGAAATTAACCTCTGAATAGCCAGAAGACTGGTGATAAGAAGAGGTCCCTGTAGTTCCTGCTATCACCCACACCAAGAGCCCGGCCAGGCTTTTCCAGTTCAAGTCCTGACTGACCCTGGATGAGCTTCCTTCCCCTCTATCCCCATGTCCACACATACCATTGTCCTCCAACACCCAGTCCTTCCCAGATTGGAAGATATCCTAGGTATTGCGGTAGAATTGTTCAAAGTCTGCAGACTGGGCCAGACCCCATGGAAGACAACTGTTGGACACTGGTTAGACTCAAATGGCATAGCTTGGGAAACTGTCACTCAGATGAAAGCTGAATTTGGCCATGGACTGATCACAGTACCTGGAACCACTGTTCTGGGAACCTCACTCAATGGCCACTGTCTGGGTCCAATAACCCAACACTCCCCAGGCAACCCCTCTCCCACCCACCCCCTCCCCAATCTGCTTCATGGTTTGTAACATAGAACATTTTGTTTCGGTGCACAAAAACAAGGGAGAAAAAGTTGATCTTTTCTGATTTTTCAATAGAATGTAAAGGGCTCCAGATCAAAATCATGCAATTAAAAACCTGGATCCTCTTTTCTTGAGAGCAAAGAGGGCTTTGCCTTCAAAAGCTATTTATATACAAGGATAAACAATTCCATTAATTTTGGGGTTGAAGGCATCACGACCTTTGGAGAAGGCAAATTCTTTTAAATATGAAAGAAAAGAACAGAAAGAAAGAGTTCTTTCTATATGAAATGAGTTTGGATATTCCTGTACAAGTACATATTTTATATGTAAAACAAATATAGTTAAATATTTTGCTATTTAACTAAGGTTAAATAGAACATAAATCTTCCTGCCCAGTGTTAAACAGACCAAGGGAGACATAATTCTAAACAGAGGAGTAACAGAAAGGGATTATCAACAACATCAAATTCCACAAAAATGCCAAAAGAGGGGGGATAAAAATTATATTAAAGATTCCAGATTAGAAGGTAAATGGGATTTTCCTGCAGCTATGGTAACTGAAGCCATTTTGCCTTGGCTAGAGAATTAGGTGAGAATCCGGATACAGCAATTTTAGATTGCAGCTCTAGAAGCAAGACAATAGAAGGAAAGAAGATTCCAGCTAACAGTGGGACAGAGAGACAATGGACACTTGAAGATGACTTAATTTTCCTAAGTCTATAGTGACTGAACCAATAGGGGAAGATAAATTAAGGATAGCAAAAAAATTAAAGAGAAGAAATACTGGGGGAAATACGGAGAAGCAGGAAATGAACTGGATCCAGAAAAATAGCCAAGGTACAACTAAAGTAAATAAATAAATATTTAAAAAAAAAAAGGAATTCACCTTAAATAGGACATGGGGTAGCTCTTCTTGAGAATAGACAAAAGGTGAGACTGGGTGGGAATCATCTGGAGGACTCTGTGTCTAGGAGAGGACCCCCGTGCTCTCACCTCTGGGCCACCGCCACCTCCCCCTGCAGTGTGGCAGCTGGGTCACACCAGCAGGCTTGCGTTCTTCCTCATCTCCTTTCACTCTTTTCTCCATGTCTATTCAGAATGATGTCACCTCCTGCCTGACTGTCGTACCACTTGAACAAAGCCCTATAAATAGGTTAAGCTAGAATGCACAGGCTGTCCCCTCTTATCAGCCCACATTCTACACATACACTACCCCTCACTCCCAAATTCTCTGACTCATCTACTTCTGCCTTTCTGGCTGCCTTGGTGAGTCGCAGTCGCCTGGCCTGCGGCTCCTGGGCATAGTCCAGGGTTGTTCAGGGCTCTGCCCTTTATGTTGCCTCAACCTGGAGGGCTCTTTCCTAAAAGGTACTGCTTGCTCCATTTCTTCTTCACTTCTTCAATGCCACAGCTCAGGAGCACGTTCCGAAACTGTTTTCTGTAAAAATTCCACAATGGTACCCTTGACATTTCCTACGTCCATTCCCTGAATCGCATTTTCAATGTAGACAAGCTACTTGAATCTTATGCTATATTTTTTATGCTACTCCGGTCATCATGAAGATAGGCACTTTTATCTGTGTGTCCATCTTTTTTTTTAATCATTTTTTATTCTAATTTGTTATGCATGTTTGCAGAGTACATTTCATTTCATATTACATATAAAGAGCACAATTTTTCAAGTTGTTGGTTTAATATATTTTTACAACAATTGTGTCTTCATACATGTATTTAGGGTAATCATGCATAACTCAGTCTGCTATTATTCCTATCCCCTTGCCCCCTCCCCCCTCCCCCCTCTTTGTTCTGTTTAAAGTTCTTTCATTCCTCTCATCCCCTCTCTCTTGCCTTTATAAGTTAGTATCTTCATATCAAAGAGATCATTCGACCTTTGGTCATGTGGGATTGGCTAACTTCACTTAGCATTATTTTCTCCAACTCCATCCATTTACCTGCAAATGCCATGATTTCGTTCTCCTTTAGTGCTGAGTAGTGTTCCATTGTGTATATATACCAAAGTTTCCCTATCCATTCATCTGCTGATGGGCATCGGGGTTGGTTTCACAATCTAGCTATTGTGAATTGTGGTGCTATAAACATTGATGTGGCTGTGTCCTCCTAAACTGGTGATTGGCTTGGTAGACATCCTGTGCACATTATTGAGACATGTCGTGATAGGTAATAGAGGGTTGGAGTCTGCTAGGGAGAAATTAAGGCTATTGTAGAAATAGTGATACTCGTTTTAGGGTGGAAATGGGCATATTCGATTAGAAATACACATATTTATATGATTTCTACCACCCAGTTTAGCACTCAGGAGTTGACAATAAAGGACACGTTCAGGTTGACATGTGTAAATCAGCACTGCCCAGCAGAAATACAACGCAGACCACCAATGCAAGCCACACAGGCAATTGTGTTTTAGTAATAATATGAAAATAAGTAGAAAGTCAAAGGAGAAATTAACTTCAAAATGATAGTCTATTTAATTCATTTATCCAAAATAGTTGCATTTCGATAAGCAATCAATATAAAATGGTGTGAGAATTCATATTCCTTCACACTTAGTAATAGAATCCTGGTGCATATTTCTTACATGCAGCACATTTCAATTCATACTGGTCACATTTTGTGTGCTCAGCAGACCATGTGGCTCGTGGCTACTATCTCAGACAGTATAGATCTAGATAAACATAGAGTGTGAAATGGCTGGCTTTCAAATGAAAAAGATGATCTGGAGGAAATTGAGTGTGATAATAAGACAATTGTCGAAATGATAGAACATGAAGCCAGTTGCATCAGAAGGGGAAAGGACAGGGAAGTACCCCGGTGAATGAAGTTCTAAACTGTATCAGTGGACACATCCAGTGAGATCAAGGGACTGCAACATTTTGAAGAACAGAAAGTTGTGGCCAGAGGAAGCAGGAGATGGTGATGAAAGTCCTCAGAGGCCAAAATTCTATTAGGTCAGAAAACGACAGCCTTTAAGGAAACCATGACTGTGGCCAGAGCCCTCAGAGGAGGTGAGGGATTTCAGATTAAGAGGTGACAGCAGGAGAGTCCAGAGGGTGCCCGAAGAATCCTTGCAACGCCAAATAGAAGACTTTCTCACAAGGGTGAAGTCAAGCCCTTAACACTGTTAATACAGGTCCTGGGGATGATCAAGGGAATTCACTAATGTGATGGAAAGCGAGTGAACAGCAAGAGGATGGGCATCAGAAACAGGAAACCATAGAAACTGGGCAGCTGGGGCCGCCAGGACATGCCCCCGTTTCCTACTCTGGAAGAATAAGACCTGCCTGTCAAGGACCCAGTGAAATCAGAATATGTGACTCTGTAATTGTGCATCCATACGGAGGTGCCATCAATGTGCCTTAATCTCCTGACATCAGCTGCTTCTTCCTGAGGGCAAAGGGGCTCCTAGCTAACAGCTCTCAGGAGGCCAGGATGATCTGCTGAAGCCCGAGACGCTCCATCCAGGAAACTGCTTCTGAGGTTCACCTTTCATGGCTGGCTTCAGAAGCTTCTTGTATAGGCGTAGAGGAGGTAAAGGAGGCTCTAGCTGAGTTCTGAGACCAGGAATACAGCTGAGAGTTTTGAAAATGATCTTGAGTTTAAAAAAAAAAATTCTAAACCAGAAAGGAGACCAACAGTGCTTGTGGAAAAGATTTTAATTTTCCTTATAAAGACTGTACTACTTGCACAGACTTAGATACTTCTATAAAATAGGCCCTTGAGCAGTATTGATGCCATATTTAGGGAATTTTGGCTATCAGCCAGGCATGCTAGAAGGTTTGAAGATAGAGATGGAAAATGATTTTTAAAACTCTCTGATAGATTCAAATTAAAGCAGGAGCCTGATAATTAACTGGGGATTTATTGTAGGTGCTCCTGACTTTCACATGGGGTTATCCTTTGGTTTTTTGGGACTGATTTATTTCACTTAGGATGATAATCTCCAGTTCCATCCATTTACTGGCAAATGCCATAATTTCATTCTTCTTTATGACTGAGTAATAGTCCATCATGTATAATACTACATTTTCTTTATCCATTCATCTGTTGAAGGACACTTACATAAGTTCCCTAGCTTAGATCCTGCATGCAGTCTTGCCTCCTCACATACATATATAATTTTACAAGAATGCTGGGCATTACTATGCAAAATTTAGGAAGTGACTTCAGGCCTATTTCTCAAAGAATCGTCTTAATCCAATTTCAGAGATTAAGGTGATTTGAAGCTGAAAAGATCAGCTGTCTTGCAGATCACTTTTAAGTTTTAAGCGAACACCTTTCAGGTCTTAACCTAAAATAGAATTGGTTGAGACATTCTCCTTTGATGTGCTTGGCCTAGAACTTATGTACCTTTATTCTATAAGATTTTTAAATATGCTGCATAACTTCTTAGATTAGTTGCCCCCTTTTCCAAAACAAGTGAATACTCATTGGAAAAACCTATCTACATGTTGGACTCTACTACCTACAGTTTTTTCTTTTTATTTTTTTTCTAGTTTTTTGACACCTAAATTCTTCAAAATTCTTGCTAGTAGTTTAATAGCATTATGTAGATTTTTAAAAATATGTTGATAAAACTTTCTAAATGTACTTAGCAGGAGTTTGGCTTAGATTATGTATGATTTTCTATTCTGTACTTATCTCTTATTTATCTTTCCTTTTCAATTGCAGGATGCACTACAAAAGTTTCAGACAAAAGTATTCTTCACATATAATGGAAGTATAAATGCGTTTAAGGTTTTAGAAATCATATCACTTTTGGGAAAGTGAAAATGAACCTATCTCTGAGTTTACATATTAGGCATTAAACAATTGAAAAAATGGGAAAAAAAATCGAAAAATTTAGCTGCAATATTTTAGGACCTATAATTAATATACAAGCATTCTACCATTAAAATAAATTCTGACTTTATTTTATCCAACATGCTTTATTTTTAGGAAATAATTGCATTTTTTAAAATTTTTTGAAGGTGAGGTCATGCCGGGCTCCGTCACCCAGGCTGATCTCAAATTTCTGGACACAAGGTGTTGTACCAAAAATGTTGTATCCAGCACAATGCCAATTAAAACTCCAAGTCACGGCACACTTGAGCCAATAAAAAGCCTTTATTAAGCTGATCAGCGGCCACCATCCTCACACATCACACAGTGTGACAAGATGGCGCGCAGGCAGTGATTTTTCAAGGGTTTATAAAGAGCAAAATTACAGAGGGCGGAATATTTAATTGAAGGGTTTCAGCCAATGCAAGCAAGCCATGGTACAGAAGCTGAATCTAGGCAGTTAGCAAGCCAAAGCAATGGGTACAATGATATTTCTCACGGGACCTTTCCTGGTTGATATAGCAACGATTAAGTAGAAGGGAATGGGGTCAAGATGACCCTAGTTGAGTACATGTTAGAGAATGGTTAGTAACGTCTAGACCATCAATCTCTGACAAGGTATGTTACCCAGGAAAAATGGAAACCAAAGAGAACAATTTTACATTTTATAGGAAATGTTCTTTTTATGCTGTCAAGCGTATTATTATGCTAGGTAACGATTAATGGGTACAGAGGCAGGACTTTCTGTGTTCTATTATTTCTGAGAAACAGAACTATTTCTTGGAACTCCTAAGATGGCTGCTGAAGAACAAGATGGAGTCCCTTTAGTTCTCTTATCACATTCCCCACTGGTCTTATGGGAATAGACAAATCTTTGTCGTTACACATCTGTGTCTGATTCATCTAAGTCTCTAGAGGTCAACTGATCATAATGGGCACGCAATATCATGAGCTTGACAGATGGGATGTTTTGTTGAATGTATATTGTTTACACAGTTTATTACACATGGAGCAAACATAAGTATTAAAAGTTTAATAAGCAGGGGACCAGCTATAGTGTTGATTAAAGTAGTAAGCCATGGAGACCAGGAGAACCAACGTTTATATCAGGTTTCCTGGTTTTTGCGGGTTTCCTCCCTTTCTTTTAGTCTCTTCCTTATTAGAGACAAACTATCTCTGATGACACCTGAATGATTAGCATAAAGGCAGCATTATTCTCTTAATGTCATGCACAATTTACCCTGTTTTAGGAGCAGCAAATCTAGACCTTTTCTATTTTGTAGGGTGACCTCTGCTAAATTGTTTAGGGATTCTTCTATCCTGGATACAGACTTTTCTAATTTTGATATGCCTTTGTCTATCTGGATACTGTGCAATTTATAATTCTGACTTTGGAGTATTAATGCTGTTGTTTCTACAGCAGTAGAGCCTGCTATTCCAGTTGTTACCAACAATGGTACCAATACTGGTGCTGCCCTTTTGACTCTGTTTGTTTTAAAATGTTCTGCTCCCGCTTGTCCATTATAATAATATACTTGAGGAGCAATGTGGACAGTGACAGAATTTAGCCCATGGAGTTTGCATTTCTGTCCTAGTTTGACCAAATAACCATAGATCAAGGCAAGGTGTTAGACCAGAAGTACAGACAAACCATGTCCCTTTGGGGGCAATCAGGTAATTGTTATAACCCCCTGATGGGATGATGTTTTTGGTACAAGACTCTTAGTAGGGCGAGTATTGGAGATTGAAGCTAGAGGTATGAAAACAAAGTCTTTGGCCTAGTAAATCACCCAGTGTTAATTTAGGTATGTTTCCCCAATGGCAAGTAGTTATATTAACTTTTGGGGCACTGACATTAACAAAGGTGGGGGGCTTTCCAACATAATTTTAAAGGGGTTATTTTCTGTTCATAGGAATCGCAGCAGACACGAAGGAGAGTAAAGGGAAGGAGGTCTACCCATGTTTTGCCAGTCTCCAAAATTAACTTGGTTAAACTTTCACAGTGGAGTTTCTAATTAATCTCTAGGGTTTCAGACAGAGATTTAGCTATTTTTTCCATGAAGGCAGGGCCATTGTCGGTCCCTATAGATAAGGGGAGGCCAAATCTGGGAATAATCTCTTGTAATGTGGGCAGTTGCTGTCTAGGTGGGAAATGCCTCTGTCCATCTCTAGTAGGTGTCTACAAAAACAATAAATATTTATATCTACACCTATTGACTTTTACTTCAGTAAAGTCCTGGGAAGTAGTACCTTGTCTTGAGCAGGTCAATCATTTTGGTTTCACCCAAATGGGTCTCTTGATGTAGGTGATGGAAGAGGGCTCGGCCGATATCTTCTAGTAGGTAAACTCTGCTGTCTGGGAGTATAGCCCACCCATCAGAGTCTTTGTGGGCATCAAGTTGCTTAATTTTGATTTTATCTTGTTTAGAATAAATAGGCTCTGAAGGCAGGATCTGCTCGGGGAGGACTGGAAGACTAGTTAATGGCCCCACTGGTCTTAGGGCATCTTGATCAGCAAAATTATTTCCTTGTATCTCTAATGTCTCTCCTTTTTGGTGGGCCTTGCAATGTATGATAGCAACTCTTTTTTGGTAGCCAAATGGCTTCCAGCAAGGCCAGAATTTCTGGAACATTTTTAATAGTCTTTTCTCTTGAGGTTAATAAACCTCTCTCTTTATAGATGGTTCCACGTACATGAGCTGTAGCAAAAGCATACCTACTGTCCATATAAATGTTGGCAGTTTTGTCTTTTCCAAACCTGAGGGCCTGAGTTAGAGCTATGAGTTCTGCCCTTCGAGCTGAGGTCTCATGTCCCAACACTTGGGCCCAGTTACCTTGTCATTGGTGACTACAGCCGCTTCGGCATACCTGACCCCATCTATCATGAAACTGCTTCCATCCGTGAAGAGGGTTTCCTCCGGTTTCTCCCAGGGGACATCTCGTAGATCAGGTCTGGTTCCCTGGAAGCTGTAATATGTCTAGACAGTCATGTACAGGTTGAGACGGATCATCGTCAGGAAGTAAAGCGGCTGGGTTTAAGGTTGTAGTAGCTGAGAATTTTACTCATTGTGGGTCTAGCAACAAGGTTTGGTAATGTGTCAACCTGGTATTTGTTATCCATCTTTCTGGGGGAATCTTTAATATAGTCTCAACCGCATGAGGAGCAATGATCATGAGTTCCTGCCCCAGAGTTAGTTTTGAGGCTTCTTTTACTAGTAAAGCAGTAGCAGCTGTTGCTCTCAAACAGTTGGGCCATCCTGTAGCCACAGGATCTAGGCGCTTAGACAAGTAGGCTATTGGTCTTTTCTATGGCCGCAGGGTTTGAGTTAGAACACCCTTTGCTATTCTTTTTTTTTTTTTTTTTTTTTTTGCCACGTACAAGTGGAATGGCTTAGCAATGTCTGGGAGGGCCAAGGCTGGAGATTGGGTCAAGGCTTTTTTAGGTTTTGGGATGTCTTTTCCTCTATCTCAGTCCATTTAATTTCCTCTCCTTGCCCTTTTGTTATTTTATATAAGGGCTGAGCAATTTCAGCAAACCCCAGGATCTATAGGTGGCAGTATCCCGCAGTTTCCAGGAATTTACATCCTTGTCTTTTAGTAGTGGGAGGAGGAATTTGGAGGATCGCTTGGACCCACTCACTAGATAGCCATTGCTGACCCTCTCGCAATTTATATCCCAGGTATGTAACTTCTTTGGTACACAATTGAGCCTTTTTGGCAGATACTCAATATCTGAGTTCTTGTAAAGTGTTTAGTAAGTCCTGAGTGGAACTTCTGTACTCTTGCAGAGTTTTGGAGGCCAGGAGCAGGCCATCTACATACTGTACATACATACTCTACATACATCTACATACAGTCTCTGGATGATGTAGACGGAACTCCTGTAAGTCTTAACTGAGGGCCTCATCAAATAATGTGGGAGAGTTTTTAAACCCCTGTGGTAGTCTAGTCCAGGTTAGTTGTCCTGAAAATCCCCCCTCAGGATCAGTCTACTCAAAGCCAAAATAGGCTGACTTACCACGGCCAGAGGAAGGCTGACGAAGACATCTTTTAGGTCTACTACTGTATAGATCTGGTACTCTGAAGACAACAGGCTCAGTAATGTATAAGGATTAGGCACTGTGGGGTGGATACTTTCCACCTGTTTATTGACTTTTCTTAAGTCCTGGACCGGGGCAATAATCATCAGTTCGGCCTTTTGGATTGGCAGGAAGGGAGTATTCCATGGTGATTTGCAGGGCACCAGTATTTCCTCCTTTTTTTACTTTATTAATATGTGGAGCAATTCCCAATAGTGCCTTATGGCTGATGGGGTACTGTTTAATTCTTACAGGAGTAGCATTGCTAGTCAGTTGTACAATGATGGGAGCCCTGTGCGTAGCTAACCCCAGGGGGTTTGTTTTGGCCAGTACTTTTGGAACCTCTTGTTGGATTTCTGACAATCTGTGATGCTCGCTCTTGTCCAAGAGCAATGTTGGGTTTTTCCGGTGGCTCCTTATATACTTATATAGGGATTTTTTTTTGTTGTTGTTGTTGTTTTTTTTTGTGTGTGTGTGTGTGTGGTACCAGGGATTGAACTCAGGGGCCCTGGACCACTGGGTTACATCCCTAGCCCTTTTTTGTATTTTTATTAGAGACAGGGTCTCACTGAGTTGCTAAGTGCCTCGCCATTGCTGAGGCTGGCTTTGAACTCACGATCCTCCTGCCTCAGCCTCCCACAGTGCTGGGATTACAGGCATGCGCCACCACGCCCGGCTGGATTTTTTGTTTTGACAAGGGTCCTCCGGATTGCTGCAGCACTGATAGCGCCAGTGTCTACCAGAAACGTTATGAGTTTGCCCCCTAATTGTAAGGTGACAATAGGCTCTTGGGGGCTTATTGGAACAGAGCCTTGGCCCCATCAGTCCTCATCCAGTATAGAAAGGACCTTTTCTAACCTTGGTTTGGAGGGTCTGGAATTCTGGACTTTCTGTAGGCATTTGTTTTTCTAATGTCCTTTTTCCTTACAGTAGGCACATTGGTCCCTTTTTAAAAATTTTTTACCTCTTGCAGTAGGTGGCCCTCTAGAAGGGGCATTAGGTCATTTGGTGGCAGTCAATAAGACCTTAGTAAGTCTTTTGGTTTGTCTTTCTTCAGGAGGATCTCTGTTATTATAAACTCATTGGGCAGTTTCTACCAATTTAGATAAAACCTTTTCCTCTAACCTTTTAAGTTCTTGGAGTGTCTTCCTAATATTGGGAGCCGGCAGGGTTACAAAGGCTATAATTATCTATAGGGTGTAAGAGCAGTAAGCCTGTAGGAGGCACTCCAAGAATGCACCTGGAGATTTGCTAGGGATTGTCTAGTGGGCCTTCTAAGGGTGGTTTGAACTCCCCACAGTAGAGTCTGGCAAAACTGGTTTAGAGCCTCCTTACCTGTATCTTCATTGGGGTCCCAGTTGGGACAGATGGAGAGAATCATGGCTTCCCACAGGACAGGGTCATCTGTGGGCCAGCCATCAGCACCCAAGATAGATTTCTGAGCTTCTCGTCTGATACGTTCTTGTTCCTCAGATGTGAACAGAGTTTGGAGAAGTTGTTGACAGTCATCCCAGGTGGGCTGGTGGGTATAGAGAACTGATTCTAAAAGAGAGGTGAGTCTCTGTGGTTGATGAGTAAAAGAAGGATTTTGTGAAATATGGAGAGGACACCTGACGACGGGAAAGGTGGAGACAATGGAGGAGAAGGCGAGGAGTGGCAAAGGCGTTTTAGTACCCACTGTATGGATGACAGGAAATTTGCCAACTATAAGAGAGAAAAACATATTGTTTAGACATGCAAGAATATTTCCAGAATGGGTCTAAAAACATAATTGAGAAATGTCCACAGGTGTCTGGGAGAAACTAAGGCAACAAGAGTTGTTTGCTCCTCAGTTAATAATTCCTACTGAGCTTCCTGTTCTAAAGCCGCAACCCTTACAAAGACCTAATTACAGAAAAGGAATTATTTTACCCACAGTACAGGGCCAAACATATATTACCTACTTAATTAAAGGAAGATAATGGTATATTCCAATAGACCTTTTTTTTTTTTTTTTTTTTGCTTTTTTTTTTTACCTTACAAAGGGATGTATGATGAGGTTGGAAAACACATAGTTAATATTGATGGCAAATTTGTTGGCATGTTGGGTTGATGTACAAAGCTTACCTTTTAGTTAAAGATTACAAATATTTAAGGCCTGGTGCGCTTCAACAAAATAAAAAAACTTTCTGAGAAAGCAACTCAACAGGTATGATCTATTGTTCCTTTTCCACTCTCACTGTTCCATCTCACCAATCTTGAAAAAGTAGGCACTGCATGTTAAAATTAGAATAGGACATGTGTTTCTTAAAAGAAGGACTACAAGAGTTATCAGTGATTATAGAAATACCTTTAGACTCATAAACTTTCAGGTGTAGGTATACTCTAAAGATTAGGTTAGGAGACATAGATTCTGGTTACGTAGTCTGGCACATGTTAAATAAAGGAATGTTACATCTTGGGAGAATTAGACATATATGGAAACTATAGATTAATGACACATTTTGTTGGAATGATTCTGTGCCTATAAAAAAAGAAAAAGCATATAAATAAAGACCCAGAGAAAACAGGATTAGCTCTCTCTTTGGAGATCACTCAAATAGAACGACTCCTCGTCCCATTTCTTGCTCCGATGTGATGCCATTCATCCTTCAGGACCCCCTGGGTCCCCATTGGGGCTGGACCCCAGCAGAGGAGGGAGGTGCCGGAGGTGAAAGGGATGGTGAAAACAAGGGAGGTGAAGGCGAGGAGGGAGGGGCAAGGAGGAAAGGGCCGGATAAGGGAAAATGAGAGGGGATGGATTTGGATGCCGGGTAGGGAGGAGGTTCCAAGAGAAAGTAGTCTCAGCTTCAGAGTTATCTAAAACCAGGGGTCTAGGGGATTTCTGATTTACAGGTTTCTTTTGGGCCAATAAGATGGTGCTCTTTTTTCAAAGCTCTGAATCAGAAGACTTGTAACCTGTAATGCAAGGTTTTAGCCATTTACATTCATCAGTAAATATGTCGATCTAGATTTGTATATAAATCATTTGATCTGGATGTCCTGTTGCCTGAAAACAATTTACTTTTTTTTATTCTAGGGCAGTATGGAGGTTAGTTGTTCCTTGTAAGGGCCTACCGACCTAAAAAATAAGCCATTCCAATTCACAGAATTTTCATAAATCTAATTTGTTAACAGACATTCCGTAGTCAGAAGCATGTTTCTGGAAATCCTGAAAATTGTCTAAGAAACAGGTTAAGACTGTGACACACTGAGTTGACTGGTTCTCACAGTTGACTGACTTAAAAAGAGACTCAGCACACAGAGCAAAGCAAAGACACAGATAGCCACAAACCAGACGGACAACAGAAAGACTAACAGACAGACAATGACCAGATTGGGCCACACCACACAGGGGTGCCCACCAGTGAACCAGAGCGACGTCTCGCCTGGTCCTGGGACTCGGTGTAAGCGACTGCGTCCAGTCTGACGTTGTCCCCCAGAGAGTTAACTCATCAGATCACAGATCACAGGCAGGTTTTTAAAATTGTCCTGATGACAGGCTGGAATCCTCCCAGGAGTGAGGCTGAGAAATGTCTCTCAGGAGCTCCCCTCTACTCCAGGACAGAGTCCAGGAAACTGCGACAGGAGGTTAATTTGGGTGTGACACGGCAAGGAAAAAGGGTCTCGCTGGGGCCTCCAAAAATGTTGTACCAAAAATTTTGTACCCAGCATAATGCCAATTAAAACTCCAAGCCATTTAATAAAGGCTTTTTATTGGCTCAAGTGTGACATGGCTTGGAGTTTTAATTGACATTATGCTGGGTACAACATTTTTGGTACAACAAAGGAATCCAAAGGAGCTGGGACCACAGTTGTGCAAAGTCATACATGGCAGTAATTATGAATTTTACACGCAGAAACCATAATTGAAAGAACTAAAGCTGGCTGAGACTTCTAGTATGGAAGAAATGAATTAGATCAAGGAAATTTAAATCAGAAGTTCCGTGGTTCTATGCACAGGACTCTGTGCCCAAATGCGTTTCCAAAGAAGAGTAAAGACGAGGGCTTTTGCTATTGATCCTTTAGTTATTGTCATTCTATTTTTTCTTTCATATTGAATATCTTGTTTCTAATAGTCCCCATAATATGAGTAGAGCCCAAACATCACTATTTATGGCCTATTTGCTAATATCTGAATAAAGGTCCAGGTAGACAGTCATTCAGATAACCATGGTAGAGACAGAAACAGATTTGAGAAATTTGGTCAAGGAATTCAAGATCAAATCTAACACTCACTAGAGACACTAGTATTGTTGATTGATTAATGTAAATGTATGGAAAATAATTCAACATGTTAGATATCTGTTGTGAAAAACTTTTTAAGTTTATCATTCCTATTATGAAAGTACGTGTAATGATGGTCTTTCTCACCAACAGTAAAGAGGAACATAGCTTCCAAAAGCAAAAACGGAATTCAAAAGGGAAGAAGGACAGTCTAAAAATCTTTATTATGAATTAGTGTACCTATTCCCTAGAATCATTTTTGTATACATTTTGTCAAACCAAGATTATGGTAATGTTCAAGGCTGAATCTTCATTGCTCTCAGTAATGGAAAAGCAGAGACCTGGGTACATGATAATAACAATGAACACTGTCATCTAAGACTCATATACTTGAAAAATTAGCATCATAGACTAAAATTTTATGCATGTTGGTCCTTCCTTGAGAAAAAAAAAAATTAAAAGAGAGAGAGAGAGAAAACCCATCTGCTTCTACCTGCTCTTCATTCTTCTGATGAATATGGAAAAGAGAAGAGGTTATCTTCTGAATGCTCTGGTCTCGTTTGGCTGCATTTGCTAGGAGAATTGAGAGAGGATGAAGATGGGGTGCGATGGAGACTGAGGATACCTGCACATTTTCTGCTAGGTGGTGTTGGTGCATTTCATGCCTTTTATGCACATTGCTCCATTAAAATTGTCTTCTCTGAAGTGTCATGCCTTGTAGCCTTCCCCTTTATTAGCCTCTGCCACATGCACCAAGCAAGAGGAATTCCATTCTTTCTCTTTTGGTGCTGGGAATTGAACCCAGAAGTGCTTTACCCCCTGAACCACACTTTTAGTCCTTTTTATTTATTTGTTTAGTTTTTAGATTTAGAAACAAGGTCTTTCTGATTGCTGAGGATTTCATTAAGTTGCCAAGGCTGGCCTCAAACTTGAGATCCTCTTGCCTCCTCCTTTGGAGTCAAGGGAGAATTCAGTGAATTTCTTATCGAATCTGAAAAAAAAAAATTATCTCTCTTGAGAAGAGGCAATTGATTTTTTGATTTTGGTTTGAAAGACAGCAACATATTAAGAAAAAAGAGGCTTTCAGACAGAGCTATTACACTCTCTGTATGGTTCCTCAGTACTGTGACAACATAGCCAAATTTAAAATACATTTGGGCTTTGTTGCTCCTTAATTCGGATGACTCTTTTCCCAGTTGTGAATCTTCCTAGGTTTGGTTTTTCTTCTGAGAATTTTAAAATTTAATCAGTATTAACATAAAAATCAATTTGTATAATTGATTAAATTCACTAACTTTACATTTATCCTGAAAATTTCATCTAAGTACCCTACTGATTCGTGGCTGAGTTAGATATGTTCAGGAGCTAGTCTGGTGTCCCTAAGTTTTAATCAAACATGAATCTAGGTGATGTTGTAAATAAACTTTGTGACTATAGTTAACATCTCTAAAGCGCTGGTTTTGCAATCAGAAAGAGTATCCTGGATGAGCCGTGCTTAGTGAGGGGAGAGGCCCTGATGGAGGAATTGGCCCTGGCTGACTTGTGGGTCCATGCTTCTGGGGTTCCCTTAGGTTCTGCATCTTTCTATTGTCTTCTTCTCAGACAAGATGGACATCTGAGTTTGGACTTGCCTACCATCTGCACAACTGTGTCAGCCGATGATTTTTTTTCTTTATTCCCTCTCTTCTCTTCTCTGTTTCTGCTTTTCTGATTGAACCTTGGATGCTTATTAGTGTTATGCCTATATTAAAAAAAATAAATCCCTTGTATTGAAGGAAAACACATGCCTGGACTCTAAACATACAGCGTAAGCATCTATAAAGCGTTTTTAATGGATGTTTCCATTGTATTTCATCAAGAGGAGGGAAAATTATTTCCTTTACATCTTAGGGTGTGACCAAGATCTTTCAAAGCATTTTTTAAAGTATGTAGAGGTAGGGAATTATTCTTACCTTGCTCTTAGCCCTGCCTCGTAATGCAATTTACTTAATTTCTCTTTTAGAACATGCTAAATGGGATAAAACATATGAAAATAACTTTAAGTTCTTCAATAAATAATTTTCCCATTGCTACAGAAAATAGGATTGAAATTCTTTCCCGGGATGGGGTTGTGGCTCAGCGGTAGAGCGCTCGCCTAGCACATGCGCGGCCCCTGGTTCAATCCTCAGCACCAAGTACAAATAAATGCATTGTGTACAACTAAAGCAAATAAATAAACTAAAAAAAAAGAAATTCTTTCCCATCCTATACTTCTATATGTGCCTCATAGTTGGTAGATGAAGCACAATATAAAAATTTACTACAAATTATACATAGATGATAGGTAATTTTAGTATTTCATGCAGTATCAGTGTAAGTTTTTCATGGAATAAGATTAAGATACAACATTTTTGGGAAAGGGATTGATAATGGGAGTGGTTTTTGGCATGCAGCATAATATTATGCAAAAGCAGGTTTTGGCTGCTAAGATTTTTCTCACCTACCAATTCATGTTCCCAATGAAGCAAGTTTTTGGCCTCAATTTTTTTTTTTTCTTGTCACTCAGTCTGGTATTCTTGTGGACCACAAGAATATCTCATGCATAATGCATATTTTAATGAACCTCTGATTCCAATCTTAGAAAATTGATTTCCTCTTCCTATTTCATAATAGTATATATTGCCTAAAGGAATTTAACACTGACTATTCTCATCTCAGAACTCGGTAAGATTGAGTGTTATGGTTTCATAAAGTAAATTATGTTACTACATCACAACTATATCAAGTTCCGATAGTCGTATATTAGATTTTTGAAATAATGAACATCTACACCCTACAACATATAGGGCACTTTGCCAGTGTAGGATTTTGAGTGTAATATTTTACCAATTGTCAAAAATTAGGTTTATTTTGGGTTACTTCATATGTTAAGGAAACAAACACAACCTCTCTATTTAAAGAAAAATGGATTGTCTTAATATTTGAAATACATTTGCCAATTATTCATTGTAATGATCCTCTAAAAACTAATATACATTTTAAAAATGACCATACATGGGAGATAGTATATATGCTTTGTTATGATATGGATTAGTTATTTAAAAATAACAATACCATAACATATCAGAACAGTTGTCTTTCTATTTAGAACAATGTATCTGTTGTAGTTCTATTATACAAGGATGGATTTGTTTGTATATCACAGAAAACCTAAGCAAAGAGTGTCTGAAAAAATAGCAATTTATTTTTCTCATGTAATAAGTGAAAGAGTAGTCAAGGGCTGGTGTGGTCATTTTCCTAGGCCTTCAGAGATTCATGTTCTTTCTAGCTTTTCTCTGCTCCAGACAAGTGAGTAAAATCCTGCCACTATGGTGTCAATTCTTGGACATGAGATTGCTGCTATTGATGTGCATGTTCTAAGAAGAAAGAAGAGGAAAATTTAAAGGGTAAGCATATTTCCCCATTGGAAAGCTTTGCATTTGTTTATTTAATTATTATTTTGATTTGAAAAGATGTTTTCTATTAGTGAACTTTCATCTATACCTCATTGGACATCTTTACATTTACAAAGCCCTTGGAAGGGATGCTATTAGATGGTTATTTAATTTAATATGCTACTCCTTACAATACGAATAAACAACTGAGAAGAAAACTGGTAATATGTATCAAGTAAAATAATATGGCCAACTCTTTATTATGCCCCACGACCTTCTTTGTAACAAATTACCTCAGAATTTAGTAATTTGAAATGCATTTCCTTGATTTTTAAATTTGGAGGTCAAGAATTTGTAAAGAGATCAATTGTTTCGTCTTTGATGCACACAGCATCAACTAGCTGACTGAAAGCAGGTCAGATTACTAATGATGGATGAGCCCCAGAGTTTCTGGCGATACCATGAGGTTGAAGAGACACATTTTGAATGCGAGGATGCCAAGCAATTCCAGACACAGAGGGCAAAACCCCAGAGAGAACAGAGGTGCAGAGAAGCAAAGCTGACATTCCAGTTGTACCCTGGAAGTACACACTGACGTCTTAGCCTGCCTCAGAGAAAAAGACAAAAGCGTAAGCACAAGGACACCTAAATCAGAGGGGAGTGTTTATCAGTCTCAGCGGGTAGGAGGACAACACATTTATGATAGAATCTGCCAACACAAACAAACAAATAACTAATAAATTAATAAATAGGAAGAGAAAAAGAAAGAACCGAAAAAGAACCTAGTATATCCCAGCTTTCAGATGAGAGCCCGGATGGAATAATGTGTTTGTAAAGGCATTAATCTGGAGAGACAATCATTATACTCAAACTTATCTCAATTCCTGCTCTATAGGCCTGACCAGTAAAAATGATTGAACTCATTCTAGAGGAAAACAACATTATTGCAAATCACAGATATTCTATACACAATATTTAGCTGTCGCGAGTTGAATTATGTCTCTAGAAAATATACACTCAATGCTTAAGCCCAGGGTCTATGAATGTACCTTCTTTACAAATAAGGCATACAAGTGTAATCAAACTAAGATGAGGGCACACTGGATTAGCAGCCCTATGCCCAGTGACTGGTGCCTTTGTAAGAAGAGGAGATGACACACACACACACACACACAAATAAACTCACACGTTCAGACTTTCTAGCCACAGGATGATGGTGTCAGGAACTGGAGTGGTGCAGCTATGAGTCATGGAAGACCAAGGACTGACAGTCACCTGGAAGGTGCTAGGAGGCAAGGGTGCCTCCTGAGAGCCCTGAGGGGGACCACAGCTTTGCCACGAGCATCTTAGTTTTACAATTCTAGCTTATAGAACTGGGAAGGAATGATTTTGCTTTGTTGAAGCCATCCAATTTGTGGTGCTGCATTATAACTGCCTTAGGAAATGAAGGCACAGTGTTTAATTACGTATTGCTAGGGATGTTAAAAGATAGACCATGAGAAATATCAATAATGATTTGCAACAGGGAATAAATGATCAACAAATGACACAGTTGTAATTATCAGAATAACATAAAAAAACATTCAGGAAAATATATGAGATGTTGGAAGCTTTTGTCAGAACTAATATACATAAAAATTGTCAGAAAGAAAGTCTAGAAAGTATACACATACATAGTAAATGTAATGACACAGATATATAATAAAATCATAATTTGAATATAAGGAGGCTTAACCACATATTGGAATCAACTGAAGAGAAAATGAATGAGCCATGAGAAAGTAGAAATGAAATAGTAAATGGGTAGAAATGAAGAAAAAAGCTACTGAGCTGAAGCAGAAAAAAGTGTTTGAAAAATTAGTAATTAATTGTTTGCTAAAACCTATGAGAAACATCTGTTTCTTCAGGAGACTCTTTGAGCATCAGTAGGGTCAATCTGTATCTTAGCAAAACAAACACTGATGACAATAACATCATCTTAAAAGAATTTAGAGAAAATAGAAACTTTACCTTCAAAGAAGCAAAATAAAAATGAAGACTGACTTTTTAATGAAAATAATGGAGGCATACACACATTAAAATTCTTTGCCCAAATGTACAATAGGGTGAATGGCAGAGATTTATGTATCCATTGCAAGAACTTAGAAAAACATGAGTATATCAAAATGAAAGTGAGCTGAAGGCAATAATAATAATAAAAATAGGGGTCAGAAAGAGAGATAAAAAGTAAAGAAAAAAATGGCGATAGTCAACTAAACTGAAATTGGGGGTGAGGGTTAAGGGAGAAATTAATGAAATTGATAAATTATGGCAGGACTGAGAAAAAAATTTAAAAAGATATAGCAGGAATAAAAAGGTGAGATAATATCATAGATTCTATAAATTTTAAGAAATTAATAAGGTGATATTATGAAAAATTATGGCCAATAAATATAAAATGATTCTGAAAGACAAAATAACAAACATCTTTGACCTCAGAGCAGAAAAAGATTATTTTTCAAGCTGGTCTAATGTAAATAGTAATAAATTAATTGTTTTACCTTAAAACTAAGAATTTGTGGAAAGACATATCGTTAAAATGGTAAAAATAAGCCAAAGAGTGAAGGAAGATATTTGCCATATTCATATCTGATTATCAACCACTATCCAGAATAGAGAACTCCTACGCACCAAGGAGACTCAGAAAGCCCGTGGTTTTTTTTTTTTTTTTTTTTTTTTTTTGGTGCCCATGATTGAACTCAGAGGCACTCGACCACTGGGCCACATCCCCAGCCCTTTTTTTGTATTTTATTTAGGGACAGAGTCTCACTGAGTTGCTAAGTGCCTCGCCATTGCTGAGGCTGGCTTTGAACTCGCGATCTTCCTGCCTCAGGCTCCTAAGTGCTGGGATTACAGGCGTGCACCACTGCACTCAGCGAAAGCCCAAGTTTGAAAAATTGCCAAAGTCCTTGATCTGCACTTGCAAAAGAGAATAAACACACCTGGTCAATCCATGTGTATTAAAGCTGTTGACCTCACCAGTAATCAAGACAGTGTAAACCAAACCACAATGTGACACCACATGATAGCAAGCCCAAGAGTAAAGAGGAGAAGGCAGTTGACACAACACTGGCTAAGGACAGGGAGCCAGCAGTCATGGCTGTAGTTCATGTCACTTTGAAAGATTTTGTTCTATAATCTGATGCAGCAATTTGCATTGTTAGGTAAATATCCACCAGAATTGTTTACCAAAATATGTGCAAGGATTTTCATAGCAGTGTTATTCATAAAAAAAAATTGCAACTAAATGTTCATCAACATGAGAGATAAAATAGATTACGATAGACTGCCACAACACTGTGAGGACGATGAATGAACAATGGCTTCACTCACAGTTCTGAATTTC
Organism: Tamias sibiricus; assembly: GCA_025594165.1. Lineage (NCBI taxonomy): Eukaryota > Metazoa > Chordata > Mammalia > Rodentia > Sciuridae > Tamias > Tamias sibiricus. Next base: position 19,814,265 of record CM046671.1, read on the forward strand.
ATATCCAATGTTGAGTGTGTGATGATGACCCACACGCAGACTGGATAGATCTACTCATAAGAAAAAAACAAAACTCGATGGCCATCAATGGATCCATATGTTGGGATTCAAGATTATGGCTGGGTCTTTGTGTGGTTTCATCACGGGGAAGGAGAGAGGGATAAGAGCTGGGGATTTTGAGTCATAATCATCTTGTTCCTTGGTCAGGGTGAGTAATTCCTGTGATCTCAGAAAAAGTACTTAATATGTCTCAACACTCCATTTAATCATTAAAAGAGAAATAGTAATATTCCTCTGTGGCATGTCTTTCTACCCATTCTCTTTTTCTGCTGTGACAGAATTTACACTGTGTTGGGGCCAACAGTGTACTACTTATCTTTTAAAACAAACAAACAAATAAACCAAAAATTATTTTTCATTGCAAATCACTGACTATACTTTTCTTGATCTATTGTTTATGATGAACCCCTAAACTATGCTAAGTTCTGAGATACGAAATTGAATAATTCACAGCTATTTCATGTGAAGAAATTACAACCTCTTACCCCTAAAAATGTAAGTTCTTTGACAATAGGAATCAAATTGTCTTGTCACAAGACCTGTCACGAATCTTGTGACAAGACTCATTGTATTGAGTCACAGTCAACAAGTATTTGTGGAATGAACACAGGATAAGACATGTGAATACAAAGTACTTACATAAGACCGTCATTTGATGGTGGAAAAATGAAGTCATTGTGTGCATCTTTAACTGCAAGGGTATTTGGAATAAAGCTTAAAGATAACTAGGTGTTCACCTGCCTGGCTCAGTGGGTGAGAAAATTGATAGCAAAGAAGACATTTAAGCAAAGGAGACATCATGAACAAAGTCCTGATTTCTTTTTCACTTGCTAAGCAGAGTAGAAAATCAGTGCAAATTGAAGTACAAATAATTGAAGAAGCCGAGTTTCTTTGATACCCTAAAATTCTCTTGAAGTCCTTTTTAGAGGACTTTTCTAGACTCACAATGCACACACAGGACTGTAGTTTTGAACTACCTTGGTCTGTGTTTTGGGGTAAGGCTCCAAGAGCAATTTTCTTCCATATTTCAAAGCCTGTTCACCTTGTTCCTCATTCTTAACCACAGTAATAACAACTTACTTAATATTTTAAATCTGTGTCATATTTTACTTACCTTGAGGAAAATGCAATTTGAGGATCCTAACCTCAAGGGGGGGTGTTTTGGGGTATTCAAGACTGTCTCAATTTGCACGGTAGCTTCTCTGGTGCTTCCTGGGTTCTGCTGGCCTGATATCCAACCACAGACTTTACTGCTGGGTAATGGAAATGGAAATGCCCCTCTGGGTAATGGCTTTCCTTTAATCTATTCATTCATTACGGTCAATGACTTTATTTCCTGATTTTAGCCTTTCTATCCAATTGTACTCTTCACAACTACAGTTCCCATAATAAATATTTACTGAATGAATTAATTAATGAATAAAAAATTGACATTACCTATTCTCATTCTTTAGATCCCAATCTTTCAATTCAGTGAATATTTCAATGAAATTGCCCAAGTATATTAAAATAGATTGAAATCATAATCTAGAGTTTATATATCCTTTATAATCACTAAAAGTGAAAGTACAGATTGTCCTTTAAGTAGGATGCTGGGATAATATAATAACTTTTACATGTGAAAGTCATCCTATTAATAGAACTTTGGGCAAATATGTTATCTGGGGGCTTGGGTTGTGGCTCAGTGGTAGAATTCTTGTCTAGCACATGTGAAGCACTGGGTTAGATCCTCAGCACCACATACAAAATAAATAAACTAATTAAATAAAGGTACTGTATTCTTCTACACCTGAGAATATGTTTTTAAAAATATGCTATCTGGAACACTTGACAAAATGGATTGCATGACTTGATCTTATGCCAATATATGATTTCCTCACTTTAGTTTGACTATATGTGGGCTTGTTCTAAAGTTCAGAGTTTTGTGGCAGACTTAAGGATTCAAGTTGCAGGAGAAAATAACCTTTTCTTTAGAGGGTTTTAATTTTTCTATTGCTAATTTTTTATTGCAATTCCCAGCCTACCGATGAACTTGCCCTTGGCACCAGATAATCCAGGGTGCTGACACAGGCCTTAGGCAGCAAGTCATTATGAATCTGTGACCCAGGTAGGAAGCTCTCTGGTGTCATGCCTTGTCCTTGGTGAATTCGCTTTCTATACTTTGGACCTGGTATGTCCCCCAGAAGCCTGTGTGTGAAAGGATTGGTCCTGAGCCCATGCATTCTTATGAGGTGGTAGAACTTTGAGAAGTTGGGACTTAGTGCTAGGCAGTTGGGTCACTGGGAGCGTGCCTTTGAAGTGATGTACTGTGCTGCCACAGGCCCAAAGTAACCATGGACTGAAATCTCTGGAACTGTGCCAGAATAAATCTTTCCTTTATATAAGTTGCTTATCACAAGTATTTTGTCACAGCGATAGAAAGCTGACTATTGCAATTCATCAACAGATTGATTCTATGGAAGGTGGAGATAATGTCCAAGAGGAAACTCTCCTATTCCCCAGCAGCATCTAGGGGGCCATGGTTAGAATAGACATTGTGAATATGCCAGTGCAGCACACAATATCATTCCAATATTTTATGAAAGCATGCTAAATATTAATAATGGATGTATAGTTGCTTAGTTTCTAAGGCCTAGGTCATCTCTTAGTCTTACTGCAATCTTATTGTTTGGATGAGATTGAATTTTACCTCCACTGCAAGGGTGGATCTGATTGAAATTATACATGAAATACAATCATCCTCTTATTTTCCAATAAACTGTCCATGACTTACAGTGTTCTATCACTCATTAGATTGTGACAATGTCCCAGTCACAGAGATAAGTTCATATCATAGAAACAAGATAGCACACTTTAAATTTTATGAGTAGGATTTATTTGTAAAGTACCATTTGCTCACAGATATGTAACTTTATTTCGGCCATCACCCAAATGATTTGTTAAATGCATGTATAATAAAATAAAAATTGCTTTATATTCAGGAATGTGAAATTTACAGAGTGACACTGACCCTTTTTTGATCAAGTATGAGCTGCAATTCTGGATATTATACATTCTCCATAGGGGTGATGCTGTCCCTAATGGAGTGAAAATTGTTGTTGTGGGAGTGAAAAATAAACTTAGCTATTACAACAGTATGTGGCCCTCGATAGGATATCACATACACAGTTTTATCTGTGACACTGACCTTCATAGGGAAAAGGCAATTTGGAAAGAATAATATATCTTGAAAAACTACTGAGAGGGGTGATAGTTTTAAAAAAAAAAGTTGGCAAACAATTCCCTAGATCTTACTGCAGAAACTTCTCTACTAGATCATGATAGTGTCTTCCCTTTCTTCTCTCATGCAGGGGGTGTAGCCCAAAGTGCTTGCCTACCATGTGCAAGGACATGGGTTCCATCCTAAAATGATGAGAAAACAAAACCAAACAAAGGAAGGGGTGTCTCTGGGCTCACTTGTGTTTTGAGGTGGGTGCGGCCGCTAGGACCAGAGTTCCTGGGAGATTGCTGGTGCAGGTAGCACCAGTGCTCCTGTTGGATTGGCTGGCACCGCAAGGGGGCACAGGCAAGATCATCTACCTCACAACCTCATTTCAGTGGTGTACATCACTCTGAATGTCAACCAGAAGTAAACTGCGGCAATAAATCTGGTCCTTCCACGGGGTTCATAGTGTCTGTACAGGAAACTGTTTTCACTTGGATGGAAGGAAACTGGTCCTTGACCCCTTCATACATCTTCATCATCCATTTCTGAAGATTTTAGCTCCTAAATATCTCTTGATTTCATTCCCCCATTTTTCCATCTTTAACATCATCACTTCTCTAGTTCAAGCTCATTTTTCAGCTGGGCTACTACAATTGCCTCCTAATGTGTGTCTGTATCCATCCTTGCCATTTCCCTTCCCTCATCAGTTTTTCACACTGCAGCTGAAGTTCTCATAAATCTGAATTGATTACCGATCTGCTTAAAAAGCCCTTCAGTAGCTTTTCACTCTTCTTGTATAAGTTCAAGGCTTCTGTGTTAGTTATCTATTCAGGTGTAATAAATTTAACCAACACCAGCAGCTTAAGACAACACACATTTATTACCCACACGTCCCTGGGTCTGGATTTGGCTTAGGGCTGCCAACTGCTGTCAGTGCTTTGGCCAGCACTCCAGCCGTCCTCAGACGTGACAGGGGGCAGTTTGCATCCAAGTTCATCCATGTGGCCTTGTCAGACTTCACATTCCCAGCACCTACTGAACAGAGATATTGGTTACTCATTACATGATAGATGACCTGAAAGAGAGACAGAGATGGAGCCAGAGTGATAAGGAAGTCTCATTTTAGTAACCTGATCTTGAAAACGACCGACCGGCTATCACTCTTATCATTGAATCATTAGTCGAATTTGCTGGTGTGGCTATAAGGAGGCAGGAATCATGGAGGCCCTTTTAGAGGCTCCCTACTACACCCCTGTCATGCATCAACAGTGAGTATTTCCCGCACTGTCCTGTTTTTATTCCCGCTAGGAAACACACCCTCACTCTCTCCACACTTATTTCTATATTTATTTATTTATTTATTTATTTATTTATTTATTTATTTATTTATTTTGTGGTACCAGGGATTGAACTCAGGGGCAATCGACCACTGGGTCACATCCCCAGCCCTTTTTTGTATTTTTTTTATTTAGAGACAGGGTCTCACTAAATTGCTAAGTGCCTCGCCATTGCTAAGGCTGGCTTTGAACTCACGATCCTCCTGCCTCAGCCTCCCAAAGTGCTGGGATTACAGGCATGCACCACCACGCCCAGCTTCTCTCCACACTTCTAAACCCTTTGCAAGTCCCTTCTGTTCTCCAGGCTCTATATGCCAGTGCCACTGTTCACATTTTTATCTTTTTTTAAGGAAAGTCCTTCACTTCCCAACTTTGCACACTTAATTCTTCCTCATCACTTAGATTTTACAATCATTTTTTTTTAATTTTCAATTTTTCTCTAACTTAAATCCTAAGAATAGGGTTACAAGATAAAATAAACAATGCTAGTTAACTTTGACTTCATATAAAGAATGGATAGCATTTTTTTACTATGAGGTTTTCAAATAATTTGTGAGACACATATACAACAGAAAAAATGTTTGTCCTTTATTCAGAATTTAAATTTAACCATGCATCCTTTGTTAAATGTGAGAGACATAATAAATGTCCACTTTCAAGGTCACCATTTGGCCTATGGGAGACATTTTATAAATATTAGTTGGATCAATGGGTGATAATAATTTTTATTCTTGTAGTTTGTCACAAGAAATGGATTATATAATCAATAATACAATATTTATTAGTTGCTATGGTAGTCAAGTTCTCTAGAGGAACAGAACCAAGACCATATCTATCTATCTATCTATCTATCTATCTATCTATCTATACCATTGCTGTATTCTGTTATAGAAGGGGATTTGTAGATTGGCTTACATGATGAAAGGTGGGATAGGGCCACATGGCCATCTTCAAGATGGAAGCAGTAGCTGCTCATTCCAGGAGGTTGAAGGCCTCAGAATAAGAGGGACCAATGATGCAGCCTAATTCCACAAGTCCCAGGTCTCCCTAGAGAGTCACAGGTGTGAGTCAGATTTCAAAAGCTGAAGAAGTTGGAATCTGATATCTGAAGTCCATGGCAGCAACAAAACATCCTCAGTTGTTCAAGAAAACTTAATCTTCCACACACTGTGGTCTTTCTCCTTCTGCTTTTTCTTGCATCTGGGATTCCCCAATCCCTGTTGGACAGTGTGGCCTGCATTCAGTGCAGATCTTCCCACTTCTGTTTGCTGACCCACATGCCAGTTGTCTCTGGAAACACCCTCACACCCACACCCAGAAGTGGACATTGCCAATTTTCTAAGTGTCTCTCAATCCAGCCAAGTTGACAACAAAGATTTATCAGACAGTTGCCTAATAGCTCACGATCAGTTATAAAGATCCACATCTCATAGTTTTAGGTATGTTTTGATTTTCAATGGGATAATGTCTACCACTTATAGTGAACTTGTAATCTGTGTCCAAGGTCACGTCATCTAACAAATTATCATTCATTATCTAGTAAAGAAACCAAACTTATTTTAAAGTCATGTCAGAGAAAAAATTGTGAAACTTAAAACACTTGTGACTTTTAGTTATTAACATGTTTGTATTCACATTGACTTTTAGCTTCATTTTGCATGAAGTTTACAGTATGCATAGGATTGATGTGAGGATTAAATAGGTCAATGAGAAAATGGTACCAAAGAGCACATGGCACTTAAAAGACACTTAAAGAATTTTCTCTTGAGACTTTTTCAATACATTGTCACATAGGTATTTTCACTTATCCAAGAAAAAAATATATTGACCAAATTGAAAATATATTTCACCTCAATAAATGAAAGACCTATAAGAAAAAAATATACATATTTTGCATTTCCAACCCATTTAAGGAATTAGCCAAACCCTTATAAATGAAGGTAGTTTAGAACTGAATATGATTCTCAGTTTGTTTCACTTATCTTTTTTCCATTTGCATGGAATCATGCAAAAAAAAAAATACTATGAGAATTAAAATTGGAGTATAGAGCATAAAGATATGTTCTACCTAATGATTTAAATCTTTAGCTCTGGCAAGAATTAATAGCAGGTTTAAGCAATGTCACATTAGGGCATAAAGGATGTGAAGGACCCCTGGGGAGGGTAAGCATGTTTGCGGGGTGCTCCCTTCCTGCGAGGACTGCGTTGTTTCACGGCTGGTTCAGTGCTAGGCTAATTATTACTATCAACTGTCACATTCACTTAAAGCTTCTCTGAGATGATGTTAACAGAACATTTACAGTGCAGAGCTCGGGATTTCTATCAAGTCAGTGTACCAAGACAGGAAACGGATGTGGGGGACAGCGTTATTAGTATACAGGCAACTGCAGATTTACGGCAGCAGCCCAGCCAGTTTAGCTAGTATAAATCATGTCTAAAAAACCTCATAAAAATCTGTAATTTCTCATATTTTATGTCTCCTTACTGAAATCTTGTGGGGAATAAAATAGGTTAGAAAGACAGTCAGTCAAGATAGCCAATGTGTACCATACCTGAAGATGAGATGGAGGTGAATATTTTCCAAAAACGATCTAGAGATTATTTTATTAATATTCTGAATCACCATACTTAAATAATACTTAAGTAATGTTGGTCAATATTTAAAAAAAAAAAAAAAGATGTATGGGACATACTTAAAATCAATGTAAAATGGTGGGCTTTGTTTTATAGGAGGAGGTTATCTAGAATGTACAGATTTCATGTTTGTTAAATAATTAAAGCCAGGACGTACACTACCCCAAAAAATGCATTTTTCTTTCAATTGACTAGGAAAGACTCAGGGTTTTCACTCACATTCTTACTATAATCTAAATGTTTTAATTCAAGAAGACATTAATGCCCAAATATGTCTGTATTTTGTTTATCAGAATATGGAAGAAGTAAAAGTCAAATTTGATGGAAAAATAAAATATTTGGCATAGAGGCAAATCATATCATCACAATTTTGCCATGGCATTTTTCTTTGTACATGAGCATTTCATTTGTGAAGGTAATGCTATAAAATGTTAGACACTGAATAGAAGTTTATTTTTCTTTTTCTGTAAAATTTATTTCTTTGTAAACTAGACAAATAGGCTGATTATTACTATCAACTGTCATATTCACTTAAGATTTAAAAATATTTGTACTTCAGATGTTAGAATTGACTGCTTATTACTTGTGTATAAATATTTTACCACAATAACTGTATCGTAATAATCTCCTTTGTTTATTTCCTTTGTTGCTTTGAAATGTGGCTCACAGCTTCCTTCTTCACTCTCTCTTCTGGGTGATGCCCTGGAGTCAGGGACACCAAGTCCAAAGACCGGCCATGCTCTCGCATGGATCACAGATATAAACTGGACTTTCCACTGGAAGTCCCACTTGGCTGTCAAACATGTGTCTCCTGTCATCACTACCTCAAGCATACCTGTGATTCCCCCACTCCTCTCCCCAGAAAGTCGCTTTGTCCCAAGTCAACCCCACCATTTACCCACTTCCTCAGTTATAAGCTAAGCATTACTTAGGGGTTTATCACTCACATTTTGTTTGCAGCAAGTCTTGTCACATTTACCTCTAAACTAGAGCCCACGCTGGTCACACCTCTTCATGTCCAAAGCTGATATTTTGCCGTGATTCTTTATGATCTGATATGTACTTGGATGACTTCCTCCTTAATGCTCCACATGCCTACATTTTGGCCTTTTCTTTAGTCTGTCCTGTACTGAACTTCCAGAATGATCTTTTATAAACAAACAAGAGGATACCATAAGAAATGGATTTTCATCTCCTACAGAGAAGAGATGGACTGTCTGTCTGTCCAACAAGCGGCTTCAAAATCTGCCTTCCCTGACCCGCATGTCTTACACTATCCCTAAGGTTCTCTTGGCTTATTTTCACTGCACTGAATCTGTGCTCTTCTTAAAATGCACCAAGTCCCTTCTTGCTCCAGGGAATATTTGCTTTCCACTCTGCCTTGAATACACTCCCCAATATTTTATAATAGTTCAGCACTTACCATTATTCCTATGTCTGCCCAAATGTCACCTTTTCAGGGAAAGCCTTCCTGACTGCTTCATCCAAAGGAGTATGATCCCTGCCAAAGACAAAATTTGTACCAGACAACAAGTTGAACAGGCAGTGAAGATCTTATTCAAGTTCCTGAAATAGGGAGCCAGGCCCCAACTGAGCCTGAATTCAACTCCACTGAAATAAAAATAGGAGAATCGTGAAGAACTGGGTAGGGGAGACATCCTTGGCCCACTGTGATGCATTATGGGCTTTACCCAGAGGAAAGTTAAGCTTGCTGCCATCTCATTACAGGACGTTGTTTTGACAGACTGGAGGGCCCTCCCATAGATACTGGGCAGCAGGGCCTCTATCATCCTGGAGGATCATGTTAAAAACGAGGTGGTGGTTCCTGGGTCACTGAGAATGAACATCCTGGGATGTAAAACTGACCAGTGCATTTTAAAAATACTTACCTATAAAAGGCACTGAGAGTTTACAAGTTCTAAAGCGCTTTAAGGAAGTAAGTTCTGGAGCCTTGAGTCAGCAAGAACCTCTTTAAGTTTAATCAAGGTAAGCGTCCCATGCAGGCTGTTTGGTCACCTTTATTTCCTTAACACTCTATCCCCTTACTCAGATTTATTTTAATTTTCCCCCATAGGCTGTAAACTCCATAATGGTGATGATTTCATCTATGGGGTTCAGAGCTATATTCCCAGAATCAAGATCTGTTACACCTCGTTGTACATTTAGTAAATATTCGATCATTTAAAAAGGTAATCAATAATGATATCAAACTATCACATTATTATAAAACTTTAATGAGTTGGGAACACATGAAATGCTAAGGTTATATAAATTGTATAATTGTATAATTGGGGTTAAGAAAATAAACAAAGGTGTTTTACTGCTACGTTCCTTCCACCTATACTTACAATGAAACCTGACCTAATGCTAGTCTTCCAAAATAAATCACCCCTTTGCTTCAGCATCTCTAAATATTAATTATAGGATTTCAAAAAGGTTATGGTAATGCCAGTCTTTGAACCTATCTGGAGGGAAAAGTGAGAAAGTGGAAAATCCCTGTCATGGCTCTGGGTTATTCTAAAGCGTAGCCTGAGGCAAAAGCTCCTGTGTTAATGCACTCTCAGCCCAGGAGAAGAGGGATTGGTGATGCTCTAATTGCCCATTCTAGCTACCTGTTTTCCTGGAGGCTCCAGGAAGCCAGGGCACCTCTGAACTGCATCTTAGGGGGAGAGAAGCTTCCGTGGTGTGGCTGACATGAGTCCCATAGAATCATGCTTGTGAACCACGTGAGGGACAACCAGCTTCTGTTCATTACCCTCTAGAGGTACTGGATTCCTCATCTCCGTTCAGCAAAGGATTGAAGTACAGGACACAGAGGTAGCTAGCAAGTAGCAGGTTTATTGCAAAAAGTGACCCGAGATTGAAGGGGTCCTGGGGCTGGGAGGACAGAGGGGAGTTTTGGCTTGTTCTTTTCATGGTCTTTCGCATCTCCTCCCCTGTCCACGTGCTCCTCACTATTATTGCTTGGTGCCCCCTCTGTTTTAGTTTTTCTATTGGATCCCCCACTTAGGAGCACTGAGTATGGAAGTGTCTGATTGTGTCCCTGGCTTGTGACCCTGAGCGATTTTCTCAGGCAGAAGGTTGACCTCATCAGCAGACCCTCTCCATGCTCCTTTGTTCTGGCCCTGTCCCTGACCTCCTCACTAGCCATCTTGTCCTGGCTGCTTGAGCCCTTCTATATCTCCCTCACTGTGGTAATGCTCGACTTTCTACAATAGCAAAAGCAGTGAGGTATGGAATGACAGAAACACTGTTGCTAGGGAATCCAGAACTTTGCATAGATCCATGAATTTGATACTGTCTATACTTTGGGCCACTCAGATCAGTTTGCATCTTTTTCTTTATGAAAGCTAAACTTTTATTGGAATCAAAATGACTCTTTGATTCCTGGAGGGGGACATGGGGAAGGGTGGTAAATCCCTTAAAGTGATATAAAATGGCTATCTACAAAAAAGAACTAGGAAGTGTTTCACATGACCGGCAGTTTCCTCCTCTGCCACCAAACCTCACTTTCCTTCTGCCCTGGACAGCATGTCTCTCAGCTGGTGTGGTCTGCTCATCCGGTTGGTGATCAAGATCTTCACCCCTGAGAGGTTTGAAGCCCTAGTTTTCCTGACCGTGTTGAGTCATGATTGCTGCAATGAACAATTTATAGCTATTGCTGGGCACAAGTGAACTAAGATTAACCCATAGATCCACCTGAGTTCAGACACACCAGTGTGTCAGCAACCCTGGAGGCCTGATTACCTTGCTCAGAGTTGATTGTCCCTGAAAGTCTTGTAACTGCTTCCACTGCCTTCTGAAACACTGGGAAGAGGATGCTAAATTGATCAGATGGCACCCACAGTTTCCATTTTCATGGAATTTGATGGAAGTTTACTCTAGCTGGAAATCAAGGTCTCTAAAGAACAGAGTTTTTAAGTTTGGGGACTGGGAAGAAAAATTCCATAGCCGGGTCTGTGTGCATGATGTGATAGGGTCTAAATCTACATTCATCAATATTCTAGATATTGAACATGGTATCAGCCATGTAATAGGACTTCATGATATCGCGGTATCAATATTCATGGTATCTTGGTATCAATGTCATGGTATCATGGTATCAACCACTGAATCCTGGTACATACCTTCTGAGAGCATTAGTCATAACAAATTCCAACAGACTAGGTAGCTTATACAACAGAAGTTTATTATACCCAGCACAGAATGCTGGGAAATCCAAAATCCTATCAACACATTAGCTGACTCTGTTCCTGGTGAGAGTTCTCTCTCTGAGAGAACTGAAGAAGGCTCCCTTCTTGTTATGTCCCCACATTTTAGAAATAATGATAATAATAATAATATTTCACTCATATTGTATTATAAAAATAATAATCCTATCAGATTAGAATCATACACTTTGATTTCATTTAACCTTAAATAATTCTTTATTTTGCTCCAAATGTAGTCATATTGGGGAGTTAGAGTTTCAATATATGAATTTGGGGGTCACATTGTTTAGTCTATAGCAAATAGTGTCCTCAATCCACAAGCTTTGAGTTGGAGGGACCTGCAGTCTGGTTGTTTGTGGTTCATGGAGCAAAAGGTAAGACAAGTGAATCTCATGGTGATTTGTCAAAATAATAATAATAATAATAAAAAATTTAAAAAAAAAAGCAAAGAAAAAAAAAAACAAAAAAAAAAGGATTTTTTGGTCTGAAGGACTATGTGTAGAAAACCCAGTCCATCATTTGGAATTTTGAATATCTTTGTGAATAGAGGAGTAAATTTTCACCTAGGCTCTGTATTAATCTGGGGAATGAAAAATCACTGCTTTCTTTGAGAGACAAAGGAGACTATGTAACTGAACCACCCCCAGATGGATGGTAATTGCATGAGGAGCTGCACTGAGGATTCAGCATTTTGACTTGCTGCTGTCAAGGTAGACATCCAAGATTACCAACAGCGGGATCAGTCCTGATGAAGTCAAGCCATGCTAGTAGACACACACATAGCTGTCACCAGCAATCAAGAGTGGAAGGCCAAGAACTGAGGCCAGCTGACATACCAGTTCAAGTCATCCCGCCTGCCTGCTAACTGGGGCTTCCTCTTGGGTGGATGCCCTGGGCCGTCATTAATGCAAGTGCTAACCACTCTGTGCCCATCCCCACAAGGCCATCACAGGGCTCTACCCAGACTACTTTGCTCTCAATTTTTCAGCTTTGGAAAACACGATTATAAGAAGTATCAAAAAGATCAAAATCTTTACAGATTATATGACAATAGAGAGCAGTATTGTTCATATAGGCCTGGGGCAAGGGAAAGCATTTATTGTTACCCTATAAAAGAGACCTGATTTGAGACCTTACTCAAAGGACTGAGTAAAACCCCTTTTTCATATTAAGAGCTCTACAGCAAGTTCAGAGACTGCCTTAAAGCAGATAGGAGCTGAGCACTCACTAACAGTGGCCCCATCAGACACCAGGATCTACCTTTAATTTTAAACGGAGATAAGTCTCAGGAATTGAAAGATTGAAACAGAGATATTGAGGAGGACCACCCTTATGTCTTTCAATTATTTTACAGTGGCATTACTACCTGAAATTCCTCCTCAGGTAAGACAAGGCTGCTGCTTTTTTACACTTGGTTAGAGATGTGGGGTGAGCTGTTTGGGGACTTCTGCTTTCTGTTTCTTTAGTAACATCACTAATTTCACAGATCAGAGAAACAATATGAAAATTCTGCCGGGTGCTAAGTACATTCAACCAAATTAAACAAATCAGTAGTGGGTAGTGTGTTCATAAACACACTTGGTTTCATGGAAGTTCGGTATCCACTGCAGGATGGGCTTGGGTAACCGTGCCCATACTTGACCTCCATATTTTCCTGTTAATTCAAAGACTCCGATGGCATTTGGGAAGGCTGATTTCAGCCCACACATTGTATCAAACAGTCTTTAAAACATCTTGAGTTCCCCAATTTCTTCAGTGCACAGTATTCTGGTGAAGCAGCTCTAGGGCGCTGGGGGCCTGATTAAAAGGTAATCGGCTAGATGTAGTCATGACATTGGATGGTTTTCCATCAAGGTGACCTTCCCTTCTAATGAATACATGGCAGGACCATGAACTCAGGCGTGGAAACCAAGAAATGGTTAAAGAGTTTACATTGTAGTGAGTGAAAGTTCACAAACTCTCAAGTGTTTGTAGTCATTTATACAAATTGAAGCGCCTCCTAGCTGATTGAACATCTCTCTTGTCTGTAGGAAAACGAACATAATTGTGATTGGGAGATGAGGGCATCCTTATTGCCAATTTGCCATACCCATGGGGTAACTGCCTGGCCTTTGACATTCCAGATTCCCATTACCCCCACTGATCCCAAACAATCCCATGGCAAGCTCTTTAACTCAATTTTGTCTTATCAAGGCACCCATCAAGGGTAAATGCTCCCAAACTTCTTAGCCTGGGTGTCTTAGAAAACTGAACTGCATGTCAACGTTTATGGGCTCTCAACACTTTATTGGGGTGCAGAATACAAGGGATGGGGTGAGGAAGAGGTTTGAGGCAATCATGAAGTTAATGTAAGAAAATGTATTACTGAATTTTATGAACAGTGAAATTCTTGATTTGGATAGGTGTGTTCAAAGAGCCCAAATAAAGCTTTTGCATCTTAGAACCACAGCTTGTGGGGAAAATAGTAGAATAGAAAAGTGACATGGTGTTGTCACTGCCTTGTGAATGCTCACACTTGAGGACAGTGGCAGTCTAGACCCTCAGAAGACTCAGAGCAGTCCAGATAAGAGGCGAAGTGTGGGTGTGTAGCATGGCTGAGGGGCCAGGCTCCTGTCACAAAGATCCCGATAACACAGGAAGCTTTGTCAGTCTGCTCCACCCAGAAAACACAGAAAATGCAAAAAATGTGACATTTGTAGCCTGGAACCCACATGGACATAATTGTGAATATCCTTAAACTTTTACATAGATCCTGTTATATAACAGCATATAAATATTATATAAATGATATATAAATTTCCTAGTTGATTTCTAATTTAGTCCTGGATGGCCATAAAAATTTGTATGCAGCTTCAATTTGAGAGAGAAAAGTGAGCATAAGGACAAAGAAAGAAGAATTATCTTTGATGCATTTAGAGCAAAAAGCAAAAGACTATATAACAAAGGAAGGTAAAGGACCAAGCTAGAAAAAGGTGCATAATTTTTTTTACTCACATTTATTTTAAAACCCCAAAATATCCATTCTTTTATGTTTTACAGCTCTCCCAGAGTGAAAGCTCAGCCACTATTTGGAGTAAACCTGCAATAGTTTTTTTACAATAGCTACTTTATGAATTATGCTCTGCAAATCAACAATACAAAACATGTGTAATAATAATTAAAATCAGTTATCTGCAGGATATCATCGTTGTTCTCAGTCTAAGAGGCTTTAAATAATATGAAAATAACATTTATAGTCTCTATCAGATAATGCTTTCCTATTTCAAATAGCAATGTTATCTACTAAAGCTGAATATATAAATAAAAGTAATATTTCTTTTTTGTATTAGGAATTAAATTGTTAATTAATACTGTTTACTAAGCACACACTATATGTGATGTTGTGTAACAGAGGAAACAGAGAAAGCTTTTTAAAAGATTAAGGTGAAGATTTGTAAATTATACAAACATACAAACCACACAAACGTTCATGCAATGTGGCAATGTGTACAAATGATACAGTGTTTCTAATCTTAGCAATTGCAATCAGACCCCAATTAAACAAAATTAAAATGTTTATGGATGAAGTACAACTGGCTGTAAAGTTTTAAATTCAAGCCATAATTTCAGCTCTAACATAGATTTCTACCTAGGCCTTAGGGCAACTTAGGGAGATTTAAGTCATAAGCATATTCAAGGACACTGTCTTCTGTCCTTCAGGATGCTGAAGGAGTGTCACCTGAGATTTCACTGCTTCTCTTTATGTGTATGTTTTGGGTGTGGAGAAGAAGATAAAAGTTTACATCTAAGTTTTTAACTGGAACTTTTCTCCCTAGTTTTAACACAATATCTATCAATCACATGCCAAAAGCACTTTATAAGGAGACTAAAGAAAAGAAACTAGTCTGAATTATTTAGTTCCTGTCATTCTGTATCTGACAGTATCTTTATATTCCCCACATTGTATAATTTGTGCATATAGAAGTTACTTTGTCCTCAGATATTAGAAGACGATAGGCCAGTAAGAATATATGCATCCCACACAAGTGCAGTAGGAATTAAAGAACAGAAGGATGTATTTTTTCTCTTTCCTGCAGCTTTACTTGGGTTTTTCACTCTTTGTCAAGTGATTCATTTCCACCTTAAAACTTCAATGCTTGTTCATAGAGCAAACATTTGACAAAACTAATGGCAAGGCTGCCATCCCCTGTGATGTGTGTGTCACACTGTAGGCTACCCATGCCTCTGGTGCAGCCCACTGTGGGGCCCTGTGAGTCCAGGTACACCTGCTGTGTCTGGGCTTCTGTTAAGTCCTGGGCTCCCCACAAAGGCTCACTGGGTGGCCTAGCTTTCTGAACGCTGTCCTGAGGTAGAAAATCCCCAGCCTAGAAGCCCATAGCCCACTAATCTATGGGGGACCATCCAGCAAATGCAAATCAATGTTCAAGTCATATATTTTACTATAACTTTTTACATATTTCATTATAGCGACAAATGAAATAATTAAAAATTATGTCAAAAAAGGTATGTTGCTTTTACATCAGTAAATATTTAAGCCCTGTACATTTGAACATTCCTAAATAATCATTTGATATCAATATGTATTTATAACACAAATACCTTTTCACATCTACACATATAACTGAGTCAATATGCGAACATATTAAACATCTATAATAGAACAAAACATCTCTGCAGTAAAAATATAGGTGAAAACCATCTTTCTTCAGTCTTCTCAATGAAGCCTGGCCATCAGGGACCTATTTCCTCTAAAATTCCCAATTTAGATTGTGGAGAATATCTCTGTTTCATAAGCTGTCTAAGGAGGTATTGCTGTCAACGCAAAATAATTTCCCCCTTGACATGGTATATAGACAATAATGAGCTACACAATTTCACAACTCATCAAAATGACAGACACTGGGGAGCATAGAGAAACCTCAAGATCCTTGCTGGGGAAGTTGGGGCCCAAACATACCAGCATTCGTAGACTCCCTGTCCCTCAGCATACCCTGGTTCTCTTGCAGAAGAAAATCCTGATAAGAAAGATATCTGGAGACCCACCTAGAAAATTGTAAAAGCCCTAAAGATTGGGCTAATTCTACCTTCCTTCTTTTAGGCATTAATAAGTCCTTTTTGGTTTTTTTTTAGGGAAGTAAGGAGGTGACATTATTAATTTTATTTTGATAATGAAGAAAGTTATTCTACCTAATCCAGAGGGGTAAATACTTAAGAAAAGGAGACAGTATTTTTTAATGGGGTTTTCTTTGTTTGTTTGTTTTTGTCTTGCAAATACATGGTAGAGAGAAATCTGGCAAGATTTCCTTAATCTCTAAAATTGTTATGAAATAAACTGCCATTTGCAGAAACAAAAACCATAAACTCCCTGAGCATGCAAAATGTAAAAAATAAAAAAAAAATAAAAAAAACCACTTTTTTCAGATTTTGGTCATTTTTCAGCTTGCAGTCTTGCTCTAAATAGCAAACACAGCATGTGTTTCCCAGCGTTAACATTTTAAACTGCACACTTCCAAATCAGATTAAAGAGTTACACATGGTAAGATGGTTTTAGCAATTGGAGAATTCTTTGGCTTGAAATTTCTTTCAGCACTGAAAACATTGGTGAACAAAATGAAAATTAAAGAGCTTTGTTTTATTCAGCAAGGGAGCAGAAACACCAAATTAGCACTTGGATATTTTTAAGTATAATCTGATTATTTTAATGAGATGAAACTACCATTTCAGCAACACATTGCTCTGGGACGGTTTTGTCAATGCAATTTTGGGAATAACACCACTTCTCTTTCTTATTCTATTTTCATTTTTTTTTTCAATTCTTGTAATGTGTCAAATAAGTATTCTAAGGATTTAATTTCTACTCTACGGAACAGTACAGGAGGATATGAAAATACACATATTGTAAAGTGAAAGGATGCGTATCTGCCCATATGAAGATATCTTGTCTCTAAATAAGGAAAATGGGGGTGCGCTGGGGATGTGGCTCAGTGGTGAAGCACCCCTGGGTAAGTTGCTCAGGCTGGACTTGAATTTGTGATTCTCCTGCCTTAGCCCCCAAGCTGCTAGAATCACAGGCATGCACCACAGCACCCATCTGAACTTTTATTTTAAGACAATAAAATAGTTTGAAAAGAAAAAAATAAAAAAAAGGTATCTTGTGCATGTGTGGAGCAGGGCAGATTCTAGGCACATTCAGTGGCTAAGTAAGTAGCCACAGAAGAGCTATGACTAAAGCAAACAGCGAGATGGCCTTTTCTCAATAAAGTAGAGGAGAAAAGAGCTGGCTTGAATTTGTGGTATTATTATTACTAAACTTCTCCATGACAAATGTCTATGAAATGTGGGGTGCATGGAGGTGGGGGCTGCTTACAGACTCTGACTGTGTTGCTTTTAAATGATGTGTTTACTTCCTTCTTCCTGAGCTACCAATACATTTTGAGTGGTGAGTGAGTTTGTCCCTTTTCTTTGAATCAATAGTACTTAGTAGTATTTGATACATGATAGAGTTTTAATGAATTAGTGACATAATACAAATTACTTTGGAGATGGAAATATATAAACTGTGCCACATGAATGAATACATGAATAGTAAGTACTATTTTTAGCATTTATGGGTGCTTTGGGGTTTGATGTTTTTAATAGGATCCCTATTGTATTTAATTACATTATTGGTATTGTCATATCATCATAACATTTTTTTCTACATAATAATCTTCTGGATGAACCTATAAAAGGCTATCTTTATTGGTATAATTACACATAATAGTGGGATTCATTATGTCATAATTGTGCATACAAATAACATAATTTGATCAATCTGCTTCCTTTCTTTTTCTCTTCTACTGTCTTTCTCTCAGAACCACTTGTTCTATTCCACTGATCTCTATTCTTCTACTACTAGTACTACTATTATAGTACGAGTAATAACAGTATTTTAATTAGTGCATTAGAATTATATCTACATAATTCGGATTCATTGTGGTATATTTGTACATGGTCACAGCATTATTTGATGGATTGCATCCATCAGTTCTTGCCCATCCCATCCATGCTCCCTCCCTCTCAACACCCTTGCCCTACTATACTGGTGTCCCTTCTATTTTCAAGAGGTTCCCCTTTCTTTTATTCCTTTCATTTTTCTCTACTTTCTACATATGTGAGAAAGCGTTAGACCCTTGATTTTCTGAGTCTGGCTTGTTTCACTTAGCATGATGTCTCCAATTTACTGGCAAAAGATATAATTTAATTCTTCTGTATGGCTCAATAGAACTTCATTGTGTATATATATACCACATTTTATTTACCCATCTGTTCGTTGGTGAGCACCTGGGCTGGTTCCATAACTCTGCAGTTGTAAATTGTGCTGCCATTTACATTGGTATGAATGTATCACTATAGTGTGCTGATTTTATTTTGTATGTTTTTGGATAATTACCAAGTAGTAGGAGAGCTGTGTTACATGGTGGTTCCATTCCTAGTCTATAAAAGGCTATTTAAGTGAACACTTTAGCTTCTGTAATAAAAACAAATCAATAAATGTGAATTGTTACTTACTAGGTTATAAAGCTTGCTTCCTCACAGAATCTCATGGTCTAGGAGTGAGCACAGGGAGTTCTTTGCTTCTGTGACATGTGAGATGTTAGCACACATCTACTCTCCATCCAATGGCTATTTAGAAAAAGTTAAGCTGTGGCAGGTGAAGAATTTAGAAGCTCTCACTCTCATTTTTGCCAGAAGAACAAAAGCAGATCAATCAGGAAACAGCTCTCCTTGGACCCTTCAGAACACTGAGGTGACAGAAAAAGCTTAATAATTCAAAAAAATAAAAAATAAAAAAGAATTACACCTAGACACATCATGTTGAGACCAAAGGAAACTAATGACAGAAGAAGTCTTGAATGAAGTAGGCTCTGTGGGTCCAGGGGATCCTACCTGTAGCATCAGAATTCTCATCACAAACTACAAAGGGAAGGAAAGAGTGAAGTGAATGTTGAATATGTTGAATGACAAAACTACCAACCTAGAATTTGTTATCCAGAGAAACTATTCTTTAAGATAAAGAGAAATAGATTTTTTTCAGACAAATAAAAGCCAAATGAATTAATTCCAGTAGTTTTGTCCTATAATATTTGTTAAGAGTTCTTCATTGAGAGGGAAAATAACAAAGATAAAGAGTGAGGATTAAATGTGAAAACAGCACTGGAGAAGAAGCAAATCATGCGACAATAGGATCATTTATGTCACCTATTCTTCCTGGATCTGAAAGATAGCTCCTTGCTGGAAGTAATTATATTAATAATGTTTTCCATCATTGGATGATTGCAGGAGAATGAATAGCAGCAATGTGGTGAGGAATGAGAAGAAGAGATGGGAAATACTGTGATTTGCCACCTAAATTATGTTTAAAGCAGTGTTAGTGTTACTAAAAGGCAGAACCAGATAAGTTTAAATGTGTATGGTAATCTCTAGGGTCTCTGTTCAATTCTTAAATTGTAATTAAGGAGCCAAAAAGAAAGATAAAAGTGCTTCTTATGAAATTCTTGATTATGTGGTACATATTGACACCAATAAATCAATAATCACTTTCATTGTGAAGGGCCTATATATGCAAATTAAAGAGTTTGCCCAAGTGGGTTAAAAAAATAACACCCAACTATGTGTTGTCCACAAGAAACCCAACTGAGATGTGGAGGACTTAGTTGTATAAACTGCTGGAGAAATCCACATGAAGCTGCTTTAGGTTGCTGGATGGCCCTAACCACGCACTACTGACTGCAGGGCTTAGACAGCACTCGTTTATTTTCTCCTAACCCTGGAGCCTGGCAAGTCCAGGACAAGGTCCTGCTGGGCCTTATTTTTTGTGTGGATCCTCTGCTTCTCCTGCAGACCACCACCATCTCCACCTCTCTGTGCTCACCTGGTGTTCCCTTGGAATATTCTTACAGACAGATTCTCTCTCTCTCTCTCTCTCTTTCTCTCTCTCTCTCTCTCTCCCCCCCAAGCACTAATGTCATCATGTGGGGTCTACCTTCATGACCAAATCTAAACTTTATTACCTTTCAAAGTTCCTACTTTTAATTGTTATCACAGTGTGTGTTAGAGCCTCAACATCTGAAGTACTCAGCCCATAATATATGCTTACATTAGTCAAAGGAAAGCCTGATTAGCTATCTTAATATCTGACAAAGCCGATGTTAGAAGTAGCAAGATTACAAGCAGTAAATAAGGGCTCTAATAAAATAAAAGATTTGATTCTCTAATAAGACATAACAATCCCCAGGATGTATGATCCAACTACCAGTCAGCCCACAATGGGTGAACTGCAAGGAGAAACAGGCACACCCCACTATAACTGGATCCTTAAGACCCTTCCTTCAGTAGCAGATCAATTAAACAGGCAGGAAAAGACTTGTCAATGAGACAGAAACACCTTTCTTATGGAGCTTGCATTCTAAGGGATGGAGAGAAAATGTAAGTATATAAATACACAATACATTGAGTAAAACTAATGATGAATGACAGAGATAAAAGCTGTGACAGGGCAACAGAGCATGAAGAGATGAGTGACATGATGTAAATGTAAATCAAAAACATCAGAGAAAGCCTTCCAGGGTGTCACAGATTAGAAGACACTTGGCAAGTAGGTGACTGAAGCCAGCTCCATGGATATCTGGGGGGGGGGGGGGGGGGGGGGGGGGGGAATGGTCCATCCTCTCAAAAGCAGTGCCTAGTTAGAGATGGCTGGTGAGTTCAGCGGTCTGGTCTCCCTCCTCTCAGTAACTGCACCTTCTTCACAGTGGCTGCTCCTTCTCACATGCTTACTGCATGCAGTGTAAAAAATGCCAGCCACGTCATATCGTTACAAGATTTAATCATGAAAATATCCTTGAAAACATGACATGATTCGACTTATTGAAAAGGCCAGTGTGTCTCGAGACATCCACAGCTCTCCTGGCACTCTGATCTGCATTGCTGGTATATCAAGCCAAGAATCCAGCTCTCTTTCCTGCCTTGAGGGTTCACTGTGTTCTGATTTATCACCATGGCTTTGCTTTCTTAAATGGAGTCATTGGACAATGACTGTCTGTACTCATTCCTTCATTCCCAGTCACCCTGAAAGTCATGATAACATGTGTCATACTTTGGTATAAGGCAGATCAGTTAATGAAGCACAAATCAGGTTTCTATAAAATGGGCTTGAAACAGATGAGGGTCCTGCAAATTTGCTGCTCTGAGTACCTTCAATAGTGGGAAATAAATAGCCATGACCTGCCTTTCTTTTTTCTACCTAATTCCACAATTTGAGACTTTAGTTATGTGATTCTTCAGCCTATCGTAAAAGATGGGACCAGAGATTTGTCACCTTTGACCAGCTCTCATTTATTCTATAAGGCTTTAAACACAAAACTGTTTCATGTTCATCTTTAATATAAATTAGAGATTATAGTAGAATTACGTTTGAGTCTGCACCGTATTACCATTAGCAAAGGTCTTTGCAAAGTTGCCAGGAGAAATATAACTCATCTACAAACTTCTCTTAACTTTCAAGAATAGCAGTGAAAGTAAAGAAATTGTGAGACAACAAAGAATAATAAACACATATCAAAATAAATAAGGTAAAATCTACTGAATGCACAATTTGTCACCTATGCTAAAAAAAAATCAACATTAGAATGCTTACACTTTTACACCAAATGAGCACATTTTTAATTTAAAATGTGTAATAAAGTTTTTAGAATAACAACTTATAAAGAAACTTTGTGAAAAAAAAATTATAATTTTAATTAGGAATTTGCAAACTGCCAATTTCTAGTGACAGGTTCAAATAAAAATTGACTAAGAAACATTGTTCAGTGACAATTTTTTTAAGGTTGTATTTTCTCCTTTAATGGATATTATTTGTAATTATTCATGGAACCATGTCTACTAAATTAAGCAAAAATTTAATATGATTTGACAGATGAATGGATGAACTCCCGAAAAATTTATTGATTTACTGGCCATTAAACCATGTGTAGCTTGATAGAATGTAATCTTTCATGGGTCACAGGCATACATTTTGAAATTTAATTTTTCTGTGTTAAGCAAATAGTCTCTATACTTTTCTCAATTTGGCAAAGTTAAACTTGGCTAGTGACCAAAATGTTAGATTTGCTGATGTTAAATCATTTAATATTCAATATGTTCAATATCCCTCTAAAATGAGGTACTCAATTAGTCTGAGGCTTAGGACTTGACCTTTCTTCAATGTGTGGATATTATTCTTGTTAGATCATATATATCAACCTTATATTTAAGAAGAAGCCAAATATTTGTAACTAATTTTCTTAACTATTAAGTTATGGAATTATTTCTATTCATAAGAAAATGCAAATCTTATGGATCAGGAGACATTGAATGTGGTATTAGCTCTCTATATTTAACACACGCAGCTGTATGGAAACATATGATATCATACACTGCATTACACATGATATATATTACATACATATACATTGTCACATCCATATAATAAGATCAGGACACTTTACAATGTTGCATTAAAAACCCATATAATGTATGCATGTTTTGATTGTGGTTGATACCTAGAACTTTAACTTCTTATCATTAACTTGTGAGAAAGGGCCAGTGGCATAGTACAAAGTTAAATGATCTGCCATGGGAGCCTGCTACAACCTGCAGACAAAAGAGGAAAACTATGTTTGATCAAGGTCATACCAGGATTAGCCCTCTCTCTGTAAAGCAGTGCCCAGGGATGCTTAATATCCACACAAAGCAGACAGGACCTGGGCTTTATATCTCACCTGAAAGACCCTCACATACTCTACTCTGTAATTAATTTACCTCAGAAAGGATGAAGGTTAACACAGCTGGGATTTGAGAGGAAGTTTAGACTCTTCAGTAGTACACTCAGGAAAACTCAGTATGTTGTCATTTATGCTCAATTTTAGCCATGATTCTTATCCTAATGGAAGCGATTAATAGAATACTTCACCTGACTTTTTTTTTTCTTTTTTACTTTTTTTGTTCATCTTTCATTGTCTTCCCTCTACCCCTTCTTCTTTTCTTCACTCCATTCTCTCTCTTTCTCTTCTTTTTCCTCTTTTCTCTTTCTCTCACTCTGTTTTTCTCTCTGTTTCATTATTTTTTATTCAGTTGGACCTTATGATTATACTGAGTTAATATTTTCTGGAATCTAAACTATCCTTAGTGGTTCAAGTTAGAAGGATTTATTAACATTTGTTAAATTTTGGATTTCATTTCTAGTAGTAGATTGTGCATAGAGAGATAAAACATGCATTAATTCTCTGCACAGCTCAACTCAAGTATCAATTTTTTCAGGGTCAAAACATAAGGCTTAAGGCTATAAGAAGGTGTCCCAAGTATCCTTATAGATTTTGATTCTCCAAAAATCTACACTAGTGCATTAAGACACATCCAAAAACATAACTAATAAAGATATGATACTTGTTATCTATGTGTGATTCTAAGTTATGGTCCTTCCTCTGTCATAGCCAACACTCCTTCATTTTTTTGTATATAGTGAATTTTATCAGAAAGCACTGCTACTTCATTTAAATAGTGTTCTCAAGTACTTTTTTCACCTTCAACTCCTGCAGACTAAAATGTTCAAAACAAACCCACTGTAAAGAGAAAAACACCATTCTGTATAGAGATATCCTTATCTTGATGGCCACCTAAATAAAATGATTGAATATGATATAATCTTCTTATAGATTCACAATCAAAATACAAACATGGAGGAATTATATCTTCAGAAAATTATTTGAGTCATGTTAAATATTGTCTTTTTCCCTGTTTATTTCATTGAAATTACTGGCTACATCATTGAGACTATGCATATGTAACACTAGTACAATTTCCAGCAAATTGGAAAAAGATGGTGGTTTTCTGGATGGTAGGATAATACAATGAAGGATACTCAGATGTTTTGGCACATCTGTAATACAAATAGTTTCTGAATAGTTGAAAATTCAAGTATTGATATTTGAAGAAAGTTTTGAGTTTTGCTAGGACACACTGATATGCCAATTAAGTTGTTTCATATGTATTACAAATAGCATTACAATAGCATTACATAACTATTCTTAGACATGTCTCTATGCCTTGGTTTGAAATACAATTTCAAGGACATTTGACAAATTGTTAAGATTTGCAAAATTGATATTTTCTTCTTTAGAATTATTTTCAGTGGCTTTAATAAGCAATCAAACATAGTACTCCTAACTACCATGTTTGATTATTTCAGTCAATCTTATTTATTCCACAGAACATTCCACTTTATTAATGAAATTATTTATGTATTCAATAAACAAACTTTTACAGGTTGTTGCTATGGAGATATCACTATGCTAGTTGTTGGAAAGATGGTCAGGTTGATCCCAATCTTCATGAATGCTATCTATCATCTAGCAGGCAAAACATGTTTTGATATATACTGTTGTGTTTACATGGAGAAAATATACAACGATGTTATAAGCAATGAAACCTAATTCCAGGAAAGGATTGCTTCTCTGGGGAATTATGTTTATAATGTTATTTGAAGGATGAATAGATGTTAGTTTGGTAACAATATACCAGTAGGCCAAGTGTTCAAGGCAGAGATAGAAGCACGTGCAATAATGCTGAGATGGAGAAGAGATGAATCACTGGGTGATTTGCAAGACAGATCATATGACTGGAACATAGAGCATGGAGGAAATTAATGGCTTGGGATGCAACTGTCCAAAGAAGAGAAGGCGTGTTACTTATGACCTCATAGATCAGGGGAAAATTCTGGGACTTTATCTAAAGAAACTTTGGAAGCCTCAGTCAAGTTTTGATCATGGGAGTGTCATGATCAGGCAAATACTGCATTGGGAAAATTCAGTTATAAACGAACTCTCCTCCCCAAATCTCTCCACAAATTAGAAGAGAATGAAACCCTATTTTTTAATCAAATGAGCATTGAACCAGAATACAGTGTACATCAAAAGCAATCTGTTAAAAGATTGCAAAGACTGAATTATCCGTGTTTTATATAGCCAAGCAGATACAACCCATTACATATATGTTCTTATGATAAATGATAACTAGTCCTCAAGTAAGAGGACCTGACAGCACCATTTGTCACACATACTTCTTCCTAAATTCACTTGGTAATTAGTGACCATCTGTTAGATCTAATTGGTTTAGCCAAAGAAAAATAGACTTTTCATGTTTTTATGAAAGGATAAGTTTTAGTACAAGGTCTCAATCAAAATTAGGTTCTCAACTACCCCAGAAACCAATGGTTGTTTGTTAAAAAGGGAGTGCCAAGGCCTTTGTAAGATATTCTTGAGATTGCTAAACTCACAAGTCTACCTTAGCCTTCAAAAAGATTTAATACATCCAAAGATGTAGAAGAATACTTATAATTGCAAAGTTCCTAAAGCAAATGCTCTGAGAAATGGGAGTGGGTAGGAATCTCTTACCTTATTTTCAACACAGAGAATTAAAACATCTTATTTTACATTTGTGTATGCCCTTTGAGTTTTGTCTTGGTTTTCTCTTTCTTGTTGAGGTGTAATTCTCATTGATTTTTCTACCTATTCTTATACCAGACTTCACAATGTGAAGTCTCCAGATTTCTGCACATTTTGAGAATGTCTTGAAACCAGGTAATATTCTTCAAAATTTATTATTAATTAATATTTTAATATTTCTTCAAATTTTCTTATCTTTTAAAGTATTGTTTCAATTATTATGTCCTTTTGATTTCCCCATTATTTTTTAATATACTTATCAGCTTTTTTCCCCCCCAAAAAATTCCTGCTGGGACTTTGATTGGATTGGCATTAAAACTGTCATAAATTTGGAAAGTATAGTTAACCTAACAACTTTAAGTCATCCAATCATACATGTGACGTGATTTCATCCATTTGTCTTTAATTTATCTTTCAATGTTTGTCTTCAATGTTCTTTCACACTGTATGTTTTGTGAAACTAATTCAAATTATTATTTGTTATATTGTCCACTTGCTTATTGTTATTAGATATAAACACAATGTTTTGATCTTCAATCTGAAATTGTAATAATTAATATATTATTCCCATTTTGTTTTCTTTTTTAGTATTTGCTATAAATGTTAAGTTAATGTGTTATCTATGAACAAAGACAGTTTTAACCTTTTTTTTTCCCAAAACTCTTGACTTTCTTCACTTGCTTTCTTGCAAAAGCTATGATTTCCAACCCCAAGGTACATACTATCAGAACCATGTGAGGTTGGTAGGGTAGGCAAGGGGTACAGGGTGTCAAAGCTTAAGGAAGTACTTGATATTCTCAAGTGCAGGCCCTGTTCTTACAAGACCCTCACATTCAGCACTGCCTTAAGAGGGAGGCAAATTTTCTAGCAGTCAGAGTCTTTATACCAAAAGTTCAGCCTTCACTACAATTTAGTATTATTTATGTTATTTAAAAGAGAAAGATACACAGATTTTAAGTTTGATAGTTACAAAACTAATATTACTTTAGTCAGTTGGTATCATGTTTGACTAAAATCATAATCATGTTGTTTTTTCTGAGGAGCACTTCATCATTTCTATGTAAATTTATTTGTTACATGAGAAATTTTAGAATCATAACAATTTCTGATTTTAGTGCACAGCTTGATTCTCATTGGGAGAATTTGAAGAGAACATAAAATCACAGAAAAAATTATAAGTGAAACCTGTACCATTTACTGAGTTTCTTTTATGCCAAGAACAACACTATTTTATATATATATACATATATATATGAAATTTTATTTAAGCCAATAATAATAAAAATTACTGTTATTGATGCCTGTTTTAAAAATAAGGGAGCTAAGGCTTCCAAAGATGGAAAAATCCTTCCCCTACAAATTAAGTATAAGGATTTTGGTGAAGTCAATCCTCGAGAGGAGGTTTTTTTTTTTTTTCTTTTTGTGGTACCGGGGATTGAACTCAGGGGCACTCGACCACTGGGTCACATCCCCAGCCCTTTTTTGTATTTTATTTAGAGACAGGGTCTCACTGAGTTGCTAAGTGCCTCGCCATGGCTGAGGCTGGCTTTGAACTCGCAATCCTCTGCCTCAGCCTCCCAAAGTGCTGGGATTATAGGTGTGCGCCACCGCACCCGGCTAGGAGGTATTTTTAATAATACTAATTACTATTATGTTGTTTGTTAATCGTTATATCCCAAAGCCTAGTATAGTGCCTGGCAAATATTTATCACCCAACACTTGTTAAATGTGCAAAATAACGTTTATGCTTAGTTCTCTTTCATTTCCACTGATTCCTGCATCTGTTGTAATGGTAAGTATCTAAAAATAAATTATACCTAAAAATAATTACCATAATTTTAATCTGTATCCGAAACATATCTGCTTCCTCACCCCAAGACAAGGCATGAAGAGAGATGATGGCTCAGGAGTGCCCTTTAGATCTGCCTACTGCATAAGGTCATTCTGGGACTTTGGTGTGCTGACCTTCCGCTCACGTTAAATAAGACAGAAGTTCCAGTCCATCAGTTTGAACCATGACAAAGGAAACAAGTGTCACAGGAGGTAAGCGTTCATCTGGGTGAGTGTCTTACATGCAATGCAAGACCATTAGTATTCTAGAATATCTTCCCAAGGGCCTAGATTATAAAATAGGGCTTCAGACCCAAAGAAGACAAAATAATGAAAAATAAGGCAGATTCTGAGACTAGAGACTAGAAAAGATTCTAGCATAAGCAGTAACTGACCCAAGTACAGAGTATAGAAGAAGTTTATATCCTGAGGAACAAAACTGGAACAAATGAGCAGTGGTTCAAGTGTCTTCATGTGGCCCAATGGGGCAGAAGCCACATCTTCTTGGAGGAAGTTATTGATAAATTACTGAATACTTTTAAGTCAAGCAAATCCTGCAACTGGGAAAAGACAGAGTCTACAGAATTGGAAATTACAGATTTTATTAAAATAATCAAGTATTGCCAGATGTGGCCTTAAGACGGCTATACAGAGAGTATGCTTATGTGTAGCATCAGGAAATCCAAGGTGTCCCTAAGCCTCCAATTGATGTTTCTGAGTTGCATTGAATATGTGGCATACAAATATATATGCCCAGCTCTCACGGAGTTTATAGCCTTGTGTGGGAGAGAGAGATTATTAAAAACAGTACTATAATTATGAATGAATGATATAAATCTTAAAATCTGAGAGAAGTATTCTGAAAGAAATCAGTGGATTTATGAGTATGTGTCTGAAGTCCATAGATTAACTGGGGCCTCGAGGAAGCTCTCCTGAGAAAACGGAAATTGAGGTAACATTGAAATCACGGGTGACCATATTGCTCAGGATGTGTGTTGAAGGAAAAGAGCAAAAAAAGATTCAAACTTAAGTCACACCATTCTTTCCCTTGGAAAGCAAAAAAAAAAAAAAAAAAAAAAAAAAAAAAAATCACACCACAGACAGACAGGAGGTGGAGGAGAGGAGAATCAGTTCAAGGAAGTTAAGGAAATCTGTCTAGGAATTCTGTTCTTGTGTGATGTCCCCTGGAGCCATGGGATCAGGGTGACAGCTTGTCACAGCAGAGGTGCTACTGTTACCACACAAAGGCTCTGTCTCCCTGCTGCACAGCAGAACCCACCTGGTCAAGAGGCAGGGAGATGGTCGTTCTAGAAAGAACTCTGAAGCGCCAGCTGATCAGAAAAATGGCTGAACTATCATCCTAAGAAACTTCTTAGTTAGCAGCGCAGCAAAGAGCTTATGTAGGAAGCATAACAAAGTGTGCCAAGCCATAGACGGTGGGCACTGGAGAACTCATTCATCCTGCAGTAAGAGGTCTGTTTCTTTGATGCACATTATGAATTTATCTGACCAACCCCAAATGTTCTGGGTTCTATAAATCTAAGGAAACATTAGTCACAAGACCTCTGATCAGGAGGTCTTGTGACTAATGTTTCCGTTGTCCTTTTTCCTGGAATAGCTGACTCTAGTAGTTAATATCTTAATCATTTAGGTTCACATTTTCTTCAGAACTTAAAATGTAGGGCGAAAGACCAAGTTAACCGATTAGGTGGTTTCACTAAGGGCCTCCAGGGGAAAGAGACCAGAGATGTTGCTAAATGTCCTACAATGTGAAGGAAACCTCCCATTTCAGACAGCGATCCACTCAAGTGTGCTACTGATGAAGGAACAAAGTGCTAACGTGACTGGATGATGTGAGAGGAAGTCTCAGGGATTTTCTAAGCATCAACCCCGCACTCCTGACAGTCACTGACACCAAGAGCTGCTGATGAGAAGTGGTTGGTAAGGGAAGGTGAGCCCAAAGTTTGAATTTGAACTGCCACTGATGCTAACAGGTAGGGGGAGCCACTGGTACCAGCAACTTGAGAGCAACTGTGGGAAGAACAGAGATAAACTGTTAAGAAATTCTGAAAACGCAATCCATCCTTTAAAGTTGAATGAGAAGAGTTTGCTTCTTGGACCTAGAACCTGGTATTTGTTATTATATAATTTTCTTTGTTGACAGTGTAGGAAATGAAATGATAGGTATTATTGGATTATTATTTTTTTATTTTATAATCCTCATTAGCAAATTAAAAAAAATTACAAAGGATAAATTATCACTAAAGGCCCTGCTATGCAAGAACAAAACTTGACTTTATTTTATGAGAAAATATTTAAAGTAATATTAAATTATTGGGTTACTTCATTAAATGATTACTGAGCACATTCTGTGTATTGGGATCAGCTATATTGAGAACGGTCTTCTCATGATTTATATGTTCCAATTTGGAAGAGAGAGACAGGAGAAAAAAAGTAAATTAATAAGTAACAGATTTTCAGAAAAGGACAAGTTTTATGAAACCAATGAAATTAGGAAGCAGCATAGAGCAGTCCCTGATCAGCTTATCAGCTTAACTTAGAAAAAGTTCATATAATATATATATATATATATATATATATATATATATATATATATATATATATCTTAGAACTTTTTGAAAAGGGGAGAGAAGATAAGAAAGGATATTTAAGAATTTTAATGAATATATTATGTTTGAGTTTTTAGTGTGTTATAAGACCACAGCATTCTTATTGTAGTACCAATGGATTCATCGTAGTTAGAACAAAAGAATTGACAATTTACTTAGTTGTAACTACCTAGGATTGTTCTGGAAATTTATGTTTAAGGCTAAATAGTATGCATTGTGATTATTGAGTTTAGATGAGGGAAAAGTAACAAGGATACCCTTGATTAAATGAAATGTCAGAGCAGGGTTGAAGGCAGTAGTCATGACTAGCATAGAGGAAATCCTTAATGACACTTTTTATGAAGTTCAAAAAAATCTTTGCAATTCCCTTTAAGTGACATGAAGAAGAGTAATCTGTCAGCAAGAACACTTAAGGCTAGCCAACTAAATTGGTTTGAGGGATCCTGAAGGAAACCAAATCTAATTTAATCAATAATACTGACATGCAAAAGAGCCCTATGTTGGGGCAATTTTAAAAACAAGCAATAATATAAATTTTAAAATCTGTGAGCTTTATTTTTTTTTTCTTTTTAAACTACTGACTACTAAAACTTAAAGTAAAATTTATATGGTTTAATACTATCATCAGTTGTAGCAAGTCAATTTATTGTTTTCATATGAAAGATAAATGACTAAATATTTAATTATATATATATTAAATGTATATTACTACATATATATTTTTGGCAAATTTATATATATACATACATGTATATATATTTATATAAATACGTATATATATATATATGTGTATATATATATATATATATATATATATACACACACACACACACACAGAGGGAGAGAAAGAGAGAGAGAGAGAGGGGAAGAGATAATAAACAAGAATGTTAGATTATGGCTTTTTCCACTCTAAATTATGGATTTTTTTGGCCTCTTAGTTAGGTTTTAATCCCAACTTAAAACCTTGGCTAATTAGAACCTCAGTATCTATGAACCATGGAAAATGCTTATCTTTTACTTACTTAGCTGTCTTCCAGAAACCTTTATCTCAAACCTACAAGTGTCCTTAATTGGGCTACTTCCCAATCTTTTCCTCTTTCAATGTTATGATTGACCTTGAAGAAACTGTTCTGGGATTCCAAGCCTAGTAATTATAGCTCCTGTTGCCTCTTACTTAACTCAGGAGATACTTAGACTGTGATCAATGTTCATTCATTATGCTTATTGATTGATAATTATAATGCATTACTTGCCAACTTTCCTGCCTCCCTCATTAATTGTCTTGCCACAGTCCAGAAATACAGTAGTTGGACACTTGACATGCATTATGTCAGGAGCCACCTTCTATTTTTACTCTTGCGTGGTGCTTAATTGTCCACTTCCCCTATTACACCCTCAGTGTGTTACTCACTGTAGCTGTGGGCCCTGCTCGTGGGCTCAGCTGTCTTCACTTTTCCTGTGCTCCCTTCCTGCCTCTATGCTGTGCTCTTTTAAATTTCCTGTTTCCAGAATGTTATGAAAGCACCTGAGCAGACTTTAGTTACCTTAGGACTTATGGAGGATCCATTTTTAAATGTTTTTTGAAGTGTTCACTTTAAAATGTTCACTTCAAATATGTCAAAAGGTGGTGGGATTCAAGATATCCAGTGTTCATACATGTTTAAGTCTTACATTTGCTCAAAGAAATAGGGTGACTCACTTTTTTTGTTTAGTCATTTTGTTCCACTATTTAGACAATCCCAAATAATTGTCTGGACCTAGACAGAGCAGCTTCTGTTTATCCTGAAGTCAAAATATCAGTGAAAATGCAGTCTGATGCTTCTATCAGAAGAGCAGAACTCACAAGCTTTTGCAAATAGTTCACACAATTTTTTTCTCTTCTAAGAATTTGTTTAATGTGTGATATTGTCTTCATCTACCCACTTACTTAATCATGCTTGTGATCAGATATGTTGTTAATGTCCCAGATCACTGGGCCACATCCCCAGCCCTTTTTTGTATTTGTATTTAGAGACAGGGTTTCACTGAGTTGCTAAGTGCCTCGCTGTTGCTGAGGCTGGCTTTGAACTCGCGATCCTCCTGCCTCGGCCTCCCAAGTGTTGGGATTACAGGTGTGCACCGCCACGCCTGGCTTCTCACATCTTTTGTATCTCTTCATATATTTATGTAATTATTGATTAGACTCCATATTCCAAAGGCCACTAGATTCTCTCTCTCTAATCCCAGCACCTAGCATTTGAAGAGTTTTTAATATATGCCAAATAATGGATATACATAAATAAAAGAAAAGTAAAATGTTGACAAAAGTAGACTCCATATTCCAAAGGCCACTAGATTCTCTCTCTCTAATCCCAGCACCTAGCATTTGAACAGTTTTTAATATATGCCAAATAATGGATATACATAAATAAAAGAAAAGTAAAATGTTGACAAAAGTAGACTCCATATTCCAAAGGCCACTAGATTCTCTCTCTCTAATCCCAGCACCTAGCATTTGAACAGTTTTTAATATATGCCAAATAATGGATATACATAAATAAAAGAAAAGTAAAATGTTGACAAAAGTTTCTAGTATTCTTTTCTCACAAGCCGCGTACTTGTCAGAGGGAAGAGCAAGGATTGAAGTAGACTTAGAACTATAATAACCTTGAGCCAAGGCGATTACAACTGTTGTTTGTTGAAATGTTTTCTTTACCCATCTGCAAGTCTATTTTATTATCTTTTGTTTCATCTCATTACATAATTGTACTATTCTTAATTTTACTCGATCATCTGATGTTTAATCACATTATTGCCTAAGAAAGAAGTAATTCTTTTCACTCCACATTTACTTATTTTTTTTCTTGCACCTTCTTAGTATGAGTGTTGTTTTTTTTTTTTCTTATTGCCAAGCTTTAAAAAAAAAAAAAAAAAAAAAAAAAAAAAAAAAAAAAAAAAACTCCACCAGAAAACTTTTAGAACTAAGAAATGAATTTGTTAAAGTAGCAGGATACAAAATCAATACTAATAAGTCAAAGGCATTTTTGTAAATCAGTGACAAATCCTCTGAAAGAGAAATGATGAAAACTACCCCATTTACAATAGTATCAAGAAAAATAAAAATATTTGGGCATCAACTTAATGAAAGATGTGAAAGACCTCTATAATGAAAACTACAGAACACTAAAGAAAGAAATTAAGAAAGACCTTAGAAGATATAAAGATCTTCCTTGTTTTTGGATAGACAGAATAAATATTGTCAAAATGACTATATTATCAAAAACATTATGCAATTTCAATGCAATTCCAATCAAAATCCCAATGACATTCCTTATAGAAATAGAAAAAGCAGTCATGAAATTCATCTGGAAAAATAAGAGAATAGCTAAAGCAATCCTTAGCAAGAAGAGTGAAGCCAAACTTTTAATTAGAGTTTTAAAATAGGAAAAGTTTTATTTGCTTGGTAGACAATAATTGAGTGAAATATTTTTTTTTTACAGTTAAAAAAATTTCCTGATGGAAATAAATCAACTATTCATTTCTATGGTTTTAATCTATTTTTCTCTTTCTATTTTTTATTTATGTTTATCATAAAATAAGGATAAAGTGCATTTTATAAATAGAAAAACATCATATTATATAGAAGAGATAATATTACACCCAGAATTTCAATTTTAACAGGTAAAAATAAAGTTCTATAATATTTTAAAGCATCCTGTCATTAAGATGAAAATGTGAATCTCACACAATTTTTATTTTTATAAAATGTATTTGTTTTAATCTTACAGTCAGGGAACTATATTATTGCAAAATGGATAGACTCTTGAGTGTCAGTGGACTCATAGAAGCAAAGTGTAAATAATGTGTAAGAAATTTCTTGATTATCTCCAGTTAGATCACAAAGTGTCAACCTTTGTCATCTCCCTGAATTCACCTCACAGTTCCAAACAGCTTTGGAAATAAATCTCATCCATCATGATCCTCAGCAGTCTTTTCATCCTTAGCCACATGGAAGGGCATTTGAATTGTCTTTACCCAAGCCCACAGGATACATTGAGATATCAGCAGGAAGGAATAGAGGTAAAAAAAAGTGTTAAAAACACTTAAATGTATTTAAAAAATAAGTTATTTAAAAATCTGTTCACACATATGCTGTCACACATATCTCAAAAGTTATTTGCTTCCTCATGTCTAGCTTCAGAGATTATTTACCATGTAAAGACAGTGAACATTTTTACTGTGGTCCAACTTAAATTAATAAATCTCAAAATAATGCATGATGTATTAGTGAAAATGAATGCAGTACTTCAGTTGCATTTCTAGTTGGGCAGTTGTTAATGTTGAAAACAATTTAATGTGTTATCATGCTTTAATAAGCTATTTCATGCCATCTCTAATTATATGTTTTATTTTGAAGGTTTCCAGATTAATCTGTTGGTTTGTATAATACTTTCTAGCAGTTATTACCAAGACTTAGTTTACATATTCACTTATGAATGCTCAGAAAAGTAAGTCAGTATCACTACACAACTGTTGTTTGACATTCCTTTCAACAATTATAATTGTTTGCTTAATTCTGAAACTGCTACATTGTGTCCAGTTAGAATGCAGGTCAACTGTTCCTGTTCACAGGCCGTCAGGGACATGTCATGCTATTTCTCATCCTCCACCCAGGGTGCATGAGCTGAGTTAACTAATGTAACTGACACAAGCATTTCTCACATAGTAGGGTAATAATGGTTTGTTTTAAGTTTTCTGCCTCAGTAATGCAAATTAAGCCTTTGCCTTGAGGATTCTGGCAAATAATCTTGTATTTTTACCAACTATAATGAAAATTTGCCCAGAAAGCTTTTCTAAATCAAGAAAATTTCAGTCATTCATAAAAACTTAGAAATTACACTTTGCTACTAACAAAAATTTAAAAATTTATTTATTTTTATTGTGATTAGTTATACATGGCAGTAAGATGAAGGAGCCCTAATTAGGAAGGGCTGTTGCAGCTAGCTGGAAGCCATAAGTTCCACCTGATATGTATGTGACGCACCTGTAGGCACCCGCAAAGCTGAAGGTATATAACCGGGTGAAAGCGGTCCGAGTTAGGAGAACAGAGAATTCAGTCAGTCGGGCAGTCACTCGGTCGGTCAGAAGAATCAGAGCGGCCAGAACGTAGGCAGAGCGGTTACAGAAGAGAAACCAGATAGAAGAAGTAATGACTGGTCAGAGTTAGGCCGAGGCTCCCAAGGAAGACAGAAGACAGAAGAAAGAAGAAGGAAGAAAGAAGAGAGAAGAAAGAAGCTCTAATCTTTCTCTAAGCTAAGCTCTATCTTTCTTTCTCTCTAAGAAGAATTCTTTCTCTCTAAGACTCTAAGCTCTCTAAGACTCTAAGCTAAGAAGAAGCTCTATCTTTCTTTCTCTCTAAGACTCTAAGCTAACAAGAAGAAAAGCTCGCTTTAATCTTTCTCTCTAAAAATCTTTCTTTCCCTCTCTAAGCTCTAAGAAAGTAGAAGTAAAAGTAGTAAAAGCTTTACTCTGCCTCCGAGAGTTTTCCTCTCGGGTTACAGTACCATGTAGCTTACAGTAAGATGCATTTTGATACATTGTACACAAATAGAATATAACTTCTCATTCCTCTTGCTGTACATGGTGCTGAATCACACCAGTAGTGCAATCACATATGTATATAAGGTAATAATGTCTCCCATTCCACCATCCTTCCCATCCCCAGCCACCAACCCTCCCCTCACGCCCCTCTGCACAATCCAAAATTCCTTCATTCTTCCCTATGCCCCCCCACTATGGATCAGTATTCGCTTATGAAAGAAAACATTTGACCTTTGGTTTTGGGGGATTGACTTATTTTATTTAGCATGATATTCTCTAGTTCCATCTATTTACCTGCAAATGCCATAATTTCATTCTTCTTTAAGGCTGAGTAATAGTCCACAGTGTATATATACCAAAGTTTCTTTATCCACTCTTCTGTTGGAGGGCATCTAGGTTGGTTCCATAGTTTAGCTATTGTGAATTGAGCTGGTATAAGCATCAGTGTGGCTGAATCACTGTAATATGCTGATTTTAAGTCCTTTGGGTATAAACCAAGGAGTGGAACAGCTGTGTCAAATGGTGGCTCCATTCCAAGTTTTCTGAGAAATCTCCATACTGCCTTCCATAGTGGTTGCACCAGTTTATAGTCTCACCAGCAGTGTGAGTGTACCTTTTCCCCCCACATACTCCACAACACTTATCATTGCTTGTATTCATGATAATTGCCATTCTGACTGGAGTGAGATGAACTCTTAGAGTAATTTTGATTTGCATTTCTCTAATTATTAGAGATGATGCATATTTTTTCATATGTTTGTTGATCAATTATATTTCTTATTCTGTGAAGAGTCTGTTAAGTTCCATAGCCCATTTATTGATTGGGTTATTTGTTTATTTGGTGATATGTCTTGCACATTACTGCTCTATCTGAGGTGCGTGTGGTAAAGATATTTTCCCATTGTGTAGGCTCTCTCATTATGTTCTTAGTTGTATTTTTAATCTTACACATTTTGTTAGTGTTTATACATTTTCTATTTTGTTCTATAAACTATATGACCAAAGAATGCTTATAAATAGAAATGACAATTTATATGAATCTTGGTATTTTAGAATAATTAATTTTGACTCTGTCCACTTTTTCTCACACATTTGTGATCGCATTGCAATGTGTTTTGTATCCTGCTGTGTTAGATCAATAGAAGCCCTACATATACTGAGGCAAGTGGACTGTTGTCTCCCATGAGCTTGGTCCCCTGATGTAGTATCTGTGAATATGTTATATTACATGACAAAAGGAAACCTACAAATATACTTGTGGTTATTAATCAGTTGACTCTGAAATAGAAAGATTATCTTGATATCATTGTGGGCCCAAGGTAATTAGAGAACTATTAAAAGCAGAAGAGAAATTTGAAGAGATTTAAAGAAAGAGAAAGATTTGATGTATATGAATATACAGAGTAGAATGTGGAAAATTGTGAGAAAGAAATAAATGATAGCAAAAGCCATTGAGTTTAGAAGAGGACTCAGAACCCCCAGGAGAATAGTCTCCTTGGTTGAGACATTGAGTTCAGCCTGGTTAGACCCATAGCAGAGAATCCAGCCACACTGGGAAACTGTGAGGTTATAAATGCTGTTTTAGGCTACTGAGTTTGTGGCAATTTGTGTCAGCAACAGGTATCTACTATACATGTCTCATTCCTGGACTTCTCTATTGTTCAATATTCAAATTATTTGGTTGATATCTAATGTGGACACTGGTGTGGTAGGTCTTGCAAAATAAAGGCAGGATGTGGTTAAAAAGAAGTCCACAATACAGACAGAAGAGCAAGTGGTCCAGGAGAAAAATGGAAATGTTTTTATTATTTGTCTCAGATTAAGAGAAGTGTTCCGGTGTTACGGTGGCAGCAGGAGAGACAGTTCTGTTTCAAGGAAGAGTTACAAGAAAGTTTGTATAGCTGTTACCAGCTGGCCAGGCTGGCGAGATGAGCTGGGTTCAAAGGAGCTGGCTGTATCAATAACTAAGAAAATGGCGAAGAAACCACGCAGCACTTGAACTTGAGATTCTGAGATCAAGGGTGGGACAGCTCTGTGACCCCAAGGGTCAGCTCCATGCTGGTCAGATCTGGAAAGAGCCAGAGAGTGAGCACACAAGAAACCCCTCTATTTATTGGGGAAAAGACATTCAATAGAATATTACATCCAAATAAGGCAAGGGGTAGGTTTTCGAAAAGTGGAGCCTTGCTGGGTGTTGTCTTGTTGTTAGCAGATTGACTGACATCTTGGCAAGTCACACCCATCTCAGGTGCTGTGTGGGATCACAGGCAGAGCCAGAGGAAAGGCACAATTGCGTCACACAGCCCAATCAGCACGCAAAGCCAGACCAGCCCCTCGAGTTGCTCAAATGCACATAACTCACACACGTAGCCCATGGATGGCTCCTGAGAGACAGTGAGGTCTTGTCATTTAACTCACTGTCAAAGTCATGTAATTAACTCTATTTCTACTAACACTGCTCCAGTTCAGTGCTGAAAATAAAGATAAACTTCACATATGATGTTCTATGAGAGATACTAAAAGCATCACATGTGCTGGGTCAAGGTAAACAGAACTAATGTAAGTTGTATACCTAGGAGTAGTTCTCCAGCGCCAACATCAGCACAATCGGTGGCTGGCATTGTTTTTAGACAGAGTCTTTTTAGGAATCTTTGAGAGGAAGCAACACAGGTTTAGCTCTTGCAATTAGATATCCAGGAGGTGGAAAGAAAAAGACCCAAATTTACTCCATGATTTCTAGTCCAATACACTGGGAGGAAAGGCTCAGATAAAAAAAAAAAAAAAAAAAAACAATGGCTTTAATGAGGCAATGATTGGGAAGAAAAGGGAGTATATGGGGTTTATTGAAATTAATATCTGAATTAAGATATCTTTGGTTACATAATAGAAATCAGCCTTAGCAATAAACAAGTGACATAAGAGCATGCAAGGTTGGGAGACTGAGCATTCTAATGATGTCATCTGGAGCTCCCGACTGAAAAGCATATTAAATGCACATGTGAATTTAGTTTATTTTGCCATTCCACCCACACACACACACACACACACTCTTCAAATAGCCATCTCATACATAATTTATGTGTACAATTTTATTTGCAAATTAAAATAAACGAAATAAAAATAAGCCAGAAGCACAGGTATTTTAGAGTTCTATTGACATGAGGTCCTCAGAACAGACAAATTCATGGATTCAGAAAGCAAAACAGAGATTACCAATAGCTGGAGGGAGGGAAGAACAGTTATTGTTTAATGGGAAGAGGTTGTGGTTAGGATGATGAAAACTTGAGGATATCGTAGTGTTGATGGGTTCATAGCATTGTGAATATATTTAATGCCCATGAATTATACATTTATAAATGTTAAAATGATAAATTTTATGCATTTTTCATCTAAAAAAAAACTCTTAAAATTAGTAAATTAAAACACAAGGTATGGGGTGTGTTGATGGTGCATGCCTGTAATCTCAGTGACTCAGGAGACTGAGGTAGGAGGATCACAAGTTCAAAGCCAGCTTCCATAACTGAGACCCTCTCAAAATTAAACTAAAAACTAAAAACACGTGGGTACATAACTCTGTGGTAGAGTGCTCATGGGTTCAATGATCAGTGCTTCAAAGAGGAAAGAAGAAGAAGGAGGAGGAGGAGGAGGAAGAGAAAGAAGGAGAGAGAAAGAAAAAAAAAAACAAAAAACTAAAAACAAAAACAAATTCCACAAGGTAAAGTTGAGATTCTCCACAATATTTTAAAGAAATGGGATAAAACACTCAGTGCCTACAAAAAGACAAAGCAAGATGAGAACTGATACAGGAAAATTGGAGTTGATGAACTAAAAAGCACTAACCATGCAGTGTTTTGCACAGAGCTATTTTCTGACACACTGCAGGACTAGGAGCCCGAGTGGAAGGAGTAGGCAGTGAGGAAGCACGAGCTGCATGACCAGGCTGGTCCTTTACAGCCTTCTAAGTGGACAAAAAGTAGGACTGTGTGAGGGAGGAGTAGGGTCCGTGGAAATTTTGTGGTTGATTTTATATCGTCATTATATTGTACTTACTTTAGGAAAAAATACTATGTATTTAGACTTTGGGTAACAAAAAGGAGGCTATTAAAGAATGATTGAAGATTTGGTTATGAAAAGATATAATTGTGGACCAATGTAGTGGATAACCAAACCTGAATTTATAACTTGCTCATTGTAGGTTATCAGCACACATGAGCCTGCTTTTTCCTTAACATGATTGAAGAGTTGATTTTTGCTATAACAACAATAGGAGAAACCAATGCAGGAAAAAAACAATTAAAAAGAAATGAAATAAAAGGGTGGGAAAATATCCCTTGCATGGGGATGACATGTGTGTTGATATTGATTGGTAAAAATTTCCCAGGAAAGTACAAGTTAATACCATTGGTAGAGAATGGAGAGGGGAGGATTCAGGCGCTCACTGAAGGTTTTGGTATTTCCTGTTTATTTCATTGTACACTAACACTTTAGACCATTATAATTCTCCCTAGATAACAAAGATTAAGAACTTATACAAACACACAGTAGAGTTGCAACACACATGCCCTTCTCTCCAGCTCTAGTTTATCCAGATACTTTGATTCATCATTTCCTTCCTTCCTTCCTTCTTTCCTTCCTTCCTTCCTTCCTTCCTTCCTTCCTTCCTTCACTTAGTTGTGTCTTCTTTTAAAATGGTTGACTTTCACAACTGAGACTAATTCTTGATGATACATTAGAGATGAGAGTTTACTGACAAAATCTAAGTGATTATTATAGGTGATAATATGGTGGACTTTGAAGCTAAGGAATTGGAAATACTTCTAAATATTATGAAAGCATGCTTTTAAAAAAATGAAAATGATAAATATGGGATCCAATCTCCACCCTATTCACTTGAAAAATTGCTGCTACTTTACAGTATAGATATGAGGTGTTCCCCCAAAGCACATGTGTGAGACAATGCAATAATGTTCAGAGGTGAAATGATTAGCCTGTGAGAGCTATAACCTAATAGTTGATTAATCCACTGATATGCATTAACTGGGAGGTAACTGTAGGCAGGTAAGGGGTAGCTTGAGGAGATAGGTCACTGGGGGTGGGGTGAGTTTGGGGTATTTACTTTTCCCTGCTGAACAGAACTCTCTCTCTGCTTCTGGGTTTCCATTTTCTGAGCTGTTTCCTCTGCTGCCCGCCTCCATCACGATGATTTGCCTCATATTGGGCCCAGAGTTATGGAGTCCGCTGGCCTTGGACTGAACCTCTGAAGTATGAGCCAGAATAAACTTTTCCCCCTTTAAGTTATTCTTGTCAAGTCTTTTGGCCATCACATCACAAAAACTGACCCAAACACTAACTGAGCTAAAGATTATTGGATTGGAGAATGACAAGTTCAATTAGTGATCTGATGTCACTTTGGGACATGTTTCGTTGACTATGTCTCCAGTAGATACAAATAAGATAGCAATTTATTTAGAAGTAACGAGATGGAGATCTAAAACTTAGTTCAGTTCAGCACATAGGCATTTGCTATTGAAAACTCAAGACAAGAAGAAGAATAAGTATTTTTTTTAAAGAGAAAAAGGAATCTTTTAAGGAAAAGGGGGAAATATGAATTAATAAAAAATATAAATAAGGAATAGTCTTAGATGTTGGATTATAACTAATATTTTCTGAGTGTTTTATGCAACAAAGTATATAAATTGTGTTTTTATTCGCTTTTCCTATAATACTTTTGGCATGATATATCTAAATTTCACTAAAAAAATGAAAAACAGGACCTCAAGAGATTAAATAATTAGCACAGGATTATTGATAAAGGAAGTAGCTGTGGTTTAAACTGAGGTTTGTCTGGATTCAAAGCTATTTCTAACATCATGCTGTATCTGGAAGATAAACTCAGACTGGAATAACCTTCCAGGTCATTTATGTAACACTAACTTGGGGATCCCAGGGTAACTGGGTGTGAAAGAATTTATGAGTCCAGTTCTCTCTGCTGGTGGTTTCCTCCATTCGGTCCCCTGAGTCTATTAAGGAGACAGCTATTCTTTTTACTTTCCTGGTTTTCCTAATCATCTAGAAATTCCTTGCTCTATTTTCTCTTACTCTTTGTTATAAGACTTTTTCTGCTTTTGTCTCTCCAGGCAGAAGCAGAAAGGGAATTATGTCACACGGTTGCTCATCAGCAGAACGAATCCCCAGGGCTCTCTGTTTCTAATCAGGAGGAAAGAATCTTCCCTTCTCACCTGACTGATTCTCCACTGGGCTCTTGGATCTCACTGCTTCTCCCATCCCCCCAGGTATTTAGATGAAACTTGCAGTTAGAGCTCTAGTTCACTCAGCGAACACTTTGCCACTGATTCTCTAAGATATTTCTACCCATCTTCCAGTTTACTTGAAGTAGTCCCATAATTTAACAAAATTTCTGTTAAAAGTTGAGCTAACACGTGTTTCAGAAAATGCATGACTTTAATATGTATCCTATATGTACTTGAATAAGTGTTTGCTGATGTAAAGATGAAACTCTGGACCCTTGTCAATATTGCTACTATTTATTGGGTACTTGCTGTGTGCAAAACGCGGTTCCGTATCTAACATCTTTCATTCCATAATGTTTATATTCTCTCTCTCTCACACACACACACACACACACACACACAGGTTTAATGAGGTTCAATGTGTTTTGGGTTCACACATACCAATCTAGTTCAACAAGTTGTTAATTAGGTGTTATCATTACATTTCAGATAAGGAAATAGAGTTTCAAAGGTATACAGCCTGTCCAAGATAAAGTCCTATTTACATACATTTTAAAATATTTTAAGTTTTAAGAACATAGGAAAATCTGATACAATTGAACTTAAACTATCATAAACATCTAATATATTTATGGACAGATTTGCTTTTCAACTAGAGAAGTTCATGGCATGCATAAATGTAAGACATGCTTGACTTCATAAAGCAAGAACAGGTTTCAAGTCTAAAATCTGAAAGCAAAACCAAAAGTTGAGGAGGACTTACACTTCTTTTCGGTGATGACTTGTATTATCAGGTTTTCTGCACTGTTGTTTTATGAGTTCTCTAACTGGTGTGGCCTCGACTCTCAATTTGCATTCTGCACTCTAGCATAAGCACTCTCTCCCTGAGAATGCCGGCCCACCAAGTCCAGAGGGTGCAACTCAGCCATGTTGGCTGTGTGTTCTCTCTAAGCTAGGCATTCGCGTTGGAAACTGTGCTGTGAACAGTCGCTGAGAGTGAGTCATCGTCACAGATCACCTTGTCAGGGCTCTGACAGGAGAACTGACGTTGAACGGTGTGCTCCAACTGTTCCGTAATTTATAGTGTAAGAAATCTGCAGCCACCTGTCTGAGAGAAGCAGCCTTGCAGGGCTCACCGGTCCCCAAGCACTTTTGTCACCTGTCTTGTTAGGTCTCTTGTACTGATCAGAAGTTTGGTGGAGTCTAAGCTGTTTTCATCACCTGTGTTTCCTTTTTCCAATATTCCCTTCAGATATTTTTTGCCTAAATTTGAATGAAAAAGTAAAGAACAATCACCTCCAAGAAAACAAACAAACAAACAAACAAAAAACTAAAATTTGAGGAGCCCAAACACCAGAACATCTGACTTGTTTGATGTTCTAATTATTACTCAACGGCAAAAACTTGCCCTTGTAGATTTTGAAGATGTCTCAACAGAAATAAGTTCTTTTGAGTCTTTCTACCAACTTAGCCATGACATTCAGGGTGCCATTAGTCATCATGGGCCCTGACTCTACCCATGTTCTCATGTTCTCTTCATCACACAGTGCTCATTAGACACCTTTTACCTTGATGCACCCCTGGATGTTTTACCAGTACTAGCTACATCAACAAGTTCTCAAAAGAACCAACATCCATAAACCTCAGATTGAAGCCACAGAAAAATAAATTCAACTATACCCACTATAGTTATGTGAGAAAATTAAAGCCAATTAAATGTAAAGTCTTA
Source organism: Tamias sibiricus (assembly GCA_025594165.1). Classification (NCBI taxonomy): domain Eukaryota; kingdom Metazoa; phylum Chordata; class Mammalia; order Rodentia; family Sciuridae; genus Tamias; species Tamias sibiricus. The sequence goes on from CM046671.1 coordinate 19,858,254, forward strand.
GAGCCAAGCACTTAAAGTTCAGTAGATGTTATAAGATATTGTCTTCTTTTCTTCTCTCCATCTTTAATTTGTTATTTCATTCATTGCTGAAGATGTACTAGCTCTTGTGTAACCAAGAAGAACAAATCAATTAAGTCTCATCCACTCCTTTGCTCCCAGGTAACATGTTGATTAGTGCCACTTTGATTTATATCCTTTTGTTCTCTAGTAGTGAAGGATATTTCTATTCTTTCTCAGTCATATGAGTCTTAGAGTTAGGCACAATGTAGTAGCCTTTTAAAAAAATTAATGTATGTTCCTAGATACGTTTTACTTTTTCTCTTTGTTCTATTGCTTGGTTTACTATTTTTTCTTTTCTTTTTTTTTTTTTTTTTTTGAGTGTGAATTATAATGTAGCAAACATCACAGAAAAGAAATGCTGAGTTTTGTGATCTGGGAAATCCAGGGAAGGAATATGTTTTAATGTTTCTAAGTTATTGAACATAACCTTTTTTTTTTTCTCTAAAACATTCTTAACTTATATGGCATACACTTTCATCTTCTAATATTTAAAGTGTTCATGGTAAGATTGGATGGAAGGAGGGTGGGGATAATCATCAATCATACTACTCTGTAACACTGAATTTTAATCTACTCTATTTTATACTTTAAAAGCATGGAAGCAATAGTTTGCTATATAGCCAAGTGGGACACCTATTCACAAAGGCTTCAAAATAATAAAAAGAAAAAAATCCCTCTCTCTAAATATGTGTGTGTGTGTGTGTGTGTGTGTGTGTGTGTGTGTATACATATATATGTACACAGGTATATATGTGTTTGTGTGCATTTGTGTGTATTTCCCATTGGTATGGAATTTCAACATATTCTATGTAAAAATGTTTTAGCAGTCCTCATGTATAGGTTAACTGAAGTCAAAGACACCAGACACTGTTTAATTTGATGACAGTGTTGTGTTACTGCCTGGGCTAGTGCCTATTGAGTGTTAGAGAAGCAAACTAAGTGAGAAGAAAAGCTTGAATAACTTGCATGCTGAATGATTGATTGATTGAATTTTGTACCTAGGCAGCTCATGTAACCTTGGTTTCTTCATCTACAAATTGAGACAAATTATGCTTGTCTATCAAAAACTATTGTTCCAAAGATCAAGTTTGTTTTTAGTGATGTAGACTATGTGGAGATCTTTACATTAAATGGCTTTTTAAACTTCTCGTCTTATTAATAATAAATCATAATCTTCCAACAGAGAAAAAAATTCAGTTTGCTGTCTAAAATATTGTGGTAAGTAAATGACATGGGGTCAATTCTAATTTTCTTCGGGAGGAACTTCTAGTAATTTTAACAAATTACTACCAAGAGTTCTTATTCCTGTTAAAAACTTATAAACATGATATTACATAGCATGATAACTAGAACATCAAAAGCTATCTTGGCAGAAGCTGCTGCTGAGCTGAAGGTCTCTTCTCTGGGCAGGGTCTCCATTAAGTCACATGCAAATTCCAACTGCTTCCGAGGTCGCTGCCACTGAACTGGAAGTCTCCTGTCAATCAACCGCCACCTGCACTGCTAAGGCATCACTGTGGCCTTTTTTCCGTTGCTGCCCTCCTGAGATTGCCTGGAGGTCTTCTTCCTGGGTGCTGCTGCCACAGAAGAAACTGCTGCCCCAGATGCAACTGAAGCTGACACTGCTGCTGACCCCCAGAGATAGCCTGGTGACGCTGCTGCCACAGCTGGTGCTACAACTGCCACTACTGCTGACCCACTGCCTGCTGCCAACAACACCTCCACTACTTCTGCTACCAAGGCCTAGAGGACTGCTTCGGGTGCGACTCCAGGTTTGGTTGCATGTGGCTGCGCCCATTTTTAGACACCAGCCAGGGCCTGGGTGCTAGCAGGTTTATCACCACAAAAGCCTCTGTCTGGAGACTCCAGCTGGGGCCTGCGGGTCCAGTGTGGTGAAGCCTGAAGTTTCAGAGGATCCTGGGGTCTTCCTGCTGACAGTGCTGGTGCCCCTTGTCTTACTGCTGCATCTCGAGGTTGCTCCTTTGCATGAGGGTATCCCTGGTGGTCTCTCTGCAAGTAGGAGCAGCATTGATATCTTGAGACTGCAGCATGTCCAAGACTGAGGTATCTGAAGCCCACATCAATGGGATAGAGACTAGATTTTCAAGGGCTGATCTGGGTTTGGTGATCCCAAAAAACATCAGAGACAGGGCTGAGAAACTGTTGAACACTGATAGAGACATTTTGACTTTCCAGGAAAATTTATTTTATTTTATTTTTTTATTCACTAATATCTACCATATTTTTAACAGGATGTTGTTGGGTTTTTTTTTTTTTTTTTCTTTTTCTTTTTTTTTGCACCAGTATTTGGAGGACAATGATATATGAATGGTGTTTTGCATTTTTGTTGGATTCTTATGTCTTTAATGTTTTCTCTTTGTTCATAATCTTCCTCTCACTTATCTGTTTTCTTGGATTTTCTTTCTAGCTTTTCTCCAACCAACAGCCAATCTGTTGGCTTCTCTTCCACTCTTCCTATGAATTTTTACTTCTAGTTTATCTCTTCCTTCCTCATGAATATTGCATACTATACTACCTCTGTTCTCTCATCCAGCATTTGAAACTATAAATTGTTTTAACAAATATACTTTTTGTACTATAGATAGTTATTGAACTCATCATTTTGGATTAATGCAAAAAAGCAGTGGATGCCTTAGTGGGTGCTATTAGATTTAAGATTATATACTGTGTACACTGAGTGCTGTTTATATTAGTCTCACCAAGAAAGGTGATGCATTGGAATCCTTCAGGGACACTATAAGTCTACAGGGTAGAATTTATTCTGCCTTGGATTCATACTTTTAGATGGGAAAACACACTAACAACATGAAAAAACAGGGGAGTAAACTGCCCCAACCAGATCAAGTTGCTTCAACAACAGAAAGTACTGATAACACAGTGGAAGAAATGTCCAAGAAGGAGTTCAGATTGTATATAGTTAAATTGATATGTGAGTATAAGGAGTGAAATCAAAGAAAATATACAGGAAGGTGAAAGACAACTTCAATAAAGAGTTAGAGATTGTGGGGAAAAAAAAAGCAGAACTCCTTGAAATGAAAGAATCAATAAACCAAAATAAAAATTCAATAGAAAACATCACAAACAGACTAGACTACTTGGAAGACAGAACCTCAGACAATGAAGACAAACTATATAATCTTGAAAGTTGAGTTAAACATGGGGAGAAGATGGTAAGAAACCATGAACAGAACATCCAAAAATTATGGGATAACAAGAAAAGACCAAATTTAAGAGTTAACAGAATAGATGAAGGAGCAGAGATACAAACCAAAGGAATGCAAAATCTTTTCAATGATATAATAGCAGAAAATTTCCCAAACCTAAAGAATGGAATGGAAAATCAAATGCAAGAGGCTTACAGGACCCAAGTACACATAATTATAGCAGACCCACACCAAAACACATTTTAACAAGAATGACAAACACAGAATAAAGATAAAATCTTAAAGGCTGCGAGAGAAAATAATCAAATTATGTATAAGGGGAAACTAATTTGAATCTCAACTGATTTCTCAATGTAGACCCTCAAAGCTAGGATGTCCTGGAATAATATATTTCACGTTCTGGAAGAAAATGGATGCCAACTAAGAATTTTACGTCCTGCAACATTATTTCAGATTTGAAGATGAAATTAAAACATTCCATGATAAACAAAAATTAAAAGAATTCACAACTAAAAAGCCTACATTACAGAGCATTCTCAACAGAATATTCCATGAGGATGAAGTGAAAGAAACAGCAAAAACCAGCAAAGAGAGGATCTACACTAAAGGGAATTCAACCAAATGAGAAACTAAGACAAATCAAAAACCAGAAATAAATCAAAATGACAGAATACAAATCATATCTCAATAATAACCTTGAATGTTAATGGCCTAAACTCATCAATCAAAAGACATAGACTGGAAGATTGGATTACAAAGCAAGACCCAACAATATGCTGCCTTCAAGAGACTCATCTCATGGGCAAAGACATCCACAGGCTGAAGGTGAAAGGACGGGGAAAACTTATCACTCATATGGGTTGCGTAAACAAGCAGGGGTTTCCATTCTCATTTCAGACAAAGGAGACTTCAAACCAAAGTTAATCAGAAGAGACAAAGAAGGACATTTCATGCTTCTTAAGGGAAGTATTTATAAGTAGAACATAACAATTTTAATTACTTATGTCCCACAACAGGGTATCTCTATGTACATCAAACAAACCCTTCTCAATTTCAAGAGTGAAATAGATGACAATACAATATTACTGGGTGACTTTAACACACCTCTCTCACTACTGGTCAGATCTTCCAAACAAAAACTATTAAATAAGGAAAATATAGAACTATAGAATACAATCAATAATTTGGACTTAGCAACATATATAGAATATTCCATCTATCAATGAGCAAATATACTTTCTTCTCAACAGCACATGGCTCCTTCTCTAAAATAGATCATATCTTATGTCACAAAGCAACTTTTAGTAAATACAAAAAAAAAAAAAAAAAAACAGAGATAATACCCTGCATTCTATCATACCACAATGGAATGAAATTAGAAATCAGTGATAAAATAAAATTAAAAAAAGAAGTTACTCTAACAAATGAAGACTAAATACTACCCAATTAAATGATGAATGAATAGTAGAAGAATTCAAGGATAAAATTAAAACAATTCTTCGAGGTAAACAAGAACATAGATACAACAAATCAAAATCTCTTGGAGGCTATGAAGACAGTACTAAGAGTTTATTACTTAGTACTTAGTACTTAGTACTAAGAGTACTAAGAGTTTATTGCATTGAGTGCATTTATTAAAAGAATAAAAAATCAACAAATAAATGACCTAACACTACATCTCAAAGCCCTAGAAAAAGAAGAACAAATCAACACCAAAAGCAGTAAAAGACAGGAAATAATTAAAATCAGAGCTGAAATTAATGAAATCAAAAGAAACAATTGAAAAGATTAACAAAACAAAAAGTTAGTTCTTTGAAAAAATAAATAAAATAGATAAACCCCTGGCCATGCTACTGAAGAGAAAAAGAGAAAAAACTCAAATTAATAAAATACAAGATGAAGAAGAAAATATCACAATGGACATGTCTTAAATACATAAGATAATTAGAAACTGTTTTGAAAATTTACACACTAATAAAATAGAAAATATTTAAGTCATCAACAACTTTCTAGAGGTTATGACCTACCCAAACTGAATGAGGAGGTCATACATGATTTAAACAGATCAATTTCAAGTAATGAAATGGAAAATCTCATCAAAAGCCTACCAATCAAGAAAAGCCCAGGACCATATGGATTCTCAGCTGAGTTCTACAAGACTTTCAAAGAAGAATTAACATCAGTACTCCTCAAAGTGTTCCATGAAATAGAAAATGAGGGAACCCTTCCAAACTCATTCTATAAGGCTAATATCACCCTGAGAACAAACAGCATAGTGTGTTCATAGTAAATAGGCTGCATTGATAAGGTGACTTTCAAGCAAAATATGAAAAATATTAACCATGTAAATAGTCTAGATAGTTTTTAGATAGCTGAGAGAGAGAGAGAGAGAGATTAAGAAATTAAGAAACTGAGGGAATAGCCAATACAAGAACACACATTGGCAGGACACTTTGGTTTATTTTAAAAACTGTGGTGTCTAGCCAATGCAATACAATGAATGAATGTGACAAGAATAGAGGACAAATCAGGGAGGTGACAGAGAAGCTAGGGTGGTTTATATCATTTCTGGACATTAGGCCATTGTAAACATGGCAACTTCTACCCCAAGTTAATTGAGAAATCACTGCAGAATCCAATTTTTTTTTAAGGATTATTTTGATTCTTCTAAGACAGATTGAAGGTAAGGATAATCTGGAAAACCAGTGACATAAATCCAGGTTAGAGATAATAGTGGCTCAAACGGGGTTGGCAGAAGTAGTAATAGTGACAAGAGGTTAAAGTATAAAGAACCAAGGAAATGAACAGACACTTCACAGAAGAAGACATGTAATTGATCAACAAATATATGAAAAAGTGTTCAAAATCTTTGGATTTCAAGCCAAAAGGATTTTGGTGATCTGGGCATGAGTATGAGAGTCAAGAACAGTTACGAACGAATCCAGTGTTTTGTCCTAACATACTGGAAGATTGAAAATGCCACCAACCAGTATGAGTAAGTAGGTAGATGTAACATGTTTATGGAAGAAAGGTGGAAAGATGAGAGTTTAGTCTTAAAATTTTATATATGAGATTTACACTAAACATTCAAGAGAAGAAGTCACATATGAATCTGGGATAGAGAAGGAGGTTTTGGAGGCATCAGCACATTGGTGTAAAGTTAGGATCCTGGACAAGATCACCAGGAGCAAAGAGAACCCAAGACAAAGACTGGCCATTCATACCAAGAATTCTGGGAGAAGGGGAAGAACCAAAATAGTGAATAGGAAAGTTGATAGAAATCCAGGAAAGAGTATGAAAGGATACAGAAGAAAAGACAATCACATTTTACATCAATGTTTCAGACAAGGACAGAATGCATATGCCATGGAGGTCCCATAAGATTACAATGGAGTTGAAAAATACATATTTTCATGTAATGTACATCCATTGTGATGTCTAGGAACAGGATATTATTTATGCATTTGTGGTGACTTTTATGTAAACAAACCTACCTATTGCTAGTCATATAAAATACTTGATAATGACAATAGATTTCTGTTGCTAATGTTCTATAATTATTTATCATTATTTTAGAGTAAACCTCCACTCATCAAAAATAAAGTCTACAATAAAACAATATGCCTTGCTATATGCCCTTACTGCATCTTTGATTGCCTCAGGAGGCCACACTCAGTGATTGATCTATATGAGCTTGGTTCAATCTGCAATATTAAGGAATGCCAAATTGCCTAATGGCATGCTTTTTAGAATGTGACCCATTATTAAGCAAACTGTGCCTTTAAATCAGGGCTAGTGAAGAAAGCATATCAAGGAGGTGGGGGTGACTGAATCAAATGGTTCTGCTGGATCAGCTAAGCTAAGGACTAAAAATGGTTGGATCTAGAAACATGGGTGAGGCATTACAGTTTTGGTTAGGGTTAGAGGAAGTGGAAAGTAGGTAGGCAAAATCTGGGGTATGCCTATATAAAGAACAGAAGGAGAACTCAAGATATTCCTTCAGGAATTTTACTAGGAATCAGAGTAAATAGAAAACTGCATTGAAAGATAATTTCAATTAGAGATTACAGATAGCCTCAATGGTTAGGATTTTCTTGAAATTCTGAACTCACGCACACAAATTTTTATTATTAGAAATATCAATGTGCATAGAAATTTATTTCAGATTACTATTTTAACAACTTACATAGAGCGATTCATTAACTTAAAGACACACTTGTTTTTATTTCATGACCAGAGTTTAAGTATGTAAAACTATAGGCACAATTAACACACAAAAACAAGTCATACAGAAACATATATGTTGTGTGTACTATGAAATATGTCCTGAAATCTATTTACTACCATATATCTGGGCTTATTACATCAATGAAAACATTACTTCCCTTCTCTTGGGCTTGCATTTCTTTGGCATTTACATTAAATTAATAAAATAAAATGTAATGATAGAATCACCTACTAAAATATTTATACAGTCATAATAGAGGAAAGTACATTTACTTGAAAATAACACAGGCTGAAAGGGAGTAACATAAAACATCTAGAATTATGAACAAGCATCTAGTTTCATGGAATATATCTGCTAAGAGTGTCTGGCTCTGCATGACCCCTACTTGGAAACCATCAGCTGAAGCCACTGTCCAGCTGACGGCACATGGTGGCCGGGTAGATAGGAAACACTGGAAAGACATGTTTTCGGATTCCGGTATCCTTGCTGGAAAAAAAAAAAATATCCCAAATTGACTTTGGGAACTAGAAAGCAAGACTCACATATATCAGTGTTTATAAAGTTATTTTTATTTCACTAAACACAGCCTTTTATTTCCACTGGCAAACTATTTTCAGGGCTTTGCTGAGATACCTAAGAGGAATTGACTCTACAACTGGACAGTTTTTATATGAAACAATTGAATCCAACTCTGCTGTTCTGAAGTAAGAGCAAATGAATAGCATAGCTCATGCTATGCAATGATAGCCGTGGTCAGAGGCTCAGAGCCACTGTCACAACTGTACGTGGGCTGCATCCTTCCACTAACTACCAGGGCTCCTTAATCTCCGAACACTTACAAGAACATGAGCGGTGATTATTTAGGAATAAGACTGTCAAAATTCCAGAACATCCCCATGAATGTGCGTGCTAATTTCCTACACAGCAACAAATACTTTAAGGTCTGTATTTTAATCATTGTTTTGGCCAGAGGAGAACCAGCTGAAACAGAGGATCTATGGCATTTTCACATGTCACAGGAATAAGATAGCTGAAAAGCCTCAGCATCTGAAAGACAATTTAGAAATAATGAACGTGGTGCAGGACAATGAAGTCTACATTTTCTTAAACACAAAATACCCTATCATACTGGCCAGCATATTAATTTTGCCTTCATTTTATTCTGTTTAAAGTATAAAAAATAAAAAATAAAGATGTAAAATATTATTTTTTTTTTTTTTTTAATCAAGTCATCACTTGCAAAGAGAGAGGGTATCATTTTGTTCTGATGTTTTCTCTTCAAATAACAGCGATTTTAAAAATTTTACCTCCACATCCCATCCATTCAGGAGAACAGGCGAGACAGTAACAAAATGAATCCATAGAAGTAGATGTTTACTAATAAAATGAAAACTATGACTATTTTCCTTTACATATCATAGTGAATATTTGAAGTGTATTGAAATCCAGAGGGCACGGTGAACTTAGGGTGCTTGTCTCCCAACAAGTAGTGAACAGAAAGGGATGACCCTGCCGGGGGAGTCGGGTCCCATGAAGAACATTCTAAACTGAACACACACTGCTAAGAAATGTCCGGTCTCTTCTGGCTGCATCACCTGTGGGCTCTCTGAAGCTCTTCCACTGTGGACACAAGAAACATTTCAATCTCAGCATTGTGTCTTCATCCTCCTTTCATAAAAAGAAAAGGCTACCTTTAATATCCTCCTTCTTAGACTTGGAATTTGTACCAGGTAAAGCAGGAAAGCACCCCGGGGCCACCTTAGCCTTGACCCTCCCCAAGGCTCTACCATGATCAGGAGGGATAAGTCTACCTGCCTGAGCCAGGCCCCATCCTGTGGCCACAAATATTGGCTTTGTTCCCTTTTTGCAGTTTCTCCCCTTAGAGTTGTCACACAAACTCTGGTTAAGTGGAAGATTTGTGTTTTCTTTATTGTTAAATATAACTCAGGATGGCATTAAGAAGAAAACACTTTCAAATTTTATCTGATATGAAGGCTTTTAATAATTTGTAATCCTTCTAAAATGTTTGAGCAGGAAATTATGTTAGACACCATGCATTGAAATCATATTCTTAGCAAAATAAAGAAACCATGTTTATCTCTCAAGAAAATGTGACAACTATTACATTTTTAGAAAACAAGGTATGGTAACATCTTTGCTGTCATGTAAGTCTGGAAAGACAGAGTGAGAACTTTTTGAATTTGTATATCTATGTTTAGTAATAGGAAAAGGATGAACTAAAATGTTCTTAAAATATTATCATAAAATTATATCTGCTAGTTAATTGATTCAAAATGTTATGGGCTTATTTTCGCCATCTAAAACATTTCCCCTTTAAAGTGCAGCATACTGGACAAATTAAAAGTACACCCAGATAACTTGTTTAGAAAGCTAGACAGAAGAAAGAAGAAGGAAGAAAGAAGAGAGAAGAAAAATCAATGTTTATATGCACACTTTGATTCCACAATGAAATTTATTCCAATTTAAACTTTATAACCTAATGCAGGTGTAATTAATGTATAATAAACAGCACGTATTTAAAGTACCTGATTTGGGAAGTTTCGACACATTAAACACCCATTAAACCATGCAAGTAGTGACAAGGACACGGGAACATCAGTTCCTTTGGATCTCAGTGTGCCGTCTCCCCAGACCCCTCCTCATATTTCTATCTCATACCAGGTGACTATTCATGCACTTCCTATAACTCCAAGTTAATTTGTACTTTTAGAACTTTAGATCAATAGAAGCACACATTAGGAACTCTTTTATTACCAGGCCTTTTTGAGCCATGTATTTCTTTTGATGTTCATCTGTGTGGTTCAGTGTTTTGGTATGTTATTACTTTTTGTTGCTGATTGGATTTTCATTGTAGGAATAAAACATAATCATGCATGTCTCCATGTGTTTATGGACACTGGAGTTGTTACCAGCTAATGGTTATTATAAATAAAATTGCTATGAACTTTTATAATACACATATTTGTATGATTGTGTGCCATAATCTGTCTTTGACAAAATCTCCAACTATAATTGTAGGTTCCAAAACTTTTTTTTCTTCTTGTTTTATCAGTTTTTAGCTGATGTATTTCGAACCTCATTATGAAGGTGTTAAATGACTAGTACTTTTATGTGCCATTGGTGAAGTAAACTTTTTTATACCTGAAAATAACTTTGTTCTTAATATACTTTGATACTGTATAATTATTCTAATTACTGTTAAATTTAGTGATATAAGATGAAACCCCATTATGACCTTACAGTTTCCTTGTGTTAGGCCTTGGCCTCATGCAACTAAATTCTCTACCGGTGTTCCCAGGGCTGAAATCAAGGTGCTGGCCAGGGTGAGTCCCATCTGAAAGGAAGCTTGTCAGAAGAATATGTCTCAAGGTCATTCAGGTTGTTGGCACAATTCTTTTCCTTACTGCATGTTTCTGCCATGTCTGTTCTGTGGCTGACTCTCAGCTGGAGGGTGTCCTTAGGTCCCAAAGGTCACTCATCTTGGCTAGTGTATGCCTGCACTTCCTTGTCACACAGGCTTCTCCAGCAGGGCCACTTACCTCCTGGAGCCCAAGGAAGGTCTCCCAGGTCTGGGTTCCACCTTCTATGGCTGGGCCAGGGCCCTCCTGGAAGATCAGCCTTTCGCTAACTCAGAATCAACAGGCTCCATCTTGATGATTAATTACTCCTGAAAGAATGCTGCATCTTTGCCATTTGTTGTTTGCTGAAGCCAATCAGAGACCTTGCCCAATTTCAAAGGAGAGGTTTATACAGGGTGTGAACTGCGGTGGATGGGCTTGTGGAGGAGGCTCACTCCATCTTTCATTAGTGCGTTACTTTACATACTGGCTTCCATTATTTTATGTTTAACCTATTTTTTTTTTTTGCCAAGTAATAATATTTTGTTGATTGATTTAAAATCAATAATATTATCTTTCATTCATATGGTTCACAGGCATTTGCTTTTTCTTTCTTCTTCTTTTTTTTTTTTTTTTTCTTTTTCTTTTTAGCTTGTTTTGTTTTGGTACTGGGAATTGAACCTAGGAGCACTTTACCTCTGAGTCAAATCCCAGCACTTTTTTTGAAATTTATCTTTATTTTTTAATCTGTTCTAATTAGTTATACATGACAGTAGTGCATAATCTATTTTTGTCCTTATATTTAGATATTTTGTTGTTATGGTTGTTGTTGATTAAGGCACTGTGTGTGTGTATGTGTGTGTGTGTGTGTGTGTGTGTGTGTGTGTATATATATATGCAGAAAGAGAGAGAGAGAGAGGGAGAGGGAGAGAGAGAGAGACAGAGAGAGGGATGGGATTGGGTTTTCATGTGGTCTGATGATCTCTGATGTTTAAAGAGGGTCTTCTGTCTATTTACATTTAATTTGATTTTGTTAAGGATGCATTTTAGTCTATTGTCTTGCTTTTGTTTTCTGATTATCTATCTGCCTTTGGTTATTTGCTTTTCTTCTTTCTTTTGATTAATTTAAATATTTTATGATTTTTTAAATATTTTATTCCCTTTGTTGGTTAATTATTTATTACTTGACTTGTTTTTTAGGGTTTGCATTGGGTTTTATAGTGTACATTTATCATTTCATTTAATCATGGTTTACATTCAGGTAATATTTCATACTGTACATGAAACATTGCAACAGGCTGGGCATGGTGGGGCACGCCTGTAATCCCAGAGGCTCTGGAGGCAGAGTCAGGAGGATCCCCAGTTCAAAGCCAGCCACAGCAATTTAGCAAGCCACTAAACAACTCAGTGAGACCCTGTCTCTAATAAAATACAAATAGGGCTGGGGATGTGGCTCAGTGGTCGAGTGCCCCTGAGTTTAGTCCTCAGTACCCACCCTGCAGGAAAAAAATAAAAACATTGCAAGAGTGTATTTCCATTTCCCCTTTTCTAATGTGCACAATCTTATCACATATTTTAGTTTCACATACTTTATAAACTATTACATTTGTTATTTTTTCTTATAGCTAGGAGGCAGCTTTAGTATTTGATATAGATAATGTAACTGATTCTGATTTCTCTTTTAGCTTTTAAATTTCATGTCACCTTGTTTTTAAATGGAAATTTCGCATGGTATAGCTCTTTTTGATAGAAAGTTGTGTTCTTTCAGTACTTAAGTATTGGCTCCATTATGTTCTTGCCTTCATTGTTTCCATCAAAAAATCTGGCTGTCATTTGCTTCTGTTCTGCTAAAAGTGATATCTATCACCTCCAACTTCCATTCAGGTTTTAAGCAATATAATTCCTTCCTTCTTTCCTTCCTTCCTCCCTTCCTTCCTTCCTTCCTTCCTTCCTTCCTTCCTTCCTTCCCCCCTCCCTTCCTCCCTCCCTTCCTTCCTTTTTCCTTCCCTCCTTCCCTCTGTCTCCCCTTTCCTCTCCTCCTCCACCTTTTTGGTTTGAGTGTCTCTTGAGTAGTTTTGAGTGAATAAAGGCCAGGGTCCACCAGGAGCAACAATCTCAGATGTCAAGGCACAGCATTGTTGGCAGGCATCAAGGAAGCCGGGACATGGCTCTCGCGGCCACTGAATGCTCATGCAGAGAATAGGCACACCAAGGTAAGCTTTAATAGTAAGTGTTGGTGCCAGTGGTCAGGAGGTCTTGCCTGTAGCCTATGAGGAATGATGATCTACAGTCCTCCTTTCTGGCTGCAGGTATAGGACCTTGTTCCCTTCCCACTGGTAGGGACAGATTAGTGGGGTTGGCTAGGTATTTTAAGACACGTGCATTTTAAGCAGAAGAAAGTGCACATCAAGCCCAAACAGGGAAAATTATTCACAAACTGTCAACACAGTATTGTAGGTGCAGGCTCTTTATCCCCACATGGGAAAATGGCCTGGAACAAGGAATACCGGTGCAAATTGCACCTGGTGCCTGACACAACAGGTTGTAGTTATCAAACAGGGAAAAATTGCATCCATCATTGCTTCAAGTATTTTTTTTCCTTCCCATTTACAGATATCGACTCTATATAAAATAGTCCTCTGGAGGCTTTTCCACAGCTGACTGACATTCTTTCTCTTTTTATTTCTATGTGTATTTTTCTTTTGTTTTATTTTGGATAGTTTGTTTGTTGTCTAGCTCAGTAATACATTTTGTTTTGGCAATATTTCTTGTTAATGCTATCTAGCTCTTTTGTTTTTTATTTGTGTTTTTATGATGCCTTCCAGTTTTTACTTCTGAAAGTTCAATTTTGTTCTTTTAAATCATAGTTTAGATGGCCACTTAATATGTTCCACATCTTCTCAGTCTTCTGGAATACAGATGACAGAGTTCCAACTGCTTTCATGTTTGTGCTTATCTGTGACTCTTAGTTCCCAATTGATCGGTTTTCTTGTGTGCTGGAAGTCATAGGTTTGTCTTTCCTGTATGCTGGTAATTTTTGATTGGATGTGAAACAGTGTGAGTTTCTCCTTTTTTCATGTGATGAATATTGTGTGGACATTCTTGAGTTTGTTCCAGGGCAAATCTAACTTCCTTGGCAACAGTTTAATACTTTCAATATTGTTCTGGGACTTGCTTATGGGAACAGAGGAGCTTTTATCTCAGGGCTGTGATGACTTCTGACTAAGGCAACATCTTTCTAACCCCTTGTGATACCCTGGTGAGTTACTAGACAGACCTTACACTTTGTTGGGTACATAAACTATTCTTGGCTCTGAAGATCCTTCGATTGTTCTTTCCACTTTTAGCTACTTCTTTTCTAACTTCAACATTTTCTTTTATCTTTTTGTGATCCATATCTGGCTGAAAACCGGAGGCAGACTCTGCCCTGTGGGAGAGGTTTTCCTCATGCTTCTCTCTTCCCTTGAGTTCTGTGCTCTGTGGAATCTATCCTCTGGCCTCTTCAGACTCCTGGTCCATCTGCTTACTCCAAAAGAGGGCCAGGCTTAGGTTCCCTCCATGATTTCTTCCAGGAGCTTGGCTTAGGGTATCAGAGGCTTCAATTTACTAGATTCTCCTTTCTTAGGGATCACTGCTTTGTCTTGCCTAATGACTAATGTATGAAAACCCCCTCTTTTGTGTGGAACTTTTAGTTTTAGTTTAGAAGGAAAGGTAAACCCAATTCCTGTTTAATCCTTATTGGCTGAAAGAAGTCCCAAATTCAAATTACTTTTTACTTTGAAACCTAGAAATGAGTTAACAGACAAGTCTTATGCTGTTTCAAAATTACACAAACCTCATGACATTTCAGATAGTATTTATAGATTTCTTAATTTGGGGGGTTTGATGAAAATATGACTAAAACTTTAGGTTTTGATTTTACTTGATTGGTCTGTATTTAAATACAAGGTAGTCATTAATGATTGTCTTAAGCAAATTTTGGTCAAAGTTAGTTACCATTCTCCAACAGAAGTCACATTTAAACAACATGCAGAAGCAAAATTTAAAATATAAATGAACATTCACCCCACAGGCTGCTATTTAAAAAATGCAACAAAGCACCATGTTTGGGGAGTAGCACATTCTGAATAGACATGAGTATCATGGCACCCAACATTTAATAAACTTGAATTGCAGTTAGTGACAACACTACCCTGGTATAACCTTGTGTACATGAAGCATGATATTTTCCTGAGCTCATGTTCTTTTTATTTTCATAATGTGCCCTAATTTGTTCATTTCTACCATGCAGAGGTCAAAATGGGGATTTTGAGGAGTTTTCAGGATGACCCTGTGATAAATAAGAACTAGCAGGCAGATGCCCAGTGACATGCCAACCGAATGTCAGCACTCTAATGACCCTAACAAAGGAGATCAAATGAAACAAAAGGTCATGGTATAGGGCTTCTGAAGCACATTACAACGGACACTGTATGATCAGTGATGACTTGGGGAATACTGAAGCAAGAAAAAATTAACAAAATGACTAATATTGGTGATGGCAGGTATCAGCCGATGCTTGCTTCCTTCTGGCAAAATGAGAACGAGAATCAGAAGGAGAATTTCTGTGGCTCTGACCATTTATCAGCTGCCGTATCTACCTTTCAGTTCAATGAATGAAGAAATAGTTTGACATAAATCATGGGATATAAAGAAAACAAAATACCATTTTTTTAAATGCAAGTGAAAACTATATAAAATAAATTGTGTAGTTTTGGTTTAGATGAGGGTGAAAAAATAAAATGCCTTCTTTAATTATTATTTGAAAACTATTAGATATGAATGCTGATTTGTAAAACTTGTCTGAATTTTCAGTGTGTAGCATTTTTTTTATAATTTTGGAAGGCAGCTAGATGAGTGAAAAATTAATTGTGGGATCAGACTGTTCAAATTTCAGCCTCCCTCCCCCATTTTATTCACTTTGTGGTACTACAACAAAACCCCTGAGACTGAGTCATTTATAAAGAAAAAATAACTTTCTCACAATTTGGCAGCTGGAAATCACGATCAAGGAATTTGCAGGTTTAACTGTCTAGTGGGGATGGCATCCTTGGGAGGGTGGAGCAAGATCTCTGGGTACTACTGAGTGGAGACTCCCTCGTAAGGGCCTTGTTCCCATTCCAAAGGAAGATCCCTTAGTACCTTAGTGCCATCAGGTTGGCAACCATGGAATTTTGGAGAAGACATATTTGAATCATCACCTAACAACCACTTTCTACTTGGGTGAATTTGTGGAAGATATTTAAACCTTTCAGAGGTGAATTTGTTTATAGAGAAGGATCAAAAGTGCATCTGTTTTACAAATTGTTTTGAAGATTGCATCAGTTAAGACAAGCAAAGATCTTAGATCATGTCTAGCATAGTAAAAAACATTCAATACATGTTGGATAATTGATATTTCCAGGCTTGTTCTAAAAGTATATGAATCCCCTCCTTATTTTGCCTTCTTATATTGGCTCCAACACCCCAGACTTTAGGTCTGATGCAAAATTCCTGTGATCCTTTGAAGAGAAAAGAAAAAAATAAATAAATAAAAAATGCCCCTGCCTCACAGAAGTGTCTCATGATGTATAGGCTGAGGCATCAAGAAGCAATAGCTCCATACCCAGGAGGTCTGGCCACAGGTGGGGGAATTCTTCCAGTGAGAAGGAGCAGGACCTATTGTTTTCTTTTCCTATTCAGATTGCTTAAATATTCTTTAGTACTTTCTAACATGCTGCATGGACACTCTGATCACCTTGAGATTTCTTGTATCTCCTGATCATAAAAGACAATTACACATATATATGTTATATAGCCTCACAGAATTGCAAGGCACTGTCCTGTTTCAAATCTGCAACCTCGCAAATGATCTAATAATCTTGTAAGTAGATAGTTTCAGACCAACCAAATGGGATACACACACAGATATAAATATGCATTCATAAAGATTTAGACATAAGTAAATATATACTTAGTGCATGATCATTTTGAATGATCAATATATATGATATATATATGTCTTTGAAATCATATACATATATATATATATATACACATGTATGTATATTATTTCAAAATTCAGATGTGCACAATATCATTGTAACATTTTCTTAATCCTAAGAGTGTTATTGTATCCTTGGAACAGTTTACCTACATTATTTAGTCTTTTGGAATCAAAAGAAAATTAAAAAAAAAAAAGCCTTCACTGATGCATTGATAGAATTATTTGCCTTTTCTTTGGAGTATTACATCTTACCAAGTGTTTAGAGCAGCAGTTGGCAAAAATTTTTTGTGTAAAGAGCCAGAGAGAAAACATTTGAGACATTGTGGGGCATGCCCCAGCTATCCATCTTTGTCTTCATAATACAAAAGCAGCCGCAGATAGTACTTAAATGAAGGATTCTGGCTGTGTTCCAATAAAACTTTATTTACATAAACAGATGGTAGATGAAATTATTCCACAGGCCTTTTTTTTTTTTTTTTTTTTTTTTTTTTTGACTACTCAAGGAGGGAATTCACTACCACCTAACTATATCTTGCTCTGAAGATTTACTGGCTTAATGTTGTCAATGCAGTAGAGCTAGCACAACCATTCCTGTGGATTCAGTTCTGACAGAGAGGGTATGCTCAGTGTAGACAGTCAGGGAAGCAAACCTCTTCTGGAATTTTCAGTGTAATGATAGAGAAAGGGGAGAAAACAGATGCATACTTAAAAAAGAAAAGAAAAGAAAAGAAAAGAAAAGAAAAGAAAAGAAAAAGCTGGATTAATTCTTTTTAGTGGAAGCATATCTGAAATTCCTACTGACATACCAGTGACCACTAGTTTAAACGTAGGGTCTACCGATTAATTTGAGACTTGTTTTTCTTCTTTATATCAAACAAGCAAACTAATTCTATTGCTACAAAAATCACCAGAAAAGACTCTTTCAATATTTTTTATTAGTCTTTCTCAAGTGTATCCCCTTTTGTGATAACAAAGGCTCACACCCTATGAATTAGACATTGATCTAAGGAATCTGCCAAATCTTAGGAAATCTACCACGTTATGCAACAACAACAACAACAACAACAACAAAAAAAAAAAGGTGATCATACCAAGTGTTCTCACTGGGCTTTCTGAAAGCAAACTAGGGACCAACTTTCACTAATCATTTGAATTTCAAAGCCTCCTCTAGTCAACAGGTATTAGTGAAATTTGGAGTGCTCATGAATGTTATCACAGTTAGTGCAAAATATTTATAAATACAGTAAATATACTTATTTCATGATTTTTTTTGTAGTTCTTTGACAATTTTTTATCAAAGACTGATGCCACCAAGGGATGATGGCAACTCAATAGCTCTGATCACTCCTGAGCTCCAGTATTCACAATCATGATGAGGAAACCCCTGAACAATGGGTAAAGATAAAGATACAAGATAAATATCAAGATATAAACCATAATTCTATAAATTCTGACAAATATACACGTATGTGTAAACATAGCCAAATATGATATTATGATTAATTCTCCTTTTTTTTGGCAAATATCCTTCAAATCCATTTCCAGAGATTATCTAAGTTTGGGATAAAAACAAAAACAAAACTACAATGTTCTCCGTTTCCTTCAGCATGTCGTTCTTCTCTCTCTGAATCTCACTCTGGGGTCACACCTAACATGTGCTGAGATCAAACACCCTTTATGGAATTATAAGTAAAAAGTGAGGGAAGAGGAGCAGAAGGCCTCACTTCAAAGAGCAACAACCTCTCAGACATGGATAGAAGAACGAATTGATGGGCAAGAAACTGTGGGGCAATTGAGATGCTTGCCATCCTTTAAATCCTTCTCAGTTTGTCTCAAATTCTAATATTTGGTGCCTTGCTTCTTCTCAATAAATGGCAGGACTTTCACAAATAGATGAGCAAGATTGTGGGTGTAATCAATACTGTCCTTTGGATACCTGCATCAGTGGTCAGATTTTGTACCTTGTTTTGGCTTCATTCGTCTTTTGTCAGAAAGAAATATGACATGATGTTTAACATTGTTTTAGAAATTTACTGAATTTTTCACACTCTACCTCAGCATGTGTATTTATGGATCTAAGTTATTTTGCTCTTTCTTAAAGCCTTCCTATATTGCAAAAGCAGCTGTAACAACATAGAATCCTTGACTTCTTCATGACATTCAAACTGATGGATAAAGTGGTCCCTAAAAACTTTAAGAGAAATAGATGAACCCAGAGTTAAGAGACACTAGGCTTGAGCTAAAGAGAATAGACTATGGTGGAACCCTAGAGGTTGCTGATCACAGATCATATTGCCGGATTGAACCACAGAGCTTATGTGGTCCCCAACATTAGTAAAAATGAGTGATTAATTAATTAATTTAAAATAAATTAATAAACCCCAGACTTGGTGTGAATTAGCAATACTCATTGGAAAAGAGGAAGAGAGAGTTTCAGAAGATGAGATATTTTGGTAGGGAGAGGTACTCACTGGATACTCAGCAATGCAGATAAAAGAAACTAGGACACTTTGGACCAAAATTTTTGGTGATTTAGTTCTCCAGAATGGGCACATTATTTCCATTATTTATAATATTGCTAAATATTCACTATCCCTCATTTGTTAACAAGCTGATATTTTCTCAGGTAAAGTTCTCTTTGTGCTTTGATAACTAAGCAAATGCATTCTTATTAGATTAAACATTAATTTAGGAAATATTTAGTATTTTATTTTCATTCAAATACTGAAAGTTTTAAACTAAAGGGTAAGGTGCTAATTTCATAAATGTGTATTTTATAAATAAGCACTAATGACTAGGAGCAAAATTACTTCAAAAGGGCGTAATAAGAGTAAATAAACAGAACAAACATTAAAGAAAGTAAATAAAACAAAAAATTGGCTTCAAATATAATTATTTGATAGGACATATATCGAAATACAGATGACATAATATGATTTTAAATCCCCACACATACAAATTCGAACTGCATTTTTGGTATAGTTAAGCAAGCATGCTACCAACAATTTCTAGTATTCCTATTAGAAATATTTGTGGAATACACTGAACTAATTTATGATTACAAGGGTCACCATTATTAGTAGTAGATGACACAACTGGGAAGAGTAATACTACTATTCTTCCGTTCTTTCCATTCACATTTGATGAATTAATTTCACAAAGGGCTTGACTAAATATATTTTAGTTCCTTCCCAAAGTATATTTTCAATGTGAAAAAAATGATCATAACAATTAATGGGGAAATTATGATTGTCCTATGACCCATGAAAATTTTTGTGAAAACATTAAATATTCTACTATTATTGGTATAAATGGATAGGAAAATTAAGATAAATACTAAAGCTAATATGTAGGTAGAGTGATTTAAAGTAAAACATTAGAATCATGGAGAACTGAAGTGCTGTGTCTTCATAAAAGCTCATGAGTAGTTTTAAGGTGGCAGCCCATTTCTCATTATGTAACTTAGGATACAAAGGGAGGCAGATTCTCTCTCTACTGTTTAGATTTGGACCAGTGTCCAATGCTTTATCCTCTGCACCCCCAAAATCCTGAAAGCTCTCTAATTATTCTTATAATGTGGTATTCTTCCAGTGTCTCTTTTTAGCCATCTTTATCCTTTTCTTACAACCCCTTTCTTCAGTATGGGTGCCTATTTTTACATTATTGTATATAACCCCTAACAATATATCCATGTAGTAAGTTTTAAATGCTGATTATCTTTTTGAGGAAACTGAAGTTCAGAGTTATCATGTAACTTCCCAATGACACTGTTAGCATGAGATAGAACTTGGACCCAACTAGCACTTGAATCCTAGAACAGTGGTCAACCTGGTCCCTATGGAATACCTTAGGTGATTGAAAAATGCCAACATCTTGGCCCTGCGCTAGACCAGTTTCTGGAGGTGGGGTCAGGCATTGGTGTGTTCTAAAAGCATCACAGACGAGTCTAATAGAAAATCATGGTAGATAATTACTGCTTTTGAGCCTCCACACATAACCAACAAGCATTAGGAGAACTCAGCAGCTGAGGAAGAGAAGAGACAATTAGAGACAAATAGGTTAGTTCTGTGTCTCACTCAGTTGGAAGAAACTAAGGTTATTTCTCTATCTCACACCATTCTGTGCCAAAATTTTTCTGTACTATTCCTTGAAAATTTTTGAATTTTTTGGCTGATTTGTTTTTTGTAGCATGCATTTCTGACAAAACAGTGCCCTTTCTGGCCCCTCCGGAAGACATCAACGTAAATGATGGAGAAGGAAATGTTCAATGGATTTGTTAAAGGAAGGACTGGAATCTTGCTTGATAGAACAATTTCTCAATAATTAGTCACTTATACATATCCAGTATAAATAGTATGTAAATAGGCTATTATCAAATATCACAAATATTTGGAATTTTTTGGCTTTAAATTTTTGTATTATACCTTAGAACAGAATTACAGTGCATATTTAAGCCATAATGTTGAAAGAAACTCTTTATTTTTTAATTGTTCTATTTTCAATTCTAGACAATACTTTGAGGGTGAGAATGCTCCAAGTAAACTTTACTCAGTAACTAAAGCAAATCTTGGCTTAAGAAAATTATTTTGAAAATTACCGAATTTCTCATAAAAGCAAGATTTTGCATTTACTTCTCAAAGTTTTGATTAACTATTGTCTAAAAGATAGTGTATCATCCTTTTAATTTTGTGCTATGAGCACTTGATGTCTGATTTCTTAACTTTTTCAGGGCACAATACAATATTGTTAATTATAGTCACTGTGCTGTATTGCTGATCTCCAAAATTTATTCATCTTGCAAAATTAAAATTTGTATTCATTTGAACAATGGTTCTCAATTCCCTGCTCCTCCCAGGCTCTGCTTAGGAGCATTCTACTGTCTGCTCTTATGATATTGAAATTTTGAAAGCCTCATGTAAGTGAGGTAATGTAATGTTTGTCCTGCCGTGTCTGGCTTATACTATTTAGCATAAATTCTTATAGTTTCATCCATGTTGTCACAAATGTTAACTTTCCCTCTTTTTAAAGATTCAATTATATTCCATTTTCAATATGTATATATGATACATGTGAGAGAGAGAAAGTGAGTGAGCGAGTGTGTGTGTGTGTGTGTGTGTGTGTGTGTGTGTGATGTGTATCTACACTTTTTCTTTTTTGGGGGGGTGGGGTGGGGTACCAGGGATTGAACTCAGGGGCACTTGAGCACTGAGCCACATCCCCAGCTCTATTTTGTATTTTATTTAGAGGCAGGGTCTCACTGAGTTGCTTAGCACCTCCCTTTTGCTGAGGCTGGCTTTGAGCCCCCCTGCCTTAGCCTCTCAAGCAGCTGGGATTACTGGTGTATGCACTATGCTCAGCTCCACTCTTTCTTTATACATTATCAAAAAGCACTTGGGTGTTGTTAGTATTTTGATTCTTGTGAATAATGTAGATGTCTCTTTAAGTTATTGTTTTTCATTCCATTTGGATGAACCCCCAGAAATGGTATTGCTGGATCAAAGGATCATTCAGCAAACAAGCAGGGTGCCATCAATGTACAAAAATCAACAGCTTTCCTGTACTCCAATAATGAATCTGCTCGGAAAAATATCAGGAAAATGATTCCATTTATAGTATTCTCAAAAAAAAAAAAAAAATCAAAATACTTGGAAATAAATGTATCCAAAGAGGTGAAAGTCCTCTTTGGTGCAAAGTAAGAACACTGAAGAAAGAAATTAAAGAAGATCTTGGAAGATGTAAAGAACTCTCATGTTTTTGGATAGGTAGAATTACTATTGTCAAAATTGTCATATTACCACAAATTACAGATTAATGTAATCCCCATCAAAATACCAATGGCATTCTTCACAGAACTTGGAAAAACAGTTCTAAAACTCATATGGAAGAATCAAAGTATGAGAATATCCAAAGCAATACTAAGCAATAAGAGTGATGTTTGAGATATCACATCATATTTCAAGTTATACTACAGAGTTGTAGCTAAGTAAATAAATAACTACATGATACTGGCATAAAAAGCAACAAACAAACAAGCAAACATGAAGACCAATGGAATATAATAGAAGATACAGTTATCTGATATTTGACAAAGGTACCAAAAACATGTTGGAGCAAAGATGGACTCTTAAACAAATGTTTCAGGTAAAACTGGATATAGATATGTAGAACGAAACAAGAATCCTACCTCTCACATGCGCAAAAGTCAACTGGAGTGAATCAAAGACCTAGGAAATAGATGAGAAGCACTGCAATTCATAGAAGAAAATACAGGGTCAACACTCCAACCAATTGGTACAGACACCAATTTCCTTCATAAGGCTTGAAAAAAAAAAAAATAGGAGCTCCATATTTTTTTCTCTAATGGCTGTACAATTTCACATTTTCATAGACAGGGTACAAACATTTCCTTTCCTCTGGGTATTCACCAATACTTACTATTTTTTTAATTAAAAAGAGTATTCTAATAGGTGTGAGATGATATCTCAGCATGGATTGATTTGCATTTTCCTGATAATAATGTTGAACAATTTTCATCTATAGGTTGTCCATTTGTATGTCTTTTTTGGAAAAATGTCTATTCAAGTCTTTTGTCTATTTTTAATCAAATAAACTTTTTAAAGTGATTGATATGTTTCTTACTGTGACTTTGATAATGGTTTCATGGGTGTATATGTATATAGTCAAACTCATCAAATTGAATACATTAAATATGTGCAGTTTTTGTATGAAGGAGCCTAATTAGGAAGGGCTGTTGTAGCTAGCTGGAAGCCATAAGTTCCACCTGATATGTATGTGACGCACCTGTAGGCACCCGCAAACCTGAAGGTATATAACCGGGTGAAAGCGGTCCGAGTTAGGAGAACGAATTCATTCGGTCAGTCGGGCAATCACTCGGTCGGTCAGAAGAATCAGAACGGCCAGAACGTAGGCAGAGCGGTTACAGAAGAGAAACCAGATAGAAGACAGAAGAGAAACCAGATAGAAGAAGTAATGACTGGTCAGAGTTAGGCCGAGGCTCCCAAGGAAGACAGAAGACAGAAGAAAGAAGAGAGAAGAAAGAAGCTCTAATCTTTCTTTAAGCTAAGCTCTAGCTCTATCTTTCTTTCTCTCTAAGAAGCTAAGCTCTATCTTTCTTTCTCTCTAAGACTCTAAGGAAGCTCTATCTTTCTTTCTCTCTAAGACTCTAAGCTAAGAAGACAAGAAGAAAAGCTCGCTTTAATCTTTCTCTCTAAAAATCTTTCTTTCCCTCTCTAAGCTCTAAGAAAGTAGAAGTAAAAGTAGTAAAAGCTTCACTCTGCCTCCGAGAGTTTTTCCTCCCGGTTTTCAGTACCAGGCAGCTTACATTTGTATAGTAATTACACTTTTAAAATGTTGTTAAATATTAAGAAAAAGAAAAGAAAAATGGTGACTATCTACTGTACACAATATTCAAATATTTTCTTTCTATTTTAACAACCTGCTAGATGATAATTACAAGTATGATGTACTTCAGTAGATAAAGATTTGATTTGAAGGCTGGATAAAAATAAATCAAACTTTACAGATAGTTGTAGGAAATTCTTGCTATGCTAAAATCCAATCTCCTCTTCTTCCTCTGAGATTAAGAATGAAATATTTAGGACACATGAAAGTGAGCAAGACAGATAACGCATTCTCAAGTCACATGTGGAATGTTTTGCAGTGGCTTCCAGATGATTGTTGGATGTACTAATCCTTGGAAAATGTGCTACAGTTCAACACTTTCATGGGAACTTCATAGCATTAAGGAGACTTCTAAACTGAGACATTTGTCAGCTGGAAGAAGCAATTAATGCACTGAGAATACAAAATACACATAAAATCAGTTATCAAAAGATAGAGACTTAGAGAAGGAAACGCAATTCAAGTGATCAATTCATCTCACCCTTTTTGTTTTACAAATAAGGAAACCAAGGTATCCAAGGGCCAAATGATTTGTTCATACACAGGTAGATTAACAGTAGCAGGGACAGGACACAAAGAGGTCATTCCCATTCAAGCAGTCTTGTACTTCAGTTTCCTAACTCATATCTGTATGGTGAGCTCATTGTTGATGTTGTCAGCCACCCAGAAAAAAGTAGTTCTGAAAGAAAGGCATAGCTCTGCAAATCCCAGGTACTATCAAAAGGTTTCCATTTGGTAGAATTGTGTGTTATTATTGTCTTTTATATTATTACATTCAGTTCTATTAAGTTCAGTCTATGATTATTTTACATCATAAAAGAATTGTCTACTTTTTGGAAATTAATTGTAATCAAGGCAATATTCTAAGCTTGTTACACATAATATTGTATTTAATATCCACAATTAGTAATTATTTTAGGAAGAAATATGTAAAATCTGTGAAAGAAAAACAAAACAATGTGAGCAAACGAAACTTTCCTTAGTCTACAGACTTAATGAAATAAAATTCCAGTGACAATTCTAACACTCTAAATGTTTGGGAAAATAAAGAGAATAGAAACATATTTTTATCATATGTTTTATTGTGAGATGGTTGATTCACATGCAGTTGTTAGGAAAAAATATGGAGAGATCCTCTTCCTTTATTCATTTTCTCCAGATGATAATAATTTCTTACAAAAAGAGGAACTGAGTCTCCAACACTCTCTGGTTGGGAGACAACCAGAGCAGCCATCTTGCAGATTTCCACACCTACTTCTCTGGCTTTAGCCATCTTCACCGATGACCCCTGACAACTACTAACTTATTCTCTGTGTCTATGATTTTTGTCACTTCAGGAATGTTGTATGTGGATTCATATACTATGTAACCATTTGGGACTGGGTTATCTTTTGCTTCATATAATTCTTTGAAGGTTCATTTAGGTAGTTGTATTTATCAATAGTTTGGTTCTTGTTATTGCAAATTAGTAATCCATGGTACGGAGCTACCAGTTTGTTTAATCACTCACTTGTTGAGGACACACAGCTTGTTTCCAGTTTTTGACTTTTACAAATAAAGCTTTTCTGAACTTTTATAGATAATTCTATGAACACAACTCTTTCTTTGGTATAAATGCCTAGAAACACAATTGCTGAGTCCTGTTTTATTTATTTATTTATTTATATTTTTCTAAATGCCAAAATGTTTTCTGGAATGGTGTTATCATTTCATATTCCCAGCCATGATATAGGAATTATCCACTTTCCCCACATCCTTACTGGAATTTAATGTTGCCACAAATTTTTATTTTAGCCATTTTGATAACATAGAATACTATTTAATTTTGAATTTACTTTGCATTTCCCTGATGGTTAATGGCATTGAATATATTTTCATGTATTTGCTATCTGTATATCTTAGACAAAAATGTGTCATCATATATTCTGTTCATGTTCTAATTGGATTTTTTTTGCATTCTTACATTTGATTTTAAGAGTTTTCCATATATTCTAGGTGCTAATTATTTGCAAGATGTGATTTGCGACTATTTTCTCTGAGTCTTTATCTTGTCTTCTAAATCCCATCACAGGTTAAAAGTTTCTCAGTGCAAACTTTTAACTTTAATGAAGTCCAATTTCTCTAGTTTTCTCTCTAAGGACACTGTGTTATTTTCAAGTCTAAGAATTCTGTACCTAGAAATACATTCTGAAGATTATTTTCCTGGTCTCTCTTTTATGAAAGTTTTATAGTTTTATGCTTGGAGTTGAGTCCATATCCATTTTGAGTTAGTTTTGGTGAAGGTGTGACAATGAGATAGAGCTCCCTTTTTGCCCCATCTCCACCTCCACTCTGTGGATGTTCAGTTGTTTCAGCACAAATTGTAGAGAAGGCTGTCTTATTTCAATTGAGTTACCTTTCTACCTCTGTAAAAAAATCATTTGGTCTTACTTGTATGGCTCTGTCTTTGGGCTGTCTATTCTGTTCCATTGATTTTTGTGTCCATGCCTACACTGTACCACACAGTTTTGAATAACATAGCTACATAATACATCTCAAAATTGAGAACACCAATTCCATCTACATTTTTCTTCATTTTCAAAATCATTTTTGTATATAGTTCATTTGTGTTTCTGCATAACTTTTTAGAATAACTACTTTTTGTAAATTGCTAACATTTGATAGACATTGCATTTTTGATAATATATCATTATGACAATCCATACAGGAAGAATTTGCATCTTTTTATTTGTACATTCTGATTTTTAAATCATTATGGAATTTTTTAGCATTTAAGAATTGAACATATGTTCTTAGTTTCACAACTGCTTCTTCTATTTTCATAATAATTTTACATGATTTCTGTGTCCATGTGTTCATTGATGAAAATAGTAGATAGCAGTCCTGTTTCCTCACTACATTTCTGTTGCCACTCAAAAGGACATGACTTCTTGTGATTGCTGGGAAGACATGACTTCTATATTGCCAATGAAAGTTACTGTTACTAAATAAGTAAAACTGAATTACCAACAGTAGTAATACTTCACTGACTAGAAAAGCCAGTGGGATTTGTTACCATGTAGCTACTTCAGTGATGATATATCAAGGTGATTAATAAATATTCAAGGAATGTTGTCAATAAGTTAGGTAGACATGCAGCAATCATCTGATAGGATTTCTGTGCATGCTGAGTTCAGATTCTGAAGCCATATGACCTGTTGAGAATTTCAGTTTAACTAATTGTTAACAGTGTCACTTAATTAAATCAATCAAACTTCTCTTTCTCATTTATACAATTGAGGGTGTTTGCATTAAGTGACAGCATAGAGAAAGCAGACCTCATGTAGAAAATATTCAATAAGTCTTTGTAGTGTTTGTTATTAAAATATATAAATCACTGAGAAGATTCTATGATTTTATGATGTCATATTGGATGGGCATTGTTTCATAGTGGATTTTGAAAGTTTTCTGAGTATAACATGCATATTTGTAGGGGAGATATTTTAAAGAATGCATAATTTGGAAATAATGTTGTGTGACCCATGGAAAGAATATTTTGGCAAACCATGTATTCATATAGGAGAAATACTTCCATATAATTAGAAGTTTCTTTGGTATTTGACCTCTATAATACAAGTAATTATCTAAACTTGTACAAATATCTGGCAGGACTATTTGTAAATGTCATACAAAATGTATTTTGAATGTAAGACTACTTTTATTTCATTTGAAAAGGATACGTATGTATATATCTCCTTGAAAGTTGCTCTTAAGGGGAGTAAAAGTGTACATTTAATTAAAAGTGGCTTTTGAGACATTTTTTAGAATACATATAATCATGGGACACTGTTCTGAAGTGAGACTTGATGGTAATTACATTCTTCAAGAGCACTGATTACACTAATTAAAAATCGCAAGTCCTATCAAGATTATTTATTGAAATCTATTTGGCAGTTTCTATAACTCAACATAGCTCAGTGGTTTATTCCTTTATACTCATTTAAGAATGGCAGTAATAATTCAAATTATTAAAAGAATGAAAGTTGAGGAATATTTGATAAAAGGATAAGACCATATCTGATACTTGGGACCTTACAAAAAAACTCCATGGCTAAATGTACAGAGTACAAAATAGGTTTTAAAAATCACCTAGTAATTTAATTTGTATTTTGCTTTTACTATTTAGAAAAAAAATGCATCAGGTAACAATATTCAGTTCCCTATTCCAATTTGTTCTCATCAGTTCAGTCTGAAAGAAAATCCAAAGTTAATTTTTGATGTATTAGTGGTGGTGCAGGGAGATTCATTAGGGACCTGAATTTGCACTTCTAGAAATAATTGTATTAAAAACAAACCCCTACATCAGTAGGATATGTACAAATGCTATTCTTTCCCCAACAGGGTGCCTTCTTTATTTCTCCTGTGTCACTGTTAGTTCAAGACATAGAAAATCACCAGGGGAAATATTATCAGAGAGCTAGCAAAGTGAAGAAAATATAGAGTAAAAGAGTGAATGGGAACTTTACCTCTGCTGTAAACTAGTTCTGTGGACTTCAGCAAGAAAATCAATATTTCTGAATGTCAGCTTCTCATTTGCAAAATGGAGTAATAAAAATTGCATCTCACAAAATTCTAGTAATAATACATATTAAGTATATAGGATTCCTGGGAAAGCACAACTCAATTCATCATAAAAGGTCTTCCTCACCAGTAGAATTTTTATAAAATGAAGTGGACTTTCTCATGTGCATGATTGTTGGCCATCAAGTAATCCCCGCTTCAGGAGAAATGCTGGTATGGCTAGCTTTAGGATCCTCTAGCCCTGATATTCACTTATGGATACTGTGAAAAATGAAACTGACTCAACTATTTATATTTGGGATAGGGGTGTGGGTAGATTTTTGCTTTAAATATTTATTTTTCACTTCTGCGTACAAAATTAACGAGAAATTGAACACTCACTCTTCATTGATATAATAGTGACATTTTTATTCTTACAGAAACATACAAAAATATGATTCTAGAAGATATAATTGACAAATCAAGGCACAGATGGTGCATTGCTCATGCAATGAGTCACAAGGTAAAATGGGAAGAAGACTGGCTTGCATTCGTTCCACAATATTTGTAAACATTTTTTTAAGTGTATTGCAGCTGCAAAACATCTTTTTAAAAAATTCATATTGACCTTACTTGTAGGTCACCAGTATCAACACATTTATTGATTAAAATACTTTTCTTTCATTGCCTGAGCGCTAGCCAAGTGAAAAACAATGAATTATCAGTTGCAGAATCTCATGAAAATGGAGCCAAAATATAACAAAGCAGGTGTGGTAATGTCTCAAATTCTATTCAAGCTGTTTTTTTCAATGCTACTGATCTACCTAGAACCTTACCCCAGAGGATTTTCAGACCACAAACACATTTAAGTGCACCGTGAATCAAACACAGGAGTAAGAAGTTCATTCCCAGCGAAAATAAGCACTTCAATAAGTTTCTGAATTGAATAAAACATTCCAGTGGGAAGTTGTGAAAATGTCTATCATTAATCCAGATTACACTAAGTGAGGGGGCAGAGAGATCTGGACTAAGTTACCTCTTGGCAGTCAAGTTTCCTAAGAAAGTATTTCTTTGATAAAACTGAAAAAAATTCAAGATCTTTTTGTGTGATAAATGACATTTTTGTAAATAAAATTCTTTTGAAATTTGTGGGAATGTATCTTAAAAAATTGAAATATTTTCTTTTCACACCAACTCAACATCTACTTTGTTCATCCTTACATGTGATAACTGACCCATAGCTTTGTGCCATTAAGTATATCCAGGAGGCTGACATTCATTACCTAAGTGAAGGGAAGGAAAGGTAAATGCTTCCTAGAGCAAACAATTGCTGTACCTTGATGATCAAGTTAGAGGTTTTTCTTCAGTCCACAGTGAAAACAAGTTGTTTTGAATGGGGAAAAAAAAAAAAAAAAAAAAAAGAATTTATGTACTCTCACCTGCTAGTGCTTAAAGAATGAATTTTAAAAGTAAATGAAAAAAATTGTCAAAACTCATAGAGAAGCTCTCTGGAGCAGAACTTATTTGATAAAATTAAGAACCCCTTTTAGGAAAAGAGTTTAGCAATTTCTAAAGAGTCTACAAACTTAAGATTTAAGATCCTCTCTGGTGGGTTGGGCTTACTCAGAAAGCTAAATTCCAATCTTGTGAAGAACCTGATAACCTTTAACCAGGAATTCACTGTCTTACAGCTTTTCCAAAAAATGCCACCTGATCACTTTTTTTCTCCCCCATAAAAACTCCACCAGGTGAAGGAAGTGTTTGAATTAAATTAATTAGAAGTCTAAAGTCTCGTAGCAAGCTTGAAACGAGACACTGCACAAGCAACCAAATGACCTGGGGTTAAACGGGAGGGCAACTCCAATGGAAATAATGTTCAACAGGGAGGTGGAGAGACAGGTGAGGTCATATCCAGATGAGGTACTGGTTGATTCTTCAAAGGAACTCCACGCCAGGAAGTCGTTGATGGTAGCAATATCAAACAGGTTGAGAAGGTGAGAAGGCAGAATAGCTGGCTCCTTGCTTCCAATTTATAACTCTGATGGGAAATTTCATGTAGGGTGCTCTGTGCTAACATAGGAACAGCAATACAGTAGACATGGTGTAGGGCAGGCCCAAGATGGCTACAGTAAGGGTCCCTCACCACAACTGCCACTGGGCTATGATTTTAGTATGTAGCCCAGGTCCCGAACACCCTGATTCAAGGTATGTACTCAAGGTCATAAGCATTTGCTTGTGAGCATGTGCCCATTTATGTAACCTATATGCACTGTGCCGCCTTTGTTTGGGTTGCATAGAAAAAGGCAGCAGGTTGAAGGGCACTTAGAGTTCCTCAAATCCCCCACTGTGTGTGCATTGCAGAATTCCCTTCTTTGTAAAGGCCGAACAGTTTTCTATGTATGTGGATTTCATATTTTCTTTACTTTTTAATTCTTTTTTAAATTCATAATAGTAGTATGTATTACAAGTCATAATGCACATATATAGCATCTTTTTACATACAACTGTTTGTATACAAAGTATATAAGTACCATTCAGATCTTCAATCATGCATTTAGGATAATGATATCCATCTCATTCAACCACCTTTTCTTTTTTTTTTCCTTTTTTTCCTCCCTCCCTCCCCCCTTGCTCCCTCCCTTCCCCTTCCTTTCCTTTGACCATTCTAGTGTTCCTCTAATCCTCCTATGTATCCCCATCCAACAACACTGTGAAATAGCTTCCTTATATCAGAGAAAACATTCGGTATTTGGATTTTTGAGATTGACTAATTTCACTTAGCATTATATTCTCCAACCTTCATCCATTTACCTGCAAATGCCATTATTTTATTCTCTTTTATTGCTGAGTAAAATTCCATTTTGTATATATACCACATTTTCTTTATCCACTCATCTACTGAGGGACATTTAGGTTGGTTCCACAACCTAGCTATTG
Source organism: Tamias sibiricus (assembly GCA_025594165.1). Lineage (NCBI taxonomy): Eukaryota > Metazoa > Chordata > Mammalia > Rodentia > Sciuridae > Tamias > Tamias sibiricus. The sequence continues at coordinate 19,890,009 of CM046671.1, forward strand.
TGAATTGTGCTGCTATAAACATTGAAGTGGCTGTGTCACTGGAATATGCTGTTTTTAAGGCCTTTGGGAATAGACCCAGGAGTGGGATAGCTGAGTCATAGGGTGGTTCCATTCCCAGTTTTCCAAGAAATCTCCATACTGCTTTCCATAGCGGTTGCACCATTTTGCAGTCCCACCAGCAATGTATGAGTGTGCCTTTTTCGCCACATCCTCTCCAACATTTATTGTTGTTTGTGTTCTTGATAGCTGCCATTCTGACTGGAGTGAAATGAAATCTTAGAGTAGTTTTGATTTGTATTTCTCTAATTGCCAGCGATGTTGAGCATTTTTTCATGTATTTGTTGATTAATTGTGTATCTTCTTCTGAGAAGTGTCTTTTCAATTCCTTACCCATTTATTGATTGGGTTATTTGATTTTTTGGTGTTAAGTTTTTTGAGTTCTTTATATATTCTAGAAATTAGTGCTCTATCTGATGTGCACGTATTAAATATTTCTTCCCAATTAGTTGGCTCTCTATTCACCTCAGTGTTTGTTTCTTTTGCTGAGAAGAAGCTTTTTAGTTTGAATCTATCCCATTCATTAATTCTTGGTAATAATGCTTGCGCTACAGGATTCTTATTAGGGAACGTCGGGTCTAATCTGACATGTTGGAAATTGGACATTACTTTTTCTTCTATTAGGCGTATAGTCTCTGGTCTAATTCCTAGCTCCTTGATCCACTTTGAATTGAGTTTTGTGCATGGTGAGAGATAAGGGTTTAATTTCATTTTGTTGCATATGGATTTCCAGTTTTCCCAGCACCATTTGTTGAAGAGGCTATCCATTCTCCACAGTACATTTTTGGCACCTTTGTCTAATATAAGATAGCTGAAATTATATGTATTAGTCTCTGTGTCCTCAATTCTGTACCATTGGCCCACTAGTCTATTTTAGTGCCAATACCATGCTGTTTTTGTTACTATTGCCCTACAGTATAATTTAAAGTCTGGTATGGTGATGCCCCCTGCTTCACTTTTCTTGCTCAGGATTGCTTTGGCTATTCTGGGACTCTTATTTTTCCAGATGAATTTTCCAGATGAATATTTTCTATTTCTTTGAAGAATGACATAGGGATTTTGATTGGAATTGCATTAAATCTGTATAATGCTTTTGGTAGTATGGACATTTTGACAATATTGACTCTACCTATCCAAGAGCAAGGTAGGTCTTTCCATCTTCTGAGTTTTTCTATGATTTCTTTCTTTAGTGTTATATAATTTTCCTTATAGAGGTCTTTCACCTCTTTCATTAAGTTGGTTCCCAGGTATTTTATTTTATTTTTTTGATGCTATTGTAAATGGGGTAGTTTTCATCATTTCCCTTTCAGAGACTTTGTCACTGATGTACAAAAATGCCTGTGACTTATGGGTATTGATTTTGTATCCTGCAACTTTGTGAAATTCATTTACTAGTTGTAAAAGTTTTCTGGTAGAGTTTTTTGGGTCTTCTAGGTATATTATGATGTCATCAGCAAATAGTGCTAATTTGAGCTCTTTTTTTCCTATCTTGATCCCTTTAATTTCTTTCGTCTGTCTAATTGCTCTGGCCAGAGTTTCCAGTACTATGTTAAATAGCAATTGTGAAAGGGGGCATCCCTGTCTTGTTCCAGTTTTTAGAGGGAATGCTTTCAATTTTTCTCCATTTAAGATAATGTTAGCTCTGTGCCTTGCATAAATAGCTTTTATAGTGTTGAGATATGTTCCTGATATTCCTAGTTTTTCCAGTGTTTTGAACATAAAGGGGTGCTGTATTTTGTCAAATGCTTTTTCTGCGTCTATTGAGATAATCATATGATTTTGATCTTTAAGTCTATTGATGTGATGTATTATGTTTATTGATTTCCGAATGTTGAACCAGCCTTTCATCCCTGGAATAAAACCCACTTGATCGTGGTGCACTATCTTTTTGATATGTTTTTGTATCTTATTGGCCAGAATTTTGTTGAGAATTTTTGCATCTATGTTCATTAAAGATATTGGCCTGAAGTTTTCTTTTTTGGATGTGTCTTTGCCTGGCTTTGGAATTAATGTAATATTGGCCTCATAGAAATAGTCTGGAAGAGCTCCCTCTTTTTCGATTTCTTGAAATAATTTGGAGAGCATTGGTATTAGTTCTTCTTTGAAAGTCTGTAGAACTCGGCTGTAAATCCATCAGGTCCTGGACTTTTCCTTGTTGGTAGCTTTTTGATGACATCTTCTCTTTCTTCTCTTGTAATCGATCTGTTTAAATTGTGTATAGCCTCCAGATCCAGTTTAGGCAAATCATGCGACTCTAGAAATCTGTCAATGCTTTCAGCATTTTCTATTTTATGAGAGTACAAGTTTCCAAAGTAATTTCTAATTATATTCTGTATATCTGAGGTATTTGTTGTGATACTCCCTTTTTCATCATGAATGTTAGTAATTTGAGTTTTTTCTCTTTTTCTTTTTGTTAGCATCACTAAGGGTCTGTCAATTTTGTTTATTTTTTTGAAAGAACCAACTTTTAGTTTTGTCAATTCTTTGAATGGTTTCCTTAGTCTCAATTTCATTAATTTCTGCTCTGATTTTAATTATTTCCTGTCTTCTACTGCTCTTGGTGTTGATCTGTTCTTCTTTTTCTAGTGCTTTGAGGTGTGATGTTAATTCATTTATTTGTTTTTGGTTTTTTTCCTTTTAAGGAATGAACTCAGTGCAATGAATTTTCCTCTTACTACTGCCTTCATAGTGTCCCAGAGATTTCTATATGATGTATCTGTGTTCTCATTTACCTCTAGCAATTTTTTAATCTCCTCTTTGATGTCTTCTTCAACCCCTTGTTCATTCAGTAGCATGTTGTTTATCTTCCAGTTGTTGGAGTAGTTTTTCTTATTCCTTGTTTTGTCATTGATTTCCAATTTCATCCCTTTATGGTCTGATAGAATGCAGGGTAGTATCTCTATTTTTTTTTTAATATTTGCTGAGAGTTTCCTTGTGACCTAATATGTGGTCTATTTTGGAGAAGGAGCCATGTGCTACTGAGAAAAAAGTATATTCATTTACTGAGGGATGAAATATTCTATACATGTCCGTTAGGTCTAAGTTATTAATTGTTTTAAGGAGGCCTAAAATTTCTTTGTTTAGCTTTTGTTTGGATGATCTATCCATTGGTGAGAGAGGTGTGTTGAAGTCCCCTAGAATAACTGTGTTGTGGTCTATTTTACTCTTGAACTTGAAAAGAGTTTGTTTGATGAATGTAGGTGCTCCATTATTTGGGGCATATAGATTTATGATTGTTATATCCTGTTGATGAATGGTTCCCTTAAGTAGTAAGAAATATCCATTTTTGCCCCTTTTGATTAGCTTTGGCTTGAAGTCTACCTTATTTGAAATGATAATGGAAACCCCTGCTTGCTTCCACATGCCATGTGAGTGTAAGTCTTTTCCCAGCCTTTCCCCTTCAGTCTATTGATGTCTTTTTCTATGAGTAGTGTTTCATAGAGACAGAGAATTGTTGGGTCATTTTTTTTTAATCCATTCTGATAATCTATGTCTTTTGACTGGCGAGTTTAGGCTAATAACATTCAGGGTTATTATTGAGATGTGATTTTTATTCCCATCCATTTTTATTTGTAGTATGGTATTTAGCTTGATTTCGTTTCTCTTCTGATGGTATTTCCCTTAGTTTAATATCTCCTTTTGTTTATTTTTATTGTTATTTTTCTCTTCTTCTTCATGAAAAATTTTGCCCAGAATGTTCAGAAGTGCTGGCTTTTGAGTTGTGAAATCTTTTAACTTTTGCTTGTTGTGGAAGGTTTTTATTTCACCTTTGACTCTAAAGCTCAATTTTGCTGGATATAAGATTCTTGGTTGATATCCCTTTTCTTTCAGAGCTTGAAATATGCTATTCCAGGATCTTCTTGCTTTTAAGGTCTGGGTTGAAAAATCTGAACATAGTCTGATTGTTTTCCCCCTATATGTAATCTGCTTCCTTTCTCTTGTGGATTTTAATATTCTTTCCTTGCTCAGTATATTAGGCATTTTCATTATAATGTGCCTTAGTGTGGATCCGTTGTGATTTTGTATGTTTGGTGTTCGGTAATCCTCTTGAACTTGGTTTTCCCATTCATTCCTCAAGTTTGGAAATTTTTCTGTAATTATTTCATTAAATAAATTACTCATTCCTTTGGCTTGAAACTCTACCCCCTCCTCTACCCCAATCATTCTTAATTTTGGTCTTTTTGTATTGTCCCATAATTCTTGAATGTTCTGTTCTTGGTTTCTTACCACTTTTGCTGTGTAATCTAGATTTTTCTCTAGGATATATATTTTGTCTTCATTGTCTGAGGTTCTTTCTTCCAAGTGATCTACTCTGTTGGTGATACTTTCGATTGAGCTTTTATTTTGGTTTATTGCTTCTTTCATTTCCGGAATTTCTGTTTGGTTTCTCTTTAGATTCCCTATTGAAGTAATATTTTACTTCCTGTATTTGTTTATGGAGTTATTTGTCAAAATGATCTTTTACCACCTGTATTTGCTCCCTCAACTCATTTTTTTAGTTCATTCTTAAGTTCCGCAAACATTTGGAATATGTAACTTCTAAATTCCATCTCTGGCATTTCACCAACTGTTCTTGCCATGGAATCTACTGAGGAGGTATATTGATTTGTTTGTGTCACTTTCTTCCCTTGTTTTTTCATATTGCTTGTGTGTCTTTTCTTCCTGCACTGTGGGACCTTGACTATTTTGATTTTACCTTAAAGCCTTATGTTTCTCCTGTAGTACAATGCTATCAGATCCCCTTATAATTCCCTTACACTTTAAAAACAAACATTTTCTATTCATAAAATCCCAGTTTGATCACAATGTACAGATTTAGTTAACCCAGATATTGTTTCAATTTACTTCTTATGGGGTTTTATAGTTTCAAGTATTGGAAACAGAGGTGATATGTTTAGGAAGAATGAAGTGAGTGTATTGAATTGTTCTTTCTTAGAAAGTATGAAAAGAGAGTTCTATGGAAGTGGTTTAGTATCAGCAGACGAGAGAGGAAAGAGAATGGTGTGAATGATTAGGTGGAAAGACCGATTTATATATAATCCTAACTTATGCAGCGGTTGAGAGAAGTAATAAAGAAAGATGGAAAAGAAAAAAAATGACAAAGGAGTAGAAATTATTGTAAGAGAGAGGAGATAGAGAGTGAGTCAAGAAAATAGAGAATAAACTATATATAACACCACTTTGCTATATATTTCAATTACACCCGTTCTAGAAATCCCAATTTCAGAGTATAATTTGTTTTTGCCTCTATTGAGTGTGCAATGGCAGGGTGTAAATAGGGAAGATGAAGGAAGAAGAAAAGATACAAAAGTGACAAGGAAGAAAATAAAGAAAGAAAAGAGGAGCAGAAGCAAACAAACACACTGTCAATCAAAACAAAAACAAAGCAAAACAAAACAAAAACAAAAACAAACAAAAAACAAAAAAAAAAAAACCCAAAAAACAACAAAACAAACAAACAAAAAAGTTGAACCCAGGAACAAGTCTCAAACAAAATGGACCCTGCGAAGCCCTTCTTTTTTCCCTTCCAATTTAAGCCAATTGACCCGGATCACGTCCAGTCAGAAATCCTGTTAGTGGAGTCAAGGCTGCACCTTTGGGCAGCTGCAAAATGGCACAGCGGAAGAGTGGCTCAGGGTGATTGTGTGTCAGCAGATGAATGGCACCAGGAAAGGGACCCTCCAGAAGGCACCCTTTCCCCAAGCCCACCCACAGTTGTACCTTCTTGGGGCCGCTCCGCTAACCTCTGACACGTCCTCACCTGCTGGTTGCCAGAGTCTCACCCAGGTGTGTGCTGTTCTCAGAGCACTGGTGGATCCCTGGATGTCTGCAGCTACTTTCCCAGTCTTCTTTGTTTCTTTGTCCTGGTCAGCCACTGCTTTCCTCAAATATGGTGGTGTTCTCCTCGGGCTCAACAGCAGTTCCGCAGACCTCTTGTTCAGGTCGCAGCTGGGCAGGTCGCACTTCCCCTGGGAGTGTAGCAGAGAGCTGCTACTCTGGGCCCTGGAGGCCAGGCAAACTGGTGGCTGGGTCTCTCCTTCCGGGCGGGTGCCTACCTCTTGTTCAGGTCACAGCTGGGCAGGTCGCACTTCCCCCTGGAGTGGAGGGGGCTTTTCCTCAGGTCGGGCCCTGCTTGCAGCAACAGGGAACTGCTACTCTGGGCCCTGGAGGCCAGGTGAACTGGCGAACTGGTGGCCTGTGCTGATTTCTTTCGTGCTATCACTGACTCCTTTACTTCATGCTGCGTCGAGCTCCCATAGTACCTCCTCCTCCATATTTTCTTTATTCAGTAATTGGTTGTTTTCTATTATGGATAGTCAAATTCATAGAATCAAGGAGTATAATTGTATCTGGGTTTAAACAGGAGGCCAATTTTCCAGGGACTAAGGGGAAGGGGAACTAGGGAGTTAGTAATTATGGGCATGCAATTTCAGCAGTTAAATAAGTGAACTCTAAATAATCTGCCATAGAAAAATTTAACTATAGTCAATAATAAGAAATTGTACATACAAAACTTTTAAGGGGTAGGTCATACAATAAGTGTACTTATAACAATGAAATAAAATTTTAAAAAGTTAAAATGTAACCAGAACAGTGGGAAAGCTTTATATTAAATGGGGGTAGGGCAACTTCAGATACCTTCTGTGAGGACACTGATGTCATGGGGGAACTAGGAGTAGTCCAGCTCTTTGCACAACTGGATGATAGATTTGAATTTTGAACTACTTCCCACAGGCACTATTGAGATGAAACTGTGTCATATGCATTACTCCTATGTGTTTGAATGAGTAACAAGACACACAATATCAGGAATTAACAGCTGTAACAATGACAAAAACTTGCTTAACTTCCAGCTACTGTTAGACCCAAAAAGAATAAACATGGGTAAATTTATACCATGTATGACTGACAACTTGCACCATGAACAAAAGCTCTGGACTTATTTATAGTAAGTTTATTTCTAAAGATTGAAAGCAGCCACAGACAGAATAGACATTTGAGAATTTCACTCTTTACTGCCACACAGCTGAAAAGCCAGCAGGCTTGGGAGCTGGGGGCTTCCTCTTACTTTAGAGCAGATTTAACGCTTTCCCATGACCATCAACCCCAAGAGCTGCCTGCCCCAGGTTATTCTGTGACCTGCATAGGAAATACATTCATATTATACTGATAAATGAACCTAATAGAATATTAAGAAGCAACTGTTTTGTATTATGAGATACATTGGCACAATCAAGCACCAATACATTAAGCACTGATGAGTTAAGATGTGATTAGTTACCTTTTATTTGAACACTCATTTGAAAGAATGACCCAGTTTTACCAAACAGGCCCTTCCATTTAAATTTAAAAAAATATGGATTTTCCTATTAGAGCTCTCTGTTTTCAAAGTTATCATTTTCTTTAACTTTATGATGGCTAAAATTAAAAAAGACAGAGATAAAAATATGGGTCCATATGAGACATTACTAATGTAGTAGTTTGTGACCTTAAATCTCATTTTAGAGTGAAATAGTATTTTTGCTATTTTTGTATAGTAAATATTTATAAAATATATTTATAAATAAAAATATTTATGCACACTTTCTAAAAATATTTAAATTCTGAGGTGCTTAAATTTATAGTCAATTAACTTCTATCTTCCAAACAAATAAAACATCTTATAGATCTTTATAACCCTATGTTTATTTGAGATTTTCTTTTTGTTGAAATACTTACCATTAATACCATAACATGCCATATGCTTTACAGAGAAGACTTTATTTAAACTCACCTAGAGAATATCTCCATGCTATAATTTCATATTCTAGTAATTTTTAACATGATTCTTATTGTCTAGTTAAAAAGATTAAAGTTTTAGGGCAGGGCACAGTGGCGCACGACTGTAATGCCAGCACTTGGGAGGCTGAGGCAGGAGGATGGTGAGTTCAAAGCCAGCTTCAGCAATGGTGAAGCACTTAGCAACGCAGTGAGACCCTGTCTCTAATAAAATACAGGGAAAAAAAAAAAAAAAGGGCTGGAGATGTGGCCTAGTGGTAAAGTGCCCATGAGTTCAATCCCTGGTATCAAAATAATTAATTAATTAATTAATTAAAGTTTTAAAATTTTCACTCAAATTCAACAAACATAGCATATAATCATGTTCTGTTAAAAATATACATTAAATATATCACAATGAATAAATAAATATTGAGTTTTTCTATTTCATGCAGAAGCAAATATATAATTGATTCAATAGAACATATCAGATAAAATTATTTTTAACTCCATTTTGACTCATATTAAGCTCAATGCACTAAACAGTATTTATACTGATAAGAGAATGGTAGCTTCCACAGGCTGGTTAACATGGTAACAATTTAAATTATATACTAATTCAATACATTCTCAATTAAAATTTCAAAAAAGAACTCTGATATCTCAGTTTTGTATCCATGATACAAGTGTGTCAATTTGGAGGTTTCATCACAAATTTCAACAAAATAGCACGCGTGTGGCCTGGGTTCAATCCTCAGCACCATGTAAAAATAAACGCATTGTGTACAATTAAAGCAAATAAATAAATATTTTTTAAAAAAAAAGAATGTGAATGTCTCTTGTTTTCTTTCATTATCAGTCATTGTAAAAAGCCAGTAGTATTTTTTTTAACTTCAATAGCAGATTCTAAAGCTCACCTGGAAAGTAATTTCATGGGAAGAGATAAGAACATTCTGAAAAAATAAAAAGAAACTTTAAGTAATATGTTACCTAAAATTCCACATTAATACTGCTGTACAGTTGAAAATTAAAATTAAGATAATATAAGCACAATAAAATAGCCTGGTTATCAGCATATGTAAACAAATGGGATGGTGAAGAGGAAAGCCCAGAAGAAGATGAATATGTATAAAGGTATTTGAACACAGCAAAAAAAAAAAAAAAAAAAAAAAAAAAAAAAAAAAAAAAACCCTAGGCTTCTGCTGTCATTCTATCAACAACACTCTGAAGGAAAGATTATTTTTAATCACAAACTAAGGTTTTCTCATTAAATTTTGACTGATTATTTGTAAAGAAGGGGCAAAAGTGTAAATTTACCATATAGATCTTTTCAAGATTGCTTTGCTGGCAGTTTTCATAAAGAATCTCAGGTAAGGATTTTAAAACCCCCATAATAAACTCCCTTGAGGCTACTAATCCCAGCCAAGACCCTCTCCCCATCAGACTTCCCTGTCACTATCTAACCCTATATGTGAATGAATTCTCAAAGTCTCCAAAATATCCTAAGGCTATGTTCCCAACTCACCTGCAAGGTGGGAGCCCCTGGGCCAGTGGCAGTTGCTGCTTCTCAAGAGGGCTTTGTGAGTACCATTCTCCAAAACCAACATTTTTTAAAAAAATCTGGTTATATCTGATTAAATGGGCATAGTTCTTAAATACAATGCTCCAGGCAAGTGTATGTGACACACAAATCTTAAATTTCTACATAGATGGTCACTTTACCACGCATAAAAATACATGCCTATATATGGACATGTGTACTGATCTATACTTTGTAAATGTGAATGTAGAGTATCACATAGAATATGTATAGAAAGTTTATAGTCATAATGCTGATGCTATAAACAGTCATAAAACTTTTAAAATTCAATTCTTTAATCTAAAACAAAGACCCATAAAGTGAATTTGAAATGTTGCCTGATCTCAAAAATCATCCCCCCAAAAAAAATAAATAATGAAGCATTAGTATTTTTTCTTTTCAGAATTGAAAATAATGATAAAACTTTTTAATATTCCCGTGTAATATTGGTGTTCTTGTACTTTGAAATTCTTATTCCTTATATCTTTGTGATTATTAATATGTCTTATGAAAAAGGGATTGTAGCTATTTACTTTTTAATTGTATTTATTTAAGGTTAACAACATGATGCTTTGATATATTTAACTTGATATTCAAGTTATTTCATATGATAGTGCAACAAATAAATATAAATGACATCTCCTATGCTTACATTTCTTTTTTGGTTAAGAAGATCTAAAATCTTTGCAAATTACCATTACACAATACAATGTTATTAACTTTAGTCCTTATGTTATACATCAGACCCCTGGACTTACGTATCCTACATCACTGCAGCTTTGTACCCTTAAACTGAAGGTTGAAAAAAATATTTTGTGTGTGTGTGTGTGTGTGTGTGTGTGTGTGTGTGTGTGTGTGTTCATATATCATTTCTTTGTTCATTCATCTATCAACGGACACTCCAATTATTTCTAAATCTCAGCTTTTATGAATAATGCTGCAATCAGTGCAGGAGTGAAGATATCTTAGTAAGTTGATGATTTCATTTCTTTTGGGTATTTACCCAGAACAGAGATGGCTGAGTCATATGGCAACCCTAGTTTTAATTTCTCTAGGAACCTCCATGCTATTGTTCACAATGACTCCACCAATGGTTTGGGTTGCATTTCTCCCTCCGGGTTGTAATGTTGAGTGCATTTTCATATTCTTGTGTAACTTTTTGTTTGAAATTTTTGTACCTAAAACTTTTAGATAATAAAATTTAATTAATTAAAAAATACATAATAAGAATTTATCTGACCACGATCTTTTTATTTTCTTCATTTAGATGCATATTCAAGAGGTCATCAAGTCATTTTAAAAACCAAATATACCCCAAAGCAGCACAAGAGAGGGCTGAGATGTATAAATATCTAAAACCCATACCCTAATTCTACATATTCTTTTCTAAGAAATGAAAAAGCAAAATTTTAGCAAACCTATCACAAGATGTTCCAGTCAGCTTTTTTGCCACTGTGACTAAATGTCCTGATCAACACAACTGTAGAGGACAAAAAGTTTATTTGAGGGCTCACGGGTTCAGAGGTCTTAGACCATAGAAGGCCAACTCCATTCCTCGGGACTCGAGGTGAACCTGAACATCACGGCAGAAGATTGTGGTGGAGGGAAGCAGCTCAATCCAGAAGCAGAGAGAGAAACTCCACGGGCCAGATCCAAATATATACCCACAGCCACACCCCAATTCCCCCCTCCTCCAGCCATACCCTACCACTTCAGTTACCACTCAGTTAATCCCTGTTAGGTAATTAAATCACTGATTGGGTTAAGACTCTTCCAACCCAATCATTTCTCCTCTGAACCTTCTTGCATTTTCTCACACGTGTGCTTTTGGGGGATGCCACATCCACACCAAAACACAAGACATACACTGATTTCATCAACTAGGGCAGGAACAATGTTGTTTCTCTTTTTATAATCATCTGTTTTGGCTTTTATGATCTTCTTCAATGGGGACAGGTTTTAGCAGCTACAATTCTAAAAGACTGACTTCATTGTGAAGGAGAGATTCACCAAGTTAGCTTTGAAGGCCAGGACTAGGAGAGGAATGGAAATTAATATCTCTGGAGATGTTAAACTTATTCAGTGACCATGAGTTTTTCTAATATTTACTGAATCCCAAAGAAAGTGGTGAAGATCTGACATTCACTTCAGTGATGAATGAATAAAGGGCTGAGATCAAGAATAAAATAAACTAGCTACGTGGAACCATAGGAGCAGGGGTTTAGTAGAATGCACCTCTATCATTGTGCGCTTCTTGCATGTCAATGGAGGAATTCATAAATATAGCATGTGCTGTTTGTTGAAGGGATTTTGTGTTCTGGTAATCTGAGATAAAATTCGTACTTTCTTGCTACTCCCGGATAACCTGACTTCTTTTTTTTTTTTTTTTTTTTTTTTTTCTGGTATGTATGAAATAAAGACACCATTATTGAGACTTCCAATCACAGCCAGCAGAGGGGAAGTCATCCCTAAGGAAAACACTTTAATTTTGAAGAAAACCTACCATTGAAATGTCATCCTTTTTGCAATAAGCCATTGACAGCAGCTGAAGTGATTTAAGATGGCATTCAAAGAATAATTCAGGAGGAAGACAGGTTAGGTTTAACATAGCTACACTTGAGACAGATTATAAAAACGTCTTCAAACTGTGATACTGCATCTTAAAGTTTTAATTATATGGAGATATAAAATCAAAATCCAGGTCATCTGTCCAAGTAGTACTGGGACATAATAATGGTTCTTGTTTAACACAGAGATGAATACTCTAAAAGAAGAAGAAAATGTATGAGACAAATAGGGTAGATGAAAAGAGAGGGCTTCCTTGGGGGGTTAAATATGGAGGGTATTTCACAATCCCTTCCTGCAAGGCACCTGTGCCCTTCAGGATGGAGCATTCTATAATGAGGGAGAAGTCGGCTTATTTTAGCAACTCCCAGTCACTGTTAAAACCTCAATTTTCTCCATCCGTGAGGAAATTTCACCAATACTAACCAAAAATGAAAATGCCAGTTTTGAGCAGTAGGCAGTCCTACTGCCTAGCTAATCAAAAGTAAACTCTCTAACTGAAACTGCCTGACATGCTACCTCCCCTGCCTTGCTCTCTTTCTTACTATTACACAGCTTGGAATCAATTCTCTTTACTCATCTTGGGTATTATGTTTCTTGTGTGTCCTGAAATCTCATTTTTGTTTATTTGGTTTTTCAGTAAGTCAGTCTGATTCTGAAATCAAAAGGTCAACATCTTGAACAAACCTTTCTGATTTTTTTTCCTCAATACATTTTGACAATTTTATTATCTTTCTTCTTTCCAATATAAAAGTATGTCTCTCATAACTACTGGTGTGGACTGTGCAGCTGCTTGGTGAACCATGCCTGATATAAAATGATTTTCCAGAGCCAATCCAAATAAATTAATATAACATTACTTATTCAGGAAGTAAAACAAAGTGATTAGGCTGTCAATAATGTCCTTCCGTGTGAATACCTACTAGCTAAAAGATAATACTTCCTTTAGAATTCTGTTCTTGTTTAGCAGATTAAACAAACACATATTTTCTAAAACAAACTCTTAATCAATGTGGTTTGAAGAAGGTAATAATCAAAGAGCAAATGATAAGATTAAACTACATTTTCTTTGTGTGTGTATAAGTGTGCCAAAATGTTTTGTGTTTATATCTTTTAGATATTGATAGCAAAATGTATTTTTCAGGATTTTCCCCAAAATATTTCTCTAGCTAAGTGCATATTGATATTACTGTAGACTGCTGTCACCCCATTTGTTATTTAAAATTTTCCCCTCTCATGCAGTTGGGACTATAAGACTTGCTATGGACAATGAGTATTGAGCATCATAGACTTTTGCCATTTTCAGATCTTTGTATTTTTGACTTGGAGGTGCGATTCCCTTTCTCTCTTTCTGTGCTTGTGTGACAGTGGAATGCTTCTCTTCCAGATTATGCAACAATTGGGTAGTAAAGCTATCAGCCTGGGTCTGCAATGGCTACAGGAATCAGAGAGCCCAGAAGCTCCTATTTGATGTAAAATGTAACCACAAAATAAAATTCAGTTTCCTTGCCATATTCCAATCTATTCTGTTATACCTGTTGAAGCCTACTTCTATTCCTTATCTTCTTTTCTGTATTTTATTACACTTCTCTGACAAGTTACAAAATTATCCACATTTTTTGAGGATAGTGCATTCATTCTCCATGATAGTACTTTGTTCTGTTCTATTCATTAATAGGTATTTAGATCTCAGCAAGACAAACTTTAATTTTCTTAACCTCCTTATTTCTAAAACATCTCATTTGCTTTCTACTCCACCATTTATTATCTTGAGTATGAAAACTTGATATCACCAAAAATATCTGTACCTCTGAAAATCATATGATCTCTGCTGTCTTTCTGTGCCCTCCACATGTTCTGCTTCTCCTGTCATCTCTACAATGGTTCCATAAAAATATCTGCACATTCTATCCTTGACTTCCCCCTTTACCTTCTACTGCTGCACTTCTCTTTCCTTTTTCTTTTTTCTCCTGTGCTAAGATATGATGGTCAATTGCTTCAACTAATTGTTTGTCAATATCTTCAACCTGTTTACCTAATTGGCTTGTCTGTACACCTGCAATTGCATGGATAAATGATTGTACCCGTACACACACACACACCCACACACTCCCCCCCCCCCACACACACACCCAGAGCAAATATCCAACCCTGGATCAATCTGTTTCATTTTCTGTACGTTTAAAATCTGATTGCATATTGCCCTGAAATAAAATCCATAACATTATGTTAACGATGTATCTTGAAATTTTTATTACTCAAATTTACCTAGTATGCAGTCTTCCTTGTTTTTTTTTTTTTTTTTTTTAGTGGTTATTGATTAACTTCCCTACTTCCTTCCAATATAACAGAACACTGCATTCCACATATTTAATTTTGATAGAATAGTATACTTTCTTCTTAAATTACCAAACAGAAGAATTCAGGTAAGATTTTTAATAATCCCTATCCTAAGTGATATCTACTTTTTTTCTACCCTAATTGTCCAAATCCTTTTCTTGATTTTTCTTTTCTATCACAATGCATGTGATTAATGTCTACCTGCAAAAGGAATCCCCCACCTCTGTGCTTTGAATGTTTTGCTTTAAATTGTCCATTAACCTTCTACTATCAATTGTGTCTTTTCTCATTTGTATTTCGATATTCTCCAGTATTCTTCCAAAGGGGGGAAAAAAACTTCTTAAATTCCTTCCTAATTGACTCCGCAAGCCTTTATGTTTAAGTACATCATAAAAAAATAATGAATATTATCAAAAGAGTTAGCTATTATGACAGTAACCCCAAAGCTAATGTTTAGCATATGCAAGACCCATGGAGGATTGGTATTAAAAAATAATAACCAGCAAGTGTCATGTATGAAGAAACTCAATGTAAGCTCAGTGAACAGAAGGTAAGTGCAAACAAGAGAAGACTAACAGGGACATAACCAAGTGTTTGATCTGAACCCAGGAGCTAACAATATGGTGTTGATAGGAGTGAAAAATTAGTGAGTTGAATAAAGTTGGAAATCTGAAAGCGTCTCTGAGTCTGTGTCAGAGCTTGGGACTCATCACCCAATCATGGTGACGTATTTAGCAAATTCTGTTTTCTGAAAGTAGGAAAACCACAGTCACAGAATAAATTTAGGAGGATTCTACACCACTTACTAGTGTGAGAGGATTCAAATTTTTTATTTGTGTGTGAATTTCAGTTACACAGAATAATGTATGTGGCATATTTGTACATGAAAATAAAATACAAGATTCAAATTCTCATTCCTTGGTGAGTCACAGGGTCCGTGAAGTCAAAAAATTGTATCAGAAAACATGAGTTGTTAACCATGATGAGCAGCACAGAAGCCCACCTCTATTTACCATGAGGGGGCTTTGATAACCTTGAGCATTAGTGTATCACACAGACACACATACACACACACATACACAAAACTCACAAAGATATGACAATTGTTAAAAATCATGCAGGGGAGCACCAACAAATTCATTAAATGTGTGAAACAGGAAGGTTGTTTATACAGGGGAGAATTTTTCAAATTAAATCTAGAATATGATTTTAAACAAGATGTCTAAAATGTACAGAGTTGAACAAAACAGAACATGAACAAAAATATAACAATGGGATAGTAGTAAAAAGTGTGTCTTTTAAAAGGAATCAAAGTGATACTAAGTGAAATAGTACTAATGAAATCAACTCAGTGAACAAGTTGAGCAGCAGACTAAACAAATAGGAAAGAGATGATTAGTGAATCACAAGTCAACTTTTTCACTCATTTTGAAGTATTTTTTCTGCATACCGTGTGTCAGGAAAGGTAATGTTCTGCCCATGGAGAAAACCCCAAAGCAGGGAAAAGGAAACAAATAAGCAAATAAGTTCATAAATTTCAGATGATAACTGAGATCCCATATATAACAAGAAGACATTTAGATCACAAAGTAGGCCATGACATAACGCCACTGATCTTATCTTGTTCTGCCTGTCTTCCCCCCTCCTTCTCTCTCTATGGGGGGGGTGTGTGTGTGTGTTTGTGTGTGTGTTAACTACACACAGTACCTAGCACAGTGAAGGGATTCACAAACTAAAAGGTAAAAGGTAATTGGATAAATTGGAGGAAACAAAAATATTCAATATAATTTCTTTATCCATATTGATATTTTTGGAGGTGAATTTCAAGCTTTTATATTGTCAGAGAGTCATCTTAGTTTAACATCTTTGGAGAGTTTCTTCTTCAAAGATTTTCACTTATCTCCCAAAGATGCTTTGATAGAGATTTGTTATTTATCAACATTGGCAGAGTGATTTCAAGTAAGGAGGGTATCAGCTTTCTTGTAGAGATGAGTTTTTCAGGTTAAATGCACTTTTGTTTGGAATTGTTCCAATTGCAAAGTGTTGTGCAAAAATATTGTTAAGTACATGACACTGAATTTTAAAAAAAGATCCAAGCTTGAATGCTTTTTAATCTTCCTCTCAGGAGCATTTGTAATTTTTGCACTATACTTATATTTGACAAAGGCTCAGATATATTAAATTATCTTAACAAAAATTAAATATATATGTACATGTACAAATATGTCTGAGGATAATAATTTGTATTAGTTCTTTTTCCTTTTCATTGATTTCTTATTTTAATTTTCTTTCCAGGATCTTCTCTTTTGAGTCATTACTAGTTATGACTGAAATCTTGACTGACCATTTGAAGGGACAAGTGAAAATCTAAGTCAATGTTTTCATTCATCCTCCCCATGCATCCAAAACACCTTTTCTGCTTAGTTGACTGAAATCAGGTGTGGCTTTGTTCATACTGGCTTTGTTCCTGTGTATAGCACAGTCATGGAAAAACATGTATTTTCAAATCCTGCACTCAGGTCCTAGTTAGTTCCTAAATCTGCTGAAGACCAGCCTTTACTTTGAAATGTTATAACTTGGAGCTGTTTTAAAGTGAGAAGTTTAAAGTATGATAAATGATCATTGAAATGAAACCTTTATGCATTAATACAGGACAGTGTTTATCCAACATGTGCTTTGCTCATTGGAAAACCTCTGTCTGTGCACAGAAACTAATCTTGTCTGAGAAACTCATTCCTCTCAATAACCTGTAGGTGCATTAGTAAGGAGAAGTTCATAGGACACAGATATATTCTATCCACTTATTAGAAAAAACTGAAAATATTTAATTTAAAACATTGGTTTGGGGTTGTATGTTACTTAATGTTTTAATTTATCCACCTCCCCCAATTTTCACAACTACCTTCATCTTTTTTTTTTTTTTTTTAGTTATGATTATTGTTCCATCAATTGAAAGGATCTGTACTTTGTCTGTTCTCTAACTGCACAGAGGGTATTGCACCGCACATAGAAACCTAAAGTGAGTACAAACCTTTTTCTCCCTCATTAGCACTCAGCCCCCACTCATATTTCCACATGATGTATCATGTTAGGGAAATTCTATAGCTTGCAGATGTTTTCTATGAGTATCTGAAGTCAAGATTTGAAATAGCAATTCATGTACTTTTGTTTTTCCCACAAGATCAATCTTGTAAACAATCAGCACTCATTAAGTACTGCAGAATTGAATCTTCATTCTGAAATCCCTTGACTCCAGGTGACTTTCAAGCATCAGAGGTTGTCATGGGGGGATTCAGCAAGATAGAAGAAGTTTCACAGATATCTTTTCTATTTTGAATGTCCCAATATGTAGATTTCAGTTACAAAAAATAAAAAAAAAACTCAAAAAATAACAGTGACAAAAAAATGTCATGGAACACTTAATATCAATTTTTAAAAGCAGCTAAAATATATGGAGTATTTACTCTGTATCAGGCTCTGATATAAACTTCTGTTTTGTGCTTAGAAAAAATTTATAATAGGTGATCTTATTATATTATCTATTGTACAGATGAGGAAACTCAGACTAAGGCTCATGCCAGGTCAACAAATGCCCATGTCTAGGACATAATCCTGGCAATTTTGCCAACTGCTGACATCCTATACTTACTGGAAATTATGCCCAGAGAGATTAGACTCACCACTGCAACAGTTTTAAATTGCAGATTTTTGTATGACTTTATTTGTTCATACTTATTTTAATAACTGCCTAAATATGTGATACAGATTATGGTAATTGAACTTGCAAATAGAAGGACACAAGTCTTCTTAAAATGCTACTCTGAGTGTACTAGCTCTAAATACAGAGTATTCAAACTACTTTGCTTAAAAACGACCAAAAGCACGGACAGCATAATTTTCTAAATGATTCTGACACGTACCATGCACTCTGGCATTTTGCTGTGATGAACAAATTGTCCTAATTCTAGTTTTCAGATGAGATATTCAAATGGTAAGACCCATCTTTACCCACACTCATTGATTTTTGAAGATATGTGGCTGATTTTCCAATATGGTCAGAAATACTGAGACAAATATTAACCCCTTTCTTCTATGGAAATGATATATAAATTGCACCTTTACACAAAATGTAGAATCTTGTTTATTTTCTACTTTGTTTAGTAAAATCACCCAAATAGTGATTTTAGTTCTTTTGGAGACATTCTGAGGAGTGGAATAGGTGGGTCAAATGGTATTTCCATTCTTAGGTTTTTGAGGAATCTCCACACTGTTTTCCAGAGTAGTTGAACTAATTTGTAGTACCACCAGAAATGTATAGGTGCCCCTTTCCCCCCACATCCTTACCAGAATTTATTATTATTTGCATTCTTGATGATTGCCATTCTACCTAGAGTGAGATGAAATCGCAATGTAGTTTTGATGATCATTTCCCTGATTGCTAGGGATATTGAGCATTTTTCATAAATTTGTTGACTATTTGTGTTTCTCTTTTAAGAAATGTCTGTTTAGTTCTTTTCCCTTTTTATTGATTGGGTTATTTATGTTTTTTTTTTTTTTTTTTTTTTCCCGTTTTTTTGGTGTTGAGTTTTTTTTTTTTTTTTCAGTTCTTTATATATTCTTGATATTAGTCCCCTTTCAGAGGAGCAACTGGCTAATATTTTCTCCCATTCTATAGGCTCTCTCTTCACGCTCTTAATTGTTTTCCTTGCTATGCAGAAGAAGCTTTTAAATTTGATGTTGTCCTACTTATTGATTCTTTGTTTTCTTTCTTGCACTTTAGGAGTCTTGTTAAGGAAGTTGATGCCTAAGGCGATATGTTGGAGTATTGAACTGGTTTCGAAGTTTCTGGTCTATTTCATAAAATTTTAAGCCTTTTTTTTTTTTTTCACTTTTGTGTGGGTAAAAGATAGAGAGACCTAGTTTCATTCTTCTGCATATGAATATCGGTTTTCCCAGTTGCATTTTTAAAAAAGATTATCTTTTCTCTAACATGTTTTTGGCAGCTTTGTGGAGTATAATATAGAGAACATAGCAAGAGAAAGGAAAAAAGGGGTCTGAAGTAGAGCAAATTATGCCATACTATTATGTCAAATGAACCCTAATATTACATGTAACTATAATATACTAGTATAAATGCAATAAAAGATTTAAAAATTATTAAATATTCAGTTTTGCCTTTCACCACCTCACCTCCAAACTCACCAAAGCAAGAGTGCCTTGAAGTTTTCCCACCAGCATATATATGCCTTGTTCATTTAAGCCTGCAAGACCCTAAATCTTATAGTCAATCTGTCTATTTGGATCCTGAGATGTTGGCAGAGGAAAATGGGTGAATGAATGAATTGATTAAAGAAGAAAGGAAGCAAGTAGTCATTATCATAAAAATATTTCTGCCATCATTACTCCCCCTTCCCCTTTGTTTAGATCTTCAAATTAGAAATGCATCATTCTCTACCCACATAACTGCAAATTTCCTATTTCCATAAAGCATACCTAATTTGGTATCTGCTTCTTCCCTACTCTTTAAAGTATCGCTTCCATAGAATAAATAATTTCTTTATTTCATACAGATACATTATTTAGAAATTAAATCCTAATTTTTAGTTATTCCTTCTTTCTTTATTATGCCTTACATACTATCTTTTTGTTCTACTGTTTTAAGTTTTCTGAACATGGACATTTTAATATATAATGTTTTTATTTTAGAATAAATTTTTACTCTCTCTCCCAGTCCCTCAAATCACCATTCTTACATGTAATTTCTCATGGCAGAGGGTCTAGTAATAGTCCAACTTGGCTCTGTAATTTCATTACTGGCTATATGATCTTAGTTAAGTCATTCACTATCACTGATCTTCCATAATTCATTTATCAACTGAGACTATTGAAAACCTAAAGCCCCTATTTTGCTAGAATTAAGGGAGTTAATTCTTGTATAGGTGTTTGGTAATGTGTCAAGTAGACTCAAAACTTTCACTCCTTTAGAATTATACTTATTTGCTTAACTTTATATTTTACTCACTGAAAATAACTTATATATGTCATAACTAACAAAGTTAAAAATTATAAAGAAGAGTAGTATTTGTTCTCATTTTATACCTGTGTGCAAATATGTACAAATATGGTTTCAATATGTTATTAAGTCAATATGTACTTATATTCACACATAAAAAGCAGGAACCTGTCTCTTTTGAATGCTTGTATTTTGCTACATATTTAGTAAACATGCATCTAATTTATTCAGCAGCATTATCACTTGAATTTTACAGGTGTAAGTGTCAAGGGATATTAACTTTCCCATTAGAATAGGTAGGAGATGAGAAGATTCTGGCTCAAGGTTTTAAAAAAAGTGGTGAAGAGTGAAGATCAGTTTATCCAGCCCCAAATCTGCACCCAGAAATGCCTACTGAGAGGCCAAGGCCAGTGCCCTGCAGGTTTCAAAGCTCCTGGACATTCTGCTGTCTGGTTTCATATGGATTGTATTTTTGTTTCTTTTGCTGTTGGTTTTAAAATCAATATTACTTTAGATTATAAGCAAAACGTAGAGGTCAAGGATTATATTTTTCCATTGCCTTGCTTTTCTAGTCCTCTCAGTACTGAGATTTATATTCAATCATATTTTCTGTCTAAAGTGACTAAGCTGATCTCTGCAGATAAATAGGATCACTGCTCCTACACAAAATATAGCCACCTGCCTTATGTCTTTCTTCTTATGAATAAAGTAGTAAATGATGCAAATCATATTGAATTAATATTTCTTCAGAAAGTCAGCTTATATGTTAAAAACTATTACCTAATCATGAATCTTATTAATTATATCAACTGATGATATTTATATTACTAATTTTGATGAGCATTAACTTCTGAATACTGGAAATCAATATTTTAAAATTATGATTTTTATTGTTTACTTTAATGTATAGCATTAATCAATCAAGATCTACTTGGAGTCCTTGGGTTAAAAAAAATTCTGAATCTCAAACCATAATTGTAAAGAAATCACTTTAAACATACTTAATTTTTCTAATTTATCATTCTAAGGAATCACATCTCCAGTCCATGAATATGAAGAACTACTGTTGTGTTTAGAGTTAAAATAAGTTCTATTTTTATCTCCTGATAGCACAGATATTAAGCAGTTTTAAAAAATTACAAGGCATTTAGGAAAAATCAATCATGTGTGTCCTGTGGTGTGTTCCTAGGAGATAACACGTCTCCGGGGACTAATGCCACATCCTGGCTATAACATGATCCACAGCCATTAAATATTAAAGGCTTAATGCTTTCTATATCTTTATGAAAATAAAGCATGATTTACTCTAGGGTAGTGTGATACTTAAAAGACTACTTTTCTCTCTAAGGATTGAAGGGACATTTGAGCAAATGTTTAATTTTGTATTTCTGCCAATGTTATATAGGCAGCTTTGTAATAAACCATATGACTGGCTTTTTGCCAAAGGCCATAAAATGACAGGCTTGAAGCCTATAGGCACAACTATTTGTGATAAATTATTTTCCATTTTAAGCAAGATACCAAGTGAGTAACTTTATGGTCTTCTAAGTTTAAATTTGGTATGATTGAATGCATTACCCCCCTTGATCAAAGAACCATAATTCCACTCCATAGCTTGAGTGCTGTAGGGAATTGATTTGAAAACCCAAGAAAATACTCAGTATGCTCTGTGACATGTACCACATGCTCTGGATTGCCTTTTATTCTTCACAGTGACTCATTTTCATTTTTAAAATAAACATATCTTTGAAATTTAACCTCAAAAATTGTTTTATCAAGCGTGTGGTACACAGAAAAGAACATCGTATCTGTAGTGTTCCATCACTGTCACCAACATACCTGAGAAAACAACTTAAAGGTGGAAAGATGTATTTTGGCTCATGAGTGCAGAGGTTCTAGTCCATGGTGAGCTGGCTCCAAGGCAAAAACATGATGGCAGGGCATGGTGGAGGCACGGTGCTTCGTTCTTGGCAGTCAGGGAGCAGGGTCAGGAGAAGGGGGCGAGGACAAGATATGGTCTCAAGGGCACCCTGCCTCCATGACCTACTTCTTCCAATTCTATGAAACCTGCCTAAAGTTCCCACCACCACTCCATATGAATTAACATTTCATCAAATTAATTAATTAACTAATTAATTAATTCTTTTATGAGGTTAGAGGCCTCAGAATTCAATCATCTCCTAAAAACCTGACCTCTGAACATTCCTGCATTGTGGACCAACTCTTTCAACACATGAGACTTTGGGGGACATTTTAAGCCCATAGTATACTAAACATAGATTTTGAAGATTTGGGGCCTGCCACTCAGTAGTGATATAATTTGTGTAATTCACTTCAATTTTAATGGTAAATGTGGAAAAAAATCAATTTACAAGTGGTTACAGCAAAAATAATAATACATGTAAATCATAATGCTTTTCAATATCAAGTTTCTCATAAAATGAGATCTGTTGACTCTTTTGCACTTTCTTTTCTATATTCATTTTTTCTTTCTTTTTTGTTTTTTCTTCTACTTTCTCTGATGTTAGGTTACATGTTCTTCCTGATTTCAGATTTATTACCCTTAATTTAGTGGAGCACTTATACTTAATATGAAGACTAGTTTCTTTTGCTATCTCTTTAAATGTTACTGTGAAAATTGGTAAAAATACAGAAAAGTCGAAGTAACAGTCAAATGAACATCATATATCCTCCACTTGGATTCATTAATTATCACGACTTCATTATTTTCCTCTATCCAACTTTGTCTCTTTGTCTCTGTCTCTTTCCCTCTACTGGCAAAACTTGGCACATTTTTATTATCAAAATAGGAGGACTTTAGAATGATTATATAAAAACCCCAGAGCCCAGATGTGAAGACAGATAGGTAAGAAGTGGTATTCACAGACTAGAAGCTAAAATTTTCTTAAAAATCATACCAACTACTAAAGTATAGGATGGGGAGAGCACCCTGCAACCCCACCAAGAAACCATAATCTTGAAGGCTCAATTGTAATACCTCCCTAATGTCCACTTCAGCAAATAGAAGTTTAATTAAAGAAGAATGATGGTAGGCTGCTGTGGCTTCTGGTTCTGCAGTTCCGAGTGGCCAGAGCCTCATAGCAGTGATTCCCTGTTTTTTGTTTTTTTGTTTTTCCTACACAGGATGGGCAGCTGCTCATGTTTAGTTACCATCTTTATGTTAGCCTTGAAGTGCCAAGAACCTCCTCACTTCAACTCGCTATCCAGATACGTGACACAAGTAAACCTCACCTGCAAGAAAAGGCAGAAAAGAAGTGCTTGACTTACAGCAATCACAATAGATAGGGAAGCGAAGTGTTTGACTTACAGCATTGTAAGTACCATTGTATCAAATTATGGAAGTTATTTATTTTATTATTACCGTATTATTTATAAACATACACAAAGGAAAATGCTATGTGTTTCAGAGAATGTGTTTAGCTTTAGCAGGAATACATTATCTTTGTGATGATAGAGACACAGAGCTTTTTTTTTTTTTTTTTTTTTTTTTGGTACCGGGGATTGAACTCAGGGGCACTAGACCACTGTGCCACATCCCCAGCCCTTTTTTGTATTTTATTAGAGACAGGGTCTCACTGAGTTACTAAGTGCCTCGCTATTGCTGAGGCTGGCTTTGAACTCGCGATCCTCCTGCCTCAGCCTCCCAAAGTGCTGGGATTACAGGCGTGCGCCACCGCGCCCGGCTGAGACACAGAGCTTTTATGGGAAAAATTGATGACTGATGTTTGAAAGCATTTTTATAAACTGAGCATTATCTTAATTAACATTTCCTAATTTAGTAATGTATATTTGAAAAACAACATAAGAATTTTAAAGCTTAATATTTACCAATATGTGTCATTTTGATCTTTACTTTTATTTTTAAACAACAACTTTATTGAAAATAATTTTGATCTTTTGATATTCATGTACATTGTGAACTTATTAATATAGTCAAGTTAAATAGCACATTTATCATTTCATAGATAGCATTTATCTTTCTTTTTGTGGCAAGAATACTTAAGATTTCATCTTTTCTCAAATTTCAAATATACAATACATTATTATTAACCATAGTCATCATTCTATATATTAGATATCTAGAATATATTCATCCTACATAACTGAAACTTTTTATTCCTTAAGCAATGTCTGTCAATTCCCCTTTTCCCTGGTAATCATCTTTCATCCTGCTTCTATGAATTTGACTATCAGATTCCATATATATGTTAGATTATACTGTATTTTTTTCTGTGTCCAACTTTCACTTTGCATATATTTCAGATTAATTAATGCTATTGTAAATGGCAAAAGCACCCCTCTTTTAAGTTTGTATAACATTCAGTTCCATTCATTTATACCACAATTTCCTCATTTAGTTATTCTCTGAATAACACTATGTCATTTCTCTATTCTCACTATTGTGAATAATGATGCAATTAATATGATTGCACAAATATCTCTTCTGGTTATGGATGTCATTTCTTGGGATCTACACTTGGTAGTGGGATTGTTTAATTATAAGGAAAACAAGCTTTACTTGCAATATGGCTATACGGATTTCTAATTCCACAGTGTGGAAGGCTGTGCCTCCCAGGTAGAAGGCCACACCTCCCCAGGTACTTTGTAAAAAGACTACATTTCCCAGGTGCCTCAGCCTGGTCAGTGAACCTGGCCAGCAGGTAACCTGGCCACTGCCTCCTGACCTCCAGCAGCCTATGGAGACATGGACTCCCTCCAGGGGCCTCTCTGACCACCAGTTCGCTATTTAAGCCTGCTCCAGACTGAAACTTTCTCTGTTCGCGCCTGTCCTGTTCCTGTTCGCCCTACCTTTCCGCATGTTCCTTGATAAACTTCCCTTTTATTAAAATGGTGTTCCCAGCCCTAGGTTAACTTTTCCTTTTTTCTCTAACAAATGGCGCCCTGAACGTGGGGCAGGTCTGCATTCAAAAAGACAAAGTTCCTCCGGAACTGCCTCGGACACCGCTGGTCACCATTCTCCTTGTTCCTAGTGGATAAGAGTCACGAAGTTTCCTCTCTCTCCCTCCCGCTTTTCTCTCTCTCTCTCTTCCTCTCCCTTTTCTGGGAACCTCAGACTTCGGAATTAGGTCTGAAACCTCTGTGCAGGGAAACCTGCAGTTTTCCAGTCCATCTGCACCCCCGTGCATGCGGGCGCCGCTGGGGACAAGTGTCCCCACGCAGAGCGCCTCAGTTCATCCTCAACTCTGTGCCCTATCCCGAATACGGAGACTTCAATTTCCTCTTCATTCTACATTTTAGTGCTGTTCTTATCTAGCCTCACCATCACTTGCTATTGGTCGCATTCTTTCCCCTCCGATCAGCCGGCTTTGCCCTCTAGCTCCCTCCCCCTTCCTGGATCCGCCATATTGTTCCCGTGGAGTCTTTTCTGCTACCGCCCCTCTGCCTCCTCGCCCCGGCTCACGTGGCTCCCTCTGATTCCGCCTCCGCACCCGGCCTCAGGTGGCCAAAGCGGCAGCTTGCCCATGCCCTGCCTTGTGGCGGTGGCAGCCTCGGGACTTAGGTCCCACTTTCCCTTCCATCTCTCCTGCCTGTGCTGGTCACAGACCTGCCGGTGCCGCCTCTGCTGTCAGCTGCTTGCTGCCTGGGCAGCCTCGCTTGGCTCCCTATCACGGGAGGCTTTTCCCTCCTCTGATTCACATGAGTTCGTCTCTTTTCCAATAATGGTGCCTCGTGGCAGCCCCGTGCCCTCGCCTCGGCAGTGCACTCAGCCTCTGGACATAAGTCCCGTTCCTCCCTTCCAGGATGGGAGGAGCTCTCTCTAATGCGCGCTGCATCAGCACCTCAAACTCAAACCCTTTCACCTTATCTGCGCACCTGCGCCAGTACGTCTCTTTTCCAATAATGGAAACTTTTTATACTCCTCGGCTGACCTCACCTTTGCCTCTTCAGCTAAGAAACTTTTAAATCGCGTGCTTTTCCTTCAACAAACTCGCAAACACCTCCTCCCTTCCCCTCCCAAAGTACACACAATTGTGTTCTATGTTTGTCTATGTGCGTGAGTCCAGATTTCATGTAAATGTGATATTATGATTAACAAGTAAAAACCGAGCGCTCATGAAAATTCATTTAAAAAATGTATTCAAATACCTTTAATTCACTTAAGTTGAAACTGTTCAATTCAAATTGGGTAAACAAATGAAAAATGAAGGTACCTTTAAAATGAAACTTAATTCACAAGTCTCTCTAGGACTTCTCTTTAGCAAGGAAAAATGGCTAATACTGTTCAGCCTGATATTTTGGTATTTGACATGGGATTATTCATTTGTAAGTAACTTTGTTTGTTAAATAGCTGATTAATTTACAAGGTTAAAATGCAAACTGTTAAATATGCCATCAGATAACTCCTTAAATTCCATTGGGTAACATTATTGATTGTTTTTACAAATTGGTCTTTGTCATCAGTGAAACAGGTTAAAGTTCCAAAAGGTATAATTCTATATGCATGAACATTGTGTTCTCATGAAGTGGTTAACAGATGTGTGTGATTCTATATAAGGGTTCATAAAAGATTACTGTGTATGCAGAGGCTCAAAGGTTTCAACTGCTCCAATTAATAGTACTGTAAATAACAAAATATTTTCTAAATTCAAATTATTATTATCTTTTAGATATACAAGCCTTGAGGTGAATTTTAGGCTTATAAAGATAATACATTGGAGATTTATCCGTTTTAAATGTGATATTTTGTCAGCTAATGTTCATGGGAGCTCAAGCAGCAATATATGTAAACACTGTGGAATTTTATTTAAGAAGCAGAGATCAACTTCAGAATTAAAACACCTGACCTAAGATTAAAGAACCCCACCTTACCTGAGAATGTATCGTCAAAAGAGTGATTCTTGTTAAAAAACAGGGGTTATAGTATATAACTCAGAATCCAAGATGGTTATTACACGAACTAAATGTGTTTTTACTCTTTTTATCTGTTTAAAGTTTGCCTGTTAATGTTTTGCAGAGGTATCTCTTCGAGAACATAACCTGAGTTAATTCAAGCCGTCAAGCCAATAGGTACCACAGACCCCAGCTAAAGTAAAAGCCCAGTGTTCTCAATTTAAGATTAGCTTACTGGATGTTTAAGATCAAGACTGTAAATTAAATCAAAAAGGGCCAAGAAAACCAATATTTGGTTCTTGACCAAGAGTCAGTCTGTCCAGGGAACAGGTAACTTCTCTAAGAGCTTTGCATCTCTGGGCCACATGATTTCCCGATAAGGGAGATAAAATGAGACCTATAGAGAAAAGAAAGCCAATCAGTGCACTTGCTAACAGGAGGGTCCTTAAAAAAGAGAGAGACATCACTCATGCTTCCAAGGGAAGCCACAAGGTCAAGCAAGACCTGGACCCATCCTTGCAGAAGACACTGAGCAGAAGAGGAAAGCTGCTCTCAAGTTTCCCCAAGAGTTATTCCTATCAGAAATCAGCTGACTCTTAGCAATAATTATAAGCAAAAGTCAGTTTGACCGACTTCATCTTAAACACCTAGTAAACAGTTGAAACAGATACACAACCATTCCTTGGCATTTAAGAAGTAAAAGTAACTTCAGATATACACTTATATAAAAGAATCAGTTTAACTATTAAGTAACTGCCAAGTCAAAAGTTTTTAGTCAGTTTAAGGCCTGCAGATCTTCCTAACCTAACAGAAATAAAGGGTCCTCTACTAGACACAGAGGTAATGCCAATAGAAAGATTTTATAAGATCAGATGACATTAAGCAGCTTAACTACCACCTTATCTAGGTAGACATCTGTAACATTAAGTGTTGTGTTTACATTCCTGATAACTCTATGCATGTTAAAAATTTAAATTATCATTTTCATAGTATACATTGACATGTTCCAGATGCTGTAACATTTATTCGGTACTCATGTTTTTTGTGTTCTCTCATAAAAGCCCCCATCCCTGTTGACTTTACAACCTTCCCCAGACTTCAGAGTAAAATCTATCCTTCATCAAACATCAGCTATGGACGTGCCAAGATTACATCCTGCCTGACCCAAGTAGACTCACTGCTTCATTTCCATTGACACCCGGTTCTTGGGTATATTTCTCCCCTTCCCAGGACACAAGATCAATCTCCCTTGTCCCAAAGTGGACAGGCCCCTTCCAGGTTGTGCTGTGCACATGCACAGCTGCTAAGCTTCATGAAACCTCAGGGAACTTGACTTCTTGGATTCATATTTCCAGACTAAAACCAGCTGCTCAACCAACTGAAGATCCACAAAAGGACGACAAACAACTACCTCAATACACTTGCTCTCCCATTCCCACCGATCCCCTAAAAATTCGTTTCTCTTGTTTTCCTGATACCTATTCAAAATAATCTTTTCTATTTTTCTCATTTTGAACCTTTAACCAGTTTTTATCAGAGACTATCAACTGTTGAAAAAAACCAACGGATGACTTTCCAACCAGAGATTCCTGCCGAGTCCTGCCCCTATGCTGCCACCTGATGTTCATTATGATGTGCTTCGCACTCTCCATTGGCCTCTTCACCGTAAGTCCCACCTGGTGGAACACTGGCCTGTGGACAATAACCCATCTCACCTTCTTTCCCTTTGTTGCTTCCATAATAGTGTTACCTGCAAACTCGCAAGGCCTACAATTTCTACATGCTCTTCGAGAGGATAGCCGGCTGACTCCCTCAGTGACTTTCTGCAGAAGCCTGGTTTGACACCCTCACCAATCTATGGCTTCAAGGAAACTTCATCCATCCCATACCTGGACAGATTCATCTTTTCCATGCCTACCTCCTGGGAATTTTTTCCACCCTCCAGCCTGAACTGCCTGCCCCTTATAGCACCCCACGTCGCCGCATTTCAGCTCGAAGCAGCCAGATCAAAACATGATGCCCTGCTTCCTAAGAAAACAAAAAGGGGGGAATGTTGGATTCCGGGCAGGGAGGCTGTGCCTTCCAGGTAGAAAACCACACCTCCCCAGGTACTTTGTAAAAAGACTACATTTCCCAGGTGCCTCAGCCTGGCCTGTGAACCTGGCCAGCAGGTGCCCTCGCCATTGCCTCCTGACCTCCGGCAGCTTATGGAGACGCGGACTCCCTCCAGGGGGCTCTCTGACCACCAGTTTGCTATTTAAGCCTGCTCCAGACTGACACTCTCTCTGTTCGCGCCTGTCCCTGTTCCTGTTCTTCCCTATTTGCTGCCTCTTCTCCCCCTACCCTTCCATGCAGCACCCCAATAAACTTCCTTTTTATTAAATGACGTTCCTGGCCCTAGGTTAACTTTGCCTATTCTCTAACCCACAGTGTGTGTTTTCCACATGGAACTTCAATAATACACACTTCTTTTATCTGATGATATGCCACAAATTCCATATATATTCTTACTCTCTTTCACCCTTTTTTCTTTTGGCTCCACTGCCTTGATAATTTCAAGTGATCTGCCTTTCAATGTGCTTATTCTTTCCTTTGTTTGGTTGAATCTGTTATTGAAGCTGTTTATTGTATGTCTTAGTATTTTCCACATTACAAAAAAGTTTTTTTTTTCTTTTTTAATTTATGTTTCTTTGCTGATTGCAAAACTAAAAGAAACTCAGGGAAACATGACACTACCAAAGAATCACAGTACCTCTCTAGAAACTGACTCTAAAAAAAAATTGAGATCCATAAAATGTTGGGAAAGAATTAAAAATAATTGCTTCGAAGAAGCTCAGCAGAATCAGGTATGGTGGCACACATCTGTAAAGTCGGAGACTAGAGAGACTGAAAGAGGAGAATCACAAGTTTGAGGACACCCTCCAAAACTTTGTGATACCCTATTTCAAAAATAAAAATAAAATGGCCTGGTATGAAGCTCAGCAGGGGAACATCCTGGGTTCTATCCCCAGTAGTACAAAAAAATTAAAACGTTCAGCAAGCTAAAAGAGAATACAAACAACTCAGTGAAATTAGGACAAAAATGCATGAATAGGACAACATCACTTCAAATCAGCAGCTCCAGCTGATGCGCTTCACAATAGCAAAGACCAAGTGATTTCTTTGTGGTGTTGTTATAATGAATGGGAAGCTTTGTGACCAAAGCTGTTTCTCTCCTACACCAGTGCGGGGCCTGTGCCTTATTGACTACAGGTCTAGGGATGGGCAGTGCAGACAAGTGCGTTCTACACCTGTCGTGGGAGCCTTTCCTGGCCTCTGCACTTCTCAGTGTCTCCCTCATGCTAACTGCTCCTGGGTTCCTTCCACTCTCATGGGTGGAGAGTAGACTTTGTTGTTGTTTTCTGTGGTGGTGAGGGCTGGGTATTCTAATCTACTACATTGTTGCAGTTCCTCACTCTCAAAAAAGGAAAATTACATTGATCTCAAAGATCAAGGTTTATAAAACTGTTCACTGTCTTCCTAATGAGCTGGAGACTTGAGGAGCTGCCCCCATAGTAACTCAGAAATTTAGTAGCAACTGCTACAGATCTTATGAAGATGTTCAGAAGTTGCACTTATTTAAAATAACCCCTATGCAAAATTGCTCCCAGTTAAAAAAAAAAAATGAAATTCCAATTTGGCACAATATGGATGCATTTAATAAAACATCATCACCAGGGCAGAGATCGCCAAACCTCTTTGGGTTCTGAATACACTTGATTCATGAATTATTATTTTCAAAGACACATTCTAATTTTTTTCTTTCAACAATCCTAAATGTATACAATTTTCCACAGAGTACCATATTTTAAAATATCCCTTTCTATATACTTTATCATCCTGGAGTGAGGCATGTAAAATTAAAGAGCAATTTACTATGTTTAGTTACAACTCAGTTTATACATAGGTATTTTGAAGAAATATCTGAGTGCTAGGGGTATATATCAGTGTTCCAGCATTTGCCTAGATGCATGAGGTCTTCATTTGATACCCAGTGACACACAAAAACAAAGAAAGAAAAGAAAGGTATGTTTTACATGGTAAAAACCAACCCAACAACAACAACAAAATAACCAGAATTTCTCTGGTTTAAACTACAAAACTCATCTCACTCTCTCCATTAAGTAAACAATATTAGTAGATTGCAAAAGTATTTGTCAACCACCCAATAATGTTTCATGCTAATGTGTGAGCATTTTCAAATGTGCTAAATAATGTTTAAATAAGATTAGAAAGGCAAGTAGTTGCTTTTTCATAATTGCTTTATAAAGTGGGTTCTTCCATCTTCTGTTTACAGCAAATGAATGTTCTAATATCAGCTCATTTTGCTCATCAAGCTGGCTTCATTTTAGTCCACTTGAATTGAAATCCAAAATCAGTCTGCCAGAAGCAACAGCTTCCTGAAGGAAACAAAACAAAACAAAACAAAACCTGTCTCAGAGCAAATTAAAAATTTACTACAAAATTTCACTTTGATTTTTTTTTTCCAATAATGTCCCTTCTTTCCAGCTAAAGACATGATCTTGAAGACAAACATACTGGGATAATTGCATTCAAAACAACATTTTGCCACATAGAGATCAATATAATTTATAGAAATATAAGTCATAAAATCAGTCATTTAGTAATTCCCATTTCTAAATGTTGGATAAACTATTTGCTTTATGCTGAAAGACATACATGGAAATTCAAATAGTAAATAGTTTAGATAATTCTGCATTTTAGTTAGATGGAAAGTAGGGTCTTCTTATTTCTAAACTTTGTGTTTTAAAGGAATTCCTTATTGAGCTCTTTATTTTAAAAAATGTTGAGTTTTGAAATTCTTTCCTTCTTTAAAGATCTAAAAATGACAGTGCATGAAAGACACTATTTTGAAAAAATTAGTAATAAAAATTTCACAAAAATAAGACCTCATTTCTGCTAATGGAGACTAAAATATTTGGATTAGTGATCTTACTGAAAACAAAATGTAGAATTGTTGAGAACATCAAAAGTTTGAAAAAAGTCAGAATGAGCTAGCAAAATTAATAAGAATTAAATATACATTTTGATAGAATTAGATTTATATCAGAAATACAAATAATCAGCTAGTGAAT
The DNA here is from genome assembly GCA_025594165.1 of Tamias sibiricus. Lineage (NCBI taxonomy): Eukaryota > Metazoa > Chordata > Mammalia > Rodentia > Sciuridae > Tamias > Tamias sibiricus. The sequence goes on from CM046671.1 coordinate 19,922,329, forward strand.
TCTACCTCATTAGATTAAATATAAAAATTCAATAATTCAGCCAAAGCAAAAATAATCAACAAACAAAAGCAAATGGTTTGGAAAAAGTTAATTTTAAAAGAAAATCATACTTCACTAGTACTATAAATAGTTTTTCTTAAGTAAAGGGAATGTGAAAAAAAACATATTTCCAAAATAAAATATTAATTACTACAGAAATTTTGTATCTCTTCTCTTCCAAATGTTACTATTGTATTAACATTCAACCATCCCTGTAAAAAAAATTAGTGATAGGGAATGGGGGGGGGGAGTGCAGAAATGAGAGAAACAAAAATTGCCACAAAGAAACTAATCTAAGATTACTTTCAGATATAACTATATATTGTTGTACCCAATTTTCAGGAAAAAAGCGTCACAAGCCATTCACATAATAGCCAATGAAGCCTTTATTCTAGCCAGGGCCACCAACTATGTCCAGCACAAAGCAGGATAGTAGAAAATGGTACCAGCTCATAGCAAGGGCAGGGTTTATAAAGCACAGGGTTAATATGCCATCAGGCCCTCAGGTGGAGATGGTTTAAGGGTGGGTTAATGGGCCATCAAGGGTGGGTCAATGGGCCATCAGATGGAGACAGTCCAAGTCCAGTTTAAGTCTCCTTTGCTTATAACATTCCCCACTGGTCTTATCCGGAAGAACAAATCTTTGTTCTCCTCCATAATCTGCCATCCCTGTGTTTGGTTGAAAAACCATCAGGCCGAATCCACGAGACTGAATGTGAGACTGAATGGACTGAATGGTGGCACTGGGGTCTCTCCTGATAACGGGCAGGAGGAGAGGAGATATCAAAAGTCCTAAAGCTCCTCCTGGGAGGGGCAATTTCTGGAACAGGCCACCCCAGCAATAGGTTGGGACGGGGGCAGGGTCTCCACAAGAGTGGAGGAAGGGCTCTGAGGGAATTAATATTACAATTTTCCAGCAGACAGTTTCCCAACAGTCTTCAACTTCCCTGGACTCACTCAAAATTGGCTTTTGACCTGATTTGATTTACCTCTCTATACCGACTGCCTATGAGACTCCGGCTTCATTTCCCTTCTAATTTTAGGAATGCCTTACTACTGTAAGGACACGGACAATGACCGAATCTGGCTTCTTTGAGCTGAACAGGGGCAATGAGATGGGGGGCAAGAGGTTTGGAGTTCCCTTATTAGAAGTCAGGTTAGATTGAAGCCTGGGCAAAACAGGTTGTAAAGTCATCAGGGATGGGAGCTTCTATGAGAGAAACAAAAACCATGAGTACTGAATAAATGTTGCAGCGTCTGGAACATGTCAATGTATACCATGGAGATGATAATTTAAATCTTTAACATGCCAGAGTTATCAGGAATGTAAACACCACATTTCTGTCCAGATAAGATGGTAGTTAAGCTACTTAATGTCAGATGATCCTATAAAATCTTTCTACTGGCATGACCTCTGTGTCCAGTAGAGAACCCTTTATTTCTGTTACTTAGGGCTAGATAATCAAACTACTGAATATTAAGCCTACCTGTGTAGGTTAGGAAGATCTGTAGGCCTTAAACTCACTAAAAACTTTTAACTTGGCAGTCATTTAGTCAAACTGTTTCTTTTCATAGTTATCAGGCATTGCCTAAGAATCTCTCTTGTAGCCTCCAGACTTACCAATTTGTGATATCTTCATGAGGCATGGCCAGGCGGAGCCCCCCAGCCAAAAATCCTTTTTCATAAAAGACACCATGGTGCTGAAAGAGTTAACTTTGACTGCGTAGGTTCTCCTATTTACTTGCTGTTCTGTTCTTTATTCATACATGTGGCCACCAGGTATCGCTATTTCAATTACTTATAATGAGACTAATTCTATAAATTAATTTTTCTGGAATCTAAAGCTAAAAACATAAGAAACCTTTTCTATACTAAAATAACAGGTTCCTAATTAAGTAGATTTAAGAGTCTTTTTGTGATTGAAATAAATCCCTCTTATTTTCAAAATAGTTTAATGTAGTAATACAAATCTTTAGAACAAAAGTCCTTCAAAGCTGCCTCTCCCTTTCCCTGCTTCTTGTTATGAAAACAATAAATGCCTTGAAATTCCAGGCAGACAAAATTAACTTTTATCAAACAAGTTTAAACAGTATGCAGAAAGAATGACTAAGTTAGAGATATGAGGTAAAAATTATAACATACACAGATAGTTACATACAGTTCATGTAACTCTCCATCTGTACAAACCTCGATACATATGTCTGATATGTAATCAGTAAATGATTCAATCTCTTTCCTAAGTTTTATGATGTAAAAAAATGTGTAATGCCAAAAAATGTTGCTTATATACTTGTATAAACTGAAAATAAACCAGCAGAAGATTCCACAGCCTAACTCATGTCTGAGTGCTGATTTCTTCTGCCACTGGCTGACTGCTTTATTTTATGCTATGTTGAGCACTGGCGTAGTACCCCTTGGCTGACAACCCACTTTGGCAGCCCCCCAATAAATTGTGCCACTCAGCACCTCCAGTGGAGACCACCATGGACCTCCACACCAATTCTTGGGGCTAATACAAGTGTGTATCTTAAGTTACATTTAACTATTATTTCTTAAATGCCCAGGAATGGTTTGTATCAGTTTCAACTATTTTTGCTAGGCATTTAAGATGAAGCAGGTCAAACCGACTTTTGCTTTCATCTATTTCTAAGAGTCAGCTGATTTCTGATGGGAATAATAATTCTTGGGGGAAATTAAGAGCAGCTTTTCCATTCTGCTAATGCCTTCTGCAAGGATGGGTCCAGGTCTTGCTTGATCTTGTGGCTTCCCTTGGAAGCACCAGGGATGTCTCTCCCTTTTCTAGGGACCCTTCTTTTAGCAAGTGCACTGATTGGCTTTCTCTTCTCTAGATGTCTTATAGCCTCCCTGCTCAGGAGGCCATATGGTCCAGAGTTGCAAAGCTCTTTAGACAAGTTCCCTGTTCCCTGGACTCAGACTGACTCTGAGGGCCAGAGCCAAACATTGGCTTCCTTGGCCCCTTGTAATTTAACTTAAAGTCTTGATCTTAAAACATATAGCAAATCAGTCTCACCAGTCTTAAATTAAGAGCACTGGGCTTTACTTTAATGCCTATAACCTTACTGTCATTTACCCTTTCCATTAATTGGGGTTTGTACCATCCTAGATGATTGCTTATTATCTTAAATTAACCCAGTTTGTGTCATTAAAGCAATACCTCTGCAAAACTTTAACAGGCAACTTTTAGACAGTTTACAAGGAAAATACAAAATAAAATTTACAAGAGTAAAAACACATTTTAAATCTCTAATGTATTATGTTTATAAGCCTAAAATTACCATACAACTCTAGTTTGGAGAACACCAACTTGATATAATGCTCTTTTAGAGCTTTCACCTCGAGGCTTGTATGCCTGAAAGATATGAACACATTTAATATACGAAGAAGAGTATTACTCCACCATAATTACATTGATGTTTTTACATTAATGAAGTTTAGCTCTTAAAGAAATAACATTATAATATTTCAAAAGAATAGTTGTAATTCAACCACAGCTGTATAATTCTTAATTTCTTTTCAGATTACTTGCTCAAAAAACCAAAACTTAATATACTTAGTTAACCAACTTTCACAGAGCTTTTATATCACTTAAGTGACTATATCTACAACCTTCTAATTTCTTTCTCCCATCTGTTAATCCTTTTTTTGTTCACAATTTCAAACAATCCTTATAATAATTTGAATTTAGGAAAACTTTTATCTCAATAGAAAATATTGTTATTTACAGTACTCCCAACAGAAACAGCTGAAACCTTTGAGCCTCTGCATACACAGAAATCTTTTATAAAACTTTATACAGAATCACACATCTATTAACCACTTCATGAGAACACAATGTTCAAGTATATAGAATTATACCTGTTAAAACACTTTTTTTTTTTTAAATTTATCAATTTATGAAAACAATCAATAATGTTACCCAATGGAATACAAGGAATTACTTGATGGCATATTTAACAGTTAGCAATTTAACCTTGTAAATTAATCAGATGTCTAACAAAAAACATTACTCACAAATTTAATTTTCTTGCATTTACACCAGAGAAAACACACAATGAAAAGGCAGAAAAACCATGGAACACAGAACAAGATACAAGGGAACAAGAACCAGGCGCCAAACCGACCAGGGAGCAGTGCAATGTCTTGCTAATGCTCCAGAAAGGAGTGCGTATGTGCCTTGTCAGGCACCTCTCTGTCCCCAGTAGGAATTCCCAACCAGACCAGGACCAGAGGACAGTGTGACATTTCGCTACTGCCCCGGACAGGAGTGTATGTGCCTCTCTAGGCACCTCAATGTCCCCAGAAGAGATCTCAAAACCAGATACCAGATGTTACCCAATTTAGATTGAACCTTTTAAATCACATGAATTAAAGGTATTTGGATCCATTTTTTAAATTTTCATGAGTGCTCATTTTCTATTTGCAAATCTTAATATCATGTATATGACATCTGGACATACGCACATAGACATAAACACAGAACCCAACTGTGCACACATCACACAAGAAATAATAGACACAAGGACAAAAGAAAACCAAACTGGGCCACACAGGGAGACCCACCACGTGGACAGGAGCGACGTCTTGCCCTGTCCTGGGATTCAGTGTAAGCGACTGTGTCCAGTCTGACCTTTATCCCACAGAAGAGATCTTACCAGACAGGTAAACAGGCGGCTTCGTAGAGGCGTCCGGAGAACCAACAGCAGTCCTCTAGGGGTGAGGCTGAGGAACGTCTCTCAGGAGCTCTTCCCTACCCCAAGAAGGAGTCCGTGATCAGGCACAGGAGGCCAAATTTGAGTGTGAGGGCAAGGAGAATAAAGAATCTCACTGGGGCCTCCAAATGTTGTACTCAATTTTCAGGAAAAACGTCTCACAAGCCACTCACGTAATAGCCAATAAAGCCTTTATTCTGGCCAGGGCCACCAACTACCTCCAGCACAAAGCATGATAGTAGAAAATGGCACCAGCTCATAGTAAGGGCAAGGTTTATAAAGCACAGGGTTAATATGCCCTCAGGCCCTCAAGTGGAGATGGTTTAAGGGTGGGTTAATGGGCCATCAAGGGTGGGTCAATGGGCCATCAGGTGAAGATAGTCCAAGTCCAGTTTAAATCTCCTTTGCTTTTAACAGTATAGAATAATTTATAAAATTATTAAGGAAGTTGACATGACTGAGCATGTAAAAAAAGTATTATTATTACAAGCATATAACAAAGGTTGGCAAAAATGTAGTGTATATTTTAGATGTTTTTGTCCATTGATCTCTATCACAGAGAGAGATTGGACTTTGAACCTTCAAAATATTTCCTTTGATGATTCCCAGTTATTTCTGGTGAGAAGTGTTCAGAACCTTGAACTTCACCTCTTTGCTGATCGGTATTACAGAAAAAAATTGGAGCTATTGATAATAATGTAACATCATATGTTCTGATAGACTGTTATGACCCTGATTCAATTGCAGTTCACACAGAGTGTCAATGGGCAATTCATCAGCACATGAGCTTGACTATTTTAAGGAAACTTTATTCACAAAAATGATGACTGGATTTGGCCCAGCGCTAACATTTCACAACCCCACTTCAAACTTATAGCACACCATTAACATCAAATTAAGAAAGTTAGCAATTAAGTTAAATAAAAATCTTATTAGCTATTTTTAAAGATGTGAAAAATTCTATGGAAAAAGTTGAAAATACCTTTGAAATACTATGAAATAATAAACAAAAGGAGGAATTAATCATATTGTCACACCAAAACTTAAGATATTGTACTTTTAACTCAAAATTATTTTAAAATATGATACACAGTTATTTTAGTTTTGATGGTAGGACTTTGTAGAATTTTCCAAGGTAAATCTAAAATTTCTATGATATTTTCAAAAGTTAAGGACAGATAAAGTTCTTTTGAAATGGAAGTGATAGGAGTTTTCTCTACTAGTGTGTATATATATACATACACACACAAGGTGTATATATATATATTAAAGATAATATGGTAAATGTGAATATGCACAAGTAAAACAGAGAGCTTTAATTGAATAAAAAAAGGAGGAGGAGAAGGAAAAGGAAGAAGGGAAATATATTCACATGGGCTTTTCAGGGGACAGAGGTGACTCTTCAGAATGTATGAACAGGGTGTTTGCATCATATGATACTGAAAATGTGAAAACACATTGGGAAAGGTTCCCCTTGCTCATTGGTAAAGAATTCAACATTATCTGGAGGAGAAAGATAGAATATCTGAAGTCCTGAAGTGCATCATGTCCTGCACAGATACTGGTCTCCTCACTATGAGTTTCAAAACAACCAGAGAGCTTGTAAGTAGCTTGGGATGAATGAGAACGGGGCAGAAGCACAGTGAGAAATCTTGTGTGCAGGCCGGGCTGTATGCCTTCAAAATGCTTCCTTTAAAGGCTCCCAGATGCTGTTAGCGAGAAGAGTCCACAGTCTTGACTAGCTCCCTGCCCACCCACTTTTTTCTTTTTTTCTGATTGGAATTAAAGAAAAAAATATCAGATATTGATAATAATGGTGCATCCATCATTTGTATCAAGAAACTACTATTGCCTTAGAAATATTTCATATATGGATGAAGCATACATAAATAAGTAACATGGATCTAAAAATGTAGATGAACTATGTGAACTGATTTTTGCTTTTAGGAAGTTTTAAATAAAGTAGAATGAAGGTTATTAAGTAAGTTGGGATTTCAAGAGCAAAACATGGCTATAATTACTTATAAATATTTATTTCAATAAGTATCCTGAGCAAAGGTTAATTTAAATAGTCACATGTTTTCCAAGTCATTCTACCTCTTAATTGACAATGAATAACAAGCAGGCACTGTACAGGTAGAAATCCAAGAGACAAATAAACATCTAGGAACACTGGTTTAATCTCAACATTAATTATTAAAGAGATTTCAATGTTATATCAGCATATCTATTTTTTTTATGATTTGATGGATCTTGAATTGTTTGTAATGTTATGTTACAATTTAAGATCACAATAACATACAAACAAGCAAACATAACAAAAACTTGTCTGAATTTTCCAAAATGAAAACAGAGGAAGTCTAAGTTAAGACATAGAATATTTAAAGAAACAGTTGGCTTCAAGAGTTAATTTATGAGCCATTATAATACTCTTATGATCAAATGTGTAGTCGCCTGAAGCGCTTGGAGCAACGGAGCCGCGGGAAGAACTTCAGAAGCAAACTGGAGACAAACAGCTTTTTATTCTGATAACTTTTCTCTCTGGTTCTAACAACAACTAACACACACCAAACACAAACACTAAAATGGCGCTGACCCGATCAGCAATTTCGGCCAAGTCACTCGAGATCCCGCAACAAGTCTCGTGAGACTACGGGAGGAGACAATGCCCAAATCTCCACGGCTCATAGTCAACTGCAATTCAAGCCAATCCCCAAACAGGGCTCCTGCATTTCCCCCTTTTTGTTTTAAAAGAGGTAATGCTCTAGGACGTCTATGTGCAACCAACATTCTTACCCGTCATCGGATAATCAAGGCTGTGCCCTTGACTCCTGTCTTAGGTTGATATGTCGGCCACATGAGACTGTCCCGTGCGACTGTGCCTGTCTTAGGTTGTCCCCCTCTGGGGATCTTACCCGTCATTGGCTAACCAGCCATCCAATGGAGCCCTTTAGGATCGACTATATATGATGACTAACAGCCGTCCAATTGTGAGGAGATGTTGCGGCTTTAAGGCAACAAGCCTTTTGGTGATGAGCCAAATTGCATAGCATATCAAATTGTTTAAACAAATCAGCTGCCCTAAGTTCCATCAAGTAACACACTGAATTCTCTAGACAAATACCCGCAAGGCATTGTCCCGAAAAGTCCCAAACAATGAAAGATCAAAATGTCCATTTGTTGTAACATGTTGATGTAGGAGGCCCCATGCATGTAGAGCAGAGGCCACACTGTTGGTGAGGTTGTTTGATGTTTGAGCAGCAGGGATGCTTGCGGCGGCCGCGATCCCTGCAGCTGTAGCAGCAGACGTCTTTTTTATGTTTAGACAATGCCACCGGCAAATCTTCAGGGCCCGCTACCTAGAAACTCAAGCATCAATTATTAAAGGAAAGGCAGTGCTATTGCAGCACTGAGTCAAGAGGCGAGTTGTCAAACTACAAAATAGAATAATTAGATTAGAAAATTAAAGTTGATTTTTGTTCACACACATCGCTGGTTGAGCTTCTACAAACATAAGTTGGAAAAATATCATATTTAGAACAAAACAAAGAAAGACTGAGGGTAATTACTGCATTAAAGATAGATTAAAGAAAAGGTAAAGGCACTTTAGAGAAATAATTTGTTAGCAGGAACCCTTGAGTCTCTGTATACAGAGCAATCTTTTACCTGTTGAGATAATTGAAATTAATGAGCTATTAAACAAATGAAGTTAATAACAAATAAACAATCTTATGTCAAAACACCAAAATATCAGGTTATATAGCACTAGTCATATTGTTTGCTAAAGAGAAGTCCCAGGGACACCTATAAATCAAAATTGAAAGTACCTTCATTTATAAAATTATTTACCTAAATTGAATACTCTTAACCTAAAATGAATTAAAGTTATTTGGATCCATATATATATATATATATATATATATATATATATTTTCTTTTTCATAAGCGCTTTGTTCTTTGTGACATCACACTGGACAGACGAACAAGCATACAAACATATATTTGTGACGTCACATTAACATGAAATGTAGACAAATGTACAGACATAAAGACATGTATAAAAAGAAAAAAAAAAATACAATTGTGTGCACACTAAAGAGAGATCTCCTTGTCCCGGCCAGGAGGAATGACACTTAAGTTGTGAAATATTTTGAAGGACTCTTTTGAGGGAATCATTCTGTACCTTCATCTTGGTCCTCTTGATTTTGTACCTTTTTTATTAATCTTGATTCTTCAATAACTTCATCTTGATCATTTTGATGTGGTACCTGTTTTATTAATCTAGATGGTATCCATATTGGAGAGGATTCGTCTTTTGGAAAAACACAAACAGATCCTCTTCCCCAAATTAATACTGGATCTGGACCCTTCCATGTACCTGAAAGAACATCCTTCCAGTAAACCAAAGGTTTATGTTGTTGGTGTGGATTCCAATGTCTGTCTCCAGCAGAATAACCATTAGAGTCTAAAGTTAAAAAATTTAAGGTAAACAGGGCAACTGCCAATCTGTCCTTAGGACTTTTCCAATTTCCTTCTTTTTGTTTTAATAACATAATTTTCAGTGTTCGGTTTGCTCTTTCAATAATGCCCTGACCCTGAGGATTGTATGGGATGCCTGTTTTATGGGATATATTGAATTTTGCGCAAAACTGTTTGAAAGATGAGGACGTATATGCGGGGCCATTATCTGTTTTAAGCATTTTGGGGATGCCCAATGCAGCAAAAGCTTGCAAACAATGAGATGTAACATCTTTAACTTTTTCTCCAGAATGTAAGGAAGCAAAAATCATGCCTGAACATGTATCTATGGTCACATGAATAAATCGCAATTTTCCAAAACTTGGCTCATGAGTAACATCCATCTGCCACAAATGATTGGGCATTAATCCTCTAGGGTTAACGCCGAAATGAGGATTGGGCAAATGTGTCATACAAGACTTACAATCTTTTACAATTGTTCTGGCTTGCTCCTTTGTGATTTTAAACCTACGTTGCAAGGTGGTGCTGTTGACATGAAACTGGGAGTGAAATAAAGTAGCTTGTTGTAGCGCTGAAAGTATAAATACTGTTTTTGTAAGTTCATCAGCCTTTTGATTACCTTCATGGAGGGGACCAGGCAAATTAGTATGTGCTCTAATATGGCCTACAAATAGAGGTTCTTTTCTTGCCCACAAAAGTTTTTGTATTTGATAAAACAATTTAAAGGCTGGAGTATGAGGTGCTATTGGTCCTGCTAACTCTAATTTTGGGACGGCTTGAACAATATAGTGGCTATCTGAAAAAATGTTTACGGGCTGGTCCCTAAAATTTTCCAGAGCTCTTACCACAGCTTCCAATTCCACTAGTTGAGCTAATTTGTGTGCAGTTATGTAAGTCATATTTTCTTTTTTAGTGACTACTGTAGCAGTACCATTTGAGGACCCATCTGTAAATACATTAAATGCCTTAGAATAGGTTGATTTTTTATTACCTGTGGAAATATAATAGGATGATTAATACAAAAAGATAATATAGGGGACTTAGGAAGATGATTATCAAAAATTTGCAGAAGTAGAGCATTTAGCTATAGCCCAATCATTATCATTGAAGCATAAGTATTCAATCTGTGATGATGAATAGGGAGTAATAATAGTAGCAGGGTGAATGCCAAATATTTTAGTAGAAGTCTTAAGTCCTTGAAGAATAAGTTTAGCCACCATGGAGGTATAAGATTCAATTATACTTTTAGGAGAGACGGGCAAATGTATCCATAATAAAGGCCCTTGTTGCCAAAATACTCCTGTGGGTGTATATTGTGAAGAAATAATAATCAACATCAGCGGTTGAGTTAAATCAAATCTATCACAATGAGCTCCTTCGATGGCTTTTTCTACTAACTTTAAAGCTTTCCTAGCATCAGGAGTCAATGTTCGTGGTGAAGATGGATCAGGATCTCCACGAAGGATGTCAAATAAAGGTTTTAGTTGGCCAGTAGTGAGATTTAGTGTAGGGCGAAGCCAATTAATGTCTCCCAGTAGTTTTTGGAAATCATTGAGGGTGGTCAAATGTTCTTTATTTATTAAAATTTTTTGGGGTCTAACAAAAGTATCCATGATTTTAAATCCTAAATATAATATGGGAGATCTGGTTTGAACTTTTTCTTCTGCTATATATAGTCCATATTTTTTTAAATTTTCTACCACATCACTGAATATATTAAATAAGATTTTTTGATTAGGGTGGGCCAATAAAATATCATCCATGTAATGTAGACACATGAGGTTTGGATATTTATTTTTAATGGGTTGGATAGCCTTGTCCACATATATTTGGCATATGGTGGGGCTATTAGCCATTCCCTGTGGTAAAACCTTCCATTGATATCTCTGATCAGGGCCATTATTGTTCATAGAAGGAACGGAAAAAGCAAACCTGGGGGCATCCAGAGGATGTAGGGGAATAGAAAAGAAGCAATCCTTTATATCAAGAGTAATAAGATGGAAATTTTTTGGAATAGCTACGGGACTAGGAAGTCCAGGTTGAGTAGGCCCCATAACTTGCATGGTTTTATTGATTTGTCTAAGATCATGTAACAATCGCCATTTTCCTGACTTTTTCTTGATCACAAATATGGGGGAATTCCAGGGAGAGGTGGAAGGTTCTATATGACCTGCTTCTAATTGTTCCTGAACTAATTGGTGGGCCGCTTGTAATTTCTCTTTAGATAGGGGCCACTGAGGGACCCACACTGGCTTATCAGAAAGCCATGGTAATTTCAAAATTATTTTCTCAGTGGCCCCGAAAAAAAATATCTTTTTCCTTTATGACAATGATTACTTTTAGGGTTAAGATTACTCTGTACTTTTTGATAATGAGTTCTTTTATGGTTAAGATTACCCTGTAGGTTTTCACATTTAACATCTACAGGCTTGGTTGCAAGGTGTACTCCCATTTGTTGCAAAATATCTCTTCCCCATAAAGTAACCGGTTGATTAGGTAAAACATAAGGCTGAAATGTTCCTTTATGGCCTTCATCATCCTCCCATTTTAAAATTACTGCACTTTTATCTGGGAGGTTATTATATCCCAAGCCTCTTAAACTGGTTGAAGCTTTTTGCAGAGGCCAGTGCTTGGGCCATTGGCGTAAATTAATAATGGAAGAGTCAGCTCCAGTATCTATTAATCCCTCCATTTCTATTCCTTGGATTTTTATTTTACACATAGGCCTCCTTGAACAGTCTCAAACCCAGCAAGCCATGGGACTTGAGTCAGTGGAACAAAATCCTCTATTGTTTCCTTCTTGAGGCATACCCATTTTAAATGAATTATGTAAATTGGGAAGGAGAAGCAACTGAGCAATTCTATCTCCTTGATTAACAGAAGTTATACTTTGGGGTGAGCTAAGCATTATTTTTATTTCCCCTTTGTAGTCTTGAGTTTATTACTCCTGGGGTCACTTGCAAACCTAATAAGCTTTTAGGACTACGCCCGATAATAAGTCCTACAGTCCCTGAGGGAAGAGGTCCCCTGACTCCTGTGGGAATCAGTTGAACCCCCATTTCAGGTGTTAACACTATTCGGGTGGTGGAACAGAGGTCTAATCCTGCATTTCCTCTTGTTCCTCTGGTGAGGGAGTGGATGGGTAGGAGGGATTGTGTCGGGGAAGCATCTGAGTGGATGCTTGAGGATACTCCTTCTGCAATGCCCCGTACATTTGTGGGCCCCGTGGTATTGGGCCCCGTGCCCCATTTTTTGAATTCCTGAACAAAGAATTTCCATGGATGTCAAATTTTGAATAGCATTTATTGGCCCAATGATTTCCCTTTTTACACCTGGGGCAGCGGCCTGGGGCACGATATGAGCTTGGTCTTATTTCTCTTTTGGGATTTTGCCTAGAATAGCCTGATTGATTATGATAATTTTGCCTGGAATATCCTGATTGATTATAATATCTACGTTTAGCCTTTGTGAAATTTCGAGAGGAAGCACCTCTCATTGAGGCTGCAATCACATTTCCTGTGACAAAGGCGTCATTTATATCTTTACATAGTTGTATACATACGGAAAGATCCTTTTTAGTTCTCCATGGCCTGATGGCTGCTTGACACCATTTATTTGCATTTTCATAAGCTAATTGAACAACTAATGGCATAGCTTGGTCAACATCTGCAAACACACTACCTGCAGTTCTCAAAAGTCGATCAGCAAAGTCGGCATACGGCTCATTAGGTCCTTGAATCACTTTTGACAAGCTACCTTGTAGATCCCCAGGTCCTTGTACAGTTTTCCATGCCTCTAAGGCAGCTGCATTTATCTGAGCATATATATCTGGGTCATAATCTGTTTGAGCCTGTAAGTCTGCGAATTGCCCTTCTCCTGTGAGCATGTCTATATTATAGTTTTCAAACCCTGCAGCCGCGTTTCTTTTAGCCGTTTCTATACAAAGTTCTTGGAATTGCGATCGCCAAACCAAGAATTGCCCCCCGCTTAATGTTGCTTTACATAGACTTTTCCAGTCTGAGGGGGTTAAGCTAAAGGTGTTAAGGGACTCCAGCATACTCAACGTGAAAGGAGCTTGGGGCCCATAAGTCATTACTGCCTCTTTGAGATTTTTTATTGTTTTGAAATCTACTGACTGATGGACACTCTGTCCATTTTTCTTTTCAAATGCTGGCAGTTCCCAATGTATCTGTGAGTTGTCCTCGAGAGCGCATAAGCGATCAGAAAGACTTTTTATTTCTGTTTCTAGGGTATGCAAATGCCTAGTAATACCCTTCATATTTTCTGTAATGGATTCCACCCATGGGGGAGTAGAGGACACAAGTGACTCCTCTGCCTGAAGGACCTTTTTCTCGGTCTTTTTTTAATTTCTTTTTCCTCATTTTCTCAGGATCACTTTTACTAGATTCCTCACCACTGCTAATTTCACTGACAGCAATATCCTGAGGCCCAGCTTCCAGTGAGAGCAAGTATCCTTCAGCTTTCGCCAATAACTCCCGAATAGCTTTAATAGCTTGGATTTTTGTCATTTTTGGGTCTCTTCTAATACTCTCTTTTCTGGTCTCAGTTGGCCTAGTGGAATCTACACTTTTTTGATCACTTTCACTTTTGTCTATATACTCCTCACTGAGAACAGAGTCAGGTATATCAAGGAGTCTTTGCATAGCCTCTATCACTTGGGATTCAGTTATATTCGAACCCATCTTTAGAGACCTTTCAGTTCTTACCTGTCCGCTCCGAAGTTCCCTGTACAGGCCGCCACCTGTAGTCGCCTGAAGCGCTTGGAGCAACGGAGCCGCGGGAAGAACTTCAGAAGCAAACTGGAGACAAACAGCTTTTTATTCTGATAACTTTTCTCTCTGGTTCTAACAACAACTAACACACGCCAAACACAAACACTAAAATGGCGCTGACCCGATCAGCAATTTCGGCCAAGTCACTCGAGATCCCGCAACAAGTCTCGTGAGACTACAGGAGGAGACAATGCCCAAATCTCCACGGCTCATAGTCAACTGCAATTCAAGCCAATCCCCAAACAGGGCTCCTGCACAAATGGAAAAAGGAAATACTGATTTTGACCAACATGAACCTTATGCTCTATTAAAAATTACATACAGAAGCTTTTCCAGCCTCCTGTCTGTACTTTGAACTATTTCTATGTAGCTTCTTTGAGCACATTTTACAACTTATTTATTATATTTATTCTCTATTGTATATCTTTATTAACTGGAATATAAACTTTTTATTAATCAAGGATCTTTGTAGTTCACTGAAGTATCCCAGGCACAAACAATAGTGCTTACCACACTACATAGGTGCTCAATAAATATTTGTTGAATAAATCATTGGAAAACAAATTCATTAAGGTATAACACTAACTACAACTCACTGTTTATAGAACTGTGATAGAAACTGTTGTTAGGGGAACATTCATATTTGGTGGTTTTATTTGATTACAGTACAAGAACAAATGAGCTCGTATTTTTTTTCTAATAAAAGAAAATCTAAAATCGGTATACTTTATTTGCTATTGAAATCTGACAAAGATATGAGCACAGATTATTGTATATATATTCCTAATGACTGTGAAAATGAGGCAATTCATCTAAACCCTTTACCTTTACTATGCATCAATATAATAATACTGCAGAAAATCAATGATCACTGCCTTTATTGAGGCTAAATACACATAACATAAAATTAACCTTTTAAATATACAATTTAATACCACTGATTCCAAATATTTTCATCACTCTAAAGAAAACCCCTTACAGAAGTGGTCACTTCACATTCCAACTTCCACCAGCCCTTAGGAACCCTCAATTTTTCCTTTTGTCTCTATACATGTACCTTCCACAGATATTTCATATAAATGGAATTATAAATATTTGACCATTTATATGCAGATTATTTAAGTTTCATAATTATTTTGAAGTTTATGAATACTGTATTGTGCATAAAAACTTTATTACTTTTATGGTTTAGTAGTATTTAATAGCACGTATATACACATTTTGCTTTTGCATTCATCAGTTGATGGAAATCTGGGTTATTTCTACATTTTGGTTGTTGTGAACAATGCTATGGTAAAGATTGTGCTACAAGTATCTATTTGCATCCATGAAATTAGTTATTTGGAGTGTGGATTTAGGTGTGGAATTATTGACTCATATGTCAATTCTGTGTTTACTTTTAACTACTTTCCCTAGTAAAGACCATGAGCAATGTATAAGAATTCTAATTTCTCCCTAGCCTCAACAACACTTATGTTTTCCATTATTCAAATATTATTTTCATCCTAGTGGGTGTGAAATTATATCTCATTGTGGTTTAGATTCAAATTTCCCTAGTGATTACTAATATTGAGCATTTTTCATATTCTTGTTAGCCATTTGTATATTGTCTTTGAAGAAATGCTTATAAAGTCCTTGTCCATTTTCAATTTGGGTTGTTTGTTTTATGAGTGTTTGAATTTTAGGTTCTTTATGTATTCTGCATACTAAACCCTTTCTTGATATATAATTTGTAAATATATTCTCCCATTTTATATATTATCCCCTTTCCTATTTTCTTGATAATGACAAGGCACAAAAGTGTTTTAAAATTTAAATTCAATTTACCCATTGTTCTTTTGTAACTTGTATATTTGGTGGTGTATCTAAAAATCAATTGCCAAATCCAAGAACACAAAGAATTATCTTTATACTTTCTTTTAAGAGTTTTACACTTTTTGTCTTACTTGAAGATCTTTGGTCCATTTTGTGTATTTGTATAGTGAAAGGTAGGGATTTATTCAATTACATGTTAGTATGAAAATAATAATTACACTTATGTATTGAAAAATAATAAAGCCAGCATTATATTCAATGGTAAACACTAAACACCATGTCTTAATATTAAAAACAAGATAATGATATTCATTGTAACACATTTATTTAACATTGTACTGAATGGTCTAGCCAGAGCCTTAGGCAAGAAAAATAAATATAAGACATCCAGATTGGAAACAAATTAGTAAAATAATATCATGCAAAAATGAGATGACCTTACATGGAGAATATTCTAAGGAAATCTATTCAACCCCCCAAACCTATTAGAACTTATAAATGAACTCAACAAAATTAGTGAATTTTGTATATTACTATTCAATTTATTCAGTAACATTATTGAAGAAACATTTTTACCCATTGAATGGCACTGGGGTACTTGTTGAAAATCAGTTAGCCATACAGTACAGATTTATTTCTGGTCTCTTTAATTATATTCATTTTGTCTATATGTTGATTCCTATGCTAGTACAGTACTGTTCTGAATATTGTTAGATTTGTAATGAATGTTCAAATCAGTAATGTGAGCCCTCCAACATAGTTCTTTTATAAAACATTGTATATATTTGATCCTTTGAAATTCCATAGAATTTAAAGTCTGAATTTTCTATTTATGCACAAAATTTGACTTGTGATTTTATAGGAATTTCATTGAATATGTAAATTGCTCTGTGTAATATTGAGGCGCTAACAAAATTCACTTATTCATGTCTTTTTATTTCTTAAAAATAAAATTTTTTATTTCTTAAAGCAATGTTTTGGAGTGCAACTGTATGAGTTTATCATCTCCTTGATTATATTTATACCTAAGTATTATGCTCTTTTGGATGCTATGTAATAATGGAATTGTTTCCTTAATTTTTTTTCTCAAATTATATATTTCAAGTGGATAAAGGTAGAGCTGGTTTTTAGTATTGATTTTGTATCTTGCAGTTTTGCTGGACTAGTTTATTAGCTCAAATAGCCTTTTATGGTGATTTCTTTAGATATGCTCCATATAAGATCATGTCATCTATTCATGATATGAATATTTTACTTTTCCATTTCCAGTTTAGATAACGTATATTTATTTTTCTTGCCTAAATGTTCTGGCCACAACATTCAGTACAATGTTAAATAAATGTGTTAGAGTGAACATTTTTATCTTGTTCCTGATTTAAAGAGAAGGATTTTAAGAATTCCACTGTTGAATATACGCTGGTTGTATTTTTTGAATATATAAGTGCCATTTATTATTTTCAGTAAATCTCTTTCTATTCCTATTTTCTGAAGTGTTTTTATGATGAAAGGATGTAGAATTTTGCCAAGGATATTTTCTGCATTTGTTAAGATAATCATGTATTTTTCTTTTATTCAATTAAGATAGGGCAGTCTACTGTTTTTGGTATGATGAATTACTCTTGAAATCCTGGGATAAGTCCCATTTAATCAAAATTGTATTTAATATGCTTCTGGATGGGGATTTCTATTATTTTGTTGAGGATTTTTGCATTTCTATTGATAAATAATGTTGATCTTTTGTTTACATGGCTTTAATATCAGGAAAATGCTGAATTTATACATGAAGTATGAAAAGTCTCCACTCTAGCCTTTTGAAAGCATTTGAAGAGGACTACTGTGATTAATTGAAAAATATATAGAGATCATTGGGAAAGCCATTTTGTACCAGGCATATATTTGTTGGAGTGCTGTTGATGATTGACTGAATCTCCTTCTAAATATAAGTCTGTTTCTATTTTCTACCACTTCTTGAGTTTGTTTTCATAAACTGTAGTTTTAGTAAATTAGCCATTTTAACCAGACAATCCAATTTGTTGATGTGTAGTTGCTCACAGCATTATTCTCTAATCATCTGCAGTTTTTAAAGTTTGGTAGTCATTTTCATTTCTGATTTTATCTATTTGAATCTTCTTAATTTTGTTGTCAATATAACTAAATGTTTTTTTATTATTATTATTGTTACTATTTCATTTATTTTTTCTCCAGTCTATTGTTGCCTTCTACTTGCTTTTTTAAATTTTTTTTTATTTATAATAGTAGTATGTATTACAATTCATAATGCACATATATAGCATTTTTTTTTTTTTTTTTTTTTTTTTTTTTTGGTACTGGGGATTGAACTCAGGGGCACTGGACCACTGGGCCACAACCCCAGCCCTTTTATGTATTTTATTAGAGACAGGGTCTCACTGAGTTGCTAAGTGCCTCGCCATTGCTGAGGCTGGCTTTGAACTCGCGATCCTCCTGCCTCGGCCTCCCAAGTGCTAGGATTACAGGCGTGCGCCACTGCGCCCAGCTTATAGCATCTTTTTACATACAACTATTTGTTTACAAAGTATTTTTATGCCATTCAGGTCCTCAAAGATGCATTTAGGATAATGATATCCATCTCATTCAACCACCTTTTCTTTTTTCTTTTTCCCCCCTCCCTCTCCCCTTACTCCCTCCCTTTCTCTCCCTTCCCTATGACCATTCTAGTGTTCCCTGTTTTCCAAGAAATATCCATACTGCTTTCCATATTGGTTGCACCATTTTGCAGTTCCACCAGCAATTATGAGTGTGCCTTTTTCCCCACATCCTCTCCAACATTTATTGTAGTTTGTGTTCTTAATAGCTGCCATTCTGACTGGAGTGAAATGAAATCTTAGAGGAGTTTTTTTTTTTTTTTTTTTTTTTTTTTTTTTTTTTTTTTTGTGGTACCGCGGATTGAACTCAGGGGCACTTGACCACTGGGTCACATCCCCAGACCTTTTTTTTTTTTTTTTTTTGTATTTTATTTTAGAGACAGGGTCTCACTGAGTTGCTACGTGCCTAGCCATTGCTGATGGCTGGCTTTGAACTCGCGATCCTCCTGCCTCAGCCTCCCAAAGTGCTGGGATTACAGGCGTGCGCCACCGCACCTGGCTCTTAGAGGAGTTTTGATTTGCATTTCTCTAATTACCAAAGATGTTGATACAGTAATTTGCAGCTAAAAATTTCTGACTTAAAATTTATTTTACTATATATCCTATCAATCTTTCTTTGTTGTGATTTCATTTCATTTGTCACAAAATATGTTCTAATTTCTTTTGTAAATTTATCTTTGACTTATCTGTTGTGTGTTGTTTAATTTTTATACATTTGTGGATTCCTTGTTTTTGAATTAAATTTTATTTTTTAACTTACAGAAAATTATATTATTTCAATTTTTATATCTATTGAAGCTTTCTCGGTATTTTATTGTATACTTGGGAAAATGTTTATTCTTTTATTTTTGTGTGAGGCAATCAGTATATTTTCAATTAGTACTACCTGGTTTGTAGGAATAATCAAGTTCTCTATTTCCTTATTGTTCTTTCATCTAACTTTTCTATTCATTGTTGAAATTTATGTATTGAAGCTGGCAAATACTGATATATATATATATATATATATATATATATATATATATATATACATATATATATATATTTAATTGAAGTTGGACACAATACCCTTATTTTATTTATTTATTTTTATGTGGTGCTGAGAATTGAACCCAGGGCTTTACAAGTGCTAAGCAAGTGCTCTACCACTAAGCCACAAGCCTCTGGCAAATACTATTGAAGAGCTATTTTATTTTTCTTTCAGTTCTGTGATTGTTTGCTCAATATCTTCTGGTACTGTATTGTTAGTTGTATAATATTTATAATGCTGACATTTTCCTGATGGATTGACCTCCATTAAAAGTAAAATAAAATGTTTACATATATTTTATATTGCATACATGTATTTTTCCTGAATATTATATTTTAACTTTTTATAGATAAGCTTATACAGATAAAAAGATATTTTTGAGAAAATATAAAGTAATTGTATACATACATTTTTTCATTTGTTTATGTATTCATCTATACAAACACATATATTCTGTATATACACACACACACATATGAATTTCTTTAGAAAATCTAAGCTTTGAATAGATACTGTAATTGTGAACCAGAATAAAAATATGGTGGCCTTTATCTGGACTGGTAAATGTCCTTTGCTCTGGGGTGATGCAACCCTGGAAGAATAAATCCTATGGAGAGCAGGGGGACTGGGCTTGAACTCCCATATACCCTCCTCAGTCTTCAGCTTGTACACAGAAACCAGACCTCAAGTCCTTTCAGAAGAGTGAGAACTGAATAAGTCAATTTTGGAGAACATAAGCATATGTATTCCTCAGTAATTAAGAGCGTGACTAGAAACCTGCAGGAGGATGCAAATGAGCTGTGCTACAACTGAACTCCAAGGTTGTTCAGGAGGAAAATCTCAGACTAAATTATGCCCACGTGTGACTTCAAAAGCAACAAATTAATAATAGACATAAAATCAGCCTACAACCCACCCAAAGTCTCAGTGTTCTGCTTGTTTTATTCTAAAAACACCAATAATGAAGATACCTTAGTATTCAAAAAAATTCAATTTACTGTCAAATCAGGCTCAGATGATTTGGAGACTGTTTTCAGGGGTCAACATGGCCTACTTTCCTCATGGATAAAGGTGAGAAAACTAGATTCTTCTACACAGTTGTGACAGTCATTTCACCAGGGATATTTTTAACACAGTTATATTTATTATTAAATCATTGATTTTACCAATAGAAAAGTATGCTTAATATTTATGCTGCTAATTAGAAAGACCTCTTTTGTGATAATTAGAAACAATGAAAATGAAAGCATGTCCAACTGCTAACACTTGAGTGGATCTCCTTATTGAAAACTAATTATTCATGTGCATATTGTGTATTTCTGATATGGGGAGCATATCCCTCCGGGGGTGAGTATAAAACAAAACAAAACAAAACACAAAATGTTGCACTGTCTAAACTGAGGTATTGTAAAAACAACTACAGATACCACAATAAGAAAAATTATAAACTTGACCCATATTGTAGATTACAAATCAAAAGGATCCATAGCCAGCTTTAGGGTTATTTAAAGATCTATTCAAATCATGGTAGGTTGCTAAACCCAACAGAATTTTATATAAATTTTAGAAAAAAATACTATTATTATTTACCTGAGTCAGTAAAGTACACCCTGGGCAGAAGTTCAGAACATAGAGATATATATACAAGTGAAATAGAATTTATTAGCCTTAATTAAATTGGAAATTTTAACTAATAAAATATCATAATTATCAATTAGTCATTTTAAATCTACAACATGAAATAATTTATATAATGGTAATTTATATTGTTAAAGTAATATTAGACTTTATTCCCCTACAATGAATACCACCTTCCCAAATATAATAAACTTGTGTCAGTATTACTTACTAAGCTATTTATTTTTACTACTGATAACAAAATTCAAATGATTTTCTCAATATAAGTTGGGGTTTCTTCCTTCCTTCCTTTCTTTATTCATTTCTTCCTCCCCCCTCTTTCTTCTTCTTTTTTTTTTTTTTTTTTTTGTGGTACTGGGGATTGAACTCAGGGGCACTCGACCACTGGGTCACATCCCCAGCCCTTTTTTGTATTTTATTTGGAGACAGGGTCTCACTGAGTTACTAAGTGCCTCGCCATTGCTGAGGCTGGCTTTGAACTCGCGATCCTCCTGCCTCGGCCTCCCAAAGTGCTGGGATTACAGGCATGCGCCACCGCGCCCGGCTACCCCCCTCTTTCTTCTTTTTATGTCTTGGGATGGAACCAGGACCTCTCTCATCCTAGGCAACCACTCCAACACTAAGTCCCCCCACACACCCTCACCCCATCCCCCACCCCCAATCAAGGAGTTTCATTTTATCTTTATGCAGCTTCCCTTTGCAATGAGCAGACATTCTCCACAACAAATGATGGGACTGAAGAATCAAACCTCAATTTTTAAAGTGAAATAATTACTATACGCTACAGCGTGAGTTTTGATCATAATGATATGTGTGCCATTGAACTATTAAACCATGTCAATTCTTTATTCTGTTAAAATACTGCTTTTGGCTTCTTCTGGGAACCAGTATATTACCTTCAAAGAAAGACATTTAGTATTATCCATGGCTCAACTAAATGTTCAATATTTCCCCTGGTATTTTGTGAAATGTTGAATGAACTGAGTTTTCTTTCAAAGTTTTGTAGTTGAAAATAATTACGTTGCTCTTCCCTCATCAGTGTGTAAAATATTTTTGAGCAGACTAGGTCCCAAGCCTGGAATGTGGAAATTAATTAGCATTCACACCACCCTGGGCGCTGCCATCCCTGGAGGATTATAATAATGAGTTTAGACATTAACTACACATGTGAAGGGCACCTTGTACTGTTATGCCTTAATGCTATACAAATATACATAGCCCTTGGACAAAATATGGCAAGGATTCAGTAATACCACAATCCTCATTTACCAGAATGTAGAAGTTCATGGTGCTTCCATGTAAGTGTAACATACTTTTCTCCTACACCCAAATACTGTCTCAACAAACATTTCTAACAGTCTTCTCTTAAAATTTGCATAACAAATAACCACATCAAATGAATATCAAATATTTGACATAATAAATAATCACATAATGACATAAAATAGTTATGTCATAATTACATCAAATACTCACATTTAAAGCAATATGACATTTGGTTCAATGATCCCTTCAAATTAATTACAAGAGCTGTGTTTAGAAAAGCATTGATTTATCAAAACAAAGCCAATTTTGGATAATGGCACACATAATTTCAGTTGGCTTCTCTGTTTTACTTCTTTCCTATAATCTCACCAGGTGTTGGCTTAGTTTCAAATTTAGTCAAAACATTTGCTCCAAGTAGAATTTTAAAAATTAACCTACCTTGGTTAATTCACAGCCTGACTAAACAGATAATTAAAACCTACAGACACAGATCCCTGCTAAATTGCTGTAGCTTGAATGAATTTCTGGAGTAGATTATTAGTTGTACATAAACTGGAAATAACTGAATCAGCCAGCAAGGAAAATATACCAAAATCATTGTTTCCATTTTTGACATGTTTTTCTAAAAAACAATCTCTTTGATTAATATAAAGAGTGGAGCATCTGAACAATTTATGAAATCTGCATTAGATTTAAAATCTCTTTTGCCTCAACTTTTCTCAACTACTGCCCTGTTCATTATACCACTTTAGAATGAAATTTATCATCAAGGAAGTTTCATTTGGCTTAGAATTATATTGTGCTTTGAAAAGGTGGATGTGTTGAGACAAATGAAGGAATTAGATCATAGATGTTGTTAAAAGTATTTAAATGGCTATTCATGGATAATTGACATATAATTGCAAATTAGATTCTTGTTCAAAGCTACATTATGAAAACTTTCTACTTTTATATTTATCAAATTTTAAAACTGTCTTGAATTACTACAGAAATATAGATTATAATTATTTCAGAATTGTTAGTCCTAGAGGAAATTGCATATATAAAATTCCCCAGCACATCTCCAGGAACAAATTCTTGTAACATTTTCTTCTTTTCATGAATTTGCACATGGACAGGTCCATGAATCAGGTGTTTTAAATGTTGTAGACTTTCTGTCTTCCATGTGTTACTTTAAATTTGAATATGTCTCATATTATCTCTGACTCAAATGGTTTTTGGTTAAAACTAAAAAAAAAAAAAAAAAAAAAAAAAATAAAAAAAAAGACATCTAGGTAGCCAGAAGATCAAAGAAGTAATATGGATAAAACTTCCATAAATATATTCTTGTCATATTTATTAGCTCATTATTTATTATTGGCCTTAAAATAAAAACTTCCCATATTTATTTTTATTACATACTCACCCAAGAATCCATGTTATTCTACTTTTGGATTCTTGTAGAATGATGCCAAACTTTCTGAAACATCACACTTCTCTTGCCTAGTCCAGGATATGTCTGTGAGAATCCACTGTGTATTTACGTTGTCTTAGGATTTGAAGATAATGATCTTGAAGAGAAGTGTCTTGTGAACCTCATTTGGACATACCAATTAAAAGCCACAAGCAATACAATATTAGGTGGGGAAAATGCCAAAACAGAAAGTTAAATGTGGTTCAGGTTAAAGAATTAGATATTAGAGCACAGTGATTAGGGCCAGGTAAATGAAAGACGATTAAAAAAAAAAAAAAAAAAATAGGGACCTTTCCGATCTTAATGAAAAATTAAATGTAGTTCCAATGGAAATTCCAATGTGATACTTATTCTAAAGAAAGGAGTTCTAAAACTGACCAGAAAAAGAATGATACAAATCATAGGTAAATAAATGATTTCAAAGCAAATGTTTCTAGGAAAAGTAAAATTTTGGAAAATTTCTGTCTTTACCTTCTATGTCATAATAGATCCACCAATTCAGAAGCATCCTATGTCATAATAGATCCACGATACAATTCAGAAGCTTAGGTTAAAATTAAACTATAAATTATAATGCTGAATATTTAAACAATACTCATTTAGACAATATTCTATATGTAAAAGCAATAAAATACAGAAAATAAACTACATAAAAATCTAGTACTTCTAAACACATAGAATACATTAAAAGATCATAAAATAAACCCAAAGCATTTATTAAAAGGTTTTAAAAAATGAATGCCTGATATCACTGAGGCAAACATTCCAGCCTGGTGTTTTCTAGATATGTTGATAGGCAACCATGGGCAAATACGACAATCAAGCAATTGAAATGTGACCAGTCTAATTTGAGAAGTGCTAAAATATAAAATATACACCTAATTTTGAAGATATGGAAAATTAAAATATGAAGTATTTCAATAATGTCATATTGATTATATATTGAAATGATAATACTTTGTATTTATTAAGTTGTATAAAGTATATTATTAATATTTATCTCACTTATTCAATTTTAACTTTAGTAATTAAGCTATAGGAAAATGTAATCATTGTGTATGTGCTTCACATTATATTTTGGAAAGCACAGACCTAGAGAGTATGGGAAAAACAGTACCATACTGTCAGGTTGCCTCATACTCATAAAGTTTGTTCAGAGCCTTGGTCAGGATGATGATAGTGCCAATGATTACAGTAATGACAATGACAATGATGATCTTTTTATGTTAACTTTGCATTTTGGAATTTTCTGCTATTCTCATACTTTCTCACAATCTTTCTCTTCACCCTAAATTTGATGCTTGCAAAGTTGAGCATCTTCAGATAACGCTGGCAGTTTCCTGATTTACCTAAAGGTTCTGAAATGTTCATTGGCCTCAGCCAAACAAGAACAAAACACCAATGAACTATGAATAAAACCCACACCAAACTGATTGCAAAGAATGAAGAAGGACAGAGAGTGAAAATCCTCATTTCAAACATTACATTTTAGCAATAAATCCTTCTCACTTATTATGGTGCCATATAGAGAAGGGATTATTGAGTCATTTCTGTGATTTTTCAAGTATCATTGGATAAAGGACAAGTCAGATCTAAAAAAAATGTAGACGTTTTAAAAGAAAGGTTGTGCCTGGGAATTTATCCTGAAACTATGTCACTCCTACTTCCTTACGCTGCCTCCATTCCCCAAAGCAGCCACAAGGACCAACAGAACATCACAGCTGATAATATAACTAGTCTGGGACAGTACACAATAAAAGGTAAGAAACACTTCACTTTGATTAAATAGTCACATCAATGGATTTGTGTGAGATTGTGAAAATAACAGATATCACATAAATTATGCAGGAGGGGATTATCTATTATTATTGCTGCTGTCATTTTTCTTACCTAGACATAATTTATGTACCAACAAATATCAATTACATATTTTTTTTATTTGAGGAATAGGTAATGATATGAAGATGCGCATTAAACATTTAAAAATGATCCATTATTCCTTTATACAAACATGGCTATAGATAACATTTAACTTATGTATATTTACATAGTGAATTTACATTTCCATATGCATTGTGTGCTATATGCATGTTGTTTGCAATTGCTTTTTTACTTATCAGCGTGAAGTTTCCATTGTAGTGACATTAAGAATGGCAGATGAGAAGAACCTTGTGTGATCTCTCCAGTAGAGGAGGCTTTTGTAATTTTAGGGTATTTTTGCCCACAATGTCTCCTAATTTGGATTCATAACTGAGAGAATCTCCTTGATAACTAGCTATGGCTGCTAGGACACTGAATTAATAATTGTCCAGTTGAAGTAAAATCATTCCACCACCTGGCCCATAACCTTTCTCTTCCTGTTGAATGGCATATGCTACCATCTACATTACTTTGGATTACTTTTAATAAAAAACTGAGTGTAATTACATAATAAAATAAAGATACATATTTCTCATATAGAAAGAAATTCAGAACAAGGAAGTCTAAGTGCAGGTAACACACTCCAGTAGGTGACAAGGGACCCAATCTTTATTTCTACCAACTTTAGATTATTACTTGCGTACCCACTTGGCATGACAGTTGCTGTACCTACCAATCATAATTGGTGAGGAATCAGGAAGGCAGAGCCTTTTGTTCTAGAGCTATGTTTTGTTTGGACTGTGTTTTTAAATAGGACAAAGATAGCTGTCTGCTTTCTCACAGATTTAAATGTGAACATACTTTCACTGAAATTTAACTATCCATAACTGGATCAAAGGGCAACCAACTGTTTTAAGTGAGTATTTGGGGGTACTTCTCAATGTACACTTTTCTAATCTGAAGCAGGGTGGGGTCTGTTGGAAAAGGGATCTGAACATTGAGGAGACAATCAGCAGATAGATTTGGGTTTGACTTATCTTCTAATCTACAAAGATTTTTAATAAGAATTTTTAGACACTTTGAATCGATGTCCTCATCTATAAAATAATGAAATAATGTCTATCTCTGCATGCTATGAGAAGTTAATAAGGCAATGTCAGTCATCAAGTGAAATAGCCAATTCTTATTGTGTCCCCAACATTGTGTTGCTTTCCATAAAGGGTGAAGTTTGTGAAGACACAGGTTTATGCATATTAAATGTGAACAGTTGTGTTTTGTCAGTACATGAAGTTGAAATTAATAAAAATAAGAAAGCATTCTGAAATAAGTGTATGCTGTCAAAAGCATGTGACTGGTAAGGAAAAATATTTTTCTTATCAGTCTTCTAGCAAATATAATTAAGAACTAGTACTAAATGCACCAAATGCTTAACATGTGCAATAAAACCACAATAATATAAAAGTATTGAAATGTCACACTTTTGTATATTTTATGGGGCTTTGAGCATTTCTTGGGTGCATAGTTAATCAGAAAATGATATATTCAAATATAAATAAAATCTATTATTTTAGTTTACATTATTATTTTAAACAAGAATGTGTTGTAATTTGAAAGCATTCATATAGCATCTGTATATCAATCTTTTAAGTAAAATTCACAGAGCATGTCAATTGTCAAAGGCTGGATTATAATTTGGGTTTTGAATAAAAAATAAATATGTTTCTAACTATCAATAAATGGACATTTTGTTACTTTTATCAGAAGAATTAAGAAAGTATCTCATATTTGAACCTAAAATAAAAAATGAATGAGAGTGGACAGACACAAAATGTTAACAAGGCAACATACATTTTTAAGTGCAAAGCAAAGGTAACCTGAAATCAGAGAAGAAACCAGGTGTTTTCAACCCTTCACTCCCTTTCTGTTCGGCCCAGCCTCATTTGATGGGAATACCTCATTATAAGGCACATGAACTTCCAGGATACTTTCTTAATAGTTCTCCATATCTTAACATCCTCTATTCTCCATATTCCTACCCTTCATCCATCCATGAAAGCTACCATTCTAAATCATAGTTTTATTTCATCACTCTTGTGTTAAAAAACCAAGACGACCTTAAACAGAGGAAGAGTCGCTGTATTTAATAATCAAGCTTTGAAATACCTTTCTGGTCTTCTCTCCCAGCATTTCTTCTCTCTGCTCAGAGCCTGTACTTATGAAGCCAAATAGATTTGGGGACAGTATTCCTTGCTATTCCATCTAGTAAGCATCTGTTTCTCCTCAGTTTAGCACATCAAAATCTTGCAGAGGACCAGTTTCAATTCCATATTGTTAAGAATCCTTTCTGGACCTTCCTAGGTTGATTCAGTTATTCTCACCTTTGGATTCCCATGACATTTTATTTATATTTACGTTGCAGAATTTGTGATAACTTCACCTATTTTCTAATTAGCCATGAACTTACTCCGTCTCCTACGGGGTCAAAAGTTCTTTTTTTTCTGTATTACTCAGCACTAGTTTGAGGATATGTACAGAGCTGCCCCTGTAAATGAACTGCATTGAATCATTTCCATAAATCTATGTCATCCAGACAGTTACCATTTTACATCCTATAATTTATTCTGTTTTAATATTTACTGTTCTGGAATCAGTGTCCATTTGCCTTTGTGACATGCTGGGATGAACGCTGACAAAGCATTTCCCTCCAGGTCCACCTTGCGAAAAGTTCCAGACCACCTTCCAGCCTTCTGCTAACATCGTCTGTTTTCTCAGATGATCCTTCACTTCTCTTTCCGTTGCAGATTCCTAGGTCGTACACAGTGCATTACACAGAGATTCAGCTTTCTTCCAGGAATGTCTCTTGTAAAAACCAGCATGTCTTCTTTAACAGTAATTATTTTAGGTCCATGTGGTGAGGAATTTCCCTATTGATCTCTCTTATGTTGCCCTCTCTCAGTGTCTGTGCCCTCCTCAGGAGAGAGAGGAAGCTGCTGACCTTGACACTTTATTTTCAAAGAATTTTTCATCCGTAAATATTCCAGGGAAAATGGAAAAGTCCGTGGCCAGAATTAAGCATTATTTATCCTCATGTTTTTCTCTGTGATTATATTTCTTTTCTGGGAAGAAACCAAATAAATATATTCAGAACTTCATGTAATTAGCACCATGACGTCTCACTTGGAGACGAGCATTGTTACTGAGGAAAATGAAAGCTCATTTTTATTTATTCTGGCTTTAGTTTTCACATATGTAAAATGTGAGTTATTTAGGTAACATCTGTTCTCTTTCTTAAAGTTCTTTTTTTTTTTTTTTTTTAAATCTAGTTGACATTAATATTAAAACCCCAATTAGTCACATTTAGGAGAATAGATACTAAATCATTCTCAAAGTTACGAATTGTGTAATATCAGAGTTGGAGGGAAACATCAAGATCACTTAGTCTAGCCATTCTCCCCGTGGTAGAGATCTCATATTAGCATCCATTCAAGGGGAACACTTTCTGTCAACTGAATCTATTCTGTAGTAATGTTTATATTACATCAGAACTTAACCTCCAGGAAACCCTTATAGTGTCCCTTTTTCATCCTTTACTCTGATTTAGCTATAGGTAAAAGTCTAAAGTCCCCCAAAATTATACCTCTAAAATTGTGGAATAAGGCCCACCACCACCACTTTGAGTAAGTTCCTTTCAGCCAGCTCTGACTTCATGTGTGGAAGGCAGAATTCTGAAGAGAATGCTTCTCAGCCTGGGTCCACACCCTACTTCCCAGGACTGGGAATAGGATGAGCTATCACTGTAGTGATTAGGCCATAGAATGTGGCATAGCTGAATTGAAGAGAGGAATTTTCCAAGAAGGCCTGAGTTAGTGGTAAGAACCCTTCAAAGCAGAGCACCTCCTTTGGGGACAGAAGAGGTGAGAAATAAATACTAAGTACCAGAGGGACTCCGTCCTTGGGCTGGTCTTGAAGAAAACACACATGGAATAGTGCAGGTGGCTTTTAGGAGAGACCCACACTTAAAACCAGCCAGGGAATGGAGATCATTTTACAACTTCCACCAAGGAACTCACTGCACCAACGACCAACAGGAGCCTGGAGGTAAATGTGCCTGTGTGTCCTGCAGATGAGAACTTAAACTAGCAAGCACCCTGAGCCCAGGTTGATGATACCCTAAGCAGAGACAAAGCCACACCAGGAGAAGTTTATGACACACAAAACTGTGAACTGATAAATGGACATTGTTTTAAACTGTTAAATTTGGGGCAAATTGTTACGTAGTAACAGAGAAAAATGATATATCAACTAAGAAAGAAATGGCACAGAAAGTATTTTAAAATAAAGTACTGACAAGGCTGGAGTTTTTCTTAAAATCTCGCTGAGGGACAAAGAGACTTTTCCTCAGAAGACAATGTTTTCCATTATGTTGGGATGATGAAAATGGTGATATGTTTGTCATAAAGACTGACATTACATGTGAATCAAATCATAGCTGGTTAATATTTAAAATTTCCAGATATGAGTTATTCAGTGATCAGCATTTGAAATCTCTATATAAATAAACTAAATGAATCAAA
The DNA here is from genome assembly GCA_025594165.1 of Tamias sibiricus. Classification (NCBI taxonomy): domain Eukaryota; kingdom Metazoa; phylum Chordata; class Mammalia; order Rodentia; family Sciuridae; genus Tamias; species Tamias sibiricus. The sequence goes on from CM046671.1 coordinate 19,952,631, forward strand.
GCAATTACTTCATTAAGAGCATTGAATTCTTTGTTGTCAAATATTGTGGTCAGAAAAATTCTTCTCATTTGTTAAGGAATGTTCTTATACAAAAACTGCACTCTTAACTGAGCAATTAGAAGAAAATACCGCTAATACTTATGAGCTATTACTTTGAGCCCTTCCTCTCATTATATGTGTTAACCCAAGAATAGGGGGTGATTACTACTATGATATCAATGTTATTTTGCAGATGGGGAAACTGATTTCCCTAAAGCTATGGAGGTCGTGACTGTGAAAGGGGAACAAAGCAGTTTGAGGTCCACAGTCTCTCCACTAGCTTTCTACTCTTCATGTATGTGTGACAGGAGGAGATCATTTTCCCTAATTTTACAAGAAACTAAAACTTCAAGGTAAATATCCTTTCAGCTTAGGAAAAATTATAAAATATAAACAAAGATATAATTTTCAATAATATCCTGTTTCTTTACCATCTGATATGATTACATGTGCCTCCCACAAGTCTCCCATTCCCTTGCCTCCCTTTCAGTGGCCAGTGTACTAGAGCACTATTCTTTTCTTTAGGAAATTTATTGTAAAATAAATCCAGGTATAGAGCAAACAACTATGGTTCATGGTTTGTAACAAAGAAAACATTGATATAAACACCAGCCAAATGAGAAACTAGAACATTACATATTTCTGATTTTTAATGTCTTTAAGATAAATATTTTAACGCAAGATTGTGATTTCTTTTTTGATCTATGAGGTATGTAAAAGCGTATCACTCAATATCTAAACATGTGGGTCTTCTAGTTGCCATTTTTATCAGTTTATAGTTTAATTGATTTTCAGTCAGAAGGTGATATGCATGATTTCTGTCATTAAAGTTGTGTTAAGCCTTGCTGTATGGCACAACATATGGTCAACTTTTGTAAATGTTCTGTGCAGGTTTGAGAAGAATGCATATTCTGCAGTTTTTGGAGTGCAATAACTTGATCAGTAAATCAAGTTTACTACTCCTGATGTCAAAGTCTTCTCATCTTTCTAATTTTGGTGTGGTTGTTCACATGTTGAGAGAATTGGGATAAAATATCTCACTATAATTATTGGCTTGACTATTTCTCCATTGTTTGTGTCAGTTTTGTTGTGTAATTGTGAGATTTTAAAATTTCTTAAGTGCTTTTGTCTTTTATAAAATGTTCCATGTGTTTCTAGTAATACATTGAAGTCTATATTGCTTGTTTGATATTAATATTTTCACATTGGTAATAGTTAGGTACTCTTCTGGTAATAGGAGTGCTTGGATGAAGTATATTTATTCATATTTTTCCTCTTCATGTTTGTATTTTAGATATTTCTATTTTCAATAACAAATACTTGGGTCAATTCTAGCAGTTGGATCAATTTTATTAGTTGTATTGGTTTTACAAACATTGACTTCAATTTGAATATTGAGAACATTTACATTTATACATACAATATTTAAAAATGTTTCAATTTGTGAAACCTGTTTGGATTGATTGTGTAATTTTACTCTATTTTGTTTTTGTAATAATACATTGAAATCCGTTCATTTTTTTTTTTACTCTTCATTTAAAAGATTGCTTAAAATTTACCCCATGAATATTTTTTAGTAATCTGATTTTAATATTAATTGGAACTATTTTTTTCATTTTAAATATTGTATGTTATGTGATAAGAATTGTACTTACTTGACAGAGATGTCATTGTTATTGTTGTTTAATATAAACCATATCAATTTATCTTTATTCTTTTTTTTGTTCGTAATTTCTTCATGCATCTCTGAGCTTCCATCTATAAAGTTTTTAACTGGGCGCCCTTCACTTATAATAAAGTAAATTGGAGTAAATTGGAATAAGTAAATTGGAATAAGTCAGTGTCTTCTCTATTATTCTGAATAATCCATGGCTCCTTAGAAGAACAACAGGATTTCATGTGTTCTCTCTCCCAGCCTCCTGCTACACACACACACACACACACACACACACACACACACACACACAAATACACGCATACCTTGGTTACTTCTATGTCTCTTTTTTCTCTCAAATTTTAAAAATAATACATACTGATCATCTTGCTTATTACATTTGTGTCCCCTTTCTAATGATTTCTGACAGTAGTAAAATGCTCAGATGCTAATGGATATGTTAGTCTACCCCGTCCCCAAATAAATATCCCTTTTCAATTTCCTTAAGTAATTTTAAATGCATATTGAAACCCTTTTTATTTTGCTATGTTTGATGAAGAATTCCAAACCAGTCATTTCTGAAACCCTCTTCCACTATTGGAATTTCATCCTTATCCAGATAAATTGATAATACATAGACAACATGGGAAGAACTTCTGTTCACTAATGTTCAGTTTTTCTGTTTTCAAACTTGGAATAGTCCCTTGAAATCTACCAGCAGTCTGTTTCCTTGCAAACCAGTGGGACACCAGAGTTTTTGCTTGTGTCTTTATTGTTGTTCCCTGAGCTAAGAACACTCTGCCTATAGAGCAGCCTGCAGGAAATCACCTCATGGTTTCCTCATCAAACACTGAGGCTCCATTTTTCTTGAGACACACAATTTCTCCTAATTCTACAGTGTGTGATAACTTTCCTGTTTCTCAAAGACAGCTTTGTTTCCTCCAGGATAAAGAAAATTATTTTTAAGGAACAAAACAAGTTTATTAAGCTATTTTTCTCTATGCTCTGCCAGAAATGTAGAAATCAAATATTTTCATTAAATAGCTGAGCAATTGATTGTCATTGAGAATGGTACAAGTTTGAGCAGAAATAAATCGGTAAAAGTACATAAAAGAGTGTGCAAACAAATTTAAATGTATTATTCTTCTTGTTATGTTTCTTTCAAGAGTGTGAGGTAACACAAGGTTCAAGTTGCCAAACCAGTCTTTATATAATTAGACATTATCCAGTATCATGCATCATTAGTGGGATTTCCCAGTTCCTTTCTCTGCACACTTGATTTGCATTGGCCTAAGATAATGAACACAGTTTTTAGTTGAATAGTGTGATCACCTCACTTAAGAAGAAATAGAGTAATTTAGTTAATCAAACATCTTCATTTTTATATTCAGATATGATAAAATATTTTCCTGGAAGTTAGGCCCTACAAATCAGATGTTAAGAAATTAATTACCATAAAAGCAATCTTGAAGAACCAGGCTTTTTTTTTTTTTTTTTTTTTTTTTTTTGGTACAGGGGATTGAACTCAGGGGCACTCGACCACTGGGCCACATCCCTAGCCCTCTTTTTTTTGTATTTTATTAGAGACAGGGTCTCACTGAGTTGCTAAGTGCCTCGTCATTGCTGAGGCTGGCTTTGAACTTGTGATTCTCCTGCCTCAGCCTCCCAAGTGCTGGGATTACAAGCATGCGCCACCATGCCTGGCCAATATTTTATAAATAAGCATTCAATAGATAATCAAAACCTTTTGCATTCATTTGTTCCATGTGCTCTGTCATGATTATGCTCTCCAGGAAGTTCGACCAGGTCTTCTCGCTTCATCCTTTCCTGAGCGTATTCAGGAAAAGGGCAGGAAGTAATCAGACAGACTGCTAAAATGCTTCAGAGAAGTGGTGACACCTTGAAAAGGGTAACCACATTTAAGAGAATGGTATAATGGTGAAAGCTGCATTAGGGAAGTAGTGTTTGCATAACTTGTACTTTGCAAGACCTTGGGTAACCACACATGCACAAATATCCCATGTGGAAGAGATGTTTCAAACATCACTTGCTTTGTGCAAAGAATAAGTGGTACCAAGAATAAGACCATCTCATGTTCGTTTTTTTGTAATCTCAGCACTTGGCACAGAAACTTGCTCATATCGTCTGCTCAAATAAATGCTTAAAAATATTTGCTGTTGATTTTTTTTCTTTGTGACTGAGAGATTTGTAGGAAACGAGAGATCTATTTTTATTCTGGAAAAGTAAAAAGAGCTTTGCATTTATCTTTCTGTGTTAATGCCTTGTTTGACCATGAGCACGGGCCTCATCCTTTATATGCAACAAAGTGGTCAGTTTAACTTCTATAGCTAAAGAGAGAAGAGTAGTACATCACCAGCATTTTATCTCACTTGCAAAAATGATACAACCTTACAGACAGGAGGATGCTCTAAATTCTGTTATACTTGTTTGAAAATAGGTACTTCCTCATTACATTTCATTTGAAAAATATCAATTCCTCAAGAGTAACATTATGAGGAATTGCTCCAAAATAATAGTGCATTTGCTATTGTGGCTGCGGCAGAAATGACCGAAGGACAGGAAGATCTGGCAAAGATCTCTTCACCAAGCCCGTCAAAAGTCTCCATGATTTCACTTGAAAGGAGTCAAATTTTTATTTGTCATGTTGCCTAGCTCAAGTCAGTCCAATATTTTGAATACACCATCCCACTCATAATAATTATTGGGATTCTAACACATGAATTGTATCTCTACCATGAAAGACTAAGCTTCAGCACTGTGAGTTTGATTAAACCACCCTAAAGCCAACAAGGATACCTTTTACCATTTGTTATTTGAATAAGAAAAAACTCACTGTACTTCTATGTCACGAAGTTATAAGGGGTTGAGGTTTTTAACCCTTTGTAACCCGGGGTAAGCTTCCTTTGTCCAGTAAAGTAAGCCAGAAGGGTCCACTGTAAGCTGCCTGTCAATGGCCAGCCACAGCGCCGCGGGAGAAAAACTCGGAGGCAGAGTAAAGCTATTACTACTTTTACTTCTACTTTCTTAGAGAGAGCTTAGAGAGAGAAAGAAAGATTTTTCTACTTTCTTCTTTCTTCTTTTCTTCTTAGCTTAGAGAGAAAGAAAGATAGAGCTTAACTTAGAGAAAGATTATTTTTAGAGCTTCTTTCTTCTTTCTTCTTTCTTCCTCGGGAGCCTCGGCCTAACTCTGACCAGCCCTCGGGAGCCTCGGCCTAACTCTGACCAGCAATTACTTCTTCTATCTGGTTTCTCTTCTGTAACTGCTCTGCCTACGTTCTGGCCGCTCTGATTCTTTTCTTCTCCGACCTGAACTCTTCTTCTGACCGACCGAGTGACTGCACGACTGACTGAATGAATTCTCCTTCGTTCTCCTAACTGGACCGCTTTCACCCGGTTATATACCATTAGCTTTGCGGGTGCCTACAGGTGCGTCACATACATATCAGGTGGAACTTACGGCTTCCAGCTAGCCGCAATAACCCTTCCTAATTGGGGCTCCTTCAGTCCACCTCAATGAAGATGCTAGATTGGGAAAGCGAAGGCCACGGCATTCCCTCCCCAGCCTTCAAAAGACACAGGAACATACCGGGGAGCCCGGTCAGTGGTCAGTGCTGAAGCTCAGGTTTATTTAGGAAAACGGCCAGTCTTATAGTGGACAGAAGCCATTCAGTAAGCAGCTTATAGAAGCAAGTAAAGAGCATGGGCACATCTCATAGGCAGAATCCTCTGCCCTATGCTTAGGGCGGTTTCGGTTCTCATGATACGTCACAGCCACGCCCCCTGCTTAGCTTAGGTCCGCAACAGGGCATGGTAATGTGGCAAGCAGCTGGAAAAGCCAGAGCTTTTCCATCCCCTTGGCAGACAGTGTTAAGGCCCGACACGTCTAGTGTGACAAAGGCTATGGCACACAATCCACTCCCAAGCAAGGTGAGGCCTCTCTTGCTGTGAGGATCAGTACAGTGTATCTTTTTTCTAATGTAGTTTTTCTGGTTATAAGCAACATACATTCTGTTGAGAATTGATCATGACCGAGATTCAGTAGAAGCAGTGAGGAAACCTAGCCAAGTTGTTAAGAGCCTAGACTCTGGTGCTATCTATACCAGCTGGATTAGGCTCAATCCATACCTATGCAGTGAACTTGGAGAATCAGGTTTTCCACTTCTGCCTCAGTTTCCCCTTCTATAACAAGAAATAAAACAGTATTTTTTTCTTTTGGTACCAGGGATTGAACTCAGAGGCACTCGACCACTGGGCCACATCCCCAGCCCTTTTCTGTATTTTATTAGAGACAGGGTCTCACTGAGTTGCTAAGTGCCTCACCATTGCTGAGGCTGGCTTTGAACTTGTGATCCTCCTGCCTCAGCCTCCCAAGTGCTGGGATTACAGGTGTGCACCACCACGCCCAGCTAAACAGTATTTTGTGAATTTACCTTAAAACAAATCTTCCTAACGAAGATTTATTTTTCTTTTTAATTTTCATTTTACAGTCTGTGTTTATTTGATTGCCTTTCATCTTCTGCATCTGAAAACTAGGAACTCTTATAACACAATAGCAAGTACAATATCCTCAATAAGTCTCACTGGCTTATTAAAAATATAAATGGTAGAAAATGCACATCTTTACAAATGCTAAATTTCATTGACAAACCATAACAATTTAATTTTTTTTTTCTGATAGTGGATTAAATTGAATCCAGGAAATACTCTAAACCATAATGCATCCAACTTAAAAAAAAAAATTACTTTTTTTTTTTTTTTTTTTGGTACTAGGGATTGAACTCATGGGCACTTGACCACTGGGCCACATCCCCAGCCTTTTTTTGTATTTTATTAGAAGCAGGGTCTCACTGAGTTACTAAGTGCCTGGCCATTGCTGAGGCTGGCTTTGAACTTGCGATCCTCCTGACTCAGCCTCCCAAAGTGCTGGGATTACAGGCGTGCGCCACCGCGCCCGGCTAAATTTACTTTTTTGAATTAAAAAAAAATACGGAAAAAAAAAGGTAATTCTATTCAGATTTTTGTTTATTACCAATTTGCAATTATTTTTTATTATGTAAATTACATATGTGAAAACAATATATTACAAAATAAAGTAACCTGATATAATTAAAATTGCAACTCTTTGTATTTATTTGTTTCATTAAAACTAAGGATCCTATATGATTTAATTTAGTAATTTTGGAATTTTTCATACTTTCTACAAACAGATAGTTTACTAGTTTGCTACAGGAAAATTGTTTTTAATGTTTCTCAAAGATTCCGACTCTTTAAAAATGAAGAGAAAATCACAATCTGCTAGTTTAGTTAATCATTGACATCTTTATAATATAAGCCACAGTGTTCCCCAAATACCCCTAAATTATTAAAATTTTTTGTCTGTGGATATTGAGAGATCTCCCTACAATTAACTAAGATTATGAGACTAAAGTTTTCTTCTTGTACTTTCTTCCTTTTCCTTCTCCTCCTCCTTCTCTTTCTCATGTTTTTCCTCTCTATAATGTTCTTGAGATTTTTAAAAATGGCCTTTTTGAAAGTCTGACAGATATTAATATATACGTATTAAAAATTGAGTTAGTTTCATTCCCACACTCAACTCTCTTCAAAGTTCTTGAGACCAAGATAGAAGCCATTTGTCTGGAGCTTGCTATGACACAAGACTTACTTAACACAGACTGTCAGTGCAGGTGGCCCTGGAGGTCCTGGGGTACAACTCCCCACACATCCACGTCACCCAGCTTTGGGACAGACTTAATGACTGCGCCATCACTGATAGAGCCTTGACTTCAATGTCTAGGAGAAACACTGGACTGAGAACTAGAGAACTAAATTAAATTAAAGCTACATAAATTATTTCACATTAAATAAATATATCTTTCTCAGTTTCTTTAAGTATATCAACAATAAAAAACCTTGAATGCCTATGTGCAGAATGATAGAAATATATATTCGAAAAGTTATTTTGTTAGTTATTTACAGTTGTTTTACAACCCTTATTAACAGACTTAATATGATCTGCATTATTTGTAAAGTGAAAAGGAAAACACTCAGTCCTGAATCAAATATCCTAAGTGCTTGTGAATGAGCTTAGAGTCTGTGATCAGTTACAGGAACATCATGTGATGCAACACTCAGGTGTCCAACCCGTATTACCTCAATATCTTTTCTAAGCCTCAGAAAGTCATCTGCCAGTAGACACAGGAGCACTGGGGGAAAAAAAAAAATCTATGCTTGGAAAGTTAAATCACAAACCAGTCAGCTAATTTCCCCCAAATGATCTATTTCTCCCTAATTAAAATATTTCCTAATTAAGATAATTTCTCTATTTCTACTTTAAAAACACTAAAGAGGATAAGTAGACCAAAGAGGATAGTGTTGTTTCCCAGGTACAACAATTTCCATTTAACTTCTCATTAACTCTTTTAAGGAGCATATGCTTCTACTTAACCCTTTCAACCATCTTTATTTTTACATAATCTGAAGTTACATATATGTTTAAAATAATTTTCTATTTAAAAAAAAGGCAAAAACTAAAAGAAAATTATTCATTAATAAAAGGCACAAGAAAGGTATAAGATGGTCAGGGTCTGTCTGAACTCACACACTGGGGGACTAAACGTGATGTAGCACAGAGAAGCAGCATTGTGGAATGAATGCGGTCTCTCCCAAATTCATGCGTTGAGAGAGCATTTGTAGGGGGGCCCTGAAAGAGAAAGAGAGTTAGTGAGCTCACAGGGATGGGGCCTTCATGATGGGATTAAAATCCCCTATAAATGGAGACACCAGACAGTTCTTTCTAGCCTGCTTTCTGCCTCTGGAGGGTGCGGTGAGAAGGTGAGCATCTACAAGCTACTCCCTCCCAGACAGCCCTTGATGGCACCTTGACCTTGGACTTTGAAAGTGGAGCACTGTGGGAAGTAAATGTCTGATTTTTAAGTCACCCAGTTTGTGAAATTTTTGTACCCAGGGAAAGTCTCCTGCTCACATTTTCACTTCTGTATATTTTCTACTTTTCAAGGATACCGCAATCTGTATCAAGATTTTATTAATTAAAGTTGTACTGTCCCACCCAGCAGCCACTACCACATGTGCCTATTGAGCACTTGAAAGATGACTGAATTGAGATGTGCTGTGTCACATGCATGGCAGATTTTGAAGACAATGCAAAAATGGAATCTAACATACACCTTTGTTGAATCTTTAAATTTAATTACAGCTTAACATATATACTGGTTGAAATAAAATATATTATTACATTTAATCAACAACTGTTTCTTGTTTAGGTATATATATGTATATGTATATGGTTGATGGACCTTTTATTTATTTATTTGTATGTGGTGTTAAGAATTGAACCCAGTGCCTCGCACTCGCTAAGCAAGTGCTTTTCCACTGAGCTACAACCCCAGCCCTTGTTTTGGTTTTTTTTGGTTGTGACTGTAAAATTGAAAAATTCTGTGTGCTGCTTGCATTTGGGGATCATGTCATTCTTCTGTTGGATAGCGTTGATGTTGACTTTCTTGTCTCTGAAAAACCAAGCCCTGACCAAGACAGCAAATTTTAATGATCAGTCATTGTCAAAATTTAAAAGGAACTTTCTAAGTAGAAATTATTAAGAGGTAGAATCATGACATGTTGGAAATGATTTTGGATTTTGGGAGATCTATTGTGATCAAGTTCATAGTGGATCAGATTTTATCTACTTCAATCAATGACTTAGAATTGGAGAAACCTGCCTAGAATACATTCAGAAAAAGAAAATAAGTTGTTAGAAGTAATAAATTACTGCTAACTCTTCATCCTTATTTTTCTCTTGTCAATTCCTCCAATGTCTAATATGATTTATTTTCACATACTCAAACTTAACTTTCGTTTATGTGAAAAATCAATACCATACTCTCTTCTGACTCATATATCTTTCATGGTGAAATGTTCAAAATATTTAAACTCACTAATTTCTAACAAAAGAAAACCAATTATAGTGACAAGTTTTTGTTACTCATCTCTCCTTTTACAGAATAGTTAGGTAAAATGCAGTTGTCATCCATGACCAGCCGTGCTAAATGCTTAGAATGATAAAATGGTAGATTAGATTACATCATAACATTAAATTTAAGTAAATACATTAGGGCAAGCAAAATTGATTATAGCATTTTGTATTTTGCAACCTGAAATTGCATTTTACAGTTTCAGGCTGGGTGTGGTGGTGCACGCCTGTTATCCCAGTGGCTCTGGATGCTGAGGCAGGAGGATTGTGAGTTCAAAGCCAGCCTCAGCAACTGCAAGGTGCTAAGCAACTCACTGAGGCTGTCTCTCTAAATAAAATACAAAATAGGGCTGGGGATGTGGCTCAGTGGTCGAGTATCCCTGAGTTCAATCCCTGATACACTGCCCCATGAAAACAAAACAAAACAAAAACATTTTAAAATAGATCAATACAAATGCAACTTCATATTGTGTATGTACTAACATAGATAGGCTAATAAATAGCTTTAGAGAAGACAGTGGACTAAGGTAAGACCCTACATTTCCCCCTTTCCAGTGAACCACAGTTCATAAGGGTTTTATGTTCATCACAATCAAAACAACTCCACCCATATTATTAGTGTAGAATGATGATCCAAATTCTAGGTAAATTTTATTCTTGCAATATATGTTAGCTCATATATCAAATGAAAGTTCTTCTTTGACTTACACAGGAAGTAGGAAAATTGGTCTGATTTTTAACAACTGCTCCTTGGGGGTCCTTTGGATTTGATCCCCTGAATATTACTAGCATGCTGTTAGAGAAACCAAGAGACGAGAATTGGATGGAAGTTTTATCCCATGGGTCTAGAAGAATGGTGGCATATTCATAAGCCTGCCACTATACCATCATCCTTCAGTGGCAGGAGGAGTCTGCAATCAGGAGATAACCCAATATATCTTACTGCCACACAGAGTTAAAGAGACTAAACCAAGGAAGAGTATCACACCAAAAAGGGAGCTTTCTTTTGTCTAATCCCCCAATGCTTAATAAAAAACAAAAACAAAAACAAAAACAAAAAAAAAAACAAAAACAAAAAAACACCCTTTTACAAATCACTCACCAACCAGGAAAACATTTTTAAGGCAGAAGTAGGGTATCATTGACATTATATTAGATTTTCTAAAATCTGTTCAAGGGTGAACTTTAATTGTTTGAATTTGATTATGGAAGCATTAAGATCATCACTGATTTGTTCAAGGAGCAGGCTGAAACTGATCCATGTGTGGTCATTCTACACCCCAAAAGCACTCTTTTCAGATAAACATTTTATTTTGTTTGAACCAATGGTATAAAAGATGTGTTTGGCTGGGTTTCTGAAATTCCTTTGCTAGTAATTGAGAGTAACAGAATGAGTCAGTTTCTGTCATTCAAATGTGCCACTTGGGATTTCTGCAGCCAATTTTGGTGTCCTGAGGTTAAGACCAGGCACACTGCAGCTAATACCAGAAAGACTAAGGACTGAAATGAGAGAAATGTGACTAAATGGAGCTTGAAACCATTATTAATAAAGTCCACTTTAAAGGTGATTATACCTCTAGATTGCTCTTCATAGGAATCAGTACTATTTTTCATCAACTTTTAAAAAAAATCTAATTCAAATTTCAAATATACCACCAAAAAAAAAAAAAAAAAAAAAAAAAAAACCCAGAAACAAAACCCTAATTCATCCATGGGGTGGGGACTATAGAGTATATGGCCATGCAGCGTGACCTATGAAGCTGACCTTAAATATCAGGTAAGTTCCTCTATTGCCAAAAGCTATATTGCAAGCCATATTGCCTGGACTGAACATGAATATCAAATAAAGAGTGCATGGTCAGTGGTGACCATCAGCACAATTAGTGTGGCAGTGAGAGTTGACCTTGGGGCTGTCTTTCTGCTTATGGTGGTCTCTTATTGCTGCTGCCAGAGTCATGCTACCAGAATCCCTTTTATCTGAGAGCAAGGAAGGTAACATGTGTTTTAGTAAATGAGACACAGCTATGCCTGAGTCTATTACCCTGTCTCCTGGGGCTCAAGAAACTACTCGAGCTGTGCATTTGTGGCTTATCCCGCCATCTGCTATTCAAATGTTTCCCATTAACCATGACCACCAGTGGCATAACCTTTCTGTATCTTTCAAATGTATCAGTGACAGACAAAAAAGAAAAGAAAAATGTAACTCATATAGATGCACAAAATCCATTCTGAGGCCTGTACTGTGCAACTAATAGATCTGTCATCAATTAAATGAGGGCATGTGTTAGATGTGTTGCATGACCAGATACAGTTCTCTGTTATGAATCTATCTATCGGCATTGCTAAAAGACCATAAAATAGCTTCCTTGATATTTTATTACCATCAAGTTGTAAAACTGAACAGCAGAGCCAACATTGTCTGAAATCTACCTCTTAGGAAGAAAGGGACAATGTGGAAGATTTAAGGCTTAACCAACAAGACATCCAGAAGTGGAAAATGAATGCTTAGTGTGAGCCTTTGTTAGTTAGAACTGAAATCACAGCTGAACAAAACGACTTTCCCTTCATAAAAATAGTTCCTTGACATATTTCAAACCCAAATGCTTATTTCTTCCTTCATAAGAGCATACACTTAATGTAAATTTGTTTCATGCACTCTGCTTTAGTGGAAAAAAAAGCAGCTATTGTGTTACAAATCAAATCCCTTCACAGAATATCTTTCTTTCACTCATTTGTAGAAAATGCAAAGAATATCAGCGTAGTCAGAATAAAAAATTCTTTTTTTCCTTAACAACACCACTCAGGAGTAGAGTTTAGGGCTATAAAAGAAACTTCAGAGACTAAGAAAGGAGGCCCTAAATTGTTTATCATCACTGTGTGGGGATGATAAGACAAGTCAAGCCTGAACTGAGGTTACATTATTTATGTAATACATTATACTTGTAAAGCAATGATAGCTATTACACACATTTAACATGAAATCAAATTCTCCACTCCTGTTTGACATTCATGCTATAGAAAATAGCACTTTTTAAAGCATAATGCATTGGGAAGCTTGACTTTTGATTCTTGATAAATTATTTTATCCAGGCTTAATTCTCACAAAGTGGGGCAGTTAGAGAGAAGCACAGATAACTGGTACTTGGTATGCAGTGTTGCTGTGGTTACCAAATCCTTTGAGGTAAAAGCTTAATTTAACAAATTTGGACCCGGTGGCTAAGGATTTGTGAGAATGAGCCTAGCCCTCAGAGGTGCAGTCCACATGGGTGGCAGGTCTGCTTGCATTAGAGGGAGGACACATGTAAGGGTCACTGCAAGAACTAGGACACTCACCTTGCATGCTAGTTGGGACCCTTCTCTTGTCTGTGCTTCATTTAGAGGCTAAATGTTTCTCCATAAATGAAAATCCTATCCTTCTCCAACTGAAAGTCATTCAAAGGCTTATCATTGTAGTTAAGATAAGAAATTCCTTATATTAGCCTACAAACTGTGTTATGATCTGTCTCCCACCTACCTGTCGCCGCCTGCAGCAATTGCCGCTTGCAGCAATGATACCACGGGAGAAAACTCGGAGGCAGACTGGAAATGAAAAAGTTCTTTTATTCTTCTTTCTTCTAACTTCTCTCTCCGGCTCCAACAACCTCTCCAACTCCAACCACCCCTCTAACTAACCTCACCCGGTTAAATACATTTTGCCTTAACAAGGACAAGTGCTAACAGCTCGAGCTTACAGGTGCGTCACACAGTGTTCACGGGCATAAAAAGATTCTTAGATAAATGCATGAATATCAGGTGAAAATACTTGAACACCTTTATGGCTCTCAGCTAACCACCATCTTAGCTATCCTCAATTAGGGCTCTGACACCTACCCTCAAATCATATCACATAATTCATTCCTGCCTTCCTCTCCCTCTTCTATTCTCACTTCCTGGAATCCAGGTACTCATTCATTTTTAAGGTTTGCTTATAAAATGCTGAGCTGTGGGTGGTAGTTATTGCTTTGGTTCTCATTAACCTCATCTCTAGACCTTATCTCCAGAACCAACTAGTTGGTGCTTCTCTGCATAGCTGAATTCTTCTCAAGAATATTCTTACGTAAGTATTACCACGGTGAACTTTCTTGGTTCCTCTAGCCTAATGTTTCTCATCCTGCTCTGCTCTGTCTCCATTTCTTCTGTGGCAGTTATCAAAATTTATAATTGTTTCATCTTTGTCTTTGTAACCAGTTTCAACCTTGACATTTCACAAGTGCAAAAAAAAAAAAATGGTTTAGAAACACTGGAAACTTAGAAGTTAATAAGTTTTCCTGGTTTGATTATAACTGTTGTTGCTTTCATAAACAACAAAGTTATTAATCTATTTTGTGAATTTTATTATCATATGTTGAGCAACTTACAGTGGTAAAATACTTAGTTGACAATTTGTAGCTGATGTGACTTTGTAAGTATTCTTAACTAAAACTCTTCTCAAAATGAAAGATTACCATAAATACACTAGTGGGTCTTTAAACTAGAGGTTATAAACATTGGATATGAGGAAGTTTTCTTCCACAGGACATAAATATTCATACTTGAATACAATGAGTTTTTAATTAGGTTTGGAAATTTCCAAAAAATAGCTAAAGTTTCACAAAAACTAGTTTTTGGAATAAAGTAGTACATAGGATGGAGGACTGAAGAAGATGGGATACAATTAGTAAATTGAGTAGTTAATTACATCAATAAAGGAACGATGTTAATAATAACTAAAATAATGTCAGGCTAAAGACCATGTAATGGCAAGGAAATTGGAGAGGAAGTTATTGGATATGACCCCTGAGAAGAGTTACTAGAGTAGGAAAAATCTCGTACATCATTTAAAGCTTTGGGTGGTGTAGAATCCCTGGAAACACTCTAGAATAAAAATCATCCATGCTCAGTGTGCTTTTGTGAGCCAGGTGAATGGAAAGAAGGAAAACTGATGTGTAGCACTTATTAGGAATCTTCGTTAATCTTCGTTAACATCTATTCATGGCGTAAACAGTCTGAGTAGTATCAAATCCAAATAAGCTTGTCGAAAAAGATTTCATCATGGACTCAAAATAATAACCATAAACATTATTCAAAATAGAATTAATACTGCACACTTGTAATAGGTGAATAGAGCTTACCAACCAGACCTCCAAAATAAGACATCTATGAACACTACAAAAAAGTCTGCAGAACAATAATTTTTAAAAACTTTGTAGAGGCATGGGATGATGAAAATAATAGTTTGAAAACTGAGGAAAATTGATACCTAAAACAAGGTAAAGGCAGAAAATCATTTTCAAGTTTTATGGCTTGTTAACTAAGAGCAAGCTCCAAATTACATAAAAACTGCTAAACGTACTTCCTTAAAAAACAAACAAACAAACAAACAAACAAAAAAAGAATAATCAGTTAGGGGTGCAAAATAAATTCCACCCAAGATTAACCATCAACAGTCTAAAATGAAAATAACTCAGTAACTCAATAGTAACTTTGCTGCTGCCCTCCCTCGGAGACAAGAACGTGAAATATGAGTTTAGCCAGGCTAACTCCCTATTAGAGTTAAATAATCTATCCAAGAAGATGATGGAAGTTAGCTACACTGTGATTCTGGCTCTCCTCACAACACAGGAAGAAGGCAGCAAAGGAAAAGCAGAATTGAGAGGTGGGTAACAAAATAAATGTTCTAAGTCTCAATATTACAAAGTCTGAGACCTGGAGAGTCTTGAAGATTGGTTACCACAGTAAAAAAAAAAAAAATAAGTGGGAATGGGCAGCAGAGAGAGAGAGAGAGATGGGAAGAGTAGATCTTGTCGTAAGCTCACCCACTTAAAACCATTTGGAAAGGCAGATGAAATTTAAGCATGATTGGAACAGCAGCATCCTTAAAGTACTTTAAAAAGCTTAAAACCAAATTGAGAAAAGAAAGCTGAACCAGGGGTCCTTGGTCATCTTGTGGAGCCCTTAGGAGGCCAGTCACCCCTTAAATCAGCATGGGGTCTTTCCATGCCCAGACAGCTGCAAATTAAAGGATGCAAATTACAGGCTGTCCTTTGCATTAGGACCTCTTAAGAATGTGGTCAGAAAGAACTTTCAGAAAGACCACTGCTAGCTGGAAATCACTGAAAATCCCTCCCCTCACCATGAACAAGGGGAGTGGGGATGGTGCAGACCTGGGTAGTGAGGTGTACCTAACCCTGCTAAGCCTCTGTGACTTTGTGCAGCGTCAGCCCAACTCAGAGGGTGACAGAGCAGCAAAGCAACTTTAGCCCCAAGCAGAGAAGAGCAGATATATGGGGACTGCACCAGCCCCAACCACTGACACTGGGTGTAGGAACCTTGGGCAGCATAGGAACTGTCCTCTCAAACAAGGGGCCAAATGGAAGGAAGTTGCATCAATATCCAGTGACATAGTAGTCCATTTCCGAGATGGTGGGAGCTGTAGCAAGAAGATTGCTAAGAGAAATTCTCTGAATACCCCAAAAAACTTAAGCAGAAGGCATCTGCAAGCATGGCCAGAGGAGGTCACTTCAGGCAGAAAATGGCCTAATCCAAGGCAAAAGGAAATGACTGCTCCCAGTCTTATTAGCTCCCAGCTCATCCTGTGGTCACAACTGGTGAGTAAAAGGGTATTATTTGGACCCTGGTTGGACCTTACAGCAGTCATAAGGAACAAAGGGAATCAAGACCTGCCATTTACAACTTGGGGAAGTCAACACTAGAACCTCAGTGAACCACCTGAGTCCCTTTACTACAGTACAGGTGTTGGCAGCAAGAATACTTCTGCACTAGAGATGATTTATGGCAAATCTGCCATCAGAGATCTTAGGCTCATAGAGAGTCACCAGGACCAACACTACAATGAAAATATTCTGTAGTTGAGAACAGGTGCAGAATCAGCAATCAGAGGGACTCTCTAGAACTTGCATCCCAAACTCCTGCACACAATAGAAATGTCCAAGCTATAACAGTTGTATCCCCTGCACAATCAGCTGTAGGCCTCTGAGCCGGAAAACCAGACTGACTGGTGACAGTTACATAGAAACTAGGAAATTGGTTCCTGTGCCCCTGCAAATTCAGAAGGATCCACAGGCAAAGATGATGGACATCTGCTAGATGTCCAAATCACCATAAAATCCAAACCAAGATTCAATAAGATTTTTCTTCACCTTGTCGTGTTTCACTATAAATAACCAATATCAAGTTTGATTATATAAAAACTCTTTAACTTGAATTTAATGGCTGACATTGTAACTTCAATCCATTTGAATATATTTCATTTAATGGTTTAAAGCATTAATTGGAATCAAATTTCCCATCTTTGTTTTCCTAGTTCTAGTTTATATTTGCTCCTCTTATCCTCATTCATCCTACTGAATTATCTGCTACAACTTCAAAATACTCACCATTCATCAATTACTCCTTTCTACCTTCATGTGGATTCCCTTTTTTCTTTTCTCTTTCTTTCTTTTTTTCTCTCCTTTTTTGCCCAATGTTCCTCTTTGCCCCTTTTAGCCCTCTTTTAAGAATATATAAATTTTACTAAATTTTATCAATAATTTTAACCTATTACATAAACTCTCTACAAGTTTATACCTGGATTTGAGAAACTGTGGAGAAAAGTAAAATGAAGAAGCTTTTTTTTTAAAAAAAAATTATACAGTTGAATAGTGAAAGGCATGGCTCTGAATTAATTATAGTAAATATAGCTTAGTGGTGCCTCTCAGAGTGGCACTGATATTGGGATAAGCAGAGAGGTCACACATTGACTTAAAATATCTATTTCTGTATATTTTTCCAATCCATGGTTCTTAAGAGAAAAAGTCTCAAATAGTAGTACCTTGCTTAAAAGAAGTGCCAACTATCCCAATAAATGGGTAGACATATAAACGATATGAAAAGGCAGAGGATCAAACCATCCCACACAGCCCATAGTGCTACTAAAACAAACTCCATTAAACAGCACAGCAGAGAAAATGTCATAGAAAGAATTTAGAAAGTTTATAATTAAAATATTCTATGACATAGAAAAAGATGTAAAGGGCGAAATTGGACAGAAAATACAGGACATGAAAGATCACTTCAGAGATAGAGATTCTGAAAAACAATCAAAGAAATCCAGAAAATGGGAGACTCAATAGAAAGCATTGCCAATAGATTAGAACACTTTGAAGATGGATTTTCAAGCTTGAAAGACAAAGAATATAATCTTGAATATAATCCTGACCATTAAAAAAGGTTAAGGGAACATAGCCTGAATATTCAAGAAATTTGGGGTAATATAAAGAGGCTAAATTAAAGATCACTGGGATAGATGAAGGTCATAAAAAACAAGCTAAAGGGTTGCACAATGTTTTCAATAAAATAGTAGAAAAATTTCCAAACATTATGAATGAGAAGGAAATTCAAATGTTAGAGGCATATAGAAGGCATGAAGTAATTAAAATGTGAGCTGAACTCAGTCAAATTAAAAATTAAAAAAATTCAAAAGATCAACAAAACAGTTGGTTTTATGAAAGGACAAATAAGACTGATAAAACCTTAGCCAAACTAACCAAAATATGGAGAAGAAAAACTCAAATTAACAAAATTCAAGGTGCAAAAAGAAATATCACCATAGACACTATTGAAATCCAAATGATGAACAGAATCTATTTTAAAAATGTATATATTTGTGTATTTGAAAACGTATACCTGCATATTTGTTACCTATATGTCTCTTGGTTAGACCAATCACCACCCCCACCTCCCATTTGTCAAGGGGTGCAAGGACTTTGGATCTGCCAAATCAATAGGCTATGGTGCTATTGTTTGAGTTAGCCACTTGTATTTTTCCACTCTGCTCTCTTTCCTCTCTGGCTGCATTTCTTACATCCCAATTTTACACTTAAGGCTAAATACTGTATTCTGTAAATGAACCACCATACTTTCTGTTTCTCATATATTGAATGGAGAAAAACTGAAAGCATTTTCTTTAAAATACAGTTACAGACAAGAATGCCCACTTTCATTACTCCTGTTCAACACAGTCTTGGGAAGTCTAGCCATAGCAGTCAGGCAAAAGAACAGAAAAGGGATAAAAATAAGAAAAGAAGACCTCAAATATATGTGTTTGTTTGCTGATTATCTTGCTGACAACATCATTGCATATTTAGAAGACCCAAGAAACGCCACCAGAAGACTTCTAGAGCTCATAAATAAATTCAGCATGGTAGCAGGATACAAGATCAACACTCATCAATCGATTGCATTCCTATTCTCTAATGATGAATCTGCTGAAAAATAAGTTAGGGAAAAAACTCCCATTCACAATCACCTCAAAAAAAAAAAAATATTGGGAATCAAGCTAACTAAAGAGGTGAAAGAAATCTACCATGAAAACTATAGAACACAAAAGAATGAAATTGAAAAAGACCTTAGAAGATGGAAAGATGTCCCATGTTTTTGGATAGGCAGAATTAATATTGTTACACTAGCATACTACCAAATATATTATACGTATTCAATGGAATCCTCATCCAAATATCACTGAAATTCCTCACAGAACTAGAAAAATCACTTCTAAAATTAATTTGAAAGAATAAAAGAGTAAGAATATCTGAAGTAAGAATGAGCCACAAGAGTGATGATGGAGGCATCCCAACAGAGCTGTAGTAACAAGAACTGATTGGTGTTGGCAGAAGAACAGACATTAGACCAATAGAGTAGAATAGGAGACATAAAGACAAACTCACATACCATCATCTGATACTTGACAAAGATGCTAAGAACATAGGTTAGAGAAAAGGGAGACCACTTAATAAATAGTGGTGGGAAAACTGAATATACATATGTAAAATAATAAAAACAGATCCCAATAACTCACCCTGGATAAAACTCAGCTCAAAGTATATCAAAGAACTAGGAATTAGACCAGAAACTTTGCAACTGCTCGAAGAAAACACAGTATCAGCACTCCAAAACATTGGTGCAGGCATTGAATTTTTAACAAGGTACCTAAATCTCAAGAAATAAAACCAATAATCAGTAATTGTGGTGGATCAAATTAAAAATCTCTTGTACAGCAAAGGAAATAATTACAAACATGAAAATAAAATGGTAGAAAATCTTTGCCAGCTCTTCTTCCAACAGGGGATTAGTATTCAGAGCTCAAAAGACATAACACCAAAAAAGTATCAATAAATTCATAAATATTGCAAAGAATCTAAATAGACATTTCACTGATAGATAGGTTACCCTCCCCCCAGAGTTCTCCACATCCTGAGAGAAGCAACCTTGTTTCATTCTCGGCAGGATGTTTCTCCCCCCCCCCCCCCCCCCCCCCGACAGGATGTTTCTTCCCCAGGCAGGATGTTTCTTTTCCCCTGGCAAGAGCCAATAGGCTTAAAGGTCACCCTGTTCTAGGGGCAAAGAGCCAATGGCATTGGGGTTGCTCTAGTGCACCCCCCACCAGAAATCCCTATATAAGGCCCTGTCTGAGAGACTCAAACCAGACAGAGAGAGAGACACACGGACACACAACATCGGCTCCTCGCTGCTGAGAGGAGGAAGACAGATACATCGGCTCATCGCTGCAGAGAGGAGGAAGCCACTGCAACAGCTCCAGACCCATTGCCTCCAGCCGACGGCAGCTGCCCCAGCCAATAGCTCCAGACCCATCGCCTCCAGCCAATGGCAGCTGCCCCAGCCAACAGCTCCAGACCCATCACCTCCAGCCAATGGCAGCTGCCCCAGCCGACAGCTCCAGACCAACCACCTTCAGCCCGAGGCCGCTCCCAGCTGACAGCTCCAGCCTCCAGCCAGACAGCAGCTGCTTTAGCCGACAGCTCCAGAGATCCTAGCCGGTGCGATCAAGCACCCACCTTCTGTCCAGAGCTTGCACACTCCCTTCTCCCTGACTCCCCTCTCCCACCAGAGCTTGCACACTCCCTTCTCCCTGACTCCCCTCTCCCACCTCTTCGACCTTCGACCAGAGCACCTCTTCTCCGGTTTTCGCTACCAGCCACGAAGGCTGTTGAATAAATCTTTTGGCTGCACGGCTGTCCCCGGTGTGATGCTTTGCCCTTCATTCACAAAAGAAGAAATACAAATGGCCAATAAATATATGAAAAGAATGTTCATTACCCTTAGCAATCAGGCAATGCAAATGAAAACCACACAGATATTTCTTCTCAATTAGAGTATCAATAATCAAGACTATAAATAACAATTGCTGGCAAGGATGTGGGGGGAAAAGGTACACTTATTCATTATACATATATATTTGCTAGAGGGACTGCAAATTAGTACAATCACTTTGTAAATCAGTATGGAGACTACTCAAAAGCCTAGGGTAAACAAACATATGACCTTGTTATCCCTCTTCTAGATTTTTTTAATTCAAAATTTCTAAAATTGATATATTATAGTGATGCATTCATACCAATATAAATAGCAGCATAATTCACAATGACCAAATTAAAGAACCAGCCTAGGAGTCCCTCAAGAGATAAATCAAAAAAGAAAATACAGTATATATACAAAATGGAGTTTCACTCAGCCATAAAGTGGAATGAAATTATGCCATTTTCTGGTAAATTAATTGAATTGGAGAACATTGTGTCAAGTGAAGTAAGCCAGACTCAAAAAGTCAAGGGTCACATGTTTTCCCACATGCAGAAGTGAGGCGGGGGTTGTGGGGGGAAGAATAAATGAACAAAACAATAGGGCATCTCATAGAAAATAGAAGGGACACTAATAGAGGAAGCAGATCAAGAAGGAGGGAGGAGGAATAGACCTGGGGAAGTAATGGGGAACAAATCTCAAATCTACCAAATTATGCTATGTTCATATATGAATATACACAATGAATCCCAGTTACATATATAATTATTATGAACTAATTAAAATAATAATAATAATAATGAAAGCAATATCAGTGAAGCAAGCAGATCAAGAGAAGGGGTTGGGGAGGGAAATGATATGTACAGAGTATTATGAATGATCAATCTATGTTGTGTGCACATACAAATATGTCATAATAAATCCCACTATTATGCATAATTATAATGTACCAATAAAAATAATTAAACATCAACAATTTTTCTTAAAAGAAGAAAATGAAGTTTTTAGAAAAAAAATTTTGATATTTGGATACATCTTCATTACTTAGGGTTTAAGCCACTGTTTCCTACAATAAAAGAAGAGAGAGAGAGAGAGAGAGAGAGAGAGAGAGAGAGCAATAACCATAAAATTAAAAAAAAAAAAAAAGATGCTATGTAGTCAAGCTCTTCCTTAGAAGAAGCAGCTACTAAATCAGTTGGGCTGACTCTCACGTTTTCAGAGATTTGGTCAGTAGGCAAACAAGCCCAAATATGCTTAAAAAATGCTTGACCCTAAGCAGAGTTAGCAGCCTGAGTTTCTCTTTGTGCCCCAGCGAATGACACAGAGGCAGATCCAAGTGTGTGGTGTATACTGCAGGCCTGTGTCCTACCCAGGGACCACAGCTCTCAGTACCCTGCCCCCACTTTATAGTGCACTGCTGGGTCACTGCCTACTCCCTTCTGGAGAGACACATTAAACTCATTATCTTAGTTAACAAACAAATCTAACTTCTGGTCTGGAAGAAGGCTTTTTTTTTTTTTTATCACTCTAAATTGTCTATGAGAAAGGAAAGGACACATTAGCTTTTTTATTTGCTTAGAAAATAAATAAATGCTCTGCAAAGTTTATTAAACAAAGCTCTCAGTACCCTCCACTCAGCAGATGTACAGAAATGCTGGATCCAAGGGAGATTTTCTCCAAAGAGTGGATAAGTTTACCTCATGAAAACTTTAAATCTTCAGATGGTAGTATGAGATGGATATCATTACCCTAAGTACATGTATGAAGTCATGAATGGTGTGAATATACTTTGTATACAACCAGAGATATGTAAAAATGTGCTCTACAAGTATAATATGACATGTAATACATTCTGCTGTCATTTCTAACAACTTAGAATAAAAAATAAATTTGAGGGGAAAAAAGAAAAAAAAAAACTTTAAATCTTCTTATCAGAAAACATGAAGAGGAAAAGGAATAGACAAGACATTGTCCATGAAAAATACCCATAATATAAAGATTTAACAAAGGATTGCTATCTAAAATATATAAAGAATTGTGACTCAATAATAAAAAAGACAAATAAAAAGGAAGTTATGCAAAGGCCCCCTAAATACTTTGTATTGCTTTTCATAAGTGATATGCAAATTAAAACCATGAGATCACTACCCACCAGAATGGCTGAAGTGGTAGCGATGGGCAGCACCAAATGTTAGTGAGACCATGGAGTTACTAAAAACTTTAGTGGAGCCGGGCGCGGTGGCGCACGCCTGTAATCCCAGCACTTTGGGAGGCTGAGGCAGGAGGATTGCGAGTTCAAAGCCAGCCTCAGCAATGGCGAGGCACTTGGCAACTCAGTGAGACCCTGTCTCTAAATAAAATACAAAAAAAAGGTCTGGGGATGTGACCCAGTGGTCGAGTGCCCCTGAGTTCAATCCCCGGTACCACACACACACAAACAAAAAAAAAAAAAAAAAAAAACTTTAGTGGATACGGGTGAGAGAGTAAACTTGCAAAGCCACTTAGAAAAATCTCCCAACAATTTGGAATACACACTTGCTATTATGTACCAACGAATTCACTTGTAGAAAGAGAATGCAGTACAGTCAGTATAGGTGGGTGTTCACAGCACCCTGTTCATTACTCTGAGAGACCAAAGGCTAGAGAGTGGAGAGCGGAGGAGGGACAGGGAGGTCGAGGAGAGGGCACGCAGAGGACAGCCATCCTAATGTGTTATAACACAGTTCCTGTTTCTCAGAAAACGTGTAAGGTGCCATCTTGCAGAAAGTGGCTGCATGATCCATAATCCTGCCTGCACCTGTCCTGAGACAGTGGAGATATCAAAAGCAATCGAGAGGAGCTTATCAACTGCTCCTGAAGTGCCCTTAAAAGGAGGAGAGCTCTATGACTTAAACAGCGTTTCTTACCTTTCCAGGCCCCCTGCACAGGAAGTTCTGAATCTTCAGGGACATTTGCTGTGTTCATTCTTGCACTCAATGCAACACAAACCCCATACCTACTCCTGCTTATAACAATGCCAAATAGCAGGGCGCAGTGGTGCACACCTGTAGTCCCAGCACTTGGGAGGCTGAGGGAGGAGGATCGCGAGTTCAAAGCCGGCCTCAGCAATGGTGAGGCACTTAGCAACTCAGTGAGACCCTGTCTCTGATAAAACACAAAAAAAGGCTGGGGATGTGGCCCAGTGGCCCAGTGGTCAAGTGCCCCTGAGTTCAATCCCCGGTACCAAAAGCAAACAAACAACAACAACAACAAAATGCCAAATAGCCTAGTGTTTTGTTTTGTTTTTCCTTTGTGTGTGTGGGGGGGGCGGTGGGGGGGTGTTCCTGTCCTCTTTGTATTAACCTAACTTTTTACTCTAAATTCCTGTAAAGACCAGTTTTCCCGTTATGAAAGCCTACCCACTGGCACTAACATGGATTAATATAAATGGTAAATATTATTAAGGGGAAACCCTTGATTCACTGATGCTTATCAATGAGCATTAATAATTATTAATGAAATAATCTTTAATAATGAATATAATTCTACACAAATGTCTACCTCTGTGATGATTTCTTCTCTCTAGAAGTGATTGGAAAGATACCCCAAAAAGAGTTCATCTTCATATATTTCTTTGTACTGAAAGCTCATTCTTTGTTCCTGATGCCCATTCAAAAACAAGGATGAGGTTTTGAGAAAAATGAAAAAGGTTTGTTGCTTTGCTAGAAAAGATGAAGCACAGGGGCCTCCTGTCCCAGAGGCTGGGATTCTGCTGCTCAGGGGGAAAAGAGGGTTTTTAAAGACGAGATTCATTGCAAGTCTTCCCTGGGTTGCCTGGGCTGGAGGGGGTGGTTTGTGATTCATGTGTTAACTTGGGAGATAGTCATTTCTTAGATCTTCTGCAGCCATCCCTGAAGTCTGAATTACTTGGCTCCTATGGTGGGTGTGTGCTCAGAGACAGATAACCAGGCCTAGGATGAGAAAAAGTAATCTTGTTCCCCACTCCCACGATAGGGGGGAGGAGAGGGAGAAGAGGAAAAGAAAAGATGTCCATTTTAAAGTAAGCCTCAGGGCAGAGCAGCAAGGGTTGTATTCAAAGAAGGAGGTGGAACACTGGTGTATTTCCTTAAGGGAGTAGTTGAGTTTATCAAATGTAGATTTAAGAATTTTAGAAAGACTATTTTGGTAGATGGAGAGAAAGAACAAGAAGGAGAAAAACAAGCTGAAGTGGGTAGTCAATGAATGATGGAATGTCATTACAAAAAGAAGCCTGGATAAAAAAAATTCAGTGTGAACACAGGATTCATATTTGCTTTAGAGCAATGTGTATGCACATAGGTACTTTCACTCGGACTGATGTGTGTTTTGCAAACACTAAATAATTTTTGAAAAGAGTAACTTAAAGTTATGGATGGGACTATCCACCAAAGAGATAAGGTATCAAGAAACTTTTCTTTTTTTTAGAGACTAGACAGTTGCTTCCATACTATATGCTTTTTTGTTTGTTTGTTTGTTTCTTTATAAGAACAGGCCATCTGCAGTTAAAACAGACTCAAAGTCATAGACTGATTTCTTTTCAGAAAGAAAAATTGTACATTTTTGTTTGATTCCTATTTAGTATTTGCCCTTGAGTACAATGCAAATTTCAACATTTTGCTTTCAATTTCTTCACATTGATAATAAATTTAATAATTGTAGAAGTGTTTCCAAACATAGATTCCCCTGGTGTTTCTTTAAAATCAAAGCAAAGTCCCTATATTCTACTTAAAATAATATTTGTATAAGGCGATGGCCATTGCACAAATATAAAGCACTATTTGGAAGCATGTTGATGATAGAGTAAGACTGGTTTCTTAGTTTACATTCACCTAAAAGAGATCCTGAGACAGCATCTGAATGCAGATAATTTTGGAGTTGTTCTCAAAGCCTAAGTGGGGCAGGTAGAGAAAGTGAGAGAAGGAAGGAAGAAAGTCAGCACTGGTATGTTCAGAGCAGTGGCCCTGTGCTCAGTCTCACTGGGAAGGTCTGCAGCACCAAGTATTGCCTTAGAATTTCTTTAGGAAATTATATTGATTGAAGGCTACCGTTGGGGAAGGGTAAATCTTAGGACCTTCTAGGGTCTCCTAGGGAGAGCCTAAAAAAGCTCCCAGAGGCTCTGGAGAAAGGGGAAAACTCAGACCCTTAAGGTAGAATTATTTTGGGATGAATGGGAACAATCCAGCTCAACTTGGGGAAACTCAAAGGGGGGCAGAGAGAAAGCCTTGCAAACTATAACTTAATTTAATTTAAATAGGAAAAGTGTGTGTGTGTGTGTGTGTGTGTGTGTGTGTGTACACTTGTTCCTCTATATGAAGGTTTTTCATCCATTGATTCAACCACTGTGGATTGAAAATATTCAGAAAAAAAATATTGCATTGTACTGAATATATGCAGAATTTTTTTTTTATTTACTAGACAATGTAGTATAACAACTACCTACTTTGCACTTAGGTTGTGTTAACTATTATGAGTAACCTAAAAGTGATTAAAGTATAAAGGCAAATGTGTGTAGGTTCTGCCAATACTACATCGTTTTATGTAAGGGATTTGAGCTTTTGCAGATTTTAGTATCAGCTAATGTCCCTTGAGCATAATCCTGGAAAACCATTGTGTGTACACATATAGGATATATGTAGAGAGAGTAAAATGATGTTAACAAAAGGTAGAGAATATCTTATGCCATGTGATGTACCCTCTCATACATTCATTAGCCTTTCTTCATCTTATGTAGATTTAGAAATCAGAGAGTATGTTGGAAAAGAAGAAGAGAAACTTTCAGAGTTTCTAAGGATGCTTGTTGATTTAGCATTGACACAAATTTTTAGACATTAATTTTTTTTTAGAAATTAAAGAACTTGACATAATTTAAGTGGCAATTAACTTATCTATATATTTTATCTACTTTAAAAAAATCTTTTAAAATCTCAGTAAGTCTCTAAATCTGAATGTGAATATATGATGTCAAGCTATTTGAAAGGCACACCCAGGAGTACAAATGAATGATATTCTAAAAATGATATTTATTGGATGTTAAACTCCATAGGAAAATGTTTCAGTAATCTTGCAAAGTAAGAAAGGTGTATATTATCGGTATTTTTTCCTAGGGATTTTAATACTTCAGAGACACAAGTGCTTTCAGATTTATGTTATATTTAGTCAGTTGTAAAGAATTTAAATTGTTCTTTTGCTTCAGATTGCTTTCCCAATGAAATAGTCTAAGGACAAAAATCAAAACAAAGCTATTCTGGAGGAATTTTGAAGACTAACAGAAATGGAGACCTGAAATGACATGTTGTAACATGTTTACTTTCAGGATGATTACAGGACAAGTGGAGAAATATATCTCTTTATTTAAAATTAAATTTTAAAAAATGGACACTGTCAAATGTATTCAACACTCCTATGATTATCCATTATGTAATAAATCACAGGAAGTCTGCTTTTAAAAAAGGTGGTAGCAGAAAACTATCACTGAAAAAATAGAAATCACGCCAAGCTGTAAGCAGATACAGTAAATCAAATCCAGGTTGAGGCTTCTTAACATGAAATGACTATACTGAGGATGGGAATACTTTTCACAGGTAAAGAAAGCGAGAAGAAACCTCGAAGACCATCTCATTCAGTTATTTCCACCAGTTTGTGCTCTTTGCAAGCTTCAGAAATCTTTGGATCATCTCCAGTATGAAAATTAGCTCAAAATACAGTTCCTCCTTCCTGCACTAGGGCCCTCAGATAGTCTGCTTGGATCCTTTAATTACAGAGAACAGATTCAAAACCAATGACCTAGTCTTGGTATGATTTTCCAGATGGCAAAGATGAATATCAGAAAGGTTAATCTAGTTACCCAAGCTGGTGGCTTGATGTGCAATGAAGTTGGGTCCAGAAAACTGCTTCTTCTGAGTAGCCCTTGTCTACCTGGGACAGTCCAAAAGAGGGCTTGCAGCAGGTCCTTAAGTACAAGTAAGTGTAAAGCACTATGCAAGCAGACTCAAGCCATCCTCTCATCCATGTCCCGTGTTATGATGACGTCCCTTTATAGCAAGGGACAAACCATTGACATAGTATGAGACATCTCAGTGTGAGACGCCATCATGGAATATCAAGGTGATACCATCTGGTGGGGATCGGGTTCCTGTTCCCTAGAGTGAAAGAAGAATGAACACCAAGAGAATGGCCTAGGCAAGTGTAGCAAGCAAGTTTTATTTAGGAAAGTGATAGAGACAGACTTCTCTGAACAGAAGAGGTCCTTGGAGCTGAAAGCCAGTAGGAGAGGTCCAACTTGGTTTTTTATAGACCTAGAACTCCACACTTTAATCATTGTCTTTTCTTTCTCCCCGAAAGGTGTGCCTAAGAGAACGAGTGTGGAGGGATGCTAGCAGCCCCTTTTTCTCTCTCTGATGACCAGGCATCATCCTCTGGACTTCCTGCATTCATTATCTACACTGTCTGCCTGACCTTGACTCCTGTCTCAAAGGTATCCACAGGATTTTACTAAGGTAAACTTGTTTCCCAAGTGTTTTCAACTGATGCTTACTATAAAAATCTCCAGAAACTTCTAGATAGACTTTCCAACAACCCCAAATATTTCACATTTTTCTTACTTTCTGTATACAGAACAGAGTCATTAGCTTGTTCTATCATAACCATTATTTGTTAGGTTATCCTAAAATATTAGAATTTAGGGAAATTTCAAGGAAAATATCATGTTAAAAGTAAAAGGTTTTCTTTCACCCTTGTAAAATATCTTGTAGCCTCCTTTAGGAGAAAAGGCACATAAACATGCTATTGTCATTCTTTTGTTACTAACATTTTAAAAAATGTTACTAATATGCTTTAAAAAGATGGGAAGAGTAATGTTCCATTGTGTATGTATACCAAAGTTTCCCTATCCATTTCCCTGTGCATCTGGGTTGGTTCCACAATTTAGCTATTGTGAATTGTGCTGCTATAAACATTGATGTGGCTGTGTCCCTGAGGTATGCTGATTTTAAGTCCTTTGGGTATAGGAGTGGGATAGCTGGGTCGAATGGTGGTTCCATTCCAAGTTTTCCAAGGAATCTCCATACTGCTTGCCAGATTGGCTGCACCAATTTGCACTAAAAGAGAATAAAATCATGGCATTTGCAGGTAAATGGATGGAGTTAGAGGAAATAATGCTAAGTGAAGTAAGCCAATCCCAAAAAACCATATGATATGAGGACACTGACTCATAATGTAGATGGGGGAGGGAAGTATGGGAGAAATGAAGGAAAGTTAAATAGATCAAAGGGGAGAGAGGGGAAGGGAGGGGATGAGGGGGTAGGAGTGATGGTGGAATGAGTTAGACATTATTACCCTAAGTACATGTATGAAGGCACAAATGGTATGAAAATACTTTGTGTAGAAGCATTGACTTGAAAAATTGCACTCTATATATGTAATTTGAAATGACTTGCATTTTGCAAGCAAGTATAATAAATAAGAATGAATACATTTTTTTTTTAAATGGGAAGAGACACATAGATGGTATACCTCAGAAAACAGTCTCTGATGTGTGAATTGGTTATGAGATGCCCTAATTAAAAATTGACTAAATCAAACAGACTGAATCTTGGTGCTATACAATGCTTTAATTTTAATACTTATTTCTCAATTTCGTTATTCTTTTAGAATCAGAGAAATTTAGTGAAAATATTCTTAATTAACTTTCAAAAGTAAGATATTTAATTTTCTTAGAACAGCTATAATTTGAGGAGGAATTTCTGCCAAGCAATATCCTCTGTACCATGAATTAACATGATCAATTAAAACTTGTTAGACATCATTACCATGAAGTTGTGAGGTTACTTATCTTTCCCTAACTCAAAACTGTACCTGTGGTACAATTAATCTTTTAAACATAACATTTAAAAAGCAAACAGAAGTTTCTAGGCTATTCATATACTGACATATTAAACAACTGTTACATTTTAGGAAAATTTCATATTATTAGTTTGACCTTCAACTGATTCATTTTACAAAATTGTTTAAGTGGTAGTCCTCTGAAAATTTTAAGACAAGGTTTATGATTATCAAAGAAAGAAATTTGTAGTGTATATTTAAACTCCCCAGATGGCAAAACATTGGTTAAAATTTATGGAATATTATACCACAAATTTAATATTTACTTTTCCATATTCACCTTTCTTGAAATTTTGATTATTATAACTATGTACTTCAATGATGATGTTGATTACTACAATTATTATTTAACGCTTCCTAGATTGAACTTCACAGATATTTTGGATACTTTCCTATAGCTAGGGAAGCCTTTATTTAAATGCTTTTTGAGAGTTACAATCTTCTAGAAGAACCAAACAGAAAACAGGAAAGTCCTTTTCTCAAAACATTCTGAAGTCCTATGTGTACCTTGTGGCAACTGTTCCTATCCCCTGTGTTTTACTGAGGCATAAGATCTAGCAGTTATCTGTAAGTAATTATTGAAAATCTCCATGTGGTTATTACTTGAGAGCACTGGTACTTTTCTCCTCTTCTCGTGATTATCTTCTATTTCAGGACAATTTGGTTTCATCATGGTTTGAGGGGTCTCCTTGCCATTTTTCCCAGACTAAGAATATACAGTGAAAACAATCACATCTAGTTACAGGCAACCTTATTTTTCATTCCAAATGTGTTTTATTATGAAGTTGTGATTTCAAAGTCACAACTTGTTTCTCTAAACTATAATTGCTATATTGATTATGATTTTATTTTTACTTTGACTGATGGAATACCCTGAATCTTGCATTCTTTTAGCATCATTCCTAAAATGGCTAAAAATACTCTCTTTGTCAAGAGATTATAATCCAATGCTGACTTTACATACTGTTCTGCTATATGAAATAAGCTGATAACAAGAATCCATCATTTCTTGTCCTTTTGTAAAACGGTACCTGTGTACTAAAGATATCAGGTAACCATTGAGCCACAATTAGTGAAGGAATGGAAAAATGCTAATGTTATGGTAAAATATTATTTCAAGTATTGATTATTCTTAATTCAATAATTCAGTGACCAAATACAAACATTTACAGATGATTCCCAACTTATGATAGTTTGACCTAGATTTTTTGAATTTACAATGATGTGAAAATGATTTATGACCAAAAGAAAGCTAGTGTATATTAAACATTTGTTAATGGTGAGTACCCCAAAAACATTGTTTGTTTGTTTGTTTACATTCAGCACAGTATTCAAAAATTAAATGAGATATTTAAAACTTATTTATTTATAAAATAGGTTTGTGTTAAATGATTTTGCCAAACTGTAGGCTAACGTATGTGGTCTGAGCACATTTAAGTTTAGCTAGGCTAAACTGTGATATTTGGTAAGTTAGGTGTATTAGATGCATTCCCAATTTAGTGATAGTTTCAATTTTTGATGAGTTCATTAGGGCCTAGCCCCATCGTAAGTCAAGGGGCATTTTTGTATGTTTCTAGATTAGTGCCTCTATGTCTTATATAGGTACAAGCTTACACTCACTGTGTTAGTCAGTTTTACATTGCAGTGACCAAAATTCCCAACAAAACCAACTTAGAGGAGAAACCGTTTATTTGGGGCTCATGGTTTCAGAGTTTCGGTCCGTGGTTGGCTGACTCCATCCCTTTGGGACCGAGATGAAGCAGAACAACATGGTCGAAGAACAGTGATATAAGAGAAGCTTCTCACTTCGTGGCAGCCTGGAAGCAGAGAGAAAGAAGGAAGAGCCAGAAGACAAGATATGTGATCACCAAGGCACACACCCTCTGACCCATCCTCCTCCAGCCACACCCACCTGATTACAGTTACCACCCAGGTGGTCCATTCAAATTATTAATCTACCAAGTGGATTAATTCACTGATTAGGTTACAGCCCTCATGATCTAATTATTTCACCTCTTAATATTCCTGCGCTAATGCAGGAGATTTGGGGGAGCATCTCATATTTAAACCATAACACTCACCCAGATTTTAAGTGCACCTTTTACATTCTTTATATGTTCAGTATCAACAAATGTTAATCAATTTATTGATGGACATCTCTTTCAACTTGGTATTAGTGCTATGATAGACTGTTATAATCTGAATGCTTGTGTTCTCCGAAAATTATATGTTAAAAAGTAATCTCAAATATGATAGTATTAATGAATTGTGCCTTTGGGAGGAGATTAAATGGTAAACAAAAGTACTCTTGACTGTGATTAGTACCATTATAAAAGAAATCAAAGGAAGATCCTGTTCTCTTTCCTCCCTGTGTGGACATAACAAGAAAGTACCATCTATGAGTAACTTGCCCTCATCAAACACTGCATCTGCTAGTGCCTTCATTTTTGACCTTACAACCTCCAAAACGGTAAGAAATAAGTATTTATTATTTATAAACTATCTTATTTATGGTTTCTTGTATAGTTACCTGCAAACACTTAGAAGAGGATTATAAAAGCAAATGTATAGGACAAAATGTAGACTATTCACTGTTTTAAGCACTTCAACCTATTTTATTGACTATAATAATAAATGTTCACATTGTACACTTGCAAATTGAAAAGACTGAGGGATTAAGACATTTTTTCAGGTTCAAACACATTAGGAATCCTGGTTGGATCCAGGATTTGAACTCAAGAATGATGGCCTTAAC
Organism: Tamias sibiricus; assembly: GCA_025594165.1. NCBI lineage: Eukaryota > Metazoa > Chordata > Mammalia > Rodentia > Sciuridae > Tamias > Tamias sibiricus. The sequence goes on from CM046671.1 coordinate 19,985,094, forward strand.
TATCACACTTCCATAATTTCAACTATAAAACTAGAAGCTGAATTAAATATAGGCATTTTATTATCTGATGCTTAAGAGTTTGTCAGTTTACTTAGTTATATGCTATCATACTAATTTGTATAAAAAAGAAAGAAACCATCAATCACAATTTTGGGTTGAACAAGAAATTTTATAACATGTTCACATGTAACATGAAGTAGAAAAAATCTTCTAAGGTATACAGAAAATCTTTGTAAATTTATAAATTTTATTAAAAAATTGCTGTAATTTTACATTCTTAAAAAATTTAGAATATGGAAAAATGATCATGAGCACTTTATATTTATAGATTTATTTTCTACCACAAATTTCTCTTTGATTTTTGCCTCAAAGATAAAGCCTATTTTTACGTAGTATCACCAATATTCAATTTAAAACAAGGTAAAAGCAAAGTGAAAAACTGATGTCAATTGGGGAATAGAAAGGATCGACTTTTTAAAATATTAATGGGTAATTTGGTTTTTATAAGACTTCAGTCTATACTTCTTGACAATAATAATTTTGTTTATTTATTTGCAATAAAATCCAGGTTTCTGAGAGGTTTACATATTTTAGAAATTCTCTTTTAGTCAAGTTACAGTGTGTTATAAAATGTTATTTTATGTCTATGTCTATTAAAAAAAAAGAAGACATTCAAACGACATACCTTTAGAAGCAAAGCATGGTGAAGTTTATTGAAACTAATGTTCAACTTTTTTGGAACCTGCTATTACATTCTAAATGTAAATGGAAAATACAAATAGCATCTCAGGAATTGTGGTCTTCAAGTTAGATTTAAGGCAGTGCTTGTGTCTGAAAGCCCTGTCTGAAACTTTATGTGCAGCAGCTGGAGTCTTTACATTTGTTTTGAATTTTGAACCCTATAAATATTTCTGTGAACACCTCAACATTGATTTAATTATTCAAAAAATAATTATTATATATACTTATAAGTTTCTTTGCTTCTTCCAAGTTGCTTCAGTTTTTATCTTAGACATTATAAATTTAATTTAAGGAAAAGAGGAAAAGCTGCATATTAAATAGAAAGGTAAACTAAAATCTACTAGAAAATTTAGATTTTTTTTCTTATACTAGAAATATTTTCTGGAAAAAAAAAGAGGAAATATCTATTTAGCAGTGCTTTGATTTCAGACTTATTCTCTTCTACAAATGTGTAAAATCATTGTGATGTAAAACAGTTTAGAAAATTCTGTATGGTATGGTTTAATGGTAATAAATGGACTAAGTTTAAAAAGTACTTTTCTTGATGGAAAAATTATTTGTTTAGGCATCATGTATCAGACACTAATCAAATATACTCTTCCCTTCTAAGAACTTTTAGATTCATTTAGAATGTAATGATTCAACATGATTTACCTAGTGATTTATTTAAAACATCCACTTAGATGATTAAATGAGTCAGGAAATCACTTTGTATGAATCTTAACAGTTTGACAATAGCTAGAGATTCCACAAAATCCTAGGCTTAGAAGATTAAAGAGCTTGTATTGACCATTTCATTTCATTTGTGAGGTTCTTGCTTCTTCACCAACAGCCAATGATGAATCTCACTGGAGAGATAAGTGCTCCTGCAAATTGTTTCTCATAGATGCTCTTCACAGTGTACAATGCTGACTCTAGTATGTGCGTCCAGAACATTTCTCATCTACTACATTTTCAAATTGTATGTCAAAACCCACTAATAACATGAAATCAGTTTGCAAAGCAAATATAGGATAGAATATAATGGTGCAATAGTAGCATTTATGCCATGAAGTAGGATATGTATTGTTTATGAATATTTTTCAGTTGTGTGTATGTATTTGAACACTGGAGCCTCTTTGTATGATATACTCTTAATATAAGCTGTGGCCAAAATGCTCAGAAATATGACTCTAAATGAGCTAAAAATATGTTAATTTTATTAAAAATAGAATTTAAAAAAGATAGTTTTCAAGAAAATGTGAGCTTCCTAACACCATGTTATTCCTTTTGCTTTTCTCTTTCAATAACATTCTCCATTCTTATTGTTTGCCCTTCTGAGTGGCATTCTTATTTTGCATCCTAACATTTTTCCTGGATACTATGTCAATTTTGTTGTTGTTGTTGTGAAAGAGGCATATCTTAATTGTCTACAGTGTATTCATATCTGTGTTAAATACTTGAAATATAAGGATGTGTACAAAAGAGTGCTCACCCTTAAGAATCTGGACATTTATTGGAGAAAATAGAAAAGTCAATAAAAAATCATTTCTCATCTAAATGACATTAAAACTAATTGGAACTGAGTACAGATTTAAAAAAAAAAAAAAAGTTGACAGAAGCCCACTTTTTAAAGGAATTTAGGAGGAAAAGGATTTTATTTAGAGCTTACAAAAGCATGATCCCATTACAGGAAGAGATACAAACATTGTGAGGCTACTTGAAACTTAATAAATAGGAAAAGTGGCAAATATAGTCCCTGGCACATTGGTATTCAATGTTTAAATGGTCTCAGAATAGCCTTTCTAGTTCTGTGTTACCTCTCTCAAAACCTTCAGCTATATTGATGACATAGAAAACAGAAAATCTTATTCCTGGTACATGATTTACACTGTGTGAGAAGCAGCCTTTTGTGCTATTTTGCCATTTCTCTCTGTTGGTGCCTGAACTATAAAATCTTCTGACTACTTTTGTGCTGTGAATTCAGAGATGTCCTAAATTTAGGGCTTCCACTGGGAAAAAGCTTCTACAGTCCCTCAGGAATCCAAAAACTACCCAATATCTACAAGATGTAATTCTTTTCCCAAATCTGTTTATTTTTCCTTTAAGTCTTTAACAATTTGTAGTGTACTCTGATTCATCTCTATAAATGATTTAACTTAAGAAAATACATTCTCATATGGTTCTTGCCATACATACGTCAGAGATAAATTTGATTTTATGAAATCACTAAAATAGTTCCACAATAAAGACAACTATGGGACAATTATTTTATTTTAAAATGTACTGCACACCAACACTGTGTGAAGCTGCTGGGAATGCAATGATAACAAAAGGTGACAATCCTCACCTTTGTGGGGTTCACTTAGTAGGGTTAATAAATTGGAGGCCAAACAAACAGCATGGAAATTGAGGAAGACAGAATTGTAGAACAGGACTCCGACTTTTGGCTTGTTCAATTGCATGGAAACTACATCAAGGAACGCTGGTGGGAGACGAGGGCTGGGGGCAAACTCATGTGTGGGAATATTGACTTTCTGAGTGTTTAAGGCTTCTAAATGGAAATATTAAGTAGGCAATTGAATAAATTGTCTGGAGCTAAGATGGAAGTCAGGGCTACTGCAGCTAAAACTTTAAATCATTGATCTGTTGGAGTAGCATCATGAATGAGATAGTCAAATGAGAAAAATACCGAGTGGGAAAAGTAAAAGTCTTCAGTGCTAGTTTCGAGGAGTTCCAACATACTCGCTAGAACTATAAAAAGAAATTCTGGCGTGCATTCCATTTGAAAACACAAATGTACAACAGCCCTGATCTTGTTAATGTAGCCAAATTTAGGTATTCTCTCTTTTTGGCTGATAGCATCACTAGCTCCATGAGCCACTCCCTGGTCTCCTCAGGGTCCTGGAGCCAGTGTCTTAATTGGATGTGGGCTCTATAATGGATGATAGTGTTTCAGTATATAGGGTTATTATTTTAATTTAATTAACATGTGTTTTTAATCCATGTCTAATATATTCTAGAACATAATCTCAATATTATCTTTTGAACCATGGATTTATTGGGAGGACTAAGTAAAGCCAATTAATCATTTTATGCCCCAGTATCACCATTTATAAAGGAAAGTATAAACAAAACACTCACTTATTATTGACCAATTTACATTACAAAAATACCAGGATTACTAATGGATGCTATTGCCAGGGAGCCAAAAAAGAATATTTCCTTTATCTCCTCTGAATTAAAAATTGTGATAAAGTACCAAAAAAAAAAAAAAGGAAGATGCAAATGTGCCTTCCTATAGATAGCAGGAGATCTGTGTCCCCTCTGCTTATATCTTAATGTATCTCTGGGACTGCTTTAGACAAAATATAGTGGAAGATGAGTTCTGCCAGGGTCTGGACCCCAGTCTTAGGACACAAGTGGTTCTACTTCCTGGGCACTTGGGCATGTGGTATTGGAACCCAGGCACCATGATGCAAGGAGGACCAGGCTGCACACTGTCAGGAATCCTAGGAAGAAATTCTATCATGGAGTAGCACTGGCCAACAACAATTCCAGCTGAGTCTGCAGTCGACAGACAGCTAGCACCACATTACCAAAGATGTGAGGAAGGACTCCCCGCTGAGCTTCCTGGCCGTGAGATGAGCTGTCTCCACTGACTTCTTCCCAAGTTACAAATGTAGGGGCAACATAAACTGTTGCTTTAGTAGGTATACCTAGGAACCGAATACGTTGAGATGAAAATAAAACCTTTACTTCTGTTAAAGCTGTGCTAAAGAATGTGATTTGACATTATGAATACAGTTTTTTCACCACAATGTGCTCCCAACATCTAGACACTGGAAAAGTCCTAGGGCTAGCATAGCACATGCACACCCAATCACTGACAGCTGCCCTCTAGCAATGTGTGGGCACTGAGAGAATGATTTAGCCCAGAATCGCTCCCAAGAAACACAAAGTCCAGTGAAAAATTCTCTCTGAAAACTCACATTTATAGGAGCAGTAGCAGTCTACGATAATCAGATTAGAAAACAATATCTGAATCAGAGAATCAGAGAGAAATGTATTTATCGTGTCATAAGTAAACACTCAGTAATTTCTTCTCATGTCCTTAAATTTATCCTCACAGGTGACATAAATGATTTTGGTTTTACTTTACCTTTTATTGTTTGTTTATTTATGATTGTGTTTCATCAGTGAACAAAAATGGCTAACCCTTTGTAATCCCAGGTACAAGGGAAGCTGAGGCAGGAGCATGGCAAGTTTGAGGTCAGCCTGTATCTGACCTCGACTTAGCCAGTATCTGCCTTAACATTTAAAAATAAAAATAAAAAGGGCTGGAAATGCAGCTTAGTGGTGGAGAGGCCCTGAGTTCAATCCCCAGTATTATAAAAATAAAACACAAACAAAAAAGCCACACAAACTTATTTAAACCAGTAGAAGTTGGAATAGAACACTAGAGGAAATATTGTTGTCTGTGTGTGCATGATAGTGTTATGTGTAAGTAGAAAAATAATTGAAGATGAGCTTTGAGAAGTCCTCAAGTTTAAAATTGAACTATTGAGTTATTGAAGTTGGCTGAGAATTCTTTAATGGGTACTAGTCATGCTTCTTCATGGATTTAAATTAAAATTTTATTTGTACAAAATGTTTCTACAGTTTGCTACATCTTCTAACATATATAAATAAGTATGCATATACATTTGTAAACATCTGTTTCCAGTAAGACTAATCTATGCCTTTGTCTACTCTTTTTCATTTCATACAAGGTAAGTTAGAAACTCTTTTGCATATTTTTATTTGTTATTTGCATATTATTGTGTAGCAATATGCACCTTAGATGTGTTTTACCTCCACAAAGAAATTTATAAAAAATATGTTTTCCTTCACTACATTTATGGTAGGAAATATGTTCTAAGGAGCACATTAAAATAGTGATATTTTAGCAGAGGCTGACACAGCCTTCACAATGGCCTTTGTTCTATTGTAGTGCCTTAAAGATTTTATTCATTCACACTCCTGTAAAGCCGAAATCAGGATACAAAAGTCACTAAGCCCAAAGAATTTAATGTGATGTCAGTTCTGTTCACCAAATAAAAACTCACATACTTTTATTCAAACATATGAGCATTATCTCTTAGAAAACATAGGGTAAAATAAAGTGTGAGAAGACTCAAAATGACCCATGACCTCTACAGCCATTTTGCCTCTTTGAAACATAAATATGCCTGAGTCAACCACATCTTTCAAGAGAATGAATTCAGCATTCACTAGAGCACCAATGATTTTGTTTAAAAAATACATGAATTATGGCCAACTATTGACAGCATTATAGTTTTAAGGAAAGTTACCACTTTTTTCTTCATCATGGAATTTGAGAGATAGATGCATTGAAAATGTTCCTTTCTGGTATTTCTCATAGAATCTGTTCATGCCCACCTATTTAAAACTTGTATATCATTCTAGCTAGAAAAGAATGGCTACAATAACACCCTATGTCAAAATGAAAGTGCATGTGTTTCAATACTGGCTCATTTCATTTAATTTTGTTCTATTTTGAGACTAAGATTTAAGCAAGTAGGTTGGTATCAGAATATATATTAGTTGATTTTAAGAAATGCTGTAATATGTTATAAGACCATTTGCTAACCTCACACTATTCTGAGCACCTAACTCTTCAGAATTGAGGTACTGACCTATCTATGGTTCCAGGTCCTTGATTTTGGAAAAAAAAAAAATTCAAATACAAGTTGATTTCATTTTGTATTAAAGTCATGTTAAGGATATGGCCTAGACCCTGTAATGTTTAGTAATCATTTGTCACTTTGAAATCCATGACCTATTTTATTTTTAGATTATGGAAAATGTTTCTTTTGAAATAGAAAGTAGCTTTCCAACTAGCATATGAAAATTTATTTAATAAATAAGTGAAAATGAACTAATAACACGGACTTGGATTCCCTGTCTTGAGCCTATGCAAATGGAAATAAAGGATGGAAGAGAAGGCATTTTGCTGTTGTTTCCAAATTTTATCCAAGGCTCTGAGTATCTGCTACCCATTCTCTCAGTCATGCACATAGCTCCAAGAGTTGTATTCATCCTAGTGACTTTTAAATCTGCATCTTACCAATTTTCTAGATAAATTACACTGCTCTATCCCTGAGAGTATTTTGAGTTGTTCAAAACTCATATATTATAACAGTTTATCTGGGTAACTCCTATCTATTGAGATACTAATCATCTTCATACATAGACATGAAAATGTACTGCAAAATTAATATGTCCAAAACAAATATTTGATTTTTTTCCCATATCTTCTTGTAGCCCAGTGTTAGTTGCTCAGTTCCTTGGTCTGGAAACAACTCTTTTTTTTTCCCTCACACATCTCAAACTAATACACTAGACAATTCTATCAGACATACTTTCAAGGTATATATGCAATCCAACCACTACTCACCAAGACCACCAACAATCACACCCAAATCACCGTGAGTTCACACAGATGATACATATAGGATGGAAATAATTTTGTCACATTCCTTTCATAAAAAGATCCATTCCAAACTCCATCCTAAGTCTGCTCATTGATGATAAGGGCTCACACGATCAAGCTCAGAGCTTTCTCAGACTGTTTTCTACCATTCTCCACTCATGCATTCCTCTTCTGGGCTTACGGGTTGTTCTCTACCTTTTCCTATTTCTAGAAACATGGAGTCATTTTTTTCCTCAGCCTTCAATACTTACCTCACAAATCTTTGTGATTTTTTTTTTTTTTTTTTTTTTTTTTTTTTTTTTTTGTCACTTCACTGAAGTCTTGCCTTTTGGGGCAGAACATCTGTGAAACTTTGAAATGCCATTTATGTCCTAAATGCACGTGTGCATTAGTCAGCTTTTCATTGCTGTGAGCAAAATACTTGACCAAAACAATTGAGAGGAGGAAAAGTTTATTTGACTCTCCCAGTTTCAGAGATCTCACTCCATATATGACTGACACCATTGCTCTGGGCCCAAGGTGAGGCAGCACAGTTACCTACAGTTACCACCTAGTTAGTGCATTCAAACTTATGTTACAGCTCTTGTAATCTAACCATTTACCCTGAACATTCATACATTAACACAGAAGCTTCTGTGGGACTCCTTATACCAAACCAAGTTATGTCTTTTTTATCTTTTGTCCAGCCAGAAAGTAAGATCCAAGAGGAAAGGATATTTGTTTTTATATCTGCTAGATTCTCAGTGTTGGTTACTAGTAGGTGTTTAAAGTAATTGGATGGAACTCATGTTCATTGTTCATACTTCTATTCCCTCTGCTCTACCTAACCACTATATTCACTTTTTCTTCAGGAAAAAAAAAAAAAACTTTAAAAATTATTTCAAAATATATTCGTTGTCTCCAAAGAGTTGATCTAAAGAATTCCCAAGCTGGTTACCTGGAGTGGGGATTCATCCATTCCCACCAAGGTAAGGCTCACACATGAAATCCCTCTATCTAATTCAGAGTTCTGAATACAAAGTAGATAGTAAATATTTGTTAAATGACTCATGCAATCACTTTTTCATTCATATAAAGTTACTTCCTTTTGGCTACTTCTCTGCATGAATATCTACTATGACAAAACTCACTAAGTTTCCCTTAATATCCATTCTTTTCCTTTATTTTAGTAAATAAACCCCCAAGTTTTAGCTGTGCATATGGCCTCCCAGCTTGAATTTATATTTCTCAGTATTCCCTGCAGATGGTGTGGCCATGTGCCTAAATTTTGGCCAAAGGGAGGCAACAGGAACCAATGTGCTCTCGATCTGGGGCTTTGTTTTCAGCTACTTGCTTATCCCTTGCCACCCCTCCTTTTCTCATGCCTAGATCATGAGCAGAGAGGATGGGTGTTTTCTTTGCACCTTCAGATTCTCTCTCCTACGTGTACTTTGCTCCAAAAAGCTGAGCTATATGGATTCCCATGAGCTCCGGCTTTCTGTTGGGTGTAGTCAAGGGGAGATTGGTAGATGGGAAGATTTATTCTTCTAGATCCTTCTGTGTCCAGAGGCTGTGTTCTCTCCCTTCGTGTTTCCCAAAGGACCATGTCCCGTTCTTCAGCTGTAACTCTCTTTTTTGGGTTCCAGGTTTTCTTTTTTCTCTCCCTTTCTTTTAAAGGTCTAGGCTTGACAGTAGCTCCCTTCTTGTTGGGTTCATTTAACCTTACACACATCTTTGTCATTAACTCATTTATTAAAGTCCTTTCATGTATCAACTTGAATGTGCCCCCTCCTTTCTGAAACATGACTGATATAGTGACTAGTACCAGGAGTTTCACCAGAAGGCAGAATTTTAAATAAGATTTACGGGTAAGGTTTGCTCACATATTTGAAGTTGCACTTGCTGGGAAGTAAAAGGACACAGATCATCTGAGCCATCATCGTCAAATTGTTCAAATCATCCTACCATGAAGGCAAAGGATAAAATGGTGACAGACAGAGGCATGCAGAGGCCAAGGGGCTCTGGCATTCAGTTGCTGAGGAGATCACAGTCAATACAAAGATTTCAGCATACACTAGTTGCTTCTGATGGCTCCTAAATGATACCTAGAAAAAATACAATGCTGATTTTGGAAGTCCAAAGCTATGGAGGCAAAGTCTGAAAACCTCTGTGGGGAGGAGAAACCTTGGAGTCCAGCCCAGAGTCTGATTTCATGGATTGCAGAGTCACAGCACTAATTAAATGCCCATCTTCACCAGGTGTCTTATGCTAAGGTAAGGACGTAACAGGGAAGACTGAAACCTTGATATTGGCTGAGAGGCACTTGAAGATGAGAAATGGACCCCCTCAAATAGAGTCTGCTCTCTCTTTCAGGTGGCAACATCCCGACCCCCTCTGTCTGCAGGAACCAGAATCTCCCTACTAAGGAAAAAATTTAAATTCTTAAACCACAGTTACGGTAAGGGGTTTCTCCCTAGAACCTATTCTGACAAATCGTCATTTTCCTCCAAATATATAAAAGTTAGGTCCTAGCTATTGTTGACATAAAAGCACAAGGCCTGGCAGAAAATAGCGTGTATTATGGAAGAAGTGCATGGAATTATCAACACTCACCAATGTGAACCTAACCGTGGTAAACGAGGTTGTCCTCTGAAGGTGTCAGAGAATGCATATAAACCTAGCACATTTTCTTCCTGGATTCATTGACATGAGTGCACTTACTCAGGGTTCTGGACTGAAAGTGTTGGCTTGAGCCCTGGGGAAATCACTTCTAGGTTCTGTGAGGAAGACAACTGCTTGGCCTAATATCCATGAGGATAAAATCAGCAATCTTCTGGCATTTTCTCGAGTAAGGAGAGCACAACATGAGGCATGCAAGTAGGGCATCTAATGTGCAAATTAAGATGGTGGTAAGCCATAGCCATGGGAGGGCTGGGAGGAAATTCTTTGCACCATAGCAGTGAATATGTGCTGATGACAGGGCTGCCCATGTCTTTGAAATATTCAGGGGCAGCTCTTTATTGTATGCTAGAAATAAAAGTAGGAAATTGACCATTTAGTAAGGTTCTTGGTCTGAATGAGAAGAGGACTCTAGGAGGTGGAAGCCAAATAACGGCAACTAAAATCAGAAACAAACATGTGTCCCAGGGTAGAGTGGCAACAGTTAGCTATAAGGTGACATAGCATTCAACATGCTTTGGTAATAGCCAGTTGATCCCAAGGATCTTAAAAATTGAGCTCACAAGCAGACTACTAAGGTGTTTGACATGTTTAAGGGGGCACTCCTTTTGAGATGTTGAAGTGATGATAAAAAAGAAAACATTCAAGGTAATGGAAATGCCTTCCTTGAACCACCAAAATAGTAAGCCCACAGCATTATTACCTACCTCTCTAGGGACACTACAGAGATGAGAACCCTTCTAGAAATAATGTAAAATATAGGGTTATTGATTCTTCTAAGAGGCTCACTTGATTAACTGGCTAGCCCTGGAATCAAATACATCTTGAAAAACAAAAACAAAAATAAAAGTTACAGGTCTTAACAATACTTCCCAAACTGTGTGCTTAATCACGGGGAGCTGGGCACGGTGGCCTATGCCTGTAATCCCAGCAGCTTGGGAGGCTGAGGCAGGAGGATCCTGAGTTCAAAGCCAGTCTCAGCAAAAGAGAGGCACTAAGTAATTCAGTGAGACCCTGTCTCTAAATAAAATACAAAAAAAAAAAAAAAAAAAAAAAGAAGAAGAAGAAAGAAAAAGAAAAAGAAAAAAAAAGGCTGGGGATGTGGCTCAGAGGTTAAGTGCTCCTGAATTCAATCAATCCCTGGCACCAAAATAAATAAATACATTGGAAATCTTGTTAGAAGGAGTGCGCTGATTGAATGGATCTGGGATGAGGGGCTGGATTTTCCATTCACAGGCTTTCTCCTGGGGATGCCAGATACGTCCTCCATCAGATGACCAGAGGGTGAGACGAGGAGAATGTCAGGCATTCATCTCCCTGATTCCACCCATTCCAGGACTCTTGTGTGTTGGTCCTTCACACCACCAGCCATCAGGTTGTCTTCCAATAGCCCTCTCCCCCTGATGCTCACAAATTCTCCTTTGTCTCTTCAGGCTAGTTCCCCCAGGCTCCCTGGTGTAGCCTTCTCTTGCCTGTTTCTTTTAACCCAGGTCCTGCTGCTGTAAATTGTCCCTTTGTCAAACTCATTTAAAATATGTCGATGGAAGGTGTGTTATGCTTCTCACTGGGACCCTGACTGACATACAGTGAGAGCCAGCTCTGAACACAAAGGCTGCACAACTCCTGAGGTGGCAGCAAGACCAGAAGATGAAAGGAATGCGTGTCTGTCCTTGAATCACCTGCAGAGCCGAGCCGCTATTCTCCCTGGACCCCTTGCTCATAGGACTGTCACAGGAAACAGAAATACATACTCTACTCTTTGAGGCACTGTAATTTTGGATATCTGTGGCAGAACAGCTTAGCTTGTGACCTAATTAATTTACCTACTGTGTGCCCAGCACCAAGATAAGGGATTTCTGCAAATTTTTTCATTTAGTCTTTTTAAAATTCCTAAGAGGGGGCCATTAGTAATCACATTTAATAAATGAGAAACTTGAACTTCACCAGCCCTGAGAAATTTGCCCAAGTTCACACAGCTAACAAGTGACAGAGCTGGGAATTGAATGGAAATATATCTTAATCTAAAGTGTATCTTTCCAGTGTAGTGCACTCCTTCCTTAAGGATGTTTCATTGCTATCTAGCCTCTGAAGCTTCTTTAGAACTTAGTTAACTAACACTTTTCCCTCCTCCTATGTCAATCAATCTCTGGAACTCTGGACTCAGATGCTCTTTAAGCACAAGCTCTAAGAAACCATCATTAACCCCCCCCCACACACACACACACAACTAGCCTATCAACATTTTGTGTAACATTGATCAAAAATAGAAAGATAATAAGGTGCTTTTAATGTAGCATATTTGAGGTATTCATGAAATTGAAGTACTTCTTTAAGAAGTGGAGGATCAAAAATCATAAGACCTTGGAATTAAAGACCCTTATCAAGGATCTACATCTTTTGCTTGAACAAATGTGAGGGGAAAAGAAAATGAAAGTTTATTAATTTTAGCAGAGTCTTCTAAGCTGCCAACATGACTGTAATCCTGGAAATGTTTGACATAAAAGTAAAAAAATAAGTATGTTGCAAAATTATTTACTTTTTTTTTTTTTTTTTTTTTTTTTTTTTTTTTTTTTTTGGTACCAGGACTTGAACCCAGGGGCACTTAACCTCTAAGCCACATTCCAGAACTTTTTTCTTAATTTTTAATTTTGACACAGGGCTTTGCTAAATTGCTCAGGGGCTAGCTAAGTTGCTGTGTCTAGCTTTGAACTTGCTATCCTTCTGCCTCATCCTCCAGATTTACTTCACATTTCAAGAGCAGCATTGCAACAAGCTTTTCAAATAACACAGGCTCAGATCATTAAAAATTCTCATAAACACGGCTCTGTAAGGCTACAACGGTCTGTTTCCTCCTGGGACTTCTTTCCTTATTGTGTTTCTGTTTCCTAAACCTGGGATGGGAGCCACTGAGCACTGAAGGAGCCCTAATTAGGAAGGGCTGTTGTTCTTAGCTGGCCCTTATTAGCCGGCCAAAAGTAAAGAAGCCAGAAAAGCTATACAGAGAAAAAGCCTGAGCTTTGCAAAAAGCCTTCATGAGCTTAAAAGAAAATAGAAAGCCATTGAGCTTGGCAAAAAAGCCATAAAAATAAAGAAGAGACAAAAAAAAAAAAAAAAAAAAGTCAAAGCCGCTTATGCAGTTGTGCTTAACAAAGTGCGTTAGTTATATGTATGTGACGAACCTGTAGGGCAAACCTGAAGGTATATAACCGGGTGAAAGCGGTCCGAGTTGAGTCACTTCTCAGAAGAATCAGAGCGGCCTTCTTACAGAAGAGAAACCTTAATGATGGGAGTTGTCAGAAGACAGAAGAAAGAAGAAGGAAGAAAGAAGAGAGAAGAAAGAAGCTCTAACAAGGAGCTCGCTTTAATCTTTCTCTCTAAAAATCTTTCTTTCCCTCTCTAAGCTTAAGAAAGTAGAAGTAAAAGTAGTAAAAGCTTAATATCCGAGGTTTTTACACGGTGCAGGGCTTCAGAGCACATTGATTTCTTGACTTCTTCAGGACTTAGTCACCAGAAGGGATATGGCTTACACAGTGCAGGGCTCAGAGCTTTACAAGCCCAGAAAGCTACCAGGAGACAAGGTCTGTTGAACCTAAGAGATGATACTGATACCTCAATTTAGTTCCATATTGGCATAATGCGTTCAAGAAGCCCTTCAGAGACTATCTACGGGGATGAGAGGTGGACTTTATTAGAAAGCCTGGATTATGACCCCAACTCGATCACATTCTAAGAACTGTGATGAAGATATGAAAACCCTTCACGATATGATTTCCTTTCCCAACCGGAAAGATGTATAGCTCAGTGTTTAGATCCTAAGCTTTAGAGCAAAATGGTGCATGGCCTTAACAGAGTTTCTCTGAAATTTTCACATGCTTACCCTCTACCAATTTGTATTTACTTGAGCATTTCTCCCTGCTATTATTGACAAAGTGTCTTAATGTGCAGAGGTTTTAAAACAGAGGACAATGTTCACCCAAGATTTAACTGTATTATTTTATTTGAGTTGATGTAAATTTTTCACCAAATACCTTTGTGTGTACTCTAGGTCTATGCAGAAATATACAGACACAGGTATTTCTATTTATGAGCAATGACATTGAAAGTCTGGAATAAATATCATGACACTAAGTGCATTTCCATACACATGTTGGACATTTGGTAGTGTTGACGTAGGTTTGCCTAGCCATCTGGTCTTTTGCACACACTCAAGAATATATTGGCATTATCATGTTGTTTATATTTTTTGTAGTATAATGAAAACCTTGATATATTGAGGGCACACATCCGTGTATTTAAGTTCCACTCAGAGAATCCATCATGAACTCCTCTCAACATCCTTATACCAATCACATGTTTGATTGCAGTTCGTATTCATTCTTTTGTGAATTTTCCCCACAATCCAAAGTTTGTTTATCCATTGACTTCTGTTGGTCATTTGTGTTATTTCCAGTTCAGGGCTATCATAAATAAAGCTGCTACAGAAACCTGTGGAAATCGTGTACGAATATATGCTTCTAAATCTCATAAGCAAACACCTAGGACCTCAATATCTGAATCCTATGGTGGGTGATTGTTTAACTGTTTCAGAAGTCAGCCAACTCTTCTCTGAAGTAGTGACATGACTTTAGGACTCCACGAGGAGCTTATGAGTTGTGGCAGCTCCCCTTCTCACCTCCACACTGCAGGGCAGCCTTCTCCATGGTAGACCTTCTCACAAGGGTGTAGCAACATTTAATGTACATATCCTAATGACATTGAGTGTTCATTCAAGTGCTGATTTCACCCTCTCCGTATATTTTAGGGGAAGTTATCTGCTAGAATATTGTGCCCTTTAGTTTTAATAAGCTTTTGTTTTCTTATTGAGTTTTTAGTTATTTATATATTCTGCTTATGTCTTTACTTGATATATGTGATTTTCAATTATTATTTTCTCAGTGTAGTGCACATAAGGTTTTTGTTTTAGCTATTTATACATAGTAAAAATTCTAGATTTAGACATACTAGATATGTCATTATTTGAGATGTTTTTCTAGTATTTTCTCCCAGGGTAGTTCATCGTTCACCTTTTAAAGAATATCATCCAAAGAGAAGTCCTTAGTTTTTAATGTTCAATTTATTATGCTTTGAAAAAAAAATTGTCATTTTTTCTTCTAATCAATGACAATTGTATTCTTCTTCATTTATTTAGCTTATTTTAAATTTTTCTTAGCACCTTTCCTAGTTGTCTTGCCCAAAAGATGGGCAGATACTTTTTAACTTAAATAAAACTTTATGGCTTTTGCACTGCAATATACTAATGTGATAATTTGTCTTAACATAATTTCTAGTCTTCAGTATAACCCACAATATTACCTTGTATTCATTTTATAATTTGGGGGTTTGTAATGGGTTCTTTTTTTTTTTTTTTTTTTTTTTTTTGAAGATTTTTGGAATTTATTCTCTTAAATAAGAATGTAACATTTGTTTAAAAAAAAAAAAAAACTTAAAAGCACAACACCTTGATTTCACAGTAACGGCAAAAACAAAGTTACACAATGAAATAAAAAACTCACGAAGAAACACGCCAAAAATCACAACAGCACAGATTAAAAACAAGGGCAAAAATAAAGGCTTTAGGGAAGGTCAGAGTGGACAGGTGACATGTTCCTTGGCACAGCTAACTCTCCCTTGCTCTGGCTTCTTTGTACCTTTGCCATGGGAATTCTGCTTGCTGTCTCCACCCCAAGTTAATGGCTCCACAGGGTGGTGGGGATGGGGGAGTAAACCCCTTAACTCACTGGCCAGCAAGGACGTAGGGGCCTCTTTTAGGAGTACCTAAGAATGTTCCACTGTTCTGAAGGAAGCAGCCAGACATACAGAAAACTCCAAAAGGCAGTAGAATGTAATGGGTTCTTGATGTTTAATTGAAGACTTCCTTTTTCTGAAATGTTTCTGACATTGACTTCGAAGTTATGATGGCCTATAAAACTCTATTTTGTGTTCCTTCGTTTCTCTTCTCTGAAAGATTTACTGTACTTGTTTTTAGGCTGGAATAATCTGTACTTTGAAAATTATCGTAACACTGATAAAACTATTTCAGGCTGCTCTTTCCTTTAAGTTAGAGTTGTTATTATTATTATTATTATTATTATTATTTTGCATAAGGAAATGAACCCAGGAGAGCTTCAACACTGAGTCACATCACCAGCCCTATTTATTTATTTATGTATTTTTAAAGTATGAGACAGAAGTTTTAACTACTGAACCAATTTCTTTAGTAGCCCCAGGATAAGGCATTGTTTTAAATTCTTAATGTTTGTCAACTTACAAAAGTTATTTTTTGGGGTGGGCATTTTCTAATTCACTGTTCTATATTTTATATTTTTGTATTAAATTTTAATAGTCATTAGATTTGTACTTATGTAAAATTTTATCTCAAATATCAATTATTTATATATTCTCTTTCTGATCATACCTGTTTAATACTTGTAACTTTGTGTATAACTGAATCATTTTAAATAACTAATCTTTAATTTAATTATTGTTGTATTTAATTAGCATTTATTTTTTCTTTTTTTTTTTTTTTTTTGGTACCAGGGATTGAACTCAGGGGCACTCGACACTTACCCTTTTTTGTATTTTATTTAGAGACAGGGTCTCACTGAGTTGCTAAGTGCCTTGCCATTTGAGATGGCTTTGAACTCAATCAGCCTCCCAAAGTCTGGGATTACAGGCGTGCGCCACCGCGCCCGGCAGCTTTTTTCTAATATCTTAATTTTAGATGTTTAAATCAGCCTTTCTTCCTTACATTATTTAAAACTCATAAACCAAGCTTGCAACTGGATCTTTCATCTACATTTATACCAATTTTCTTTTAATTTGTAAAAACTGAGTTCTTTTAGTATAATTACATATTTTAAATTTTCTTCCTGAGGATTTTTAAATTTCAAATTTATTTATTTTCAGGTAACTTTATATCATTCATATGTTATGATTTATAATTGAAAATTTAATATAAATACTTGAAACTTTTAGCTGGTTTTAGGGATTGCTCTGTTTTCCTTCCTCCCTTGACTTCAAGTTTTATGCATTTGTTTGGGGATTTGTATCTTATAAACAAACTGCATCTAGTCTTTCAAAAATCTACTTTGATGAACTATTTATCTTAATTTAGACCATTTATATTTATTGTGTTTGGGGATAAACCTGAACTTAAATTTCACTATGCATATTTTTAAATTTTCTTGTCAATTGAACTTTCATTGTTTTCTTTTTATGTGTGTTATTCCATGTTTTCCCACTACTGATTTGCCATTTGGAAGTTACATGAACTGTTTTTATCTCCCAGTAAGGATTCTTCTAAATGCATTTAATGGAGTGTAATGTTTGCATATCGGTCTGCCTCCTGCACTTTGTGTTCTGTTGTTCTCCATCACTTAGGTTCTTCCCTTCTCAGGGCTGCATTAAATGACACTATCATCATGACTGTTTTGTTGTGAAAATGTTTGCGTAGCTCATGAGTTTGCATTTAATGTGATCACCAGTGTTTCTTACATTGCATTGCTTCTTTGAGAAAACATTTCTCTTACTATCATAGTTTTAAGGTTCACTTGGTTGCTATCGAGATTCGGTGGTCATGTATCATTAGGTTATCTATCAGTTATCTATGGAGAAAAAAACAAGCGCTTCAAAACAACAAAATGGTTTATTAGTTCTTATGTTTAAGGTGTTGACTGGATGCTCCTTTAGTTCCACACAGAATCAGTTCTGGTTTCTTATGTGGATGCTTTAATTACAGGCAACATGAGGATACCGGGGATGCTTTCATCTACAGGCAATGTCAGGATAAAAGCTCCAAAAATGCTCTGTCATATCCAAGACCTTCATGATTTAAGGTGACCATTCTCCACACGGGTTTTCTCTCCATGTAAGATGTGGAATATCACTGTCTCTCTACATAGACTCTCTTGCCACATTGAATGGCCTGGAATCACTTCTTCATTTTATTGATAGCAAGACTTAGAGCTAGTCCATATAAAAGGGGAGGAAAGTAACTCCACATATTTTATGACTGGATTGGCTTTCCCTTTCTTCTCTTTCAGATTTTTTAAAAAATACACAATGATGGTAAAAGATTATCCTAACACTGCAAAAATGGATGCTATAAATATGGACTGCTTTTTTCTTTGCCATTAAATGACTAATGTAAGAATTTTGTTCGGAGTCCTTAGCAAATCTACAGAGAGTCTGGTTAACGTCATTAAAGCCTGAATATCCCTGGTGAGAAGAAATACATTACAGGTTTGCTGACTTATTCATCACATCATCATTGTGCTCTTTGATATTTGCATGGTCTCAGATATGGCCAGTGATCACCTTGTGATGATGGTTATTGTGGCTGAGATGTAGTTCAGTGGCAGAGTATATGTTTAGCATGCTTAAGGCCCTCGGTTCAATCCCTAGCACTCCCCCTCCCATACACTCATAGAGAAAGAAAGATAATAATTTTTTTTTTTAATATAGCCTCATTTATTTTTACCAATTATACATGTTTGTCACTTTAAAACTCTTTGTTATTTAATGACTTAAAAAATTTAATTGACCGCTAGTAATTAATTGCACATATGAGTGGATAACAGTGCTAATTCAATACATTTATATAATGTAATGATCAGATCAGGATGACTGGCATGTATATCCCATCAAACATTTTTCATTTCTTTGTATTGGGAACATTCAAAATCCTCTGTGCTAGTTATTTTGAAATATGCAATTAATTGTTGTCAACTATAGCAACACTACTGTGTTAAAGAACATTAGAAATCATTTTTCCTATGCACCTATTTGTTTTTCTAATACATGGTTAAAGGTAATATCATCTTCTTTGTTTATCATATTGATCACTTTCTTTTTCTACTTCAATTATTACCTTCAAATTAATTTTTCATTCTGTATTTTTTGATTCTTGTAACTGAATTGTTTTTTTTTTTTTTTTTTTTTAAGTTCTAAATGCTGTTTAGCTGTTTCTATAGATTTTCTTTCATTATGGTTGGTCTCTCTTTTGTTTTCACTGTCTTAAATGTGTATTTGAATTATATTCATCTATAGAAAGCCCAGGGACTTAAATTGAGGACAATTTTTCTCTAGAAAGGACTAATCTGTGCATCTGCATCTTCCTGGGGAGATAAGAATATGGAACCACTCTAACTATTTACAAGTCAAAGAAAGAACTAATCAGGGGTTGTCACCTCCTCTTGTAGTGGACCTTAGATGAAGTATCCATAGCACAGGGCTAATATTGTATGTAAGGAATCTCAAATTCAGTATCAGCCTGCAATTATGCCTGCCTTGTGTGTTTCGTTTTGTCAATTTTTCTTTTTTCTTTTCCTTTTCTTTTGAGATTCCCTTCTCTATCCAAAAGCTAGTAATGTAAGAAAAATACTATCCCATGCAGGGTCTATTTATACCGAGTTGTTGTATTGTTATGTGGAAATTCAGTGTTCTTTCTACTAGGAGAGAATTCAAAAGGAGTACCAATTTGCTTGTTTTATGTACTGGTCTATTGAATAAGCATTTGTTGAAAAGAAATAATTGTTGTTTAAATCCACTACAACAGATGATTGTACATATTGAAAATGATTTCTAATAGAAAGATTGAAGAAAAGTTTATGACTTCAGATTTATGTTGCTCAGTTTTCTTTATGAACATGATTTGTATTAAATTTCCTCCTTTGTGATTTGGTTTTTGAGCTTCTGAATCACCGCTGATTTCCTATAATCAGGCTCATGCTCAAGAGGCTACCATCACTTCATTTGCAGTTTTCTTGTTCCCTTTATCTGTTGGAAGAACTGTGTGGGTCCATAGAGTTTTTTTTAAAGTTCTAGATCTTCTATTAAGTAGTTAGTGATTTTCTTTTACCACAATTTAAGAGGCAAGAAGATTCCACTTTAGACTCTCCTGCTTTGGGGAAGTTTCAGTCTTCCCTTAGGGTTTAAGGAATCATCTTTTAAACTTCAGAAGTCTTAACTTCAGTGCAAAGATTAAAAGGCTGGTGGCATGTCAGAGCTTCTCAAAATAAACAACTTCCTTCCAGCTGTGAAGACAGTCATGATCCAGAATAAAATGATTGTGGATGGAACAAATACCTTCATGTTTGTTAAAATTTCAGAAATGGATTGGTTACCAACTGTGGTGTATAACATAGCTGCTTTTAAAGGTGAAGCCATATGCTCAGGCATTTTTATTTAGTCTTTTAGAAGTATTGTATAATACATACAAAGGCTGTTTTCAAAGAGGGCCTGCTTTGCCCTGTATTAAAATAAATCTGAAAACTATTCAGTATTTTCCATGCGCATTATTTTCTTCCCTAGAATGAATACCTCAAAAGAATCAAACAAAAACAATAAAGAACATTGATAGTCTGAGTCAATTCTCTTAGGAGATCAATAAAAAGAGAGCATTTCAGTTTCCCAGAATGCTGCATGTTTTTCTTGTTTGAAACAATATATCTGTTAGATGTAGGGCTATCCCTGAAGAAATTTCAAATTATGATTTTGGGTCTGTTATTTTTAAGACATGATGTATTTGAAGGGCAGTGACATCAGTATCAGGAGACTTAATTATTGGAAGTTTACAAATTATTATAATAGAATATTTGTAGTAACTTGGAAAAATAAATAACTTTTTATTTTTATACCACAGGTAACATGATAAATCTTTGTTAATTCAAATATATAACACCAGATATAGTTAAGAAAAGCAATGGCAGATTATCTGAGAGTATAAACATAAAATTCAATTGTTTTAGTGTATTTCATTTAAATAAAGGAAATATTTTGAATGACAACTTTTATTTACTGTAAAACATGAAATGATTTATGCATATTTTGAGTGAATAAAGACATGACTTCATAAGCCACAAAACAATTAGTTCTACATTCTATCTGAACTGTAATGCAATCATTATACATTTTCTTGGTATTTCTGATACTGCTTGTTACTGGGGATAAGTCCTGCTCCCTCACATATTGAAGTATAACATTAGAGAAGCACGCCGAGGCAAGCATATAAAGCAGGATTTATTTTACAAGAAGTAACATAGACTCCTGGGAGGAAGAAGGGGGACTTGGCTGGTATCCTGGTATCCCAAGAAGTAGGGGTGGTTTGCCTTTTTACATGGCCTAGGCTTCCTTTGTTCTCCTGCTCTCTTCCCCTTATCTCTTTCCTTCTTGCATACATGACTAGGCCCAGGAGATCCTTGGTGAGATGACCAAAAAGTGAAAAGCAGATGGAGGAGGCAAGAGCCTTATGGAGCCTTGGAAGACACATTATTAACAACTTTACAACTCCCTGTAGGGAGGGACAGGTTACCTTAGCAACAGGTTGGAGCAGAGCAGGTTATCTTGATAGGTTGGAGTAAGGGCTCTGACGGCCTTTCAAACCCTCAGGGGACAGTCTCCAACTTCCCAGACTCACTCAAATTAGCCTCCTTGATCTGACCTGACTCGATTTACCTACCTATACTTACTGCCTGTACAATTCTGACTTCATTTCTAGCATTCAAGTAAGATAACTTAAGCCTGGCTTGCTGGTGCATGCCTATAATCCCAGCAGCTTGGGAGGCTGAGGCAGGAGGATCGTGAGTTCAAAGCCAGCCTCAGCAAAAGCAAGGTGCTAAGCAATTCAGTGAGACCTGTCTCTAAATAAAATACAAAATAAGGTTGGGAATGTGGCTCAGTGGGCAAGTGCCCCTGAGTTCAATCCAATCCCTAGTTACCTCCCACTTAAAAAAAAAAAAAAAAAAAAAAAAAAAAGATACCTTAAAATGAAACCTGTTTAATTATTCTCACCAAACTAATTGAGAACCTCATAGGAGTTACCTAATATTATTTGACACCTTCACCTTGCCCGAAACAACAGTGTTAATTACATCATAATTTCTGTAATGCAAGGGTTAGTGCATGCCTTAACTGAGTCCTGCAGATCTCAGAGGGTATGCTGGGGTAGCAGTCATGTCAAGTCTTGATGGGAAAGATCTGGGTCCACACTCACTCTTGAGGTTGACAGGATCATTCTTTATAAACCCCAGGCTTTACATTGAGGTCACCCACCAGTGCCTCGGCATTGGGGCTGCTCCTAACCTAGCCTGTGGATTCACCAATTCAGGTAAATGAGAGGCACGAAAGAGAGTGTATGAGTGTGGTGGAAGCCACGATCTTCCCAACCTAACTTGGAAATAACACTATTGCATTTGACACATTCTGTTTGCTAGGAAGAGGTCACCAAGTCCAGTTCACAGCTGGGATGCACGGAAATGTGAATAGAGGATCACACCCCAGAAGCCTTTTCAGAAGCCCCCTCTGCACAGCTGCTCTGATGCTTGAACAGGTATTTTACTGGGCTGTCATTTTTAAAATCACAACAGACTTTACAGGAACATGAGAAACATTTTGATAAAAATGAAAATTTGTTCAATAATCCAGTCTTTGTGAAATTAGTAGAATGTAAAAATTTTTACAAAATTGGTTATTTCTTCTTTTACTTTGTAATGATTTTTTTCCCCCTCACATCATCAAGAGGGAGAGGCATACTAACTTGTGTGCTGGAAATTGGATCTGCAATGTCCCCTGAATATCCATGTGGCAGAAGCTGTTTCCAGGGTGGTATGATGAGAAAGTAGTTGGGTCCTGAGGAGGTTGGGCATGGTGGGAAGTCTTCAGGTCATTGGGGTCAGGCATTGCTGGAGATAGGGACCACATCCCATTCCTCTCCCTCTCTTTCATTTCCAGGTCATGAGATAAGTGGTTTTTCTCTGTCACATACAGCTACAATGATCTGCTGCCTTACCATAGACCCAAATCAACAGGGTCAATCATGGACTAAATTCTCCAAAACTGTGGGCTAAAATTAACCATTTCTCTTTATACATTGTTTTCTCTTAGTTAGTTTTATGGTGACAGAAATCTCCCTAGCACATTGTCTGGAAGGAATGCCTATGATTGCAAATGCCTCAAGTTTGAAGGAGGTAATTCCAAAAATATTCATAGAATACATGCCAGTGCTTCTAAGGTCCACTTGGCAAAGCTGGGACTAATCAATTCCTCTTTTCTCTAGATTATAGATTGAAAACAGAATTTTGAAATTGGCTCTTTTAGTTCTAATCACAGGGAACTGAACTTCTCACTTAACTCTGAGGTTAGGACTTTTTGCTATAATAAATTTGAACTAACCATTCAACTGCTGTTATTGCTCCTTTATAATAGGTGGGTGTTATGCATGAAATTGTTAATTTTTACATGTAGGAGAAGTCCATATTAACCAATTCTTGTTGATTTTTCATTTTTGTTTTTAAATTCACTTTTGACCTAGTAGAACAATTGACATATAAAATAGAAAATCCCCTTATTAGCACTTCTTAATCTTATTTTTGTTACTTATTTTCTTTACATGAATTCTGAATCTATTCTGTCCTCAATGATTTATGTTGATATGGAGTAAGTTTACTTTTTCCTCTAATCTACTACTCTAATTAGTTTAAACAAAGTATCTATGGAGGAGTCAGTGGGGTCAACATTTCATTTAAGCAAATTTGGTGCTAAATGAAACATTTAGGTGGGAGATGGCTTACATTTCTTGCTTGCTCAGCTCATCCTACTTTTCCATGGAAAAGATCTAGGATATCAGATGATGGCTACCACACTCAGTCTGTCTCTGAACAGAGACGTTGTATACACCTAAATACTAAACTTTTTATTATGTTCTGAATGCAGTGTAATTTGTCAGCACATTCTTGCAAAACAGAAGGATAATTTTGATATCCCATTTCCAAGTTTCTGGAGCCTTTATCCTAACTTAAAATGAAAAGATTTTTGACAAGGACTTGTAATGAAATTACACATTACTTAAGGTGTGTTCACTCAAATTGACAACCAGATCAGAGTATTGCCACCATAGGAATGATTTCAGCAGAAGGGTCATTTCTCAGCAGAAAAAACGGCCTTCTGCCCCTTGCACTTTCCTAGGGTTTCTTAGGTGCTGGTTTTGTATTCTCTGGTCTAGTGCTGTTGACTTCCTTTTCTGGACATATCTGTAATACAAAAACATCACTTTGATTTTTCAGTATGCCAAATATATTCCTGTTGTCAAAAGTTTTTAAGTTCCAACTGGGAGCAGAACACAGTAATAGGAAGTTTATAATCTTATTCACAGAGTTAGAGGAATATTTTTCTTGAAGTGCTTATTAAGCTGTCCATTAAAAGTAGAAATATTTGTAATTTATTTATATCTAAATATTTTGCCTTTAATTTTGCTAAAATATGTAAATAAGACCAAATGATTATATAATGAACAGAACATTAGGATGGTATCTTTAAGAGAAAAGAGGAAATGGGAAATACTCTGCTTTCCTTCAACTTGAATCTGAGCGTACGTATTTTCAATTTCCACTTAACTTTTAAAATCTAACTTTTTCTGTAAAATGATTGAAAATTTTTCTGAGGAAAAACCACTAGCTATCAAAAAACTAAGGATTAATATGGCCATTTATTTTCAAACTACTGTGAAATAATTTTAGCTATGTAGTTCCTAAGTGACATTTCATGGCAATTTCTATTTGTTGGTGGACTAGGTACTATTATATAATGGCATAAACATAGTAAGAAATGAAACAAAAATGAAGGTTTAATAAACTCCTCCTAAGCATAAGACACTCCTTAAATGGGGAAAGGAAAACACAATCTCTATATCTTCCACATACAGAAACAAAAAAAAAAAAATGAGAAAATATTCAGAATTCTTCATATGACTCAATTTGATTCACAAAGTAAATGAAGGATGGAATTTCCTGTCTAGTCAGTACACTTGGAGATGCTTATAAAATTGTGTATCTTATTTACATATGTTTAAGTGTTCTTAAGACATAAAGAAATTATAATAACTTTGAAGAATAACACAATAGCTTATGGAATATATATTTAACAATCTGTAGATATAAATTGAGTCAAATTTGAGGCAGTCCCTGGGAATGTCAGCAGAAAAAAAAGATTTCTCTTGAATTCTCTGCAAATAGTAATAATGAAAATTAGATAATATTTATTAAAGCATAAAAAATGGAAAAGGGGTAGAAAGTTTGTTTATAAAAACTGCATTTGAAAAGGGTGAGACTTCACAATTGAAAATAAATGTAAAGTTTTCCCAGCCTGAGTGCACTGCCACCTCTTATGGCTTTGGAGGTAGACACCCACTGCCTCACTTGCTTAGTGTGCAAGGCAGAAAACTCAGCTGGAAATAAATAGGGGTAACTCTAGCAGTGAGGAGCAGTACAGAAAGAGCAAGAATCAAAGTATCCATATACAGCTTGGCTCATCACTGGTCCAAGCAAAATTGTGTGGAGGAGAAAAATAATGGGTAAGCTGGTGCAAAAATGGGTTGTGACTGATATGCTCATAGAAGTTAGAGGTGTGCCAAAAAAGATTTAATGATTTTTTACTTAATAGTGTGTAGCACATTGCAAAGCTGGTTTCATATTCTTGAATTGTCAGAGAACAGAGCCTAAAGACAGCAAAGCAACTAGATGTCAATTGGACATCGGAAGCAAAAAAGAGCGGATCCCACAAATTCCATGGGTTGAGGAAAGTCTGTACCATCTCCTCAAGTCCTGAGCTGACCACAAGATAACAATGCACAGTCCAAACATGTACCAGTGGGATGGTGTTAAATGACAAATGGGATCTTGAATGCTGGATCCCACAAGAGGGAGAGAACTTTCAGTGTCCAGGTGAGACTACTACTAGAGCAGGAAAGCACCAATCAGAATCATGTCAGAAGATTTAGAGTGACAACAAATTTCTATCACAATGTCCATTTACCTTCCAAAAATTATCAGGCACGCACGCAGATAAAGAAGGAAATGTGCAGTCATGTCTGGGGTTGATTAGATACACAGTTTAAAGCAGGCATTGAAATTATGTTCAAAGAAGTGAAGAAAATTACATGCAAATAATGAAAAATACTAAAGAACTGAGAATCTTAGGCTACCAAATGTACCTGTTAAACACAATAAAAGTTGCTTGAATTATCATGCCGTACTAGTCATTTGTAGGTAAGTTGCTCTGCTTCAATAATTTGAATATTTAATTTTCTCTTTATTAAAATTAATATAAAAATAAATTATTTAAAAATAGTCTTACAAGGATAACTTATCCATTCTTATTATGAATTTATAAAAGCATTATATCTCTTATATATGACCTCAGTCTTTCGTGTTGTCAGTGTGTTTAAAATTCATTTAATTATTTTTTCTGTATATTTACTTTAGTAACTTCCACATGAAAAAAAAAAGCTGTAAGTTATGAATCAATTGTATAACAAAAATAAGGCCTATGGAAAATTTGCACTTCTTACCTACTAAGCTATGTCATTACATTAAAATATTATTCAAACATTCATAAACAAAAACATATGTTTGAAAAAAAAACAGATATTTTCACTACATATCAGTGAACTCAAATAACTGATCTCATCGGTCAGATTTTCTGTATATGGATTTTTACAAATCTATTCAATTTTGGATTGGACTTCTAATTATTCCGAATAAGTTTAATAAGACTTTGCCTCTAGAAATCAACCCAAACCATTATTTTATTTTATGTAAGTTTTTTAGGATGACCAATTATTTTTCCTTAGTATGTCTAATTAAGTGACAAATTTGAATAACCTACAACTCTTAATATGGAATCAAAAATTAAGCAAAAAGTCATTAAATAATTATTGTGAATTCCAGACAGACATTAGTAAACGTGTTGTTTTCTCATTTTCTCCTCCTTCTCCCTTCTTCTTTGGTTTCCTCTATTCCATCTTCCTTGATACTTTTCTTCTTCCCTTCCTTACATCTTTTTTTTTTTTTTTTTTCATCACTGCCACATAAAGATGCTAGGCATTGTATTGTGTGCAAAAGATTTATTTTCTTGTAAAACCATGACAGAGAATACTTTAACTTAATTTGGGTGATATATCTGTGCTTCATTGGCATGAAATAAATGTCATGTGGTGAATATGAAATTCATATTGTAGTACTTCAGGATGCCAACCCAAAGCATTTGTGGAAATCAAATGAGTGTTGAGTACTATTTCTGATATGCCCATTTCTACACATCTGTATCCTGCAGCAACTAGAATTTATTTACTTTTTGATGATTTATGTGTATCTTGAGTGACAATTTTCAAACCACTGATTTATTTTTTTCAGTACCTGCTATTGAACGCAGGGACACTCTACCACTGAGCTACATCCCCAACCATTATTTATTTATTTGTGTTCATTTAGACCTGAGATCTTACTGAGTTGTTGAGGCTGGCTTTGAACTTGCCATAGTTCTCCCTCTGTGTCCTCAGTTGCTGGAATTAGAGGTGTGGCTACCATACCCATTGGTACTGCCTTCAAGAAATTTATAGAGTAGAAGAAATTATTTGTAAAAACTTCTTTATGTCTTTTTTTTTTTAAGTTTTGAGAATGAGGCACTGACTGTGTTTTGCTCCAAGGTATTTGTCAATGATACTTGTACAGAAAACAGCCTCATAATGTGGAGACAGTGTGTATCTCTGGAGCAAAGAGGCACATTTGTCTTAGAAGACAGGGTATCTTCCTCCAGAGAAAAAGACAAGATTGTTTACTTCCCATTATAAAACATGTGGTCCCCTAAGATCAGGGATTATCTCCACTAATGCAACCTACAGCTTTCACAGACAACCATCTGAGACCATCTGGGAGCCCCTCTGAGACCTGGAGGCTAGAGGAATTGACTGTGCTGTTGCCTCTGCTTCCTGCTGTGCCATGAATGGTAAAGTCATTTTTCTCTGATCCTGGTGTCTGATGTCTTCTTAAGAGTATCATTAAAATTATGACGAATTTTTCAGACTAACTTGCCAACTGGCAAGTAAACTTGAACATCCTCATGCATCTAGAATAACATGAAAGTTAAGAGTTAAGAAAATATTAATGAAACTAACCTAAGCCTAAATAACAAAAAAGTGGTGATTAAAATTTTACAAAAATTGAAATACTTACAATTACTGAAGTAGTTTACTAATTGAGTTTGTTCAGAGGCCAGAGGTAAATTGAACTTTGGATCTCCTTCTTCTTGCTGATTGGCTTGTGGAGAGGGAATAGACAGTAATGGTCAGCTTGTTTTGTTCAGGTCTCCCAGGCTGAATATCCTGGCTTTTCAAATCATGTCTCTCATTACATCCCAGGACTCCCCAAGGAAAGAGGAGCAACTTTTTCTGAGTTCCAAAAGTAATGTTTGAAAACATTCATTTTTGTTTTTACTAGCAAACCTTACCCAATCCTTGGTGAAAGGACCAGTCTGCAGAATGGAAGTATCACTAGTATCCCTAATTTGGTAATCAGCAAATATTCCAGCTTAAATAGTGTTGAGGAATTCACACCAGTTATGATTAAGTGGTGATGGTGGTGGGGAAGTAACATATTTTAAGATCATGGCTCTAAGTGAATAGAAATTTGTTGTAAAAAATGGAGAAAGCCTCAAGATTGACTGATAAGAGAGTGCAAGATTCAAGAATAGAGAATCTGTTGAACCTGTTTTTGTTTACTGTTTTATTGCCCATATATTGATTGGGATATATATATATATATATATATATATATATATATATATATACACACACACACACACACACACACACACACATATATGTTAAATTTTATGAGTTCTTTGTATATACTAGGAGGTGAAAGTAATTTGGTTTCCATTACATGATTAAGTTTCATTCCAATTTACAAGGCTACCATTATGTGCGTTTTCATACCCTATTTGCTAGAACTATGGAATAATGTGTCTTGAGGTAGGTCTTCTATGTTTATGAACTGGCAGGTCTTCTATTGTTTATGAACTGGCAAAACAACAAACACTTTTGACAGATGATCCCCTGCCCAGTGTTTGGGGAAACTTGCTCTTAGCAAGCCTGACCTGATGGTCATATTGACAAGAAAGAAAAATTGGAAAGAAACTGGAAGTGAGACTATGCTGTATGACAATTGAAAGGTTTGAATATATCTGATAAATTAAAATGAAATTGGAAATAGCAATTAAAATGCTAAATAATACTCATCAATCATTTTACATAAATAGCATTTTATATTGTATATGAGACTCTTTTGGAAAACTTCATATAATCAGAATGGTTTGGATGAAGGAAATTTTTAACTTTAGCCATATTGCAAGTGTTCCTGCTTCTTTCAAAAAGTAAAATAGATTATAAATATTGAGGTGGCTGTATTGCTGTATTATGCATATTTTAGATCTTTTGGGAAAATACCCAGGAGTTGGAGAGCTTGGTCATATGGTGGTTCTTCCTTAGTTTATTGAGAAATCTCCAAACTGCTTTCCAGATTGGTTGTGCTAGTCTATAAACCCCCAAACAATGTACAAGAATACTTTTTCCTCACAAAACACCAGCATTTCTTTTTCTTTGTACTCTTGATCATTGCTATTCCGACTGGAGTCAGATAAAATCTTAGGATAGCTTTGATTTGCATTTCCCTGATTGCTAATGATGTTGAAATTTTTTCATGTATTTGTTAGCAATTTGTGTTTCTTACTTTGGTAAGTTTTTGTTTACTGTTTTTTTGCCCATATATTGATTGGGATATTTGGGTTTTTTTTTTTTTTGGTGTTATATTTTATGAGTTCTTTGTATATTCTTGATATTAATCCCCTATTGAAGGAGTAACTGGCCAATATTTCCTTCCATTCTGTAGGCATTTGCTGGTAAATTGATGGAATGGAGAATATCAGGCTAAGTGAAATATGCAAACTCAGAAACTCAAAGGACAAATGTTTCTCTAGCACACAGAAGCTAGAGTAAAATAAAAGAAAGGGGGAGGGAAGTGTAGGATAACATAAAGATAAAGGGAAGTTCAACAATGTAGAAGAAGGAGATCAAGAGGCAGAGTGGAGGGTGGGTAAGGGGAGACGATGAGGAATAAATTCTTACAAATTCATGTTATGTGTATAAGTAAATATACCACAGGGAACTTCACCTTTGTGCACAAGTAGGAAAAAAACAATCAAATATAAATAGACGAGCAAAAGGAAATTCTATAGACTAGAGGAAGGAGAATGGGAGAAAGAGGAAGCAAGACAGGAAGGAAAAGGGGAGATCATGAGCTGAAATCAAATTGTGTGCATGTATGAGTTGTGTAGATGAAGCCAACTCCTATGTATGACTATAAATATATTTTTTAAAGCAGCAGAATTCAAGGAAAAAAATGAGGAAAATATCATTATATTTTCATTGGAACATGGAAACAGCAAAATTTTATTTTCATGGCAGAGAAAATAAACTGTTGTTTTTAGTTTCTTGATTAAATTTGTGATTGGATGTCATCATTTCCAAACAGTGGGGGTAAGGCATGGGTCAGTTTCCCCTCAGAAGCTGTCACCAGTTCCTGCCAATGGTACTCTTTGGCTCGCTCTATCTGAACACAGTGAGACCTCATGTAAAGATACCTAAGCAACAGAGAAAAATCTCACCAGCACAGAACTAGGTAACCAATGAAGGCAACTATTTCTTAACTTTACCATATAGAAAAATTTCCTTTACCATGGAGAACATACCTAGGAGTAGGTCAGAAAGCCCCTGGATGTTCGGCCACTCCTAATCTTAAACAAAACTCCCAGAATGGGCTCCTGTGTGGTTTGTGTACATGCGTCCAGTGTCTCTGTCTCTTCTTCTCTCTCTCTTTCCCTCTCTCTTCCTGTCCCTCTCCCTCCCTCCCCCTCCCTCTCTCTCTCTCTCTCTATACCCCCTTCTCTTTCTCTCTCTCCCCCTCTCTCTCCCTCCCTCTCCCTCTCCCTCTCTCTCCCTCTCCCTCTTTCTCTCCCTCTCCCTATCCCTCTCCCCCTCCCCCTCTGTCATTATCTTCATCTCTGTTCCAGTCCTTCCATAATCAGGATCTCAGAGAGCCCTCCGATCAGTGGATGTGGGAAGTACCTTCCCTACAACATGCCTGAGTAAGCCTTAAATGGGCGAAATGCTTGTGATTATGGGGTGATAGGTGGTGTGGGTGGTGTA
This sequence comes from Tamias sibiricus, assembly GCA_025594165.1. Taxonomy (NCBI): domain Eukaryota; kingdom Metazoa; phylum Chordata; class Mammalia; order Rodentia; family Sciuridae; genus Tamias; species Tamias sibiricus. The sequence goes on from CM046671.1 coordinate 20,016,041, forward strand.
TTCTGACATCTATTCTTTTAAGAGAAAAAAGAGCTGTTAGTCTGATATAAATGGATGCTGTCCTTCTCTCCTTCTCTGGCCCTCCCAACCATGAAGGAATCCATACCTGCAGAACTGCCATCTGGGTCAGGATAGAATGGAGACACCCAAGAACAAGTAAGTGACACAATTTTTTGTGGATAGCACTTCTTATGAGAGAAATAAAAATGATAAACATATCCTTCTCAGAGAAAGCATGCTATCCATTTCAATATGCTTGTGAGTGTGTCTGCGCTTGCGCAGGTGGCAGTAATGGGGTTAAGGATAAAGGTGCCAGAGTCAGGCATCTGATTTCAAAGCTGGCTTCCATGATTCCAAGCTGATGCGTTAGAGTGTTACCAAAAATCTTTGTTTCATTCTCTTTGTTGTAAGAATAAAAACAGTAGATGGTACTTTGAGGATTAAATAAACACATACATATAAAAGAGTCAAACAGAAACAAGGTGATCATTTTATGGGAATGTTTTAAAGATGGTAATTTAGGGACATTGTTCTCTGTCTTGGAAAAATACCATGAGAGTCTCAAAATCACCCAAGCAGCTAGGACTAGAATGGTTAAGGACTCACCGAGCAGACACCACCCCTCTCCATCATTTTGGGAGCACATGAAGTCACTCACAGAAAATCCTGTTGTGGATACCATGCTGTTCTTCAGGAAAACAGATCACAGCATTCAGGCTGCCTCTTGTCTGCTCAAATTTATGTTTACTTTGTCTCTTTCAACACAATTTCTGAAGACTTGCTATGTGGAAGTTTTCACCTAATGTCCAACTCAGAGTAAAAGGGATACAATTGACTGAAATATCTTCTGCAAAAAATTTCTCAGGAACCCCACAATTTGATCTTGGATACCAGGATTTAGGATCGTAAGGATATCCTCATGGTAGATGCAAGAAAACTGAGTCTTCCTGTTTACATCCTAATCCAGCCCACCCACACAGGCCTGAGCAACAACTCTGTAAAGTGTGTTAGTGATTTTTAAATATATCATTCTAAATGTTAATGTGGGTATAGTAAGACAGGCGCTTTTATACATTACTGGTGTGAGTGACTATGGCTACAAACTTTGGAAAGTAATTCAGCAACATGAATCAAGAGTCTTAAATTATTCATACTGCATAATTCCACTGCAATAAATATGTTATAAGGAAATAACCAGAGAAATTGACAACCATGTTAATAATATTATTTATAAAAGCCAAAGCTGTGGGAAATTCGATGGTTAATAATGGAAGTTTGGGGGAACTACATTACAAGGTATTCACAGATGAAATATTTTGTAGCTATAATTTAAAAAAATAAAAATAAATACCAAACATAAACACAGAAACTAATTTATATTTAAAGCAGTAATATATAGTTTATATGATAAATTGGCTAATACCAACAGGGAGAAAAATCTTAACAATGCATATAGTTTATTAAAAGTATATGTGTCTGGATTCCTTCTTCATATTCTTTTTTGTTTTCCAATTTTCTGGGGCAAGCAGTTACTCTCTCTCCAGGAAAAAGCAAGATTTTTTTTTTTCTTTAACTCTGGTGTATTTTAAATATACAAACTCCATGAAAGCTATTAGACTACCAGTCTATTAATTATAATGTTAATTTGAAATGAGTTTAATCTTTAGTAACTCATTGCAATTAAATTTATTTTGGTTTCTAGCAACAATTTATTCGGTCTCCAAGTGCTCCATAACCATTCACTTTAAATTGTTTAACTACTGCTTTAGATTAAAGTCATTGGTGTATAATTTGCAAAGTGTCCATTCAAATGAAAGCATATTTCTATGCTTTTACACCTCAATATTTTCTTAAACAAGATCAGTTTCTTGTTTTTTAAAACACTTCTTTTTTCATAATTCATATATTTTATTTAGCATTTTTTGTAAATATTCTCTTTATGTATAAATTGCATAAGTACATATGAAGCAAATATCTTTTTGTGGATTCTCTATAATTTTTATGTAACAGCTTTTAAAGACACTGGATTTACTTAAAAATGTGTTTGTATTTCTGTGGGGTATTTCTACTGTGATTACTACCAATAAGAGAATGTTAAACAAATTCTAAAAGGTGAAAGGAGAATATTGTGCTAGTTTTTTTTTCCTTAGGTATTTTTAGCAACAGAACTTTTCTTACTAAAGAAGTCTTAAGCTGTATCCTGCTGTATGGGGCAGGGAAGGGAAGATGTTCTTTGAGAGGAAGAACAACATCTCTCTTTTCTCCATTTTCTCCAATACCACTGAGAAGGTGCCTAGAGATACTACCAAGGCACTTTGCAAGTCTGGAGAAACACAATGGGAAATTCATATTTTGGATAGTCCGTGTACATGCAACACAGCATTCACTAGTGGTACCAGTCACCTTGCAGAGACTTAAATGCACTAGCTATGGGTATTTCATATTTCCACATTAGTGATGTCATTCTTCTGTTTCTTCTACGCAATCTGTTAAGGACTTATATTTCACAATGCTTTATCTGCTCTTCTCTACCGAACTCCAAATGAAGAAAGGCAACTGAGGCTGTGCAGTCAAAATGTAGCCCCAGCAAATTCATGTCACCTTATGGAGAGTTGCACAATTAACAGCTTCTAGTAGCTCATTTGTTTATATAATGGGGCATTCTATTACCATGACTATAAAATCGGGCACAAAAATTGTGATAATATTCCTTTGAAATATAAGTATTTATTACATGAGTCACAGGTAGGACCTAGAGAAAGCATTGGAAAAAAGAGATATAGTTTAAGGTTTATAATCAGTTGGCATTTATTTTTCTACCCAAAAGAATGGAGATAATGGTTCAAAATGAAGAGTTCCTCTATGAATCTTACTTGATTTTAGAATGACATAGTTATGTCAGAGACTGTTACCCAACTGAAATTGCATAGACAGGAATTTTGGATTTACCCTAAATTGGGAAATCATTGGACTATTACCAGAATGACAATGTCATACACAATGATTTGAATTCATTGATGTTTATAAAATGAGAGATATTAAAGACTTTACATAAATATCATTTAAATTTATACAATAGCATTAGAATGTTAGCAGATATTAAAATTAATTTGAAAAATCTTCATTAATTGTTTTAGAAAATATGCTACTATTTCAATATGTTGTAGAAATTGTCAAACATAGGAGAGTATATATGTCTCTACTTAGCATTTAATTTCATTAGAAAATTTCTTGAAATTTTCTGAGGCAAGTATTCATTTTTATTTCAAATGCAGCATTTCCATAGTAATAAAATTAGACCACACAATGTTCCAAAGAGATGTATTATTTTTAAAAAGAATATCCATATTATTTCATAGAACCAAAATAAATGTTACTCCTTGCTATGGCTTCAATATGGTTTATCTCTTTCAAGACTCATTGCAATTTAATTTCTATTATGAGATATTAAGAGATTGTGCCAGGTGAAATCTTTAAGAGATAATTATGGCTCAGTTCTCATGAATGGATGAATCCATTCATGCAACTAATTGGTTAATGGATTTATGGGTCAATGAGTCATCTTGATAGAGAGTCTGCTACAAAATTCAATTTATTTAGGTATCTCTCACACCCCCTATTTCTAATCATGCAATGCCCAACATTGCTTCAGGACTGTCAGCAGGGCCATCAGCACGTTTTCCTTTGAACTTAGACCAGAAACAACTTAAAATAAACCTCCTTTCTTTCCAACTCACCCAGCCTGTGGTATGATGTTATGAATTAACAGGAAACAGATCAACATTTTCATTAGCTAAATTCCAAAGGGTAACTTTCATTAAAAAAAAATCATTAAACAAGGAACATATAATATATGAATGGCACATGCTTATAAATATCTAATGTGCAAAGAAAAATAATATTTAAAGCATAATTTTCCATAATCACCAAGACCAAAATCAATCCAAATACCCATAAATGAGAAAGACAAGTAAAGGTACACTAACGCAATGCGTATTTTATAGCATTAATTATGAATGAAAAAGTTTTAGCAGAATAAGATTAACCAAAATCATTCAGAAAGTTTATATATGACATTGTTATGAGGAGCCGCTTCAGAAAATACTCCAAATCTGAATTAAAAACAAATTAGAGAGCTTTATTACCTGGCCTGGGGCTGCCATCAGCAGAGACTGAAGCTGTAGGAGAGAACAGCAACCTTTCCTGCCTTTCCTTGGGAATTTAAGGACAAAACCCACAACTTTCTCAGCGTCATGCAAGCAAGCCAATCATAGAAGCTAAACCAGCATTTGTTGGGTGTAGTTAGCAAGCAAGTAGATTACAGAAGCTAAAAAAAAAAAAAAAAAAAAAAAAAAAAAAAAAAAAAAAAAAAAAAAAAAAAAAAAAAACTGGTAGGGCAATTCAGATAACTGCATCTTGAGTCCAAGCAGGTGTTAGACAACCATATCCTGGGCTTGAGCAGGTGGTTAGCGGGGGCAAGAATCTACTTCAAAGTCATATATGTCACCAAGACCACCATCTCTTGGATTGAGTACAATTTGTAGGATACAAAGTACAGAAAAATTATATATTATAAGAAAAAAAGCTTTCATTTCAGTTTCTCAGAAACAGCTCTTGTAACAGGTTTTTTATAGAAGGCAGCAAAATGGAGTCTTAGACATGTCTATGACAGTTCTTGCTTTATAATTGTCTTATCTCACTTATATCTATAATCTATAATTTACACTCTTACTGATTTTATAGATTAATTCACACCACAACAACATGATGGGCTGTCTAGAGTGTAAAAGGAATTAAAACATAAAATATATATTTTAATAACATTTATAGATAAAATAAGGACTTGCAACATTTTGGGTAAGGAGATGACAATCACAAGGATCCCATCCAGGGAGCATATGGTTTGGGTTTAGATATGGGTTTGTGAATGCCCTACCTTTTTAAAGAGTTGGTAGAAGGTAACCCTGAATAAAGGAGCAAATTATGGTGGGTCACATCTGAACCTATAAAGAGAACATTTTGGGAGTCAACTACTGTTTTTACCCAAGTATGAGATCATATGTCAGAGATGTAACCATCTCATCAGGACAAAGATACATTGTAAATTATGTTTATAAGTTTAGACAAAGAAATCATATTAACTATGTCCTTAATGTTCATCAAGTATTGTAGAACATTAACACATGGCAGTGTTTAAATGCTAAAGTCTTTTATAACCTGTATTTTATATGTAATGTTTTAGAATGCTGAGAATGTTTATTAACTAAAGCATCCCTGATTGTTTTCTATACTCTTAATTAGAATACACATTTTCTTTTCAAAGCCACATATGGGAGCAATATATAAAGTTCACAAATAAGATGAAGAAATGGTCAGGCAGTCTCAATGTGAGGCGGGTACAAGCAATGAAAAGGTGTTTCAGCTTCTGCTTATCTGCCCAACTTCACTGTTCCTGACTGTATACCTGGATTTTTTTTTTTTTTTCAGTTTATTTGTTGCAAAAGGTAACATTACATTCGGCATAGATTGGATGGTATTGAACACAGACTGTGAATTGGTAATTTATATACCTGAGACATGCTTGAGAATTATGAGTAAGGTGACCTGATGATATGTCTGAATAATTGTCTCTCTCACTTCCTGGAAAATTTCAGCTTTATTACCTCAGCATGATACTTTCCATCTTAAAGCTCATCAGAAAGAGCCCACCAAGAAGTTTGCTACAAGTTCGTGTCACATGCTAAAAAATGATGTTATTAAAGAAAAAAATGAGAAATGTATTTTTGAGGCACCTGAATTCTATTACCATAAGAATGACCCTGACTGAACTACATTTCTTTTGATTGTGATTATGATTATAAATAATATAATTTTGTTCCTTTGGCTCTCTAGGTGGAAACAAAGGTTCTATTTCAGGCCACCTTTTACCCTACACTGACAGGCTTGATCACAACAGTTGTGGGTTTGTGGTTTTTTTGCGTGATTTCTGTTCTAAGAGATTTTTAAAATAGAACAATGTCCTATATGGTCCTAACAAGTAAACTTAATGTCGAGAACTTTTTGTAACATAAATTATATTTTAGGAGCTTTCTAATTTCCTTTTTGCCTAGTGACTACATGCTTAGTCATCAGTAGCATTTTTGCTCAAATTAAAATTACTACCAATTTGAACATGACATTCATAGGATATCTAAGATAATGCCATTGATTTTTGTAATCATAGCAAGATTATGTACTCTAACTGCTTTGCTATATAGACATTTCTTAAGTAGAAAATAAGGAATAAAAACTATAGGGATTTCATCTGTTAGTACATATAGCTTGAATATTCTAGTGATCCAATTTTTTTTTCATATAAGCAGTTTAGTGTTGCATATTGAGTTATGATATAATATTGCATGCAAATATTGCAATTACTTAGAAAATGCCAAGCCTTAAACCTCTGAAAAAGATCAGTAAAATTGTGCTTTAGGTAGAGTCAAGAGTACCTCTCTTGGTTTCCCTTTTCTTCACCACAAAACTTTATTTTATATAAGATAACAAGCACTTTGAGTTATATGTTAATCAGGTTATCTAGGTATGTTTTGTTAATAAGCACACTTTGGTCAAATTTCATACACTTCTTCAGTTCTACACAAAGTGATTTATGTAATACTCTTCAATGTGTAGTACAGAGCACCCATTCAACTCCTTCTTCATTATCCTTTTTCTGTATTTATGTCTCATTAATCCCCAGTCCTACTGGTGCTATTTTCACAATTTTACTTCCCTGAGTAGCATTATATTTTGCAATTTTCGCAAAGACATTGATGTGGGCTCCTATTTATCCTATGTCAATAGTATTTAATCCAGGTCTTAACTCATTTCCCTGTATGGAGTTCTCCCCTCTGATTGGTAGAATTTAAATTTATTAGCTAGCTCTTTTTAAATGATTCCTTTCTCTATGCCATCCCTCAATGAAATCATTTGATAACCTCTAATCGCTTATAATAATGCCCGAGCTCCTCAACTACAATTTAAAGTCCTTGATAAACTTGCCAGAAAAGACTGTGAAGCCATATCCCCAGTAATTGATTTTCAATAGAACTTCTCCTTCCTGCTATCATCAAATCTGTATTAGCCCAACCATTTGCCAGGTGCCTTTATAATCTTTATTTTGCTTATATTTCTAAATATTATTCACCATTTCACTATCACATAAGTAAATATTATTCATTCTTTCTTCTTTCTGCCTACTTAAATATTTTTATTTTTAATGATCGAGCTAACATCTCATATTGTCTGTGAAGAACTATTAGATTTACTATTTCAAATGATCTTTCCTTGTGTGAACTCCTGAAAATCTCAAGACCGGAGACATTTACATGTATCTTATCATAAATTACCTTCTATTTTAGTTATTTAAACATTTGATTTAATACTCAGCCTCCTTGCAGAGAGGGACTAATATACTTTTCAAATCTTCATACAGATTATTTCTCTAAAAGAAATTAATAGAAACACTCTACTATGTTTACTTATCTCATAGCAGACAGTCTTCTTAAAGCAGCATTTAAACAATAAACAATGTGGCTCCTTACCTCACTGCTTTTCCTGATAACTGTATTTCTTATTCTATGAAATATATTTGATTCCTTCATGAATCTCAGATTTTCTATGTTTAGCAGAAATGCTCTGACATTTTAAAATAAATATTTCCAATTGAAATTGTCATATTCTGTTTCAGTAATCTCAAAGCCCCCTCAAAATTATAAACTAATATAATATACAATATGTTTGTGTATATGTTTATGTATGTTATATAAATTAATTATATATGTATAAATTCATGGATGATTATTTTTATAGGCACAACATTCATTTAACAAACTATGTACTATAAAGGTAAACTTTTATTTTCCAGTTTGAATTCTTCATTACAACATAGTTGACCATATGCTGCATATTGAACCACAATTTGTTTTCAACGTCCCCAGATAGCTACCTAAGCAGATAAAATCTTCACATCTGTCAGAACACAAATTCCTACCTGTATTTGTTGTTAAGACCTAGGCCTTTGTTTAATATTACATTTAGTACACGCTGCCATTACTTCATATTCTACGGTTAATGAGACAAATCAAGTATTGAGTAAAAAAACCCTATCAAATGGCTCACCAAATGGGCAAAATTTCATGTTTTTAAATAAATGGTAACTTTAACAACGAAAAGAATATTTGCAGCAGTAACATGCAAAACCTCCTTCTGAAACTAATCATGGGTATTTTCCACCAACATCTAGGAATAAATTTCTGAATAAAAACTTCCAGTCCCTTGGTCTTCACCCAAATACCTGGGAGCATAGTCAAAACTATGAAGAATTTGACATACTTACAATCAAAATCAAAGAATTTAGCCTGCAGAGCACAGATATATAAGGAACTTTGAATATATACTTCTCTGTAAACTAGACGTGATTGGTATAGAACAAAAATAAAAGTGGTTCTATAAGATAACCTCCAAATTTGAGAGATAAATTTGGTTGAAAACAGCTTCTGCACACTGTGCATTGAACCCTAGGTTGATACATTAAAAAGTTGTAACCGAAATTAAAGAGTATACCCTAGTAATTAAACATCTAAGTCTCATCTAATCATATCGGTCAAGTTTCAGCCAAACACAGGACACCAACTGATTAGACCACATCCATAGAAGGCAAATAACAACTGTAGCCAATCAAGATGTTTCTGAACATCACTTCCTCTTCTCTGACTGCACAGTATAATCTGTACCTGTGCTAGGTTTGGGCATCCCAAGCCATCTTTGGTATAGAATACTGCCCAGTTCTAGAATTTTGCCACAGCTCCCAGCTCAACTTGATCTAAGTTCTCCTCTGCAAAAGTATGTACTATAGAGCTCCTTCCTCACTCAGCTCCTCATGGAAGGAGACAGTATCTTAGGGGGCGAGGCGCAGACCATCAATATTTCTCATTCCCTCTACCTCTAAACTGAAAATGCAGAATTCCTAGTAAACATTTCCATGTTCCTTACTTGTGCACTGCAGTAGTGCAGACCTCAGGGAGTGACTAATACAGCAGCAGAGTGTCTGGGTAAGAGTCCTTGGGTCCCTATGGTCTGGTGATCCCTTCTATTGTCCTTTTAAAAATGGATATCTAAGAAAAGGCTGTGGATGATGTATAGGGACCATCTCATGTATATGGACCTGAGCACATGTGAGACCACTTTTATGTAATTTCATATTTTTTCAGGAAGACATGAACTCTGTAGTTTGGAGGATCACACTAAACTCTGATATTTTACAATCGCAGTGGAAGAAGACTGTTGTTTTGAAAGTGTATGTATTTTAAAGCTAATGACCAAGTATTATCTGGATATTGATGAAAGATTGGAAGAACACAAACATGCAGAAGTATGAGGACCATTAAACTCCTGCTTATACATGAAAGATAAAAACAAATAACAGTGTGTGGAGTTACTGTGTTGTTTTTCTGAATATTTGAGGCAATTTGAGAAGAAACAATTGTATGAATCACATGTGATTCCCCTGCAGTCTAGAAAGAATTGGCTAACTATTTAATCTTTTGAGTCCAAAAAAAAAACACTTGGAGGAAGCAACATTTTGCACCCTTGAGAATTTCCATTCCAGGCTTGCTCACACACTTGCTCAGTATGTTTTTGTTGACAGATATGGTAATTCTACAGGTACAAACTGTGACCTTTACATTCTTCCTGGTTATTAAAAAGGGTTTTGTTCACTTTATTTTCTTTTTCTTTTTTGCTTTTCTAAGTAGAAGAATGTTACTCAGATGGAAAGCACTCATGGCAGCAAACAAATCTGTGGGGAGATTCCAAGTGTTTGAGTAACATATGGTGTGTTTGGAGATATAAAATGAATCTAAATGTTTGCAAGGAGTTTTATGTTTTCTAATTTCAAATGATACCACAGTTATACAAAGTCATGTCATATAAGTTATCACTGGATAGATATTATATAGTTCAAAAATTTACAATGTATACATTATAAAATTAATTAGAAAGGAAAATATTTCTGTTTTAGAGAAGTATTGCAATTTACATGATAGTGGAAAACAAATCAACCATAAAAATCCAGGCTGTCCACCCAGGTAGGAAAATGTTCAGTTACAAAGAATGCATCAAGATTTTTGAGGCTTCTTTGTAAAAAAAAATACTATCTTTTCTATTCAGACACTCTCTAAAAGTTTTATTTCATACCAGGATTGTCTGAGCAACTGCAGCATGGCAAAGACGCATCAATAGAGAATAAAATGCACCCAGGGAGAGACAGTGCAGAATGTAGCACAATGCAGAAATGTGCCAATCCTGGGGAGTCTCTGGGCAGACAGTGTGCAGAATTTATGGGATGAGGCAAGTGCCTTTTAGTCTCTCTCTAATGGACTTGCTAAGCTGTGCTAACAGAATAAAATTCTGTGCAGTTATTGTTAAACCATATTCTGAAGAAAAACAATGAAGTGAAATAACAGAAGAGAACAATCAACTTCTCAAGTGTATATAGATTAAATGAATTGAAATACATGTCTCTTGATTTAATTATTCAGAAAACACCATGAAAAGGTTTTAGCCGTTTTCCACTGATCCTTTTGTGGTTATTGGAGTCTAGATAAAATGACGTTGTTACTTTTAAACTAGATATACTAGAACTAGGAGGAGGTGACAACATGCAAAATGTAAAAATGACAAACATGTTCATGATGTGGGGGCCAACTGTGGGAACACCTATTAATTCCTCCAAATGACACAATTTATTAAGAGCAAACAGTTAGTGGTGTTTTCTTTTCTCTGTTACCCTGTGAGATTAAAGTAATATTTTCTCCACCCTACTTGGAAAAATGTATTTTTACCTATAACAACTTAAGAATTCCATAAGCCAAGATTCATGTTTATTATTTGGAATTTATTATTTATAGATTCATTGATAAAATAATCTTCTATTTTCAAAAATCTTGTCTTCTTAGCCATTTCATGTATACTGGGTAATTACGCTTTCTTTGTATGATTCAAGTATTTGTGCACTGTTGACTTTGCTTATTGTTTCAAGAATGTTTATTTTAATATTTTTTATAAATATGTCTCCAGGTGCTTGTTATTTTCATTATATTTCCTGAACTCCTTACTATGTCTACATCTTTCTCTTATAAAAGTTTTCACTCTCCAGTTTCTTCCCTAGAGGGTTGCTGGAACAGGACTTGCAGTATCTGACCCTCATGGGATTAATTTCACAGTAGTTTTCTTAGTTCCTGTCTCCGAGTGTGCTTTGAATATGCTCACATGACTGAAATTTCAAAAAATAGTGAAAGGGAGCAAACTATTTTCACATAATATTTTACTTCAATATAAGAAGTATAACTGCACTTCAAACATATCTTTATATTAATTTATCATTTCCTATAATTAGATAATTATAGTTTTATTTTATATGGACACAAAATATGAGCTTTACTTGCTTTAGTTCATTTTTCCTTTTTTTTTTCTTTCCTTCTTTCTTTCTTTTTTTTCTTCTTTTTTGTGGTGCGTGGGACCAAACCCAGGGCAACATGCACAAGAGGCAAATGCTATATCACTGAATTTAATCTCCAGCCCTTTCATTTACTTTTTTAAACAAAAACTTTTTTAACAAAACATTCACCATATAGTAATTTAATTCATCAACCTGGAAAAAAAAAAAAAAAAAAAAGAGACATACCGCAAACTACTAAGGTTGCTTTTTTTTCCCCCCTGTCACTCGAACTCTGATATCTTTCTTCTAGGTCTCCAGTTTTAAAAAAATGCTGCATGCCAACTTTTGTACCATTATTTTTTTTTAAATGATCATATTGCTCTGAATTTTGTAAAGTTTTCTAAGTGATTATATGTTTTTAATGATGTTATAATGCTCTCTAAAACTGTATTTATTTTACTTTTATATTTAATATTTTTATCAATTGATAGCTGTGCAATTTAAATTGCTTTTTTACTTGTAAAATTATGTTAAGTGGCTAAACTTATTAGCAATTTGTTATGATAAAACTTAATTATATTTCTCATATTTTGATTGACTTTAAAACTAATTTATATTAAAATTTACACTGCTTGTCTTTTACATACTTTATATGTTTGATAATATCTACAACAGAACTCATATTCTGCCTATAATCTTGAAGATTTCTTTTCCTGTCTTCTATCAAAATCACTTAAGATCTATTTCACTTCTGTTTAAATGGTATAAATTTCAATTTCTAATTGTTGTTGAGAGTTTTGCATTTTTTGCTGTTCTTTACCAAAGGTTCCATAAATTGTCAAGCCCCAGTATCTTTTGACTCAATTATTTTGTTCTCCTCTGTAGTTCTAGATTTTGGTCCATTATATACTATAATCAAGAATCTTTATTAAATGGAAAACTGTTATTTCCAAATATAGTTGTTAATTATGTGTAAGTGGAAATATTTCTTATTATTTATTTTTAACATGACTTTCATATCAACTAATAATAATTATTAAGAAATCACTTATGGCGAAGAGAAAAAAAAAACTTATACTACTTTTTACCTGTAGGTGATATGATGATAAACCAAAGCTAATTCCCAATTATGAAAAATGAGCATTCATACAGATCTGGTTTTGTTTTTTTATTTTTGTTATGTTTTGTTCTAAGTAAGGAAGTCTTTGGAATACTTAAATTGTATGTTTTCCCTCTATCATCTAGCTTTATTGGCATTTGTTTCCTATATCTTCCCTTATGTTTATAAATGTTGCTCTTATAGGTTGCCAGATCTTATCTATAATACCTATTTTTTATTTATGTATAAACGACTTACAACTGTGAATTCAAGACTGCAGGAATGGAATAATAATGAACTCATTTGCAGTGAAGTGGACTCATTATCATGCCAGCTGCTGATATTTTCCCACCCAGTATTCTTCCTGGCAAACAAGATCTCAGGGGAAAAGTCTTCCTTCTGGCTAAAGAAAATAATCCTGTACATTCTCTGTCTATTCCAATCTGGTACTTATTGCTTTAATAATAATAGTAATTTCCAAAAATCTCATATTTGTTTTTCCAGTGGCAGATGTTTCTTCAATGGATTCATACACAATACATAACCTGGATGTACCTTGTTATGAAACTGCTTAATTTTTTGTTAATCTTTGTATATAAGTTATATGTGAAACATAAATTCCCGAGAAGATGCGTAAGTTTATGCATTATCCACATAGAATAAAAGTTATCAATTTCACTTCATAACAAATTATACAGTGTTTTGGTAAGTTCAAGTCTTATATAAACATATTTATACACACACATGGATTCATATATGTTCTTGAATATGGGATTACCTTTTGAAAATAATTGCCACTTTATTGATTACAGCAAAGAAATGGCAATCTGTTTTGTTCTTTTACATATATCTTACTAAATATTGATCTTTAAACCTCATAATGAGAAACAATAGCTAATTAGTGGCATAAACATGCTGATTTATATAACTAAAACAACATCTTTTACATTTTTATTTCAACATACATGATTTTGAACACACTTGACATTAGATTATATAAGCTATTTCTTTAGTTTTTAACAGCATACTGGAAAAACTAAATTTGGGGGTTTCACATTACTTTAAGATATGTGTAACACCATGATTATCACCAGCACAAGCTGCTGTTGTGTAGACTTTAAACTATTTCAGTCCTCAAATTCTCTATAAAATAAAATTTCCACCCACACTATAAAATATTTTTGAATGCATTAAAAAGATGATTATAGCAAAGTATTTCAGCAGTTCTATTTCCTATGAATCTTACATAATGTTCTGGTTCATTCTAGTCCATTTTCTCACTTGGCACAGTGCTCTGTAATGTCGGAGGAAATAAGATCTCCTTAAAATAAAAAACAAGAGTTTCAAAACTTGTCCTATCTTTAGATAAGCATAAAGCCAATATTTTGAAAGATTTTTAACATGTTTAGAAAAATAATAGTATAGTAAAGAATCAAAAATATCTTGATTGTATAAATTTACCCTTCTATACTGAAAAGAATTTTTTTTCTGAAATCCAATGGCTTTGATGGAAAATTTTTTTCATGCATTTACACACACCACAAAATGCTAGTAGAATAAATTCAAAGACTCATAGCAAGAGTCTTTAAAATTTATCACAGCTTATTCAGTTATGTACAAATCAAAGCTTACCTCCTCATGTTACATGTTTTTATCCAAGGTATGCCCATATAATATTAAAATATTTAGACCATAGATTTCGAAGCACATCTGTCTTATTTTTTAAGTGTACAATATATATAGCATACCAAAATTTTAAGGAGCAGATTATTAAATTTTAATTTTTTACACATTTATTGGTGTCCTGTAAGCCATTTTTTTTTGCAAGAATGCTTTGTGAATAAAAAATTTAAAAATAAAATAGTTGTATAAAGAGCTGGCACTAATGGGTGAATCTCATTGTTATCTGATAATCTATTTAAGTTCAGCAAGTCTATTTCACACATTGTTTTTCACCTTATCAAAGGGGAAAAAAATAAGTACTGATTCCCTAGGAGATTAAGATGGATGTGTACAGAGTGTTCACTTTTGAGTAAGAAGCAAACTATTTTTAAATAATTAGCTAAAACCATACGGCAGTGCCTTGAGTGATACCGGTGGGCGTGCCAGTTGTAAGGTGCCTGTGCCAATCTGTAGGAGATAATTTAGCGGCAGGAGCATCTGGCTCCTTGGCAAGCTCTTTAGGCATTTTTCTTGGCACCAGTTATTTACCTCTACATTGATCACTGGATAGTACCTTTCAAAAGGTCTAGAGAGTATTTGGCTCACATTTAACCTGTGCTTATTCCTTTTTTCCCCTTTTAATCAATGTTGCCCTTATCAGGTCAGATGCAAAGTGCGTGCATGTGTGTGTGTATGTGTGTGTGTGTGTGTGTGTGTGTGTGTGTGTGTGTGTGTGTGTGAGAGAGAGAGAGAGAGAGAGAGAGAGAGAGAGAGAGAGAGAGAGAGTAATTTAAGTCCCTTAAAGCTTCACTAATAATCTGGAAAAAAAAAAAAAAAAAAAAAAATATAGATATTTTAAAGAACTATTTTGTGATGGTGTTATTATAGAGAACTGTTACCAAAATCTGTAACTGTATGAAACTGTGTTCTGAGACATGATGTGACATAAGCTTTTAAAGGTTTAATGACTCGTGAATAACAAATTCAATATTGAAGACTCCCCCCCTACAAAATTTAGGGAAAAAATGAAAGCCTCCAACCTATGTTCTTGACTGCTACATGGTTTCCACCATTACAAGTGATTGAATACAGACAAGAAATTAGTTCAGTTGTGAGAAAATTCAAGTGGAATAAAGTAACTGTTAGTGCAGATGAGTTAACACAGACATGGTTATTTCTATTGCAAAAGTTTTTCAAAGAGCCATGGCTTAAATTATATGTAGAATTCTTTTGAATGCAGAAGTGCTAACTAATAATTTCAGTAATTCTAGAAGAGTTTGCTATTGGGGGATTATCTCTAAAAATTGTGATTAAGCATTTGATATTCAACAGATTCTACCTAAGTTTGTATTTATGTTCATATATACTCATAAATACTTGTACACATGAATATATATCTATTTCAATATATACGTACAAATTAGGTCTAATTATAGGCCTATATTTGTTCATCTACCATATATTCATAATATCTTGCCCATGAAAGTGAAACTTCTTTTGCTAGTCCTTAACTTGGGGATCCACCCTTGATTTGATTTGGCCACTGATATGTCAACCAACCTAATGAATGTGGGAATTGCAGTGAGCTTGAACAATATGGTTGTCCCCTTCCATCATGGTCACTGACGCGAGAATGTCACCCAGGTCTCAGTGGAATGGGGCGTGTGTGTAGAGCTACATGGCCAGCTCCAGGGGCAAAAACGAAGACCCCACAGGCAACTGAGAGATCCAGGGAAAAGAGTGCTCTCCCTATGCATACCACAGGGAGCTGCAGGTGGTGCAGAGCAACTGAATGAGCCCTGAAACAGACTTTCCACTTCCAACACATTTTCTTTATGCTGGGAAGAATTATTGTACCTTGTTTAGTATAAATCAATATAATTTTCACTGTCTGATGGGCATTATTACTATAGTTTCTATCTTTAGAAATAGAAAATTATATAATATCTGCATATACTTGAAGTGGGAAGGATCAGTAGAATAGAGAAAACGTAAGCTGAAGGAAGGAACAGATACTTACTCCATGAGAGAAAAATATAGGTAAAATCTGCATAATTTTTTCTTAAACTAGAAGACTAGAAATCACTTGGATTCACATATGGGTAATATACATAAGAGACACACTAAAAAGTAAATCATGTGTAAAGTGGTAAAAATTTAATATACTATGAACTTGGAAATACAGTAATGATCCATAGGGATGTTTTGATCAATAATAGACGATAAATTGTATGTAACAGTAATCCCACAAATTTATAATGGAGTTGCAAAATTCTTATCACCAAGTGATATTGTCTTCCTCACAATATTATAGTACAAGACAGTGTTCTGGTGTTTGTGGTGCTAATGTGAACAAACCTGTTGTGTTGCTAGTGGTATAAAAGCACAGTAGATACAATTATGTACAATGTACAATACTTGATAATAAATGACTGTAACCGGTTTATGTGGTAATTATACTGTACCAATTGTCATTGTTCTAGAGGGTAATCCTCTGCTTATATAGAAACTAGTATACAGTACAGCATAATGCCCTGTTCCTGCAGTTACAGCCTGCTACACACATCCTGTGTTTAAAGTATTTTGATTGCAGCAAGAGACCATGCAGTGATTGATCTGCTTCACTGAGGTTTGGTAGAACACTCTATGATGGTAACAAAATGACAAAACTCTCCTAAACAACGTCTACAAAAAGATATACTCTTATTAAGTAGTACCTTACTGTAGGTAAAAACAAAAAAATAAAAATTAGCAAATATTCTGATCAAGTAATTTGTAAAAAAGAAAACAGCCAAAAAACCATGAAATTGCGATTTGACTTCAGGAATAGCAACATATGCCTTGTTTCAAAAGTCCAATTTTCATTTTAAAAAAAAAGGAAAATATTATTGGTAACATTTGTGAAGACAGTTGTGAGTTGTGTGCGTACTGGGCCATGGAGCTGTGAATCTTTCAACCTTTCTGGAAATGGCATGACATAGTTAAAGCAGAAGAAAGCAGGCTACAGTTTTCCTCCACACTATCATTCTTACTGAAAAGAAGATATATATGTACATATTTGTATTAATTTACATAAGTTTTACAGCACAATCATAAAAAGTGGAAATAGGTTTATGTCATCAAAAAAAAAGTGATTGTGTAAATTATGGTAAAGGATACAATATGTGAGAACTAAAGATCTGATTATATGTACTCATATATAATCTAAAATTATACACATCACACATTATTAAGTGAAGACATGTTATTCTGTAAGAAATATTTTATATAAGAAACATACATGAGGAACATTTTTATATAAGAAACATCTTTCTATATTTGTATATGTAAATGCCCATATGTTTGTGTGAGCAGAGGGTTGTCCAGGGAATCATATTATGTTCTAATATTTTGAGGGTTTTTTTTTAAAGGAGAAGAAGAAATCAGTAGCTTTACAAATTTCAGATTTTTATCATAGGTGGTATTGTGGTCTAATATTTACAAACCAAAAACAATTCTGCAGTGGTAACTCTGTTTTTGTGGCACTTTCTCTCTTGCAAATCTTGATTCTTGATTCAATTGATTTATTCCACACTAAACCACCTTTAACTGTAATTTAGCATGCATCAATGGGTGTGCTGCTTACTAGAGGAAGAAGGCAAATAGCTGGACATGTGCAGTGACTGAGGAGGAAATGGTGAGACACAAAGCAAACCCCACCTCACCTACAGTGAGGCTTCCACACTGTGGAAACAGTGCCCTTGCTCTTGCCTTTGTGAGTTCTGTAATTCAAATCCCATTTATCTTGCAAATAGTAGCACCAATGGAGTTTCTTCAAGCCCACTTCCTTCTACATTCTTTGTTTGCTTCAATCTCTTGTCTTTTCACACTTACTGTCAGAAAAAACAAGTTGCATGCTGAATGATTCCCAAATCAATATCATCACCATCTCATCCACTAAATTGCTAGAAACTTAAGGTTGGTATTGACTTTTACTTTTTTCTTTGTCAATTGTAGGATCAAGCACATGGACAGCTATAGAAGAAATTTGGAAATATTTTCTGTTATAAGATTTGATTGTATTGCCAGTTCAAAATATTTAAGACTCTCTCTAAAAACCCTTTCTTAATGATTTCTCAATTTATCTTAATTTTTAATGCGATGTTAAAACACCCTTTAAAAAAATACTTAAAACATGGTTATGAACAAGTAATGGAAAAAAAAAAAAGGAATATAAAATGAGAAAATTTAAAATTTCTAATAAATGATCAAATGAAGGTCTAGGACTAGAAACATGAAATATTTACATATGAAATATAAATGTTTTTATTAGAGTAAGTCTGTTTTTTTTTTTTTTTTAGCCATTTTTGTCCCATCAAAAGAGCCACCTTCAACCATCAACTCTTCAAATTAAAAAAAAAAAACCTACATAAAAAAATTTCATTTGTGCTTTATGCTTTATTTATTCCAACAGCAATGCCATTTTTTTTTTAAAGCCTGGAAAATAAAATAGTTGTCTTCCTCATGACACTAAAATAGGAAACATTGTATTTGTTAGAAAAATAAGCCAGGCCGTGAGGGTGGCACTTGGAAGGGTAGGAGGTAGGGGAAGAAAAGGCGTGGAGAGGCAGGGAAGGGAAGTCAAGAGAAAAAGGGAAGAACAAGAAGAGAGCGATTTCAGTCCAGAGCAGGCTTAAGTAGCGAACTGGTGGTCAGAGGGACCCCTAGAGCAAGTCCGTGTCCCCATAGGCTGCTGGAGGTCAAGAGGGGATGGAGCTGGCCAGCCTGAGGCACCTGGGAGGTATAGTCTTTTCTCAAGGTAACTGGGGGGTGTGGCCTCCTACCTGGGAGGTGCTGCCTCCTTGCCCGGGAATCTAACAGTATTGTCTACATGAATGCTAGAGAGCAGCAACCCATACAACACACAGACTGTACACACCTGCTTCATCTCATTCCCATATCCTCACATGCGTGTTTCCATCAATTCCCCTTTTATCTAAATAGAAGTGATGGAGCAGAATACACATATTGTACCACCTTTTGTGTGAACACACATTATTATTTTACAAGATCTACAGTCACGCTACCCACATATAACAATGACAAAGAAAAATTCTTAACAATTAGTACTGAACATTTATAGGGCACATGCTGTGAACTCATCGAATTATCATAGGAAACCTATATGATCTGTTCTATTTAAAATATTATTTTCACATGTAAGAAGTAGATAGAAATTGAGGTTAAATGGAGTATCCAAGTTGTATTTAATAAGTCTTATTACCAGGGGTTTAGTTGTTCTACCCAAACCAAAGATAACTATCTTTTAAGACTTTGTTCTTCCAATACCTTCCCCTCACTCAAACCTTAGTAATTTTAAGGAAAATTGAAAGATGCACCCAAATACACAATTCCATGTACACACATGAGTGAGACGCATAAGACAACAGCAAAATGAGACCTTGAACATGATCAGATGTCCTTAAGATATATTATGTTTAAATCATCATAGTGTCTTTAACTCTGGTTATTCATCGAACTCATCTCAGTAGCTTTGGAGAAATAACTATGCCTGGTGTCCATCACATACCAGATCACATCAAAACTGGAGTGACAAAGCTAGCATTGACAAATGTTCAGTGTGACATGGACCCTCCATTTATGCCAGTGTGTCAGGCAGCTTGCCTTCACTGTGATAAAGTACCTGAAACAGTCAGCTTAAAAAGAGAAGAGTTGTATTTTGGCTCATGGTTTCAGAGGCTTCAGCCCATGATTACTTGTCCTGCTTCTTTGGACTTGTGACAAGGCAGAACATCATGGGAGACGTATACACAGAAGCAAAGCTGCTTGCAAAACAGAGAGGTAGGAAGGACCAGGGTCTCAAAATCCAATCAAAGGTACTACCCAAAGAATCTAGCTTCCTTTCAGTGGGTCTTACCTCTTAATTGTTCCACCTCCTCCCCAAAATGCCACAGGCTGGCGACCAAGACTTTAACACATGGCCTTTTGGAGACATTTCAGATCCAAACCACAAGTCACAGATTTTATTTTTGCTAATAAAGACACTACTTGCTAAACAAAAGCTTATTCTGTTAAATATGAAATGTTTTATCCACAATCTAAACAGGTTGTCTTTTCTTCTCGTTAGCCTCATTATCGTGTCCTTTAATTATCCAATCTTCCCATTCTGAGGGGAGCCCTCTTGAATGGGGCTGCCCTTTGTTAGGCCTGTCAGAGTCTTTGGATCCAGGGCTCCCTAAGCTTCACAACAATTTATGTTAATCCTCTTTGAATATGATTTCTCATCTGGCTTTGAATCAAGAGTGCAAGAGCGCTCAGTCCCTTATCATGCAGTGTTTTACAGATCATCACATTAATTATTATTCTTTCACACAGAGAAGACTAGTGTCCATGGATTACCCAGAACCACATTAGATCTCTAGTGTCTCTTTATTCAGGTCCACCTTATTTACAAGTGATATAACAACGTGCAGGCTGTCTTCCTCATTGCTGATGCTGCCTTGACCTCCAACATCTAATACATAATGGGAACTAAACAAGAATTTGTTGAATAAATGATAAAAGTTATAGGTTTCTTGAATTTCATTCATTTTCCTCTTCACTGTTCAGCTGTTCAGAAATTATCTGCTTTTAAAAATATTCTGGATTAGTAGCTCATTTTGGGATTGAAATTGAAAAGTACCTTATGAATTTATTATGTGTCATAGAGGAGCTCTGTCTTACAATGTTTTCAGAGTGAGTTAAAAAACAACGTAGGAAAGAAATATGCTGTGTAGATTAGAGTGGGCCAATATTCTTTTTAGTTCTTTGGTGAAAAAGTTGCATTTGGTTGTTAGTATTGATTTCTCCTAGTTAAATTTAATTTCCTTTCATCTATGCTTAGAGATTTTCTTTTCTTTCTCCACAATTATTAGTATTGGACTATCTTTGTTCTGTGATCTGTTAAAAATACAGATGTTCAAAATGAAGAACCATGTTCTATTTGATCCAGTTCAATATTGTTTACAGTAATATTTCCAAATTATTTTTGGTTAGTTATCATGTTTGGATTTAGATCAATTATTTTAAATATTTTACTCTATGTTGGTCTCATCTCCTTCTTTCTTCCTCCCCAGTATCTCTTCCTTTCTTTATAACTTGGTTTACTTTTTTTTTAAATTTCTGTGTTTTGTTTGCCCTCAAGTCTGATTAATTGCTGCTACTAAATCCCTGAATATGTGTTTTTTAAATAATTAAGCCATTCATTTATTACAACAATATTTGTTTAAGAAATAACTATTTGCAAGGCTCTGCAGCTGGTGCCAGAGCAATGCAATCTTAATATAAACTGAAGAGATGAAAAACAAAACAGGAGGTGAGACAGGAGTGAAATGAATTATTTCTGCTTTTGTCCTTGCACAGTAAACATCCTTTTAAAACTTGACCTTGGTGCAAGTGTACCATTAAGAATTTGCATACATCATTATGGCCTCAACTGTAGCTCTTGGCCACAAACATGGAAGTAATACATCCACTTAGGTTAAACCCCAATCCCCTCTTCTATTATTTTGGTCTGTATGCTTGTCCCTGCCCCCACCAGAATTTCTATGTTGAAATTCTCTAACTCATATTGTGATGGTATTTGCAATGGGCTTTTGGGAGATAAGTAGACTTAGATGGGTTCATTTAGGTTGCTGCTGCCATGATGGGATTAGTGTCCCTAAAAAATAGGAAGACCCTGGTATTCCCTCTTTCCACTATGGGAGGACATAGCAACAACACTGCTGTTGTCTGCCAGAAAGTGGGCCTCACCAGGGAAGGGACCTACAAGCTTGATCTTAAACTTGCCATCTTCCAAAACCATGAGAGCAATTAAAGTCTTGTAGAGTCTATAGTATTTTGTTATAAAATCGAAGCTAAGACACTTATCATTAAAAAAAAAAAAAAAAAAAAAAAAAAAAAAAAAAAAAACAGTAATAGAACAACCCAGGGCTCCTTGTGCCTCAGGAATATATTATTTAATTTTTCTAATATGAGAAGACTTGATACAATTCTAGTAAATTTAAAGTTTTATATCATGGCTTATTATATTTAGCATTAAAGCATTTCATACTTGACTTTTCTTTCCAGTGGTTCAATTGACTTCTCCTTGATTCTTATTCTTCAAGTGCTAAGCCTGTTCACAATTAAGTAGTCATTTATGTGACTATTAAGATATAATCAAATGGATACTAATTGGTATTATTAATTGATCTCTGTATGGTCTGTGGATAAAAAGCAAATAGCTTTTCTCTAACATTCTAGAGCTAATCACTAGACCATCTGTGTCCCCATTGTGGTTTTCTCTTGTTCATTTTTTTTTTTTTCAAATAATTACTAATGGATCTGAAGTCTCTGAACTATCTCAGTCAGTATAGAATGTTGGAATTTATTTTAAATACTCAAATATCTTGGATATGTCAACTGAGTAATATTTAATAATGTAAAAAAATATGTGTTTCTCTCCACCAAAGTGTCTTCCTTTTACTCAACTCATATTCTGTATTGTTACTTTTTCCTTCTTTAAAGTTATTTTATCTCCCATATTTGGTATCTTCTCTGATTCTCCCTTTGTATTTTTAATCCCATGTTCATTGTCTCTTCTTATCTCTTTATACTTTGCTCCCCTTATTGTTCTTTATTATCCCCCCCTGTTTCTGAGGAAGCTTAGTTGTTCTCCACACTTCTCAGTTTTTCTTAATTCATTCAAGTTTGCCCCTAGCTTTCCATACACACTTGTTTTGATCTTTCTTTGTTACTGTGTGACCTTTGGCTTCTTGGTTGATTTTTTACATTCTCTCTCCCTTTTGTTATTCTCTAATGCTCAGATTTTTTTCACTCTCCTAAGCTCTCTCTCACTCGCATCTTTCCTTTCCCCAAAATGGACATAAAGGTGACCTTCCTTATGTTTTTCTCTTTCAACTTTGTCACTGAATGACGTTTCAAGGTGATTCTGAGGTATAGAATATATAACATTTTAAAATATGATGAAGTTCATAGCTTGTATCACTTGTTTGGAAAAAAATATTAAATTAAAAGGACACAATATTATGTGATTTAGATAGAAACCAAAAGAAAATAAATCAAACCTTGGAAAAATAAATATTTTATTGGGTCACAGAAAATCTACCTCATAATGTTCAAATTGTGTAATGTGGTCATTGGGAGGGTGGTTTTGTGTGATTCTTTTTGAATGTAACTATATAAGATAATTTATTTTTATTTTAAAATTTATAAAACAATGCAATTGCCAAATGATTCCACTGCTACAAATATCAGAAAAGCAAAAAATGTTTGTCCCCATTCTTTGAGTTTCAGGTGGCAGCAGAATCCCCAATAATGGCACAGGGCAACAAATTCCACTAAAATTCAATTGTTCAGTCATCTCCTATGATTTAAGCTACTCTCACCTTCATTTTCTGGAAAGATGTCTAGACAATTGAATTCTAGTTTTTTGTTTTTTGGTTTTTTTGATTGTTTGTTTGTTTGTTTGTTTTTCCCAACAACTTTGCAGAAAGAGATCAAATCGTTGAGTTGGAGGGGAAATTATTCAAGTTGAAAGAAATCCCCTGGTTTTATATTCTAGTTCTTCTATTTGAAATGCTCTTCCATTCCCAAATGACTCAGTCAGTAAATTATTAATTTCTTGTAGCACCCTCATGGTGCCATTGTGATTGGCCTTTTCCAAGAAGCTTGAGTTACCAAAATGGAGCATTGCTTATGATTTTAGGAGGAAAAGATATGTTTGTTCACACACACCATATATTTTTAACTGGCTTAATTTTATCACATCACTCCAGTGATCTTTGCCTTTGAGAAATCTTCTGCATGTCATAATAACATATTGTGACTATTTAAAACAAAACAATTTATATGAAGAAAACTTATATGACAACACATATAACCAACCTGCTTACAAAAATGGAAATAGATATTCATTTTATTCATGAATTAATAACAAGCACTTTGTAATGATAGCTCCGTTACATTTTTTTTCTTCCTTTCTGTGGTACTAGGTGGAGATCAAAACCAGGCCTTGTGCATGACAATCAAGCACTCTACCACTGAGCAACCTCCCCTGCCCTGTAGCGTGATTTCAATAGAGAAGCATGCAATAAAGCAACCCAGAAGTTGTTCAACATTGACTAATTCTGTGCTAGTTGACAAACTGCCACTGCTCCCTGAGTGTACTGTCACCTTTCCAAACTGTCTGGAGCTCTTTCTCCTAACATCAGCAACTGAAGATCTGGTGCTGGGACCATCAGGAACTTTCATATCCTGCTGTAGTGCCCTTCCTAAACAGCCTACACAAGACTAGTTGCTAGTCTGAATTTTAACTTAGAAACTTGGAATAAAAAGGACATGCCATTTTTATTTTTACTTCACAATCCAGTGTATAGTTTTTGTGAACACTACATCAAATTATATGAACACACAGAGACAAAGTTAAATATATAATCCAGGCCTTGTACTTGCCACATATATCATTTCAGTTCCTGTAAAAAGACCCTCCAGCTGGTCCTGGCTTCGTGCTGAGGGACTGATTGTTAAACTGAACAAGGCTGACAGTGCAAGCCCACTCCCTTTGCAATTGCTCTGTTTACTTACGTGTTAATCTCAGTGAAAAATGGGTTGTACAGTGGTGTTCCAGACCTTAAATAATTTGCAGTTGTGAGATGTGCTTCCATATTTCCTCCAGACCTTCTGTTTTCCATGTGGGTGGCTGATGACAGCAGCTAAAGTTTTCTTAAAGCAATATGGCATGATAATATGAAAAAGTGGATAACTGAATCTCAGCATTCATGTATTACCCTTCATCTAGATATACTAATTTGTTTTAAAATGAGAAATTTAACGGATTTGATTTTTAGTGTGAAAGTACCAACAGGTTTCAAGGAAAAGTTACAAAAAAAAAAAATCAAACAATTAGATGTCACAAGACTCACTATTAATTAACATAAAATGAAATAATTATGCTAACATAATTAAAGATATTTGAAAATGTTCTCACAGAGAACATGTTTTCTACTTTCATATATTTTTGTTTTTTTACAGTGAGATGCTCAGAGAACATCCATGTACTAACATTGGTACAAAAACAACAATTTGTATTTGTTAAACTTTTTTGTGCATACGTGCCAGATAAGTTTTAATCACTCAGTTCAACATTTCTTTTCTTTCTTTCTTTCTTTTTTTTTTTTTTGGTGGTGGATAATGGAGATTGAATTCAGGGGCACTCGACCACTGAGCCATATCCCCAACCCTATTTTGTATTTTATTTAGAGACAGGGTCTTACTGAGTTGCTTAGTGCCTTGCTTTTGCTGAACCTGGCTTTGAACTCAAGATCCTCCTGCCTCAGCCTCCAGAGCCTCTGGGATTACAGGCATGTGCCACTGTGCCCAGCTTCAGCTCAGCATTTCATTTTATGAAATCTGGTTTTAAGCCTGTTAAGTTCCATTCATACACACTAAATAAATCTTAAACATGGACTATGTTAAACATTGCCATATTTTGATTATTTCTTGATACATTTCATTAGACCTGGAATATAAACTTTCTCTATCTACCTATACAAATATTACCCATTCATCAGCATTCACTGTGAATGTCACTTCTTTGCAGAGTTTTCATTCCTTATAAACCTCTCTCCTAAATGCTAACTGCATGTTGTGCCTACCTCCTTTCAGTTACATATCATATTTAGCTGGATGTTTTTGATTGAGTCTATTTCACATCTTCCCTTTTAAACCATGAACATTTTGAGACCTGGACCTGAGTCATCACTGATTTGCACAAGAAAATAGTGTCATGTCCAAAAAAGGTACCTAATAAATAATCAATAAACATAAATCAATAATATTATGTGGCAAAACCAACAATCTTTTAATGTTTTTGTTTTACAAAAATGACTTGAAATGTTTGCTCTATTGGATCATATAGTTCAGGCCATTGCATATGTAATTGTTCTGCTTACCTTAGGGACTCTTGAATAGGATTATATTAAACATCAACTGTGAAAAATCGAGATAGATTAACAATAAACCAAATGGAAGATTGGATAAACAGTATTAAGGCAGTATTAAGGCATTCAGTTAAGTATGTTGTGAAGTAGTCATTATTTTTTTTCTCTCATTTGTAAACTGATTATAATAAATTTTATGAAGAATATAGGCTTATTTTACAGTACAGTAAAGTAACTAGTAGACTTAATTATGAATCAGAAGCTACATGGTTTTCAGGAGTCTTTATCTGAGGAAGTACTATAGTTATTGCAAATGAGTTATTTTAGTTAAGATTTTATTAAGTTATTTGATGTGCACTTTCTCCCAAAGTTAATCATAATAGCCCATTACCTAAATTAAAATAATTCTAATAGCACATTAACACCCTGAATTTCTTTAAGAGATGGTTTAGGACTAGGGGTACAATTCAGTGGTGGAGCATTTGCCTAGCATCTAAAGCCCTGGGTGTGATCCCCATCACCACAAAAATAAAAATAAAAGAGATGGGGGAGGGTAGTGCAGTTATAGAAGTTTGAACAGAATGAAGAAATTTAAAAATCGGTTATCATTTTTATAAAGATGTTGATTTTTTAAATTTAATTGAACTACATGAGTGAATTCAATATTAATTATGGTCAAATCTTGGGTACTACTGGACCTTACAATCTCTTATTGTAGTGTCCCCCAAAAGTCACTGTTTTGCAAAATGATTAATGTAATAAATTAATGGCCTGTACAACAAGAAGCACTTAATTCTTTTTATAAAAAAATATTTCTGCATTATAATCATACACAGTGGTGGAATTCATTATGATAAATTTGTACATGCACATAATTTAATTTGATCAGTCTCATTACCCATTACTTTCCCTTCCTTCCAATCAGTTTGCTCTACTCTATTGATCTTCCCTCTATCATTATTGTCATTATTATTAAGTCAATTAATGCATTATAATTATACACACACACACACACACACACACACACACACACACACATATATATATATATATATGGAATTTACTGTTATATAATCTTACATGGGCATAGCATAATTTGGTAGATTTTGTTCCCCATTACTTTCCCACCCATATCATCTACATGTCTCTGTATCTCTATTATTTCCTCTCTCTATTGGTCTCTTTTCCATTTTCATGAGAATCCCTTTTTTGAACTTGGCTTGTTGAACTTGGCATGTTCTCCAGTTCTATTCATTTACCATAAAATCACTAATTTTATTCATCTTTATGGCTGCATAAAACTGCACTGAGCATATACCACCTTTCTTTATCTACTCATATATTAACAAGCACCTGACTGGTTCTACTTCTTGGCTATTGTGACTTGTACTAAAACATTGATGTGGCTGTATAACTACAGTGTGCTGATCTCAGTTCTTTTGAATAAATAACAAGGAGGAGGATAACTGGGTCACATGGTGGTTCCTTTCCTGCTCTTTTGAGAAATCTCCATATAGGTTTCCAAAGTGGCTGTACTAATTGTCAGTCCCACCAACAATGTATAAGTGTACATTTATCCTCACATTCTTGCTATCAGTTATTGTTATTTGTATTCTTGATGATTGCCATTCTTATTTAAGTGAGAAGAAATCTCAGTGTAGTTTAGATTTGCATGTTTCTGAATGCCAAAGATATCTAATAATTTTTCACATATTTTTGGTCATTTGTATTTCTTTTTTAAGAAATTACTATTTAGGAGCTGGGGTTGTGGATCAGTCATACAGCGCTTGCCTTGCATGCGTGGAACACTGGGTTTGATCCTTAGCATAACCACATAAATAAATAAAGATGTTGTGTCCATCAACAACTAAAAAAATTAATAAAAATAAATGACTATTTATTTAATTTGCCTTTTTGTTGATTAGTGTTAAGTTTTTTGGTGGAAGTTTTTTGAGTTCTTTATATATTCTGGATATTAATCCCCTGTCAGAAGAGTAGACAGAGCTCATTCTATAGGCTCCATCTTCATATTCTTCAATGTATCATTTGCTGTGCCATTTTTTAAAAAAATTTAATGCCATCCCACTTATTGATTCTTGGCTTCATTTCTTAAGCTTTAGAAGACTTATTAAAGAAATTGGTGCCTGCCTGGGTATTTCAATGATAATATTTCATGTTATTAAGAAAACATTCAAATGCATTTTTTTAATCAACTTGAATTTCAAATAAAGGAAAAGTAAACATATATCAGGTCCTTTTTGAAAAACTAGTTGATGTAAATAAGACAACAAACAAAAGTTAAGTACATGGAAAGGGCCATTAAAAGATGTACTAAAGTAAAAATATGCATCCCTATGATAAAGGAAACATATACACATATTTTGTGTTTAATAAAAGAAAAAATATCTTTATGATCAATAAAAAGGACAACATATGTGGTAGAACTAGCTTAAACTCAACAAAGACATCAGTAAGCAAAATGTTCAGCCAATGAAATGTATTTTTTCCACTCATTCATGTGTATTTACAAAATGTTTCCCAATTCCCTGATCCTATGCAGAAGCCCGGAATCTTGCTCGCGGGACCTGGCCCGAAATCTCGCTCGTAGGACTTGGCCCAGAATCTCGCAAGACTTGGCGCGAGATCTAGAGAGATTTTACGCCAGGAAGGGAAGCTGGCCAGCGCCATTCCTTTTCGGGCGCGTGAGATGGTGTCCCGAGAGAGAGCGTGCAAGATTAACACTATTTGTGTGTATATGTTGTAGCTTCTTGAAAGAGTGCATGCCGTGGTGTGGTTTCTTGTGAGAGTGTGTGTGTGTGTTGTTAGAGGTTGCAGAAGCCAGAGAGAGAAGAATAAAAGAACTTTTTCATTTCCATCCTGCCTCCAAGTTTCCTCCCGCAGGGCCGCTGTTCCAAGTGGCAGATTGCTACAGGCGCTTTCAGGTGGTGGCCCACACGGGGAATTTGGCAGTTAAGAACTAAAAATGGGAGCGAAAATAACCAAAGATCAAATAATAAAAGCCATGGAAGAGTTTTTCGATATCGCAGACTCAGTGGATGGTGAGGAAAGCGATCAAGAAAGCATAGCCTCTGAGTCAGTTAATACCAGTGAGAAGAGCAGTGGTGTAAATTCAAAAGCAAGAACTGTAAAAGCCATCAGAAACTTATTGAAATTAGCCGAAGAATATGTACTCTCCTTAGAATGTGAAATTCAGGAAACCAGTAAAGGTGATAATAGTGAAGGGGAAACTAGTGATTCTGGGAGCACAGTCTCCAATAAAAAAAGAAAGAAAATAAAGAAAGAAATTAAAAAAGAGAAAGGACCATCAAGGAGAGGAACCACCTGTGTCCTCCACTCCCCCCATGGGTGGAATCCATTACAGAAAATATGAATGGAATTACTAGGTATTTGCAAACCCTAGAAACAGAAATAAAATGTCTTTCTGAGCGCTTATGTGCTCTCGAGGGTAACTCACAGATAAATTGGGAACTGCCAGTATTTGAAAATAATGGACAGAGGGTCCACCACTCAATAGATTTCAAAACAATAAAAAATCTCAAAGAGGCAGTAATGACATATGGACTACAAGCTCCTTTCATGCTGAGTATGCTAGAGGCCCTTAACACCTTTAATTTAACCCCCTCAGACTGGAAAAATCTATGTAAAGCTGTATTAAGTGGGGGACAATACTTGGTTTGGCGATCACAATTTCAAGAACTTTGTATAGAAACAGCTAAAAGAAATGCAGCTGCAGGGTTTGGAGATCATAATGTAGACATGCTCACAGGAGAAGTGGCAGTTTGCAGACTCACAGGCTCAAAAATATTATGTGCCAGGCATATATGCCCAGATCTATGCAGCTGCATTACAGGCATGGAAAACTTTACAAGGACCTGGGGATCTGCAAGGTAGGTTGTCAAAGGTGATTCAGGGACCTAATGAACCCTATGCTGACTTTGCTGATCGACTTTTGAGAACTGCAGGTAGATTGTTTGGAGAAGTCTAGCAAGCTATGCCATTAGTTGTTCAATTAGCATATGAAAATGCTAATAAATACTGCCAGGAAGCCATCAGGCCATCCAAAAATAAAAAGGATCTTTCCATATATATACAACTATGTAAAGATATAAATGATGCCTTTGTCACAGGAAATATGATTGCAGCAGCTATGAGAGATGCTGCCCCTCAAAATTTCACAAGGGCTCAACCTAGACATTATAATCAATCAGGATATTCCAGGCAAAATTATCATAATCAATCAGATATTCTAGGAAAAATCCCCAAAGAGAAATAAGACCAAGCTCATACCATGCCCCAGGCCACTGCCCCAGGTGTAAAAAGGGAAATCATTGGGCCAATGAATACCATTCAAAATGTGACATCCATGGAAATCATTTGTTCAGGAATTCAAAAAATGGGGCACGGGGCCCAATGCCCTGGGGCCCACAAATGTACGAGGCATTGGAGGAGGAGTATCCTCAAGCATCCACTCAGATGCTTCCCCGACACAATCCCTACTACCCATCCACTCCCTTGCCAGAGGAACAGGAGGAAATGCAGGATTAGACCTCAGTTCCACCGCCCGAATAGTGTTAACACCTGAAATGGGGGTTCAACTGATTCCCACAGGAGTCAGGGGACGTCTTCCCTCAGGGACTGTAGGACTTATTCTTGGGCGAAGTCCTGAAAGCTTATTAGGTTTGCAAGTGAACCTAGGTGTAATAAACTCAGACTACAAAGGGGAAATAAAAATAATGCTTAGCTCACCCCAAAGTATAAGTTCTGTTAATCAAGGAGATAGAATTGCTCAGTTGCTTCTCCTCCCCAATTTACATAATTCATTTAAAATGAGTATGCCTCAAAAAAGGAATAGAGGATTTTGTTCCACTGACTCGAGACCCATGGCTTGCTGGGTTCGAGACTGTTCAAGGAGGCCTATGTGCAAAATAAAAATCCAAGGAATAGAAATGGAGGGACTAATAGATACTGGAGCTGATTCTTCCATCATTAATTTACGTCAATGGCCCAAGCATTGGCCTCTGCAAAAAGCTTCAACCAGTTTAAGAGTCTTGGGATATAATAACCTCCCAGAAAAAAAGTGCGGTGATTTTAAAATGGGAGGATGATGAAGGACATAAAGGAACGTTTCAGACTTATGTTTTACCTAACCTACCGGTTACTTTATGGGGAAGAGATATTTTACAACAAATGGGAGTACACCTTGCAAAAAGCCTGCAAGTGTTAAATGTGAAAATCTACAGGGTAATCTTAACCCTAAAAGAAATCATTATCAAAAAGCACAGGGTAAGCTTAACCCTAAAAGAAATTATTATCATAAAGGAAAAAAATATTTTTCTTCGGGGCCACTGAGAAAATAATTTTGAAAATACCATGGCTTTCTGATAAGCCAGTGTGGGTCCCTCAGTGGCCCCTATCTAAAGAAAAATTACAAGCGGCCCACCTACTAGTTCAGGAACAATTAGAAGCAGGTCATATAGAACCTTCCACCTCTCCCTGGAATTTCCCCATATTTGTGATCAAGAAAAAATCAGGAAAATGGTGATTGTTACATGATCTTAGACAAATTAATCAAACCATGCAAATCATGGGCCCTACTCAACCTGGACTTCCTAATCCTGTAGCTATTCCAAAAAATTTTCATCTTATCACTCTTGATATAAAGGATTGCTTCTTTTCTATTCCCCTACATCCTCTGGATGCCCCCATGTTTGCCTTTTCAATTCCTTCTATCAATAATAATGGCCCTGATAAAAGATATCAATGGAAGGTACTACCACAGGGAATGGCTAATAGCCCCACCATATGCCAAATATATGTAGATAAAGCTATCCAACCCATTAAAAATAAATATCCAAAACTCATGTGTCTACATTACATGGATGATGTTTTACTAGCCCACCCTAATCAAAAAATCTTATTTAATATATTCAGTGATGTGGTAGAAAATTTTTAAAAATATGGATTATTTATAGCAGAAGAAAAAGTTCAAACCAGATTTCCCATATTATATTTAGGATTTAAAATCATGGATACCTTTGTTAGACCCCCCCAAAATGTTAATAAATAAAGAACATTTGACCACCCTCAATGATTTCCAAAAACTACTGAGAGACATTAATTGGCTTAGCCCTACACTAAACCTCACCACTGGCCAACTAAAACCTTTATTTGACATCCTTCGCGGGGTCCCTGATCCATCCTCACCACGAACATTGACTCCTGATGCTAGGAAAGCTTTAAAGTTAGTAGAAAAAGCCATCAAAGGAGCTCATTGTGACAGATTTGATTTAACTCAACTGCTGATATTGATTATTATTTCTTCACAATATACACCCACAGGAGTATTTTGGCAACAAGGGCCTTTATTGTGGATACATTTGCCCGTCTCTCCTAAAAGTTTAATTGAGTCTTATACCTCCATGGTGGCTAAACTTATTCTTCGAGGACTTAAGACTTCTACTAAAATATTTGGCATTCACCCTGCTACTATTATTACTCCCTATTCATCATCACAGATTGAATATTTATGCTTTAATGATAATGATTGGGCTATAGCTAGATGCTTTACTTCTTAAAATTTTGATAATTATCTTCCTAAGTCTCCTATATTATCTTTTTGTATTAATCATCCTATTATATTTCCACAGGTAATAAAAAATCAACTTATTACTAAGGCATTTAATGTACTTACAGATGGGTCCTCAAATGGTACTGCTGCAATAGACACTAAAAAAGAAAATATGACTTACATAACTTCACACAAATCAGCTCAACTAGTGGAACTGGAAGCTGTGGTAAGAGCTCTGGAAAATTTTAGAGACCAGCCCATAAACATTTTTTCAGATAGCCACTATGTTGTACATGCCATTCCAAAATTAGAGCTAGCAGGACCAATAGCACCTCATACTCCAGTCTTTTAATTGTTTTATCAAATACAAAAACTTTTGTGGGCAAGAAAAGAACCTCTATTTGTAGGCCATATTAGAGCACATATTAACTTGCCTGGTCCCCTCCATGAAGGTAATCAAAAGGCTGATGACCTCACCAAAACAATATTTATACTTTCAGTGCTCCAGCAAGCTACTTTATTTCACTCCCAGTTTCACATGGACAGCACCACCTTGCAGCGTAGGTTTAAAAACACAAAGGAGCAAGCCAGAACAATTGTAAAAGATTGTAAATCTTGTATGACACATTTGCCCAATCCCCATTTTGGTGTTAACTCTAGAGGATTAATGCCCAATCATTTGTGGCAGATGAATGTTACTCATGAGCCAAGTTTTGGAAAATTGCGATTTATTCATGTGACCATAGATACATGCTAAGGCATGATTTTTGCTTCCTTACATTCTGGAGAAAAAGTTAAAGATGTTACATCTCATTGTTTACAAGCTTTTGCTCCATTGGGCATCCCCAAAATGCTTAAAACAGATAATGGCCCTGCATATACGTCCTCATCTTTCAAACAGTTTTGCGCAAAATTCAATATATCCCATAAAACAGGCATCCCATACAATCCTCAGGGTCAGGGCATTATTGAAAGAGCAAACCGCACACTGAACGTTATGTTATTAAAACAAAAAGAAGGAAATTGGAAAAATCCTAGGGACAGATTGGTAGTTGCCCTGTATACTTTAAATTTTTTAACTTTAGACTCTAATGGTTATTCTGCTGGAGACAGACATTGGAATCCACACCAACAACATAAACCTTTGGTTTACTGGAAAGATGTTCTTTCAGGTACATGGAAGGGTCCAGATCCAGTATTAATTTTGGGGAGAGGATCTGTTTGTGTTTTTCCAAAACACGAATTTTCTCCAATATGGATACCATCTAGATTAATAAAACAGGTACAAAATCAAAAGGATAATAATGAAGTTGTTGAACAATCAAGATTAATAAAAAAGAAACAAAATCAAGAGGACCAAGATGAAGATATAGAATGATTCCCTTAAAAGAGTCCTTCAAAATATTTCACAACTTAAGTGTCTTTCCTCCTGGCCGAGATGAAGAGATCTCTCTTTAGTGTGCACACAATTGTATTTTTTCTCTTTTTATATATGTCTTTATGTTTGTCCATTTGTCTAAATTTCATGTAATTGTAATGTCACAAAAATATGTTTGTAAGTTTGTACGTCTGTCCAGTGTGACGTCACAGATAACTAAGTGCTTATAAAAAACATATTATATATATATATATATACATATGTATATATATATATATATATATATATATATATATAGATCCAAATAACTTTAATTCATTTAAGTTTAATAATATTCAATTTAGGTAAATAATTTAATAAGTAAAGGTAACTTCAATTTGATTTATAGGTGTCCCAAAGATTTCTTTTTAGTGAAAAATATGACTAGTGCTGTGTAGCCTGATGTTTTGGTGTTTTTGACATACAGATGTTCTTTTGTAATTAACTTTATTTGTTTTATAGCTGATTATTTCAACAGATAATCTCATACAAGGTCACAGAGACTCGAGGGTTCCAGATAACAAATTATTTTTCCAAAGGGCCTTTAACTTTTCTTTACTCTATCTTCAATGCAATAAATACCCTCAGTCTTTCTTTGTTTTGTTCTAAATATGATATATTGCCAGCTTATGCCTGTGAGAGCTCAAACAGCAATGTGTGTGAACACACATCAACTTTAATTTTCTAATTTAATAGTTCTGTTTTTTAGTTTGACAACTCGCCTCTTGACTCAGTGCCAGAATAACACTGCCTTTCCTTCAATAATAAATGCTCGAGTCTCTAGGTAACGGGCCCTGAAGATTTGCTGGCGGTTGTCTAGACATGAAAAACACGGCTCCTGCTACAGCTACAGAGATCTCGGTCGCTGCAAACATCTCTACTGCTCAGACATCAGACAACTTCACCAACAGTGTGGCCTCTGCTCTACATGCATGGGGCCTCCTAGATCAACGTGTTGTGAAGTTTGGACATTTTGGTCTTTCATTTGTTTGTGACTTTGCGGGACAATGCCTTGCGGATATTTGTCTACAAAACTCAGTGTGTTGCTTGCTTGAACTCAGGACAGCTGATTTGTTTAAGAAATTTGAAATATTATGCAATTTGGCTCATCAACAAAAGGCTTGTCGCCTTAAAGCCACAACATCCCCTCTTTTAAAACGAAAAGGGAGAAATGTAGAAGCCCGGAATCTTGCTCACAGGACGTGGCCCGTAATCTCGCGAGACTTGGCGGGAGATCTAGAGAGATTTTACGCCAGGAAGGGAAGCCAGCCGGCGCCATTCCTTTTCGGGCGCGTGAGACTGTGTCCGGGAGAGAGCGTGCAAGATTAACGCTATTTGTGTGTATATGTTGTAGCTTCTTGAAAGAGTGCGTGCCGTGGTTTCTTGTGAGAGTGTGTGTGTGTGTTGTTAGAGGTTGCAGAAGCCAGAGAGAGAAGAATAAAAGAACTTTTTCGTTTCCATCCTGCCTCCAAGTTTCCTCTGGCAGTGCCACTGTTCCAAGCTGCAGATTGCTATAGGCACTTTCAATCCTATCTTCTGGTTTTGAGGATACGAGGCAATACAGACACCCTACCTAGTCCTACAAAACTACAAATATCATGTGAAAGATAAGTGGGCAAATCTGTAATTCACATATATAGTTATTTTCTCTACAAAGAGCTATTAAACTTGGGAGACAGTGGAAAGGCATCTAGACAATTGCAAAGCAGAGTGAGTAGATGAAGAACCCAGGTGTCTTTTTGAAAAACCAAGATCACAGCTTTGAGGCTACCCTCATTTCTTAAAGGCACAGTTCTATCTAATGACTTACCCTCTACACAATTTAATTTGTTGAGGAAAAATTGAAAGGCTCATAGATTAGCAAAGAGGCCTTCTATTTGATATATTGCATATATGTAGTCAGTCACAGGAATTCTAGAAATGGGATTTGCTTCTGGAAGAAGCATCTCTACTTCTATTGTTTCTCTAGCTTATTTGAGAAGAATGCATGGTTTTGGTTAAGATATGAATTTAAAAAATGGCATTTTTATAACAACTTTTATAAACTTCTTCAATTTATAGATTCACAAATCATTAGGTAACTTTCTTTAATACAACAAATATTTTTTAAATGGCTCTATAATTTTTGCTAATTTGGAAATTAGAGAGTACAGGCTACACAAAATAACTTTTATTTCTGACACCAATTCATAGATTAGGTAACTCTCAAAAACCACTCTTTTTAAGAATTTACTGAAAGTTGTTATAGTCATGGTTATGATTTACTCCAGGGAAAGAATCTAGATTAAGGGCTGGGGTTGTGGCTCAGTGGTAGAGCACTTGCCTTGCACATGTGAGGTACTCGGTTTGATCCTCAGCACCATATAAAAATAAATAAATATATTGTGTCCATTTACAACTAAAAGAATATTAATAAAAAAAAAAAAAAAAGAATGCAGATTAAAATCCACTAATACCTTTAGGCTTAAGTCCATGACAGTCCTGAGCAGAAAGCTTTTGTCTCTGGTTCTGGTTGATGTATCACCACCTGGGCAGGAGTGCTTGCTCTTACTGTTATTTTCCAGTCCCTTTGGACCTATAACATGGAAACCAATGTCCCCAACCTTATCACGTTGGTGTGGTTCAGAGTCCTCATTGGACACCAACCCCTTGTAACTATCTGACTGACTCAAGGCGCCAGGCAAAGACACTTCTTTCAAAGTTCTCTTTCTGGGGTCTTAAAGTCATCTTTCTTGGGCAAGAAGAAAATCTTTGTTACAAGGGACTTTTTTTTCATTTAAGTAAACAAAGATTATGCAGAAAATTAATATTAGGAAATTTGCTGTTCTTAATACAGATTGTCGAAATGTGATGTTTAAGGGTCAGATTTTGAATGGGTTTTCTCAGTTTGTTTTATATTCAGAAGATTCTCAGAAAATATTAAACCAGTCACTAGTCCCATCATGAATGAGATAATATCTTTGAAATAGGATTTTAAACTTTAATTATCATAGAAATTAAATAATATTAATATTAGAAATAAACCCATTTTCAAGTGATTATTTTACAGCTAAAGCATAATGCATATTAAACCAATCTCCTTTGGAATTCTAGAGTAGAAAATGTCCCTAAAACACACTTTTAAAGATATTTGAAATTTAAAATAATCAATTTTTTAAAAAAAACATTTATTTTTTATTCTACATTGTTATAAATGACAGCAGAATGCATTACATTTCATATTATACTTATAGAGCACATTTTTACATATCTCTGGTTGTATACAAAGTATGTTCACACCATTTGTGTCTTCATACAGGCACTTAGGATAATGATATCTGTCTCATCTCTCTCTTTTTTTTTTTTTTTTTTCACTCTTTTGCCTCCTCTCTTCCCCTCCCTCCCCATTGGCCATTCTAGTGTTCCTCTAATCCTCCTATGCTCCCTGTCCCAACCTTACTGTGAATCAGCTTCCTTCTATCAGAGAAAACATTCAGCATTTGGATTTTTGGGATTGGCTAACTTCACTTAGCATTATATTCTCAAACTTCATCCATTTACCTGTGAATGCCATGATTTTATTCTCTTTTATTGCTGAGTAATACTCCATTGTGTATATATACCATATTTTCTTTACCGTTCATCTACTGAAGGGTATCTAGGTTGGTTCCACAGTTTGGCTATCTTGAATTGTGCTGCTATAAACATTGATGTAGCTGTGTCACTGCAGTATGCTGTTTTTAAGTCATTTGGGTATGGACCAAGGAATGGGATAGCTGGGTCATAAGGTGGTTCCATTCCCAGTTTTCCAAGGAGTCTCCATAATGCTTTCCATATTGGCTGAAACATTTTGCAGTCCCATCAGCAATGTATGAATGTATCTTTTCCCCCACATTCTCGCCAACATTTATTGTTGTTTGTGTTCTTAATAGCTGCCATTCTGACTGGTGTGAGATGAAATCTTAGAGTGGTTTTGATTTGCAATTCTCTAATAGCCAGAGATGTTGAACATTTTTTTTATGTATTTATTGATTGATTATATATCTTCTTCTCAGAAGTGTCTTTTCAGTTCCTTGGCCCATTTATTGACTGGGTTATTTGTTTTGGGGTGTTAAGATTTTTGAGTTCTTTATATATTCTAGAGATTAGTGCTCTATATGATGTGCATGTGGTAAAATATTTTTCCCGATTAGTAGGTTCTCTATTCACCTCACTGATTGTTTCTTCTGCTGAGAAGAAGCTTTTTAGTTTGAATCTATCCAATTTATTGATTCTTGATTTTAATTCTTGCACTACAGGAGCGCTATTAAGGAACTTGGGGCCTAATTCTACATGTTGGAGATTAGAGCTTACTCTTTCTTCTATTAGGTGTAGTGTATCTGTTCTAATTCCTAGATCCTTGATACACTTTGAATTGTGTTTTGTGCATAGTGAGAGATAGGGGTTTAATTTCATTTTGTTGCATATGGATTTCCAGTTTTGTTTTCCCAGCACCATTTGTTGAGGAGGCTATCTTTTCTCCAATGTACATTTTTGACACCTTTGTCTAATATAAGATAACTGAAATTATATGCATTAGTCTCTGTATCCTCTATTCTGTACCATTGGTCTACCAGTCTATTTTGGTGCCAAGACCATGCTGTTTTTGTTACTCTTGCTCTTTAGTATAATTTAAGGTCTGGCATAGTGATGCCACCTGCTTCACTCTTCTTGCTAAGGATTGCTTTAGCTATTCTGGGTCTCTTATTTTTCTAGATGAATTTCATGACTGCTTTTTCTATTTCTATGAGGAATGTCATTAGGATTTTGATTGGAATTGCATTAAATCAGTATAGCACTTTTGGTAGTATGGTCATTTTGACAATATTAATTCTGCCTATCCAAGAGCAAGGTAGATCTTTCCATTTTCTAAGGTCTTCTATAATTTCTTTCTTTAGTGTTCTGTAGTTTTCATTATAGAGGTCTTTCATGCCTTTGGTTAAGTTCATTCCCAAGTATTTAATTAATTTATTTATTTTGATGCTATTGTAAATGGGTTAGTTTTCCTCATTTCCCTTTCAGAGGATTTGATACTGATATATAAAAATGCTTTACATTTATGGGTGTTGATTTTGTATCCTGCTACTTTAATGAATTAATTTATGAGTTCTAGAAGTTTTCTGGAGGAATTTTTTTGGTCTTCTAGGTATAAAATCATATAGTCAGCAAATAGTGATAATTTGACTTCTACTTTACCTATCTGTATCACTTCATTTCTTTCATCTGTCTTATTGCTCTGGCCAGCATTTCAAGTACTGTGTTAAATAGAAGTGGTGAAAGAGGGCATCCCTGTCTTGTTCCAGTTTTTAGAGGGTATGCTTTCAATTTCTCTCCATTTCTAATGATGTTGACCTGGGGCTTAGCATAGATAGCTTTTACAATGTTGAGATATGTTTTTGTTATTCCTAGTTTTTCTAGTGTTTTGAACAGGAAGAGGTGCTGTATTTTGTCAAATGCTGTTTCTGCACCTATTGAGATAATAATATGGTTCTTTAAGTCTATTGATGTAATGAATTACATTTATTGATTTCTGTATGTTGAACCATCTTTGCATCCTTGGAATAAACCCCACTTGATCATGTGTACTATAGTTTTGATATGATTTTGTATTTGATTTGCCAGAATTTTATTGAGAATTTTTGCATCTATATTCATTAGAGATATTGGTCTGAAGTTTTCTTT
This sequence comes from Tamias sibiricus, assembly GCA_025594165.1. Taxonomy (NCBI): domain Eukaryota; kingdom Metazoa; phylum Chordata; class Mammalia; order Rodentia; family Sciuridae; genus Tamias; species Tamias sibiricus. Next base: position 20,055,965 of record CM046671.1, read on the forward strand.
CCTTGATATGTCGTTGTATGGTTTCAGGATCATGGTGATATTGGCCTTATAGAATGAGTTTGGAAGTGCTTCCTCTTTTCTATTTCCTGAAATAAATTGAAGAGTATTGTTATTAGTTCTTCTTTAAAGGTCTTATAGAACTCGGCTGTGTATCCATCCAGACCTGGGCTATTCTTGGTTGGTAGGCTTCTGATGGCATCTTCTATTTCAATTCTTGATATTGGTCTGTTTAAATTGTGTATATCATCCTGCTTCAGTTTGGGCAAATCATACAACTCTACAAATTTGTCGATGACTTTGATGTTTTGTATTTTATTGATGTATAAGCTTTCAAATTATCTTCTGTATTTCCCTAGTGTCTATTGTGATATTACCTTTTCATCGCATGTTAGTAATTTGTGTTTTCTCTCTCCTTCTCTTTGTTTTCCTGGCTAAGGGTCTGTCAATTTTATTTATTTTTTTCAAAGAAAGCAACTTTTTGTTCTGTCATTTTTTTCAATTGTTTCTTTTGTTTCAATTTCATTGATTTCAGCTCTGATTTTAATTATTTCCTGTCTTCTACCGCTTTTGGTGTTGGATTGTTCTTCTTTTAATAGAGCTTTGAGATGTAATGGTAAGTCATTTATTTGTTGACCTTTTCTTCTTTTGGGGAATGAACTCAATGCAATAAACTTTCCTCTTATAACTACCTTAAAAGTGTTCCAGAGATTTCAATATGTTGTGTCTGAGTTCTCAATCTCCTCTAAGAATTTTTTAATCCCCTCTTTGATGTCATCTGCAACCTATTGTTCATTCAGTAGCATATTATTTAGTCTCCATGGGTTGGAGTAGTTTTTATTTCCTATTTTATCATTGATTTTATTCTATTATGGTCTGATAGAATGCAGGCTATTATGTCTATTACTTTTTTTTTTATATTTGCTAAGAGTTGTTTTGTGGCATAGTATATCGTCTATTTTAGAGAAGGATCAATGTGCTGCTGAGAAGAAAGAGTATTTGCTCATTGAAGGATGAGATATTCTATATAAGTCAGTTAAGTCTAAGTTGTTTATTGTATTTTTTAATTCTATAGTTTCTTTGTTCAGCTTTTGTTTGGAAGATCTATCCAGTGGTGAAAGGGGTGTGTTAATGTCTCCTAGAATTATTGACTCTTGAACTTGAGAAGAGTTTGTTTGATGAACATGGATGCTCCATTGTTTGGGGCATATATATTTATAATTGTTAAGTCTTGTTGGTGTATGGTTCCCTTGAGCAGTATGTAGTGTCCTTCGTTACCCCTTTTGATTGACTTTAGCTTGAAGTCTACTTTATTTGATATGAAGATGAAAACTCCTGCTTGTTTTCTCAGTCCATTTGAGTGGTAGGATTTCTCCCAACCTTTCACCTTTAGCCTTGGATGTCTTTTCCTATGAGATGAGTCTCTTGGAAGCAGCATATTGCTGGGTCTGTGATCCAATCTGCTAGTCTATGTCTTTTGATTAGTCCATTAACATTCACAGTTATTATTGAGATATGATTTGTATTGCCAGCCATTTTTGTTTATTTTTGGTGTTAACTTGATATGGTTTCTCCTCTGATTGGTTTTTCCTTTAGTGTAATACCTCCCTCTGCTGATTTTCATCATTGTTTTTCATTTCTTCTTCATGGAACATTTTGCCGAGGATGCTCTGTAGTGCTGGCTTTCTATTTGTAAATTCTTTTAACTTTTGTTCATCATGGAAGGTTTTTATTTTGTCCTAAAATCTAAAGCTTAATTTTGCTGGATATAAGATTCTTTATTGGCATCTCTTTTCTTTCAGAGCTTGGTATATGTTGTTCCATGATCTCCTGGCTTTGAGTGTCTGAGTTGAAAAATCTGCAGTGATATGAATTGGTCTTCCCCTATATGTGATCTGATTCCTCTCTCTTGTGGCCTTTAAAATTCTATCCTATTCTGTATGCTAGGTGTTTTCATTTTAATGTGTCTTGGTGTAGATCTGTTGTAATTTTGTACATTTGGTGTCCTGTAAGCCTCTTGTATTTGGTTTTCCAATTCCTTCTTCATGCTTGGGAAATTTTCTGATATTTTCTCATTGAAGAAATTGTGCATTCCTTTGGTTTGAAACTCTGTGCCTTCTTTTATCCCACTTACTCTTAGATTTGGTCTTTTGGTGCTGTCCCATATTTCTTGGATGTTGTGTTATTGGTTTCTTACTTTCTTGACTGTGTGGTCAACTTTATTTTCAACATTATATACAATATCTTCATTATCTGAAGTTCTTTCTTCCAGTCGATCTAGTCTGTTGGTAATGCTTTGTGTGTGTGTGTGTATTTTTTTATTTGGTTAATTGTTTCCTTTATTTCAAGAATTTCTGACTTTTTTTTTTCCCAGAGTTTCTCTTTTTTGAAGTAATCTTTTGCTACCTATATTTGCACTCTTATATCTTTGTTGTACTGATCAGTTTTTGCCTGTATTTGCTCATTTAGGTCATACTTTAATTCACAGATCATTTTAATTATGAACCTTCTGAACTCCTTCTCTGACATTTTATCAACTTCACTGAGCATGGGTTTTGTTATTGTAGTATCATGGTTTGTTTGGGGTACTTTCCTCCCTTGCTTTTTCATGTTGTCTATTTACCTTCCTTTCTTGCACTGTAGATCTGAGATATTGACATTACTACCCTATACTTTTGTAATATCTATGCAGGTTGTCTGGGCCTTGCATTAATGTTGGTCTTTCAGAACCTACAGGTGTCCCTTGATGTATGCTACTGTAAATAAAGGTGTTGTCGGCAGTAGCAAAGGTAACTTGAGTTAGCAGTGAATGTGCTCCAAGATGAATGCAAAGTCTTCCAGAGATGGGGCTGAAAGGGTGGGTCTTATAATGTCTTTGGGATGCCTTCTCTAAGATGGGGCTGCTTTTAGGCCCTCTCTGTTGTCAGAAGATAGGGGCTACTGCATGGGAAGGCTATGGCTATATCTGCAGTGTCTCAAGATGGAAATGGGTTAGGCATGTGGTCCCAGGTGGGGGTGGGGTAGAAGACTCTGGACCTACCATGGGCCTCAGTCCTACACAGGTTGGTGTGGGCTGAACTGGTTGAATCTGAGCTCCTGTGGTGGTCTGCTGGTTGGGAGCACATTTGTTGAGACTGGCTTTGAACTCAAGATGCTTCTGCCTCAACTTCCCAAGCCTCTGGGATTACAGGCATGCACCACCTCATATGGTTCTAACAGAATCTTCACTGTGAAGGTGAAGTGGGTTTCACTGTAATCTCTGACCTGCTGGAAGGAGAAGTCATCAAGTACTGAGGACTTGACCTGACTGTCAGGTGGAGGAGGGCAGTGATCTTGTTCAAGCCTCCAATCTGATTATTTCTGGGTATAGCTACTGATGCTGAACCCTGCTTCCACATGAGTGTATTTCATCTACTTAAACAGAAATCAAAACTTTCCATTTGTACTTCAGATTTCAGAATTGGCCTCAGAGGTGATTCAAACATTTTCCCCACCAACCTCTCCATTTATTCCAAGGTAGCCAACTTAATCTTAAAAAAGAACTAGGAATATAAAATATAAAACATGCAACCAAATATTACAGAACGATCACAATATATATGCTTCAAGCTGTATTCTGACAAGTTACAAATCCATTCTATATCCAGGTGGCTTTTATCAGTCATAGAGTACCTATATGACATAAACAGGTTGCCAAAGGATTTTGCACAGAATTCATTTCAAGTCATGTTTGGAGAAGCATCAATATATTTGCAGTATAGTGGTATTGAATTATTTTTTAGTAGGAAATGGTTTGCCCAATACAATGCTAAAAGTTGTTTTATAACAATATTATCTGAGCAGAATGGCTTTCAATAATTTCACTAAAACAATTGCATATTAATCAAACTCAGTGTTTCAAAGCACCAATATATATTCAGTCTTCATTTATTGTTTTTTTCTTAAATATAAACAAATTTGGTGTAGAAAGATATAGGACGAGGTAGTCATGGCAGCAGCACTTCATGAGCACTGAAATTTCTTCCTTATGAGGCGGGATTTTGAGATATTGGTGCCTTTATGTTTGGGACGTCTGCTTGTTTTATTTAGAAGCTCAGTTCATGCATCAGGAGCAGCCTCTGCTTTCCCAAGCACTACATAGGAGGAAGATGGAAATAATGTGAAGATGAGTCTTTAACTTTAACAGATTCTACAAACAAGTTAGTACTCAGAAAGCACCATATAACGTGGGGGAATCAGTGCAGAAGAGCATTATAGAAGGAGGTATTTCTGACACCCACTTTGGCTTTCAATCTGCTACAAGAATCCACAATTTTTGAGGAGAAGGAGGGATACTAGAATAGGGTGAGAGCACTTCTTGATTTCACTTGTGAAACCCAAACTAATAAGTGCAGGTGAGACTTCCTTACCCAGGTGGACCAGACATTTCAGGTATTCACTAGACATGAGTCCTTAACCTTCTGCTTGCTCCAGGAAAGAGGCTGCCAGGCTGCCTAGGGTTCCAAGATCAGACTTAATCTACCTATTGTTTCCTTGGCCTCTAAATGACTTACACAATCTCAACATTGTTTAAGACCTCTAAGAAAGGTACAACTTAGTGAGAAATTTATCCAGCAATACCCTAAAAACAGTTTCTCAGACTGTTTTAAATAAGTCATGTGTCAGGGATTTATCATCTCTGATGAGGAAACCATTTTGTTTTCAAATATTTAGTTGTTAAAAATTCACCCTACAAGCCAGGCACAGTGGTGCACACCTATAATCCCAGCACTTGGGAGGCTGAGGCAGGAGGATCATGAGTTCAAACCAGCCTCAGGAATGGCAAGGCACTTAGCAACTCAGTGAGACCCTGTCTCTAAGTAAAACACAAAAAAGGGCTGGGGATGTTGCACAGTGGTCAAGTGCCCCTGAGTTCAATACTCGGTTACCAAAAAACAAACAAACAAACTAACAAACACAAACCAAAAAACCCAAAACAAACAAACAAAAAAACAAAACAGAGACTTCTTTCTTGCAGTCAGAGTCCTCTGACAGGGACGGGTTACCCCACTGATTTCTGGCTGCTTCAGCTGGTCACCTAAGTTAGGTGCTACTTCTCTCGTTTACTCATTGACACATACATTTTGATCTTCAATTTTCAAACTTGGTTTAGACTTTTTTTTACAGAAAGAGCGTTTTCCTTATTCAAGAATACATATATTTTGTATACAATGGTGTGAATCTTGTAATCGCTGGAAGACACTTGCTTCTCTTTTTTTTTTTTTTTTTTTTTCAGACTAAGAAAGTTAGTATATCATCTTAAGATAAATTTGGATCCTTATACCAACATAAATTTAATACTTCACTTAGTCATTAATCCATGTGCTTACTCAACAAGAAATCACTGAACCCCTCCATTAACCCTCCAAGATGTCTTGTTTTAGTAGGAGTAACAGGGTTGTAGCATAATATAATGTATTTTATATTAGAGGCACTCACAGATGCCTATAGATGCCTATGAGCAATGCATCTAATATATTTAGTACTCCTTACAGGATTGCATAATATATACATTCAACTTTTCATTTTGAAATCATTTCAGATTTGCATAAAAATCATGAGACTAACAGAGAGTTCCTGTACAGCCTTCTCATTTTTTCTCAGGTTAATGTTTTGCATAGCCATGGTACTGCTACCCAAACTTAGCAATTGTGATTGTATTGCACAATGCACTAAGGTAGAGATTTTGTTCAGATTTTGTAAGCTTTTATGATGAATGTCCTTTCCTTGCTACAGAATCCAATTTAGAATCACATCTTGTACTTGCTTGTCAGTTCTCCTTCATCTCCTTCAATCTGTGACAGTTCTGTCCTTGTCTTTTATGACCTTCACATTTTCAAGAGAATTTGTCAATTATTTTGTATATTATACCTCAATTTTGGTTTGTTGAACATGTTCTCATGATTAATTCTTTGTGCTTCTGTGTTTTCATATAAGGGGAAGATAATGTTATTTCTTATTATTATTAACCTTAATTACTTTGGTAAGGTGGCATCTGTTTCATTTATATACTGTGATGTTATAATTCATACCTTTACAATAAATATATATCCTCACAAAGATATTTTGAGAATACATGAATACTACAACTCAGCTCAAAATTGATTTTATAATCCATTTGTGAATTTTTCCTGCAAGAACTAAAATTATGATATTTTAATAAACTTATAAAGTGTCCTCATGTTTTATGCACTTGTTAATTGAAATTCTCCTGTGGAGGAGAGCTGTTTCTTCCGCACCCATGTGCTAATTTATTTGCTTATATATCTGAATCAATTCTTTGGCATGCAATTATTCTGCAGGTTTTCATAGAAAACAATCATTTATTTAATTAGTTGCTTAAATGTTTCCCACTAGAAGCTCATTCAGGTTGACTCCCTTAATTCTTTCTTTCTTTTTTTTTTTTTTTGTTTAAAGATTTTAATATTTTATTGTATCGTCCTTCTATCTGTGCATCACAAGATGTTCTAGGGTATTGTATTATCTCCTTCTACTCTTGGGATCAACTGCTCTCACAAAAAAAGCACTTGTTCGTTCATTGAAGAAGGAAATTCTGAAGACAAGAGCCAGGCAGAAGGTAGGCTTGTTGCAACAGGTTCTCACTGTGTTAGGACCTTTCAGTGGTTGATTTTTCTAAAAGCACCTAGGTCTGTATGCTGAGCTGCACATTAGCGTGTGTGTGCAGACAAAATCTGATTCCAGTCTGGCATAACATTTCATTACTTTAGTCTCCTTTTCCATATTTCTACACAATAGTTGTTATACCTGCACGTAAAACACCCCCAGTCTCCCTGAACATTCTGTAATTCTACCCTTTTGTATTCAAGCCTTCCCTCTACATTCTGTACTTAGAAACCACTTTTCTGTTCTCTGTCCCATAGTTTTGCTCATGTGAAAAGTTGTATAGATAGAATCATGGGAGGTCAGCCATTTGGTCTAGATTTCTTACTAAGCAAAGCACATGTAATATTTATCCACATGAGCATGTGAATAAACACATGATTTCTCTATTTTTGAGTAGTATCTCATTCTATGGTGCATTACAGTGCTTTTATTCACCTACCTGCTGAGGAACATCTGGGTTGCTTCTAGTGCTTGGTGATTATTAAGAATATATAAATATTTGCTTATAGGCTTTTGTGTGAATGTAAGTTTTCATTAATCTTGAGGGAACATGCTCAGTTATATGATAAGCATATATGATATTTTATAAAAATATGTCAAAGTGTCTATTGAGCGACTGTAACATTTGGTATTTAGTTCTGATTGAATAACATCACAGCCAGCACTTAGTATTATGAATTATTAATATATTTTCAGTAAGTATTCAAGTCTATCTTATAGCTTTAAGTTGTCTCCTCCTGATTATTAATGCTGGTGAGCATATTTTTGCATACTTGTTTGCAATTCTGCATCAGTTTTGTTGAAGTATTAACTTTAAATATTTGCCCATTTTAAAAACTGCATGTTTTTATGTGATTGAATTAAAGGGTCTTTTATATATATCCTAGATACAAGTCCAATAGTCAGAATGTGATTTGCAAATATTTCCTTCTGGTTTGTGTCTTCAAAATATTTTCATAGCAGTGCTTTTTAAATGAAAATGCTTTTAATTTTGACAAAGTTCAATTTATTATTATTTTTTTCTTTGATGAGCTTTTGATGACATAAATAACATTTTTCCTAAAATTGGTTAAGAAGTTTTTCACATAGAAATTTTATATTATTACTTTGAGGTCAATAATTCAATTTGAATTAATTTTTGTATAAGGTATGAGATATGGCTTTAATTTTTTGGTTAATTGCTTAACATAAATATCTAATTTTCTTAGCACTGTTTAAAGGACTATTATTATTTATCTATTGAATTGTGTTTTTTTTTTTTTTGTGCCTTTGTCAAAAGTTAGTTGACTTTTTGCACACATCATTTTCTGGATGGCCTATTTCTATTCTGTCTATGCTTCTACCAACATCATAGTTTCTTTATTGTAATAGGTATGTAGTAAGTAAAAACGGATATCTTAACTTATTAAAGACCTTATCTCAGTTCAATGCTTTCCATATAAAATTTAGAATCAACTGTTTGTATGTACAAAATAGCCAGTTAGGGTTCAGATTGCTTTTATACTGATTCAATGAATCAACATTGAAAAATGTATTCAGTAATGAACTAGGCAACAAATGTTTTAGTATTTCAGCCACTTGCATTTTTTTGCCACATAGCCTCTTTAATTTTTTATAAAGCTTGGAAAATATCTTGAATATCATACAGATACAGAACACAAACTGCATTTGGACCATGGGTCATCTCTGCTGACCTGTACTATATAATACTATGGGGCCAACTAGCATTATTTAATGTATATATATATACATATATATATACATACATATATATACACACATATATAAAATGTATAATATATATTTAATATACACATATATATAGAATGTATAATATATATTTAATGTATAATATATATATTTAATGTATAATATATAATGTATAATATATATTTAATGTATAATATATACACATACGTATACACATATGTATTAATATCATTTTGATGAATATAAAATGTATATATTTATAGGATCCTATGTGATATTTTGATAACATGCATACATGATACAATATTCAAATCAAGGTAAACATATCTATCTCCTTAAACATTTGTCATTTTGTTAGAAAGGTAGTTTTCTCATAAGCAGGTTGGTAGGAAGAACAATAATAATAGGAAACCTTATCAACAGGCAAATATTGAGAAAGTAGGGTCTAATATAAGAAACCTCTCCTAGTCACAATTGATTTTTATCCCTTAGAAACCTGTTATTAAAGACCTTATCTCGGTGACCAGGTCATTAGGATTCTCCTTTTGTGGCTAAGTCAACACAAAACTCACAGAAGTAGTTTGCTGAGGCCTATACTCCATGGAGTGTCCAAACCCCAAAATCCCTAATCCATTTAAAAACCCAACCTATAATAGCCAGGTCTCACCTCTAGGGAGAAACTTTACAGGAACCTACACTGTAAGTCCTTATCTCACTTTCTCTCTAATAAACATCTACCTGTTATTCTGAGTGACTTCTTTGAAAGTCTTCCTGCAAGGGGTTGCAAAAACCTATTGATGTGGTCATTTCCACTCAGCAGATTTCCTCCTTTCCATCAATTTTCATGGTGAAAACATTCCACATCTTTTTTTAAGCAATATTGAGTCTTTGATTCCATGAACATGGTATATCTCTTCATTTATTGAGATTTTTGTTTATTCTATTTTAGCAGTGCTTAATACTTTGGAGCATACAAATTCTCTAAATATCTTTCTATAATTCTACATAAGGATTTCATTCACTTGATGGCTGAAAATCTCTCTGCCTTTAGAATTCTAAATTCTACTTGTTGATTTAAGCATAGTGTATAGAAATGTAATTGGTTTCTGTGTGATAACATAACTGGCAACCTCACAGAGTCCTCTTGAGTTAGGAGAATTTTAAAGCATTTTCATCATATCCTGTATTTTTCATCATATCATGACTAAGTAAAGAAAGTTCATTTTCATCTTTCCAGTCTTTAAGTCTTTTGTCTCTTTGCCTTGTTTCATTGCACTGGTTAGAGGTTCCATTATGAAGTTGAGTAGTACTTGTAAGTTTCCTTCTTTCATTGTTGCTGGTATTGAAGTGTTAAACATTCAGTATCCAGTATTAAACGTTCACTGGAATTTTAGCTCATACTATTCGTGAGGTTGAAAAATTTCATTTTATGCCTGCTAAACATTTTTAGCAGGAATGAATTTTGAATGTTTCACTTTTGTTTTCAGTGTGCATTCAAGTGAGCACATGATTTTTCTTCTTTAATTTTTTATTATGGTGAATTACAATCCATTGATATGAAAATATAAAAAGTATAAAAAAATTGAGCCTTGACACTTCTGACTTCTTAAATCAGACCCTGAAATCAAAGAGGGCTTGGAATGAGATATTCCAAACTCTTAAAGCAAAGAATTATAGCCAGAATTGCCATATCCAGCAAAGCTATCTTCAAAATCAATGAGGAAATGAAAACTTTCTATGATAAGGATAAACTAAAAGAATAATGAACATTTAGCAAGCACTACAAAGAATAAAGCTTTTCTACACATAGAAGAACTGAAAAACAAACTGCAGAGCTCCTTAATAAATTATGCTCACTAGAAGAGTAACTAACTCAATGCAAACCAATACTAAATTAAATAAAACAAATAAACCAAAATGGCAGGAAATAACAAATGTCTATGTATAATAACACAGAAAGTAAGTGGTCTCAGCTTTCCCAATTAAAATCATAGAATGCAGAATGGATTAAAAAACAGGATCCAAATATATGCTGTTTGCAAGATACTAACAAAAACATCCATAGGCTGAAAGAAAAAGGATGGAAAGACATATTCCATGAAAATGGGCTCAGAAAATAAGCGGGAGTGGTTATTGTCATAACTGATATAGCAGATTTTAAGCAAAAATTAATCAGAGAAGACAAATAAGAACATTACACACTGGTAATCAGACAAATTAAAAAATCTGATATGAGGATAGTAAGCATTTATGCCTCAAATATCAGAGTAACTAATTTCATTAAAAAATATTTCTTGACATTAAATCCAAGATAAACCCTAAGGCAAAAATATACCCCTTTTACCAATAGAAAAGACATCCAAACATAAAATCAATAATGATATTTCCAACCTTAATAATATTATAAATTAAATAGACCTAACAGACATCTACAGAACATTTTATCCCCAAACAACTGAATTCACTTTCTAGGATACAGTTCTGTGCATCCTAGTATCCTAGTAGACCATAATGAATTGAAACTAGAAATCTACTGCAAGAAAAATGATAGATACCACCTAAACACAGGGATACTTAAAAATATTCTTTTAAATAAGAAATTGATCATATAGGAAAGGAAAGAAGAAATCAAGACATTCTTGAAAACAAATGAGAATGGAAATGCAACACATTAAAGTCTCTGAGACAGTATGAAGACAGTTCTAAGAAGAAAGTTTGTAGTATTTAATGTTACCTTAAAATTTTTGAAAGATCACAAACAAACAATCTAATGCTCCATCTCAAGGTCTTAGAAAAGGAAGAACAAACAAATGCTCAAATCTGTGGAAGAGAGGAAATAATTAAGATCAGAGCCAAAATTAATGAAATGGACAATAAAAATTATGCAAAGGATGAATTAAATAGTTTTTTGAAAACATAAAGAATATTGGTAAATATTTAGTCTAATAACCAAAAAAAAAAAAAAAAAAAAAAAAAAAAAAGAGCAAGTACCCAAGGAAATTAGAGATGAAAAGGGAGATATTTTCACAGGCAATTGAGAAATACAGAGCATCATTAGAACAATATGGAGAATCTAGAAGACTGTGACAAATTTCTGAACACATGTGACCCACCAAAATTGAACCAGAAAGATATAGAAAACCTACACAAACCAATATGAAGAAATAAATTTGAAACAGCAATTAAAGTCTTCAAACAAAAATGCTTACAACTGTATATATTTTCAGACAAGTTCTACCACTTTTTTAAAGAACTAACACCAACTTTTCTCAAATTATTCATAAAATTGAAACCAAAGAATACTATCAAACACATTTTATGAAGCAAATATAACCCTGATACCCAAACCAAACACAGAAACATCAAAGAAGGAAAACTATTGAGCAATAATCTGTAGAACACAGATGCAAAAATTTTAATACCATATTAGCAAAAAGCATTTGAAAACATACAGGAAGATGGTACAGCATGATCAAGTGGGTTTCACCCCAGGATGCAAGGTTGGTTCAACATATGCATGTCATTAAATGTAATTAACCAAATAAATAGAATGGCATCACTATCACCTCAGCAGGTGAAGAAAGGCCTTTGATAAAATCCATCAAGCATTCATGTTAAAAATGCTGGAGAAACTAGAAATGGAAGTAACTTACCTCAACATTATGAAGACTGTATATGGCAAACTCAAAGCCAGCATCATACTGAAAGGAGAAAAACTGAAAGTATTTCCTCTAAAATCAGGAAAAAGACAAGGTTGTTCCCTCTGACTACTCCTATGCAATATATTTTATGAAAATCCAGCCAGAGAAATCATGCAAGATAAGGATATTAAAGAATTCACATAGGAAAATTAGTGAAATTATCTGTTTGCTGATGACATGATCTTATTTTTAGAAGTCAAAACAAAACAAAACAAAAAAAAAAAAAAAAAAAAAAAAAAAAAAACAGGCAAACAATAATTAAACAAAGAAAACAGCCAGAGGACTTCCAGAGCTGAGAAATGAATTAAAAAAAGTAGAAGGATACAACACCAATATTCATAATTCAATATCTTTTCTATACTCCAGTAGTGATTCTGTTCAGAAAAAAAAAATCAGGAAATATATCCTATTTATAAAACATATAAAGAAAGAAAAAAGACCTTGTAAGTTAATCTAAGGAGGTAAGGAGTTCTATGATAAAACTATAAAATGCAGAAGGAAAAAATTAAAAGATATCTTAGAAGATGAAAAAAAATCTCCCCAAATTCTTGGATAGGAATATTATATTGTCAAAATGGCCATACTGCCAACCCTGTTACATAGATTCCATGCTTAATGCAATTCCCATCAAATGCCAATGACATTCTTCACTGTATAAAACAGTACTAAAATTCATTTGTAAAAATTAGACACTTCTAATAGCCAAAGCAGTCTTAATCAAGAATAGCGGTGCAGAAGGCATTACAGTATCTAATTTAAAATTTTACTACAGAGCTATAGTAACCAAATCACCATAGTATTAATATTAAAATAGAAATGAATACAATTGGAATAGAATAGAAGACACACAGACAAACTCACATAGTTACAGTTATCTGATAATTGAAAAAGTTGTCAAAAAATACATGCTGGAGAAATGATAGCCTTTTTAACCAATGGTATTGGGAAAAGTAGCTATTCTTAAGAAGAACAAAACTAGATTCCTACCTCTTACCCACACAAGAGTCAAATAAAAGTGCATCAGAGATTTAGGAATTAGATCAGAAACCTTGCAACTGCTAGAAGAAAACATAAGGTCAACACTCCAACATACCAGCATAGGCAACAACTTCCTTAACCAGACCCCTCAAGAAATAAAACCAAGAATCAATAAATGGAACAGAATTAAACTGAAAATCTTCTGAACAGCAAAGGGAGAGAATAAGAGAGTGAAGAAAGAAAGTACACAATAGGATACAATCTGTGCCAGCTGCTTCTCTGACAAGAGATAATTATCCAGAACACGTAAAAACTCAAAAACCTTGACACACACACGGGCACACACCCACATGAAAGGAAGACGGAAAGAAAAAAAGGAAGGAAGGAAGGAAGGAAGGAAGGAAGGAAGCGAGGAAGGAAGGAAGGTAGGTAGGTATGGAGGGAGGGAAAAGAAAGGAAAGGAAGGGAAGGAGGGAGGGAGGGAGGGAAGAAAGGAAGGAGGGAGGAAGGAAGGAAAGAAGGAAGAAAGGAAGGAAGGAAGGAAGGAAGGTCCATAAACAGACAAAACAACTAAACAGTCATTTCTATAAAGAAGAAAAACAAATGATCAATAAATATATGAAAAAATATTCAACTTCCCTACCAATCAAGAAAATGTAAGTCTAAACTACACTAAGATTTCTTCTCACTCCAGTCAGAATGGTAACTATCAATAATAATAATAATAATAATGAATGCTGTCGAGGATGCAGGGGAAAAGAAACACTCACATTGTTGTTGGGACTGAAAATTACAACAAAAACTTCAGAAAGCAGGATGGAGATTTCTCAAAAATCTAGGAATGACATCCTAAGACCCAGTTATCCCACTCAGTGGCAAGTACCCAAAATAACTAAACTCAGCACGCTAGAGTGATACAGCTACATCATGTTTGTGGCATCGCAAAACACAATAGCCAAGATATGGAATCAACCTAGATGACCTTTGACAGATGAATGGATTAAGAAATTATCATGTACATACATAATTTAGTTTTTCTCAGCCATGAAGGAGAATAAAATTATGTCATTTCCCAGTAAATGTATGGAAATGGATAATATGTTGCTAAAAGAAATATGCCAGACTCAGAGAAACAAGGGCCAAATGTTTTCTCTCAAACGTGGAAACGAGAGCAATGTAGGGAGGAAGAAAATAGGGGACTGAATAGCATAAGGATAGAGGAAAGATAAGTGCACTAGAAGAAGTAGACTGAAGAGGAAGGAGGAGGGATGGAGAAGAGAGGGAATGCAAAATGAACTTGACAGAGTAACACTAGGCACGTGTGTAAATAGTCCCAAGTTAATCCACATTTATGTGTATTTATAAAGCACCAACTAAAAATAAATAGGTAAACAAATAGAAGGGAGACAAGTAAAGTAGAAGGAGAAGGATGGGGGGAGGGAGGAAGGGAATAAAAGAGGAGGCACTGGGAACTGAAATGATGCAAATTAAATATCCTACATGTGTGATTATGTCAAAATGAACCCACCTCTTATGGACAGCTAAAATTCACTAATAAAACCATGAATACAGAAATATACCTTGTATCTCTGTGATAATACCAATTTGGTTATAATGTAGTTGAGTTATTATTATTTTAAAATATTGCTACATTTAACATTGTACCTATGTCCATAAGAGTATTGTTTTTGTAAGTTCAGTGTGTGGATAATCCTGGACTAGTAGAATTAGTTTAGAAATATTTCTTTTACTTTATTGTGTGAAAGGCATATATATGATTATTATATAATTACATAAATGCATAATTTTGTACATTTATGTCTATATAATATAAAAATTCATATAAAAGTCATTACAGAAAAATAAAAGTTATGGGGGAGTTTCACAAATGTTTCTGAAAGTCCTGATAAAAAGGGGGAATATAATTTGATGATATTACTACTCCAGAGAGACTCTTGCAGATGTCAGGGTTTCACATCATATATTCTTAGTAAAAAACAAATATGGTTGTGAGTCCTTTTGCTTATTTGAAAACAAAATAAAATATTGCTTATATAATATATAAAACATATAATATTATAGAAATTATTTCATAAGGTATGTTATTTAATAGTATGTATTATATATAATGTGAACTTTATATAAGATTATACACATATAACTTATAATGTGCTCATCTATATTATTGACAAAAACGTTGGACAAAACAATATCTTATGACAAATCGAAGGTCATTTTCTTCCAAATGACACAGATGGATTGAGGCCCGAATAGTATTCGCTCAAATAAGCAAAATGTCTCAAAACCAGATTCATTTACTCATTAAGGAAATAGAAGGTGAGTGAAACTCTAGAATCTGCCAGAGGATCTCTGGAGCAGTAATGTCATGAAGATAATGTTTTCTTTTATTTTTTTTTTTATTTTTATTTTTTTATAGTAACTTCATGAAAGATTTGTCAGAGCTCCCATATATCTTTTACTTTTGTGAAACAAATTTTGTACTATTCTATGTTAATATTTTTCTTCATCTTTTGTCTAAATCTTATATACATTTTAGGTTAGATAAAAATGTTGCCACAGTCTTCCTTACTGGTTAAATTCCCTTTTATTTTTATCTTTCATAAATTTCAGTTTTATGTGAAAAACAGTATTATGAAAACTTCCTTAACTAAACCCTTAAAAAACAAATTAGCATTAGAATCCGAGAACATGGACAGAAATTGTATCTCTTTGCAATATCAAATATGCTTTCTATAATGCATACAATATATCTGTCTAAAGTGTTTTAAAGACAGACACACAATGTTCTGGACACACAAAATGTGGGTGTGCTGATAAGGTAAGAGAGCAACAACTCTTTCTGTTTAGCAAATAAGGAAAGAGTCATGATAAAAAAATAAAAGAATAAATAAAGTAGCAGAAGACAAATGATAGACACAAGGTATGTCTGGTAAAAGTACATTTACTATGGACATCTTGACATTGCACTGACTTAGCTCAATTTCATAAACTAAAGAATGTAAATAAAAATTAAAGACAATTCCTAATACCATGGTTAACAATCAAAGTATGAAGAGCAAACTTAACAAATGCTTACTTATTTTAGTGAGGTTGTTTATTTTTTTGGGTAGGGGGACATCCTATTAATAGTAACAAAACAAACCAGGCTTTAAGACCAAGTAGGATTGTGCACTCCTGCAATCCCAGATACTCCAGAATCCAGAGGCAAAAGGATCCCAAAGTTCAAGGCCAGTCTGGAAAATTAGTGAGAGCTTGTCTCAAATTAAAAACATAATAATAATAATAATAATAATAATAATAAAGGCTTGTGATGTAGCTTGGTGATAGAGTTCCCATGGGTTCAATTCCCAGTGCTGTAACAAAATGATAAAATAAAATAAATACATATTTATTTTTGACAACATGAAATAGTTACCAAAATATAGTTGTTGTGATTGTCGCTAGTGCTCTGATAAGAATGCTGAAGAATAGAAATCACACAGGTACATTAACAGAATGAATTCTTCAGACATCACTACCTTTTTATTATTTGAAAAATATATATTTATTAATAACCAGAATGAACAATACTTTGGTACTTAAAAAGCACTGGTGTATTTGATTAATTTGATTTAGTTTTCTTCTAGATTTATGTGTTAGCTCATTTGCTTCATATATAGTATAACCAATTGCATAGAAACAACCCCTTAAAATCTTGAATTGAAAAGCCACAGTTAGCATCAGGCTAAGTGGAGTCATTATTTTCTAATATGTGACCAAATAATCTATAAAAAGCCTTTTCAATTGCATTTTCTTCCAATTATTTACTTAGTGAAATTCTTGGTGTAGTTCAATATCTTGCAACATCTGGTTGTGTAAATGGAGATATCATCTCTTGTTACACTTGAATCTCATATGTGTTTTGTTCATCAGAGAAATAGCTAATCATATCAGCAGAAAGTATCCAGATATTATGTTTGTTCACCAAGAATCGCCTTTAAATTATCTAACTCTCAATATAGAAGAAAATAGGTGGGGAAAGATGTTTTTAATACTTGCCTCTATTTCTACAGAGAATATATATTTCAAAAAATGTGACTTCCCAAACATCTGCCTCCTTCGTTCCCAGCCAAAGCTGGCCAGCATTCTTATGGGTCTTCTAGATGCCAAACGTGCCCTGTGTGGGAGTAAGGGCTGGCTCCCAAGCTGGAATGAATCAGAAAGGAGGGGCAGAGGACAGCAATTCAGGAAAGGCAGCAACATGGGAGAGGAAAGGGGCCAAGTTTTCTCAGAATCACCTACATATGTCCATTTGCTTTATAACTGCAGTATGGTTTATTCCATTTTGCAGTGGGAATTACAACAGCAGAGATAGTTAGAAATGACACTTCCTATCAATGGAAAATAAAATTAGCTACAGATGGTGAGGAACTGCTCCTCGCCTATTACCTGGAGTTATAAAGGCGGTAATTCATCACTGAATTACCTTGCTTGGCTGAAGTCACACAAGCCACAGCAGGGGATTTGTGTTTTAGCTCCTCTCACCCCCTAATCCCTTAAATGATTTCTAGAGTAAAAATTTCATTATATAGTGAGAAAATATAATTGTGCTGACTTAAGAATTGAGAGCAAATACGTAACAATTTGAACTCATTTGACATACCATGCAATATTAAAAAAAATAAAAAGTGTAGACTGAGAGAGGAAAAAGCAGCACTTTTCTCAAATACACAAAATTTCACTGAAGGTTTTCATTGCTCAGATGATTGATAGTTCACACCCTCCTTGCTGAGGACTGAAGAATGTGTGTGTCATGTCAAGTCATGGCACTTACCTGCAAGAAGAACCACCATGGAAGTCTGGAATATTTTATTTTATTTCCTGTGCATTTCTTCTCATTTCATTTTTCTTCAAGACACAATAAAATACGTAATAATGAAATAACTTAAACATGCAGAAAAGGATATAGCTGGTAAGCATATAAGGCACATAAAACACCCTCAATTTAGTCATTCATCAGAATAAAACAGAATCAAGATTAAACACCAAAATGAATTATCAATACTAATTGTTGGTGGTGAT
Organism: Tamias sibiricus; assembly: GCA_025594165.1. Classification (NCBI taxonomy): domain Eukaryota; kingdom Metazoa; phylum Chordata; class Mammalia; order Rodentia; family Sciuridae; genus Tamias; species Tamias sibiricus. The sequence goes on from CM046671.1 coordinate 20,074,096, forward strand.
GTGAGGAAGCTTCAAATTACATAGTGCTCAAGAGAATGTAATTTGCTGTAATCATTTTGGAAATTACTTACAGCATAAACGTTACTTTATGGACTAAGCTGAACACATTTACAAACCCACTCTATAATTTCACTCCTATATATACTCTCAGTATGCGTATGTCTGTACTGCACCAAAAAACATAGACAAGAATGTCTGTAGCTGCATTAATTTTAATAACTCACAACAGGAAAACAACCAAATGTTAGCCACAGTAGAATTTGTAAATGAATTGTACAATATCCAGCAGTGGAATACTAAAAAGCAATGAAAACAACAGCGCTCCAGGAGCCCACAGGGCTAGGAGGAGTCTCAGAGATGTTGCGAGGATTGAAATTAGTCCGAGGTACAGTGGTACATACCTTGAACTCGTATGAGTTTAAAACATTCACAAAACTAATCAATGCTGAAAAAAGTCAAATTCCTGGTCAACTCAGTGGGTGTTATGTTTGTTTGTTTGTTTGTTTGTTAATGAGAAGGGGTCACAGGAGGAGGTGTCAGGGGCTTTGAGTGTTCTGTACCTGGTCTGGGTTATGCAGGTGGGCTCCTCTTGTAAGTAAATCAAACTTCACACATGTAAGTTTTGTAGTTTGTGAATGCTATATTTAAATCAGCTCTGAGCTCCTCACTCCTCACCTTGTTTTAAAGAGAAAAATAAGCTGTTATTTTTATGTAGTGAATAAAATTAAAATTAACACATCAAGCTCCAGTAAAGTCTAGATTTTATTGTTTTTGGAACAGGCCATGAGAGTTAAATATGTACTATACCTGTGTGTTTCTGTTTCCTACAGTGGATGAGAAAAATTGGGTGAATAAATAAGAAAAATAGGAATGTGTTTGAGAAAAAGTATATGAGAAAATGACTATGTGAGAAAATTGAAGTAAGAAGAACTAATGTAACAAGTAGAGTGTCCAAGGGACCATGAAATCTAGAAAAAAAATAGTGAAAGGATATTCCTTCTTTTTTTCTGATGTTAAAATCTTTCTGTTATAAAACATACTCAAGAAACATGGATGTTAGGAATATGATTTAGAAACTAATATTTGGAGAAGATCATGTATGTGTGTGTGTGTGTGTGTGTGTGTGTGTGTGTTTCTTAAATGTTATTAAAATCAATCTAAACAGAATTAAATTATTAATTTGGTGGAAGAATATTTTAAAAATTGTATGTTTTCCTGTCTGGATTAATCACCTAAGGTCACCCTCAACAAATCTGATAGACTTTCACAATGGTAGAATTCTGTTTCTCTGAATCTTCTGACTGCAGGAACTTGCTACAAATTGATGCATAGGCAATGTTTACCCCTCATCAATCTCATAAAATTGGGTGCATTATTGCTGAAGTTTACAAAATGAATTAAACTTTCAGGTAAAATGTGAATGTGTTTTTCAGTGGGAGATTAAATTATGTGCTTTCAGAAGACCTAATGTAAACTGAGCTCAGAAAATGAAAGGAGCAATCATGTATGTGGGTCCCTTCTCCTTTCCCTATATACAATATGGTGACAAAGTCCTCACATCTGCCCCTGAATATCATTGTGGCAGGTGGGGCAGTTTTCCTTTTCCAGCACCACTGCGGGGAGGAGGTAGAACTCAAGCTACTAAAGGCCTTTAGGAATATTTTGGAATAAACTAGACCCCTGTTAATAATTCTCCTCATAAAGCAAGAAATGTCCTTTAATTTTAAAATCTGCAACAAAAGGAAAATGAGGAATCACAGGAGGCGGTGCCAGGCCAGGAGAGCTGGGTCCTTTCTCCGCCTCCTGGAGTCTGGGTTGTGTCACAGTTCAGCAATCAAAGAAGCCCAAACAACTCCAGAGAGACATGTGATTACAGAAGCTGGAATATTATGACTTTTCTACTGGGAGACTATTTAGTTGACAAAGTATGGATAACAGAGTAGAAGGTAGTTTTGGAAAGGAGGGAGAGGGAAGTATATTGACCTGAAGAAAAAAAGAAAAATTACTTGGTAGTTAGTCCTTGTAGTAGAAGAGTGCATATTAGAAGATTCTGCAAAAACTTGTCCAAAACCCTAACAACAGACCTTTTTCATTTTAAACCAGAGAGATTTATCTAGAAGTCATCTGGCCCAAGACATTTACTATGTGTGTGGAAGTGAAGACCAGATAGCTTAAAGGACTTGCCCAAACTCATAAGTGGCGAGTGACAAGCTGGAATAGAAGCCACCGTGTCTCCAAAGTCACTACATCAACATATCCTAAGATCTAATTTAAAATTAATGATAATCGGCATCAAATAAATTTCATCAGGAACCAGACATTTGGAAGACAGGAAGGAATCTAAACTCTCAAATGCCAAATGACACAGAAAACAACAACAACAACAATAACAGCAAACTTTTCTTGAAATTCAGTATACAAGGCTTAAAAACCTGACTTTCTTTAAAAAAAAAAAAAAATTCCTATTATGGAGATTTATTACAGCATTGAGAAACAAATCCATTCCTAGTGTGCCTGAATTTGCATATGCAGTGGTTCTATTCTGTGACCAGGGCCCATTTTATTGAGCTTCCACATGCAGAGTTAAAATTCTGAGTCCTCATTTACTTGAGGCTAAAAATTAATGACTTTGATTCAATCGCAGAGTAGGCTAGTGAGGTCAGGAATTGAAATCTTTATTTAAAATACAGATTTTCTTCCTGTAAGTTTCAAAAAGCAATAAAACGCCTTCATCTATTTTCCCTCCACGGGTTAGAAATGACAATTCAATAGCCATAGAAGCACTACAGAGCTACCTGGCGAAGTCGAGGCCCCTTCTCTGAAATTTTCCTCCTCGCATTATTCACCAACAAACCTTTCTTTCTGTTTTCTTTATTGTTGTTTTCTAACATAATAGTAGGTGCTTAAAGTGCCTTACTTCTCTCTAGAATTGTGATGTATTCAGTAATCTCTGTGGCAGTTGTAAATGATGAAGGAAAAACATCGATAGAATATTTTAAATGCAAATTATAAATATGTAGTACTCACAGAAACACAATCCCAAACAAATTCATGAATAATGAAACTACACTATACAAAATAACTTTCATAATTTAAATTTTGTTACATTGCGGACTGGGAAAAAATCTATACTCTGTATAATATTTCTCTATTTTTATGTGTCTATTAAGAATGATGTTATGAATATGCCTGTTACCTTGAAGGTCATGAAGGTCATTGAGTGAGGTCTTTCCAGATAACAGCATCTAATTCCCTACTCTGAATATAGAAGGCTCTAAATGAACCAGTTTCTTTACAGGATAATGACCTCCAAATCCTTAAATCTGTCCCTGATATCTACTGAAGCTATTCCTACCCCAGATAGTGTCCTGTAAAAAATTTAAACACATCCTTCAGAAATCACCCTTACAGTCGGGCTTTTACTCTGGTCCCCCCTGAGTCCCTCCAAGTGTGTCTTGCTGGGTGCTGAGGCATACCCAGTGTCCACTCTGGTCTCAATTTTTGGTCTTCGAAGAGGCAATATCCTAAACGAAAATTAAACATAGAAGATACAGAATAATTACTTGAATTATAGAAACTTTTAATGTTTGTGCCTTTCCCCCAAATCTAAATGCAAAGTGTGTGGCAGATGAGGTTCGGGCATTAACCTAGTTCAGAGTTGAGAAAGCGGGAAGTGCTGGGTGCTTTCTCTGCTGTTGGTGTTGCAGTCTAGGGTCAGCCAAGTCACACATCCTATAGAGGACTGAGCACAGCCTGCCCGATGGGAGGCATGGAGCAGACGGAAATTAGAAATCCACAGTAAGGTGCTGGAAGAGAGTTGCTGGAGGACATAAATATCTCTTGGATTTAGTCACATATTATAAAGCTTTACTACCCAGATTGTGGTGTCCAATAAGCAAACCCTGGGAGAACTGAAATTTCTTTTTAATTAAATAAAGTTTTAGAACTTAAACTTTATTTGCTTACTCATTTAAATTGACAGATAAAATTGTATGTATTTATCACGTAGGAAGTCCATGGTGCCTGGAGGCCCATATGCACTATGGAAAAGTAAAATGTAGGTAATTAAGATGTCTCTCACATCACAGAGGTATGATTTCCTTTGCAAACCAGGTTTGTTGCTCCTGTTTGAAAATGCTACATATATAATAAATCATTTTCTTTCAAATATATGAGCATGATAGAAAACTATATCATTTTTCCTACTTATTATTATTTTTGGTACTGGGGATTGATCCAGGGGCACTTAACCACTGAGCCACAACCTCAGGCCCCCCTTTTTTATATATATATATATATATATTTTTTTTTTTTCTTTAAAGACAGGGTCTGGCTGAGCTGCTTAGGGCCTTGCTAAGATGTTGAGGCTGGGTTTGAACTCGCAATGCTCTTGCCTCAGCCTCCTACACCACTGGGGCATTTTTCCTAAATTTTTGTTAGGAATATTTGCTCATGTAATAATACACGGGGCGATCATAAGCGAATTATTGAACATATTACCTTTTAGAAAAGCTACAGTAGTATTAGATCCATGAAAATTAAGGGTGAGGAAAAACTGTTCAGAATCTAGATTTATTATAATACTCAAAGCTGTTAGCCTTTTGTTTAGTTATCTTCTTGCACATGATAATCAGTGCAAAAATCAGTGCGTCGATTATGTTTAATCCTCATCTTTATAGTTTTACTTTAGCAAAATAGTTAATTTGATCAGTCGTCTAATATTTCATTGTGGAATATTACAGATTTTGCCTGTTTGTCAGCTTAAATTTTGATTATTTTTTGTTTCAGTATTTAACTGCTCAGATAAAAAAAGAAACTAACTCTTTTCTATAAAAGTTCATAACAAGTAAGAGAAGATGTGAAGTGGGCTTATTAACCATCAGAACATATTGATTTATGATAATATGTGAAAGCCCTAGTAGAGTAAACTCTAGGCCTTAATCAGCCATGCTGATGGAATCTTTTTCTCATGAAAGCATATGTAGGGATGACTTTTACAAGTCCATCAGAGCAAGAAACCAGGTATTGGAGTAAAGATTTACATATAATTATGTCCATAATATAAAAGTAGATAATTAAAATTTGTAAGAGAAGACAGTTAAAATTCAAAAGTAGATGGAAATATCTTAATCTTATAGCACTTAATACTTGGTGGGCACAATTTTGAATGTTTTAAGCAATTAATTAATACATTACTCTTATAAGTAGATACTATTATTAACCACGTTTTACTGCTAAGCAAGTTGATAGCAAAAATGTTGTATGATTTTCCCAGGTTAGTAAGGGGTAGAGCCAAGTGAAAATGCAGATTATCTCCTTTCAGATTCAGTATATCAATCAGTATATTCCACTCTTATAATTTGTGTAATGGGAATATTTTTATGTCATGCTTTAAAAGTGTGGATTATGTAATAATAATAACAGGCTGCATTGCACATGATAATCAGTGGAAAAACTGTGCATATATGTAGTAGATATATTCACTTTTACGTAGAGATATGGGTATAAGTACAGGCATGTGTATGGAAATGGATAAAGATGTTCAAATGAGACCTTACTGTTGCAGCATAGACTGAAGTCAATCACTTTAATGGAATGAAATAACCTCTCTCTCCTTTTTTTCAAGCCAATTCTGTGACCTACAACAAATCTATTGAGGGAGAATCTGAATTACCCTGAAGAAGATCCCTGAGATTCTTTAGCAAGAATAAAAAACAGATTCCCTTAAGGCTTTGGCTAAAGGAACCTATGACCAATTATTCAAGGGCCTACATATTGGAGTAAGTGCAATGTTCAAAGGACCTTCCCTGCTGAGAGTGGAGGGTATATTCAATCAGACAACGCATGGAGACATGAACCAAATTCAATTCACATTCTGTCTAACATTTTCATTGATCCGGTGGCTATTTCATAAATCCACCAAGGGACAATTACAGATGGATTCCGTACTTGATGCAGTTTTTAACTTATATTATTATGGTTGTTCTGCATTTAAAAAAAAAAAAAAAAAAAAAAAAAACTATTGTAAAAGGAAAGACCAATGAACACCCTCGAAACTGACTTCAAAAAACTCAACCAAACTGGAAAATATAAAGCCATATGCTATCCTTTTTGAATACAGGGGTTGGTTCAACTGCAGTGTATTAGGAGGTAATGAGTAGGTTGTCCGTCATTTAATTGACCAGAATTGACTGTGCAAATACCAGAGTGATAATGGTCAACTATTGCAAACAAATCCATTGTTGCTGTTCCATCAACTGTATTGTCTTTAATAGGACAGTAAATCATGGTCTCTGGTATATGTGCTATAATAATTGATCTCTCCAAGGTGTTCTCCTCTCTATCTCTCAGTAAGGAGAAACAAGTTTCGTCACATGAAACATTATGTAATGTTCACTCTCCTGTCACACATACTTTCAAGGGATTTTTACTTTTAGGCATTCCAGAATACAATTTTGTCTTCCAAATTGATTGTGCTGTGACAATTGGACATGATAAGAAAGATGTAACAAGAATCATAAATGCACTGTTGAGAATTATTCAATCCATTGAGAACAATTTCTAGTCCAAAGTTCTCTTGTGAGATCAGGCAGAGGCGAGTGATTTATCTGAAAGTTCACCTCTTCTTGGGACCTTCATCCTCCCGATCCTGCTACCCTCATGCCCTACTAGATTATCCTGGGACTCCTTCTTAATGAATCCCTTTTACACAAGTCTTCCTGTCAGAATCAACCTCTGGAGATCCTGACACAAGCCTTGGACACTTTTATATTACTATCAATTAGGTTTTAAGTTCTTTGGATCCAAACACATGCCTCCTGAAATATATGTTTTGATTTGGGAACCCAAGATTCCTCTTTGAATTGGTATTATTCTTCCTTCACATTTCTGCATTTTTCCCATAAAACTTACTCATTCTGCTGCATGCATGAAGGACAAACCAGAAAGTGATGAGGGAAGATGAAGATAGGAGAGCAGAGCAGGTGAGACGAAGAGGAGAGAGCGATTAGGAGAAGAGAGGCTGCAGTCTGTCCTGCATTGGAAGCTCCTGGAGGACAGACAATGCAATCTTTTTCTGTTTCATCCAAGCATTTTGAACATAATTGATATGTGTTTAATATGCTTACTATTCAGAGAAGATTGGACCAGAATTCATTTTTTTTTTTCTTTTTGGTATTAAGGATTGAACCCAGGGGCGCTTATCCCCAGCACTTTTTATCTTTTATTTTGAGGCAGGGTCTCACTAAGTTGCTTAGGGCCTTGATAAGTTGCTGAGGCTGGCTTTGAACTTGCAGTCCTCATGCCTCAGCTTCCCAAGCCAATTCGATTACAGGTGTGCCCCACCACACCCAGGCCAGAATTCAACTCACCTATGACCTTTATCCTCACGACTCATTGTCAACCCAAGAGATACTCTTTTTTTTTTTTTATTGACAAATATTTGTTTGTATTTATCATATACACATGTGTGTATACTTCAAAACTCCTGCTAATACACATGATAAAAAAATTATCTGGTAAATTTAGAGACATTTTCAAATTTCTTGGATGTGCTGTGAATTTATTTTAGTCAGGAATTCAAAACTTATATTTTGTTGTAACTCTTAGCAAATATTCTTGTCAGCTTCCCAGGACACAGAATGTACTGCTCATATCTTATTTTCATACGTCTTTTGAATAGCTTCAACTTTGCTTTTCAAGCCAATAATCAAGAGTTTTCATAACATCCTTTTTGTCAGATATATCTATCAGGTATCACATGAGCAATCCCTTGCTGAGATGAGGATCGACATTTTCAAGATCTGAATTAAAATAAAATAAAAATCTTTGGAAAAATATAAACTTTTATTGTTACTTTCATGCATTTTAAACAGCAAATGGAAATTTCTAGTTTGGGGATTTTAATTTTCTCTCTGTATGATGCAGAAATATTTTTTGGTTTGTATTTGTTCAATAAATCATTACAAACTTTATTTAGTTAAATTATGTTCTTGGCAAAATACCAGTTGTTTCACATTTGATACATTTTGTTATAGAACCATAGTAACACTTTACAAATGTAAAAACAGGTATCTCTATCCAGTGGGCATACAGGAGTCCTATATTTCTTATTTCCCTTGTTCTTATGTTAATTTTTCTCAAATTACCTAACACAAATACTTGCTTAAACTCAGATTATTTTTTCTATAAAATACATATTATAAGTGTAATTCATGGATATCTCATGCTTATGAATGTCCTGTAAATTGAAAATGACTTCTTGTGTTAGAATTTTTTTTTTTTTTTTTTTTTTTTTTTTTTTTTTTTTTTAGGCATATGTGGTATAGCAGAGTGGATCCAGGCCGCTCTACCAATGAGTTACATCCCCAGTGCTTTTTATTTATTTATATCATTTATTTATTTATTGTTTTGTTTTGTTTTCAGCCAGGGTCTCACTAATTTTTTCCAGTCTAGCCTTCAATTTGTGAGCCTCCTGCCTTAGCCTCCTGAGTAGCTGGGAATACATATGTGCAATACCACTTCTGAAACAAACTGTGTTTTCAAGCATGCCTGCCCAGTAGTACATCTTCCTTTTTTTTTTTTTTTTTTTTTTTGTGGTACCGGGGATTGAACTCAGGGGCACTCGACCACTGGGTCACATCCCCAGACCTTTTTTGTATTTTGTTTAGAGACAGGGTCTCACTGAGTTGCTAAGTGCCTCCCCATTGCTGAGGCTGGCTTTGAACTCGTGATCCTCCTGCCTCAGCCTCCCAAAGTGCTGGGATTACAGGCGTGTGCCACCGCACCCAGCTTACATCTTCCTCTGATATCTCTTTCCACGCAAAGGGCAGTTCCACTTAGCATGATCTTTAGTATCAAATATTCAGGTTGCTCCAAGCTCAGGGAAAATCTGAGAAGTCTAGAGCTCACTTTGTAGCTGGGGGAGCAGAATGAACACACAGGGATGGAAACCAAGAACAACAGTTGCATCATGTTACCACCCTGGCTTCCTCCTGTATCCCCCCAGGCCAGGAGAGCATCTATTTAGCAAGGACTGCAAAACATTTTAGAGTTGTTTGGGTTTTTGTTCTTTTGTTTTGCAGTGGATTCCGGTTGCTATAAAGAGTGCTGGCTCTCTTTTAGAGACAGAAAATTCACAGGGGAAACAACAGGGAGGCATTAACCAGAGCTTTGCCTCTCACTGCCTCAAGCAAGAGTTAAAATGCTGACGAAGTGATACACTGAGGATGAGGATGCAACTACAGAATTCCATACACACTCTTTTTTTTTAATATTTATTTATTTGCTTTAGTTGTACACAATGCAATGCATTTATGTTTACGTGGTGCTGAGGATCGAACCCGGGCCGCGCACGTGGGAGGCAAGTGCTCTACCGCTGAGCCACAACCCCAGCCCTCCATACACATTCTTGATGTCCATTCTGACGCCTTGAAAGGCTCCCTGACCCTTATCTTGCAGAACGCTATTTTGACAATGGGTCAGCAAATGCCCTGGTTTAAGGAGGACCCCATAATAAGTTGGCCCAAGATGCAAACCTCACAGACACATCTGGCAAGCGATGTGGCTGTGGGTGTTTGTTCAGTTGTGGGTTTCCAAAACGGAAACAGACGCCATCAGTCAGGATAAACTTGATGCCACACATACAAGGTTTCATACAATTTTGGTGGAAAATCTGTAGATGTTAATTTATTTCATAGAGGCAATCACTGCAGTGCTCAAAACAACTCTGAGTTCAAAGTTCTGCTTCCTGGTGCAGAAAAGCACCCTAAGCCCCACCCCAACGTCTGGTGCCCCAAACTTAGCAACTTAAGGGAGGTAGATAATGGAGGGTAGGCCCTTTCTTTCCCTGAACCTAAAGGGTATCAAGGCCAAATTGATCTGCCTTTAGTATACTACGGAACTTCAGGCAGGCAAATAATCAAAAACTTAAGGTTCTTTTTGGTTCCAGTAGCCAAGTGAGCATCTTACTCTGTTAGGAGATAGGAGTAATGTGGCTTAATGGGATTCGGGCAGGGTTTGCTAAATGGTAGCTAACATGACTGGGATGGGGAAGATTTTGGTTAACTGAACATATGTTCCTTTAGCTATGAGGGGTCACACTCCACTAAACTCATCGTACATTGAGAATTTCACAAATACAAATTGAAATATGTCTGTCCTACCTGGCCTAATGAACATCATGGCTCAGCCACACAGGGCACTGTCACTTATACTGTTTTTGTTTTCTGTTGGCTTGTTGTTTTGTTTTGCGGTGCTGGGGGTTGAGCACACTAAGCAAGCATTCTAGCACTGAGGGACACCCTTAGCACAGCATATTGGTTTTCACCCTCAGGGTCCCACACCTGTCTAGGGACTATTGCTTCCTGATGCAGCACAGCCTCCCGAGAGTTCCATAGGCATGTTACCAACCTGGGTAAAGATCAACATTCAGAATGGGAAGTACAATTTATAAAGAATGCGTACTGCAGTCACACCATGATGAAGCTGAAAAATTTTAAGGTAGGTGTCATACATACATTGGGAGCCACCCAGGTTGTCCCTTGTATATCTGGCCGCAGAGGAGAGACTCATGAGTTATATGCCAACCCAATGGTGCCAGGGGAAAAATTTCAGATTGGAAAAGCCACATTTCAAGAAGTACCAGTATCTGTGGAGGCCTCGCGACTCTAATGGATGTTTTGAGGCACAAGTCTCCGTGGCTTCCAAGTTTGGTAACTGGAGTCTCTGGCAAAGGGAGTCAGCCTCTTTCTGAAGTTGTGCCCAGAGGTTCTGATTTGACCCCCACACTCACAGCTGGTACCCAGGCACCAGATGCACCCATGTGGAACTGCAGCCATTGCCTTGACAGCAGGTCCTCACAAAACAACACCCGACCCATGGAGACCTGGTAACCCTCTGACTGGGTGAAGTATTTTAATGATGAGTCAACTCCAACTCCATAACAACAACAAAAACAAAGAGTTTAAAAGGAATCCATAAGATGTGCTTGCAAAATTGAAATGAAATGTTTTAATAATGCAGCCTCACTGATCCTGACTTTATATGGAAAAAAGGCAAAAAAAAAAAAATTAAAAATGCTGTATTTTGGGAGTAAATTGTATTTCCTAATGAACTTCCTGAGGCAAAGCTGCCAGATGACTGGGACCCTCAGCTGAATGCCTGGGACTGGTTCACTGAAGTTTCGGTCAGGCTGATACCTGTTGGAGTTCAGGGCTGTTGGGGTGTTGAAACAGAACACCAGCAGAACAGTTCATAGGCATGGTCACTCCGCTCAGTGAGCAGACCTCATCCCCATCTCAGCTCCAGCTTGTACTTCTCTTGAAGAATCTTGTAGAGTCTGAATAAACCTAGCTTGTTACTAGTGGTTTTAGCCATTTGGTTTGCCACTTTGAAAAGTATACACCAGGAGATTAAAGACTAAAGACTTAAAATCAGCATACTAGTCAGTGATGCAGCCACATCAATGTTTATAGCAGCTCAATTCACAATAGCTAAACTATGGAATCAACCTAGATGGCCTTCAACACATGAATGAATAAAGAAAATGTGGTACATATACACAATGGAATATTAATCACCCATAAAGAAGAATAAAATCATGGCATTTTCCAGTAAATGAATGGAACTGCAGAATATCATGCTAAGTGAAACAAGCCAATCCCTGAAAACCAAAGGTTGAATGTTCTCTCTGATATGGGGATACTAAGTCACAATAAGGGTGTGGGTAGGGAAGAACAGTAGTACTTTGGATTAGACAAAGGGGAATGAAGGAAGGATGGGAGAATGGGAATAAGAAAGATAGTAGAATGAATCAGACATTACTTTCCTATGTGCATATATGATTACATGGCCAGTATAATTCTGCATCATATAAAATCAGAAGAATTGCATAATATGTCAAAATACATTCTACTTTCATCTATAACTAATAAGAACAAATTTTTAAAAATTGGAAAAGAGAAGAAAAAAAAAAAAAAAAGACTAACCCTTTATGTTCCCAAAATGTAGAAAAGACTAGTTTCTGATGAAACACTTTTTCAATCCCAGAGATCCTTATGGCACAAACTATTTTCTAAGGAATCCAACTGAAGCTAGCTGATTACAAAATTTGCATGGCTCAGATTGTAACCAATGCCACCTTATATGCACCATCATACAATATTTGGCAACACATCTACTTTTGTAGATTAGACACAGGCATAGAAATCTATGTGTCCAATGCTGAGTAACCATTGCATTCTAGATTTAGGACTCCTACCAATGTGGATGTATTTGTCTTTCTTATATAAAATATAGGCCTTCACCTCATACAAGACTGACTATCTAGAATTTTTAGTGATCTAGGGCTAAGGCTGCCACCCAACTGCTGTCATACTTTTTCAGACTATACACTTGCTATTCCAGTCTACGTCCAACATCAGTCACAACTTTCTGATTTTTGCATCTATTCTGTGCTTGGGGCCTTTTGAGGTTATTTGCAGCTTGATCATTTCTCACCTTCTATTGCCACTCAATCATAAATAAGGTGAAATTTAAGCCCCTTCATATTTCCATAGTGCTTTAGACAATATAGCATAAAACTGTAAGCCATCCTTAGCATAATTATTCACATGAAATAAGTGAATCATATTCCAAGAGACACAAATTGCTGCTTCAACCCAGCCAATGCTTTGTCGGACTAAGGTAGGTGGTCACAATTGGAACTTATATTTCACTGATTCCAATAATACTTGATGAGATCATTTCACGTGCAGAATCGCCAGAGTTCTGATATGGACCCCATAAAAGATGAGGTAATGGCATGCAAAGCTCAAAATACAGACTCAATCCACAGCACATGCCAATTTTGGAGATTCTGAAACATGATGATCAACACGTCCTTGACATAATTTATAACACTGTTTCCTTTAACTAAGCAATTCATGATCAAACTCATGTGTTTTATAGGATTCCATGCCCCTGGCATATCTTACTTCTCTCTTCTCCTCTTCTCTCCTTTCCTTTCCTTCCATTTCTTTTTCTTCCTTTGATATTTTGCTCCTTTTCTTTTTTTTAAATAATAAATTAATATAATAAATTAATCACTCCATATATTTTTCAAAATAGGCTTTAGGTGAAAAGTATATTACCAGTTTTTTTTTTTTTTTTTTTTTTTTTTTTTTTTTTTTTTTTTTTAATGCTGACAAGCAAAATCTCACCTTGTACCAATTAAGAAATAGATGGAGTTAAAGCTGCAACATACAGTGAGTGTTGCCTTTGAAGTGACTAGAAATGTCAATCTGCATCTCTTCTGTAAATGTAGAGGAAACCAGTGTGTGTGTGTGTGTGTGTGTGTGTGTGAGAGAGAGAGAGAGAGAGAGAGAGAGAGAGAGAGAGATGCAGACACAAACAGGGAAAAACTTTCATCTTTGGCTCTACAAGGCAAGAAAGGTACTCAGAGTTCTTTACTGTAGGCAAGGAAAAACAGATTTCCTAGGTGCATGTTAACCTTAAAGAAACAAGCTACAAGGTCTGAGTTACAAAGCTCAGCTGTCCTCTCTCTCTCCGGTCTCTCCAAATACATCATTATTCCTCCTTCAAGGGCACTGGTTGAGAGACTTAGGAACCAACCTCCCATAATTCAGAAGAGATTTTACTGTGCTCAGAAAAATAGAAAGGCAACAAGAGGACCAAAAACAGTCCTCCTACACGGAGTATATACTGTTGATATAGCTTCTATAAACTTTATTGTAATACTTGAGCCTGATTTATAACCAAACCTCTGTGCTTCTCAGCCTACCGTAACTGTCTCACCAGCAGCATCAAGGGGCTATTACAGGACCCAATTGCACACTTTAAGATTTTGTCCTCCCCAGAGCAGATCGCACAGTGATGCCACATAAACTACACATGTTGGAGTCTCTAATCCCTAAACTATATCTTCCGCACCTTAACCAAAGAGTATGTTAAAGTAATTTTTCACAAGGTCATTCATCCTTCTGCTTCCTGGAATCAGAGATTGCTATCAACAGAGGCAGCGATCTCCAGTTGATAGCGAACACACACTATACTTCAATTTCAGAGGCACACTCCAGATGTCGTGGTGACATCTTAATAATAAATTGTAAAATCACCTCAGTATGGGTAAGGTTTTCAGAGAAAGGAGATACAATGTTAGAAAATAGCATTCATCATGATCAAAAACCTGGGTACATGACCAGCAAATACCACGCAGAATAGGTAGGAGAGAAGGGATGAGCGTGCTTCATTATATTTTTTTCTAACTGTGGTCAGTCAATTTGTACAGAGGAAGTTGTTCTTCATTTTATACAAGTGTTTTCGGTGTCAATTCTCTTTCTTCTTGTTCTTGATTCATTTCAGTAATGTCAATTATGAGGAAAGGAAATTAAAAGACCTATATTATTACAAAGGTTTGCCATTCAATAAGTCATATATCTGAAAATACTCCATGTTTTATTCATTAATGAAATCATTAATGTGACAAACTTGGAAGTCTCCTAGTAGCATTTTTGGCCTTACGAGCTTACAAAGAATAGCTGCATTGGTATCTTTTCACATATTTGCAGTATAATCACTATGTTTTCTAATTTAGTGTCCAGTTATTAAAAGTAAATGTGAAAACAATTTACATACACAAGGGAAGAATTGATTTTTAAAAAAAAACCTGCTTGAGACATGCTTGTGAAATGATGCTTATTCAGTGGTTGATTGTTCATAAGGAGGTTGAAAATTTTTGGCAATAATCTATGTAATAAAATGCAGAATGGAAATTCACTTAGAAACTTTGCAGATGTTTAAGAGGGCATTGATGTTAAGATGGATAAGAAAAATTTATCTGTTCTTTTGTGGGATATTTTTTCCTTCACAAGATCTATGATATAACCAACATATTTCAATAAATGAGAAAATAGGAGAGTTTGTTACAAAAAGTTTGAGGATGGAAATTTAAGTTTTATCAAAGACAAGACATCTCTTTGAAGCTAAGAAACTGAAGCAAAAAAAAAAAAAAAAATTGTTAAGTAACATACCTAAAGATCAAGAGCTAGTTAGTAGCAAATCCATGAATAAAACCCAGATTTCCTGTCCACAGTTCTAGTCACAGGTTGTCCCTCTGCTGGCTGCTACCACAGCAACCCTCTCTGTGTGAGTGCTTTCTTTAAATTGACAGCCAATAATCATCATTTAGAAAAGATTGCTATACTTAAACTAAACACATGTTTTAATGATGGGTAAAGCATGAAATTTTCCTGTAATTCCTACGATTCCAGAAAAAATCTCCTTTTTCTATCACGCGGATTACTGGCTCAACTATTCACTACTTCATGCACAACTGCATTCATGCCCTTGCGTTTCCATATGGAGGAAGGGTTTTAGGAGCCATAATCCGTTTGTGAGGAAGATCAGAGCTTCTTTATGCATGGCAATTTACACAGTCATGAGAAAGTTGTCAATTTTGCATCTAAATAATGATCAGGACAGGAGGTGATGGTGATATTAGGGTGGTCAGATGACTCCAGTGAGTGAGTGGAGGCATGCATGGGGAGTAAGTGGGAGGTGCAGCCTCCTACTTCTGTGTGCACCCAGGGTTGGTTTTCTCTAAATCCCCGCCTAACATCCACACAAGGACTAAAGGAAAACAACAACAAAGCTCTTTTGCAGAGCTTTATGCTCTTTCTTTTCTTGGGTCAAAATGCTAGGCTTTTTCTCTTTTTCTGTCGACGGGAGGAGTGTGCAGTTTTTACACTAGTTGCATTTCAAGGATGTGTGAGATTTTCCAGGTAGCCTGGCACGAGAACAGCAGCAAGGCTACCTCATTGTCAGCTTGTTCATGATGATTGATCTTAAGGAGAATTTCCTTTCATCAGCCAGAGAGGAGGATCATTTGGCTGATTTATTATTATGGCTCATCACCTTGGAAGTTTCCTTAAAAGACCTTTCTGCGTGACATGTAATCTCCATCAGTGAATATATTTTACACGACATCTGCAGTTTGATACTTACCTGAATTATAAACCATTTTAAGATTTTAGTTAATGTTCTACATAGCACAAATTGCTGTTTTAGCATTTATTGCTGGGCCAGCCATATTTTTCTGCTATCTTCAGTGCTTTTGGCCTCTCTAGACAATGTGGGATGATCAGTCAACTTTTCTAACGCAATTCACCTTAGATCTGTTGAACATTGTTTTCAAGCCTTTTGTATGGTTGCAACCTATCTCTTTTTGATATAGAAAATATACAACTATAATAAAATCAGACAATTTCAGTAAATGACCTAATCTTAGAAATAGATATTTCATTTCCCTCAGATACCAGTCATTCTGACAGTTATTCAAAGATATTCCAGAGATTAAAAAATCAATATTTTATATGTTTTATAACTTCTTGTAAAGCTATAGTTGATATGCACATTTTTATTTCTGTTTTGCCTTTTCACTACCAAAAGATAGTGTTTCACTTTAGGTAAAAAAGTTTTTAACAGTTATTTACAGAAGGTTAGCACATAAAAAAACATAGAAGTTTAGAACCTTTTACTGGAAAAAAAAATCTTAGGACTCTAATTTTAGCTTATGAGCAAAGAAACTGAAGACATAAATACATTCACAGGAGTGAACCTGGACACCCTTTGCTGATTATTTTTTGCTTGTTTCACAAACTACTTCATGATTCAGTACAATAGAACCAAAGTACAGTTTTGCTCTCACTCGATATGCTTATGCTAAAAAAGTATTTAAAAAAATCTGTGCTTATGCTGCACTGACACACACCAGCAGGTGTTCACAAAGGGAAGCCAAACCAGAGCACAGGCACGAAGTGACGTAGAAAGTGGTGGAAGCAGCCCACCTTTCTCGCCCTTGTTTCCTTCCCTTACACATGCAAGTCTTTACTACATGCCTCAGGATGTTTTCTGATGAATAACTAGAAAAATACATGATGTATTATAGAAAGACATCAATGTCATAATTTACTCAAATTTTAATTATGTGTTTTAAACCATTTTAGTCCTGTGTCACTATTCCTCTGTATAAGGTTGCAAAGCCAGTCTGATTGACCTCTAGCTATCATCACTCTAGTGAAAAATGTCTAGGATTGGAGTGCCTCTCTTTTGGGAATTAACTATTTAAATCTGATTTTGTCAATTTCATCTAAAATACCAATATATCTCTAGGTATAATTCAGTCAAAGTGAGTACTAAAGAATATGGTAGGGGGGGGGGGGGGGGGGGGGGGGGGGGGGGGGGGGGGGTGGGGGGGTGGGGGGGGGGGGGGGGGGGGGGGGGGGGGGGGGGGGGGGGGGGTGGGGGGGGGGGGGGGGGGGGGGTGGGGGGGGGGGGGGGGGGGGGGGGGGGGGGGGGGGGGGGGGGTGGGGGGGGGGGGGGGGGGGGGGGGGGGGGGGAAGGGGGGGGGGGGGGGGGGGGGGGGGGGGGGGGGGCGGGGGGGGGGGGGGGGGGGGGGGGGGGGGGGGGGGGAATATGGTGCCCTGATAACCATTCATAGCCTGCCTTTGAGAAGAAAAAAAAGAAAAGAAAATGCAATGATTCTTTCCATGTGTTTCCCGTACTCTTAAGACCATTCCAAACTCCTATGGACAGTCAGGATATATAGCCACAAAGGGATATGTGAAAACCTAACCCGGCTATTTCTGGATTGGAAAGAATAAATCCACATCATTGAAGGGAGACTTTGATACTGTGTAGAGATGCCACAGAGGCATTGGACATGTGGGTGCCTCCCTGAAGGTCTATTAGCTCCCTGTGCATGAGGCAGAAGTATGCTTCTTGGCCTCTAGGTCTTAATTTTACAAATGCATGTAGTTGACTTCCTATATTTTTCTGGCATCAATATGCTATTCCATGCAGAAATGACTGGACTTAATAGAACAAATGATAACAATTTTTTATATATTTTCCCACATGAGATTTTAAATGATAGAAACTATCGGGAAATGTTGAAAATAATGAAATATCTAATTATAACTTTGTTAAATATATACCTTCTTGCTTTGAGCTGCTAAAGAATTTTCAAACAATTTCTTTTGACCCACATATTGAGAATTTTATTTTCTGAGGTGTTTTCTTCCCATCAGATTTCACAAGTTTAATTTTTCATTTTTGTTGTTCTGGAACTAATATTTTGTTTGACTGTGAAATGTATGTTTATAAAGCAAGTAAACAGACATCCATGATTTAACTTGGTTCAAACAGTGTTACTGTGAATGCCTGGGGAAAGCAGGACAGGAAATTTGAATGTGCAGAGTACTTTTGAACTACTTTGATAATACTGCTTTTGCATTTTGAGGAATCTCATCTAAAAAAATCAACAATATTTTTAAATTTCTCCCTGATTCTGGTGGCATGAAATCTCTAAATCTTAGTCTTTGATACTTATCTTCTCTTCTTGTATGTGGTAGATAGCAAATATGTGAAAAAGGTGAAAAGATTTTGGACAGAATTGGAAGACAACTATTATATTAAATGAGACATTGTATCATTTTAACTGTTAAAATGAGACATTTATTTTAAATATCTGTGGATTGTTGAGCTTAATATACCATTATCAGTGATTCCTTTAAGCTGATCTTCAAATAAAACTTTTCTGTATTTGTTTGACTTTCATCATGTACTAATCCATTCCAAGACCTCTCAACTCAAAAGTATAAAATAATATCAGGAAAAAAAGATTCTAAAAAAAAAAAAAAAAAAAAATTGCCATATGGTCATATGGTTCAACAATAACAAAGTTAAATTATGAAAAGTTTTATAGATTTGTGTTTCTTCTGTTAGTGATCTCAAAACTGTTAAACATTTTGAATATATTACCTCAAACCACTTGTCTTGAAGTTCCAACACAAGAGTGTGTAAATTGTGCTTAAAATGCTTTTGCCAAATAAGTATTTTGGGCTGAAATTTAGATATGGACTTCATTATTAACTAGTGAATAAGGAGCAGTATGCTAAAGCATTGATAATATATATTTTAGCATTAACATGTCATGGAAAAAAATGACAGAAGGAAAGAATGCCTAGTTTTGAGGTCTAGTTTTTCTTTTCCCTTCTAATTACTTATTTTGGTGATTTTTAGATAAAGATTTTGCAGACAAAAGAGCTACTAGCAAAAATAATCTAATTCCTACTTACACAAACCTTGTTTCTTTGGAAAGTCAAGGGATATTTACAATGTTTATCCTACTTTGTCTGTTTTGCATGACTGATTTTGATTTAAATCATTGCTAACAAAGGTGAATTTCATCAAAATTGGACAAGTGAATATTATTGTTATGACTCTTTCAGAATCACAAAATTGACATGAAATATCTGTAAAACTTTGCATAGTTTCATTTCAACATAATCTTCCAAAATTGGAAATCCATTCTTAGATTTGCTAGGCATTTCTTAGGCTTATTGAAAAGAGTGAAGGTAAAATTGCCCATGAGATTCAACTGCATAGACTCCCTCCTGAGAAAAAGGGGCCTGAGCCAACACGGCCTGTCACTGCATGAAAGCTGCATCTCTGCCCTTTGTAAAGAATAAAATTTAGGGACAATTTTAGATCTTTGATTTTTATTAAGCTGAGGTTCTGACTGCAGCTTTTCATTTCATTTGATTATTTGAAATGATTTTGATTCACAATATAACATACATAACCCTTTTAAAATATTGTATATTACTTTAACAATACATATTAATAACAGAACTTTTGTATGAAATGATATTGTATTAAGTATATATTATTTACTACTGATTACTAATTACAAATTTTGATATACATATGTACATTCTGAGAATAGCTATGATGTATGACAATGGCTCATGAAATTTGTTTAGGAGGATGACTGATTCTGGTAATTTCTGGATTTTACACATATAAGGGAAGACTGCAAGACATACTTAGGTTACAAACCTTTGGCCCTGAGTTTGATGTTTGATTTGCATCACTGCAACTCTGCCAAGCACCATGGTTCTGATCCACATGATGAACAGTGGTGAAATCACAGAGAGCAGTGTGTGTCTGGTGCATTAAAACCTACATTTAGAACCATCTTGAACATTCAGAAGCCAAACATGAGCAGCAGCACTGGAAGGGCAAGCTCTATTGCTATTAATCAAATGTTTTCTTGATTCTTATCTCATGTAATGTCCACATCAGTTCCTTCAGGAGACATCAGAGTTCTCTGCTAATTCCATTTTATATGACTAGATGCTTTTAGATACTTTACCATTCAGAAATATTTCAATTTTTCACAGTTAAAATTATCAAGTTAACAATTACTTTTTAAAGTCTTTATCATCAAGCAAAGTAAAGAGGCAAAATTTATCTGCTGTGGCCAACAGTAGATGTTATTTCTCATGAGCAACTTGAACCTAAAATAGTTCTCATCACCTACACAAGAACTTCCATTTCTTCTCACTCAAACAACTTAAGACAGTGATCAGAATTCCCTGTTGTCCTAAAGTTACCCAGTGTTGTTCAACATTATTACTCAAACAAATTTTATGTTAATTTAATTTCCCCTATGTTGTGGTCTGACCTTCCATCATCATTTATTAGCAATGGAATTTCAAAGAAAATTTTTATTACACATTTCAGAGTAGAAACCTTATAAAAGTTTACTCATTTAGAAAGGTCCAAGTATGAATTGTTTGCAAAAGGGAAGAAAGTTAAACTTGTTCAGCTCATCTGTCTTGTGAATCTTGGAAGGAATGCACCACATCCCTTATAAATGAATGGACAGTGGCCAGCCTGGCCTTGATCTATACCTGGTATAGAAACTCCAATATAAACATATCTGTGTTTATTTAAAATTGAAGCTTGATTAGATGTCCAATTAAGCAAAATTTTAATAATTTAACTGTGAATATTTAATAAGAATTTAATTTCCACCCTTAATAATTCAAAATATTACACTTGCAATTTTCACTTTGTAATTTCTATTATTAATAATTCATTAAATAAAAGAGTCTTAAATTTAGCTTGGAAATTTTACATAGTATTCATAAGTAAGTAGCAAATTAGACAGGAAAAATGCATCTATTTCCAAAGCATGGAATTACAGTTTGGCTGCCTTACTCTTAATTAACATTTTCCTTTTTAAAAATAAGAGAAAAATATAATAATATTGTTCCTATTGGCTTGACATTTCTGGGACTATGAAAATTTAACACAATTATAATTCAAAAGACATTTGTCTCAAAAACAGACTTGTTTACATGTACATCTCTGTTAGATTAAAAAAATAGGTGAAAATGTCAGCTAAATGTCTTTTATTACTATAATTAGAATTAATTTTTAGGAATATAACAAATTCACACTAATCTAACTGTATTGATTTTAAGTATTAGACATGTTTATTCAATTATAATATTTTTTTTAGGCTTTTGGATGAATATACCTACTACAGTGTAAATAGGATCTCATAAAATAAAAATCTGTACTTGAATTTATAAAATGGCTCTTAACATTTTCCTTATGCTTTATCCATGTGCATTAATTCAAAATTCCTAATATAAATAATAAAATTTCAAATTAGTTGTAAAATTAAAAGCCAGTTGATTAAAGATCTTGTCTAAAACAAATTATGAACAAGAATACAGTGCTCATACCTTTTAAAATAAATAATATTTAAACTATTATTCTTGAGGATTATTCTCAGCTCTCAGGAACTCACTGTTGATCCTGGCCACTTACTCTAATATTCTCTTTGTATCTCAGATAACCCGGACTCTGTCTGCATATCCTCAACCTTTAATTTTTAAGTGAACATTTGGGATTGCTAGATTGTTCAGAACCCTCCTTAGCTTCAGTGTCTATATGCCTCCTCTCATCTTTGATTACATATTCTTTTAGGCAGGACACAGTTTTTATCCTGGCTCTGTGGGCATACTTGAGGTAAATTTCATTTTCTGAATAAAAACATCTAAGTGAATTTTTAAAATGCCATGCCTAGTGTTATGGATTTGATGTGAGATATCTCCACAAAGCCCATGTGTTCAACAATGCAAGAAGGTTTGGCGGAGAAATGATTGGGTTATGATAGCCTTAACCCAATCAGTGAATTAATCCCCTGATGAATCCCATCAGGTAACTGAAGGCAGGTAGGTTGTGGCTGGAGGAAGCGGGTACCAGGAGCGTGCCTTTGGGGTATATATTTTGTATCTGGTGAGTGGAGTATCTCTCTCTGCTCCCTGATGATCATGAGCTTCTTCCCTCTGCCACACTCCTCCACCATGACGTTCAGCTTTATCTCCAGTCCTGAGAAATAGAACTGGCTGTCTGTGGACTGAGACCTCTGAAACCATGGGCCCCCAAATAGACTTTTCCTCCTCTAAAATTGCTCTGGTTGATACTTTAAGCACAGCAGTAAAAAGAGGACTAGAATACCTAGGGTCTGAAATATAAACCAGAAGAGTGATGGTAAAGTAATCTTAGTATGTTCATTTCATCATCAAACTTACTTGTGCGGTTTCTAGTTAGTTTCATTGACTCATTCATTTTTATATAGTATTTATTTATTTATTTTACCTTAATTCAACCCAATTATTTCTTCTAAAGATCAATGTTGGTTTTGGTAGGTTGAACAACCTTTTTTTTTTTTTTTATTTTAAATTTTAAAACATTTGTTTGGCAACAAAAGGCTTACTTGACAAATACTCATTTCTTCCTCAAAATGAATATGAATTCTGTATCGGGTCTAGCAAATGACAATTTTATATTAATAAGTATTATTTCATTTCCTTGTTCTGCTAGCAATTCTCTTTTTTCAAACTCTTAACTGTATTCCGTGAATTATCACATACTCATAAGGAATAAAATAACAACATAATTAATATAATGCATTTGTACTTCAGTCAGCAGGATGCCAACATAATAAACTGATCATCTTATTCTCTATAATTATATGTTTATAGGCTGACTTAATCCACCAAGACATAAACATGTGTTTTTCAGCACAAATAAATATTTGGTGTTTTAAATTGTATGAATTGCACTTGTCTGACTAAAGATTCCATTTTGCACTTACACTGTAGGAAATCAGCAGCATTATCATTAGCAATATAGTTAATTTAAACATTCCCATGAGTAGTTGACTTTCATATTTGATGTGGTTTTTGACACTTTTTACATGCAGAAGTTACAGGTGAGTGTGTTCTAATTATTCTGATGGCTACTATGGTTGTGAGGCTGGGTTTTCAAGGCTTCTTCAGAGTTGGGGAAAAGAGGCTGAGAGGAAGGAACATCAAAATATCACAAAGTTAAAAAACTAACAATTTAGACAAACAAATGCAATAAAAAGCAAGGCAAAAGATGTTACCCTCATGAGAGACACATGTAAAATTGTTTAGAGAAAGATGCATAATCTTTAAAACATTAGAAATATTTAATACTACAGATACATCAGCATGTTTCTCAGCTAAGAATGTTTCCATTATAAGCAACATTGTAAAATTCAGGGCATATAAAGTACACACGACCCATAAATATATAGTTTTATCATTTAAGAATAATGCTATTAGTAACAATATTGTAAAATTAAGTGTGTGTAAAATGCAGATGGCCTTTGAACAAAAGTGAATCAATAATAAATCTCCTATCAATTATATATATATGAAAACACATCAAAGTATAACCCTTTCAAAATACATAAATAAAATGGGTGATTATACTTTGATCTCTTTCTTTGGAAAAAAATTTAAAGAACCTAGCATATTGATTTCTTTGCCAAATATCCAAAAAAAAAAAAAAAAAAAAGAAAGAAAACTCAGAAGAAGACATACAATAATAGCCTGAAATAGACCCTATTTCTAGTGCTACTGTAACCCATCATTTCAACAGGATTATTTTCAAAGACAGATTGACTTGTTTACTTCAAGACAGACTCAGTCAGGGTGTGGTGGTGCACACCTGTTAACTCCTCGGACATGGGAAGCTCAGGCAGGAGGACCACAAGTATGAGGCCAGCCACAGCAACTTATCCAGACCTGGTTACAAAATAAAATAAATAAGAAGGGTTTGGGATGTAGCTGAGT
Source organism: Tamias sibiricus (assembly GCA_025594165.1). Taxonomy (NCBI): domain Eukaryota; kingdom Metazoa; phylum Chordata; class Mammalia; order Rodentia; family Sciuridae; genus Tamias; species Tamias sibiricus. Next base: position 20,098,119 of record CM046671.1, read on the forward strand.
GTTGGGTGTCCATTGGTTCAATTCCTGGTACCACAAAACCAAAACAAAACAAATAAACTAAAAACAAACTCAGACAAAATACAGAGGGCTTGGCATAAATACCAAAGTTTAATGTGCTTGGATCTTTGTACAATCATTTAGTTCAGTATCAGCAAACAGCAATCAGTTATTTATTAGAATTCACAACATTCTTTAGCAAGCATTTCCTTTAGACACATGAATGATTTTGTGTGAATTTTTAAACACCCTTGAAAATTAGCTTAATAATACACAATATGCACATTCAAATTATGTCAAATTATGTATATAAATATGAACTGTGCCTATTATTTTTAATTGACCTTGTTATTAATTTTACTGTGATGGTATTAAAATAAAATATAAAACTATGGAAGTCAGAACTGGTGGGTATTAGAAAGTAGTCAGGCAGGGAGATCACAGCAACAGGAAGTATGAGCTCCTGAATGCTTCTTTGGCAGGTAGTTGTCAGTCAGACACTTCTAAACATGGGAGACCCCACAGAATAGACATTACAAGAATATGTGGCTGCACAGTGCCCGTGGAGATGAGTACCTGTCACCCCACTCTATCCATTTTGCCTGCAACCTCTTCCTGTCCTTTAAATGACAACACTGTCACTCACTGATACTAGTTAACAAATCCTGCTCATCTGTAGTGGTGTTTACAAAGAACATGATGGAATCGAAGGAGTTGTGCAGGCCCCAATGTGCTTATTCCTTGGAGTAGTGGGCCGAGACCCTCAGCTCCTGGAGATCAACTTCCACTCCAGGCTAAGTGACCCTTGTCACACCCCAGCAGTCTACTTTACCAAAGCAAATAGGAGAATGCCTCTGATGCTGTGAATCTCTACCCTCAAAATTCTCAACCTAATGCTCTTTTGATTTCCTTAAAACCAAATAATGAGGCATTTTAATTAGATCTGTAACATCCTTTCACTTTGGCTATAAAACATTATCTAATAGAGGAGCTGCACCTTGCTCTGGTTTGAGGCAAATGATATTGCACAGGTACACAAGGAAGGACTAGCAGAAGGACACCACCCATAGGAATAGCCCTGAGATATGATCACACAAGTGGAAAGATACCCGTGGCATTAACTGGAGAGTCACAAATCCTCAATGAGCATTCATGGTGTCCCAATCAGTTGAAATTCACTAATTGGGATATTTTACCTGTTAGTTTCTGTCAGTTTTCAGTAAAAGTTCTTTGATCTTTTAATAGAATCACAGTATTTATAGAACACCCCTAATGCAAACATTTAAATCAAAAGTCTCGCCTGGTGCAGTGGAGCATGCCTGTCATCCCAGCACTTGGGAGGCTGAGGCAGGAGGATCACAAGTTTAAAGCCAGCCTCGGCAATGGCGAGGCACTTAGCAACTCAGTGAGACCCTGTCTCTAATGAAACACAAAAAAGGGCTGGGCATGTGGCCCAGTGGTCAAGTGCCTCTGAGTTCAATCCCCGGTACCCCCAAAAAATAAAATAAAGTCTCATAACAATTTATGAGTTGTCTGTTTTTATTCATTTATACAAATGACTTAACTGAACCAGAGTGCCAAGAATTAAACACTTCCTTTAGCTCCAGGAGTGTCCATTGAGAGAACTGACATTGAGCTCCAGTATGTTTTTATCCAACTTTACCATTAAGGATAATTATTGGCATGATTCAAGGGAAATTTTGATACTAGAGAAATACACTTCATAGAGTTTAAACTTGGATTATTTTCCATATATATAGAAAACTTCACTAAATAACTTATAGTGCATGGCGTTTAAATTCCAGTGGATATACTTAGTGAAAGTCATGAAAGTTAGTTTTAGAACATTGCAGGCTGGTAAGCTTTAACCATATAAGAACTGTACTTAAAAGTTAACAGAAGCCTCTTTTTTAAAAATTTCACCAGAGGTAGAGGTGCTTGTTTTCTAAAGAAGAATTCATTTTCAGAATTTCACGACTAACTTTATTTAGAATTTATTCAATTATAAAACATGTAATTTGTGACTAAGGCTCAAAAATGATTGATACAAGTATTCCTTAACAATTTGGCTTTTTAATTGGAAGTGTTTAATTTGTGTCAAGTACTCTACAAAGTACTAGAGATTCAGAGATGAGAACTTGTGCTTCAAACAACTTGGATCAAGTTCTTTATTAGAAACAAACATTACAAAAAATAATAATAGAGCTGAGATTGTGGCTCAGTGGTAGAGCACTTGCCTAGCACATGTGAGGCACTGGGTTCCATTCTCAGCACCACATTAAAAAAATAAATAAAGGTATTGTGTCTATCTATAACTAAAATATTTTAAAAATTAATAATAATAAAAAATGGCTGGGTGGATATGTTTTAGTCCCAAATGTAAAAGAGAACTAATAGCCTAACAGGAAATTGCCAATACAATTTCTGAGGGAAATTTTGTAAACGAAATATTTGAGCTTACAAGTATTCCTATTCCTGCAAGACAAGACAATTGAGGCAACAGAGTTTAGTTCCTACATCTAAAATTGAGGGACTAATGAAGTGGGGAAGTGAGCAAGAAATCCTCCCTATATTAAACCAGGAAACAAAGCGGTACAGCCTCCAGGTAAGGTGAAACAGAGGTAAATTCACCCCCAGAGTCCCCTCTTGTAGGGATCTTTCCCTGGTACTGAGGGAAACAGGAAAACAAGAAAAGATAAATATCAATCATGGGTATAATTATTGATAATAATTATATTTTGATATTAACAAAACATTCAGAATTGTGGCAAAAAACTGACTCTCATATGCATTTGGAGACTAGCATATATAGCCTGGGTAATAAAATACACATGTACTGTGAATTTAGATGATAACGATCTTGGACTGATAGTGTCCTGTGTTAGTCAGCTTTTCATAGCTGTCACCAAAATACCTGTAAAGAACAACTTAGTGGAGGAAAAGTTTATTTGGGGCTCAAACTTTCAAAGGTTCAGTCCATAGTTGGCCAGTTCTACACCTCTGAGGCATGTAGGAAAAAAGGGCATGAAGGAAGACATCTACTTGCTGTGTGACAGCTGGGACACAGAGACTGAGAGGAGCCAGGGACAAAATATGTAATCCCCAAGGCATCCCCCATGATACCCCTCCTCTCATGACACCTCACTGCCCACAGTAACCACCCAGTTAGTCCACTGAAATTATGAATCAATAATGGCTTAAGTGCAGTCAGGTTCCAGCTCTCATACTCTAATCATTTCACCTCCCACATTAACACAGGAGCTTTGGGGGGACACCACATATCTAAGTAACATATCCTAAATTACCCAGAAAAAACTGGGGACGGCAACTCTCTGGAGCAGGTACTAACTCACCATACTGTCTAGGAAAACATGGAGACCAGAATCTTCATACTGAGCTAATCTACTGGTACGAGTGGAAATTGTCTCAAATACCAGTATCTTCTGTATCACTGACTGAGCCTTAAAGTTTGAAGAAAAAAAAAATTCCCAGAGCACCAAAGCATAGAATATAATAATTATGACAGAAATTGAATTAAATTAGTTCATACTTCTTAAAATGACATTATCAATACCATGGTGGAGTTGTATTTCTGGAATATTAAGAAAGTACGAACTATGGTTTTTATATCCAGTCAAGAAGTCTGTATTATTTTGAGAGAGATGCCACAGAAAATTTCCACAAATTATGTGACTTGACAAAAATTTATTTTTGTACAGCTCTGGAGGTTAGAAGTCTGAGATCAAAGTGTTAGTAGGGGTGAATTCTTCTGAGGTCTTCTCTCTTGGATAGTTAATTCCTATATTTACATAGTCTTCTTTCTGTGTGTGGGAAGCTTAATCTTCTCTTCTTATAAGGACACCAGTCATATTAGATTAGAGCCGACCCACATGACCTCATTTTACCTAAACTATACCTTTATAGATTATCTCCAAATGTGGTAACATCCCGTTGTACTGGGGTTTGAATTACAACACACAGTAACCACCCAGTTAGTCCACTGAAAAATTTTTCACGTGTTTTTATTGTCAACTGAAGCAAAGCAACAAATTAGAATAATCCCACAAAGTTTCAGTTATTTACAGTATACTTTCTCATAAGGTCTTCTCTGACTACTTGTATTTTAGTCAGCATAACACAGGATAATTTTTATTTTTTAGGTGATGAGGTTTGAACTTGATATTAAGGTGGTTACTTTGATAACATGTCCAAGGGGTTTTGGTACAGGGCGTGTAAAACTACTGTATGATAATAATAATTTCCATAAACATGCTGAAATTATCTGTAGTAGCCTGAAGCGATGGCCGCTTGGAGCAAAGAAGCCGCGGGAAGAAGTTTTGAGACGAACTGGAAACAAACAGCTCTTTATTCTGGCAACTTTTCTCCCTGGCTCTAACTACACCCCGACACGCCGTCCATGCTCCTCTAACCTCCGAAATGGCGCAGACCTCCTCCGCAATCTCGCTCAAGTCCCTCGAGATCTCCGGCCAAGTCTCGCAAGATCCCGGGCCAAGTACGGAAGGCGCCAATGCCCAAACATGTCCAAAGCCAAAGCCCGTAGTCCACCGCAATTTAAGCCATCTCCCCAAACAGGGCTCCTGCATTTCCCCCCCTTTTGTTTTAAAAGAGGTAATGCTCTAGGACATCTATGTGCAACCAACATTCTTACCCGTCATCGGATAATCAAGGCTGTGCCCTTGACTCCTGTCTTAGGTTGATATGTCGGCCACATGAGACTGTCCCGTGCGACTGTGCCTGTCTTAGGTTGTCCCCCTCTGGGGATCTTACCCGTCATTGGCTAACCAGCCATCCAATGGAGCCCTTTAAGATCGACTGTGTATGATGACTAACAGCCGTCCAATTGTGAGGAGATGTTGCGGCTTTAAGGCAACAAGCCTTTTGGTGACGAGCCAAATTGTATAGCATATCAAATTGTTTAAACAAATTAGTTGCCCTAAGTTTCATCAAGTAACACACTGAATTCTCTGGACAAATGTCCGCAAGGCATTGTCCCGTAAAGTCCCAAACAATGAAAGATCAAAATGTCCATTTGTTATAACACGTTGATGTAGGGAGGTCCCATGTATGTAGAGCAGAGGCCACACTGTTGGTGAGGTTGTTTGATGCTTGAGCAACAGGGATGCTTGTGGTGACCGCGTTCCCTGCAGCTGTAGCAGCAACCGTCTTTTTTATATCTAGATAATGCCACCGGCAAATCTTCAGGGCCCGCTACCTAGAAACTCAAGCATCAATTATTAAAGGAAAGGCAGTGTTATTTCAGCACTGAGTGAAGAGTCGAGTTGTCAAACTAAAAAACAGAATTATTAGATTAGAAAATTAAAGTTGATTTCTGCTCATACACATTGTTGTTTGAGCTCACACAAACATAAGTTGTCAAAAATATCATATTGAGAACAAAAGAAAGAAAGCTGAGGGTATTTACTGTATTAAAGATAGATTAAAGAAAAGCTAAAGGCACTTTGGAGAAATAATTTGTCAGCTGGAACCCTCAAGTCTCTGTATACACAGCAATTTTTTACCTGTTGAGATAATTGAAATTAATCAGCTATTAAACAAATGAAGTTAATAACAAATGAACAATCTTATGTCAAAACACCAAAATATTAGGTTATATAGCACTAGTCATATTGTTTGCTAAAGAGAAGTCCCAGGGATACCTATAATCAAAATTGAAAGTACCTTCATTTATAAAATTATTTACCTAAATTGAATACTCTTAACCTAAAATGAATTAAAGTTATTTGGATCCATATATATATATATCTATATTCTTTTTCATAAGCGCTTTGTTCTTTGTGACGTCACACTGGACAGACGAACAAACATACAAACATATATTTGTGACGTCACATTAACATGAAATGTAGACAAATGTACAGACATAAAGACATGTATAAAAAGAAAAAAAAATACAATTGTGTGCACACTAAAGAGAGATCTCCTCATCCCGGCCGGGAGGAATGACTCTTGAGTTGTGAAACATTTTGAAGGATACTTTTGAGGGAGTCATTCTATATCTTCATCTTGGTCTTCTTGATTTTGTAACTTTTTTATTAATCTTGATTCCTCAACAACTACATCTTGATCATTTTGATGTGGTACCTGCTTTATTAATCTAGATGGTATCCATATTGGAGAGGATTCGTGTTTTGGAAAAACACAAACAGATCCTCTCCCCCAAATTAATACTGGATCTGGACCCTTCCATGTACCTGAAAGAACATCCTTCCAGTAAACCAAGGGTTTATGTTGTTGGTGTGGATTCCAATGTCTGTCTCCAGCAGAATAACCATCAGAGTCTAAAGTTAAAAAATTTAAGGTAAACAGGGCAACTGCCAATCTGTCTTTAGGACTTTTCCAATTTCCTTCTTTTTGTTTTAATAACATAATTTTCAGTGTGCGGTTTGCTCTTTCAATAATGCCCTGACCCTGAGGATTGTATGGGATGCCTGTTTTATGGGATATGTTGAATTTTGCGCAAAACTGTTTGAAAGATGAGGACGTATATGCGGGGCCATTATCTGTTTTAAGCATTTTGGGGATGCCCAATGCAGCAAAAGCTTGTAAACAATGAGATGTGACATCTTTAACTTTTTCTCCAGAATGTAAGGAAGCAAAAATCATGCCTGAGCATGTATCTATGGTTACATGAATAAATCGCAATTTTCCAAAGCTTGGCTCATGAGTAACATCCATCTGCCACAAATGATTGGGCATTAATCCTCTAGGGTTAACACCAAAATGAGGATTGGGCAAATGTGTCATACAAGATTTACAATCTTTTACAATTGTTCTGGCTTGCTCTTTTGTAATTTTAAACCTACGTTGCAAGGTGGTGCTGTTGACGTGAAACTGGGAATGAAATAAAGTAGCTTGTTGTAGCGCTGAAAGTATAAATATTGTTTTTGTAAGTTCATCAGCCTTTTGATTACCTTCATGGAGGGGGCCAGGCAAATTAGTATGTGCTCTAATATGGCCTACAAATAGAGGTTCTTTTCTTGCCCACAAAAGTTTTTGTATTTGATAAAACAATTTAAAAGCTGGAGTATGAGGTGCTATTGGTCCTGCTAACTTAATTTTGGGATGGCTTGTACAATATAGTGGCTATCTGAAAAAATGTTTATGGGCTGGTCTCTAAAATTTTCCAGAGCTCTTACCACAGCTTCCAATTCCACTAGTTGAGCTGATTTGTGTGCAGTTATGTAAGTCATATTTTCTTTTGTAGTGACTATTGCAGCAGTACCATTTGAGGACCCATCTGTAAATACATTAAATGCCTTAGGAATAGGTTGATTTTTTATTACCTGTGGAAATATAATAGGATGATTAATACAAAAAGATAATATAGGAGACTTAGGAAGGTGATTATCAAAATTTGCAGAGGTAGAGCATCTAGCTATAGCCCAGTCATTATCGTTGAAGCATAAATATTCAATCTGTGACGATGAATAGGGAGTAATAATAGTAGCAGGGTGAATGCCAAATATTTTAGTAGAAGTTTTAAGTCCTTGAAGAATAAGTTTAGCCACCATGGAGGTATAAGATTCAATTATACTTTTAGGAGAGACGGGCAAATGTATCCATAATAAAGGCCCTTGTTGCCAAAATACTCCTGTGGGTGTATATTGTGAAGAAATAATAATCAACATCAGCGGTTGAGTTAAATCAAATCTGTCACAATGAGCTCCTTCAATGGCTTTTTCTACTAACTTTAAAGCTTTCCTAGCATCTGGAGTCAGTGTTCGCGGTGAGGGATGGATCAGGGTCCCCTCGAAGGATATCAAATAAAGGTTTTACTTGGCCAGTAGTGAGGTTTAGTGTAGGGCGAAGCCAATTAATGTCACCCAGCAGTTTTTGGAAATCATTGAGGGTGGTTAAATGTTCTTTATTTATTAAAATTTTTTGGGGTCTAACAAAAGTATCCATGATTTTAAATCCTAAATATAATATGGGAGATCTAGTTTGAACTTTTTCTTCTGCTATATATAATCCGTATTTTTTTAAATTTTCTACCATGTCACTGAATATATTAAATAAGATTTTTTGATTAGGGTGGGCCAGTAAAATATCATCCATGTAATGTAGACACATGAGGTTTGGATAGTTATTTTTAATGGGTTGGATAGCCTTGTCCACATATATTTGGCATATGGTGGGGCTATTAGCCATTCCCTGTGGTAAAACCTTCCATTGATATCTCTGATCAGGGCCATTATTGTTCATAGAAGGAACTGAAAAAGCAAACCTGGGGGCATCCAGAGGATGTAGGGGAATAGAAAAGAAGCAATCCTTTATATCAAGACTAATAACATGGAAACTTTTTGGAATAGCTACAGGATTCGGAAGTCCAGGTTGAGTAGGGCCCATGACTTGCATGGTTTTATTAATTTGTCTAAGATCATGTAATAATCGCCATTTTCCTGATTTTTTCTTGATCACAAATATGGGGGAATTCCAGGGAGAGGTGGAAGGTTCTATATGTCCTGCTTCTAATTGTTCCTGAACTAGTAGGTGGGCCGCTTGTAATTTCTCTTTAGATAGGGGCCACTGAGGGACCCACACTGGCTTATCAGAAAGCCATGGTATTTTTAAAATTATTTTCTCAGTGGCCCCGAAGAAAAATGTCTTTTTCCTATATGATAATGATTTCTTTTAGGGTTACGCTTACCCTGTACTTTTTGATAATGATTTCTTTCAGGGTTAAGACTACCCTGTATATTTTCACATTTAACACCTGCAGGTTTGGTTGCAAGGTGTACTCCCATTTGTTGTAAAATATCTCTTCCCCATAAAGTAACTGGTAGGTTAGGTAAAACATAAGGCTGAAACGTTCCTTTATGTCCTTCATCATCCTCCCATTTTAAAATTACTGCACTTTTTTCTGGGAGGTTATTATATCCCAAGCCTCTTAAACTGGTTGAAGCTTTTTGCAGAGGCCAGTGTTTGGGCCATTGTCGTAAATTAATGATGGAGGAATCAGCTCCAGTATCTATAAGTCCCCTCCATTTCTATTCCTTGGATTCTTATTTTACACATAGGCCTCCTAGTACAGTCTCGAACCCAGCAAGCCATGGGACTCGAATCAGTGGAACAAAATCTTGTATTGTTCCCTTTTTGAGGCATACTCATTTTAAATGAATTATGTAAATTTGGAAGGAGAAGCAGCTGAGCAATTTTATCTCCTTGATTAACAGAACTTATACTTTGGGGTGAGCTAAGCATTATTTTTATTTCCCCTTTGTAGTCTGAGTTTATTACACCTGGGGTCACTTGCAAACCTAATAAGCTTTGAGGACTTCGCCCGATAATAAGTCCTACAGTCCCTGAGGGAAGAGGTCCCCTGACTCCTGTGGGAATCAGTTGAACCCCCATTTCAGGTGTTAACACTATTCGGGCGGTGGAACAGAGGTCTAATCCTGCATTTCTTCCTGTTCCTCTGGTGAGGGAGTGGATGGGTAATAGGGGTTGTGTCGGGGAAGCATCTGAATGGATGCTTGAGGATACTCCTCTTCCAATGCCTCGTACATTTGTGGGCCCCGGGGCATTGGGCCCCGTGCCCCGTTTTTTGAATTCCTGAACAAAGGATTTCCATGGATGTCAAATTTTGAATAACATTTATTGGCCCAATGATTTCCCTTTTTACACCTGGGGCAGCAACCTGGAGCACGGTATGAATTTGGTCTTATTTCTCTTTTGGGATTTTGCCTAGAATAGCCTGATTGACTATGATAATTTTTCCTGGAATATCCTGATTGATTATAGTGTCTAGGTTGAGTCCTTGTGAAATTCTGAGGGGCAGCATCTCTAACAGCTGCTGCAATCATATTCCCTGTGACAAAGGCATCATTTATATCTTTACATAGTTGTATATATATGGAAAGATCCTTTTTATTTCTCCATGGCCTGATGGCTTCCTGGCAATATTTATTAGCGTTTTCATATGCTAATTGAACAACTAATGGCATAACTTGATCAACGTCTCCAAAAACTCTACCTGCAGTTCTCAAAAGTCGATCAGCAAATTCAGCATATGGTTCATTAGGTCCTTGAATTACTTTGGACAAGCTACCTTGTAGATCCCCAGGTCCTTGTACAGTTTTCCATGCCTTTAAGGCAGCTGCGTTTATCTGAGCATATACTCCTGGGGTATAATATTTTTGAACCTGTACGTCTGCGAATGGCCCTTCTCCTGTGAGCATTTCTATATTATGGTCTCCAAACCCTGCATCTGCATTTATTTTAGCTGTTTCTATACAAAGTTCTTGAAATTGTGATCGCCAAACCAAGTATTGTCCCCCACTTAATGTTGCTTTACATAGACGTTTCCAGTCTGAGGGGGTTAAGCTAAAGGTGTTAAGGGACTCCAGTATACTCAACGTGAAAGGAGCTTGGGGTCCATATGTCATTACTGCCTCTTTGAGAATTTTTATTGTTTTGAAATCTACTGACTGGTGGCCCCTCTCTCCATTTTCATATTCAAATACTGGCAGTTCCCAACGTATCTGTGAGTTACCCTCGAGAGCACATAAGCGCTCAGAAAGACTTTTTATTTCTATTTCTAGGGTATGCAAACGCCTAGTGATACCCTTCATATTTTCTGTAATAGATTCCACCCATGGGGGAGTGGAGGACATAGGTTCCTCCACTTGATGGTCCCTTATCTTGGTCTTCCTTAATTTCCTTTTGTTCATTTTTTCAGAATCACTTTTACTTAATTCCTCCTCACTACTACTACTCTCATTGGTCCTAACTGACTCAGTAACATCCTGAGTCCCGGATTCAATTGAGAGCATGTATCCTTGAACTATCTCTAATAAATCTTGAATAGCTTTAGCAGCTCGGATCTTTGTCATTTTTGAGCCCGCACTGATACTATCCTTACTGGCCCTAACTGACTCAGCCGAGGCCAAGCTTTCATGATCACTTTCACTTTTTTTCCAAATTCTCCTCACTAATAACTGACTCAGCTATATCAAAGAATCCATCAAGAGCCTTGTACACTTGGGTCTTAGTTATTTTCGAACCCATTTTAACCGCTCTGACTAGAGACTCCTGCGAGGTTCCTCAGTTCTTACCTGCCGTGTCGATTCCCCGTCCGGGCCACCACCTGTAGTCGCCTGAAGCGATGGCCGCTTGGAGCAAAGAAGCCGCGGGAAGAAGTTTTGAGACGAACTGGAAACAAACAGCTCTTTATTCTGGCAACTTTTCTCCCTGGCTCTAACTACACCCCGACACGCCGTCCATGCTCCTCTAACCTCCGAAATGGCGCAGACCTCCTCCGCAATCTCGCTCAAGTCCCTCGAGATCTCCGGCCAAGTCTCGCAAGATCCCGGGCCAAGTACGGAAGGCGCCAATGCCCAAACATGTCCAAAGCCAAAGCCCGTAGTCCACCGCAATTTAAGCCATCTCCCCAAACAGGGCTCCTGCATTTCCCCCCTTTTGTTTTAAAAGAGGTAATGCTCTAGGACATCTATGTGCAACCAACATTCTTACCCGTCATCGGATAATCAAGGCTGTGCCCTTGACTCCTGTCTTAGGTTGATATGTCGGCCACATGAGACTGTCCCGTGCGACTGTGCCTGTCTTAGGTTGTCCCCCTCTGGGGATCTTACCCGTCATTGGCTAACCAGCCATCCAATGGAGCCCTTTAAGATCGACTGTGTATGATGACTAACAGCCGTCCAATTGTGAGGAGATGTTGCGGCTTTAAGGCAACAAGCCTTTTGGTGACGAGCCAAATTGTATAGCATATCAAATTGTTTAAACAAATTAGTTGCCCTAAGTTTCATCAAGTAACACACTGAATTCTCTGGACAAATGTCCGCAAGGCATTGTCCCGTAAAGTCCCAAACAATGAAAGATCAAAATGTCCATTTGTTATAACACGTTGATGTAGGAGGTCCCATGTATGTAGAGCAGAGGCCACACTGTTGGTGAGGTTGTTTGATGCTTGAGCAGCAGGGATGCTTGTGGTGACCGCGTTCCCTGCAGCTGTAGCAGCAACCGTCTTTTTTATATCTAGATAATGCCACCGGCAAATCTTCAGGGCCCGCTACCTAGAAACTCAAGCATCAATTATTAAAGGAAAGGCAGTGTTATTTCAGCACTGAGTGAAGAGTCGAGTTGTCAAACTAAAAAACAGAATTATTAGATTAGAAAATTAAAGTTGATTTCTGCTCATACACATTGTTGTTTGAGCTCACACAAACATAAGTTGTCAAAATATCATATTGAGAACAAAAGAAAGAAAGCTGAGGGTATTTACTGTATTAAAGATAGATTAAAGAAAAGCTAAAGGCACTTTGGAGAAATAATTTGTCAGCTGGAACCCTCAAGTCTCTGTATACACAGCAATTTTTTACCTGTTGAGATAATTGAAATTAATCAGCTATTAAACAAATGAAGTTAATAACAAATGAACAATCTTATGTCAAAACACCAAAATATTAGGTTATATAGCACTAGTCATATTGTTTGCTAAAGAGAAGTCCCAGGGATACCTATAATCAAAATTGAAAGTACCTTCATTTATAAAATTATTTACCTAAATTGAATACTCTTAACCTAAAATGAATTAAAGTTATTTGGATCCATATATATATATATCTATATTCTTTTTCATAAGCGCTTTGTTCTTTGTGACGTCACACTGGACAGACGAACAAACATACAAACATATATTTGTGACGTCACATTAACATGAAATGTAGACAAATGTACAGACATAAAGACATGTATAAAAAGAAAAAAAATACAATTGTGTGCACACTAAAGAGAGATCTCCTCATCCCGGCCGGGAGGAATGACTCTTGAGTTGTGAAACATTTTGAAGGATACTTTTGAGGGAGTCATTCTATATCTTCATCTTGGTCTTCTTGATTTTGTAACTTTTTTATTAATCTTGATTCCTCAACAACTACATCTTTGATCATTTTGATGTGGTACCTGCTTTATTAATCTAGATGGTATCCATATTGGAGAGGATTCGTGTTTTGGAAAAACACAAACAGATCCTCTCCCCCAAATTAATACTGGATCTGGACCCTTCCATGTACCTGAAAGAACATCCTTCCAGTAAACCAAGGGTTTATGTTGTTGGTGTGGATTCCAATGTCTGTCTCCAGCAGAATAACCATCAGAGTCTAAAGTTAAAAAATTTAAGGTAAACAGGGCAACTGCCAATCTGTCTTTAGGACTTTTCCAATTTCCTTCTTTTTGTTTTAATAACATAATTTTCAGTGTGCGGTTTGCTCTTTCAATAATGCCCTGACCCTGAGGATTGTATGGGATGCCTGTTTTATGGGATATGTTGAATTTTGCGCAAAACTGTTTGAAAGATGAGGACGTATATGCGGGGCCATTATCTGTTTTAAAGCATTTTGGGGATGCCCAATGCAGCAAAAGCTTGTAAACAATGAGATGTGACATCTTTAACTTTTTCTCCAGAATGTAAGGAAGCAAAAATCATGCCTGAGCATGTATCTATGGTTACATGAATAAATCGCAATTTTCCAAAGCTTGGCTCATGAGTAACATCCATCTGCCACAAATGATTGGGCATTAATCCTCTAGGGTTAACACCAAAATGAGGATTGGGCAAATGTGTCATACAAGATTTACAATCTTTTACAATTGTTCTGGCTTGCTCTTTTGTAATTTTAAACCTACGTTGCAAGGTGGTGCTGTTGACGTGAAACTGGGAATGAAATAAAGTAGCTTGTTGTAGCGCTGAAAGTATAAATATTGTTTTTGTAAGTTCATCAGCCTTTTGATTACCTTCATGGAGGGGGCCAGGCAAATTAGTATGTGCTCTAATATGGCCTACAAATAGAGGTTCTTTTCTTGCCCACAAAAGTTTTTGTATTTGATAAAACAATTTAAAAGCTGGAGTATGAGGTGCTATTGGTCCTGCTAACTTTAATTTTGGGATGGCTTGTACAATATAGTGGCTATCTGAAAAAATGTTTATGGGCTGGTCTCTAAAATTTTCCAGAGCTCTTACCACAGCTTCCAATTCCACTAGTTGAGCTGATTTGTGTGCAGTTATGTAAGTCATATTTTCTTTTGTAGTGACTATTGCAGCAGTACCATTTGAGGACCCATCTGTAAATACATTAAATGCCTTAGGAATAGGTTGATTTTTTATTACCTGTGGAAATATAATAGGATGATTAATACAAAAAGATAATATAGGAGACTTAGGAAGGTGATTATCAAAATTTGCAGAGGTAGAGCATCTAGCTATAGCCCAGTCATTATCGTTGAAGCATAAATATTCAATCTGTGACGATGAATAGGGAGTAATAATAGTAGCAGGGTGAATGCCAAATATTTTAGTAGAAGTTTTAAGTCCTTGAAGAATAAGTTTAGCCACCATGGAGGTATAAGATTCAATTATACTTTTAGGAGAGACGGGCAAATGTATCCATAATAAAGGCCCTTGTTGCCAAAATACTCCTGTGGGTGTATATTGTGAAGAAATAATAATCAACATCAGCGGTTGAGTTAAATCAAATCTGTCACAATGAGCTCCTTCAATGGCTTTTTCTACTAACTTTAAAGCTTTCCTAGCATCTGGAGTCAGTGTTCGCAGTGAGGATGGATCAGGGTCCCCTCGAAGGATATCAAATAAAGGTTTTACTTGGCCAGTAGTGAGGTTTAGTGTAGGGCGAAGCCAATTAATGTCACCCAGCAGTTTTTGGAAATCATTGAGGGTGGTTAAATGTTCTTTATTTATTAAAATTTTTGGGGGTCTAACAAAAGTATCCATGATTTTAAATCCTAAATATAATATGGGAGATCTAGTTTGAACTTTTTCTTCTGCTATATATAATCCGTATTTTTTTAAATTTTCTACCATGTCACTGAATATATTAAATAAGATTTTTTGATTAGGGTGGGCCAGTAAAATATCATCCATGTAATGTAGACACATGAGGTTTGGATAGTTATTTTTAATGGGTTGGATAGCCTTGTCCACATATATTTGGCATATGGTGGGGCTATTAGCCATTCCCTGTGGTAAAACCTTCCATTGATATCTCTGATCAGGGCCATTATTGTTCATAGAAGGAACTGAAAAAGCAAACCTGGGGGCATCCAGAGGATGTAGGGGAATAGAAAAGAAGCAATCCTTTATATCAAGACTAATAACATGGAAACTTTTTGGAATAGCTACAGGATTCGGAAGTCCAGGTTGAGTAGGGCCCATGACTTGCATGGTTTTATTAATTTGTCTAAGATCATGTAATAATCGCCATTTTCCTGATTTTTTTCTTGATCACAAATATGGGGGAATTCCAGGGAGAGGTGGAAGGTTCTATATGTCCTGCTTCTAATTGTTCCTGAACTAGTAGGTGGGCCGCTTGTAATTTCTCTTTAGATAGGGGCCACTGAGGGACCCACACTGGCTTATCAGAAAGCCATGGTATTTTTAAAATTATTTTCTCAGTGGCCCCGAAGAAAAATGTATTTTTCCTATATGATAATGATTTCTTTTAGGGTTACGCTTACCCTGTACTTTTTGATAATGATTTCTTTCAGGGTTAAGACTACCCTGTATATTTTCACATTTAACACCTGCAGGTTTGGTTGCAAGGTGTATTCCCATTTGTTGTAAAATATCTCTTCCCCATAAAGTAACTGGTAGGTTAGGTAAAACATAAGGCTGAAACGTTCCTTTATGTCCTTCATCATCCTCCCATTTTAAAATTACTGCACTTTTTTCTGGGAGGTTATTATATCCCAAGCCTCTTAAACTGGTTGAAGCTTTTTGCAGAGGCCAGTGTTTGGGCCATTGTCGTAAATTAATGATGGAGGAATCAGCTCCAGTATCTATAAGTCCCTCCATTTCTATTCCTTGGATTCTTATTTTACACATAGGCCTCCTAGTACAGTCTCGAACCCAGCAAGCCATGGGACTCGAATCAGTGGAACAAAATCTTGTATTGTTCCTTTTTGAGGCATACTCATTTTAAATGAATTATGTAAATTTGGAAGGAGAAGCAGCTGAGCAATTTTATCTCCTTGATTAACAGAACTTATACTTTGGGGTGAGCTAAGCATTATTTTTATTTCCCCTTTGTAGTCTGAGTTTATTACACCTGGGGTCACTTGCAAACCTAATAAGCTTTGAGGACTTCGCCCGATAATAAGTCCTACAGTCCCTGAGGGAAGAGGTCCCCTGACTCCTGTGGGAATCAGTTGAACCCCCATTTCAGGTGTTAACACTATTCGGGCGGTGGAACAGAGGTCTAATCCTGCATTTCTTCCTGTTCCTCTGGTGAGGGAGTGGATGGGTAATAGGGGTTGTGTCGGGGAAGCATCTGAATGGATGCTTGAGGATACTCCTCTTCCAATGCCTCGTACATTTGTGGGCCCCGGGGCATTGGGCCCCGTGCCCCGTTTTTTGAATTCCTGAACAAAGGATTTCCATGGATGTCAAATTTTGAATAACATTTATTGGCCCAATGATTTCCCTTTTTACACCTGGGGCAGCAACCTGGAGCACGGTATGAATTTGGTCTTATTTCTCTTTTGGGATTTTGCCTAGAATAGCCTGATTGACTATGATAATTTTTCCTGGAATATCCTGATTGATTATAGTGTCTAGGTTGAGTCCTTGTGAAATTCTGAGGGGCAGCATCTCTAACAGCTGCTGCAATCATATTCCCTGTGACAAAGGCATCATTTATATCTTTACATAGTTGTATATATATGGAAAGATCCTTTTTATTTCTCCATGGCCTGATGGCTTCCTGGCAATATTTATTAGCGTTTTCATATGCTAATTGAACAACTAATGGCATAACTTGATCAACGTCTCCAAAAACTCTACCTGCAGTTCTCAAAAGTCGATCAGCAAATTCAGCATATGGTTCATTAGGTCCTTGAATTACTTTGGACAAGCTACCTTGTAGATCCCCAGGTCCTTGTACAGTTTTCCATGCCTTTAAGGCAGCTGCGTTTATCTGAGCATATACTCCTGGGGTATAATATTTTTGAACCTGTACGTCTGCGAATGGCCCTTCTCCTGTGAGCATTTCTATATTATGGTCTCCAAACCCTGCATCTGCATTTATTTTAGCTGTTTCTATACAAAGTTCTTGAAATTGTGATCGCCAAACCAAGTATTGTCCCCCACTTAATGTTGCTTTACATAGACGTTTCCAGTCTGAGGGGGTTAAGCTAAAGGTGTTAAGGGACTCCAGTATACTCAACGTGAAAGGAGCTTGGGGTCCATATGTCATTACTGCCTCTTTGAGAATTTTTATTGTTTTGAAATCTACTGACTGGTGGCCCCTCTCTCCATTTTCATATTCAAATACTGGCAGTTCCCAACGTATCTGTGAGTTACCCTCGAGAGCACATAAGCGCTCAGAAAGACTTTTTATTTCTATTTCTAGGGTATGCAAACGCCTAGTGATACCCTTCATATTTTCTGTAATAGATTCCACCCATGGGGGAGTGGAGGACATAGGTTCCTCCACTTGATGGTCCCTTATCTTGGTCTTCCTTAATTTCCTTTTGTTCATTTTTTCAGAATCACTTTTACTTAATTCCTCCTCACTACTACTACTCTCATTGGTCCTAACTGACTCAGTAACATCCTGAGTCCCGGATTCAATTGAGAGCATGTATCCTTGAACTATCTCTAATAAATCTTGAATAGCTTTAGCAGCTCGGATCTTTGTCATTTTTGAGCCCGCACTGATACTATCCTTACTGGCCCTAACTGACTCAGCCGAGGCCAAGCTTTCATGATCACTTTCACTTTTTTCCAAATTCTCCTCACTAATAACTGACTCAGCTATATCAAAGAATCCATCAAGAGCCTTGTACACTTGGGTCTTAGTTATTTTCGAACCCATTTTAACCGCTCTGACTAGAGACTCCTGCGAGGTTCCTCAGTTCTTACCTGCCGTGTCGATTCCCCGTCCGGGCCACCACCTGTAGTCGCCTGAAGCGATGGCCGCTTGGAGCAAAGAAGCCGCGGGAAGAAGTTTTGAGACGAACTGGAAACAAACAGCTCTTTATTCTGGCAACTTTTCTCCCTGGCTCTAACTACACCCCGACACGCCGTCCACGCTCCTCTAACCTCCGAAATGGCGCAGACCTCCTCCGCAATCTCGCTCAAGTCCCTCGAGATCTCCGGCCAAGTCTCGCAAGATCCCGGGCCAAGTACGGAAGGCGCCAATGCCCAAACATGTCCAAAGCCAAAGCCCGTAGTCCACCGCAATTTAAGCCATCTCCCCAAACAGGGCTCCTGCAATTATCTTTGCCTCTTTTCATGTCCCACAGAAACAAACACATTGCATATTTTCATGGTTTCCTTACATGTTTTTCTTATAACAACAAAATAATGCCCTACCCCCTTTGCAATACAATTTTTATCTTAGTGTAGTTAAATAACAATTTAAAAAATAACTTATAATTTATTCATTTTGGAACATGATTTTAATTTATTTTCCAAACACCAACTCCCATCCGAGATGCTATGTATTAGTTTCATAAATGCAGTAACATGAAAGCTTTGGCACCGATCTTACTACATAAATGTAGGTCTATAGATATTCATTTTGAGAATATGGGAACTGTCACTGCATTCCAAATGAAATTATCTATCCATCTATATATCTATCTATTTACTTATCTACTTACCTACCTTACCTACTTACCTACTGAAAGCTATTACATGTTGTTTTAGTCAGCCTTGTATCACTGTGATCAAAATATCTAATAAGAACAACTCAGAGGAGGGAAAGTTTATTTTGGTTCACGGTTCAGAGGTCTCAATCCATAGAAGAGCAAGTCCTTTGTTCTGGGCCCTAGGTGAGGCAGCACATCATGGCTGAAGGGTCGGTGGAGGTCAGCTCATGGTGGTCAGGAAGCAGAGAGCATCAGGAGAAAGAAGGGTTCACAGGGAAGGTTCTCCCTTCCAGGGCACAACCCCGGTGACCCTCCGCTTCCAGACATGCCCCACCTGCCTACAGTTGCCACAGAGTTTGCAAATCCAGGAATTTCACCTCTGACTGATCCTGCGGTAACACAGGTAGTTTGGGGAATACTTCGTATCCAGCTCATAACACTTATGATATATTTGAAGAATTGCCCGGTGATTTTTTAAGTACATATTATTTTTTTGAATTTTCACATTTATGACATTCATTTATTTTTCTTTTCTATATTAATTTTACCCTTTCAAAGATGATACCTGCATGGCTCAGGTTTCTACTATTCAAAAGCTTTTCTCTTGTATACAGGAGTCTTTTCATCAGCAATTAAATAAAAAAAAATGTGCTGAAAATTTTTAATCTCCTGCCTCTGGTTACTTGGACTTATTTCATGATATGTCTCTTAGGCAAACACTTCAAAAAAATTTGTAATTTTAATGTTAACTCTTACATTTTCATCCCAAAGATAAGAGTGAACCCATACAAGAAACAGGAAAATTATAACTTGATTCAGTGACTTTCTCTGATTCAGAATGAGATCCACATAATATTTCTGACTATTTTTAAGTTGGCTTTTAGTCAATTTCTTGCTTCCTTATCTTCATCCCCAAAAGGTATTGTTTACCAATGCAATAAAATTAATAAAATATAGTTATGAAAATTTAAAAATTCTATTCATTTAATATTTTAGAAAAATGCTTAGATCATACATTTTCACATTTTACTCTCAGAAATAGTCAGTGATGCTGCTTCCATCCTTCCAGTTAAACCCTTCCAGTGCATTATAATATTGCACAGTCTTTAAAAAATTCTTGACTATTACATACAGCCTTCCTAAGTGGTAGTTTGCTAGCAGCTTCTCATAAAAATGCTTTCATATTTCATAATGACATGCATGCATAAAAATTATTAGATGAGGATATCCAAGTCTCCCCAATCTCTACAAATGGTATTGTTTTGCATACCTTAATGTTCCAAATAAGGAGTCTATTCTTCCAAGCTTGAGGACATTAGGGCACTTTTCACCTCATTTTTCTGAACTTCTATTATTTGACTTCATAGTTAATACTACGTATTTCCACTCTTTGTTGTGGAAATCATATTTACTATGTTTAATTGCAGCTTGTCCTGATTTTCAAAAATGCTTGCAACAAAATATCCCAGCCAACATACTCTTTTTGCAATGGGATGTTAACACTGTTCTCTTTAATTGGGTTTGCAACCAATTAAAGAGAACAATGGCGGCTTTGAAGTGCATATTGATAAGTGTATGACAGAAGTGAAGCTGTGTGACTTAGTACCCTGTATCATAAAGGTGCATGCATGTACACCTTGTTGTGATATCAGCTTTGCATTTTTGTGAACAGAATACCTGATAAGAACCACTTAGAGAAGGAAATGTTATTTTGGGCTCACATTTTCATATGTCTCAGTTCAGAGAAGACTGAATTCATTTCTCTGGGCTCAAGATGAAGCAGGGCACCCAGTGACCCAGCATCTTCAGTCTTGCCCCAATTCCCTAAAGTTACAACCCAGTCTGTCCATTCACACTAGGATGGACTGATTAGATTACAACTCTCACAACCCATTCTCACATCTCAACATTCATGCATTAACACAGGAGTTTGGGGGAAACATCTCATACCCAGACCATTGTTGGCAAAAGCTCATGTTCATCTCACAATGCAAAAGGCATTTAGCTCATCTCCAAGAGTCCCATAGTCTAAAAAGTTCCAGCATTACCCTCAAATCAAGTCCAAAATCTCCCCTGAGACTCCAAGGCAAACTCTTGGCTTTGTGCCCCTGTAATGAACAAGTCATCTTATACATTGTTTTAGTCAACTTTTTGCTATTGTGGGCAAAAGACCTGACAAAACAATTATAGGAGGGAGAGTTTTATAAGGAGCTCGTGGTTTCAGAGGTTGCAGTCCATAGATGGCTGGGTCCATTCTTCAGGGCTCAAGGTGAAGCAGAACATCACGACAGAAAAGTGTGGTGAAGAAATATAGCTAAGATATGGTACCAGGAAGCAGGGAGAGACTAAACTCAGCTCACAAAATATATACCCCAAGCCGGGCATGGTGGCGCACACCTGTAATCCCAGCACTTGGGAGGCTGAGGCAGGAGGATTGTGAGTTCAAAGCCAGCCTCAGCAATGGCGAGGCACTTAGCAACTCAGTGAGACCCTGTATCTAATAAAATACAAAAAAGGGCTGGGGATGTGGCCCAGTGGTCAAGTGCCCCTGAGTTCAATCCCTGGTACAAAAAAAAAAAAAAAAATAAAAATATATATATATATATATATATATATATATATATATATATATGTATGTATGTATATATATAGATAGATACCAAAAAGATGCCTTCAGTGACCCATCTCCTCCAGCCACAACCTGTCTGCTTCTAAAGTCATCACATTAGGGGATTCATACACTGATTACATTAAAAATCTCATAACCCAATCAATGCACCTCTAAATATTCTCACATTGGCTCAGACATGAGCTTTTGGTGGATACCTAATATCTAATCCATACATATATCTCCAATGTACAGTGGCACTTAGTAAATATTCCCCTTCCAAAGGGAAGGAAAAGGTATACAGAATGAAAGGAAGGGACTGAAGCAATAACTAAATCCAACAAATCAAACTTTTTGTTTGTTTGTTTGTTTTTGTAGCTCAATCTTCAATATCTAAGACACATCTTGGTGAGATCTGATATCGAAAGGGCTCTGTCACCCTGCCTTTTAGACCTAGCCGTTTACAGCACACAAGTGCTCTCTATGCACAGCTAGCAGTTTTTCTTGGCAAATGAGCCACTTTACTGGCATTCCATAGTGACCAGAATCTCCATTCTAGCTTTGGAGTCACCTTCACAGCTTCATGCTTTGCCCACTCAGGGGAAATCCACAGGCCTTTCAATGTCGCCACATTTTGCCTGGACTCCCACTGAAATCTCACTAGAAGCCTCCTCCATGGCCCCTTAACTCAGGGTCCTGAAGAACCAGCACCACATGAAGAATACAAAAGTCTGTTGCTAGCTTGAGCAATACTTGTAACCCCTGGAGTTACAACAGCAGTGGCTTCTGATTGCCTGCAAGGTTCAGCATGGTGAAACAATTCCTAGGCCCCCTATGTGAGTAGGATGTCCCACAGTGTCTTCTCAAAGAAATTTTTTTCTTCTATATCCTTGACCCTGAGATGTGTGTGGTCAATATCTGCAATATCTGGAGATACCCTCAAGCCATCCTTCCTATTGTTTATGTGCAAAGCATTTAGCATCTTTTTAATGACTATAACCTCTTTAACAGTCACACTTTCCTTGGTCCCAATTTTAAATGTACTCTTATGGTCAGCAATTTTTAAAATCCTTCAGCTTTTCCTTCTGTTCCTGATTCTCAGAGCAAACCTAGCCAAAAACTGCCAGCAATATCATGACACTGCCTAAATTCTGTGCTGTGTTGAAATTTCCTCCACTAGATTATTTTGCCCATCACCTTTAAATTCAGCCTCATACAAGTTCTGTGGACATGGGCAACATATAAACATGAATATAAAATATGTGGCTTCTAGTCCAATGCCCAAAAGAATACTCGTTTCCCTCTGAAACCTCATGAGCAGAGTCTACATTCTTAGTCAACAATCAGGTCTTTCAAACTCTCATCAGATTCACCCATTAAGCTCTGATAAAAAAATTCTAACATTTCTCTAGCCTGCAGTTTCAATTTTTTTTCAATTATTTCTGCAAAACATTTTCAGACTTCTCAACCACATGCTCAGATTAGTCACAGAAACAAACCCACTTCTCAGTACCAATTACTGTGTCAGTCAACTTTTTGTGGCTGTAACCAAAATAGTTGACAAAAATGATTTAGAGTAGGAAAAGTTTACTTGGAGCTCTGGGTTTCAGATGTGTTAGTCAGTGGACAACCACGTCCACTGCTCTGGCAGCACAGTGAGGCTGCACATGATCCCCGAAGGGCACAGTGGATGAAAGAGCTTTCACCTCATGGTGGCTAGAAAGCAGAGAGAGTGGGGATGATGAACCCTTCCAGGGCACAAGGCACACCCCCAGTGACACACCCATTTTAGCCATGTCTTATCTGCCTATAGTTACCACTCAGTCTGTTCCAACCAGGATGACTAATTAAACTATAGCTCTCCTAATTCAATACTTTTATCTCTGAACACTCCTGCATTCACAGGATTTTTTGAGACAACACCTCATATTCAAACCATTATACTTGTGTCTTCAGCTGTTTTAAGAACCCAGGTAGCTTCCATGCTCTGAAAAGCCATGTACTCATGTGGAAAACCCACATCTAGGTGCTACAGCCTGAGGTTCACATTAATAAACAATGTCAACTACTAAACATGTGAATGAACCATGAACCGGATATCAGAATTAGACAATTTCAGGTCCCGGCCTTCAAGCTGCAGTTCTGCAGTTCTGGTATGACATGGAGAGGGTCAAGGTATTCTCACCAGATCGAGTACTAATTATAGAATCATGAGCAAAATAATTGATATCTTTTAAGTCATTGAATTGTTCATAACAGCACTAGATAACCAGTTATTTTGCAAACACGTATGGTAAACATTAAATGTCTAACTCTTGTATCTTTGTTCATGGCCTTCTTTGTCTAATACTTCATCCAAATTATGTTCAACCTGCAGATCCCAGATTTAAAAAAAAAGAAGAAGAAAAAGAAAAAAAAAACAAAGAAAGAAAAGTTGATTCAAGATATCATGCCTGATTTTTTTAAGACACAGTTTTCTTTCCTTTAATATATATAGTACTTGGTCTGTAAATTTCTCATGGAAAATATAATCTCCTCGGGGCTGGGATTGTGGCTCAGCGGTAGAGCGCTTGCCTAGCACATGCGCGGCCCGGGTTAGATCCTCAGCACCACGTAAACATAAAATGCATTGTGTACAACTAAAGCAAATAAATAAATAAAATATTAAAAATATATATAATCTCCTCAATCACATTATAATTAGTGATTTTTCTTCATATTTGATCATTTTCTATCAGAATTTGAGGCCCTTAAGAACATGAAGCAAGTTGCAAGCAGTAATGACTAAGTAATTTTTTTCAGGTTCGCAAAATACATGACATGATAAAAAAGGAAAGATAATGACTTTCATGAGACGTACTGAATTTATTCTCAATATGCTACACTAATTATGCATTCATATTTGTTTACCTTGTTTTCATAGCCTCAAGGTATCAAAGTATATGTCTATTAAAATACCTAAATCAATTTATTTACACAACATGATAAAAGCACTTCTCTAATTTCTCATAGGTCAAAAATTTGGTATGTGATGAACAATGTGCTTTCCTGGTTGATGATGGTTAGTATATAGAGATGTTTAAAGCTGTTATTTTCATCAAAATGTGTTTCTTATGCTCAGGAACACTGAAGTGACACTATAATTCTACTTTATAAATTTTCCTTATGATAGTAAATCTGTCTGTCAATAAATAAAGTTGGAAAAGAAATCTTACTTAACTGTCTAATTATAAAAGAAATAAAATCAAATTTAATTACTCTGGCTTGTTGTAGAATAAAAGCACAACTCAGAAGCCATTTTGGCAATAAATACATGGTCTAATTAATATTATCAATTAAATCTAAGGGTATTATGCATAGATTAGTTACAAAAATTCAAATGATAAGAGGGGACTGCTTGATATTAATTATATCATGCAAGATTTTTTTTAATTTAGGAGGATTTCTTTGTCAAGGCATTTAATTCTTAGAGGGAAATATACCATTATAAATTAAAATTCAAAATTCAGGTTGGATATAAATTTCTGTTGAATAAAATTGATCTAACACATTAAATTCTTTTTTAAAAAGCAAAATTAATGAAAATGTACAAACCAATCAAGATGTTGCTGTAAGAGAAAGTATCTGCCCTTCAAAGTTTTGCATCTGTCAGTGAGCTATAAATTGGGGAACAGGTTGGAGGAGGAGAGAGGGAGGGAAAAGAGACAGAGAGAGAGGGAGGAAGGGAGGGAGGGAGAGAGAGAGAGATTATGTATGAAATGAATTGAAAATTGAAACAATAAGAAAATCTTAATAGTCAAAAAATAAATAAAATTTATTTAAGCTTTTATTCAAAGGGATGTCAGAAGAAGTCAAACAAGCTTTCTTTTTAGAAATAAAAACAAGTTTGAAGAAATTATAGGAGACTAATGATGAACTTGAAGCCAAACCAATGGAACAATATCATTCCTTCCTAAGTGGCTATGAGTAGTTGAGCCATTTGTTCAATGACACCACCGTAAAGACAGTGTTCAAAGCAGACAAGAAAAAATGGACAGTGAATGTGAGATGTCCTAAGATATTTTTTTAAAAGTAAAAATAAAATTTGATCTTCTAAAATCTGAGTCCGGTCAGATTCTTCAAAGACTTACCCTATTCTCAGAGTTCCTAGACATAAAATAGTGGCTTTGACCTGGATGTCACCTTGCCCAATTTCTTTTCTTTACGCTGTCACTAACATGATTGCTAAAATAGTCTCAAATCACTATTTTGCGTTTGATTATTTTGCTCTTTCTGCCTGGAATATCCTTCCCATGTCTTATTTCATAGCTGTTCCAAGTCATCTAACACCATTGATTTCCAGGTATACATCTGTATATATTCATGTATGTCCCTGCTTCATTTATTCACTTATGCATCTTTTCTCTTCTGGACTATAAACCACGTGATGGCTAGAATCAGATTTCATTCATCTCAACAAACTTAAAAATCAGTTCAAGTGCCTGACAGAAAGGGCTTGATTCTACAAATCTTTTTGGATAAGTCATTTGTGGAGACACACAGGTAGAAGAAAAGAAGAAAGAAGAGAAAGATGAGGTTTCATAATACGGTCAAGACTTCATCAAGTCGTCTTCTTAATGACAATCAGTTTACACATGTAGCAGAAAAATAAAAAGCATTTGTTAAGAAAGATCTCATATAACAGAGAATCTTGACTCATGCTGAACAATATTTTATAAAATTTTAGTAGCAGTATCGATAAAATTTTAAAGTATAGCAGAAGAGAAGATACAAAGTTATCACACAGAAAAAAAATCATTAGAAGACACCAAATAACAGCAAATTAAATAAAAGGAAAGAAGTGTAGGAGTCTCCAAGTTTATTGAGGAAATGGTAGCTCAGAGGTCAAAGTATGTGTTTATAAAGCCTACAATCTTCTTCAAATTCCATCTGCTTCTCAAAACTTTTGTAGGTAAGATTGCCATACGTCATTTTTTAAAAATAACTTAGAGTTTAATAGATGAGTCAAGAAAGAAATTAAAATGACTGGGCCAGGCTGTTCTTAATTACATAATTTTTAAGGTGGGTATTATGCAGTTATCATCCTTTAAAAATACATGCAAAATTGATAAATATATAGTATTCCAGTTTAAACCAAACAAAATGGCATGGACTTACTGAGACTTCCAATATGGCCTATTCAGATACTATCATCTTTGTAATAGCAAAGAATTAATGAGACATTTTGAAAATTAAGCTATACCAGATAAACTGGGGCATAAAATCAATATGCATGGCATTAGAAAGGGAAATATAAAGAAGGGATGATGTTACAGAAGAGCTTAGTATTGAGACAGGGAAGTAAAAGTTCTTGGCACATACTTTGATGCAGAAAGAATGGCAAAAAATAAATCTGAAGCACACAGGATGGTTATTTGACAGTTTTCATTAGACTAAGGAAGGACAAGGCTGAACAAGCAGTTCATTTTGTGAGTTTTCTTTTACATTATTTATGTATGGTTTACACCCACAGTACATGGTTCTACTGAGGGAAACCATTTATGTTCTTATCGAACAATATGTTAACTACTTAGGTGATGAGTTACCTACTCAACAGGAAAGAAGGAAGGACCCAGGTAAGCAATGTAGTCAATCACAGGGAGGTAGAGCTACAGTCTTCACTTAAAAATCAGTGGAAGTAAATTCGTAAGTTCTAAAAGTCTTTCTTAGAAATAGAAACAAGAACATTATGAAAATCTTGTGTCAAAGAAAGCAGCATGACATATGAAAGCTGTGCTCTCACAAAGTTTTGCAGACATACAGGAGAGTGTCCTTACTAACAACAAGAACAACAATAAATAGCAAATTATCTTTAAGAGGCTGTTCATGATTCAAAGACATGAAGAAGCTGAGCATTTGTAGAAAGTGCCTCACATACTGAGATTAGGCTTTCCCGCCAAGATTTCCTTCTGCATGGAACACCATCTGTTCTCTCCCCTGCATCCCCCACTTACCTGTCTGATGCAGGTTTATGTTATAGGCCTTGGGTTAAAGATCTATGTCCTCACGGAGCCCCTGTATTTGGCTAAATTTTCACCTTGCACATTAATTGCTACTGCCATTTTTCTTCCTACCTCCTAAGTTCAGTTTATAGAATTACACGTATTATTTACTTAGTGGTGATCTCTTCACTGATCTTGTGCGATGACCATGATGCTAGAGATGTGTCTCCTTCCGACCCTCTAACTTACTGTGCCAGGTGCATATTAAATACTTAACAAATAATCACAAGTGGATGGATGCATATTTGACTCTCTATATTGCAGTTTGGTGACCATAAAATAAAACTTGGGCATTTAGCACATGAAACTTATCAATGGAATAAAAGAAAATGTCAGAGCAATAAAATATGAGTAATTATCAAGAAAATTTCTAAATTTTCATGGCTTTACATACTACCTTAATATTTACATTTTTAATTACTGAAACAGTATAAATAGTCGGGAAGACTAATTTGATTCAGTATAGAAAAATAACACAACAACTTAAGTACATAGAAGGTCAGTAATTGCAAGTAGTTATTTAAATGTGTATTAAAACTTCATTAAAAACGTATCCCATTTTTTAAACATAACCCCTGTGATATCTATTTCTGTAATATTTCTACTACATACATATATTTCATGTAGTTTTTAAAGGGAAAAGCGTTGCACAACTTCAGTGTGGATTAGTCATTTTATATACATGTTTATTTGATTTAATTTGATTAGTTCCTTAATCGATGCATTTATACATCTGCTGTTTATTGAGCACCTGCTTCATGCAAAATGCTGTGTTGTATACTAAGAATGAGTGATAGACAGTCTTTTATTGCAGGTGGACTTATGGTTGCACTTAGGAAAACATTTTTTAGGGAAAAAATGATTTTAAGTAGAAGTTGGAATGGAACCTGAAAGTTTTGAAAAGGAGAAATCATGCAAATCTTTTAAATCATGCTTGGAAATTTTCAAATTTGTCAAAATGAAATATTTACAAGCATAGAGATTACATGATTTGATTTTTGATCTGTAGATAACTTTAATTAATGTGCATTTTAAGGCAAAAACACCAGAAATAGGCAAAATAAAAACTTTTGTAAAGCCCTGGAAACTAAACCAGCAAAATATAATGGAGACATGAAACAAGACAATGTGAAAGAAAAGGACAGCAATTAAAAAGTAACATAATCTGTGGACAGGTGATGTCAGCAGAAACTCAGTTATGCATTTATCCAGTGTTTTTTTGTTAAAAGCTTACAAATACACATGATATTCCTCCTGTCTTTAGAATAGCATGATAAATAACAAAGAAAGTACTTGTCCTTGGTAAAATTATGTTACAACAGACAGAGACAAGTAATAGACTGAGGAATAAGTACCTAAAGAGATCATATAATTCCAGATATTTATAACTTCTTTGAAAAAGATTAAGTAGGTAATTGAGATGGAGTATGAGTGAGAGTTAAAAATAAAAAATGAAAGTTCAAAAAGAATCAGTAGTACAAAGTTCATATACATTGACACATTGCACATAAACATTTAAATATAGAAATTAAATAGTCAAATAAATATATGTCTCATTTGGAGGATAGGTTAGGATTGATGATATGTATTTGTATGTTATTTTCTTGTAGATGTATTTAAAACTATGAGAAACATAGGCTATGAAAAGATTATAGAGATACAAGAAAACTTGAAACATTACAAAATATGGGCATTGAAAACCTATTGCACAAACTTATCTGGAAACACATACAAAAATATTCGTCAAATATCACCCAAACAAGAAAACAATGTAAATTTCCATTGTTTCGATCACTATTGCTGCATCACACATTCACACAAAACCCAGTAGCTTAAAACAAAAGACTTTTTGCTACACCGTATTATTTTGTGAACAGTCATTCAAACAAAGCTCAGATTGGTGATTCACATTTTCCCAGATGTTCCTCAGATGGTGGAATATCTGGTCCTCAGGATGTCTGCACTACAATATTCTAATGGGGTAAATGGGATGCCTGGGCTCAGCTGGTGTAGACAGAGCACCTGCATGATGCAGGTGGGTATTGTGGTTTGGATGGTGTCTGTTGTGGTTTGGATCTGGAATTCTCTTCACGATCTCATGTGTTGAAGGCTTGGTCCCCAGTAGAGCAATGTCCAGAGGTAGGGCTCTAGCAATGGAGCCAGCCAACCACGATCTGAGACTTCTAAAAACCTGGGCCAAAATAAACCTCTCTTTCCCCAAGTTGTTTGTGTCAGGCATTTAAACTAACACAATGAATGGTCTCAAAGTGTTGTTCAAACTTCTTATATGTGGGCCAGGACTCTGAGAGAAAGGGTTCAATTAGAAAAGTTGAAAGCTGCATGACTTTGTACAATGTTACTTCAAAAATAGTTCTTCCTTACCCTGAAGATTGAAACTATCACAAACCTGCTCACATTCAAAATCAGGTGGGCACTGACTATACATCTTGATGGGAAAATTATTTAAAAATATGACTACAGGCCTACCCCAAAGTATATCCCTGACCATAGCTTTCAACTATTCACAAGTGCATAACAAAATCATCACTGTCCCAAACCCTCAGAAGTCATATCCCATTAAGGCATAAGGCTGAGATTTGAGGTTTTGAATCTCTTCATCCAAATAAGATCTAGGTGCAGATGAGGGTCCTCCCAATCAGATCCTCAAACCCAATGAACTTTAGTCCTAAAGGGGCAAGTTATCTAATTTGAGCACATCTAAAAACTATGACGTACGAGCATAGGGTAATCTCAATAGAGCCTCCCCCTAAAAATAGAAGAAGAGGGGGTGCACAGAGATTCCTGGTTCATAGCAGTCCTGAAAAATGGCTGAGTACATGTTGCCAGACCCTGAAAAAAGGACTCAGACTCACTTCCTGGAAATGAATTTTCATGGCTCTTGACCTTTCTCTCTGGGAAATTCATGTTGGGTACTGTGTCCTTTATCCTGACCACTGTTAAGTCAGAGGCTGTGTTTTCAGCTGAGCTTTCTTAAACTGCCGCTGTCCATAGAAGTATGAAAGTGTAAATATCATCTCCATCCTTTTCAGCATAAACTATTTTAATACATGTAAAACTCATGGGAGTTTTCTATATCCAGTTATAACCTATTCCACTAAATGAGGATAGATCCATAAATCTCTTTAAGATATGTTTTTCTGTATCATGGGCATTTTACAAAATTACAGGGGAAAACCACCTGTAAGGTTTTTAGAAGTCCTTTCATTTAACAGATAGGTTCTATGGGGCATATCTGAAGATCCTTATAAGGTTGTTCTCTATATGGAAGGGTCTATGAAGTATCAGTTTAAATCTTCCTAAGGTCTTAAAAAACCGTTTATAGTGATCATTTTTTTCCTGTGACTTTGACTGTTTTTGAGAACCCTTTTCTGGCTGGAATAATTGTACTTGCCTTTTAACATTTCACCAATATTCTGTTTAAAAAGTAAAGTTAGAACTGGGCATGCTGGTCCATGCTTATAATCCTAGCAGCTCAGGAGGCTGAGGCAGGAAGATCACAAGTACAAAGCCAGCCTCAACAAGTTAGTAAGGCCATAAGGAACTTTGTGAGACCCTGTCTAAAAATAAAATATAAAAAGGGCTAAGGATGTGGCTCAGTGGTTAAGGGCCCCTGGATTCAACTCTAGATACCAAAAACAAAACAAAAAACCAACAACAAAAAACCCCAACGTTAGCTCTTTCATCCATCCATCTCTTTTTTGATGATAAGCAATTGGAAGAAGGCAAGTGTCAGCTTCAGCACTCAGTCCAGGTTCTAGTCCTAGACTTAGATCATCGCGTTCATATGGAATATTTTTTTTTTATCTTCCACTATTACATAATAAGACCTCCCTCTACCCTCCAATGCTTTTGCTCCTTGCTTTATTACAGATTCCCAATGGGTCCTGACTGACACCTAGTTCCATAACAAATGCCCTACATTTTAGCATTTTTGTTCTAGTATCATTTCACTTGTAGATGCAAAATTTTGTTCCATTTACTTTTTGTCATGAGTCACATGATTCTGAAATTAGTTGCATAAAACATAACTTTGTTGACCAAGTTATTTGGGTATGAGATACTTTAGCAAGACTTCAACAAATAATCTTTTTCCATCCCACATTAATAGAGGGCATCTGTGACATTCAGCTGGTGGAGGAGCTGGTCTAGAGCATTCAATATGTATTTACTCATGTACTTAGTCCCGTGATGGAGATTATGGAAGACTTGGGACAGTTGACCAGTGTCTGTTGATTTATTTTTCATCCTGGTATCTGCAGGTGAGTTGGACTTCTTAAATAGTTTTTTTTTTTTCCCCATGTGTAAACATAAATTTTAATTTTCAGAGGAAGTACACAGGAATTTGATTGCCAGGTATATATTAATTGTACATTTAACTCTAAGGAAATGCCAAAGTTGTTTTTCAGAGTAAGAATTCTACTTTCTGTGCATTCTCACAAATACTTGTTATTATCAATTTGTTAATATATATGTATCTATTTTAGTAAATATGTATTGGTGTGTCATGATGGTTTTAATTTGTATTTTTCCAAAGTGTAATGATGTTAAGCATCTATTCGGGCTCCCTCTTTTAAAATCCACATATTCATATATATTCTTTGGTGAAGTGTTCAAATCAAATCGTTTGCACATAGTTTTTAAACTTGATTGTTTGTTTCTTTAATAAAAGTAAAAGTTCAACTGAGCAAGGAAGAAGTCTGGTCTCATATTACCTAATCTTGAAAGTAACAGGACATCATTTCTGTGAGACATTATCTACCAAAGAACACATAAACTTCCATTGGTGAAGGGGAGAGAACATAGATTTTTATCTCTTATGAGAGGGGTGCCAAATAATTTGCATCTTTTGACATTTTATCTTTCATCAACAGGACAGTGGATACATTAAACCTTGCTATGTTCATACAAAGGTGCATTCAAACAATAGCAAAAATAAATAGCCTCAATTAAGTATTATCATGGATTAATCTCATTATACAATTTTGAGTAATAGACAAAACTGAAGAATATTACTTATAAGATGATTAATTTTATATGGATTCCAAAGCTAACAAAACAACTATATTAGTGAATCATATAAAGATTGAAATAAAATTGAGGATATTGGTTGCTCTTAATCTAGAAAGAGACTGTGTGCATTAGGAAGACCCAACAGTCACTTGTATAATACTGAGAAGTTTCAGCCAGATCTTGGGAGCATCCTTTTGTTTTCTTGAAACTGATCATACACTTTGATGTTTTAAAAGATATTCTATGCTTGAAATAAAAAAATAAAGTGAATAATAGGAGTGAAGGGGAACAGAAGAACTCTGAGGAAAAAAAAAAAAAACTTGAGAAATTTAATTCTTAAGGGAAATAGAAAGAAGATGCAGTTGCTAGAAAAGACCAAGAGTAAATAGAAATTTTATGTTTCTTATTTGGAAAACAAGACAGCAAGTAAAGGATCCAGGAGAGAGTCAATAAGAAAGACATAAGAAAAGAGAGATTGCCAAAAGAAGTGTCTCTGCAGTGATGAGTGAGAAAAGGGATCAGAGATCAAGGACCATGTCTTGCATACGTTAGGAAGAGAGACCTCAACAAAATAATATTAAAAAAATGAGAATCTGTATTCAAATGCAGGTAGATGTCCAAAGACAGTATACGGACTATGTGGATAATTGTTATTGCAATAGGCACATTAGGCTAAGCTATTCATTCAAAATTCATCAGGATACCATTTACTGATTTTCAAAGAGAAATAGAGCCTCTAAGAAACCTGGACAATAGCATGCTACCTAGAGATTCTGTACTATTTCTGTAGGGAAATCAGATGAGGGTCTTAGTTTTAGTTAAAAAAAAATCAACAACAACACTTGTTGCTTATGAATTAGAATATGGGGATTTAATCAGATAATTTTAATTGCTAGTGACATTAAACTAAGATTGCCATTCATTTGTTCCCATCATTATTGATAATTCTCCCAAAGAGACTAGATGGTTATGTTACTGAGGACATTGCTGAATGAACACTGATAAAATTCTCTGAATTTCATTGACATAAATTTAAGGGCAAAAATGGTTTCTAATTCTATCTCTGAAAATAGCTATCAGAGTTTGATTTAGAATAGCTGCTACTTGTACAGTCTAGTAAAGATTTTAAAATGTGGTTATGACTTGAAATAGATAATATTGTTCTCAGTACACTTTTATCGACAAATTCATAGCTCATTCTCAAACACCTTGAGTCAAACATGCATACAGAGAGAGCTCACTAATGCAGCCTTTCTGCTGTCATCATTCCTGCTGCTTCCCTTCTCGCTTGGGATATTTTATACTCTCCATTTCCATCAAATGGAAGCAAACTAGATTAAACAGATTTATCAATCTTAGGATACCTGGTAGTAGTCAATAGCAATACTTTCATTTTCTAGCTTACATTTAAAGCACAAATAGAGCAAATTACTGGATAAACATATAAAACGTACTCCATATTTTGTGTGATGGATTTAAAAGCTTTTTGAAAATAAATATTAATATTAGGTAAGCATTTCCACGCAGTTTATAGTACAATTTATATTTAAGAACTTTAGGGAACCAATTCATAGAAATGGAAGAAGGGGACATAAAGTAGAAAGCTAAATAAATTATACACAAATGGTAGAAAAGCTTCTGAAGATGTGAAGTAGCATTGCCATTCAGATTTAGTGCTTTCTTTGTCAGGGTATATAAATCGTGCCTCTAATAAGTTGACTGTATACTGGAGTCACTTTAGGCCATCTTTGCTCTGAAGCTAGAAAAGTTGTTTAAGACTTTGAAACATAAGGTGCATAAAGAGCACTCTAAGTCAAGGAAGTAGTCAAAGAAATTGATCAGAAATGTAGTTTTCCCAGCCTATTATTCTAGCTGCTGGCAACTAGATGGTTCTAAGTGTAAATCAAAACACTTACAAGCTACATGTCCACGCTGTAGGTGCGCACACAGCTTGGCCATCAAGTCTCATTTCACTCTTCCTTTGAATGAAATGATTGATTGATTGCTCACAGCTTGCATGACTCTGTGCTGCCCCAGATCCATCTCTGCCCTGCCACTCTCCACACAGAGTTTGCATCATTGACTTTCTGCCAGCCATCTTGCTGCCAGGACACTGAGTGACATTTAATGATCTTTCAACGTGACAATGTCACATTCATCACTCTTTATCACTCCTGACAGACCCAAATTCAAATGCAATCATGAAATGGAGACTGACTTCAATCAAAACTCTGATATACTTCTGAATTGACGCCTTTCAACACAAGTTGATGAAATATGTGGAAGAGAAAACAACCTGTTGCTTGAGCAGTAATTAAAAAATACCATCTCTAAGACAGTCCAGAGAAATCAAGGATGAGGGTGTAGTTCCTATAAAAACCTTCAAGATGTAAATTATATGATCTCAACCGACTTTTCAGTTAACATCAAATATTTATATGAACTTGGAGAACATAACTCACTTTTAATGTACTATTCAGCTTTATGAAACAAGTATGATAATATACATATGTACTTTTTATAGAGTTATTGAGTGAAGAGGACCCTCACAAGTTGTAATGATCATTTAGAATAAAAATTTAAAAAACAGCATAATTGCACAAAATTGTTATAAAGGCTCTCTTCTTCTGAATCATCTTAGGCATTATCACATTACACATGATTATTTTTTTTTCTGAACCAAATACCTTTCCAAGGCATGGACTTTGCCAATACCACAGACACAAGTCTACATTCATGGTGAAATGTCACTGAAATTTGGGTCCTATAATATTGACTATATATCCTGATACTGTTTAACATGCAGTTGTTAGAATGCACACAAAGACAAGAAATGTGTACCAGAAATTCCAATTTTTGGAACCCCCTTAGCCATTCTAAATAGCTTAAAATAAAAGAATTGCTATGATTCTTTATCATAAACTAAGATTTTTTTTGTTAAAATGTTATTACTTAAAAAATCTTTTTATTAAACTATTCAGTTTTTACTTTTCAGTTAATTCCATATGTAATTGCTAGTACACACACACACACACACACACACACACACTCACTTGCATGCATGCACATGCACTCAAACATGCTTGTGTTGCTGGGGAGTCAACCCAGGGCTTCACACACACTAGGAAAATGGTCCAATACTGAGCTACATCCTCAAGCCTCAGTTACCAAAAGGTGGGGGTTGGTCTTCCCAAATAGAATTTTGATACTCTCCTAAACTTCATGAGGTTAGGGACAAAGGCTTCTCCTATGTACTTTTATATCCACAAAGCCCAATGGCAAGTAAATAATTGTAGAATTTAATTGAATAGATATATCTTAAAACTTCTTTATTAATTTCAGAATGAATGACAGCAGGTTTTCTAAGTCACAATAACTAGAAAATCCTTTGTTATTATTTCATGAGCTCACTAGAGTATTTCTCTAAATAAATGCTTCTTTAATATAATCTCACTTTGTCTTTGATCTAAGACAATTTCTACATTCTGCCCTACATTTTAATAACTGGAGTGCATGTCTGGTCTTTAGCTGTAGCTGCCAAGCAGTTTGAGAATGGAGCCCTTAGGTGTGTATTCAAGACAGGATCTAGCACGGAACTTATCACATTGTATGTGTTCAGTTAATATTTGAGTGAAGCCCATGTTTTAATAGCATTTGCCTCAAGAATACTGCAGAAGTTGCAGGGTACTGTACTCCTTAGAGGGGATTCTGGTGGTGCCCCCCAAGTTCCCCATCACTGGTCTTTATCCTATTAATGTTGCCTTTTAACAACTCACAGCAGTTCCTTTTTCAGAAAATTGTCTTCAGGCAAAGGGAGCCACTCTACTCAGGGGACCCCTCCTACTCCTGCTACACAAGGGCAGATGGGGTATACGATAAGTCTAACTCTGTAGAGCCATTTGTGTCTAGACTGTCTCTTTGGGTTCACACCAAAGTCAGCTGAAACCATGCTCTTGCTTTCCTGTTCTTTACATCCCTAATCTGCGTCTCATGTTAAACTTCTCTTAAGAGTGCTCCCCAGTAAATCACTTGAATAGGAATTACTCTCTCACATTATCATTAGAGAGCCTAATGTAAGTTGCTACGGTGAGTGGCCCAGGAAGCTGATTCAGAACCTGGATTCCAATCACTGGCAGGATGAACATAAGGAGTCCCCTAGTCCCTGGTGGTAGCAAAGTAACTGAAGTCCCTTGAAACACAGCAATATGATTTAAAAAGAATGTTACTTGTTCAAGTTAGGATGGGATTCATGTGCCCGACTCAGGAATTTGAGAATTATGGGAGAAATAGCAACTTGTGACTATTTCTCTTCATGGCTGATTCACTTAGGAAGTGGAAGTAATAAGTTTAAATAACCAAATGACCAATGTAAACCAACTGTGAGAGTCACAGGGCCTTGTGAGCAGTATTGAAGTTTCTGGACTCTCCTATTACAGTTAGAAAACAGACATGGTTGTGTGTGAGGCCCAGCACTTAATTCTGAGAGCAACCAACCCTCAAAACTTGGACTTTAGAAGTTTTGGACTTTAAAATCAGGGTTTTGTCCAGGAAGGGGCAGGGGACTCGGACTTAGAATGAGAACATTTCAATAGATGTGCTTGGTCCTCTTGGTAATCTTGAAACCTCTCTCTCCTGCACTGTCAGGATCTTCACAGGTGGTCACCCTCCCTGGTTAGGAGACAGGTTATAAGAAAAGGTGGAGCACTCAAGTGAGACAATGCATCATAAAAATGCTTTCCCTCTGCAGGGTATGTCCCCACTCCTCTGTCTTTGATAAAGTAACTCAAATCTCCTGGGAGCGTGCCAGGAGTACAAATGGATAAGAGGGGACTTGTGTCAGTGGTGCTGGTAACTGGCCGTCACGTCCTGGTGAGCATGCCCGAGAATGGATCCAGTGGGAGCCAGAACAAGAAAGGTGCACTATGACATCGTGTAGGAAAGTTTGCAAACCTACAGGCTCTAAGGCACTGTCAAGGACCCCAGTGACAGTTGTAGTGTGCTGTTGATTGATCTGAGGAGCTTAGAAATACAGATAAAAGTGACAGTCCACAATGACTATAGCAGAGATGTCAGAACCACCATAGCAAAGAGTGGCAGGATAGGTCAAAAGAGGCAAAGGTTCAGCTTTAAGACACCTAGTGTTTGACTTGGTGACTCTAGACCATAAAAGTTAATTGGATACGTAAACTTTACTAAGAGAGTAGGTCTCATCCTTGCACAAATAATAACTATGTAGGGTGGCAAATATGTTAACGACCTTATTTGTGATAGTCATGACATGAGGTATACACAGATCTAAACATCATGATATGCACCCTAACTACATGTGATTTTTTGTCAATCTCAAAAAAATCTGGAAAATGAAAGGAAATTAGCACAAAAAAAATTTAAAAAAAATCTCAAAGAAATAGACAAGTTATATTAAGTCTATTATATGAAATGAGAAAAACTACCTTACAACACATGTTTAGTGGGGGTCAGGTGACAACGTTTCCAGTCTCCAAAGATATGGAAAATACAATTAGAAAAAGAAGTTCCAGAGGCACAGGAGTGGCTGTTCCATGAGGCTGAAACAAGCAGTGAAAGTTGGTGTTTTAGATCTGCCCTCCTGGTAATAATAAGGATGCTAGGATTCCAGAAAAGCAGAGGCCAGCAGTCAGGACCGAACAATGAGGAAGTGTGATGGTATTACACGCAAGGTTGGAATGTCAATGATCAATAGAAATCTACAGAGACTGCCCAAAGCGGTTGGTATCTGAAGGAAGCAAAATTAGCACCTCTTAATATGTCACTAGAAGATTATAAATGGAACGTCTGAAGCCAACCCTTTGCCCATTTTCCAGACCAAAGCCAATATGGAGAGTTCCCACCCCCACGTGGAAGGAACTTGTAATATCAGATCCTGAGTAGCAGAAATGATCCCCCAATCATTTCAAGAAACTTGTGGCTATTCCCTGAGAAGCTACTCACTGTGGAAAGTGGACCCAAGGAGTTTTGAGAATTTCTGCCAAGACAACACACAGGAGGATCAGAAAATTGTTGAAGTTTTAGTCCAAATTGGTCTCAAATATGTCCATTGTGTCCCTGGGCCCACCCAGCAGTGATTTCTTCAAATTTCATATGAATGATTTAAATGGATGTTCTTTAATTTTTATATCAAACCTGTCATGGGATGAAAGCCAATATAGTTGGAAAAATCATGCAGAAATATTTGAGACTGCCACTACCAAGATAATAAACATAAAGCAATTGTAACCCAAAGGATGGCAACAGTTGGTGCCACACTTATTTTTTTTTTTTTTTTTTTTTTGCTACTGGGGATTGAACTCAGGGGCACTCGACCACTGGGCAACATCCCCAGCCCTATTTTTGTATTTTTGTATCTCATTAGAGACAGGGTCTCACTGAGTTGCTAAGTGCCTCGCCATTGCTGAGACTGGCTTTGAACTCACGATCCTCCTGCCTCAGCCTCCCAAGTGCTGGGATTATAGGCATGCACTACCATGCCTGGCTAAGATTTAAAGTATGAATTTAATTCATAAGTTTAGTTCCTGGAAAACTATATACATCATGCGAGACACTAGGGAACTCCTACAAATTAATCAATCAGTACCTGCTTTGCATACAATTTGTAACTCTGGACATTGGCTTTGCCTAGTGAAAATATGTTTCAATAATAAAAGAAAAAAAAAGAGGAAAAGGAAGGAAAAAATATAAACATATGTGGAAGCTAGAAGAATTTTTCACTAGCAGCCAACAATAAGAAAAGTAAAAGGAAGTATTCCATGCAGAAGAAATGATGTCAGCTCTAATAAGGTATAAAGAGCATCAGAAATAATAACATGGGTAAGTATATAGCATATTTTCTTTGTTTATATTTAGAAGACAATATTCTGTGTCAAAAAACAGCACAATTATCATGAGGAAGTACAATGCTGCTATATGTTGGGGTCAGGGAATGATATATTTGGACTCCAGTGATCCCTTAGGTATCTCTTGGTAAACAGATTCTACTTTCAACTACAAATGGCTCACACAGGGACAGTGACCTACACCTGTGCTCATGGAAGTGATGAGTAATTTTATACTTCTTGATGATATGATGGGATAAATGATATGTACCTCTGATTGTCAAAGAAATTATAAAAATTTTTAAATAAAAATTTGAGCATAAATAGCTAATATCATTTGTATACTAGAATTTAAGATCCCCTGAATTTATTGTTATAGAATATATATGAAAAGTTTTAACCAGTTGATGATCTTTTTATTGTAGGTTTACATAGAACTGTGATGTGGTAATAATTCTGCAAATATATTATTGGTGGATATTTTATTCTGGCATTAACAAAACCTCAGGAAGTCAACATGACTACCTAATGGTTTTAAGGAACAAATCTGAACGTTTTCTGAAGCCGGGTACTATATAACAGCAAGAACACCAAACTTAGCATATGAATCCAATGATATAGATTTGTCCAAGGACTCTTGCTGTGAAAAGTAATTGAAAATATTGTCAATTCTCTCACTTTCACAAGACATGTCACTTCAGACAAACCTTCAATATTTTCACAGTTGCTGATTCATTCTTTGTTCTATTCATTTAATGTGAGAACTTTGCAAACAATTTTTTTTTTCATATACTGAATCACTTTTCATTTGAATCAATACTTCCTTTAATTGGTACACACAAAAATAATTGTGTATGATCATATGCCAAAATATCACCAAGTAGATAATAGTAGGATTATTATGAAGATATCTTATATGATATGTTTAAAAACTGAGTTTGAATACAGAATTCACCACACACTCTAGGCAAAGGTAAAAAATATTTGAATCAATTTATTACTTGTCAATATATATTTGACTTTTCTGTCTACACACACACACACACACACACACACACACACTTCTAATTATTTTCATCTTTTGTTTTAAAAAATAAGGACAGTAGATGTAAAATACAAGCTTTTACTAGTGAATTGAAATAGTACCAAGGATAGAATTTTATTTTAAATATGTAAAATTCAAGCTTTTACTAGTGAATTTTGTAGTACCAAGGATGGAATTTTATTTTAATTTATTATTTTATTTTAAGTATGTATTTTATTTTAAATAATTTTATTTTAAATATGTAAAATACAAGCTTTTACTAGTGAATTTTGTAGTACCAAGGATAGAATTTTATTTTAATTTATTTTGACTCTGTCTTATCAGTGGTGCTTACAGTTAATCTAACAACTCATACCATATTCCTCACATAAAATTCACAAAAACTGGGATGCCTCTTCTTTACTTTTTCTTGGATCGAGGACATAAAGAATGGAACCAACCCCACAAATTAAAAATAATAAGTTGTTTTTAATAAGTACTTCTATCTATAGTAAGCCTGAAGTTTCATTTGGTTGACAAACATTTAAATATATTTAATAAATTATGTGTAAGACATTTATTTAAAAAATTAATGGGAGCTTGAATGAAAATGCAAATTGTGCTTGGGGGATTCTTGTGATCATTCAAGCAGGAGATACTAATGACTGGTCTTGCTTGACTTATGCTCAGAGTTAGAATTACATTACTACATGGTGCATGTTGCATCTGTAGGATGGGTGCTTCCTCTTTTCCCTAATCATATCTTCCTTGATTTTCTCCAACAGTTGTTTTTTTTTTTTTTTATTTTATTATCTTTATAATCTGATAGTCATCTCAAAACAACCTGAATGAATATCACTACTATTCCTAAATATAAATGAATTCTAACTGAACCTAGACAAAAATCCAAACTACTTTTCATTGCCTACAAGACCTTCCAAATTCCACCAATCCAGTCTTCCAATATCAAGTATTTCCCAC
This sequence comes from Tamias sibiricus, assembly GCA_025594165.1. Classification (NCBI taxonomy): domain Eukaryota; kingdom Metazoa; phylum Chordata; class Mammalia; order Rodentia; family Sciuridae; genus Tamias; species Tamias sibiricus. The sequence continues at coordinate 20,139,321 of CM046671.1, forward strand.
AGTACTGTTTTATCCCTTGGCTGTTTTGAACTTTTCTGAGGTACCTAAACATACTGGCTCAAATCCTTTACATTTTATTTATTTTGTAGCCGGGCTTATTTTCTTCCATATGTTTGTGTGTTTGTGTGTCTGACTCCTTAAGATTCAACACAATTAAAATATGCCTTTTCCCACTTCCAGTCACCCTTTATTATCCTTGTTCACTTTTGATAACAACTATAACTACTTTAAATAATGTTAGTTATTGATGCTGTGTTATAAATACATATACAGGTACATGTTATATATACATATATGTGCAGTCTATTTTTTATACCATCTCCATAGCATTTATAATGTCCATCAAGTAACAGGGACTCAACAAATATTTCTGAATGATGTCATACATCTGTGAAGTAGGAGTTGTCTTCAAAATGAAGAAATAATCAGGAAAGTACATGAAAAATTCAGGATGAGTGTTGATGTAATGACAAATTGTTTATTCTGACCAATAAATAACATACTGAAATAAGGACAGTTTAAATTACTCAAAAATTTATATACTCAATCTTTCAGACATTTTTCACTTAAAAATTTGGTAGTAGCTAGGTGTAGTTACCCACACCTATAATCCCAGTGACTCTGGAGGCTGAAAAAGGAGGATTGCAAGTTTCAGAACAGCTTCAGCAATTTAGTAAGACCTTAAGCAACTTAGTGAAATCTTGTCTTAAAGTAAAAAGTAAAAAGAGCAGGGGATGTGGCTCAGTGGTAAATAATTCTTGGGTTTAGTCCCCATACCCCCCAAACTATTTGGGAACAATTTTTACATATTGGCAAAAGTCATCTGAAGATTTTTAGCACTTTCACATTCTTAAAATTTTAAGTATTTTCAAGTATTCAAAACTGATCATTGAGTTTTAGTAAATGTTGAGGCAGGATAAACAATGGTTCCCTAAATTTGTCAGTATCCTAAGGCCCAGGAACTTTGAGTATATCAACTTATTCAGCAAAGGGAATTTTGAGTACACGATTAAGGATCCTGAGACAAGGAAGTTAACCTGGATTATTTTCCTGGATTGTTCTGCAATTTCAAGGGTCCTTACAGAAAGGATGCAGGAAAACAAAGTCAGAGCAGGAAGTGTGGCAATGAAAGTAGATAGAAGAAGATTTACAGATGCTGAACTAGCTATGAGGGTAGAGGAAGGAGCTGCAAGCTGGAAAGGACCAGGGAAGGGCTGTCACTTCTTGAGAACACATCAGGTGTGTCAAGCCTGCAAACCTTTGCCTTCAGTCCAGTGAGACCCATAGTAGATTTCTGATATCTAGAACTTAAATAAGAGTTTTGTTGTTTAAGCCACAAATCTGTGGTAATCAGTTGCAGCCAGAAGAGAAAACTGTTGTAGATACTATTGTGGAAGAAATAAACAGGTGAGTTCACAAAAGTATAAGCATACATTTTTTTTTTTCCTAAATAAATTTAGATTCAGGGGGCATCCAAGATGGTGGACCAGAGGGAAGTACCATTCTGTGTCACTCTGTGAACTGAGACTCAAATAGTGAGAATGCTGCTTCTTTGCGAGCGATATCCCTGCTCCCCCCGCAGGAGTCACAGTCATCATGCCTGTCCAGGGATCCAAGCCACAGCGTTGGGGGTGTGTCTCCCAGCTACTTGCTTGCACGGGACCGCTGCCAAGTGGAACCACCTGCATGGGCACCAATGTGGAATGTTCAGCCACCCACCGGTACAGAGATTGCAAATGTCTGGGACAACTGGCAACTTCCCATGTGCAGGCACTCCAGCCCTGGCTCCTTGTGGAACCCCATCTGCCAACATGGGGCTCCCCCAGTCACGCCATCATCCTGGAACTCTGCAGCAGCTGAGATAGTCCCCTAGGAGTCGTCGCCTGCTTGCACCCAAGGACTTCACAAGGCTCTGAAGTCAACCCACAGCCACACACCACATTCCACAGAGCTCATCCCCAAACCCAGCTTCTGGGGCCATCACCCGGCTCCCACCACCTGACCAAACACCATGTCGTGGAAAATGGGTGCCTCCATTTTGGGTCACCTTCAGCACCATTTTGCAGTGGGGGCTACTCTCAGCTTGGAACTCCAGCTGACCAGGTACACAGTTTGCAGCTCACCCCTCTTACCAGCAGCCGCTACACCATCACAGTGACTCTGTGGTTACCTTCACCACCTGGAAGGCAGATAAATCAGCTGACAACAAATGACACCACCTATTGGATGTGAAGGGAAGCAGGAAATCTTTGTTCAAGACTTTCCCCTCCCCCCTTTTTTTCTTCTCCCTCTCTATTCTCCAGCCCTCACATCCCCAACCTATGTGAAACCAAGTAGTTTGCATGAATTAGGATTTTGATGACTGGGACATCTAAATAGTATATCAAAGCTGTTTGTATATTATTTTTTTTTCTTTTTTTCCTTTCTTTTTAAAATTTCTGTCCACCATTTTCTTTCATTTTTGACATTTTAAAAATTTTTCTTAATATATTTGTGTGTTTGTCTTATGTACTCCACTGTCTTCTCACTTATACACCCACAATCACTTCCTCTCTCTTCTCCTGTTACTAATCTATCTATTTAGATTTCTCTTTCACACTTCCTAAGAAGTAATAATTCAATATCCTAACCTCTTACCCCCTCAGCTTACATTCGTTGTCCAACATCAGAAACTATAAACACTTTTACAAATCTACTGAGCAGATTGTAGATTATAATTGAATTCACCATTTCTGTACATTGTGACCAAACTGTAAATATCTTAATAGCAAATATCTGGTTTTAGGGTGTACATTGTTCATATTGGGATCTGTTAACATTGTCCTACAGGAGCACTATAAGCCTATAGGGCAAAAGCAACAACGCCACAGATCCACAATGCTAGAAGAGAAGACACACAAGCAATATGAAAAGACAAGGGAAGAAAGTGCCCCAAGCAAATCAAGATACCACATTATTAGCATCCTTGGCCAGCACAGCAGATGAAAGGACAGAGAAGGAGATCAGGATGTACATAATTAAAATGTTCTGCAAATTAAAGGATGATATAAGAGAGCAAATACAGGCAGTAAAAGATCATTTTGACAAAGAGCTACATAAACAAATACAGGAAGCAAAAGGTGACTTCAATAGGGAGATAGAGGTTCTTAAAAAGAAATTAAACAGAAACCTTGGAAAATAAAAAAAAGCAATAAATCAAATTCAAAGTTCAATTGAAAGCATCACCAACAGATTAGACCACTTGGAAGATGGAACCTCAATGAAGACAAAATATATAATATTGAAAAAGAATGTAGACTACACAGTGAAAATTGTAAAAACTCGTGAACAGAACATTCAAGAAATATGGGATAGCTTAAAAAGACCAAATTTAAGAATTATTGGGTAGAGGAAGGCATAGAGTTCCAAACCATAGGAATGAGTAATCTATTCAATGAAATAATATCAGAAAATTTTCTAAACATGAATACTGAATGGGAAAAACAAATTCTAGAGCCTTACTGAATGACAAATATACAAAATTACAACAGATTCACATCAAGGCATATTATAATGAAAATTCCTAACATACAGAATAAGGAGAGAATAGTAAAATCCAAGAGAGAAAGGAATCAGATGACATATAGAGGGAAACCAATTAGATTATATGCAGATTTTTCAACCTAGACCTTGAAAACTAGAAGATCCTGGAACAACATATATGAAGCTATGAAAGAAAATGGATGCCAACCAAGAATCATATATCTGGAAAAATTAAGCATTAGATTTGATGATGAAATAAAAACCTTTCATGATAAACAAAAGTTAAAAGGATTAAAAGTTAAAAGTTCAAAAGCCTGAACTACAGAACATACTTGAAAAAATATTCCATAAAGAAGAATTGACAACAACAATGAAAATCAGCAAAGGGAAGTATTACACCAAAGAAAATGCTAATCAAAGGAAAAACTAAGTCAAGTTAAATGCCAAAAATAAACAAAAAATGGCTGGGAATACAAATCATGTCTTAATAATAACCCTGAATGTTAAAGGCATAAACTCACCAATCAAAACACATAGACTGACAGATTAGATTTAAAAAAAAAAAAAAGATGCAACAATATGCTATCTCCAAGAGACTCATCTCATAGGAAAAGACATCCACAAGTTGAAGGTAAAAGGTTGGGAAAAATCATACCACTCACATGGATTGTGGAAGCAAGTAGGGGTTTCCATCCTCATATCAAATAAAGTAGACTTCAAACCTAAGTTAATCAAAATGCATAAAGAAGGATATTTCTTACTGCTTAAGGGAACAATTCATCAAAAAGACATAACAATAGTAAATTTATATGACCCAAACAATGGAGCATCTACATTCATCAAACAAACTCTTCTCAACTTCAAGAGTCAAATAGTCCGCAACACAATAATTCTGGGTGACTTTAACACACCTCTTTCACCACTGGATAGATTCTCCAAACAAAAGCTAAAATAAGAAACTTTAGACCTCATTAATACAATCAATAACTTAGACTTAACTGATATATATAGAATATTTTATCCTTCAACAAGAAAATACACTTTCATCTCAACAGCACATGATTCTTCTCTAAAATACACCATATATTATACCACAAAGCAACTCTCCGCAAATATAAAAAAGTAGAACTACTACCCCGCATTCTATCAGATAATAATGGAATGAAATTAGAAATCAATGATAAAATAAAAAATTAAAGCCACTTCACCACCTAAAGACTAAATACTATGCTACTGAATAAAAAAGGGGTTGCAAAAGACACCAAGGAGGAGATTAAAAAAATCTTAGAGGTGAATGAGAACACAGATACAATGTATCAAAATCTCTGGGACACTATGAAGGCAGTACAAAGAGGAAAATTCACTGCATGGAGTTCATTCCTTAAAAGAAGAAAAGGTCAACAAATAAATGACTTAACAGTATATCTCAAAGCCCTGGATAAAGAAGAACAAATCAATACCAAAAGCAGTGGAAGACAGGAAATAATTAAAATCAGAACAGAAATCAGTGAAATTGAAACTAATGAAAGAATTTAAAAAATTGACAAAGCAAAAAGTTGGTTCTTTGAAAACATAAATAAAATTGACAGACCCTTATCCATGCTAATGAACAAAGAGAGAGGAAACTCAAATTACTAACATCCATTATGAAAAAGGAAAATCACAACAAACACTACAGAAATACAGAAGATAATTAGAAATTATTTTGAAAGCTTGTACTCTAATAAAATAGAAAATATCAAAGGCATTAACAAATTTCTAGAGTCATATGATTTGCCAGACTGAATCAGGATAATATACACAATTTAAGCTGATCAATTTCAACTGATGAAATAGAAGATGCCATTAGAAGCCTACCAACCAAGAAAAGCCCAGGACCAGATGGATACAAGGCCGAGTTCTACAAGACCTTTAAAGAAGAACAAATACCAATACTCTTCAATTTATTTCAGGAAACTCATTCTATGAGGCCAATATCACTCTGATCCCAAAATCAGAAAAAGACACATCAAAGAAAGAAAACTTCATACTAATATCCCTGTTGAACATAGATGCAAAAATTCTCAATAAAATTCTGGCAAATCAAATCCAAAAACATATCAAATGATAGTGCACCATTGTTGCTTCCTGACTTGGAGCAACAACGCCACCACGGGAGAAAAACTCGGAGGCAGAATGAAGATAAAAGAAGGTTTTTTATTCTTCGGCTTTAGCAATCTCTCGAAACTCTAACACTGACTCTTTCAGCAACCTCTCTGACTCTTTACTTCTTCTGACTACTGACTACTTTCTTACTTTCTTCTGACTACTGACTACTTTCTTACTTTCTTCTGACTACTGACTACTTTCTTAGAGAGAACTTAGAGAGAGAAAGAAAGAGAAAGACATCATGATCAAGTGGGGTTTCTCCCAGGTATGTAAGGTTGGTTCAACATATGGAAATCAATAAATGTAATTCATTACATCAATAGACTTAAAGATAAGAATCATATGATTATTTCAATAGATGCAGAAAAAAATATTTGAAAAATACAGCACCTTATGTTCAAAACACTAGAAAAACTAGGAATATCAGGAACATATCTCAACATTGTAAAAGCTATCTATGCTAAGCCCCAGGACAACATCAATTTAAATGGACAAAAATTGAAAGCATTCGCTCTAAAAACTGTAACAAGACAGGGATGCCCTCTTTCACCAACTTTATTTAATGTAGTATTTGAAACATTGGCCAGAGTATTTAGACAGATGAAAGATATTAAAAGAATACAGATAGGAAAAGAAGAACTCAAATTAGCACTATTTACTGACAATATGATTCTATACCTAGAAGATCCAAAAAATCTATCAGAAAACTTCTAGAACTAGTAATCAAATTCAGCAAAGTAGCAGGATATAAAATCACCACCCATAAATCAAGGGCATTTCTGTATATCAGTGAAAAATCCTCTGAAAGGGAAATGAGGAAAACTACCACACTTACAATAGCCTCAAATAAATAAATAAATAAATAAATAAATAAATAAATAAAATACCTGGGAATCAACCTAACAAAATACAATGAAAACTACAGAACACTAAAGAAAGAAATTAAAGAAGACCTCAGAAAATGGAAAGATTTCCCTCATTCTTGAATAGGAACAATTAATATTGTCAAAATGACCATACTACCAAAAGCATTATACATACTTAATGTGATTCCAATCAAAATTCCAATGACATTCTTCATACAAATAGAGAAAGCAGTCATGAAATTCATCTGGAAATATAAGAGACCCAGAATAGCTAAAGCAACCCTTAGCAAGAAGAGTGAAGTAGGTGGCATCACTATACCAGAACTTAAACTATACTACAGAGCAATAGTAACAAAAACAGCATGGTATTGGCATCAAAACAGACTGATAAACCAATGGTACAGAATAGAGGACACAGAGACTAACCTACGTAATTACAGTTATCTTATATTAGATAAAGGTGCCAAAAATGTACATTGGAGAAAAGATAGCCTCTTCAACAAATGGTACTGGGAAAATTGGAATCCACATACAACAAAATGAAATTAAAGCCCTATCTCTCACCATGCACAAAACTAAACTCAAAGTGGACCAAGGACCTAGAAATTAAAACAGAGACCCTACATCTAATAGAAGAAAAAGTAGGCCCAAATCTCCATCATATCAGATTAGTCCCCTACTTCCTTAATAAGACTCCTGTAGCACAAGAATTAAAATCAAGAATTAATGAATGGGATGGATTCAAACTAAAAAGCTTCTTCTCAGCAAAAGAAACAACCAATGAGGTGAATTGAGAGCCTACTATTTGGGAACAAATTTTTACCACATGCACATCAGATAGATCACTAATCTCTAGAATATATAAAGAACTAAAAAATCTTAACACCAAAAAAGCAAATAACCCAATCAATAAATGGGCGAAGGACCTGAACAGACACTTCTCAGAAGAAGATATACAATCAATCAACAAGTATATGAAAAAATGCTCAACATTGCTGGCAATTAGAGAAATGCAAATCAAAACTACTCTAAGATTTCATTTCACTCCAGTAAGAATGGCAGCTATTAAGACCATAAACAACAATAAATGTTGGCCAGGATGTGGGGAAATAGGCACACTCATACATTGCTGATAGGATTGAAAAATGTTTCAGCCAATATGGAAAGCAGTATGGAGATTCCTTGGAAAACTGGGAATGGAACCACCTTATGACCCAGCTATTCCACTCGTTGGTCTATACCCAAAGGACTTAAAAACAGACTACTACATACAGGGACACAGCCACATCAATGTTTATAGCAGCACAATTCACAATAGCTAAACTGTGGAACCAGCCTAGATGCCCTTCAATAGATGAATGGATAAAGAAAATGTGGTATATATACACAATGGAATACTACTCAGCAAAAAAAGAGAATAAAATAATGGTATTTCCAGGTAAATGGATGAAGTTGGAGAATATAATGCTAAGTGAAGTTAGCCAATCCCAAAAATCCAAATGCCAAATGTTTTCTCTGATATAAGGAGGCTGATTCATACTGGGGTTGGGATGGGGAGCATAGGAGGATTAGAGGAACTCTATAAAGGACAATAGTGAGGGAGGGAAAGGGAAAGTGTATGGGGGTAAAAAAGATGGTGGAATGAGATGGACATCATTACCCTAAGTATATTTATGAATACACAAATGGTGTGAATATACTTTGTATACAACTAGAGAGATGCAAGGTTGTGCTCTATATGTGTAATATGAATTTTAATGCATTCTGCTGTCACATATAACAACTTAGAATAAAATTTTTTTAAAAAATTTAGATTCATAAGAGTTGCAAATAACACAGAGAATATTCTTCCATTTCAGCAGCCTTCAGCAACTGTCCTCCCCACAGTCACATTTTTTGATATTTATTTTTTAGATTTAGGTGGACACAATATCTTTATTTTACTTTTATGTGGTGCTGAGTATCAATCCCAGTGTGTAACGCATACTAGGCAAGCACTCTACCACTGAGCCACAACCCCAGCCTTCACAATCACATTTATACAACCATTTATGTCAAAAATAAAAGACTCACATTGTTATAACATTAATGACTATAGTCCATTCAGATTTTTCCGTTTTTCCACTAATGTCTTTTTCCATTCCAGAACTCAATTCAGAATGTAAAACTGTTTCTAGACAAGGCATTTCCTTAATTTCCTCTCATCTTTGATTTCTACATTTTAATTCCTTTTTGTTGTTGTTTTTAATGAACTTGATAACTCTTAAGAATATTGAGCCTGGCGTGGTGGCCTACACTTGTGATTCCAGTGACTCTGGAGGCTCGGGCAAGAGGATCATGAATTCAAAGCCAGCCTCATTGACTCAGCGAGACCCTGAGCAACTCAGAAAGACTTTGTTTCTAACTAAAATATTAAAGAGGGCTGGGGATGTGGCTCAGTGTTTAAGCACCCCTGGGTTCAATCCCTGGTACCATAAAGAGCAAAACAAAACAAAACAAAGCAGAATAATGTCCAGGTGCACCTTTCAATTCATGTTTTTCTGACATTTTTTCATGGTTAGATCAAGATTAAGGAATTGGAAGAAGAATACTATAAAGTTGTCTTTAGTTTGTCTGGTTTGAGAAATTCTGTATTTGTCTTTTACTTTTCAAGGATATAGTTTTGCAGCATTCAATTCTGGATTGACTTGTTTTGTTCTTGATTCTTTCAACATCTAAAGGTGTCATTGCACTGTCTCTTCCTGGCATACTTTCTGTTTAGAAATGGGCTGAAGTTCTTATCCATGCTCCTCATATCCCCTCTCTGGCTGGCCTCTATGTGTGTGTGTGTGTGTGTGTGTTTCTGCTTCTTATTTTTATTTTTTTTTTCTTTAGTTTTTACAAGTTTGAATGAATAGGCTGTGCTTGGTGTATGTGCATTTGATGTTGTCCTTCTTGGTATAATCTGAGCTACTTTTATTTCTTTGGTGTCTGTCATTAATTTGGACACCAAATGTCCAAATTATGTCCTTTTTTTTTTTTTTTTTTTTTTTTTTTTGCTTTTCAGCTGTCCTCTCTTCTTATGGATTTCAATTAAGCATGTTTTTAGGCCTTGGAATTATGTCCTACCACCCTGGAATGCCCCCCCCCCCCCCCTCTCTCTCTCTCTCTATATATATATATATATATATATATGTGTGTGTGTGTGTGTGTGTGTATATATGCGCATGTGTGTGTATTTGGTTTTTTGTTTTGTTTTGTACTCCTTTCTTCTCTTTGAAAAAAATTTTAACCAACCAATTTTTCAGACTGATTGTACAAGTGAGCCCCTTCATGTTTGTTCCTCTGGGTTTTTTTAATATAATATTTCTGTTAGATGTTTATGTATACTTTATATCCAACTGCTGAAATGACCTATCTGATTTGGCATGTTATCACCCTTATCCAGGAGAGACTTTAACAGTCATTCAAACATCCCTGATTGAAAAGTTCGGTCCTATTTCCATGTTGTATCTGAGTCTGGTTCTGATGATTATTTTGTTTCTTTACATTGTGTTTTGTCATCTCTTTTTATGGGCTTTATAATACTTTGAATCCAGATATGCTGTATAGGACAGCAGATGTTGAGGTAACTCTGCTTTATACATGGAAGTAGGTTTAAATCCCCTAAAGCTGAGCATTGGTATGAAAATTTGTGTTAATGTAGTCAAGAGTCAGTCTGGAATTGAAGTTTGATGTTGCATATTTAGGTTAGTGCACCGGAGGATTCAAGTTGCTCTCATTTGCAGATTTCTCCCTTTTTTTTTTTTTTTTTTTTTTTTTTTTGATATCCTGTTGGCCCAGGCCTTCTCTCTGCTCAGAAGGAATCCACATACCACAGAGTTATACCAGGAGCCAAACTCCACTGCTATTCTTACTTAGTGCTTACCAGTGCACTAATGTGGAGAAGAATGAGTGGAGCATTATCTGAGGTTCTGATTAAGCCTTAGTCTTTGCCAAACATTGTATACCTCAGTTTTCTGGTCTGTAGCTTTATGCATTCTCCTGCTGTTGCTGTAGAAGTTTTTGAGTATTTGTTGTTGTTTGTTAAAAATAAGTGTCTTGTTCTGTAGGGTGGATAGGAAAGATGGGAATGGGCAGATGTCAGCAGAGGCCACTGAACCTTTGCTCAGACAGTGTGAAGAAGGCCTCCTCATGGTCCTCTGTTCCTCTCTAATCTTCCTTGTAAACATCCTGGTGGGTTTCTAAGAGGACACGATGGCAGGAGCAAGCAAACTTTTTATTCTGGACACCCCCAGAGTTTCATATTTTGATCACAGTAGTTCACTCAGCCTTTAACAATTCATCTAAAATACTCATTTGAAACTGGCTTAGGTGGCATCTAACTGCATCTGCACCAGGTTGTAAGCTCAAGTCATTTTTGTCCCTGGAGGGAAATGCCTTTCCCTACATATCAGATCGATTGCCCCAGATCTCCAGTTCTCTCACTGATTCAACAAAAGTCACTTATTTGCAATTTGTCCCCCGCCTTCCCCAAAATTATTGTTCAGGGAAGGAACAGTGTTCTTCACAGCTCCCAATATTTCCAAGGTGAAAAGTCAAGCACTAAGCAACATTCAACATTTTGCAATTGTTGCAACTATGTAATTGTTAAGTGTTCAAAACATAAGGAGTAACAGCATCAGAATTTATTGTAGTTTAAAAGCAGAAGACATTCAGACATTGTTCAGTGAGTGTATAATGAGCATTTATTACAGATGTCATATGTAGCCACTCAGGTGGCAATAAGCCTCTTTAGAAAGCACTTTGTAAGGTAAACTGATGTCTTTCTATCTAATAAGCAGGATAATTTAATGGCAATTATAATATGTGATAAATTTAAACATTATCAATCCACATACATATGTACTTGGTATTCAGATGCATTGCAACATATATTTAATAACTGAGCATTATTTAACTCTGGACAAAAATAAAAAAAGAAAACATCAAAAAAGGAAACCATTGACAGCCCCTAAACCTATTCTATAATAAGGACAGAATATCATTTTCTAAAAATTACCAAATAGAAGAAAGAGAAAGACAAAACATGATAATTAATGTGCCTCACAGCCTTGTGTTATTTAAAGTCCTTTACCCTAACTGGGGAAGGAGTGAGCTACTTTAGAACATGCCTAAAATAGACCTCTCTGTCCAACTTCTCAAAGTTTTCTCTAGATTGCTGGTTATGTGTTCTTCCATATTCTTCTGCAATTTCATGCTGCTGTGCCTAGGGACAGCTTCCTTCCTCTGCTACGATTTGATAGTAGAGGATGCTCAGAATGCTCCTTCTGCTTTTATGCAGCATTCACAGTTGATAACACATCTACAATATCTGTATTTCCAAAAAAGAAGGCTTTGGGTTGATGCCAACCCTCATTTAACTATCCACTAGACTGCAGCACAGTAAAGTTTTACTCATTGCTTCTGAGCAATGACTAAACCAGGCTCTGCCTGTTAGAGGGGAATTTTTTTTTTTTTAAATATTAAACTTAATTGACTTGTGTTATTTTGTCAGAAAGAAGCTTACTTTCTTTATGAGTAAAGTCTGGAAAACACACTCTTCACATCCTAGAAGCCAACAAATGTCTAACAAATCTGCTTTCATTTAACTGAGTATGTTCAATTGTTAGCACTTTGATTTAATAACGTATTAACTGGTTCATGACCACAATGTGTGACCTGAATAGACAAAACTTTGTAATATTGTATAAACAATATTCTCAAATTTTGCAAAGTTGATATCATAGTTTTCAAATACAAGCATAGATGACATTGCAAAAATTATGTGCATTGTATTTGAGAATTATTTCTCTACTAAGTATGGAGAAAATATTAATACAAAAGTAACTAAATATATAGGCAATTATTTCTTAATTTACTTTGTATTATATGTGTCTGAGGTATATTGATAAGGTAGTATTGTATTTATGTACATAGTGAAATGAGTAAAAACATATTGAAATACACATCACCTTCCCCAGTGACCTTGTGTGTTTGTTTCTTTTTGTGCAGAAACACCAAAAATATAGTCTTAGCAAAATTTCAGGACTTAGTACAATAATAATTATAGTCCTCGTGCTGTGCATTAGATCTCTAGACCTAGTCATCATTAGTAATTACAAATTTGTACTCTTTAGCATACTTGTTCACATTTCCTCTTCTTGCCTGCTTCAAGGAACCCCATTCTTGTTAGTATGTTTCTATGCATTCGACCTTTTTTTTTTTTTTTTTTTTAATCTAGTATGTAAGAGTACACAGGTAGTTTTCTTTCTGTGTGTGTCTTATTTTCTTTAATACAATGTGCTCAAGGTTTATTCTCATCTTCACTCGGGACAATACCTCCTTTTCATCACAACTTCTTTATCCATGAGCCTTCTGATGGATACTTGGGTTGTCTCCATGTCTCTCCTACTGCAGTGCAAAGAACATGGGAGTGGAGCTAACTAGATGAATTGCTGAATTTATTTCTTTTGGTTATGTTCCCACCCAACAGAAGGATTTTGGAGTCACGTGGTAAGTCTACTTCTAACATTTCGTGTAACTTCCATTCTGTTTTTTATAATGGTCATACCATTTTACACTATTGCCAGTAGCATGTAGTGTTTCCCTTTTCCCCACACACTTACCAACATTTGCTACCCCTTCATTTTTTTTTTTTCTTTTTTTAATGACACAGGGAATTGAATCCTGGGCCTCCTGCAGTCATGTTCAGAGGTGGAAAGATTGGATTGTGGGACCCATAACCTCATCAGTGGACGAAGCCATTGGGTAGGTTAATGATATGAATGAAATACTGAGTGGTGGTAACTGTCCAAGGTGGGGTTTGGCTAGAAGAAATAGGTCACTAGGGGAAAGGTCTTAGGCTGCATTTGTCCCTGGCCCCTCCATCTCTGTCTGCTTCCTGAGCTGAGCAGCTTTCCTTTGCCACTCTCTGCCACCACGATGTTCTGCTTCACTGCAGGCCAAGTCAGCTGACTGTGGACTGAACCTCTAAAACTGATACCGCTGGTTATGGGTGACAAGTTCTGCTTCTTCACATGTTGAAGTTTGAACATTAGAGAAGCCCTTGGAGGCAAGCGTATAAAGCAGGGTTTATTTAAAAATGGGTAACATAGACTTCTCCCAGGAGGGAGAAGGGGGCCATAGCTGGTATCCTGGTATCCCAAGAAGTGAGGCAGTTCTGCCTTTTTTATATGTCCTAGGCTTCCTTTGTGCCCTCTTCCCCTTATCTCTCCTTCCTGCCTAGGTGACCAGGCCCAGGAATGTTAGGTAGGCTGGCCAAACGGTGAAAAACAGGTGGGCTGGAGGCGGAAGGGCAGGATGACACATTAATTAAGAACTTTATATCTCCCTGTAGGGAGGAGCAACTCCTGGGGCAGCTTATGTTAGAAACCAGTTGGAGCAGGGGAAGGTTCTTTTTTTTTTTTTTTTTTTTTTCAGGTAATGTTATATTTGGATTTGTATGCTACAGACTGTCTTTACATTAGTGGAAATAATATGTTATATAGCTTCTTTTTAATTTTTTTTATTTATAATAGTAGTATGTATTACAATTCATAGTACACATATATAGCATCTTTTTACATACAACTGTTTGCATACAAAGTATATTCATACCATTCAGGTCTTCAATCATGCATTTAGGATAATGATATCCATCTCATTCAACCACCTTTTCTTCCCCCCGCTCCCTGCCCCTTTTCTTCCTCCCTTCCCCTCCCTTCCCTTTGACCATTGTAGTGTTCCTTTAATCCTCCTATGTACCCCCATCCAACAACACTGTGAAATAGCTTCCTTATATCAGAGAAAACATTCGGTATTTGGATTTTTAACATTGACTAATTTCACTTAGCATTATATTCTCCAACTTCATCCATTTACCTGCAAATGCCATTATTTTATTCTCTTTTATTGCTGAGTAAAATTCCATTTTGTATATATACCACATTTTCTTTATCCACTCATCTACTGAAAGCATTACACAGATTCAATGCAATTCCAATCAAAATCCCAATGTCATTCTTCAAAGAAATAGAAAAAGCAGTCATGAAATTCATATGGAAAAATAAGAGACCCAGAATAGCCAAAGCAATCCTGAGCAAGAAAAGTGAAGCAAGGGGCATCACCATACCAGACTTTAAATTATTCTATAGAGCAATAGTAACAAAAACAGCATGGTATTGGCACCAAAACAGACTGGTGAACCAATGGTACAGAATTGAGGACACAGAGACTAATACATATAATTTCAGCTATCTTATATTAGACAAAGGCACCAAAAATGTACAGTGAAGAAAGGATAGCCTCTTCAACAAATGGTGCTGGGAAAACTGGAAATCCATATGCAACAAAATGAAATTAAACACAAAACTCAATTCAAAGTGGATCAAGGACTTAGGAATTAGACCAGAGACAATACGCCTAATAGGAGAAAAAGTAAGCTCCAATTTCCAACATGTCTGATTAGGCCCCAAGTTCCTTAATAAGAATCCTGTAGCACAAGAATTAATAGCAAGAATTAATGAATGAAATAGATTTAAACTAAAAAGCTTCTTCTCAGCAAAAGAAACAATCAGTGAGGTGAATAGAGAGCCAACTAATTGGGAACAAATATTTAATACATGCACATCATATAGAGCACTAATTTCTAGAATATATAGAGAACTCAAAAAACTTAACACCAAAAAACCAAATAACCCAATTAATAAATAGGCTAAGGAATTGAAAAGACACTTCTCAGAAGAAGATACACAATTAATCAACAAATACGTGAAAAAAATGCTCAACATCACTGTCAATTAGAGAAATGCAAATCAAAACTACTCTAAGTAAGATTTCATTTCACTCCACTCAGAATGGCAGCTATCAAGAACACAAACAACAATAAATTTTGGAGAGGATGTGGGGAAAAAGGCACACTCATACATTGCTGGTGGGACTGCAAAATGGTGCAACTGTTATGGAAAGCAGTATGGAGATTTCTTGGAAAACTGGGAATGGAACTACCCTATGACCCAGCCATCCCACTCCTGGGTCTGTTCCCAAAGGACTTAAAAACAGCATATTCCAGTGACACAGCCACTTCAATGTTTGTAGCAGTACAATTCACGATAGCTAGGTTATGGAACCAACCTAGGGGCAGGTTCTTGACAAGGGTGGAGGAAGAGCTCTGAAGGAATTAACATTTCAAACCCTCAGGGGACAGTTTCCAACTTCCAGGACTCACTAAAAATTGGCTTCCTTGGTCAGACCTGACTCAATTTATCTATCTATACTGACTGAATGTCTAATTCTAGCTTCAAAACCATGAGCCAAAAATAAACTTTTTCCTCTCTAAGTTGTTCTTGTCAGGTACTTTGGGCATGGTGACAAAATTTTGTTCAATTTTGGAGTGGCTTACTTATTTTTCTTTTATTTTATTGACTTGTATAAATTTTATATATATTTTAGATATTAACCACTTATCAAATATTGGTTTGCAAATATATTCTCCCATTGCATTGATGGGTTCTTCATTGTATTTTTTTTTTCTTTTTCTGTGCAAAAGATTCTAATTTGACCTTGTCCCAATTGTTTATTTTGCTTTGGCTGTCTGAGCCTTTCACAGTATGCAAAAAAAAAAAAAAAAAAAAAAAAAAAATATATATATATATATATGTGTGTGTGTGTGTGTGTGTGTGTGTGTGTGTGTGTGTCAAGACCAATATCAAGAGGCTTTTTCTCACTTTTTTTTAAATAGGAATTTATTTTCCCAAGTCTTCCATTTAGATTTTAAATCCACTCAAAACTGATTTTTAACATGGTGCAGTTTTACTCTTTTGCATGCTGATTTTTTTCTTAACATCATGCACTGAGAAAAACCATCAAGTTTTTCCCCCATTGTGTCTTTTTGGTGAGCTTAATGAAATTAGTTGACAGTGTATGTTTGACTTTATTTCCAGGCTCTCCATTCTGTTCTATAGGTCCCTGTCTTTCCTGTCTTTCTTACATCCTCACTGTCCCCCCCACTTCCTTTTTTCTTTTTTTCAGTTCTTCCTATTTTTTTTTTTTTTTTTTTTTTACTGTAGTTTTACAACACAATTTGAAATCAAGGAGTACATTGCCTTTAACTTTTTTTCTTTCTTAATATTATTTTGGTCATTTGGGGTCTTCTGCAGTTACAAAGAATTTAAAGATTTTCTTGTATTTCTTTGAAAAAAATGCCAATGAGTTATCCAAAGATATTTTGACATGTGTGCCCTATGCACTATGACCTTTTATTTTTACTTACTTCTTATAAAGCAAGAAAGACTTGCTTCTTATAATCAGAATTCTAAAGCTACATAAAACTGAGGTGTAAATAATAACTTATATTCATCATAAGCTTTTCCAAGTTTATATTCTGTTTTTGCATGTTTATTTTTATTTACTTCTGCTTTGTGCATAGTTAAATTTTAGTTAGGAAACCAAAGCCTTGACAATTGAAATATTTCAAAAGGCATAAAGGCTGAAAACACATTTTAAAATCTAAATCAATAAGTCTCTAAGGGGATCAAGCACAATCCACTTTAAAACACACTAAATTCTTTCTGAAATTGAGGTTTAGTTTTAATACCTGTGATGTTTGAACATGTATATTGAATAAAATCATTCACTAGAAAGAGTAGGTTATGGTTTTATTAGAATTGGAGAAGTCTATGAAACAAGATTTAAATGCACAAAACTAAAATCTGAGAACAAGCCCAAGGTATGTGTTGAGGCAAGGGCAGCTAATATGAAGCTAAACTTAAATATCCAAATGAAATTGCCCATGATTTATATTTATTTTTTTTTTAATATTTTGTAGCAATTTTTTGCTCCACTAGAAATCAACACAATGATAAAACAAAAATATTTAGAAGATGTGTGTGTGTATGTATGTGTGTGTGTGTGTGTGTGTGTGTGTTAAGCTCTTTTTATCCTATCACAATGATTATATATTCTTTTAAGGTGCTTTTTATGATGGACATGGGAAAACCATGGCAGCTTATTAATTTCAAGACAGTTTGCCAACCTAAAGACATGTGTTCCCAAGTGCAATGCCAGCTCTGAAGAACTTGCAAACGTTTGTTGTTGGGTGAGAAGGAAACTTGAAGGACATAGAAGCATTTGAAATTAAGGCATATTGCTAGACCTCCCTGTATACATAGAGCTGGACTTTCTCTTATATAATCACTTTACTGCTTTCATATCCTTTCTCCAGCCTCTTGTCTTCAGTTCTCTTGTTCATCTATACATCTCCATCATGGTTATTCTTCATAAATGTATTTTAATTAAACATTTTAGTGTTCAAAGTAGAAAGCCTTAACTATATTCCAGACATTGGTGTCATTTTGTCTGCCCTAGATTGCATGCAAATCCCTAAGAATAAACTCATGTAAATTTCTCCTTGCTCAAGAGTTTAAATTCTAATGTTTAAATGTTTTTTTTAACAATGATGCCACTTACATAAATAACAGGAAGAGCTCATGTAAAAAATATAATAACAGTGATGCTGTACATACGTGTAACATGTATTTCTTACATGCTGCTTTATTTCTGTAGGTTGAACAAAAATGTTGAGTAATATAGAAAAAATAACTCACTAAGTCACTTTTATTCTTTAATTAAAAGATGTTGATGGATCTTTGTTATTTAGCTTTATCTAGATCAAGTTATGATCCTTTGGTCTTGCTTTTATTCTGATGAAAGGAAACCTGAAATTTAATTAGAACCACTTTTTATTTTATTCACTTTCTCCCCAATACAAAGTAATCATTAGGTCTTTCTAACAGATACAATTTAATTTAGTCATGTATTGATTATACAGGAAAACAGTCAGTATTGATTATTCTGCAGCAACAGGGAGCACTCAAACATCAGTAGTTTAAAAAACACAAGGTACTACTAAATCATACACTCTACAATGTCTACCCTCAAAGGTTTTCTATCACATTTTCCCATCAGTTCTCCACATCCTCCACCAGAAGAGAGAATATGCACTTCTGTCACAGCCCCCAAAGATTAATATAAATATTTTAGAAGTTTTATATATGTAGAAATATGAATTTGCATTATACAGAAAATAAAATCTTAAAATCTGCCTGTAATTATTCTACATATGCTGGCTTGCCTAGAACTAAGTGCTATTCTCTCCCATTTATGTGACTGGCATCAGGCCCAAAGCAGGACGAACATGCTGCATCAGTGGGGAGACTGCTGGTCCTTTCCATCACCTTATCTTTCAGGAAACATGTACAAACTAAGTGCAGGTCAGTAGGGTAGCAGGTACTACTCCCTGCTGCCAACCAGCGCAGGAGGATGGGGGCACCAGGGGTCAACTTCTTAAAATACATGCTGCCTTATTTATTCTAGGTGTGGAAACCCCTGGTCACGGATTATGCTTTGTTTTGTTTCCTCCTGAACTTGTACTGTATGAATTCACTTACTAACTTTTCTTGCTTTGTTGCTAAGAAATTGTCGAGTTAAGCTCAATACTGGGTAAAATATTACAAATTATCACATACGCATCAATGAGTACTTCACAAGAATTATTCAAAGCTTTAAAAAATGTTCCAATACATGTTACTAGACAAGCAAATGGTTTATTACTTAAGCAACACTCATGCAGGAATAAATTTATATAATTTTGGAATATTCAACATTAACACTAATTCATCTTTCTTTTATAGAAAAGTTGGGACTTCTAGTCCAGAAATAAACTGAGTCCTAAGTGTATTAAATTCTGTGGGCCAGGTGGGTACACCTAGTGACACTCTTGGACACCAGGTTCTCACGGTTCATAACAAAAAGGTTTGGTAATCAGGAGAAAGTATGGGTAAGGAGGATCAAGCAGGCCAGACTGTGAAGGGACAGATTTAACTGAACTGAAACGATTTATAACTAATGAGAGGTTCTGTTCCTCTCCTCCTCCTCCTTCTCCTCCTTCTCCTCCTCCTCCTCCTCCTCCTTTTGTTACTGAGGAGTGAACCCAGGGGATTATTACTACTGGGTTACATCCCTGACCCTTGTTATTTTTTATTTTGAGACAGTGCTTTCCTCACAAGGTTGATAAAGCTGGCCTTGAACTTGTGATCCTCCTGCCATGGCCTCCCAATATCACAGGGATTACAGGTGTGGACCACGGCACCTGGCCAGGTCTGTGCTTCTCAGTGAAAGGCCTGACTGGAATAAAAGACAAAATGTAACTTAGTCTATGACAATTAAGATCTTTTAATTTTTATACTCATAAAATTGATATTTCTTGTTTTCTTTAAATATACTATTCTTGAAAAATAAATTTGATGTATAGAATCTTCAAATTAAAATAAATGAAAGCATTGGGAAAGCTTTCATTACACTGTCCCAAAGGCTATGGGATCATAGAAGCTCAACACACAAAAGTTTACAGAATATTTACCTTTATATTTGTCTATTATTACTTTTAGAATACATATTATTCCAGTAGCTACTGAAAAATGAATATAATTTAAATAACTTGCACTTTAACATATGTGTAATATGCAAAACTACTAATGTAGTTATGGCAAATAACAAATTAAATTTTAATATATTTCTTTAAGAACTTGACATTTCTTGAGATACATCAATTGCTCAGGCCATATACAAAAATTAAATACTAATTTATCTTGTGGAATAGCTCAATAAGAAGCACAGATCATCATTCCCTGTGGCCTGAATTAAGGACCACTACTCCAATAAAATAATTTATGAAAAATATTTCTTCCATTACTAAACAATTGGGCAGCCCTTGTATGCTGCTTTTTTGGGGGAACATAGAATTTCATATATTGTGTTCAACATTGGTAAGGCAATTTTCAGTAGAGAGATCTCTTCATTTCTTTTTACACAGCACTTACCAATGTTATTTGATCATCAAGGTTTTTTTTTTTTTTTTTTCTTGATGGCATCCTATGAAATATGATCAGTGTGTTAATTCATTGGTTTTATCCCAAAGGAAACTAAGCTTTCTGAGAAGAGGTAGCTTTCCAACTTGAAACAAGACACAGTGGAGTGAGGATCTTCACTCCCATTGGTACTGAGAGATGAGAATGCTGTCTCCTTTGATGCTGACAGTTCGGGAATGATACTCAGCTCTTCAAGAAAGACATTCCTGGTCACAGACCTGGCCTATGGCCTATTCAGCTTTAAGAGGATTTATATGTGCTTTGATGGGAGGAGAAAGTACATATCATTAGTGAAGGGCAAAAACCCACGCCAGAAAGCACAGTGTAGTAAGAGGGGTTTATTAACCGGCCCTTAAGGGCCTGTGGGGACCAAAGGGGCACGTGGAGGGGAAGGGGAGAAAGGGAGAAGGGGAAAGGAAGAAGGGAGAGGGGGACCTTTGGGGCACAGACGGGGCAAAGAAGGAAAAAAGGGGTGAGTTCCTGCCTGGTGGAGGTTTAAGTAGTGACTTCGGTGGTCCGAAGGACCCCTGACTCCATAGGCTGCCGAGGGTCAGAAGTGAGACTTGTAGGCTCAGGATTGGCTCAGAAAGGGAGAGCCCGCCCCTGGGGTGAATTCCTGTAAGATGCGAGTATTCTCGGGATTAAGGGCAAGAACTCGGAGCCCACCAAAGATGGATTCTTGGGAGAGATGGGCACTTCCGGGAAGTTAAAGCTCAGGATTACAGGATAACCTAATGCACCTGGGGTGTGGCTAATTTAGGGCACCTGGGGTATGGCCTGCCAGCCCAAATTTTATCTAACACTTAGAAGTTTTCTAAAGTAAATCCTTTGGGAACAAAGAGGGAATATTTCTTCCCCTATTTTAAACAGACAGAATTAAGCCTTTTATTTCTAATTTGTATTTGTCCTTTACTTTGTATTTGTATTAGTAAATGATAGTTATTTTTATTATGAAATGGAAACTACAAATAATATGATTATCTATCTGCACAATTGAAAACAGTTATTCCTAAATATTAAAATGAATGAAATAATAAGTATGATGGTAAAATGCATAGTGAACCAAAAGAGATATATGTGTTTCTTATAAATCAGCAAGTTAGAAATACAGTTGTAAAAGACTCCATTCAAAATTAACAATATAAAATCCTCAAGAATGAATATAGTGAGGCTCACACTGAACTGTTATGCATAAAAGTTTATGTGTTATTAAGGAACATAAATGAAGAGCTGGATGAGCAAAGATATTGTGTTGTCGGTGATGGAAGGCTCAGTATTCAGCAGTCACCAGTATTTTCCTTCTGTCTCTCTCCATTTGCTCAGCCACATTTTGGTTCTCTAGTCTTGCTCCAGGGAACCTCCTTTGCCCCCAAGCAATCTAAGGTCCTGAGTTACCTTTCCTACTACTACCTCTCTTTTTCCCTCACTCCATTTGCTTCTGATTTTCATTTTACAAAATTAGATAAAAGCAAACCCATGCAAATGAGAGCAAGTGCCACTGGCAGTGGAAATGGAAAGAAAGTCAGAGGGCAAAGAGGGAGAAATTAAAGGGGCTTGCTTGCCTTCTCAGATCTTACCTCTGTAGCAGGCTGAGATCTTCCTGTAGCTGACTCTGAGATGGTCCCCCCTGGCCTTTGCAGCCACATCTGTGGAAGTCACGAGAAGGAAGCAGGACCTGGCTCAGGGGAAAATAGATCTGCTATACAGTCCCAAAGACAGAATCAGTGCCCCCTGCATGGCACTGCCACCCGAGGGAACATTCAAATTGGATCTAGATGGTCAAGCTCTGTATTCTTGCATCGATTATTCCAGGGAAATGGGGCAAGTGGAAAAGGGTGAGGCTGGACAAGCCTGGGCAAGCCAGCACAGAGTGGCTGTATTAGTGCCCTTTCATTGCTGTGTTTAGAAAGCCTGACAATAATAACTTAGAGGAGGACAATTTTATCTGGGCTCCTAGTTTCAGAGGTTCAGTTCATGGTCGGTTGATTCCACTGCTCTGGGCCTGAGAGGAGCCCAACATCCTGGAAGAAGGGTGTGGCAGAGGGAAGTGGCTGAGAGGGAAGCAGAGAGAGAGCAAGTGAGGCACCAGGGAGGAGGTATATAATCCCCAAGGACATGCCTCCAGGGTCCCGCGTCCTTCAGGCTAGCACTACCAGCTTACTGTTATCATCCAGGAATCCATTCAAATTATTAATCCATCAAATGGATTAATCTGCTGGTTAGGGTATGACTCTCATATCTAATTATTTCACCCCCTGCCTTAACAGAGGAGCTATGGGTAGAAACCTTACATTTAAACTGTAACAGGGGCTCTTGCAGCTCAGGGGCCGATCTCAGCATCTGGCAGCCTGGCTTTCACCATGAACCTGGCATCGCTGTGTCCTCCCCCAATTCTGATTAGGACTTTAGTCTGAAGAGAAAAGCATGCTATTTAAATTCAATGCATCAATGGCACAGAGTAGAAAAAACTGAAAAATTATTTGAAAATTGATAATTTTCTTCAAATTAAGTGTCGTATGTTTTACAAAGGGTATACTGAAAAAAAAAAAAAAAAAAAGTGTGTGGAAATAGAGAAACCCAGGGAAATAAAAGAGGCTCTATTCCTGTCTTGTATCATATCCTAACATGGCAACTACTTGAATTGGAATTTGAAATAGTTCATGAGTGATTATGAGTGGTAACTCTATATAAAATGATAAAATGGTGGTAACTCTATATAAAATGATAAAATGATAAGGATTATACATAAGCCTAAGAACAAAAGGGTAGATTTAAGACTGAGGAATTTAAATCATATTCATATACATACACATATATACATACACATACATATACACACATATCTTTGAAAGAATAAACTTAAGAGAAGAAAATAATGCAAATATATCTCATAATAATAACATTCATTCAGTATTACCTTTATTCAGTGTTATCTATATTATACATCTATATTCATTCAGTGCTTCGTGTGGTTCAAAATTTTATTACTTTCATTCCTTATGTCTTTAATTTCCATTGCAGTTGTTTTTTAAATGGATACTACGTTTTATTGCTTTTTCAGAAAATCCTACAACTAGCTAACAGCAGAACCTAGATGTCAACATCTGCTCCTATGGATACCACGCTAACATTCAGCCTTCCACCTAAGATACTTGACAGTGGTATGATACATACAAATGAAACAGACTGACTTTGGCGGCCTCCTCTGAATGGAGACAGCTTCCTCCCGCTGAGAAGGGAGACTGAGGGAAGAGGCTATAACTGTGCTTCCCCTGCACACTGAGATGCCAAAGAAGCTGAGGATGGAACTCGCCCCCTGCTGGGCCTGTGTGGAACAGCCTGGTTAAATCCCATCCCTACACTTGCTGCCTTTGCCCCACCACAATGTCTTCTCCTATTTAAAGGGTCTGCTCACCTTGGGGGATTTGGAAAACGGATCTTGGAGAACAATACATTTCTTCTGTCTTCCTTCGGAGTTGGTTTGAGTATAACCTGTTTTCCTTCCAATTTGATTCCAAGTATTTTCTGGAGCAGTGAGCTTGTAGCCCAACTTCTTCCACCCCAAGCCAAGACGGATGCCCAGCAACACAGAGAGCTTTCACAAAGAAGAAAGAAAGTATTCATCTTGGTGGAAACTTTGACCAAGACCACGGGGAATTATGTCTCAGAGGAAAAAAAAATGAAAAAAAATTTATTCTCTGAAGGAATGAAATTTATAACATTTCATTTCTCGATTTTTGAAAAATGAAAAATTATATCACAAGCATTCTGCAGTAAGAATTGCAGGACTAATTTTTGAGTATGCATACAATTAAATACAAAGTAGAAATCTGAAGGATGCTTTACAAGACCAATGTCAAAAAAGTATATTAACAAAGTATAAAGCATACACTGAGCCGGAGGCAGTGGCGCACACCTGTAATCCCAGCACTTGGGAGGCTGAGGCAGCAGGATCGCGAGTTCAAAGCTAGCCTCAGCAATGGCGAGGCACTTAGCAACTCAGCGAGACCCTGTCTCTTTAAAATACAAAAAAGGGCTGGGGAGTGGGAGTGGTCGAGTGCCCCTGAGTTCATTCCCCAGTACCAAAAAAAAAAAAAAAAAAAAAAAGCATACACTGAAAAAAGCGCATATTAAAATTAATATACATAAAATGTGTTGATAAAATTTTAAGTCTGATGTTTTGAGAGATTAGGATTATAACTATTAATTTTTTCCTTGCTTATTAGTAATTTTTCTCTATAAAACACAAGTTTTACATTCCAATAAGAATACAATTTACTTTTTTACTTATTTTTAATGTTCATAATATTATCACATTATTTTACATTATTTTTCAATATGATGTATTCATATTTGTATTTTATAAGTATTATATCTTTACATATGTATTTAAATTGTCTATGCTAATCACACATTATAAATAATTTGCATTATTTTTTCTTTTATATTTTCAGTAGTTGTGTTTGATTTCAAAGGTTCTTTTATTTGTACATCATTTTACATGATAAATTATGAAAGTTCAATGATGAAATATTTGCCTTCAAACTGGTTTAATAATATTATTTTTCATTACAAAATGAAGTCTAGTTAAATTATTTTTATGGCTTTGCATAATGAGTAATAAGTGAATATAACTTTGGAGATTTTTAAATACAGAAATATTTTGAATTATCTCAAAACCAATGGAAGACCTGACATCTATGATGGTCTTCATTTATGAAGTAACTGTCTTTCCTTGAGGCTCTCCACAGATGAAAACCTCTAGGAGGTATCATTGAATACGAAGAATTCTTGAACATCTATAATTTAGCGACTGGCATATTCTGTTCATATAGGCATAGTTTATGTTTCAAGAAGTTACAGATGTTGTTTGTTTTACTTAATATTTCCACAATTTAAAATATACATATGATATTAGTAGTTTTCCATTGAAATCTATTGAATAAATAATTCAAATTCATATATTTTCTGACATACATTTTCTAGCCTTTGTCAGTAACTATCTCTTGGAAAGCCAGAAATCCACACAAACAAAAATTACCATTCTAAGGACTGACTCTGGAATGGAAAAGAATCTGGATGCAAACAATATATTACTTCTTATACTCTATAAATATAACCAAGGTGTTGCCATAACAGTGTTGACTTGTTGGTTCAGCCTTTTGTCATGAATACAAACACTGACAATAATCATCTTTTTTACTTAAAAGAGTTATTTTCCACAGGATGCAATATTTAATTAATAAAAGTTTATACATTACCCAAATATTAGTTACAGATGTAAATTTTTGTGCCAAAAAGAAAAGTTGTGTTTTAATTTTTGATATTGACGTTAAATACATATGTGTGTATATGTATACACACACACATATATATATAACATATATGTATAACATATGTATACATATTTATTTCTTATCATGTGATATAAAGCCCTAGGGAATGCATTGTGAGGAATACCAAGGTGGTAATATTTGGGCATGTACCTACTGGGAGAAAGAGGCTAAAAGTGACAGAGGATAGAAGAAAATTAACAGATAACATTTTAAATGGTGAAAACAACAACAAAAAAGATCCCAAATCTTTCTTTCTTTTGATAAACCATGTGATCTTAGGATCTTAACAGTAGCAACTTTCATCAAAGAAAATCTACTCAATTTGCTTAAGGGGAAAGCAAAGTGGATAGAATCATATTTAAAAGTAATAATAATAAAAAAAAGAAATGGAAAAAAATAAAAATAAAGTGACAAAATTTATTCAAGAAAAAAGTAAATATATGAGAATATAAAATTGCAATGAAAAATAAAAAGTGTAATTTTTTTATTGAACATGTCAGCTAATACAGTTTTGTAAGTGAAATATTTGTAATTGTGATTCTGACAAAATTTCAAAGCTGAAATTTAATTACTTTCTATCAATTAAAAGCAAAAGATTGCTTAGGTATTGCATACGTTTTATATTGCTACTATAACAAATGATGGCAGACTTAGTGGCTTAAAACAACACAAATGTATTTTCATAGTTTATGTATGTTAGAATCTGATGGTCTCCATTGGGCCCTCAGCTGAGTGTCTCACAAGGCTAAAATCAAGGTGTAGGCAGAACTGTATTACTTCTGGGGAGCTTTGGGAGAGAATGTACTTCCCACCTCATTCAGATTGTTTCCTGAATCCAGTTCTATTCAGAAGTAGGACCGAGGTCTCTGCTTGCTAACTATGAGCTGGTATTTATACTTGTTGGAGTTTTCCTCAAGCTTTCCATGTAACCCTCCGGTGCCTCTCCCTTTCACACTGAATCTGTCAGACTTTCTCCTTCTCTTTCATCTCTCAAAGTCAAGCTTTGTTTTTAAGTGTTCATGTGATAGTACTGGGTCCTCTATACAGTCCCAAATCATCTCGCTCCCCATCACCACAAAAGAAAAAAAAAGTCCATGATCTAAATACATATACAAAAGTTCTTCTTTATCAGTTTAAAGGATTCAGTAATGGACATCTTTGAAGATCTGTTTTGCCTACCATAGTCTATTAGAAAATATTCTGCATGTGCACACACATTCACACACACACACACACACAAACATACACAGGCTAGCATCTAAACCACGTTCTATGACATAAATAATTAGCACTTTGCATGAAATAAAATTTGTAACATGCATTTAATAGTTATTAGTTAGAGACTCTTTTGTTCTTTAATTAATAACTATATCAGGCAATACTTCTATGCATGTTTCTTGTGCCAGCCAATGTTCAAAGCATCACATATATATTTTTGTATTTGAAATTCACTACTGCATTATTGACAGTTTCTATTTTTATCATTTCATAAAAAAGAAATAGAGGTGAAATAACTCACCTACAATCATCAAGCTAGTAAGGATCATAAATGAGGTGGTTCAATTCCAGATTTAATGCTTTAAATCACCCTATCATTCTGACTTCAAATATTAGGAAACTAATGTTTCTTTCTTTCTTTCTTTCTTTCTTTCTTTCTTTTCTTTTCTTTCTTTTCTTTTCTTTCTTTCTTTCTTTCTTTTTAAAAATGGACAAATAGGGATAACTCTGAATTCTAGGTGGAAGAAGCAACAATATAAAGCAAAGAATTAACAATTATTAGAATACTTAGTGCTCATACTTCATTAGTTCTCTTTACTTTGCATGTGACTGGATTTATCAGAGGCATCAATTTGTCCCAATGCCTGCCTCCTGGGGGACTTTCCAAGGTGCTAGGATTAGATAACAGTCACAGAACCTAGCTACAGTGCCAATAACACTCTGCCCCCAAGTTTTGTGTTTCTAATTGTGGAAAATTTTAGTCAAATACAATAGTCAATAACATTTGCAACAAAGGCAAATTTATGTGAATCAAAAAAAAAATAAAATTGAGTAAAAATGGGGATAAAGTGATTAATATCACTTGATTCATATGAAGTTTGATTTGAAAAATATGGCTTATGTAAACAACCAATGAAGAGGATTAAAAAGTGGAATTCAGCACACTTATATCTTTAAATATCAGGAACAATTACATGTTTATATATTCATGGTTTTCATTTTTAGCTCTCAAACAAAACCATATAGAGGACTGTGAATCAGGAGTCAGAATGCTCTACCTCATAATGACTATTTACTACCTATGAAATCAGGCATTTGAGTTCACATCCAAAACTTTTGTTTCCATATGTAGAAGTAGACTAATAGGCACTGAATAGTAGTGTGGTAAAATTTAAATAGATAAACAATGCAAATCTCTACTGCACAGTACATAGGTTCTCAGTTTATATCATTCTTAAATCACAACATATTGTGATATAAATGGATAGAAATTTAAAAATATTGGAATATTTTATTTAAAAGAGCTAAATTGGTGATTCAGGGAAATCAGTATTTTATAATTTTTTGACTTTCATCTGCTTATTATATATATTTTTAGCAATCCTTTTTTAAAATTGTATAGTAAAATCAGGCTGCCTTAATAGATCTCACTAAAAGAGATTAATACCTCATTTTAGCAGTGTTTATAGATTAAAGTTACTTTCACATCTAATTATTTATTCATTCACTTACTTATGTGATCAAATATTTATTGAGCTATTTGTTTACCAGTTCCAAATTACAATTTGGAACAAAGAGAGGTTGAGAGATAACTGTAATGGTGTAATACTTCTATGTTGGAGGAAATGTTGAAGATTTTTAAAAAATGTTTTATTGCAGATCTGACACATTAGCTCTGTCATGCAGAATGAAAGAGATGTTCCAAGTAGAAGAAATAAAAAAAAGTCCTTTCATATAGAAAAAAAAATCAAGTGCATTCGCGACAATATGATATTGTGATTTATGATAAAAAATGTGAATGTGGTCTTCATCTCTCCTTCCAGACATACAGGTCCAAAAACCCTTGAAGTCTCTTCAGTGATAAGTATCTTTCTGCCTGCACTTATGAAGACTTATGACTGGATCCTGCATAGACTCAGGATGAAGGGAAGGTAGCTGCCCAGAAGATCAACCATGCTATTAGACATTTTAAATGTTCAGCCTATTTCCACCCCTATTCTCCAAGGATGGGAGAAACACTCAAGTTTGAGGTGCTCATCCATTGCCAATGATTGAGTCAACCATGCCTATGTAATGAAGCCTCCTTAAAAATTCAAAAGGACAAGTTAGGGAGATCTTGCAGATGACTTGAAAATGTGTCTTCCTGGGGGTTGACATGCCCAGGAGAGCACAGAAGCTCCACACTCCTTCCCCTACACCTTGCTCTATGCATTTCTTGCATCTGGGTATTCATCTTCATTTTCGGTAATATCCTTTCAAATACTCAGTAAAATATCCAAAATGTTTTTACAAGTTCTGTGAGCCACTCTAACTTCATCAAGTAGATCACTGGGAGCATGCCCTTGGGGACTGTTATCTTGTCCTTGGCTCCTTCTTTTTCCTGTCTTTCTCTGCTTCCAGACTGCTGCAAGTTGAGCCCTTCCATCATCATGTTCTTCATCATCTCAGATCCAAAAAATGAACCTGGAAAACCATGGGCTGAAACCTCTGAAGCCATAATCCACAATAAACTTTTCTTCTTCCACACTGATTGTGTCAGTTATTTTGGTCACAGTGACAAAATCCAGAAGGGGCAAATGCTGTATCTTTCCCATAGCAAAAAAAAAGTTGGAAGGGGAAGGCAAATGGATGTCCCTTCAACATCTTTTATAAGAACAATAATGCCCATTCCTCGGGCTGTGCATGCCTTCAGAGTTCTCCGTACCATGACATGAGTTATTATGTTCCAACATGAATTTTGGAAACACAAACATTCCAAGTGTAGCAGCATCTATGCGTAGTCCTAAACCTCCACCCTTCCATAAGCATGTTTAATAATCATTCCAAATACTCGCCCTTGAGTTTCTATCTTGTGCTTTTTCTGGTTTCACATTGGTTGTTAAGCCACTCTTTGGTAAGTGGGATGGCGTGATGGCATAAATGCCATGGGAGAGGAAACTGGAAAAAGGAGCCCAATGACTTTGTCAATAACTTTGGGTTTCTTGCCTATTAGCACTCTCATTTTTCAGGTTAATATTTTAATATTTTACCATTTAGAAAAATAAATCGGTCAGTATAAATGCTGATGGAGAATCTAAAGCTATCATTACATGCTGAGAATTTAAAAAAATATTGCTATCACATCAGACTAAAATGTTTAATCAAATATTAAGATTGGTATCATCTATCCAAGTTCTAAAATAACAAACTATTAACTTATTTTATTTATCTTTGTCATGTCATATGCTCTTTTATAAATACTTAACTACCAGAGCAGAACATAGCTGGGCCAATTTAGGCATACCTGAGCCACCAATAAAAGAAATGATAGCATTCTTTTATTCTTCCGTAATCTGAATACTATTTTCTTTTATATAAAAGAATTTTCACACAAAGCTTTTATCAAATTTTCCCTTGTGTCCTGCTTTTAACAAAACAACTTTGGAGACATAAAAGCTCTACCTTTTCCTTGGAAATCTTGTCTAAGAGAAGATCCAATAGAACATTCAGTTTTAAAAACGATTCCGTAATTGTTTGAAATCTCTTTCCGAACTCTTCTTTTTGGAACTTCAACTGCATGAGCACACACCCATGATATTAGCTTAGATGATTTCCCTCAAACAGAGAAAAAAAATTGTACTCAATTCTTATTCAAAGCCTATAACATTACAACATAATACTTCTAATAAAAACAGGCATTCATAAGACCCTCCCTTCTTAAAGATCAGAAAGGGTTTGCTACCACACATGACTCTACACTAGTAATACAAAGGCTTCAGTTGGCTGCAACACAAATAATTTGCCATGCAAGAACCTTGCCCCTGCCAGAATTGACTGGTATTAGGAAATCTCAGCAGATTCCAAAAATGCATCATTTACTTAGAATAATTCTCCATCTCCTCTTACATTGCCTCCCCCACAGCTCTGGTACACATCGTCTCCTTACCTGTGAAGTCATTCACTCAACATCAGAGATGTTTGGAGGAAAGAACAAGGGTGGTAGGAAAGACAAGGGTTCAATGATACATAAAGATGATTGACTTTAATCTATGCTCTGTCTCCTGCTCTGAAAATTAAGGGAACCAATGATAAAGATTTAAAGAATTGATTTAGGTTTAAAAGTCGTGGTGATAGTACATTTATTTTTAAAGGAGAACATTTGTTAAAAATAAGAATATCCAAATACCTAACAATGATGCAAAATATATGAAAATGGATTCTAAAAGAATGATACCACAACCAGACACAGTGCCCATACCTGTAATCCCAGCAACTCTGAAAACTGAGGCAGGAGGATCTCAAGTTTGAGGCCAACCTCAGCAACATAGTGAGACCCTAAGCAACTTAGTGAGACCCTCTGGGGATGTAGCTCAGTGGGTAAGTGCCCCAATTCTTGGTACCAGTGCATAAATAAATAAAATTATATGGCAGGTATTTTTTAAATGTAGGATGCTTTTGAAACCTCACCTAAAGTTTATGATTATGAACCTAATAGACATGCAATCAAGACTTTAGTTCATAGAAAATATTTTCTTGACTTTTATAATAACCACTATCTCAGATGCAACAATGATGACTTTTTTATTTATTAGTATTTCCTAATTTTATATTGGTTTCCTTAATTATTTCTGGGTATTTTGGGCATAACTAACCCAAAACAAAAGCAGGAGGGTGGGTCATAAAGTAAGTATTTAGAACTAAAGTTACTTTTTTAAACAATGCAATTTAGTTTCCAAAGGATTTAGTCAGCCACGAGTTATAGTTGCTGGAAAATCTAATTAGAGCTAATGTTGTGAGGCTTTTGTTTTGTTTTGTTTTGCTTACTTTTTTCTATATTCAAATTAATGTTGGTGGTTCAGTTCAAAGAAACATTTTGCAAATGACAGCAAACATTTTGCAAACTGAATACCACTCCCAAATCACACACTCTTTAACAAGAAAAGAATAAGCACGCTTATTCAGTCACAATCATATTCACTCAATCAAGAAGTCACCTGTCATTTTAGAAGTCCCACCAGGGAGTGGGAGGAGAAGACCTCCCAGAAGCATACCTTCTCTCAGCAAGTGCCAGAATTACAAAGCTGGCTGTTCTCAGCTGTGATGCTTTTCTGTATTACCTTGAGAGAGGATCTTGTCATAAGTTTTCCAAATAACTTTTATGTCAAGGTCAGAAACAGTCTTGAGAAAAATGTAAGTAAAATCTTGGATTCAATATCCATTGAAATCAATTTCAAATTCCACAACATTTCAAATACTCAATTTGTGTTAATGTCACAATTGTTTAACTCCTCCCAATGTCTCATCTCTAAAAAAATAACTTGATGCATAAGAGATACAATAATATTTCTGAATAAATAAATAAATTTGTGTAAATGAATAAAAAATTATTTTTAAAAATGACTCATAGGGAAGTGGCAATCTACAGCATTATCTTTTCTTTGATTTCCATAGCTGGTATTTCAGAGAAGGCTAAATTGTTAGGCTTAACATGTATAATTTTATTTCTTTACTTGTATATCACATACCATACAGTGTCCTGCATTAAATAATTTCAAGGTTTCTTAAATCAAATGACAATTAAGGATCAGTTTTGTGATGAGTTTACAATAAATGCCATTCTTTTGTCTTTTCCTAAAATTGAACAAAAGTAATTGGCATACAGTTTAGATGCTAGCCTGTGTGTGTTTGTGTGTGTGTGTGAATGTGTGTGCACATGCAGAATATCTTCTAAGGTGTATTATTATACATTCCTATGCAATAAAAAAAAAACATTTCATTAGCTGCTTTTCTGAAGGTACTACACATAATAGTCAGTTTTTATATTTCTTGCGTTGGCATAAGGCAATTTTCAGAAGAAAGACCATTGAAGATCTAGGAAAGAAGACCCTTCAACATTGTATAGCACCCCACAGGTACTTACTCTAAGGGAGGGTGTTGCAGCAGATAGAGTAGCAGCCACCCAAACCCCTGTCCAAGTACAATCTCAGAATAGAATCTTATTCTGGAATAAGGTGCTTGTGGATTTAATCAGGTTAGGTTGAGTTGTACTGGATGAGGGTAGGGACCCATATTAATTGGGTCTTTAAAGAAGGGAAGCACACAAGCACACAAGCAAGAAGGCTGTGTGATGACAGACAGACTAGATGATGCAGCTACAAGCCAAGGAAGAAGGTTCCAGAAGCACCAGGAACAAGAAGATGCTCCAGATGGGTCCAGCCCTGTCGGCACCTTAATTTCAGACATCTGCCTTTCTGAATGCTGAGAGTTAATTTTATGTTGTTTCAAGTCACTGAATTTGTGGTGTTTGCTATGGCAGTCCCAGGAAACTCATATGTCTACAGAGGGAACAGTAATGAAGTAAGAAAGCAAAAGAAATATGATCCATTTTTTCACATACAAACATACATTTTGCATTTCTTATGGAAAACATATGCCATTAAATATATATAAATTATGTCTCATATTCTAGTATCAATGTAGAGTACAGCATGTTTATGCATACATACATACAGATGTACATAAGTATGTGCAATTATTAGCTTTTTTCTAAATGAACACTTTTTTAAAAAAATTATTTGCCACATAACCCACTTCCCTAAAATATCAAATTCTCAGTTTTCTTATATTTCCTTATTAGAAAAATAAAAGGCACCTGCACACTAAGAATTTTTACTTTTTGGTGCCAGATCTATGCTTAACCGATCTGACTTTAATTCTTTGTGTATCTTTCTAAAGCTGTAAAACAAAAGTATCAAAATGAATTCAGACATGTTGTTTAATCAGTAGATATTTGATGTCCCTTCTAAACAAATATTAAAAGTATCATTTCTGTGTGAACTCTGCATACTAACTCATGCAATGAGCATTGATTTCTTGAATACTTACTTCAGTGAATTTGATAGTGTTTACTAATTATGTCTTATATATTGGGTTCACTATTCTTGTTTGCACATTTAATATAATAGTGACCTGGTACAATGTCATGTTGTATATACTTAATAATGTCACAACAGAATGATGATTTAAAACAATATCATAAACAATAGGTTCATTGAATGATTACAAAGGATTAAGATTATATGGTATGTAATTTTTTGACAATGCCAAGAAGTTCTTCAGTTCTTTTTCTCAGAGGCATTTCTATTTTATTTATCCAGATACAAAATCCTTGTAGGTTTTGCTGGTGTGCAGATATTTTACTAGGTGACTATTAAAAGGCAGTTGTTCAAAGTGATGCTAAATATCTTCCAACTTATCGCTAGTTTATATTATACTTGAAGTCATTCAAGTGAAGGAGGAACATGAAAACAAAATATTACCTTCTTATTGAGCCTATGTTCTGTGCACAGAAACTTCACATGTGAAATCATTAATGTTTTTTACAAAGCTTGCAAAGTGGTGTTTTTTCTGCCTGTTTTGTCCTGATGGGAGGTTGAGGCTGGTTTAAACACTTTTGCTCAGGTTTAAAGAACTATAGTTTTTAAGCAGAGAATCAGTCGATCAAAAAATCCCACATGTCCATCCCGACATTATGCATTTTCTTTAAAAGGAGGTTGCTCCACAAATCAATGCAAAGTACTAAGGTAAAGAATTAATTCCGCCTTGTTTAAGGGGTCACGTTTGGGACCTCAGACAAGACATCATGCAATGCAATCTCTAATTACTCAAACCTGGGTAAATGAACAAGACTAGTGTTGGAGTTTATGCCAGTTTTCCTGACATCTGGCTGCTTACAGTTTGCAGTTTAGCTCAGGGGCTGCACCACAGACGGTGGGGAAAAGGACGCAGCTGTGGACCTGGGATGACTGGGGAAAAAGGGAGTTAGGCTGAGAAGGCCATCAGGCACCAAGGTCACCCAGTCTTTGTGTCCCTTCCCTCTCCAAATGTTGGCTATCACTCCTTTCCCCTGAGATGGTTATTCCTAAAATGAGTTGACAGAGTGCTGAAGAAGACTTTCTGCAGCCCTCCAGGTGACCTCACCTTTTCTGGTGTTGCTGACAGTTTTCAAGAAACCCACTTAATCTTGCTTTTTTTCCTTTACTTATTCACCAGAGCACAACCTCGCTGGTGTCCTCCATAAATCCAATTCCCATTATTCAGTGGAAATATGCTTACTTGAGAAAACAGAGACAAGGTCTCAGTAGCACCACTGCTTTTCCTTAAAAATATGATAAATTGTTGTAATAAATCAGAATGAAAATCCAGATGACTGGATTAACAAACTCAAATAGAAAGCAGTTCAAAAGTTAGTTAAATCACACACACACCCCCCATAATCATCAAAGGTAGGTAATGATTCACATCTACTGATAAAAAGACCATAAGTGACTTAATTTTGCAGTCGGGGGTTAGACCAGAACCTCACATATGCCAGGTAGCTCACTCGACCTCTGAGCTACATCCTCAGTCCCTGAAAATATTTTAATGGAGGGAAAAAAATGTGACCACCTCATTGCAGTGAGGTGGTACAAGATGTGGAAAAACTGTGAGGAAATCACTTAAAAATTTCTCCTCTCTATTATTAGCTCATGCTCACATGTCCAGAGCCTACAAGTTGTTTTGGGTTTAGACAAAGCAAGTCACTCAACTCTGCATGTTTTAAAAGGTCACGTCAAAAACACATTAACAATTTGTCTATTGACAGTCATTTTCTGATGAACTGTTTTTGTTGTTTCAGAGGAAACTGTGATTTGGTTTTTTGGTTGACACATGGGGATCTAGGAGATGAGGTGATTGTGGCCTGTGGAAATGACACTATGGAGACAAGCTCTGTGGAGTCACACATGGTGACCAAAGCTGTCCATCCTGCTGCCAGCAACACACCAGTGAAGTCACCAAAGGGATGGCCACCTTGTTGTATTGCATGCTGTCACTCTATGGAGAACCATGAGGAAGACCACAAAATCACATACTATTATTAATTTGTTTTCAAAAGATATCTTTTATTAACAATTTATGATAAAGATGCATATATGTCTCTGAGATTTCATCTTACTTCATTCAGAGTGGCAACTATCAAGAATACAAGTAACAATAAATGTTGGTAAGGACATGGGAGAAGGGCACACTCCTATGTTGTTGGTGGGACTGCAAATTGGTGCAACCACTCTGGAAATCAGTACAGAGATTTGGCAAAAACACGATGAGCAAAACAACCATATGACCAATAATCCCACTCCTCAGTATCTACCTAAAGAAATTAAAATCAGCATACAGCCACATCAATGTTTATAGCAGCTCAATTCACAGTACCTAAGCTACAAAGCCAACCCAGATTACCTTCAATAGCTGAATGGATAAAGAAAATGTTGTATATATGCACAGTGGAGTATTATTTAGCCATAAAGAAGAATGACTTTATGACGCTTGCCAGTAAATGATGGTTCTGGAGTGTTAGATTCCGGGCAGGGAGGCCACACCTCCCAGGTACCTTGATACAAGACACACCTCCCAAGTGCCTCAGGCTGACCAATTGCACACACGGGCCCCCCTCTTGACCTCGGGCAGCCTATAGCTGACCATGAGTGCCCTACGTAAGCCTGCTCCGAGCTGAAACCGCCCCTTTTTTTCTTCTCTTCACTACTTTTTCCTGTTCCTTCCCTGTTACCCCCTTTCCCAATCCACGTAGCCCCTAACGAACCACCTTTTATTGACACCGTGTCCCCAGCGTGAGTTAACTTTGCCTTACATGGAGACTATCATGCTACATGAAATAAGTCAATCCCCAAAAACCAAAGGTCAAATGTTTTCTCTGATACATGGAAGCTAATCCACAATAGGGGGAGAGGGGATAAAAAAAATATAAAAGAATAGAAGTTCAGTGGAGTAGACAAAGGAGTGTAGGAAAAGGAGCAGAGATGGCCAAAGAACAACAGTAGGAGGAAATTGACATAGCCTTCCTATGAACATATATGAATATGCCACAGTGAATCTCACCATCACGTACATCCACAAGAAATTAATTTAACAAATAACTATGGGTAAATGGCAAAAAGATCAGTAGTGTAGAAGAAAGGGAGTGGGGTTAGGTGAGGGAAAGAGGGGTGGGAAGAGAAGTTCTTTACTATAATTCTTTACTATATTTAAAATATTTTTCTCGTTCATTATAGAAATACTTCATTTAAAAATAATTCAAATTATTACTGGCAAAACAACACTTCAAAACCTACTGATAGTGTCTTACTATAATACTTCAATTTGCTTATGCAATTATGAGTATTTACATTTAAATTTAGAATTGTTAAATGAAAAATAAGGTAATATATGAACAATGTTCCACCACTTATTATTCTTCAGGTGACTGTTAACATTAAAAATGCTTGAGAAGCTTTTTGCTGTTTACATTTTTACTGTATTAAAATGTGTTCCTTTTATGACTTGTCTACTTATACAGGCTTTCTGGATTTTGGTATTTTAAATGTCACCAATATGGTGTAGGGAAATACATTCAATGCAAAACCTTCAATTATAAAACATAATCATCTTGCCTTGTGTGATTTTATTCTGGGTGTACATATGCAGTTTAAATTTATACATGCATGCACATCACTTGAAATTGTTCTCCATTTTTAAGGGAAGATAATTTTCCAGCCCTTCAAGAAATAAATATGAATGTTCCTTTACCCAACCCCCTGTTGCAAGATATCAAATCCTTGGAGAATTAAGGAAAGCAAATTTTGTATTAGTTTGTGGCTGTGGCATTTTAAAGCAGGCAAATTCAACTTGCAAATTGGAGCCCAGCTGCTGGGTTACAGCAGCTGAAAATGAAATGGGAACATCTTACTGAAGTGTTCATTTGATATAGGTGAATATCTTTCCAACAGGAATAATGTGAACTCAATTTATAGGGAGGACTAAGATGATAAGTCAGGAGTGGTGTCTAGATCACAAAAACACATCAAAAAGTACAAAATATGGATTATAAAACACTGAAGTATCAACGAGATTACGTGATGATAGACGAGGAAGCAATCTAAAAGGAATTTGCTTGTTGTGTTCGCCCATCACTCATGAGTTAAGTGAAGGATGACGGAAGCTGAGATTCATTTATTTACCTACTGGCAATGAAGCCTGACTTTCATCAAATGATGCTCCCTGCTCTCACCTGGGAGGTGTTCATATCTTTGTTTCTCATGACAACATAATGGCGTTTTCTGTTTCAATGATCTCCTATTTGTCAGGATTATCATGTTGCTCAAGTATCAGTGCATCTTATCTTAACATAGATGCATTCCATGCTTAGAAGCCACTGTGAACTTTGGTGGAGGGTCCTGGATCAGCGGCTGATCCATAGGCAAGTACAAGATTTCTCTCAGAAGTTATTTCCATGTTAATGGACTCTGAATAGGGATTCCACAGTAAATCAGTGCACTGGCTCATCCACGCATTGATGTATTTAGTTAACCCCTTTGTGGTGCCAGGCAAGGTCACTGACAGGTGAACCCTGGGCAGGGTCAGGGGTAAGAATGAACTAGGTGGGAATAAGACATGCTCAACAGGAGATTGCCACTCCTTAAATTCTACCAGACTGCTGAGGCCAAAAAAATTATGTTCATGAATTCCAGGCTGCCTTAACTGAAGGAATGAATGAACTGACTTTTCCCCTGAAATTCTGACATCCACTTCATAGGTTCCCCAGAGTATCTTCAAATGAGTCCCAGAAACCTGAAGCCATTAATAGATGCTTGACTTGTCCTCTTTTCTGGTGTCTCTGTCCTGGAATCCTGACTCACTCCAGCTTTTTTTTTTTTTTTTTCTTTTAATCAATTTCCTAATGAATTCTCTGATCCTTTTCTCAGGGTCTGCTTCCTGGGATAGTCAAACTAGCACAAATACAGCATTCCATCTTGAGAATACCTCAATGTATTATCCTTTTCTTATCAAGTGATGGTTATGTTATTTCTGCTGTTTTATTGCTACAAACAGGGCCACCAGGAAAATTCTTCTTCATGTCTCCTGATGTACATCATACGCATAAAAATCTTGAATATATACTCACCTGTTAATAGTGGATTATTATAGTTAAATTAGAGGGCATGACACTACTATGAACATGATTTCTTATTCTGATTTTTAAAATAATTTTAATTGCATTTGTAATTAATGTCTCATATATGAAGATGATAGATTAGAAGCAAAGAGATATAAGTATGTATATTAGTAACTGAATGTGAATATGTACAAATAGAAAAGAAAGTTAATACATAATTAAAAGCTGTTTCTGAGTGTCTTTCTTTTGTCATATAATAAGCAGTAAAGAGTAGCATTCAAAGTATGCATTCTAGGAAAGATTTTCCTGGTTCAAATCCTACATCAGCCCCTTACTGACAGTATGATCGGGGCAACTGACTTACTTTCTTACTGCCTTGGTTTCTCCAAATGTAAAAGGAGTCAATAATAAATCTCATGTTCATTACAGGAAATAAATAATACATAAGAAGGACATAAAATATTAGTTACCTAAATCAATATTCTAAATATAATAAATTCATGTAGTCATGTATCACATAATGGCAGTTTGGTTAATGATGTTCTGCATATACAACTTATGAGGCTATATTGCCCAGAGACGTAACCCTCTTAGTGTGATGAAGTACACTCTATAATTTTGGCACAATGATGACCTGTTTCTCAGATCTCAGAAAAATGTCTTCATTGTCCACTGACATATGTTTTTTATATATATGTACATATATATTACATGTGTAATATATATTATATATATATTACACACACATATATATGTGTGTATATATGTATAATATATATATATATATATATATATATATATATATAATCAGTAAAGAACAACATTCAAAGTATGCATTCTAGTAAATATTTCCCTGGTTCAAATCCTACATCAGGCCCTTACTGACTGTATGATCAGGGGCAACTGACTTACTTTCTGATTGCCTCGGTGTATACATTATGCACAAAGTATATTTATGTATTTGTATATGTAAGTACAAACATGTGTGTGTATAAATATATATACACACATATATTTTTTTATGTGTATCACTAAAAGTTTGCTCAGCATTTAGTAAGCATATGAATTTGCTTATACTCCAATTAAATTAAAGTGCATTCACACATAACTGGCAGGTATGTAGATCCTTTCAATGTGCTTACAGTTAAACAGGGAAGACAGCATGTACAACTAATTTTTTCAATTTGTACAAGGGACAAAGATCAACATAATGAAATTGATACAAAAGAATGTGCTATGAGATGACTTCTGTTGATGCAGATTAATAAATACTTCATTAATTATGTAGAATCTGTCCTGTCATTGTTGAAAAAATTATCAATCAATACATAAAGAAAGGGAATGTTTTAAAGAGAGATATGTCTTTAAATTAAATTACTACTAAATCATTTAATCATTATTTTCAACACCGGCCTTGTCTGAGTATTAACTCTTGAATATAAAGTTTTTATTCTTATCATTGTTGGAGAACAATGTCCAAAATTAGTCTTATTTTCTTTAACTTTTATTTAGTTTTATTTTTAGACAATATGATAATGTATGATTTAATTTTTTGCATATATTTGGTAAATTGTGATTATTTTATATAATAAGCATGTGCTGTTCTGCATTTGGGGAACACAATATTACGTGTAGAAGAACTGATAAGAAAAACTTATGAGCTTTGCCTGCTCTCACTTACATCCTTCAGCCTGTTCTTCCATTACATTCTGGAAGTACAAATTGAACTTCTGTAGATGTAACCCCTAGAAGTCTTCCTCTCTAGGGTCATTCTTTCTGATACATAAAGTTACATTTGCCATTGATTACCAAACATTCTTTATCAAACCAATATTCTAAGTGCTGGATGGTAGTACTGTCAGCCATATTAACAGCATAGTGTTAAAACTAATGCTAGTTAAATAATCGTACCTGACTAGAAAACACACTTGGAAGATTAGAACTATAAAGGACTTAAGCAACCATGTACAGCAGAGAGTGCAGTGGAGTAATAACAGGTCTTTACAGGAGAACTATCTCCTGAAAGGACAGTCAGTACTATACTACTATTTATTTCACATTTTGTTGTCTTGTTGCCTGTGTATTCTAGTATAAAGTCTCTCTCTCTCTCTCTCTCTATATATATATATAAATATATATATATATATCATATATATTATATAATCTCTCTATATATTATATACTTTTAGACTTTATATTTAGACTTTATATATATACATATATATGTATATACACACATGTACATATATATGACATGCATATATACATGTGTGTCATATGATCATATGACACATATATAATAATTTTAATTGGAAATTATTAAATGTCTGGTGCCATACCAGGTATACAAAATAAGGAGATTAATGAAAAAGAAATAATTCTGACCATTTTGTATTTCACTGTTGAGCTACTTTTTTTGTTCAAATATCCCAAAAGAATAGATGAAAACCTACCATTGTGTCCTGAAGATGTTCAATTAAGTTTCTAGTATATTCTCTAGTGCAGCTCTACCTGATCAGTAAGGCAGGGAATTGGGGGCAGGAGAGAAATAAAGAAAAAAAGAAAGAAAGAAAGAAAGAAAGAAAGAAGGAAACGGAGAGAGAAATAGGGAGGAAGGAAAGAAGGAAGGAGGGAGAGAGGAAGAAAGGGGAAAGGAAGGGAAAGGAAGGGAGAAATAAAGAATCAATTGGCAGTGGTGGCCCTCCATTCAGTCATATTTCACTTTCCCATCCTAAATTGTTACCAGGCAGATTTCCTTTGGGAGACCTGAACATTTCTGTGATGTCTCCTTTTTATGAGGACTGGCATAACACCATGCCCAATTAAGACATTCTCTGTCTCTCTCTTTCTCTCGCTCTCTCTTCCATCAATATAGAGCTACCAAATATTACACTGGGAATTTTCCTAGGGAATTATTACGAATGCAGTGAGCAACACGGTTAGGAAGGCATGGGACAATGCAAAAGGAGATGAAAATTGTAAAGCAGACTGTTTTCCTATTTTGGAATGTCAATTATTTCTAAAATTAAATGAATGCAATCAAGCATTCATTCTATCACATACTTCAATTCATCATAATATTCCAAAGTGCAGGTAAAGAAACTAAGGGTCTAACACATACACACACACACACACACACACACACACACACACACACGTTTCAATATTCCTGTCAGTGTGCTCCTACTCTAGCTTTAAGATTTTTGTAACTATTCCCAGAAAATTTACATTTCTGCCAACGACATCACTTGCCATTTTTTGAACATCCACGTAGTCTCGGCTTTCAGGCCTTTGTGCACTCCATTCCTCACCCTGATCATGGCAGTGTGCCAAGTTCATTGCTTTTCCTAGCACAGGAGAATGTGGGAGCCAGTAAAGTAGTCGGACTTCATTAACATTTGGATATTTGTTTTGAGGTGCATCTTT
This sequence comes from Tamias sibiricus, assembly GCA_025594165.1. NCBI lineage: Eukaryota > Metazoa > Chordata > Mammalia > Rodentia > Sciuridae > Tamias > Tamias sibiricus. Next base: position 20,181,751 of record CM046671.1, read on the forward strand.
GATGCAGGAACATGGCTAAGATTAAGTGAGATCATGAGTGTTGGATTCGTGGAAATGGGAAGGTTTAGATCTTGAAGAGAAGGGTTCAAAAATTTTGATGGCACTACTCGTCCACTGATGGGCCACTGAAGAATCATTGGGTGTTTCAGGAAGCTGTGGTCTTGGTCACTCAATCCAGTTGCCAGGCATAAGACTGAAGAATGAGTAAATGCTAGCGAAGACCTAGGAATAGGAAAGCCTGGCTGAAACAGGCTGTAGGAATGGTTCATGCTTTTAATGTCCTGGCCAAGTGTGGGGCCATATACCTCAGGATATAAAGGCTAGGTTCAACCCTTTCATTGACCCTCAAATCAATGGATGCTCTTTACACAGGACCACTTGGGTTTAAAATCATGACAGAATTATATGGAGGCAAAAAGTTACCAGAAGTGACAGGAATTTCGATTATTCTATTCATTTCCTAGCCATTGGGATAAAAAATAAGTACACTTACTATTTATAAAATGTTACAAGTACCTCTACATGAACAATAATACCTTCTAGATGGAACTTTTCATTTCAGTCTATTATAATAAAGTGCTAGTTAAGCAGGAAAAACATACTCTGGTCAAGTGTTGTTCTTTGAACACCAGTTAATTAAATATTTCACTTACATTTACAATTACAACTGAAGTTCCACAGTGTTTTTGTATTTTTTTTTTTTTTTTATCCCAAATCAAGAGTTCAGTCCAAAGCAAGCTTTTATCTTTGCAGGGCATAGAATTTCATTTGAATATTTCTGAAGTCTTGGAATACAGGGATACTATCAATTAATCTTACGAATTCTGAATTTTTTACATATTTTAACTCTGCAAACGGTGAGAAGCAAGAATTCAAAGGACATTGAAGCAACTCCCTCTTCTTTCCTCCCATCTGTTACTGGGAAAAGAGCGCCTTGGCTGCTAGCATCAATAGTGATAGACACTGGAGCGTGAGCACCGAGCGTGAGACATGGTCCTTTCATTAACACTTGCCTCCTTAGCTTCAAAGGACACTAGAGCTTACCTCTTCAGAATGCTTATGAAAGCGGAGCTGCTATCAAGGTGGCCTTAGGCAGAATATTGAAGCTGGGAACCATGGCCTTGAGTGATCAGCCTTCCCTTGCTTAACAACTTCACCTCCCGTAGGAACAGCCACTTTTGTTCCTTTGCAGAATTGTAATTCCCTCATAACAAAACCTCCCCGCCAGAAAGGATTTGATCTCAGTCATTTACAGCATAGAATAAATATAAATCAATGAGCTACCTCTCCAAAGTACTTGTATTTTTAGCTTTCAGTGATATTGCTGAATAAAATACTATCTGTCCTCATTAAAGGAATTGCAGGCATCAGCTTTGCAGATGAGGAGAGATTTTGCAGGGGAGAGTTGCCTTTCATGTATGAAATCAGGCCACGCAGATTGGGTTTCACTGCAGTCACGTTGCCACCTTATCCTTTGGTGGGTTTGTGCACATGGAAATTGTAGCCTTTGGGTATTACCTTAATTACTAGAAACATTTGAAATTAATCATATGTTTTAATAGATGATTGCACTCACTTTGGTTGTATAGCTCATAGATTATGGGATCCAGATGCCGGGTGCGGTGGGTGGTCCATGGTTTTAATCACAGTGACTAGAGAAGTTGAGGTAGAAGATCTCAAGTTCCAGAGCCACCTGGGCAGCATAGCTAGATCTTGTCTTGGAGAAAAAAAAGAAAAAAAGGGATGTAGCTCAGTGCTCAGAGTGCACCTGGGTTCAATCTCAGTATAAGGGACAATAATGAGCTCGAGATGCAGGGAATCTAAGATCATCTATCCTCCCTGGAGGGCTCGTCATGTACATGTGAAGGAATGATGTATGTGGGGACAATGGTGAGAACAGCTGGAATGCTGTGGTGAGAAAAGAGAGCAGCTTCAGAATGGGAACCCAGGCAGGACACTCTGGCCTGGAGGACAAGGGCAGAGGGGAAAGAGCTCTTGTTGTGAATAAATAGCATTTAGTAGCTTATCATTTAAATCAATTAGAAGTTAACCAGACTGAGAGCTTTAAGCTACTACTTTTTTTATTCTACAAAATTTACTTTCCTTCGTAGACATCCCAAATTGGTTTCTTTTGCTGAATCCATCACCGGAGCACAGGGTATTTTCATTGTTTTTATCTGCCAAATACACAGTGCAAGCTATAAATAGATGATTAAAGAATATATGATTTGATAAGTAAGACACTTCAGTGAGGGGAAAGGATGAGCAGAGGGAACAACTGGCAGAATGTTAAGCCAATACTGTATCTGACAAATAATAATGCTCCTGGTAGACATAAGCAGGAGGACATTTTAGCACTCAGGTATTTTTTAGACTCTTTGAGTGCCAAGGCCGTATGGTCTCACCATCCCAAGACTCATTCCATCTATCTGTGAAATGTTCACTTTCATTCAGATCAAAAACTTTGACTCACATCCTTTATTATGCACATAGGTATAAGTAAATATTGATATGTATACATGCCAAATATGTGGCACAAGTACATGCATGCACACAACCACACTCACACACAAGCATCTATCTATCTATCTATCTATCTATCTATCTATCTATCTATCTATCCATCCACACAGAGACAGAGAAATAAATAGAATGGAAAATACATAAAGATATATCTTGGTTGTCTGACACAGGAATTTTCTTCATTTTTCCCTTCCCTAGACCGGTATACATCTGACCTACTTTTGGGTAGAGACCAATTCAGAAAGAGCTATTTTCAAAATGCACTGAAACTGTCTATGTAGAAAATAATACTTACAGAAAACTCCATGAAATTTTACTATGTAATGTAGGTAAAAGGAGAAAAGGATATCCTGTAAGAAAGCATAACATGAACAACTTGTTAATTTCATAAACATGTTTAAATGATAACAGACAATTTTCTTCAAGTGTCAGCCTTTTCGTGAATCTTTGTCTAAAAGGTCTCTCACTCTTTCAACATTTATATTTCCTAAGTCATTATTATTTGAATTGAGAAAATTAAACATCATTTATACTTATCCTTTAATTGTCCTATAAGCATTAATTTTGTCTCTTTAATAAAGATGAAATCTCCAGGGGCAACAGCTTTGTATATACTTCAAAAACTTAATGTACTTAGCACTAACTGGCACACATACTGAATTAGTAATAAATATCTGTTAGTGACAGTATGCTAAATGATTGAAAAAAATGTAAAGAAAGAAAGAAACAGAGAAAAATATTTTAAGTAAAAATGCAAATACATTTTAAGGTTTAGCTAGTATCCCAAAGTTTTGCAATACATCCTAGTATGGAGTAATTTATAATAAGTTACAATGTGCATGGAATACTTATATGCATAAATATTTGACATATGGATATATATGACATATTTTGGGAAGGATGAAGTTTATCTCTAAGTTTATTGTTGATAACATATTAGCACACAGGCAGTTTGTTTAAACTCTTGTTATTGGTTTAATATTATTTAATCAGTGGTGATTTCAAACATATATTTGTCCAAAAGCAAATTATATATTCAATTTCATATACTTAATACATTAAAGTTGACTGTTCAATTCAATTATCTAGAAAAAGAATGTCGGGGACAAAGTGCATAAATCTCTTTACTAAAGACTTTGTGGACTCCTAGCTGCAAGACTCTCCTCAATTCTGTTGCTTCTGTCTTTAAAGTATGTTTGTGATCCTCCCATTTTTCACCTTTTCAACACTCCTGCTATGGCAGCAACACATTCTGACTCCCTTTCATTACCTTCCTGATCGATTAACACTCCTAACAAAACACACCCAGGGCACTACATATCAGCACTTCTAGCCAGACACATCACTCCAGCAAATCTCACGGTTTTCTCTGTATTTCGATATCCTTTTCCTCTCTTATAGGACCTTTCTCATCAGTGTGTTAAGATGCTCACATTCAATTCTACTATACTGAAGTTTTTTCCTTGAATTCACTGCATATATCAGTTACTGCCACTTGTCATTAATTGAGAAACAGACCCTATGCAGGGTGTGTGTGTGTGTGTGTGTGTGTGTGTGTGTGTGTGTGTGGTGTTTATTTTAGGGCATTGGTTCACATGACTATGGAGACTTCAAAAGTCCAAAATCTGTTGGAGAGTCATCATTAAGCTGGAAATGAAGGAGAGTTGAAGTTTGAATCCAGTCAGTCAGTCATTCCTAGCAAACCAGGAGAAGCAGAAAAAAATCCAGATGGAGTCTTCTAGAAAATTGCTTCTTCCTCAGGACAAATCAGGCTTTTGATCAAGTCAGCCTTCAACTGATTGAATGAGGCCCATTCACATTGTGGAATATCACAGTCTTCACTCAAAATTCATCCATTTAGAAGTAAATCTTATCCAGAAACATCCTCACAGAAATATTCATAATAGTGTTTGAGCAAATATCTGGGCATTATGGCTCAACCAAGTTGACACATGAAATTAAACATCACAGGCTGAGGTTGTGGCTCAGTAGCAGAGTGCTTGACTCGTTCATGAGAGACACTGGGTTCGATCCTCAGCACCACATAAAAATAAACAAAATTTAAAAAATCACAACTCTACTCTTGTCAACTTTACACCTGCATGCAACTCTGTGAACCATATTTAATCTCTAAATAAAGACAGTTCCAAGCTCATATTTCCACCTAACACAACACACCTACATTTAGTTCAACCAACAATGTACTAACCCTTTCCCCTGAAGGAAATATAAAATCCTTGAATGATGCTTACTTTTCTCATTGATATGCCATACCTTAAATACCATGATGCAAGGTCAGTATGTTTATGTTACCTAATAAGGTGATAAGAGAGAAATAAGTGAAAGTATTAGATAAGTAGATAGAAGAATGACAGATGTACACACAAATATTTAAGGCAATTGTCACAGACTGTGCCTGACTACCAAGAGGAATTGGCAGCAACTTTACAATGGAGATGTGAAAGCGGAGGTAGATGTCTTGTGACTATACAACTGTTCATGTAACCATTACTGGTATTTATGACTAACTACCCTATTCTACCATGCATTTCTTTTCTTTCCTTTTTTTTTTTTTTTTTTTTTTTTTTTTTGGTAGCAGGTATTGAATCCAGGGGCACCTAACTACTAAACCACATCTCAAGCCCTTTTTTTTGTATTTTATTTTGAGACAGTGTCTTGCTGAGTTGCTTAGGGCCCAGCTAAGTTACTGAGGCTGGTTTTGAAATAGTGATCCTCCTGCTCAGCCTGCAAACCACTGAGATTACAGGAGTGGCCACTACACCCAGATGCACTATCCAATTTTAAGCAATTCCCTTTGTCCTCAGCAAGGACCTCAGCTGGTCACAGTTGTTTGCTTGTCAGGGTGACCCAAACTCTTATATCTAGAGTCCAGATCATTAGTTGTTTTGCCTGAACTAAGTTATAGTTATCCACTGGCCTTAATTACAGGGTGTGATAGTATCAAAGGTGCCCTTAAATGATCTACTCTATTCCAGATCTTCCACATCTTCATTGTAAAGTTGCTGCCAGTTCCTCTTGGTAGCCAGGCTTAGTCCCCCAGATAGCCTAGTAACTCTGTTTTTATCTGTTGATTAAGATGGTCATTTAGTGGCAGTTTAAACAGCCATTCCAATGGAGTCCTTGTCTGTGTGTCTCCTGGTGGGAGCATCACTGCCTTTGGAACTAAGACTTCAGGTCAGCAGAACAGAAGTCATAGGAACAGGAAGTCTAATGGGCCACACTTCTTACCATTACTCAAGCATATCCCAACAACTCCTAACTCTCTCACATGCTGTATTTTGTCTTCATCCGTAACACAGAAATGCATGATATGTGTGTTATTTGCTTTTCATGTTTCTTATTTAAACTCTTCCAAGATAGGCATCATCATTCTGTTTTACTTCTGGAGTCCACGTATAGTCCCTGCCTTTAATGTACTCATAAATCTATTGTTTGAGTGAATAAAATAGTCATCAAATAAATTTGTCGGAATCTGCTTGACCCAGCTATTGCACTCCTCAGTATTTATCCAAAAGAGCTAAGGTCAGCAGATGATAGTGACACATGAAGACCCATGTTTACAACACCACAATTCATAATCACCAAGTTATGGAACCAGCCTACATGCCCATTAGCAATGAATGTACAAAGAAAGTGTGGTATATGTACATAACGGAGTTGATTTGGCCACAATGAAGAATAAAATTGTGTCATTTGCAGGAACATGAAAGGAACTGGAGAACATCATGTTAAGTGAAATAAACCAGATTCAGAAAGTCAAAGATAATATTTTCTCTCGTATATGGAAACTAGAGAGAAATGAGCAGGAACAATGGATGTCATGAAACTAGAAGGAACAATAGTAGAGCAGAAAAAGGGGTTCAGGTGGAGGGGAGGGAAATGGGAAGTGCTCAGGAATGAAATTGGCCAAATTATGTTTTGTGCATGCACAAACACATCACAATGAGTTCCCATATTATGTATAATTATGATGCATGTGAGAAATAGAAAATCCAGTAGTCCATTTTCAGAGTACAGTATTTAGCCGTAAGTGTAAAATTGGGATGTAAGAAAGGCAGCTGCAGGGAAAATAGAGCAGAAAGGAAAGTTACACAATAGCAACACAGCCTACAGATGTGGATGTGGCAGATCCCAAGACCATGCACCTGATCAGCCCCTGGATACACAGGAGGTGGGGGAAGGGGTCAGCCTGGCCAACAGAGATACAAATCTCTCAGTTAAGAATTAGTAACCTAGGTTAAGAAGTAAGAGCTGCATAGGGTCAGAATTCAGCCCAAGAAGGCTTTCCTGCCATGAGACAACAAAGGGATGTGGGGACAATTAAAGCTACGTTTCTTTAAATAACCCAATAGGAGACTGTAAGACTTGGGTGATGTTGGGTTGTACGTCCCATAATATTCAGCCAATGAAGAATGGGGAGGGCCTACAGATAAAACGTACCCAAATACTTCCTCTGAGACATGGTCCTCAGACACCCAATCTTGCAGGACACCCAATTTTGAAGACCATCATCAAACTGAAACATCACTTTTTGCTGTGTCTCTTAGTCGATTCCTTGGGTTTAGAGAGGTGAGCATGTTTCTCACATTCACCATTTAAAAAAAAAAAAAAAAATTTACTTTTACCCTTTCAGTTGGTTCACCAGCATTTTTACCTGGATTTTTGCAATCCCCAACCCATCATATATCCTGTTTAAGACCTTGAACACCTGATTTCCCCACATGCACCTTTCCCTCACTGTCCCCACATATTCAACTTACTCTCTCTCCAGTGGATTAAAAGCTTTCCATAAGGCCAGATGTTTCGGACTTACTTTCCCCACTGATGTATTTCCACTATCAGGAAACAGCCAAGTTTGATGCATAAAGAACACTCAAACCTTTAAGTAAACTCAGATATTTCTGGCTGTGTTTCCAAAACATAATTCTGAATTGGAGCAAGACTTTCATCTTCCTTCTAAAGGAATATGACTATATATTTGCATGGAGCAGAATTTTATCATTAAGAATAAATGTAGAGTTTTTAAAAAGAATTAGAGGCTGACACGATCATGGGAACGTTTAGGGTACTGAGGCCAGAGAAGCTGTCGCCACGCCACAGGTATCAGTCTGCGACTCCAAAACAGAAAGTTCAAAACATCTCACCCAGAAGGGCTGAAAATCCAAGATCATCTCACCCTGAAGCCCTTGTCAGTCTCAGCAATCTCAGGAAAGCTCTACCTTCTATTTCAATCTGCATCATTAACATAGTGATGCTCAAGACAAATCTCCCAGCAGCTATTTGGACTCATATCTAGCCATGCTCACTCACTATGCACCGGGGGATAATGACCTCTCTTTCCTTTTGACCTCAAATCTTGTGTAATTGTCTTGTTGTCAGATTCTCACCTGTTTTCTGCAGGAGGAATAGGATCCCAGGGGATTCGGCTTCTCCCTGGCAATGCAGATGAGAACTCAGAAGGGGTGGCAGAGATGGCGAATAGAAAACCCATAAGCACATGAAGTTAGGAAAAAGTCTTAGGAAAAATACTGCTTCCTCACTCATTTATTTTCCTTCGTAGAACATTGTTGTTGTTTTTATTCTTTGTTTTGTTTTGTTTATTATTGTCTTTCTACCTTATCCTGTGCATAAATCTTGGATGAATATAACTTAGATTTATCACCTGTAAGGCACCTAACTCAATTATCTGATCCCAGCTGTTGTAATGGGTACACAGTACTTCTGTAATAAAGCACATCTTCAAGGGAAATGTTTGATTTATCTAAAGTACTAACTAGACCATGTATCGGAATCTATGCTGAGCTGATTTTTCTTTTAAAATCTCCCATCATATTGGAAGAAAAATGATCAGACTTTCCAATGACACTATCTATATTATCGCACAGAAGGAGTAGTTATTCTTGCTAGTGTTATAGTAAGCATGTTATGAACTATAAGCAAAACAGCAGAAAAGAAACCTACTTCTGACTACCATTTACAATAATTTGTTTAGGTTAAGCAAGAACCCATGAATTATTTTTTCATTTTGTCTTTTGAAATAAAATATTTACCTCATGTTAGCTTTACTTTGTTTTTTCCAAATACTATCTATACACTAATTAAAAGTTAGGTGCTTAGAGCTGTTAACAGACACGATGAGCTTACTAATAAGTGTTATTGGACAGTTAAGAATTTCTGAAAATGGTTTGATGCTCCCAGAAATTCATATCCATATTTTACAATTGCCAAGAACTATTGTCATAAGATCAAAATCACTGTGACCCTCAATGTTCACGGGAATCCAAACAGTTATGAAATGCATTATACATTTCACTACAGGTGAACATTTATCACCAGGTACAGTTGCCCTTGCAGTGTCTTTGTCTGCATTAAAAATTAAAATGTGTCTGATTAGAAACTTCTCCACTGATATTCACCAATCAAGTACACACTTCTGAATTGAGACAGAATGTTCACTGGGTCTTTGTCCTTGCCCCAATTTAAGGCAATGCCTCTGGATGCCATTGGCAATGACAACTCAATAGGCCTTTTGCTGCCCAGTAGCCAGTAAAAATGATTCTACCCAGTGAAAAATACAATAGGCTACTTCTCAAATACCTGGAGGCCTTTTTGTAGATGACATGAAAAAAATGAGCAATCATTCTAAGGAGAGTCAAATGAAGGTTTTTCTCTTCTAATCTTTTATTTATTGATATACATAACCTGACATTACATTTGTCTTTTCATTTCAATTTTACATTCATTGGAAAGTCCCATACTTGATAGAATTCTGCTAAACACCTTGTCGACAGATCCAGGAACTAGACCAATTGCCATTTTGCAATTGACCACTTGGCATATGCATAATTTGTTACTCTTGTGATGTTTTCAAGTTTTTCAATGCCGATTGGAATATTTACAGGCATTCCCAATTTTGTTTTTATTTAATGTTGTCTCCTTCCTCCTATTTCCACAAAAAAATTTAGGTATATTTTTATATTGGTAATATGTCACCATATAATTCTTTCTGTTTGACCCGATGGCATTATATCCAACTGTGTTAACAAATCAAAACACATGTATGTGCAACACAGAAACATCACGTGCACACAGTGATGAAACAGAACATTTTTATTAAAACAAGGTCTTGGCATGGCATTTGTTGAGAAGTTCATTTGCTTCATTTTGTAAAAATTCATGATTTCCATCAGTGATTAATAGTGTATGTTCAGTCTCAGATGGAATAATGATTGATGTTTAATGTCAAAAGTGGTTGGGCACAGACCTTTCTGCATGTCGCCGACTGTGATTGTGATGTGAAACGACGGTGCTCTAACAAGGGAGAAAAATGTGTCTCTTCAATTAAAGCCCCCACTGTTTACAAGCAGGACATTGAGCTCTGGTGAGCAGGAACAAGCTGCCACCAGGACATGAGTTCTGGTCATAAAGTCTCTGGCACAAAGGGTGAAAGTGTTCAAAGTGTTCAGTGACCTTAACTCTTGCCTTTGTTTATGAGCTTGTGTTCACACCATTCCTGGGAACAGCTAAGGGTGCTAATATCATACAAACTGCATAAATTAAACGTCTGCAATAGCTGCTTGCCTTCCTGACAGCATTGACATGATATTAGGTAAAGGTGTGATGCTTTGGAACTTACTCTAGTGACCTTTCCAGGTGTGCAAATTCCAAGTCTGCCTATCGTAATTATATTTGATGAGTGAACAGATATTTCACATGCAGGAATTGAATGCAAATAAAGTCAATGTAGATTTTATACAAAAGATTCAAATCTCCATAGCATATAATTTGCAAGAAAAACAGTTAAGCTTCCAGAATAAGACCATATAAAGAGGAATCAGGACAAGAAAAGACATGATAGGAGAATCATTCAAGTTAGATTGTACAACACACTTCAAACTGTCTTCAACAAAGACAGGATGGTAATAGTGTTATCTTATATACCATAACACATTGTAATTTAAGCATTAACATTTTCCCTTCTTTTTTTTTTTCAGATATTTTTTGGCACTGACTTGTATTTCTCCTTATGTGGAGTTTTGGCCATTGTGGGTTTGGGTAAAATTTCTCAACTTGCCCCTTGCTTGTATGTCTCACTTTGATTTCTGACCTTTTCAGGGTCTAAATAGAGATTGAAGGTGTTTTCTTAGCACATTTCCATATGCAAGAAGAGAAGATAAAAGGATAACTTATATTATTTAACTTTGAAATAAACCTTGTTGGAAGCTATTAGTTTCATTTAACAAGGAAAAACAAACAAAAAACAAACAAGAAAATAATAAAATAAAATCCAGGGCTTGCATGTAGAACTAGGAATGCTCAACTAAACTGAAATGTCAGGTTGTTTTAACTCTGAAGTTTTAAGAAATATAATTGAGGATAATAGTAATTCTAGTTACGATTATTTATAGGATTGTGAAAAGCACAGCGAGAGTAAAGTGTGTAGCAACAATATGTGCCAACACAGTTAGGGGACAGGTGGTATGAAGCTCATTTTTCCATGTGAACTTGAAGGCCAGAGAGGTGATCCTATCAATGACACTTGGTAACAGCACTGGGGAGCCTGCCCTAGAATGTACCTCCTCAAGGGCTAAGGTTGTGGCTCAGTGGTAGAGCACTCACCTAGCACACGTGAGGCACTGGGTTCTATCCTTGGCACCACATAAAAATAAAATAAAGTTATTGTGTCCACCTACAACTAAAAAATCAATATTAAAAAAAAAAAAAAGAAGAACATACCTCCTTAAGTGAGTCACTTCTCTTAATGTTGAAAAACAGGAAGAAACAGGAGCACTGACATATAAACCTTCTTAGGACTCAAACACATTTCATTGCACATGAAAGGAACCGATTGATTTGAAACACAGGGATGAGACTTCTAACAATTGGAAAATCAAGAAATAGAAGTGTTTAACAATGTTACAGGTATCTTAAGTATCTGGAAAACAATAATGCCATGGTCTGAAATGTCGCTATAATTAATACACATCACTCCTCTGTCATATAGAACTTGGTTATGTTGAGTGTGACAGAAATAAGACAGGGGAAAAAGGTTACCAAATACGAGACTGAAAGGGACTTACAGTTTACTTTTTCATTTATCATAAAATATAAGCATTCTCTTTTCTTTTTCTTTTTAACTCACCATGCATTTGGCACACTAGAATCCAACAGAAAATCCTTTGATGTGAAAGTCTGTATCCCTGGAAGGGATTCTTGGTCCCCACTTCCGTATATTTATTCATATGTAATTTACATGTATCATTGCTTTTTGAGTATGGTCACGAAGAGGATTTATGCTTATGAAAAAAAACACGCTAACTCCATTGTACTTAGAGAATTACAGAACTCCAATGTTTCTCTTTAAAGTTTCCTTGAACTTATTCATATTTTTAAAAAATCAGATCACATGAAAGTATTCAATTTTTTTTTTCTAAAAATCACACAAAAATACCAAGTGAATGTTTTTAATTATGGGTTAGAAAAACATTTGGGACATCCCATATCTAAGCCATGGACATTCTTATTTAATGAATGAATAAGTATAAACTTGATTTATAGCTCAGAAAAAAATCAGAATACCTGACTTTCACTTTTCTTACACTTTCACTTGGTTAACTTCACTTTGCTTTTACCAAGAAAAATAAAAATGCAGCAAAGTAATTCTACAAAGATTGGTGGCATTCTCACTTTGCATACCAAGCAATGGATGAACCATGGCACCTAATATAAAAATAAGCAAAAAATAAATATTCATTGTCTGCCCTTCTGATTGAACAGGTTATTGACTCTGTCTTCATCACAGTAAAACTTCTGAAATTACATTTCACCTTATGAATAACCAGTTTTACTAGTGTAAAATTTTTTGACATCCCCAACCTGAAGCCACTCACAAAATGAATAATTTCAAACAGGAATATGACACTTGTAGAATAAAATAACCAGAAGGCTGACAAGGAAACAGAGCCAATGTGCTGGCCCAGCCAAGCACCAGTGAGTGCTACATCATCAGGACGTGAGCTATTAGCCCTAAGGAGGAACACTTGGGATTATGGTTAATCCTACCATTTTAGATCTGATCTCTCAAACAATATCACTTCTCAGAAAGAGTAGCACATGGTTGACATGTGTAAGGGTGTCTATATGTCAAACATGCACCAGTAACACCTACAGTTATTTTACTTCTCGTGCGCTCTGGACTCTTAATAATGATGTTACTTAATACACTAATTTTTCCAGTTCACCACACTATTTGCATTATAAAAAATATCATACACAAATTTACATTAAATCTGCTAAAGTCATTTTCTTATATTTAGTTGACTAATCATCCAATAGAAGAGACCATTTAGTATATTCTATACTCATAGATATTTAGAAATCGCAGTTGAGAATAAGGACCTTATCAACACAAGGCACATTGTTTTACCTACGCATCCCAATAATTTCACAATATGTGTTTAAAAGGTCAAAAATAATCAGTGAGATAACTTTTTTTTGTTTTTGAGACAGGGTCTCGCTAAGTTGCTAAATTGCTGAGGCCTTCCTCCAACTTGCAATCTTACTGTATCGGTCTCCTGAGTCACAGGGATTATAAACCTGTGCACCACACTGGATGAGTGATAATTTTTAAGTGGAAAAGGCAAGTATAAGGTAAAAGATAGACAAGTAGGCAGTAAAGAAAGGAGAAAGCAAAGTGCATATGCTGCATTAACAGAATGTTGAAAATACCTCACTGAGCCTCCAGACTCACGCGCAGACTAGATCATCCTAGGAGGATCGACAAACAGAAATAACAGAAGTGGAGTCGGAGGGATGCAACACTGTGAGATGGAGACTGTCCAGCAGTTAAATCTTCCCTCTTTTCCACCAGTATTTAACAATGCCAAACAGTTAATTTGCTGCCAACAACATCTCCTCTGGTCCTCCCTACTAACTTTTCCCATGTTGATGCCACGCAGAGTGAAGTGAGGGACCCCGTGCCCACGGGGCACTCATTTGAGGGGTCCTTGAGGCCAAGCCAAGCTTAGAGAAATGCTTAGCCTGGGTGGTAGGACACAAAGACTTAGTGGAAATGTGAATCCCATCTGGGGCAAGTATGAAGTTGCAAATCAGAAAGCATCCCCGGGTCTGTAGCAAGCTCACCAAGTCTGTAGAAAGTGTAGCGAAGAACTGAATTCCCATTGCAAAGCCACTGAATGGCATCTGTCCTCCTGTGGGGTCCTAGAGGAACCATCAAATAGGAGTTCAGCAGCATGGTTGTCCTCCTGTCTGTATTCAGTCATCTATTCAAAATGCAAATTTAAATTTACCTCCCCTATTAAAGAAAAACATTGAATATATGGTCATTGTTCTTAGCATATAGACTAAATCCCCAGTGACATCTAGTAGACCTGATATGTATATTGCTTAATTTTTTTTCCTGGCACTCTTGACTCTGGTCTCTATCATAAACACATCTTTCTTGGGCACATGTACTTAAAGTCACCTTTTCCCCAGGAACTTTGCACATTCTAATCCATCTGATTGGAACACTCTTCACCACATTGGTTACCTGTTTAACTCTGTAGTTGGTCCCCCCACCCCACCCCCTTGCTTGGCAGCTTTTTTGCATTCTGTATGTTTCAGGTAGTAGACATGTAATCCAACCTTCACTAATCTGAGCTCCCCCATCAATTTGCTCTAATACATTTTTTTTTTTTTTAAATTTCTGAAAGGGTTCATGCCTCATGCCATAGCCATGATTGTCCCCTGGGTTTTGAATCAGAATATATCTCTTTTCTTTTTCCCTTTCCTCCCCCATCTCTCTTCTCTGATTTCTATATCTAAGAAAAGGCATTTGTAGGCAGAAATCACTGGCAGTTTGCTTTGTCACCATATAAGAAATGGGAATGACGCAAACACAGGAAAAGGAAGATGTAATAGTGACAACATCACGTTGGCAAAAGTGGAGGGAACCATTGATCCCATCCTGCCTGAATTCAGAGGCAACCCTGGAATCTACGTTCACATGGGTTAATAAACTCCTGTCTTATCTGTAAATATTACATAGTTAGGTCTCAGCAACTTTTACTTAAAAAATCATTGACAACATTAAATAAGAACTCAGATATTCATGAAGAGAAGCCAATTGATAAACTCTGTTATAGAATAATCATCCAACTGGTTGATCCTGTCAAATCTCTGGGGACAGAGAGCATGCACTTATTTAAGGCAGAGCTTTAGGAAAGTTAAAGAAAAAATTTAAGATTGTAAAATATGGAGGTTGCTGCTTGCATCACTCAGTAGGTTCTTAAGAACCAATAGTGAGTTGGCTCCAAGGTATCTTAAATAAAAACAGGAGAAGGAGAAGGCAGCTAGCCAAAAAAAAAAAGAAAAAAAAAAGAAAGAAAAAGGAAAACAAAAGAAAGAACATAGGAGGACATCTCTTCCTGCTCCTGGGATCTTCAGTGCTGGTGAGGGATCACCCCTTCAGGTCAGCCACCGCCATAGCAGGTTATTTACCTTTCTTACTTGTAAATACCAGCAATTTATCATCAATGGAACTGACACCTACTCTGGATAGATGTTTGCCCTTGTCTACAGCGGCTCCAGAAGCACCACCTCCAACATTCAACAGTGTCTGAAGTAACATTGTTTTATAACTAGGTCATTATGCCCATTATAGGCATGAGCAAGTTTTATAACTTGCTCATTAATGCCCAAACAGACATGATGTGACCTGACGACCATACAGTTCATGGTGAGGCCTGCCTGTGCTCAGTGGAGGTCAGCGGGGCTGACCTGGGCCTGCCTGTGCTCAGAGGAGGTGGGTGGGCCTGTCCTGGTCTTCGGCTCTTACCATGCACCTCCATCACCCAGCAGCACCCAGGCTGACTTCAAGATGGAACGACAGTTAAAAGTCAGCTGAAAGAGCCCACTTAAGGATATTGGCCTGCTAAGTTAGGAAAGCTGATCCCCATGATGCATTCTATGCACGGAACCTGGGACTGACAGATGGAGCTATGTCCCATGTATGTAAAGCAAGGAATAGGGAATGACACGGAAGGCCCTATGCATTAACACATAGTGTATACTAGTGACACACGGTGGCATTGAGCTTCCTCTCCTCACAAATGTAGGCCGTGTGGGGTGAGGAATTTGTTTTTTAAGGGGTGAAAGGTGATCTTTGTACTGGGTGACATAGTTCATATCCCACTAAGCTAGACATAATCCCTGGGACACTTAGCATCTCTCCTACCCTGAGGTTGGCTGTCGTGGTTGGAGATATTGCACATTAACCACCACAGGAAGCTAGGTTTGCTACACGATCATTGGGCACAGGGAGGGCCATGTCCAAAGCCATAGGGATTTTGTGTTCAGCAATGAATCTGGGGTAAACAGCCCAAAGAGGCCGGTCAATCAAAGTTAAAATTTGAGGGATGAAAACTAGTGTTCTCACAGCATGGTGCCATGTTCAAGTGCTGAGGCAAGTGTGTGTTCGAAAGTAAGTATGGTCTGGTTACCTTTATACTGTATTCCCTGTGCCCCAGTACATGTTCATAGATGTCACGTGCTTCCATGGAGTCCAATGCCCAGCCAATGTGGGTTCTGTTCTTCATCACTGTCGTTAGAAGAGGGTGCTTTCCTAGCAGGGCCCACATCTGCCCAGAGGTAAATCCTGTGCAGAATGGTGGCTGTCTCCTCCCCTCTCCACATTTCAAGGTGCTTCTCTTTATGTTTGCTTGCTCTGAGCAGCTAGTTCTTTATCAAGGACATAATAGCTTCGTATCTAGGTACCCTGCTCCTTAATGCCACCGGGGCTCATCGGCTATCAGGATCCCCTTGCCCTTGTCACTCTGCTTTCCACTCAAATCCCAGCTCTACCCACTGGGGTATGTAACCCGGGAAGTCTAGGAATAGCAACTCATCAATTTTAGGTGACTCCATTTCTTCTCTGTCTTTTTTATAGGTTCTAGAAAAGCAATGGGGGTGATTGTGGTATAGGTGGCTGACATGAATACACACAAAAAAGTGGAAGCTCCCACTATGTTATTGATACCTTATTTGGGCTCTTTAAATACTTTCCTATGTTTGTATGAAGGATTTAAAGTCATTTACGCTAAATTAGAATTTCCCCAGGTGTGTAAATATCTGGGTGATCCTTCATGATTCTGTCTTTGCAGCTATTTGCTCAGGCCATTCTTCTTAATTCTGTCACCACTATGAGAATGCTTTGAATCAATTAAGATTATGTTCACATGCTAACTCCATTATTAAAACTTCCTTAATTCCTTCAATATTTTTAAGCAGTACTTGAAACAATGATAGGATACAGGGGTTTGCTTTCTGGTCAGATTTGTTTTAACACACTACCAAGGAGATTTGTAACTTTTTCTGGCCAGATTTTGTGCAATATACACAAGAAGGGCTCCAAAATAGTAAATGAATGCATGCATATTATCCTTCACATAAATTCATCAACACAGAATCATAGATCTGTATTTCAATGTTAAAAAATTAAAATCAGAAATATTAAGAAAGAATAGGAGTTTGTTAAAATGCCTCCAAAATCTGATTTATCATGACATTTCTGATTTTAAAATGCATTTCGTTTTCTAGGTTTAATTGATACTGAACTTTCCTTTAAAGGAGGATATTGTCCCAAAAGGTGATATCCCATTCCTTCTGGACACAATCCCAGGAGTATCAGCATTAGCAATGGAAAGCTCCAGGCAAATGTCACTTCATATCAAATGCAGCATCAATGAAAAATGTGCCCCTGCAGACCTGAAAGCATACCCACAAAGGTGAAGTCACTGCCAAACTCACCCTTAGGTGGCTTCTGTTTAGGTCATGCCACAGAAATTTGAGGATGAGCTTTTATGTTAGCCTTGATGGTGCATTGGGAAGACCATGCATTGCTAGGATAGAAAACAAAAGTGGACAAAGGAGGCTTCCGTCGAAATGGCAAGATAAGATTCATAATAGCTGTTCACACCTTAATATTTGCAGGCACAGAGTACACAAGGCAAGAAAAACTAAATGGTTTAGTGTCATTTACTCTCAGTTTACCAAATTAAAAAAAAATCATATTCTCTGCATTCCTTAAGTGAAAGACAAATCTTCCTGCAGTCTGTGTAAACCAATTAATAACATGAGATAACATTGTTCTCCAATACTGTTAGATCTTACTTGCATCACATTTTTTATGACTGTATCAAAAGAGTACTTGTTACATTACTTCCATGAATATTCATTGGAAATTTGATGTCTTGGAGTCTGATTGTAATAAGTTAGTAGTAATAAGTGAAAAAAATTCTGATTATTCCAGGCACTTTGTGTTTTGTTCTGTATTGTGTAATTTTCTAAGGGGAAAAAAAAATGCACTCAGGCCACCTGCAGTTTGTTTTAATAAATAAAGATACAGTTTGATCTTTGCCAGAAATCATTACCCTGATGTAAAAGTGCTAGGATTTTCTGGACCTAATACACTGCTTGAGATCAAGGAAAGGCTCAATAAACATTTGTCTAAAAAAACAAACAATGGGATAAATGAATGCATTGTGTTCAAGGGTCTATTCCTGTCAATAATTCTGTTTCTTAAGTTTTGTCAAGGCTTTTAGTTACTTTAAAGTTGAAGCAATTTAGATTACTTCATCCCAGCATGATCCATTTGCTCTGTTACTTCCTTGTCATTTTAATTGAGGCTAAAAACTTCAAATTGGATTCCAATGTGTCTTTTACCAGCTTCCTGTTTTCCTAGGCAATCCATACAGCTATTGTTTTTGCATTCCAGGGTAATCCATTTTATCACTTGGCTAAGCAAACACAGCTGGGTAGTAATGAATGGAGTTTCTACATTGATAGATAAACTTGGCCATAATACTGCTCATTCTTTAAGACAGGGAGAAGCCATATAACAATTCTACCCTCAGATCAAGCATAAAGAAGATATAAATGTTCTACTCATGTAATAGGGACAATTACATTATTGACCCTTTGCTTCTATTACTACATGCAAACTAATATGTTAGAAAAACAGATAAATACAATTAACACTGTCATTAATTGAGTCTACACTTAATTTATTCTAGCATTAAAAAATAAATAAATGAATTTGTTGTCAGTTTAGAAAACACATTCTGAATAGTCACAGGGGATTTTCATATCAAAATGCATGGGATCTTCTTGGCTGTTGTCTGGATTTCATGTCTCACTAGTAATGTTTTAATGATCAATTTCAATATCTATGTTTCAGATCCACTTCAGTGCTATTACCATGGTTGTCTTGTTTTTTTTTTTTTTTTTTTTTTTTTTTAATTCCAATGCACTTTGACTATTAAAGTAATTTTAATGAAAAAACTCAGAACATGAGTCCTTTGTTATATTCATTGTAGACTTTGCATACCAAAAGGTCAAAGTTAAAAGTTTTAAATTAAATTTTGCCAATTAAAAATTGCTAGCCATTAGATATAGGAGAAACAAGGTACAGGTGTTGTGATTTTTATGCTTTGCTATAAATTAAATGCTGTTTCACCCCACCGAGTTTCCAGTCTGAAGTTTCTAACATTGTAAGCAATTAAGTTTGCATGCTCAGTTAATACTGGCACCTGGGAACCTGATAATTTGCATGTACACAAAGCTCAGGCTTCCATTCACAAACAATCTCTTTGCACAAATAAATCTGCAATAACCAAAAGACCAGAAGCGATTTAATAGTCCCACAAAAACACAGGGCTACAACATGCTGTCTTCTTGCTTGTCAATTTGCAGTTGTCAGAACTGTTATCTATTAAATAAAAACAGTAAGAGGGGCTCCTGCCAAGGAAATTCTTTGGGGAGCACCCAAAAGACTCAGAAACAGTAATTGGCTCATTCTGGATAATTCCTGAGCTTTCTTCATTTTCCGTTTTTAGAATAGGGAGGTTTGGGCAGCCAGCTTTCTGTAGCTGTGAAAGAGCCATTCTTTCCTTGCACAATATACATTTTTCTCTCACACAATATACATAGAAAATAACATTTGTGAATAACCAAGCTAAACAATGACAATTAATATTGATCCAGTGTTTTGCCAATATTCTTTTACTTCATTAAACAGTTAAATGAGCTGAATGCTTGCTTGCTGGTTTACCCTTGTTTTTCAATGTCTTAAATTCTGTTTTGCCAATTTTAAACAATGTCTTAATATACAGTATGTCTTGATATACAGTTTCATTGTTCTTAAATTTGAAAGATACAGCAAGTACAATGCTATCTATGTTTAATATAAAGTGTGTCTCTTTTAGTATATTCATGGTGGTAGTTTGTATTATATCTTAACTTTTGTTCGGTATGGTTTACTTGCAAATACTTCACTAAATTTTGTCTTTGTCTTTCCTCACATTTTGGGACAGCTTTATTTTGCACTATGAAAGTAAACACTAAAGTTCACCTCTAAATAAAATATCCCATTTTTTCATACCTTTAACTGTTACCTGGAATAGAAAAGTGAGGGCATTTAAGTAGAAAAGCACATGAAGAATTCAGAGCATAATGAACTGAATTAAACTTCTAGTTTTAACCAATAGTTTAAAAACCTATGTCTTTAAAATCTGTAAAAATAAATAAGTACAATGACCAACAATGATAAATAAAGAATAATGCCCTGTATCCATATATAATTGTGAAGCAAGTAGGCTACTTCTATGAATAATAGCAATTCTACGTACATCTGAAGTTGTACTTTATTTAAAAGAAAAATAAATGCCATTAACAGTTTTGTTTCATATCTCTGTTTGAAAAAATTTGAGTAGATAAAAAAAACTAAAAGTGTCAAAGCAAAAATTGCACAGGCCAATGCTAACATGTAAGATCTTTTATTTAGATTGTTTAATCTATTTTGAATTGATTTTCAAGTATAAGCTTCCAATTTCATTCTTTTGCATGTGGAATTTCTAGTTTTCCTGCCATAATGTATTGAAGACATTATGCTTTCTATGTACTTTCCTATTCATGGGGTTGTCTATAATTAATTGATGATACTTTTGGATGTTTGTGGGCTCTTTATTTTATTCCACTGGTCTGTGTGACTGTTTGCACATCAATACCATACTGTTGTGATTACTATATCTTTGTGATGTAACTTAGATAAAAAACAATTTGGGTAATAATTATAATTTCCTTGATAATATTTCAATCAGTAATTAACATATCTATTAAGTGAAATAATAGGTATGTTAATTTACTTGACTACTGTAACCATTTCATTATATGTAGATCAAAACATCATGTCATGCACCTTATACATGTACCACCAATTTGTAAAATATAGAATGAAGACTTTATTGAAGGCTACTTATTATATTACGGGAGAGTGAAGACCCTAGTCAGAAGTCAGTTTGCTTTCAACTAGCAAAAAAGGATTCACATTAATAAGTTTTCCATAGTATAAGCTGTTTAAAGAAAAAAGAAAAAAAAAAGGAAGGGGAAGTTCTAGACTCAGGAAGAAAGCTCTGCGAAGTTTAGTCAAGCTGAGAGGTTTATTGAGGACATCTGGTGGTCCACAGGAATGATGATGGATACCACCGTGTTACCCACTCCATTTTGCTCAATATCTTAGTAAACTTACTGATAAAGAGTATAATAAGCAGAGGAGAGAATTGGGGCTCCTTGGTCCCACTTGGAAACCTGACTAGCTCTGTAAAGCATTCTCCAGGCCCTCCTCCATCCAACTATATGCTTTAGAGTTTTCTCTTTAGCTGTCCCCACCTTCAAGGTAAGGTGACAATACCTCCAAATTAAGATGTAATTTTTCTTCTCAGGATCTAAACAAGGTTATCTCGACCTTTGTTTAAGGTATTAATTTGAAGAGCAGACCTATTAAATAAACTCCTCAGACATTGTTCTGTTACAGAGAGTAGAATGTGTATACAATGTATTTTACTGAAGATCAAAATTAAAACTTCTCACAACTATGCTATGGTTAGCATTTATTCATGCTTCATGTGCCTCTATTTTCAAAAATAAGCAAGTCAATGTGTAAGTGTAACATGATAGAAGATATACAATTTGATATAAAAACTATGAGTTGCAAAACCATGCCCAATATGCTCAACAGCAAATGTAGAAATGTAAGAAAGATACTTCTGTGGCTGTGGACTATCATGAAATCACAGAAGAACACGCATGAAGGAGAAGCCATAGTTCTGTGAAAAGGCTTTAATTAGAACTAAGCAAATAGAAGATATTTTGCTGAAACCATTTGTTACAATGTGTGGCCACGTGGCTCAACAGTGTCTGGGTTTCCTTACTTGTGGCCCTAAGTTGGTCTACATTTCCCAGCTTCCCTGGAGGCTTCTGGAGTCCCAGGGTGCATGGAAAATAACTTAGGCATTGAAGGACTGTGTTTACTAAGATATTGAAAAGTAACCCCCTTCCTCAAAAGACCTCAAGTGAGGAAAAGTCTGTGTTAAGCCACTGAAAGGTTGGGTGTGCTTGCCACCGCAGTGCACCCATGATTAACACATAAGAATAAAGCTTAGTTAAGTTAGAGGAATGGATGGCTAAAGGTCTCTAGTTTGTCCCCATTAGATATTAGTTAGGTGACAGAAGCCAACTAGGAAAAGGATTTTAATAAGAGCTTTCTCAGGCTTCCTGGGAGCTCAGTTACATGACTTCACCAAAACAAGCATGAACTTCAAAATCTCAGTGTAGAAATGTCAAAGTTTGCATTTTGTTAAGAAAAGTAAAATCTGTGCCTGGAGAGCCAGCACTTCCCTGTGCTCGGTGGTCGGCTTTTCCCAAGGTGGGTCTAAAATTTCCCTTAAATACGTGATGTGACTTAAGCATATTTACAATTCAACAAGTAGATTTGATCAAAGTCCTAATGTCCTATATATAATATTGACATAGGCATTCTGAAAACAGGAGTCACTAATCTACTTTCACTGTGGTTAAAAATGGCATTGGCCAGATTTAGGGATATAAATTGCGTAAGATACATTCCTATATAATAAGGCTACCCACTGTTAAAGGGAATTATTTAATGTTACATATAAGGATACTGAAGAAGTTCCTGAGGGAAGAATTTCAATGTGGTACTGGTGGTTGAACATGGGGGTGCTGTCCCACTGAGCTACATTCCCAGCACTTTTATTTATTTATTTATTTATTTATGTTGAGACAGGTTCACACTAAATTGCTGAGGCTGCCCTTGGACTTGCAGTCTTCCTGCCTCAGGTTCCTGAGTTGCAAGTGCCGCCACACTTGGCTCTGAGAAGAGAATTTTAATTTTTCTTTTGCTTTATTTATACAGAATACTTTTCTGCGATAATATTTTGGAGTCAAATATTAAGCATAGGTTATTAGCAGTACCAGGTACATTTGCCATCCCGTGAACCGTGCATGTGTTTACATAGGAGGTTGTTCAAATCATTTATGTACATTCACAAAAAGAAAAAAGAGCACCAGCTGTGTCACATAACATTTTAGAAATAAGTGTTGCTAGGGGTGTGGCTGAGTGGTTGAGTATGCATGAATCCCCAGGTTCAATCCCAAGCACTGCAAATAAAGAAAATTAATAAACAAAAAGTAGGGGCTGGGGTTGTGGCTCAGCCAGCGGTGGAGTGCTCGCCTAGCACGTGTGCGACCCGGGTTTGATCCTCAGCACCACGTATATATAAAAAGCCATTGTGTACAACTAAAAACAAATAAATAAATATTTTTTTAAAAAATAAACAAAAAGCAGAGTAAGTGTTGCTTAAATAGTAATAGGGTCTTTCAAATGGTGGAAAAAAAAAAAAAAAAAGACAAGAAAATATTCAGGTGTGAGGCAGGCATGTGAGATTTCCCTAAAAGCCTCCCTTAGGAGAAAATATTACTGCGGGGCAGGGTTGATGGGTAGGCCCAATTCCCATAGATGCATCTGAGATTTTACTCCCAAACCACGCTTCCACTGGGCTTCTCCCAGCCAATGACACTGCATGGCAGGGAGACTAATAACAGGCCACTCTTTCTTCTGCTGTGGTGGTCTTCTAACAAGATATTTTAGCTTGGACTTTCTGGTCAGCCATGTTGAAGCACCCTCAGGACCTCCCTGTGCTGAGGTTCCTTACCCCCAATCTTTCGTCCTCTTATTTTTCCCTGTGCAGAACCTGTCTCTATCTAAGTGACCCTGAACTGACACCATGCATCTTTGGACATCAGATCAGTTGACCCATGGGCTCTTATTGTTTTTGAATTAAGTGTTAATGAAATGATGACAAATTCTGAAACCAAGTTGTAAAGGTTTACACTGATGGCTATAATAGATAGGTATTCGGCTTCTAAGGCAGAATCTCATTTTCTGAAGAGAAAGTAAAGTCTGTAGGATAAAAAAGACCCACAGCAGACAGACCTTGCACTCTGCCTTTCCTTCTGTTTTCTATTGTGAGCTCAGACCTCCTGCTTTTGAGTCAGAATCCCTCCCAGTTAACCTTCATCTTTCAGGTAGTAATGAATGTTGTTCCAGTGTGCAATGGCAATCCTTTATCAATACGGGGAAGAAATGGTGAGCAGAAAACCAAAGAGGACAATCAGTACTCTTGAAATTCTTAATGTCTGGTGCAAGGTCTAGTGTTGTAGGGTAGTGCAGAAACATAATGACCTCACACAAAACATTTACGAAACTGAACATAAATACATATAGAAACGTATAGAACTTGTTGTGTATTAAATTAAAGCCTACTTAAGTACTATTTACAAGCAGAGCAAAAAAATAGGTAAACCACCATGTTTATAATAGTTTAATTTTTTATTTTAAAAAAAGCGACAGCATAATCTCTGTAAAACAGTATAACGGAACTGAGTTTCTCTGATGGAATTCAGAAAACAATCTAGCAAAAGTTTTGCTCCTCCACAGAGTTGTTTGCAGAGGCCTGATAGCCAGTGATAGATTGGTTTTAGGCTCAGACAAGCTGCACACAAAAAGATCCAATCAAGATGAGAAAAACAGTGGGATGGAGACTCAAGCCACTGCACTTCCTTACATCACTGGAAATTAAATTATTCCCAGCTGTATCTCAGCACATATCTCTGTAAAGGATGAACATCTTTCTTGTTAAATTAATGATGCCACCTATGATTGTTCAGTCCATTTTTAAACCATCTAAGAATTTAAAAAAAAAAAGAAAAGAAATAAAAAAGGAAAAGTTAGGGTAAGCTTTCAAAATTGCCATATTTTTATCCTTAAATAAAACTTTAATTATACAAGACCTTAACAGTGTGAAACACTGTAAGAATTTGCTATCCATAATACATCGATTGATTCAGTTTTATATGCATAGCAAATAATTCATGTCTTACACATCTTGTAGAATGTTTAAATATAGTATCATGTATACATGCATATTTTGTTGTACATATGATATGTAATCCCACACACAAAAATGCATATGTATGCATATCTTCCAAATTTCATATAAATATCTTGTGCAGTATATAGTAGCATTCCAATTTTTAAATTGATTTAGTAAAATCATGTTCAAAAACGATGTTCATGAAGAGTGGCATACACTGTTTGTGTTGACGAGTATCTCTGCTTTGTGTTTTACAAGGACTAGGAGTCAAGGAGAAGAAGGGCTACCAGATGGATGCTGAATGCCCTAAGCCCCAAAGGTTCAGGGAAAGCAAGATTTAAACCTCTCTGGATACTGCCATTGCACACTGCCCTCTTATATTTATTATTTAGCAAGCAAGAAGTACTTATTGCTTAAGAAATCTTTTATATATGGCCATAATTGATGAAATCTACTTCAGTTACCTATATTTTTTTTATTTTTCTCTTAATTTTATTTAGAATGCAAATAAAAGCCCTTTTCAGAAAACCTGGCTATTTGCTTTGCTTTTTAACATACTCTAAGCAAAAAATGGTTTTCTTGTTTTATAAATGCAACTCTAAGATTAGGCCTCTAATGTCCCTTTCTTCACCCAAATTGCTATCCCT
The DNA here is from genome assembly GCA_025594165.1 of Tamias sibiricus. Lineage (NCBI taxonomy): Eukaryota > Metazoa > Chordata > Mammalia > Rodentia > Sciuridae > Tamias > Tamias sibiricus. The sequence goes on from CM046671.1 coordinate 20,207,234, forward strand.
CGGCCCTCTACTACAGAAACTCTGGAACTATGTTTCCACTGTAGGAACACTATGACTTAGGGCATTTAGGGGTGGGAGACAGGTGGAAGGAACTCTCCAAGGTGGCAAGAAGTGAGCCAGGGTGACTCAGGTAAGATTTGACCTCTTTTGTATTTTGCTCGTAGGCAACATGCGTGTCTTTTCTAAAACCTTCATTATCAGCATGCCTAAACCCAATGTCATTACATGTAAAGATGTTTCTAGAAACTTGTGTCATGCTGAAACTTGCATCATGCTTTTTTATTCTGATAAAAGCCAGGACTTAATCAAGATTTTATACTGTCCTTACACGAATACATTCTGTTTCTCCCTTAGATTTTGTAGTGACAACAAATTATTCTAAAAATGGGCTCCACAGTCTAGTGCATTCCCGGAGCTTCTCACAGTTCCTTGGTCCCTCTTTGGCCTCTGTCTTCTCTGCTGGGCGTCAGTGAGGTGGCAGGAGCCTCTAGGACTAGGTCATAGTCTCCCTCATCCTTCCTTCATCCCTGGCAGGTTGTGTCACTTTCCTGCGTCTTTTCCTTGCATTATTTTTTTTATTACTATTATTCAAAGTTGTTGTATTTGTAATAGTAGAATGCATTACAATTCATAATACACATATAGAGCCTTTTTTTACATAACCCTGTTTGTATACAAAGTATATCTGTACTATTCAAGTCTTCAAAAAATCTTCATATTTTAGACTGAAAACATCAAAAATGATTATGATAAATTTGGTTCAAATGACATTTTTCTGGCAAGTCTCAGCGTAAGTTAGACTGTTTAAAAATTCATTCTAAAGGGCATCTTTCCTTACTTTGAAAATAATCGGACATTTGACTCAATAAATATATTTGGCTATATGAGGGATGGAAGGTGTCATGTGACATAGACTAGGGTAGGGATTAAACATCCATAATTCCCTCTTCCTGTTCCAGAAAATTTTGGTTTAGATTTAATTTGCATGTAGAAGAAGCCCTGTGTTTGCCAACTAGTTTAGTGAAGGAGTCATGATGTGTGTATAACAAAATTTATAATAATAATAATAATATAATATAACACAAAAATTCATAGTTAGTTTAACTAATCTACAATGTTCTGTCAAAATCTGAATATATAAAATTTATTTTGTAGGAAAACCAATAGTTTATAATGACAATATAAAACCATGGTTAACTCAGAAATACAAAAATGAAAGTGTTCCTTTAAAAATATGGGTATAAAAATGTTATGGAATCATACCAGTTTCAATGGAAATTTGACAGTAATATAAACAAATTGAAATTTATCTTTTTGCTTATTAAATAATGTTTTCTAGTTTAAAAAATACTAATCACTTGCAATGTTTAAATATACAGAGAACCTTCATAATACTTTTTACTTGATAGAATTGTGATAAAAAAAATAATTGCTATTTCTCATCAATGCAATGACATTAATAGTCAGAATCTGATTAATACTGCAGAATTATTTAGATCTCCATCACTATATCAAAATACCTGAGATAACTGATAGAGAGAAAAGGTTTATTTCGTCTTAGAATTTTAGAGGTTCTAGTTCATGATCAGGAAGACACATTGCTTTGGGCCTTTGGTAGGTTTGCTGGATGGCCCTGATGGGGAGCCCATGGCTGAGCAATTGCTCACTTTATGTCCAGGAATCAAAAGAAAAAGAGGAAGTGACTAGGATTCCCAAGAATGTCCTTCACAGGCACAGCCCTAATGACATAAAGACGCCCCCAAAGCCCGATCTCTCAGTTTCCACTACCTCCTAACTGTGCCACCCTGGGGACTAAGGCTTTAACATATGGACATTTAGGGACATTAGGATCCAAACTGTACCTATTACTGCTTAATGAACTCTTTTTTCAATATCCTTGAAAAAAAAAAATCACTTGCACTTTAGATCAAAATTTTTCTTCTTTTCTTTTTAAGGCTCAGAATTACACACATGCAATGTGAGATTTTAGAATGGGAAAGGCATAAAACAAAGGCTGATGGCTTTTGTGTTCATGCCACATTAACAAAAGAAATATGTGCTACTTGGAAGTCATGTTGATAAATGATACTGTAAGTAATTTCAGCAACTGGCAGGTTCCGTGGGCAATTTTCTTTGTCAGACCAACTTGCCTATCATGATTCAGACTCCTTTTCTGATGCATTCATGCGCTAGCTTTGTACATTCCTCTGAGATGTTCTAATAACTCATCACCATTAATTAAAAAAAATATTCAAAGGAATTAAAAAACATTTTATCTCAAAAATAAACTTTTCAAATGAATGGGCAATTGTGAGCAACCCCATAAAGCATGTGGAAAAAATAACCAGCAAGAAAGTGGGAAAGCTGTAGGACCTAAGAGGGCAATGGGACAATGGGAGTTACTGTGGCTCAGATGGGAAGACATGTCCCAAGCCCAGAGTACTGATGATAGCAAAGACAACAACCTTTTTTTGAGTGTTTGTTGTGTGCTTGTCTTCAAACCAGTCATTTTAAGGATAAATTTAGAAGGTAGTAGTGTCAGATTCAGGATACAAGCTAGTAGCAGTGGTGCACACCTATAATCCCAGTGGTTCAGGAGGCTGAAGCAGGAGGACCCCAAAATCAAAGCCAGCCTCAACAACTTAGCAAGGCCTTTAGCAACTTAGTGAGACGCTGTCTCAAAAGAAAAAGTAATAATTAGGAGGGCTAAGGATGTGGCTCCGTGGTTAAGTACCCCTGGGTTCAATCAGGATGCAAACCTAGATCAGCCTGACTCTAGAGACTCTCTTAACCATTGTGCTATATTAAATACAATTGATTATTTCATCATCTTTAAATTGAGGAAAAGTCATTCAGAAATTAATAATCATCTATGCTGTCCCTATACTTGGCTTGAATAGCCAAGGATCAGTAATCACTAACTTTCGTTTTTCACTTTTGCTCTCCTTCTCCTAACTATCCCAGCCCAGCAACTGATTCTGCCTAAACCCAACATCATCTGGTGTTTTCCTTCATAGTCTCCTTTAAATTAGCCTCCCTCAGTCCCCACTTCCACTACCACCTCCTGGATCAGTAATCACGAACACAACAATGATCATAACTGTGACAGAAATAAATAAATGTAATGAAATATTCCTGTTTTGTGATCTTTCATATGTGATAAAATCATTAAACCTTCTTGAAAGTGACTCAAAGAAAATCTTCAAGAAGAGACCTAATTTATGCACAAAACACATTTTATCTTGAGGAGGTGACAGGCTATACCAGGAGGTGGTAGTGGAAGTGGGGACTGGGGGAGGCTAATTTAAAGGAGACTATGAAGGAAAACACCAGATGATGTTGGGTTTAGGCAGAATCACAGTTGCTGGGCTGGGATAGTTAGGAGAAGGAGAGCAAAAGTGAAAAACGAAAGCAGTGACTCCAGGGAAGAAATGCCAATAGTTCTGTGGTTGCTTTAGTTTTATGGAACATCAAATGAATTTGTGAGTGCTGATATGTAGAACAGTTTGGACTAGGGGCATGAAATTAAAGAAGATAAAAGAAGCCATAGGAAAATGCAGGCCATTGAACAGACAGAGGAGAGCAGAGTCCAGGCTGGAGGCAGAAACATCAGCTAGCACAGGAGATAGGCTCAGTTAAACAGGGAACAGGAAATGCCATGGAAACCAGCAAGATCTGTTGGAGAAGGAAGTGGTGAGTGGGCATTTACTGATTCAGAGAAACATGCAAAATGAAGATGCAGAAAAATGGTCGTTAGTTAACACAATGACCTTTACGAGTTCAGTCATTTGTATTCTTTAGAGAATTTTTTTTAAAAAATTGCATAAATTGGAGTTTTATCTTGTGGATGTATGCAAAAGATGTATGTATGAATACTTCCCTATTCACACATGGACTTCAGCAAACATTTCTACTTTTATCTTGGAGTAGTTTTGTTGAGAGCTCAAATTTGCAAAGACATTCTGTTTTCTTAAAAGTTTTATTATATAGCTTCATGCTTCATTTTGTGTTCATATCAACATAAACTAGCATCAGGGCACCAAGAAAGCCCTAAGTACTGAGAGGAATTAAAATTAAAAGAGGGCTTACTTTCAAGTAACTATGGTTATATACTTATATATACTTGAATTATATATAATTATATATATATATAATTAAAAGCATGCTCTCTCAAATTGCAACTGCATTGGTCTTGGAAAACATACTCTGTCTTTCAATTTCTATAGTTCTTGCTAGAATTTCAATGAAATACAAAGGGACCATGGAAAGATGGTGGAGACACAGATTGCTGGATATGTTGATCATATGGCTTTTTGTTTTCTCGATTGTTTCAACCTTGCGTCAATTTTTAACATTAATTGGACATGAATGTGAATTGCTTGGATACCATGAATTTTGATGCTTCCCATATTTAAACTGCATGACTGTGATATTTTACAAAAATACATTTTAGAGGTGGAACAAAATGATGCAGGATATTCCGTTTTCCAATCTTCCAAAAATATCATTGTTAAGCTGAAAGGCACATTAGCAAATGGATATATATTTATCACCGCAAAGATACCTATCATCTGACTTAAGCACATTTAATTGGAAGATTTTTAATTTAGAGAAAATGACATTTATTAAATTGAAGTTTTGGACAACATTATCAAAAAAGAAATCTATGATTAACCATCAAAGTTGTGGCAATCCATCACATTGGAAAATGGTCAGAGTTTTATTGAAATCCTGGGGAAAAAAACTAATGAATGTACTCAGCCTGAGTAAACTAAGAGAGATTTTATATTCCTCCAAGGCAAGGTAAATATTTTATTTGTCTTTGCCTTACATGCTTAATATAACATTTTCTCATAATGTAAGTCTAATAAAAATTTGTAATTTAACAATCATATAATGAGATCTAATTTATTTCACCTTTTAATTCTTTTGTTAGCTAGAAGAGCAGAGCTGAGTTTTATGCACAATTTCAACAGCTTCTTTTATGGCAAATTTTCTGATCTACTTCTTTTTCGTTTTCTTTTCTTCCTGTTCCATCTTCGTATGCTCAGTTCTTGCTTTTTTCATTTTGGTTTGACGACTTGTACTGTCAAGTTGCTCAGATACTTTAGAAATAGTGAAGATAAATAGTTTTATTTAAGTATACATTTCAGTCTTATGTGGAAAAGCCATGCTAGTGCTGCTATATTGGCAACAAACAAAGAGAGAGCAAGAGAAAGAGAGAAGGAAAAGAAAAGAAAAAAATGACTTCTCTTCTACAGATTCAAAATCCATGCCATAATATATTAAAAGTTTTGCCTCACTCCCATCTGATTTCCAATATACATTTCTACAAGTTGCCCTTAAGGTTCACATTTGAACTGAATGTCATTGAATATATATTTGGCTTAGAATTCTGATCTCTTTGTTGTTACTTCCAACTTTACCCACTTTCTCTCATTTATCAAATCCTGTCCTTTATGTGTTTTTCTAATAATTTCCTAACTTCCTTGAAGCAGCAGAGCTGGCTTTTTAATTCTTCTCCTGTTCCTTTGGTTTTGGCTCCATCTCCACCCGAGAAGCACAAGCAGCAGCAGTGGATTGAGCCACCATGCCGTGGGGATCCATTTCTCTGTGTGCACGTGATTACTACTTGAACAGAGCCTTGGGAAATGCTTTCCCTTCAAGTAAAACTGAGATTTCCATGCTTAACAGAAAGTTCAGATAAATTATAAGTAGTAGGTCTTCACAATCCCTTCAGTAAGCATTTTTAAAATGCATTCTCTTTGAGGTCATTAAAAGGTATTTAATCTAGTAATTAATTGCAGGAGATTCTCCTCTATCTTTACTACTTTCAGACGTTTAGTTGTAAAAAGCTTGTGTACTGTAAAGGAATGAGCTTCTGAAAGTAAAACCCAACTTTTGGAGATGTATATGTAGACCTTTAAGACAGAAGCAACCACTTGTAGCAATATTCACAAAAACCATTATTAAAAAAAAAAAAAGAAAGAAAGAAAGAAAGAAAGAAAAGAAAATCAATTTAACTAAAAAATGTGGTTAAACCTGTCTACTTAAATGTAAAATTATCTTATTCGTCCAGTCACAGGTATTGTTGGCAAAAGATGGATCAATATAATTTGGAAGACTAAAATTAATATTCCATTCATAAAGGAACATAAATGCTCATATTTTCTTTTATCTATCAGACACTGAGAGGCATTTAAAGAATATATATTTAAAATTGTATCTTCCTAAAAAGTCAGGATTCAAGTATGAAGAAATTATGCATAATATCAGCATTATTTGTGTGTATTGGTCAAAAAAAATTTAAAATTTACACATTTTTATATTGGAAGCATAATAGGAGAAGGGTCAATGTTTTAACCTCAACTCCTTAGCTTGATTAACTATGGCATTTCTGCCATTATTTCTTTTACACATCCATGTAAATTGTACCTCATTCACATCAGCAAAAGAGCCCTTCATTTATGAGGTGTGATTATTCAGTACTTAAAAATGTAAATAAATAGGTATGTTGTATCTGATAATCTCTTCAACAGTCTCTATTAAGTAGGAAACAGTAGTGATTAAAGATTAAAACTGTAAGACTTAGAGAATATAACATACCTCATTGTTGCTTCATTGAAATTGATAATTATTGTTGCATTGTCAAAATGTTTTATCAGAATATACAAATATTTACACCTAGTATTTTTATGGAGCTCCTATTTGTCTTTAGTTTAAAATGAGTCTCTGAATTAACATATGCTTCCTATATTAATCTGTGAAACTTGCACTACCTATGGCTTTCCTTGGCACTTCAGTCCAATTTTTCACAATTAATAGTTGTGTGCTGGTAGTTGACAATGTGCTAGTTATCCCCTAGAAGGGCAAAACTGAAGTTTAATTCAGACTGAAATACTAAGAACCATCTTAGGTTGACAACAGGTAGGTTCACATCTAAGGGAACTTACTATGAGAATGTTAGAGTTTGTGAATAATCACAGTACTAATTTACAATTGGAAACGGGCTGCAAAACTATTAACACTGAAAATTTATTTTTCAATTTAATATATAAACAAAATAACCCAACTTACTACCTGGAGTAATCAACCAAGAATGCATTTATGTTCAATGTAAACTTCACACTTTATAAATATTTCTTGTCTGTACTTGCAGAGAGTAGGACAATGAATTGCCAGGTGATCTCTTTTTTTTTTTATTATTGTGGAAGTAACAATTGTAAAAACGTTTTTTGACCTCTGTTTCCATTAATACACTTCTAACTAATCCCCAGGCCACTGAAATCACAATAGCAAATGAAAGGAACATTTAGTTGCTGTCATTAATTCTCCATCTCACAAAAGGTAGCTGTCCACCTTCTAAATTATCTGTGCTTCTTGTGTAATGAATAGAAGAAAATTACTAACCTGGAGTCCTCCCAAAAGAGAACTTGCCATTGAACAAAAACTCCTAGGGTTTAAAATGTTTTCAGTTCTACCAAAGTAAAGCTGAAAAGTGTAAGGACATTTAGGTTTCCAGAATAAGGCATAGGTAAGAAAATGGCCTTATTGATAACATTTAATATGAATGACAGATTTGAGTGTAGCTCAGTAGGAGAATGCTTTCCTAGCATAAGTGAGACCCTGGATTTGATTCCCACCATACACCCTCGTGGCGTGTGAGCACACACACATGTCACATACACACACACAAGGCTCAGTAACTTTTGCATTGGTTTGTGTTTTGACATCAGTATTTTACCTCTTCAGGAATATATGCTTTTTCCAAAATAAATAGAAATGTAGATAACTTGAGTAATACAGAATAATTATTGCATCACACTAACACTTTAAAAGGACTACAGCAAGGAAGTAGCTAGCATTCAATATTCAAGAAACTTGACACCATGTAATAATTACAAAGAGTTAAGCAACATCCTTATAAGTAATGTCAATAGCAGCATCAGTCATTCCTTACTCTCCAAAGCAAGAATCTAAGTAAATTACAATTTTCTTTGGAATCAGTAAATTACAATTTTCTGTGGAATCTGTATGGAAAAAAAAATGGGTGATACAGTGAATAATGAATCAAAGTTCCAAAATCATAATTGTATGATCCAGAATATTCCACAAGTACACATATATAAGTATTACATAAATATTTTAAAGTGTAAACTGATACATAGAAATATCAGGGTTTCCAATAAGGAGAAAATTCTTTTCATCTGGTCAGCAGAGGGATAGTCATTACCTAAAGCACTTGTATTATTTTATTAATTGGAAAGGAGAAAACAATGAGATGAATGAAATCTAAACAAATAAAGTAGCTTGAAAAAAGAAAGAGTGGGAATTTTAGAGCTCAGGAATGAGTATGGTACTAGTTTGGGTGGTAGCAAGAAAGGGTGGAAAAGTAGAAGAGAATACCCTATTTGGTTTTCCACTCTTATAGAAGATTTTCCTGTGTAAGACAGGACAACTGACATAGAATGTTTTTCTTTACCAAATTTTTTCAAATTATATTTAGAGAAGGTTTTTAAAATAAACTGATGGGCTTAGTGCAAGGTTGCAATAACATTCATGTTTAGGTAAATTTAATTTATGAAATATTTTAATGCATATATTAATAAAAGTAAAGATAATTATAATTTATATGTATTTTTGGATTATAAAGGAAAATATATGTGGTTGGTTGGTTAAATTGAAATGTGAAATACATGAATTTCAAATGTTTAACTATTCTCAGACATAAAACAAGCTAATAATAATTTGTATTTTTTGAATAATGGAAATACTAATTAAAACAAATGAGTGAGATATATATTCTTGTGATTTATTCTGTTTTTGGAAATGTATCAATAACACCATATAAGACTATTGTCGAATTCAATCTGGTGTGGCCATAGAAGACATTAAACAGATGTATTATCTTCTAGGTATAAGGTTTATAGAAGAAAAGATTATTTTCAATCTCATTTCCCTTGTAATTGAACAATTCCCTGTAAAGATAAATTTTTGCTAAATTGCTTCATGACATTTTCATGGCTTCAGATTCCTTTAATGCCATCTCCAGTAAGTGCATGAAATATTCTGTTTTATTCATCTCAGGGAAGCTGCAATCTTATGTCGAATTTCAACAGGTTAGAAATATCAAGAATGAAATTGACCTCAAATTAAACAAAATCTAGGGGCACGGTGCTTATTCCAAATAGTAAAGAGAACAAACAGCATCTTACATACAACTCTGCAGGGCACCTGACACCAATCTGCTCATGTTTTCCCAACAGGATGGTGCATTGTGAAAGAAGAGACACCATCAGACAGTCTGGGCACTTCATTTTCTCAGTTTTCATGAAAAGACAAATCTTATCATTTCCTCTGATGTGATCAATTAGAAAACTAGAAGTTTGGCCAATATGTTCATTTTCTGTCAAACTAACATAATCATTGTCTTTTGGTCAGGTCAAGAGAATAGGGAATAAGACAGATTTTTTTGTTTGTTTGTTGTCATTTTTTTGCCTTATTATATTACATACAGAATATTTTACTGAAAAATATTTTACTGAAAAATTGCTTTATTTGTTTGTCTGTTAGTGCTTGTTGTGTGCTTTGGCTGTTCAGCAAGGCAGTAGGGTAAAAATTTCTGCTTAGTCTTCCCGGGATAAAAGTTTAAGAATCAAATATCCAAAACCCATCACACTATTAGGCAGGGACTAAAGAATGGTGGACTGACATTAACTCACCTCACCCTACCTGGCTTTCTACTGCCTACTTCTCTGGTCACACCTTCTGTTATTTTTATTAGAAAGACTCAGTGTCTTCTGGTTGCCCAATATTCTCATCCAAACATCTTTGGAATTTTTACTGAGGTTAATGAAGCCTCTTTCAAAGCTCCACCCAGGACGATTAATAAGCTTGCGTTCTCTAAGTACCACAGGAAAATCAACTTCTTTTCACTTTTAATGATGAGTTTTTCCTCCTCCAGTTTTACTTTAAACCTTTTTTTTTTTCTTTTAGTCCTGTCACTCACAGTTCTCTCTACAAGGCAAAGTTTTTGTAGATTACAGGGGTCAGGTCTCTTTAACTCACTTTGTACAGCAGCTCACCGTGATAAAAGCAGATATCTACTTCATAAATGTGTGATGCTGATGGCAACAACTGTGAGCAGGGGCTAGTGTTATTAATAATTCAGAGAACGAGAAAAATATGGGAAGCCTAGCAGTTAATGGGAAAGAAAATTCATATATTTTTTATGGATCCCAAGTGAAGGAATCATTAGCATACTAAGCTTATAAAAGTCAAGGCCCATACACATAACAAGGTAATAACATAACAGCATAAATATAGAAGAGTTTCCTTAGGTTAACTTCATAAGTATTAAAAGAAAGTCTCCTGAAGACATCAGATTTGTCTGTCCTATCAAGGCGATTGAATGGTTAGGGTGGAAAAGCCCTGAGACATAACAGAATAGCTCTTAAACGTTGCCTAATAAAGGTATCACTGGAAACTTGAAATGTCTTTTATGTTTCCAAGATACTATTCAAACATTTAATTCCTTAAACCAGCTTGAATTTGTCATGTTTTCTATGATTGTAGTTGAAAGTTTTAATTTGCTTTTCTGCTTACTCCTTTTAGTTTAGGAAAGAGAAGACATTATCCTTTCTTTTATTTCTATCAATGCCCCTTCCCTATCTTCCTCTCTTCCTTTCTTCCCTCCAGTGGCTTTAAAATGTTTTAAACTGACTTGAAAATACCATGGTCATTTTCAAACTTTTCTTGCAAAGTCTTTTAACCAGTTGTTGACCCAAAATTGAGAAGTAGTGAACCCAAATCACAGGCCCATGGCATTATTCCTTTTGTTTCCTGGGCATAAGCAGGGTTGGTTTGGGTGTGCCAGCCAGACAGAAGACTATGACTCAACATAGAAGTTTCCAGGCTGTGTGCTGGGCTCAGGTTTGCTTCACGATGTTCATTCTGAGACCAGGTTGAAATGATAGCATCTGCTCTGGAACAGTTCTCCTGGTTCGTTGCCAGAGGTCAGGAGTTGAGTCAAACCTCTCAGTGCATCCAAGTCTTAACTTGTATCATATGCAGCAAAGTTCTTTTTGCCAAAGTTTCAATGAAGAAGCCCAACATCAACAGGGGGGAGGTTCGCTGTGCCCCCATTGGAAAGGGGAGGGGTTGACCAACTTCAACATACTCGCGCGCTCTCAAACTGGAATTGATTTTCCTCCACACAGTCTTATTTGGCACTCATCATAGTAATGAAATTATCAATATACTTTATTTATTTATTTATTTTAATGAGCCAGCATGTGGCTCCCTCCATGTTCCTGTGCTGAGATTTATTGAAATTTTTGAATGTGTGGATTTTATCAATTGCATGAACCAGATATTAGACTATGTCTACCTGTTTCTTTTCCTATAAAGACATTCATTTTGCTATATAATAGGTCACATAATAATTCCACAGGTTACTGATAAATTGTCTTTTTTGGGGGGTGGGGAGGATTACTCTTTCTTAATTTTCCCTTCTATTTCCTGATTATTGAAATGGGCCGTCAGGGTGACTCCTGTTTAGCACCTAATCTTTATTTCATATTTTCCAGGAGAGCTTCCATCTATAATCATTCCACACAGCTTGCCTTTAACTTTTAATTGCCTTGATGTGTTTTTTCTAGATTTCCATTTACTTCAACAGTGTTGGCTCATGTTTCGGGGATGGATTTTGCAATGGCTGCCCTAAAAAGCCTTTGTACCCTAAAGCCCACACCTCTGTAATCACCTTTCACATGAATGTTGAGGTATTTTTTTTTCTTTTTTCTTTTTTTTTTTTTTTCTAAGTTGTTATATAGGACAGCAGAATGCATTACAATTTATATTATACATATAGAGCACATTTTTACCCATCACTGGTTGTATACAAAGTGTATTCACACCATTTGTCTTCATACATGCAATTAGGGTAATGATGTCCATCTCATTCCACCATATTTTTTTAGCCCCTTTCCCCTTCCTGCAGCTCCCTACCCATTGACCTTTCTAGAGTTCCTCTAACCCTCCTTTGCTCCCCGTCCCAACCCCAGTATGAATCAGCCTCCTTATATCAGAGAAAACATTTGGCATTTGGATTTTTGGGATTGGCTAACTTCACTTAGCATTATGTTCTCCAACTTCATCCATTTACCTGTGAATGCCATTATTTTATTCTCTTTTATTGCTGAGTAATATTCCATTGTGTATATATACCACATTTTCTTTATCCATTCATCTACTGAAGGGCGTCTAGGTTGGTTCCACAGTTTCGCAATTGTGAACTGTGCTGCAATAAACATTGATGTAGCTGTGTCCCTGTATATAGTATCCTGTTTTTAAGTCCTTTGGGTATAGACTGAGGAGTGGGATAGCTGGGTCATAAGGTGATTCCATTCCCAGTTTTCCAAGGATTCTCCATACTGCTTACCATATTGGCTGCACCATTTTGCACTCTCACCAGCAATGTATGAGTGTGCCTATTTCCCCACATCCTCTCCAACATTTATTGTTGTTTGTGTTCTTAACAGCTGCCATTCTGACTGGAGTGAAATGAAATCTTAGAGTAGTTTTGATTTGCATTTCTCTAATTACTAGAGATGTTGAACATTTTTTTTTCATATATTTATTGATTAATTGTGTATATCCTTTTGAGAAGGGTCTGTTCAATTCCTTGACCCATTTATTAAATAGGTTATTTGTTTATTTGGTGTTAAGATTTTTATGTTCTTGATATATTCTAGAGATCAGTACTCTGACATGTGGGTAGTAAAGATGTGTAGGTAAACAATTAATAGGTTCTCTCTTCACCTCACTGATTGTTTCTTTTGCTGATAAGAAGCTTTTTAGTTTGAATCCATCCCATTTATTGATTCTTGGTTTTAATTATTGCACTATAGGGGTCTTATTGAGGAAGTTGGGGGCCTAATTCTACATGATGGAGATTTGGGCCTACTTTTTCTTCTATTAGGTGCAAGGTCTCCGGTTTAATTCCTAGGTCCTTGATCCACTTTGAGTTAAGTTTTGTGCATGGTGAGAGAAAGAGTCTTAATTTCATTTTATTACATGAGGATTTCCAGTTTTCCTAACACCATTTGTTGCAGAGGCTGTCTTTTCTCCAGTGAACATTTTTGGCACCTTTGTTTAATATAAGATAACTGTAGGTGTGTGGGTTAGTCTCTGTGACTTCTATTCTGTACCATTGGTCAACTGGTCTATTTTGGTGCCAATACCATGCTGTTTTTGTTATAATTGCTTTGTGATACAATTTAAGGTCTAGAATAATAGCTTCACTCTTCTTGCTAAAAATTGGTTTGGCTATTCTGGGTCTCTTATTTTTGCAGATGAATTTCATGATTGCTTTTTCTATTTCTATGAGGAATGATATTGGGATTTTGATTGGTATTGCATTGAAACTGCATAGTGCTTTTGGGAGAATGGTCGTTTTGACAATATTAATTCTACCTATCCATGAACAAGGGAGATCTTTCCATCTTCTAAGTTCTTCTTTAATTTCTTTCTTTAGTGTTTTGTAGTTTTCATTGTAGAGGTCTTTTACCTCTTTTGTTAGGTTGATTCCCAGGTATATTATTTCTTTTGATGCTATTGTAAATGAAGTAATTTTTCTCATTTCCCTTTTAGAGGATTTTTCACTGATGTACAGAAATTCCTTTGATTTATACATGTTGATTTTGTATCCTGATACTTTGCTGAATTCATTTACTAGATCTAGAAGTTTTCTGCTGGAATTCTTTGGGTCTTCTAGGTATAGAATCATATCATCTGCAAATAGTGTTAATTTGAGTTCTTCTTTTTCTTTCTGTTTTCCTTTAATTTATTTTGTCTAATTGTTCTGGCCAGTGTTTCAAGTACTATGTTAAATAAAAGTGGTGAAAGGGGCATCCCTGTGTTGTTCCAGTTTTTAGAGGGAAAGCTTTCAATTTTTGTCCCTTTAAAATGATGTTAGGCTGGGGCTTAGCATAGGTAGTTTTTACAATGTTGAGATATGTTCCTGTTATCCCTAGTTCTTCTAGTGTTTTGAACATGAAAAGGTGCTGTATTTTGTCTGTGGTGTTTCTCATCTGGGGATTTGAGCTCGACCCCAACCCGTTAATTCGGGGCTGTGAGTCTGAGATCTCCCCAACCTGGAATTGAGCTTACCCCCAACCTGTTAATTCAGGGCTGTGTGGGCCTAGTTCTTCCAATCCAAGAATCAAGCCAGGTGTCTGTCTGCTTATCCAGAGATCTGGGTTTTTCCTTGGTTATGCAAATGAGTTTGAGCCCAAGCTCCCTCCAAATGCCTGGAGGTCTGAGCTCCGCTCCTCTTTGCGGATGAGATGCCACTTTATGCGACCACCAAGAATTAAGTTTGTGTGCTTTCTGTCTGTACTCTTGATGTATTTCTATTGTATGACCACCAGGTTCTAATATATTTAATTATCTATAATAAAACCAGTTCAATGGCCCTGTGGAATCTAAAGCCAGAAACTAGCTAAGCCGGTAGGATGAGCCCAGTTGAAGTTTAAAGAAGATACTAGGACAACATAACTTTATGATCAGGCACACCTAAAGTTTTCCCCTACCTATAGATAAGATTAATCAGGAGTTAGGATAACTGATCTTCCCTAGGTGATTCCTGAAACCCTTTACAGTTAATTACTGGAAATTCTTTGTTATAGTTAATTCCTAACATTCTTTACTGTTAGTTACTGGAAATTATTTATCATGGCTAATTCCTGAAATTCCTTATTGAGCTAATTATTGGAAACCTGATAATCAATTACTGGAAATTTTTATTGTATAGATAATTCCTGGAAACCCTTTATTGTAATCTTCTCTACTGAAATTCCTTTATGTTACCTCCCTAAGAAAAAATGTGAATTACTGTGCTTGTTGAAATGTATAAAAAACCATACTGAGAAAAGTAAAATCAGAACAGTAGAAGGATTTCTACAACCTGACTTGTGTGTGGATTATTCCTGTCGTCGACGTTCCCTTTAGCACCAAAACGGGAAGAACTTAACATCTTTGCTGAAGCTGGCCTTCAGCAATTGGTATTAGTTCTTCTTGAAAGGTCTTGTAGAACTCGGTCATGTATCCATCAGGTCCTGGCTTTTATTGGTTGGTAGGCTTCTGATGGCATCTTCTATTTCATCACTTGAAAATTGATCTGTTTAAATTGTGTATATATTCCTGATCCAGTTTGGTTAACTCCTATGACTCTAGAAATTTGTCAATGACTTTGATGTTTTCTTTTTTATTAGAATACAAGTATTCAAAATAATTTCTAATTATCTTCTGTATTTCTGTAGTGTCTGTTGTGATTTTCCTTTTTCATCATGGATGTTAGTAATTTGAGTTTTCTCTCTCCTTCTCTTTGTTAGCATGGCTAAGGGTCCATCAATTTTATTTATTTTTTCAAAAAAACCAACTCTTTTTTCAATTGTTTCTTTAGTTTCAATTTCATTGATTTCAGCTCTGATTTTAATTATTTCCTGTCTTCTACTGTTTTTGTGTTGATTTGTTCTTTTTTTCCTAGGGCTTTGAGATGTAATGTTAAATCATTTAATTGTTGACTTTTTCTTCTTTTAAGGAATGAAATCCATGCAATGAAATTTCCTCTTAGAACTGCCTTTGTAGGGCTGGGGTTGTGATTCAGCAGCAGAGCGCTCGCCTCGCACGTGCACGGCCCGGGTTTGATCCTCAGCACCACGTAAACATAAATGCATTGCATTGTGTACAACTAAAGTAAATAAATAAATATTTTAAAAAGAACTGCCTTTGTACGTTCCCAGAGATTTCAATACATTGTTGTGTTCTCATTTACCTCTGAGAATTTTTTAATCTCCTCTTTGATGTCGTCTGTTACCCCTTCTTCATTCAGTAGCATATTATTTAGTCTCTAGGTGTTGGAGTAGCTTTTTAAAATTTTATCACTGATTTCTAATTTCATTCTGTTATGATCTGATAGAATGCAGGGTAGTATCTCTACTTTTTTATATTTGCTAAGAGTTGCTTTGTGGCATATATCTGGTCTATTTTAGAGAAGGATCCATGTGCTGCTGAGAAGAAAGTGTATTCACTCATTGAAGGATGAAATATTCTATGTATGTCAGTTAAGTGTAAGTTATTAATTGTATTAATGAGGCCTGAAATTCCTTTGTTTAGCTTTTGTTTGGATGATTAGTGGTGAAAGAGGAGTGTTGCAGTCTCCCAGAATTATTGTTGTAGTCTATTTGACTCGAAAACTTGAGAAGAGTTTGTTTTATGAATGTAGATGCTCCATTATTTGGGGCATATAAATTTATTATTGTTATGTCTTGTTGATGAATGTTTCCCTTAAGCAGTTTGAAATATCCTTCTTTGTCCCTTTTGATTAACTTTGGCTTGAAATCTACCTTATTTGATCTGAGGATGTAAATCCCTGCTTACTTCCACAGACCATGTGAGAGGTATGATTTTTCCCAACCTTTCACTTTCAGTCTGTGGATGTTTTGTTTTTTTCCTCTGAGGTGCGTCTCCTGAGACAGCATATTATTGGATCTTTTTTTAATCCAATCTGTCAGTCTGTGTCTTTTGATTGGTGAGTTTAGGCCATTAATATTCAGGGTTATTATTGAGACATGATTTATATTCCCAGCCATTTTGTTTATTTTGGCATTTAATTTAACTGGTTTCTCTGTTGATTAGTGTTTCCTTTAGTATAGTATCTCCTCTTGCTGATTTTCATTGCTGTTTTTCCTTTTTTCTTCATGGAATATTTTGCCAAGGATGTTTTTTAGTGCAGGCTTTCCATTTGTAAATTCTTTAACTTTTGTTTATCATGGAAGGTTTCTATTTCATCATCAAACTAAAGTTTAATTTTGCTGTATATATGTTTCTTGGTTGGCATCCATTTTCTTTCAGAGCTTGCAATATGTTGTTCCAGGATCTTTTAGCTTTTAAGGTCAGGGTTGAAAAATCTGCGCATAATCTAATTGGTTTCCCCCTATATGTAATATGATTCCTTTCTCTCTTGGCTTTTAATACTCTCTTCTTATTCTGTATGTTAGGAATTTTCATTATAATGTGACTTGGTGTGGATCTGTTGTGATTTTGTACATTTAGTGTCCAGTAAGGCTCTTGAATTTGGTTTTCCCATTCATTCTTCATGTTTGGAAAATTTTCTGCTATTATTTCATTCAATAAATTACTCATTCATTTGTTTGGAGCTCTACGCCTTCTTCTATCCCAATAACTCTTAAATTTGGTTTCATGCTATCCCATATTTCTTGAATGTTCTGCTCATGGTTTCTTACCATTTTCAGTGTGTGGTCTATATTATTTCAAGATTATATGTTTTGTCTTCATCGTCTGAGGTCCTCTCTTCCAAGTTGTCTAATCTGTTGGTGATGCTTTCAATTGAACTTTTCATTTAGTTTATTGTTTATTTCATTTTCAGGATTTCTGTTTGTTTTTTTTTTTTTTTTAGAACTTTTATCTCCCTATTGAAGTAATCTTTTGCTTCTTGTATTTGTTTATGTAATTCTTTGTCAAAATGATCTTTTACTGCCTGTATTTGCTCTCTTACACCATTCTTTAATTCTCAGAACATTTTAATGTTCATCCTGAACTCCTTCTCTGTTGTTTCTTATGCTATGCTTGCCATGGATTCTAATAAAGAGGTATGTTGATTGGTTTGGGGCACTTTCTTTCCTTGTCTTTTCATATTGCTTGTGTGTTTTCTCTTCTAGCACTGTGGATCTGAGGCTTCCTCATTTTTATCCTATAGCTTTGTAGAGCCCCTGTAGGACAATGTTAATGGATCCCCATACAAACAATTTACACCCTAAAACCAGCCATTTGCTATTAAAATGTTCACAGTTTGGTCACAATGTACAGAAGTAGTGAATTCAATTATTATCCACAATATACTTTGTAGGTTTGTAAAGGGGTTTATAGTTTCTGATGCTGAATAAAGATATGATATACTGAGGAGGTAGGAGATGAGGATATTATTATTTCTTAGGAAGTATGAAAGAGAATCTAAGGAGGTAGTTTAGTAGCAGTAGAAGACAGAGGAAGTAATTTGGGGTAAACAAGTTATTGGGAAGATAGAGGTGTACATAAAATAAACACACATATATTAAGAGAAATAAAAAATGTCAAAATAATAGAAATTGGTGGAAAGAGAAAAAAGAAGAAAGTAAAAAAGAGAAAAGAAAAATAATATATAACACAACTTTGATATACTATTCAGATGCCCCAGTTCTCAAAATCCTAATTCATAAATAATACTTGGTTTCACATACATTGGCAGGGGTGAGGGCGAGGGAGAAGAAAAAAAGGAAAAGAAAAAAACTAAAAGTAAAAGAAAAAGAAAAAGAAAAAAGACCCACAAAAACAAACACACAAACAAAACAAAAACAAAAAATCTTGAAGGAGGACTTCCTGCTTCCCTTCACCTCCAATAGGTGGAGTCCTCTGTTGTCATTTGGTATCTCTGCCCTCCAGATGGTGAAGGTAACCCTGGAATCACTGAACCAAGTAGCTGCTGGGGAGAGCGGGGAGTTACAAACTGTGTACCTGATCAGCCATAGTTCAAAGATGGGAGTTGTCCTCCCTGGGAAATGGTGCTGAAAGGTGACCAAAGATGTTGGCACCCACTTTCCGTGTCACAGTGCTGGGTCAGATGAAGGGAGGTGGGTGATGGCTCTGAACAGACGCTGGGTTCGGATACAAGCTCCGAGGCCCTCCGTGTGTGGCGTGTGTGGCTGTTGGCTGACTTCAGAGCCTGTGTAAATTCCTCAGGTTCCCGCAGGCTACTGGGTGTAGGTAAGTTTCTACACTGTTGCAGCATTCCAAGATGGCAGTGGTCAACCCACATTGGCAAATGGAGGTTCACGCGGATCAGAGTCTGGAGTTCCAAATGCTGTCGTCTGTAGCCCCGGAGCCCCAGATGGGCATGATGACCACAACTCCTTGGCAGGAGCAGGAGTATTGCTCGCAACTGAGCAGTATTCTCACTACTGAGTCCCAGTCCACCATTTTGGATCCCCCATGAATATACTTTTATTAGCATGTATAATAAGTTCAGTTTTAACATCTCTTGGTAGTATTGTTCATCAGTGAAAACACTGTCATTGTGTTGATGGCCACAAAAATTTTTAATTAGAAACTTTAGATCATACTTGTGCACCATAGAGAAAAATCTTGATTTAAAATATATAAAAAAATTAAAATTCTATCATATATTAATTCAGAATTAAGAGACAAAAGGAGAAAAAAAAAACTAACCTAATGAAATGCTATGATCTTTCTACTTAATAAAGCAATTAAAAGAAGCCTGGGCTCTCTCATAGAGTGCTTGACTGCCAGAAAGACAAGTACTGCAATGTTTTGTCTCATGTGTGAAAGCTGAAACAGTCCACCTGAATGTAGAAAGGTGATTTGTAGAAACTAGGGCTGGGCATAGGCAGGTAGGAATTGACCAGCAAGCTCTGTATGCATGTAGGACACTTTCACATGTAACCCCATTAGTATGTACAATTAATAGATGTTAAAAAAAGGAAGAAGAAGAAGAAGAAGAAATCACTGAGTATTGTGCTCAATTTTAGAAAAGAAGCTTTACTGTGAGACCTGAGAAATGAGCACTGCCAACTTGTACCTACAAACAGCTAGAAATACAGGAAAAATACAATAGAAACCTCAGCAATGGACAAAAATCAAATACAGCAAGTATGCTAATGTTATATCCAGCACCGTGGACACTCTCTTCTCTGCCTACCCTGCTGCCTGCCTCTGATCTGCTTTTTCCGCTCAGACTCCAGTCACCTTGGCCTCTTTACTTTTCCTGTGGTGTTTCAGACATACTCCAGACTGACAGCCTTGCAAGGACTGGGCTCTGCTGGATACATTGTTCCCCGGATATGGGCAAGGCAATTCACTGACTTATATTTGGCCCATTTTCTAAAAGTAAACTTCTTAATAAGAAATAATGTGACCAGTTAAAATTACGATTTAGATGTACTCAGCCTAATACTTTTATAACACTCAACACCTCTAGTGTGTTTGATAATTCACTTAGTTACTGAGATGATTCCTCACTGCATGTCTCCCTAAGCTATGACATAAGACATCAGCATAACCACAAGAGGAGGCATCTTTGTTGTGGGGCAGTGGTGGTTCATTGGTAGTCTCAAAATGTCTGGTATGTAGTGTAGACTCTGAAATATTTGTGCAATGAATGATTTTGTGATGAATAAACGAGTGAGTAAATGAACGATTATTTCAATCTACCACTGAGTTCTTAAGAAAGGAAAGGAAACATTTAGGGCTGAAATTACAGAGGTTATGAGAAACCAGATATGGAGGCTGTGGTAAGAGATTGGCTACATAGTGAGAGTGAGAAGTCCTAATATTCTTTTTTATTTTTAGTTTTTACTTTTTAAATTTTTTTATTTGTTTTAATTAGTTGTACATGACAATAGAATGCATTTGTGCATTTTGATATATCACACATAAATGGGTATAATTTCTCATTTTTCTAATTGTACATGTTGTAGAATCACATTGGTCATGAAGTCATATATGTACATAAGGAAATAATGTCTGTTTCATTTTACTGTCTTTACTATCTCCATATCCCCTCCTCTCCCTTCACTCCCCTCTATCTAATCTAAAGTAACTCTATTCTTTCCTAGTGCCCCATCCCCTCTCCCCCCCCATTATGAATTAGCAACTGCATATCAGAGAAAACATTCTGCCTTTGTTTTTTTGGAATTGGCTTATTTTGCTTAGCATGATATTCTCCAACTCTGTACATTTACCGGCAAATGCCATAATTTTATTCTTCTTTAAAACTGAGTAATATTCCATTGAATATATACCACTAAAATTTTTCTTACCTGAAGAGCTATGCAGAATTACAAAGTCTGTAATATGGGGAGTTGGTTAGGACTTTCACATAAAGCATGACGATAAAAAAGAAAGTCAAATGAGGCTGTAAGAAGTCTGGTAAAAGTAAACACAGATACTGGTTGGAAGAAGACAATCTTTATATTTGTATTAGTATGTGTGATCCACTATAACAAAATACCACAGGCTGTGTGGCTTAAATAACAAACTTATCTCAGAGTTCTTGAGGGTAAACGTCTGATATAAAGTGTGGACTTGTTTCCTGGCTAGCAGACCAGGGCCTTACCCTTATGACCTCATCTAACTTTCATGATGTCTCAAAGACCCCATCTCTAAATATCATGTTAGGGATTAGGGCTTGAGCATATGAGTTTTGAAAGGGACACAAATATTGAGCCCATAGTAACAGAATTACCAGTATAGTCTCCTTCTCTTTCAAAAATTTTCTTAACTGTTTCAACACACTCATTTTTTTTTTGTTATTAATCTACAATGTCCACACACTACACATTGCATTTTCCTTACATGTTTGATTCTGATTTTCTATTGGTTCTACTGATGCAGTGTGTGGTTTATTTGTTTATTTACTTTTATGACCTGTTGTTGTTCTTAGCCTCTAGTCCTTGAAACTTCATATGGAGCAGTTCTTTGGACCTCGCCCTTCCAGGGAGTCGATGTGTTCCTTCTGCCCAAGTTCCAGGGTCACTACCATGCTATGACTCCTTCCCAGTTAATTCTTGCTCTGGGATTTTTTTTTATATTCCACAAGTAGAACACATGGGTCACATATCTGCACGAAGATTGGATACTTACAATATCATAAAGCACATTTGTTCCTCTGCCTAGATTTCAGCTGGAAAAGGCCAATTTTCATACCATCTCCTTTTAGTGTTTGGGTTTGTTTTCCAGCACATGCTCAATAGGCTTTGCCTTAGGGAGTAGCCACTTTGTGTGTTATCTCTGAGAAGTTGCCTGCTTTAAGTGGGTCATGAGCCTTCTCAACTGCCCCATCTTGTAGGCTATTAAGGAAACTCTAAGACCCTGGAAGTCCATAGACGCCCCCCGCTCCCAGGAATAATCAGTGCCAATGACTGCTTATTTCTCTGGAATTAACCTAATGGTATTTTCCTTTGATGAGATTTCTTTTACTTTTTCTAATGTTTCTGGGCTTTCATATTTATAAAACTAAGGATTTTTTTTTTCAGAATAAGAAGTTAGTCATTTTTCTAGACATGAAAATTTCTCACTAACTTATCATATATACTGTTCTTATTCCTGAAAGACTAAATAATTATGCATCTCAAGTTTATTCATGCAGAAGAAAGCATTTCACAAATCCATCATATTGGATGACAGTATTTTCAGCATCTCTGTCCGTACATGGAATTTGTAGGTTCCATTGGTAAGATGGCACACATAATTTTAAAAAGAGAAAAACAGTCTGTGGGAACATGTATTTATACTTGTTTTTCTCTTGGACTTTTGAAAATAAAGTTTTCTGACTTTAGGTGAGAAGGTGAAGCCAGATTATATTGCTCTACCTGCCCACCCTCCTCTAAGCAATTGGAGGATGACAGCCCAGAATTTCCTTAATTCTTATAACTTTAGGAAGAAGAATACATGAGGAAATTAAACTTTTATAGTATAAAATTTTCTATTGCCCCTGTCCAATTCACATTCCACAACACTCTTTAATTTAGCTTTTTATCAGTTCTAGAAATGTTAAAACACATTTCTTTAGGAAAAAAAAAAAAAAGAAAAAAAAAAAAAAAACAACTGTTCCATCAATAATAATTTCTATCTCAAAGTAGGAAGAAAATAGGAATGGAGAAAGGAAGTTAAGGAGGCAAGGTTTGAAGAAAATTGGAAATTATATAAAGGAAACATTTTTATTCCTTTCTCAAAATATAAGAGGGCAATAATAAAATGGCCACATATATGTGGTTCATATTTGTTATGTTATATTAAAAAATTCCTTTGTTAGGAGGCAAGTGCCTGTGTATAAGCATGCTAACACAATTTACTACTAATAAAAAACAGAATGAACACATTTTAGTTTTGATGATGGTGTTATGGTTTAGATGTAAAGTGTCCCCCCAAAGCTCATGTGAGAGGCAATGCAGGAAGGTTTAGAGGTGAAATGACTGGGTAATAGGAGACTTAGCACAGTTGGTAAATTAATTCCCTGATGGGATGAACTGAGTGGTAACTGAAGGCACGTAGGGTGTGGCTGAGGAGGTACATTTGGCAGTGTGCCTTTGGGGTAGGTATTTTGTATCTGGTGAATGTAGCCTCTCTTTCTTTCTTGGTGCCTGCCTTGGGCCACCCACTTCCTCTGCCACACTCTTCCACTATGATGATCTGCTTCACCTCAAGTCCCGAAAAATGGACTCAACTGTCTGTATACTGAGAACTTTGAAACCATGAGTCCCCAAATAAACTTTTTCTTTTAAAATTGTTCTCCTCAGTTCTTTTGGTCATAGCTGAGAAAAAGCTGACTAAAACAGGTGTCATACAACATAAAAACCCTTGAACTCTATGAAAGCAAATTTGATTCAAAGACATAATTGTAGAGATGAGCTTTTATTGCACATGGCTTCCCCTTCTGATTAAACATTATATCATATTAACATCTTGGATAGTAGGGGGTGCTGATTGTTACTGCATATTGCTTACCAAAATATCTGTGATATCACTTCAAGGAAGCTAATTCTTATACCTACAAAGGAAAACCTATAGAAGTTTCTCAAAGTGTGGTTTTAGATAAGGCTCCCAGGCATCTAAGGTCCAGGTAAATTGGGCTTCAGATATGAGAGTCAGAGGCCAAAAACCACTGGACCCAGAATGCATAGGACATAGCCCTCAGGAGTCAAGGAGCAAATTCTGGGTACAGAAACACAATTTGTTCAGAAATGCAATGTAGTTGATAAAGACAATGCTTCTTAAAAAAAAAAAATGTTTTATGCATTCTCAATTGCCTTCAGGTAAAAGAAGCTTGCTTCAAAGGAATTGCTCTAGGGCTCTGAGAGAAATCTGGGAAAGAATGCTCCTAACACAAAGAGAAAACAGGGGCTTTAAGTGCCCTCTGGTTGTCAAGACTATTAATATTCAGAAAATTCATGACCATAATCCATTAATCCATTTATCACATTTTGATAAATCTATTGTCCATTAAATGCTGTGTTAGATGCTGAGATAAATCAGCAGTGAATACATACACAGGCCAGGCCCTCCCAGAGCTTATGCCCATTGACAATGGTGTCCATGGAATCAAAGCACTGAGGAGTAGCTTCCTATTTATTCTCTGAACCTAGACAAGTAAAGAGAGAGGATTGTTCCTATAATGGGAGGCCAGAGGCAAGAATGTGCAAGGAGAAATAGAGGCTTGGCTTAGGGTACCAAGGAGTACATCAGGGCTCCAATAGTAGAAACCTAGCTGCTGATTCACTATGACACACTCAAGGGTTGGGCCCATGGGTGTGGGTAGAGTATCAGAGGTAAGTTCTATATTAAAACAGTGGAGTTAAATCTGGAAAGACTGAGATTGCTATTTGAGAAGTGGGACTTGGAAAATACATAAAGGAAGAGAAACTTCTCACTGATACCTTCCTTTTTTGAAGGAGGGTTATTATTGCCACAAATATTTTGGATTTTCTCAAATGTGTAAGTTTGATTTATCTGTAAATGTGCACAAGCTAATCAACTAAGTGTTGGTGATGCTAAAAATGCATATTGGCCATAGATCATTCAGTGGGAATAGGAGTCAAGGAGGGGAAGCTCTGCTGGGGTTGAGAGGGATTTTGGCATTTTTTTTTTTATTAGAACTCTGAAAAGTATTCTTGAATGAGGGGCTCCTGGGTAATGAAGAGGTTTCTTTAAGGTACGTTTCAACTTAAGACTCAACAAACACCAAAGACGGATTTTTAAATTCTCCATTTACAGTCATAGAATTTGCATCCTGACATTTTATACAGCTTTCCCTTTGGAAACTTATTGCAACTACTACAACCTTAAAGCATGGTGCAAAAAAAAAAAAAAAAAGAAAAAAGAAAAAAAAAAAAAAACACTCTTTTTTTTTTTTTTTTTTCTCCTGCAAAGATTTACTCTGGAACTGTGGTTGTGGCTCAGTTGTAAAGCACTTTACTAGCATGTGTGAGGCACTGGGTTCAATTCTTGACACCACATATAAGTAAATAAATGAAATAAAGGTTTATCAACATCTAAAAATATTCATAAAAAATTAACTTTGGGTAAGTAAAGAGTGAATTAGATTTTTTTTTTTTTTTTTTTTTTTTAATGTGTGGTGCTAGGAATTGAACCCATGGCCTTGTGCATGCAAGGCGGGCTCTCTACCAAATACGTCATCTCCCCAGCCCACTAAAGAGGGAGATTTTAAAATCAGTATGAAACAAAACAGTAAATGATATTATATAGAACCTCAATTATTAATGGACAACACAAAAAAAAATGAATCAGCAGTAATTAATTAAGGGAGAATAGGATCTGGAGTATCTCACTGGACAGAAAGGTGCTCAAGGGAGCTGTGAGGTGCCCTAGTTGCTTGTCTGAACCCTGAAGACAGAGAGCCACAGATCAAGTCAATTCAATGGGATATACTCTCGGGGAATCCAAATGTTCTTCCTCTGCCTTAGTTTCCTTGCATAGTAACAAAAATAACACAATAACTTGGAAATCAAGTTAAAAGTATGAATTGATAAAATTGTTTTCAGTAGTAAACTCTGATTCTGCTGTGACCATTGATTAAAGCAACATGAGGTCCACACTGAAAATTCACTGTTTTGCTTTTGTTATTAAATGATATCCCAGATGCCCACCAAAGAGCACTAGTTTAGTGAGCACTACATAGTATTTATTAAATTACCATTTACCAAAACACATCAAGCAGATGTGAACCCAAGCATCACTAGCCAAGGAATTTTCTAGAGTTGCATCTTAAATCCCCCAATTATGACTGTAAGTTTTAAGAATAATCTGGTTATCAAATCAACCTCTTTGCTGATAATGACACTTTAACTAATTCATCTTGCGAGCCCAGTGTCTCCTTTCAATGTCACTACTCCATAGGAAACAACCAGAGCCTTTGTTTGTCAAAATAATAAAAGTAAAGAATTGGTGCCTTTGAACATATCTGCCCATTTGCTCAGTATAGGGTTCTGTAATCTCAACATGTTTAGGACATGTTAACTAATTGTTCATAGTTCCTTTCATTAATTCCAAAATGTAGAGTTCAAATAATAATTTTCTTTTTCTCAGTTTGGGAAACCCATGTCCGTAAACAACATAAACGTATCCTAGAGAACCTAACCCAGAGAATAGAATACCTGTGAAAGGTGCTCCCTGCTGCAAACACACCTAAGGCTATGGAGAGAGTGCAGGCATGGCCTGCAGCTGGGAGGTCCGCCCTGATGGACAGTGTGGACACCATGTCTTAAATGTTCTCTTCCAAAGACCTTGCTGTGTTCTGCACTCCCAGGCCCTGGCCCAGTGTTCTCCTCTTGTTGCTGAAGTTAGCGCTCCCAGCCAGCTCCAGCATCTGCGGTTAGCTTGAGTCCAGTCTTGAGGACATTTCTTCAGCCCTCTGTGTGCGTGTTCAAACTCTTCAGGAGCAGACGCGACAGCTGCCTCATCTCTTGCTGTCAGCTGTGCTCCTCACGCTTCCTGCCCAGCAAACTAATGTTATGACAAACACTGTGCTGGGGTTGGCTGGGCCCCAAGACTATACTGTCTTGTCACTGGTTGTTAAGTATGGCTTCAGGAGGCCACCTGATGCACTTTTCAGTGAATGACATCTGTGCCAGGTCCAAATTCTGCAGGCCTATAGGGGTGGTTTGGCACTGCTCCTGATGCCTGCTCCTTTAATTTCAATTGGAACTTCAATCAGCATTTGTTTCAGAATCAGCTTGTCAGTCTCCCAAAGGATTGGCTTGCCTGCACTACTCAGTCATTCTCCTCATCTAACCTGCCATATCACATGGCTGTGATTGCAGGCAGCTCTGACTCAGCGTCCTGTGCTAATGAAATCTAAGAG
The DNA here is from genome assembly GCA_025594165.1 of Tamias sibiricus. NCBI lineage: Eukaryota > Metazoa > Chordata > Mammalia > Rodentia > Sciuridae > Tamias > Tamias sibiricus. Next base: position 20,234,190 of record CM046671.1, read on the forward strand.
AGTCTTCTCACTCTCCAGCAGGAAAAAATACACAGAACAACTCCAAAAAAAAAAAAAAAAAAAAAAAAAAAAAAAAAAAAAAAAAAAAAAAAAATGAGCCAGGATGGTATTAAGCATCAAAGAAGCCATTTCATGTAAAAACAGCTGTATCAAGTTTTTTATCAAGAATCAATTTGATTCTGCAACATGTACACTTGAGAAAAATGAGAAATTATATCCCATCTATGTATGATATGTATGATATATCAGGGTGCATAAATATATTCTGCTGCCATGTACAACTAATTAAAATAAATTTTAAAAAATAATTTAAAAAAAAGAATCAATTTTATACAAAATTTCAAAGTTGGAACCCAGAAAAAGGATTGTAAGCTATTTTTTCATTGTTGGGACAAATGGCCGATAATCGAGTGGTTTTATGCTCATGTTTTCTAAAGTCACACATATGTAGGGATGTTTGGGAATCTGATGGTCAGAGAAGATTCTTGGCAGTAAGAATCACATCAGCTATGTGGGTTTCAGACTCCAGGGGTGGTCAAGAAGTGGCGACAACCAGAGTTAAGCTTGTACTTCTTTTGTCCTGATGTTTCCACTAGGAAAAGAGAGAGGAATATCTTTCTGGAAAAGAACCAATGGAAAGCCAAGCAGCACCTGGTGAGCTTATGGCTACGGAGACCTGATAATGATAAGAGTCACAGCTGTCAGCAAGATGAATGAAGCATTGGGGAGAAGTCTGTGTCTTGCTCAGTCTTATTTAGGGGTTTTGTCTCGTATTTTTTCAGTATTTCTCATGCCTACCTCACCATGCTTTCAGTCTTATTACAGCTCTACCACCCATTCTGTCCATATCTGTTAGTGCGTGTGTGTGCGTGCGCACATGCGTGCGTGCGTGCGTGCGTGCGTGTGTGTGTCTGGGCACGCACATTTACAATCTGTGTTTAATTGGTAAAAGCAAACTGTGCTCACTGGCCAAGGCTGATCAAGTCAGCTGACCCATGACTCTAGGGAGGTACACAGCCCTGGGTCACTGTGAATGAGGGATGTGGTGGGGAAGGTTGGTAAGTGCTGCCACCTAAGTCAGTAGGTAGTCAAGGGAAACATTTTCAAAAGTTAAAATTTCTACATGCTAGTAAAATTTCTAAATGCTAGTTTAATTATAAAAGTTATGTGGACATTTTCTTAATAAAAATATAAGTGCTCCCTTCTTAGCCACCATCTTGAAAAGAGTTTTCAGAAGTAGCATGCTCTATGCAGGCCCATTCCCACAGAAAAAGCCAACTATCTTCAGAGGAAAATAGCATGGTATTCATCCTAATTTAGATAACATTATTGTAAAATGAGAAAAAAAATAGTAATAGTTTCACGCAGATGTTATAGGAAATATGTGGTGACAAGAAGATATCACTCTTCTTCAATATTATCACATATTGTATGTAGAGAAAAAGAACAGCTCAAATTAGACCCCCAGTGAACGGGAGTTGGCACTACTAGCATGCTTAGTACTTTATTTGTTTTTATATACCTGTTTGGTGGCTTCCTTTGGAATCAATTGCTACTAGAGACTCTACAGAAGGGACTGTGGTATATTTCAAGAATTTGAAAAATAAGAAAGTCTCATTTAACTTATAAAACTGTACAGTGAATTTCATTGAAAACAATCACTGAGAGTCACAGTGTCTCATTCTCTGAGCTCTGTTCATGGCAGCTGAGCTTTCTCGATTATGCAACTTGTTTTCCCACCATTACTGCCTGTACCTCCAATGTATGAATAACATAAGAGTTGAAGTCCAGGTGGTAATCCATTTTTCAACTTTCAATGCATTGTGCCCTCCCTTCCATCGATTTTGAGACTTAGTACTTTAGCCTTTGATTTAATCCAAATGCCATAAATTTTACGTTCTTTGAATGATACTTATTACATAGAAAATGTGGTTCCAGCTCCCATCAGCAACAGTCAATCATCACCATCAATCATCACCATCAATCATCACCACCACATCTGGATCTGCTATTTCAAAATCAAGAAGCCGGGTGCGGTGGCACACGCCTGTAATCCCAGCACTTGGGAGGCTGAGGCAGGAGGATCGCAGGTTCAAAGGCAGCCTCAGCAATGGCGAGGAGCTTAGCAACTCAGTGAGACCCTGCCTCTAATAAAATACAAAAAAGGGCTGGGGATGTGGCCCAGTGGTTGAGTGCCCCTGAGTTTAATCCCCGGTAAAAAAAAAAAAAAAAAAAAAAAAAAAAAAAAAAAAAAAAATCAAAATCAAGAACATTTAAATAAATATCTTTAAACTATATTAAATATCTTTAAACTATATTTATAATTATTTCCAAATCTTAAAACAACATGCTGATCATTTTTAGTCTGTCTAGGGATGATAGAAGAGTAGAAACAAGGTTTTTATTTAATCCAGAATCTATAGCAAAAGTCTTTCAAGCTTTTGCTGATCTGGAAAGTTCATGTTAAAAAAAAAAAAAAAAAATCCAGTGGCTTCCCCTTGTCAGAAATAATGAAGGTTTTAGATTTTTCTCTAAAGCTAATATCACCTATTGGCAAGAGAAAGGAATTATGAGGCACATTAAGCAAAGAGAGAATTTTACCATCTATGAAAAGATTAAGCCTAATTATGAATTCAATTTATAAAGTCTAATGTCACTGAGAGATATTTCAGCTCTAGACTTTGAGTATAGCAATATGCTTAGTTCTAATTTAAAATTGACCAAGTCTCCATTGACAAGGGAAGGACACTTCAGGCCACAGAAAGGAGATACAATTTGGCCGCTATTCCAAGTCCTTTCACCTTTTTTAAAATTTTTATTTCCCGCTTGCAAACTCTTTATTGTTGTAAGCATTTAAAGAGATTTTTATGCCCTTTCTAATGTGGCAGAAAGCTTCCCATATTTCTAACAACTGGGAAATACAGAACTACTGAAAAATACAAAATACTCCACCTCAGAGCATTCTTCTCCCTCTGGCCTCAGCTTGCAGACCTCCTTCCTTCTGCAACCATCCCCTAAAGTCACATCAAGTATCAAAGCAGTTCTACAGGTGGTTAGAATAACATGTGTTCAAAGGATGTAATCCTGCAGGCCACAGGGCCACTGTGTCCTTGAAGATACTTCAGAGTCCCAATATCTGGAGTTTTCCAAAAACTTCGTCCCAGAAATAAAACCACCAGGGGAAAAGTGAGGTTGTTATATTCTGCTTCCTTTTCTAGTTCTACTCTGAATCATTTTCCATTTCTATTCTTAAATCCTGTATCACTGAAATACTTTGCTTGGATGAAGACTGAATGTGGCTGCATCTCGGATAAAGACAACATCTGTTCCAAGAGCGGTTGAGACAAGCCTGGAACTGAAGCACAAAACAGGCTCTCTCTTAACACTCCATTTAAAAAAAAAAAAAAAAAAAAAAAAAAAAAAAAGTCAGATGCTTTCAATTTCTGGAACATGGTCCAAAAGTAAAATGGGCAGAGAAGTAATCCCTTTCCATCGTTGCATGTATTTTTTACTAGAATGAAACTAGAAAAGAAATAACATTTTTCAGGGGGTTATTTAGTCATTTAAGTGACTCCTAGAATAAAAAAGTACAAGTTCTAGCCATTTCTTATTACCGAATCCTTTATTATTTCACATTTAACTAGGTGATCCAATAATGTAGTGTCCCCCCCCAAAAAAAAAATTGACAGAGAGTGTGTGCTAATAATAATTATGTCAGGACCATGCAGGGGCTACCCTGGGTCAGCTGGAGTAAGCTTGTATAGGGAGTGTGGTTCTCTTGATTTTGAGAAATAAAATGACATGGCAAGATTCATATGACATCCTTTATCTGTCTTTTTAAAATTATATTTCTGGTGTGATAAAATCAGGATAATCTCCAGCTACTGTTTGGAGGCGATGACCCAGATCTAAAAGATCACGTAGCTGCTGGAGGCACAGCTGGCTAAGGCTGTAACCAGAGCTTTTCAGACAATGCCCATGAAACTCCTTCTAGCAAGATGTATAATCTTCAAGGAGACAATTGGGGATTCTTCATTTGTCTGCATAAACTATCCTCAATCAAGATAACATATGAAGAAAAGAGTCTTCTTGCCTGAAGAGAGGTCAGTTCTCTCTGGTTTTACATTTCTAATATGGACTATAATTTTCAAAGAGAACAAGACAAGATATCATCTCAGTAATAGCTCTCAAGTACAGCCTGCCTTTCCCGGGGGAGTTAAAAAAATATAAGTACTTCCCATGAGCATATTATTTGAGACCGATGATGCTCAGAGCATACATTTTCTACTTCCTTACATGCACTTCTCTCCAGATTGAGCAGTAAAACTTCAGCAAAGAAAAAAGTCTTTACCTGTAAATGCTCTGGCTGGGGATAACATTTGATTTTTTTTTTTTTTTTTTTTTTTTTTTTTTGAATCAAGAGTGTACCATTAAGCAAAGGGTTTACTTACAGGAAAGGAATATTTTAGAAAGGCATTGAATTCAGAAATGTTTCTTGTCTCAACCAAACTCAGCTAAAGTTTAAAAAGGCCACAAGTGCTGCCACAGGGCAGAAAAGTTATAGCAAGTGATTTTCAGAACAGTCTATTGAGAGTCACATTTTGATTATTGGCATGCATCTATGCAGAAACAAAATATAAATAGTAATACTAATGACTATATTTGTCTCTCTGTATATGGGTGTGTGTATGTGTGCATATATAAAGAATATATATGTGTACATGTATTTACATATTCATATGTCTATAGGCCTATGCAGTATTGACTTGGAGGGAATATACATAGAGTACCTGTAAATTAATTTTGAAATAAAGCCTAGACAATGAGAAGGACAATAGGAAGATGTCCTTCTGAAAGAGATAATAGTATTCACAGGTTATGTGTACATAGTTGAATAGTCAGGCTTAATAATTCAGTCATTAATACACAGTATTCTTCATAGTTAGGGGCCATTTTACTTCTAAAAAAAAATATTTGGTCAACTTTTTGTAATTCTGAGTTGAAAAGCCCCTTCAAGTATCAGCCTGTCTATGAATGCAAGGTCATGTTCCTAGCAATTGACATCACGTTCTTCTTTCTGGTGTGGTTGACAAGGGCAGTTGCCTGCTTCAAGAAGGGTTCACCAAGAGCTCCCCTTCCTCTTTGGCCGGAAAGCTCTATATTCACAGTAGTTTCCAGAAATTTTGAAAACTTAACTCTATTGTGTTTTAATTTTCACTTTTTCATTTGTTCAGTCATGTACCAATGAAGGTGCCAAGCAGGTACTTAAAGAAAAGCTTCCCCACAGGATCCATTAATAGTTTTGTGGGAGAAGTTCAACATTTAGTTGGCTCCCCACCCGGAGGTGGTGATTCTTTTCATAATTCCACATAGAATAAAAAAGCAGTAGCAGCTTCTGATCGCTTCAGCTACTTGTTAGGAAGAAGCATAAGTAGTTTTGATTGGCTAATATTTTTATGCAGGTAAGTGCCCAGGCCCCAAAAGCATGGATAAAAGTCATTTGCTTCCAGAGAAATGCATTCCCTATGTGCTGATGGCCTTCCTTGGAAAAGAATACTAGGCTTATTTTATAGTGCCTTCTTTTTTTTATGATAACAGTAATGTTGATGAGGCAAAAAAAAAAAAAAAAAAAAATTAAGATTCTGATCTTCTAAGTGTCAGAAAATGTGCTCAGTTGAAACATCCAAGCGCCCCTTGCTACCTGATGAGGACATTTCCATGACTGCAGAGTAAATACATGTCTCTTTTTATCCCTTTACTGAAATTTCTGTTGTCTCTTGTCCTCACCTCTAATATCCTTTCTGAATCTCACAATCTCCTTCTTCCTCTGTTGCTATCTAAGGGAGTGATTTGGTGTGTGTATTTTGAGTTTTAAAATTCTCTTTGAAGTGACTGACAAGCTGTGGTGTTTTTAGTAACTAATGTTACTGAAAATGCATAGCAGAGACTTGGTCCCAAAATGGGGAAACTGCGTTCTTGTCCTGGATTCTTTCTTGGGAGCATGATCTTATGCAGGTTGCCCTTAACGCCTCTTAAACTCTGTTTGCTCCTTTGTTCAATAGACAAACTACTGTCCACTTCATGAGGAGTAAGAGAAATGGGATAATTTTCATGAAGTCATTATAATCATGTCTGAAACATACTAAGTGCTCAGTTAGCTCACATGATGAATGGTGAAGGTGCAAGCATATAATGTGAAAACTTGTGGCCTCCAAATGTTAGTGCTTCTGGGGTCTCATGGTCGCCCCAGAATCACCAGGCATCATGGGTACTGAGATGAATTCATTCTTAATCTAATCCCTGTTTCTTGTGTACTTTTATTCAAGCACTTGGGGCCACTTTGGGGAATGTCAGAGGAAACAGGATTTTGGAGGTGGCGTGCAAGGGAAAAGCATTTTTTTTTTCTCTCTTTTGTCTAAACACGTTCTTAAAATCTGGATTCCACCCTGACGACTCAGATCCCAATAAAGTGTTTCATCATAACGTCTCAGCAGTACCTACTCAGGATTTAATCTTAGATTTCCTTCTGATTGTAGTTCCAGTTATCAAATGGGGACACTCACCCTCTGAGTTCTCCTCTGAAACATAGGTGGATCTTTAGGCCCTCCCTGACTCCAGCCCACTGCTGCACTGTTCAGAAGCTGGAAGCTCCCTGTGGCTTTATCCCTGGCAAGAACTCTGCCACTGAAAGATTTATCTTCTAATCACAGCTCTTTCTGCCCAACTTGAACCTTGGACAAAAAAATAATAACGATTCTCTATATTCACCGGCTTCCTGCTTCAAGCTGATAAGCAGCATACTGAGGAATTAATTTCAGAAGGAGCAGCATGTAAACATTGTAAATCTGATGCAGTAAGGGCTCACGCTTGTCATTTTGCCTGACTTCACGGCACTCTCCTGAGAGGAACACATCGCGGTGTTAATTTCAAATGTGGATAATAGTCTGGTTTACAACAGCAGCTTGTTTCCCAGATTGAACCCCCTCATTCATAACTAACTAAGGGTATTCCCAGAAAACATCATTGTCTTCACTACAGAACCAAAGCAATGAATACTGGACTCCAGTCTCAGTCTTCTCCTGGCCCAAAACCATGGAAAAATAAGAATCAAAATCTTTCAAAGCTTGACATTATGTCATTTAACACTTTCCTAAGTGTTCTAAATTTCTTTTCTTTCTTCTTCTTCTTCTTTTTCTTTCTTTCTTTTTAAAGGGATAGAATCCAGAGGCACTTAACCACTGAGCCACATTCACACCCCTTTTTATATTTTATTTAGAGAAAGGTACTCACTAAGTTGCCTAGCACCTTGCTAAGTTGTTGAGGATGGCTTTGAACTTGTGATCCTTCTGCTTAAGCCTCCCAAGCATCTGGGATTACAGACATAGGCCACACCACCTGGCTTCTAAATTTCTTGAACTGGCTCTTGTATTTGTTTTTCTCAGTCTACAATCAATAGTCTATTTTGATTTTATTAAATAAGACTTCACTAAAATGTATGACTTTTAGGAAATGAATTATGATAGGATTTCAAGAGTGACCATTGAGTAGGATAACCACAAAAAGAAGACTAATAGATTAATGATTTCTATTTTCTTGGAGTCAAAGCAAAATAATTTATGTAGAAATAACTATACATTTGTTATTTACATCTTTAAAATAGTATTTCATAGTTATTATTATCCTTATCAAATTTTTGCAGCAGACATTTGAGTTCCAGGGTTTACCATTAACTTTGAAATCTGAATCACCAGTCCAGTTGTCAAGCTGAAAATCTTATATCAAATCACCTTTTAGACCTCTGCACTGAGATGGGTGATTGGCATCTCAAACTCAAGAGATTAATATGGTGATGGATAACAGATAGATATGAGGAGAGAATTTAAGATTAATAATGACATTCGAAGGTAAATGGATAAAATTGGAGAATATAATGCTAAGTGAAGTTAGCCAATCTCAAAAATCCAAACACTGAATGTTTTCTACGATATAAAATAAAGAAGCTGATTCACAGTGGGGTTGGGTTGGGGAGCATAGGAAGAGTAGAAGAACACCAGAAAGGTTAATGGGGAGGGATGCCAAGGGAGGAAGCAAGGGGATATAAACAGAGGAAGAAAAAAAAGAAAAAGATGGAAGAATGAGAGGGTTATCATTACCCCAAATGCATATTTGAAAACATGAAAGATATGAATATACTTTGTATTCTAACAGTGATATGTAAAAGATGCTCTTTATGTGTATTCTGAATTGTAAAGCATGCTACTGTTATACATACAACAATACTGAATAAAAAAAAAAAGAAGATAACTCTATAAACTAAGCCTACTCTGCCTACCCCCACATGCATTTTTTTTTTAAAAAAGAAATATACCTGCAGCCCAGCCCTGCTCATCTTAAGTCGATAGGATATGTTGCATTCCTTAGCAAACAACCTGTTCCTGCAGGAAAACAGCAGGTCCCCAAAGTCTCCTCCTTGTCAGTAAGAACAACACAAATTACCATGAAGGCCTGTGGCACTGGCTAGCTTTTTGTGACCTTTACACAGGCCAGATTCCTGAATTTAGGTAGATAGTATAATCTCCCCTAAACTAAACTCTATAAGAACAATTTCCTTTTAGAAATGGTCAGTGTGGGCCAAAGAGACCCAGAGTTGGCTTGAATCATTAACATGTCATTATAATAGTAACATCTCCCCTCCAGGGTATAAGACCATATGCGTCAGGGACTTGATAGTCGATGCAATCCTGCTGTCAGTCAAAAGCCAAGAAGTGGACCTGAATAGGATGCTCTGAAAACTTCCCTGGGACCCCAAGGAAACTGGAGGGTAGGAGATGTGCATCTGTCCTCCTCTCTGAGGAGACCCACTCTCTCCCTTGAAAGTGTCCTATTTTTCCTTTTATAATCCTTTCTAAAAAGCTCATGACTGCTACTCTAAACATGTCTGCAATCTTTCCAGCATGATTCAAGAATTGATGAGAGAAGACATCTGTGGTCACTTCAACTATGTGGATGGCATTGCCCTGTAACAGACAATATTCATGTTCAAGTCCTGTTTTCTATTATCATTTTGCCCCTGATTCTTTATCTTGATTAGTAGTAACATTCCCCACCCACTAAAATTGAAACTATTACTAAAACTGTTAACTAAAATGTGATTATGATTATAGAAGTCAGCCTGTGGTGCATGCCTTTAATCCCAGAGGCTTGGGAGGCTGAGGCAGAAGGATCACAAGTTCAAAGCCAGCCTCAGCAACTTAGTGAGGCCTTAAGGAACTCAGTGAGACCCTATCTCTAAATAAAAATATATTTAAAAAAAAGGCTGAGGATGTGGCTGGGTGGTTACGGGCCCCTGGGTTCAATCCCCAAAAAGAAGTCACCATGTCTAGTTTATTGCAAACATAAATAACCATTGAGACCACTACTTTTATTGCTGTGTACATTACCCCTAGAACAGATACCACCATATGTAGTGTGGACGTATGATTTAGTCAGGTTTTTTTGTTTGTTTGTTTGTTTTTCTGCTTTGACCAAACAACCTGACAGGAACAATTTTAGAGGAAGAAAAGTTTACAACAGTCTGAAGCTGTTCCAGCTTGCATTTCTAAACTTTTCAAAATTTCTTCCAAAAAAATCCAGAAAACTCCAAGAGCTTCTGAATCCTAAGGTTAAGCTAGTCACAACAACAACCTTACCCCGGTAGAAATTTCTGTTTTAGTCAGCTCCATCACTGCTGTGACCAAAAGACACACATACACACACACACACACACACACCAAAAAAAAAAAAAAAAAAAAAAAAAAAAAACAATTAGAGGAGGATAAGTTTATCTGGAACTCATGGTTTCTGGGTTCTTAAACCACAGATGGCCATCTCCATTGCTCTGGGCCCAAGGTGAGACAGAACATAATGAAAGAAGGGAATGGCAGAGAAAAGCAGCTCAGGACATGGCAACAAAGAAGCAGAGAGAGGGTTCCATTGACCAGGGAGAAAATATATACTCCAAAGGCATCCCTCCAGTGACCTACTCCTTCAACCACATCCTAACTGCCTACAGTTACCACCTAGCATTAAACCATTCATTAGGTGACGACCTTTACAACCTATCAATAGGTCTCTGAAGCCTCTGAATGCTCCTTCATTGTCTCACAAATGAGCTTTTGGGAGTCATCTGATATGTAAAGCAAAACAACATAAAATCTCTCAACTGACTTTATCCTACCATTTAATTTTTCTCCTAAATGGAAAACAGTGATTTCTCTAAAAACAATCAAAGTGCTATTTTATTTTTTAGATCCAGTCATATATGGAGAACACAAAGCAGAGTTTGACACAGAATGGCTACCACACGAATGTTAGTCAGACATAATGTAGTATATTAAGGCATTTTATTATCTCCTGTCAGTCGTAGAGAATTATTGGTGGGTTTAAAATAATCTTCTCATTCAGTGCAGAATAGTATATGAATTGGAGGTGGGTGAAAATGGAGAGAATAACAGCAGTTTAGAAACTCAGACACAGAACCAGGACTTTCATGACAGGTTTCTGAATATGACACATAGCAATGATGTAATGGGGGTGACTTTGGCCTGTTTGAGTTGGCAATTAGCTTATGACATCAGAAACTTAATTCTCACAGTTCTGGAGGCTGGGAAGGCCATCATCAAGAGGCTGGAAGATTAAGGACATGGTGGGGTCCTGCTGCCTGGTTCATACGGGGTGCCTTCTAGCTGTGCCCTAACATCGTTGTAAAGGAGAGCTAGCTTTCTGGGGTCTCTTTCATATGGGAACTAATTCAAACACAGGGTCTCCACCCTCATGATCACCTCCCACAGGCCCCACACCTATTGCTATCAACTTAGTGATTAAATTTTAGTGTGTGGATTTGGGGAGAATGAAAATATCCAGACCACAGCAGAGGTGAACTGATGGAGAGTTTTTTAAAAAGAAGAAGAGAAAAAAACTAAGTGGACATAAAAATGCTTTTACTAAAAAATGTTTTCTTTGAAATCATAGGAGGCAAACTTGTATGATGGCAAGAATAATAGATGAAAGAGCCCTGCTAATGTCAAAATTTAAGCAAAACAATATTAGTGGTAGTAACAATTGCTATTTTAAAAATATTGTGATAATGCATTTACATATACCCTCACATATTATGTAGAGCAAAGCTGTTGCATATTTAGAAAATTGGAATAAATTCAAGCTGAAATGGACTTCAAAGAGAAGGAAGTTGAAAGAGTCATATACAAGTTAGAGAATAAAACCAAACACTAGGGGAGTAAATAGACTAAAAATCACTTATTTGGGACTTAATATCACCAACTGCTTAAAGAGAAAATATTTTATCCAGTACTAGTTGGGGGGGACGGTGGATAATAGGTTGGATATAAAACATATTCTCAAGTTTGAATACCTCCTGAGAGTAATAGGGACATATTGCAGGTTGGCTTAGAAAGTGGGGAGATTAGTATAAATAACAATGGGCTCAAAAGGAATGGCATTCAGTAGGTCGCTTCCCAAAAGATGTAAGGTTTTCATTAATTTTGGTTTGTTTGATTTGGCTTTTATTTTGTTAATTGGAAAAAAAAAATTAAAGATGTTTCATTAGTAGGGAAAACAATAATTGAGGATCAAATATACAGAGATCAGAGGTAAAACTGAGTAAGATGAAAGTAATCGGAGAGAAGTAGACAAAGCAGCCTTGCTGAGTAAGGTGAGTGGGGAGAGGGCAGTCATTTAATTTTCCTGTACAGGTGGAAAACAGGAGAGGTAGGGACATAACTGGTCCAATGGGACTGTAAGTTTATGTTTGATGGCTTTTTACTGGTGAGGAGGAAGTAAGGGCAAAGTTTGCCCCTTATTCTACCCCCAAGCCAGCTTGAAACATCCATCTTCCTGACTTCCTAAGTAACACCCAAGAGGATTTGACTTTGCTTTGCTGACCTTGGGGCTATAAGCACTAAATTTCTTCATGAATTAGTTGATTAAATATCAATCAATTAATTGATTAAATTAAATATCAGATACTGTGACAATTATTTCCATCTACAAAGATAGAAAGTTAAAAAGTTCTGATGAATTCAGTATCCAGTAGATAAATGACACATTAAGAAAAAAAACACAAACTTGATCTATTAGTAATTAAGAAACATTGCATTTCTACATATTATGGCTAGAGATAGCCAAATTGAGATCTGCTAAATTATGGAAACTTTGAATGTTATAAATGGAGGGAGCTTTCGACAACATCCTTCTCAACCCCTTGTTTGTATAGACATGAATCTGAAATATAAGAATATTAAACACTTACATAATCCAAATATTTTCCCCTCTTGGTCTCAACATACAGCAACTGAAGGACCACAAGAAAGTGAAATCTATAAGGACTCCAAAAGATATTAATGTCAATCAGGTTAATAACCCAAATCACTGAGGGAAATGATGTAACAGATTGCAATATTCTGCATTTAAAAGGTAGGTCACAACTTCAAGCTGATAAACTCAGCTTCAGACCAGGTTCTGGGAAACATGCCTGGGTGGTAAGTTTCTTTCAAAGTGCTCCAAGAACTGATAGGAAATAGCAAATGAGATTGAAAAGAAAATTTTGCAAGGCAATAAGAATGCTTTATGATGGATCACTGGTATGAAATGTAAGAAACTCAACGTTCAGGAAGGTACTCTACAGAGACCTGATCTAATTTTTCAAAATTATTTTGGAAAAGAAGCTCTTTCAGTTGGCAAAAGCCCAGCAACTGGAACATTTGATATCTCTGCTTCCTGAGAAAGGTAGGGTACAAAATGCACAACTGTTTAGGTTTATGTTACTGAGAGCAAAAACAGGGCTGGGCAGTTTAATAACAGTGCAACACATAAGGCTTGAAATTGTCTCTGATAGCTTTTATGCTAATCACAAGATAAGTACTGAATTTGCTTGTGTATTGAACATCAGGGAAAACGCAGACTTTTAGAAGCCAAGAAATGTGTCACTCACCATTTTGAAGAGATTCTAAACCAACAACAGAGTGGCACATGCTGAAAACCAAGTCAGGCTTTAGGTACTAACCTAAAGAAAAGGAGCAACTTTGACCCCAGATGTTAGTTTTTTTTTTTTTTTTTTTTTTTTTTTTTAATGGTACCAGGGATTGAACCCAGAGGCAATGGGCCACTGAGCCATATACCCATCCCTATTTTGTATTTTATTTAGAGACAAGGTCTCATTGAGTTGCTTAGCATCTCGTGGTTGCTGAGGATGGCTTTGAACTCATGATCCTCCTGTCTCAGCCTCCTGAGCTGCCGGGATTATAGGTGTTAGCACTTTTAAACCTGCATTTGAATGCACAACACCAACAGATCTCCTGTTCATTAATATGTTTGCAAAAAGATTACTTTCATGTTAGTGTATGATATGATTCCATAAATGATAGCTACTCTTTGCAGGATTGAAATAAGTATGGTGGTAGTATAGTAAATATTTCCTCAAAATTATTAATTTGCATTTTCTTTTAAGACAAATATATAAAAGAAAGAATTTTTGCCCAGGAAATACATTCAGGTGAAAATTTCGTTCATCTGTTTTTAGAAGAGATAAATATAATCTCCATCATATTAGGCACTGTGGATTATAATATAATATTTTGGAGGGGAAGTTAACTGTAATGAATTTCATTTAGGTAAAGGCATACACACAGGTGGAATAATCTTGAAATTAAAACAAAATGAACGCAATAGTTTTCACGCATAATGCATGTAAAAACTAGCTTTTATCTCCATCAAAGTGACTACTGGGGTACCATCTTGTTTCTCAGCAGCAAGGAGTATACGGGCAGATGCCACAGCATGCCTGGCAAGAGCAGCATCTCTTGATGCTAGAGCCATGCCTTGTGTTGCTGGTGGCTTCCTGCCCTTCCTGGCAGAGATGGGCATAACCTTCTGGGTGACTTGCAGGGCTGCATACAGAGCTTGATTGGAAGGTCCATGAGGCCCAAGTGGAGATGTCATCAATGGTATGGCTACACAAAACTGCAGGGTGACAAGGGACCTGATGTCTACCCAGCTTGCTTTGTGACTATTTTTATGGGGATATACTGGGTCACTGGCCAAGACCTTGACATCCTCATGGTACAGAACATCTTTGCTGTGTCTTAGCTGGCCACCTTGCTACTTGTTTCCTATCTACCGCCAGACCTGTAAAGTACCTCCCTTTGTCTTTTTCTTCATTTGGTGCACCTGTTACCATGTCCACTGTATCTTCATTCTGTGTCTCTTCAATGACCCAGTGGCCATGGCAACACCCTGCTCATTATCACCTTCTTAATGGTCCAGCCCTGGGGTTGGGCTGCTGCTTTTTTTTACCTGACATTTCCGTGAAGAAGAGCACTCTAACTCTTCAACCCTTGGGTTACTCTTGTTTCTCCTTTGCCTTCTGTGGTGCCCTCCCCAACCTGGGCATCTGTACTATCCCTCAGCTGGTTTGGGAGCTTCCTGCTGGAGATACCCAAGGGCTACATAGCCTTCTCCTTGGACACTGGCCACCGGTTTTTCTGCAGGACAGTGATCTGGACTTCCTCCCAGAGGCTCCCTTCCTGCACCGTGCCTTCCACCTGGCCCTGTTGCAGCCACCTCACCCTGCTCTTGCTATTGGCACTCTACAGATGGCACAGGGTGGGGGAAAATTATCCTGACCCTCCTGAAGGACCCTGCCAAAGGGAAGGGTCCCACGAGCCCTTCCCACCCAATCCCACTGTTTTACCCTCCTCACCTCCAACTTCACTGGCGTCTGCTTCAGCCTCTCCCTCCACTACCAGTCCTACTCATGTCATGCCCACGCATTGTCCTGCCTCCCTGGGCCATGCCTGGACCTTGGCTCACATGCCTGCCCAGGTGCTGTGTGAGGCTCCTGGGGCTCTCTGGGACAGCACCATCCTCATCCTGCAGCCCTGATGCCCTGAGTTATGGCAAGTTGTCGTCCTGCTGGAGTCCTAGCTAGGTCCACAGCCTGTCCCCAAGAGCACACAGCACAGCCAGGAGGCCCACTGAAATCCACCCTGGGTCTACTCTCAGGACCCTGGGTGGGGTGGACTTTGTAGTACCCTTCCAAATCAACATTTCCAAGGCCAAGAAGTATTTAGCATTTTAAAGCTAATACTTTAGACATAAACATGTAGGTGAATAAATACATGGGAGTGTCTCTAAATGGAAGATACAAAAAATATCAAAGAATACTTTTTATTCTTAAGAACTTTTGAAAAAAAAATTTTGATGTTGTATAAACATCTTTAAAAACAAAACCAGTAGTAAACTTATTGGTAGAATATTACTATCATAAAGACTAAATCCATTCACAAATTAATATGTAAGGATAACCAATAAAATTCTAGCTGACTCTATTAATATTATGTGATATATAATGATATTTTATAAAATAAAGTTGTGGTATTGATTGTAAGAGCAATAAGATATAACAGCTTGCTTTTTTTCTATTTAATTCTTTTGGAATCAAGCATGATAAGCCATGATTTTAATCATCACTTGGAGAATTATCATTGTATTTTCTTTTTAAAAAATGTAGCTCAGTCGGGTGTGGTAGTGCATGCATATAATCCCAGCAGCTTGGGAGGCTGTGCAGGAGGATTGCGAGTTCAAAACCAGCCTCAACAAAAGCCAGGTGCCAAGCAACTCAGTGAGATTCTGTGTCTAAATAAAATAAAATAGGGCTGGGATTGTGGCTCATTGGTTTAGTGCCCCTGAGTTTAATCCCCGATACTAAAAAAAAAAAAAAAAAAAAAAAAAAAATGTAGCTTGACTTTAAACATTACTTTATTATTTTGATAGGCCATCCTTGAAATAATAAATAAAGATTATTCACTGTAGATTTTGCATATTGCTAATAATCTGGCATGAATGAATACATTGAGGATCTCTGAACTCCATCAACTCCCTCACAATACTTACAGTAATAATATTCAATTGTGAGTTGGGTCACTGCTTAATTCTCCTTTTTGTGTGAATTATGGAGAAAATTTTGTACATTGTCCTGATTGGGCCAAAACACTAAACACAAATCAAAATATTGGCATAACATTTGTGTGGTATATTTTCAAATATTAATTTATTAACATTTTCATTAGATTAGTATAAAAGAGAAAACCCAGAATATTGGCAACGCTCCTTAACACTGTGGGCTACATTCATGCTCTAGGCAGAACTAAGGAGCCCTAATAATGACCCCACCCTGACCCCCAGGAACTATAAGTCTCATATCACACTGGGATAATAGGACTTTCTGGATGTGATGGAAAGTGTGGCCCTTGAGATGGAAACATTTTTCTGGATTATTCGAGTGGGCCCAATCTAATTATGTGAGTTCTTAAAAGTGGATAAGCTTCTCCAGAGGAGATTAGGGAAAGGTGTGACAACAGAAGGACTGTCCCCCAGCATTGATGGCTTTGAGTATGAGGCAAAAGGACCTGTGCTAAGGGTGTGGTTGTCCCAGCTTTGTCCCAGCTACCGAAAACAGACAAGATCCAGCCACAACCTCTAGGAAGGACAGCATTGTACTTGTCGACACATTGATTGAAGCCCGGAGAGATGCCTGTCAGACTCCTGGCCTGCATCACTGTCAAAGAACACATTTATATCTCTTAGATAACCAAGCTTGTGATAATTAGGTCAACTAAACAAAAACAAAATAAAAGCTGATACTGTTATTGTGCAAGATAAACAAAATACCAGCTACCATAACCTATGGTTTAGTGAATATTCAAATTATAAGCAATGTGAGTATCACTAAAAGCTGGGAACAGGTGGAATAATGGGCTTACACAGATCAGTAATGAAAGCAGATTCTTGGATCAAGGAAAGGATGAGACATCTCTACATGAATAAAAGGAAAAGTGGGAAATGAATAGGAGTAGTCAGAGGGGTGGAAGCCCTAACAGGCAGCAAGAGAACACAGAGTGATATAGGACCTAAATTAAGTGCAGTCTGATCCCAGTGTAGAATCAGGTCATGGGTAGGAGACAGGGCTAGAGAGGTAGCCTGGCTTCAATCATGTAAGGGTATCTAGGACACATTGTCAAGGTTAGAATCCATGCAGAGGAATTGTATTCTCAGCCTGAGGCTGACATAATCTGCTATTGAGCAGTTTCTGTTGAGATCCTAGGACATCCCTCAACACAGTAATGCCATTAACATTTGATTTATTTGGTAAAAACTGAAAACTCCTTTGAATGTAATATTGGGAGAATTTTTTTTTTTTTTTTTTTTTTTTGGTAGGACCAGAAAAGAACTTCATTATTAGTGGAGAGTTTTGAACTATCAAATCCTATTTTTAAGATTTTTCTTTCTTTCCACAAACCTACCATGCAATATAATTAAATTTTGTTTAAAACACTTAATAGCTTCAAATCCAAGCTATTTTTAATCTTTGGCTCAAAAGGAAATTATAATAGCTGTGAGAAAATTATAATGGCCTTAAGTCCATAACACAAAATTTATATCTAGTTTAGAATGCTTAAAGAACTGTTCTCCAGTAAAAAAAGGTCTGAAGTCAAATGTTACAAAGTTTGATCTATGTGCATTATCTTGCACATAGGTCACAGCAGGGCAGAGAGCAGGGAAGACCACTTACATGATTGAGCACGTAGGGAGAGAGGCTGTGTCCATGGGCAGGATATAAGGATGAGAAAGCCAGAATCCTCCTCCTCACAAACATTTTGAAAAAGAGATAAGGGAAAGGGAATAAGTCATAGATTATGCAATGATGGAATACAGATAGGATGGAAGAACAAAGGCGGGATTGTCCATGGAAAGCAAGCTTTATCCAGGCATGCCCTTCCAAGGGGCCTGATGGACCAGTAGGAAAAACAGGAAGTAACCATGGCTAACTCCAGACTCCAGGTCTGGTTGGACCAAGGCATATTTCTACATCCTACAGCATGGGTGAATTATTTATTTTCTCTCTGTTTTGCCTTCTCCATCTACACCAATAAAGCATTCTGATCATTAAGCTTCATTCTGTGATAAGTCAGTGTCTCATAGAGGAGCATTAGAGGTCATTACTGGAGAAGGGACTAAGAGGAGGACATAAGCACCACTTTGAACAGAGAAGTTTCACCAATGTTCACTGAGTGGCAATCATTTACTTCAAAAAAGAAAAAGAAATCTGCTTTTAATGCATGAAAAATTGCATAAAGCACTGTAGAGCCTTGATCTTTTAAGTGTCTTCCTGTTCTAAGATTTTGTGATTGCAGGCTTTCTTGGTTTATTTTTAACCATTTTGTTGCAGTCTGATTTTTTTCTTCTGATACCATTAGAGATTCTGGTAGGAATAAGGGCTCCCAGTAAGGTCAGCTTTCCTATTTTCCTGCAAGAAGAAGAAGAAGAAAAAAAAAAAAAAAAAAAGAATTAGTTATATAACAAATGGTTTCAGACAGAGCTTATTGGGTTTCCAATCACCAAGGAGAAATTTCCACGTTTAAGTTTTAATCACTCAAGACAGAAAGGAAACATCACACTGCATTTGCGATCACAGTCTATTTGAGAGAAGAGGGTTTTAGATAGAGAGACCCCCTTCTACCCTTTCTTCTCTATGTTGATGATTGCCACCTTTTGATCATTTCTCTTTTTATTAACATTGCCATAAAAAAGTAGGCCTGGGAAACGGGACGATGTCTAAGAAATACATTTAACGCTGTCTGTTGTTAGCACCTTCCCCTGAAGGTTGAGATGGAGGAAAGGTTGGAACCAGGGATAATAGAGCTTTGCTGCTCTTGGTCATTTAGCTTAGTTGGTGCCCTGCCACTAGACACTGAGCTGATTACAGTGAGTCTCCCATCAAATAAGGGTCCTTGAAATTACAGGTTCAAACATAAGTGATTGTAAAGTCGAGTCACGCACACTGTTAACTTGTAGTCTGAACAGATGGATTCAAAGGTATTTTTACTTAGTCAATAATATGTCAGTTCCTTGTAGTCAGCCACCATTTATTTAGTTGCTCTGCAATTGGGGATATGAAGACATACAATGTGGGAGAAATAATATCTTTCTTCCAAGAATATTTTTTAAAAATGAAAGGAGGAGAAGGAGAGAGAGAAGGAGAAGGAGTGAATATATTCATTTGAGGTCCAGAATGAAGCATGATCTTAATGTATAACAATTGTGCTTGGTTGAAGGGTCATGCACCAACTGAAAGTACATTCTTTAAGGAATAAACAGAAATGCTACTAAATGCTACTCAGAATTATTAGTAATCTAGTTAAAAATGTTTTGATCTACTTTGAGACTTCTGGGATTTTTGTTTCCTTTTTTTTTTTTTTTTTTTTATTCTTTTGGTGCTGGGGATTGAACCCAGGGCCTTATACATGTGAGATGTGAGGCAAGTACTCTACCAACTGAGCTATATCCCTAGAACTTTGTTTCCATTTTTATTTAATGTTCTTCAATAAGTACATGAAATGTACAGTTGAAAACTTTCCCTTTCTTCCTGCAAATGATCATGTGTTATATGCATGTCCCATTGTTTTTCCTAGAGACTGTTTAAGATGGTCACATCCTTTGGGTATCCCCTGTTGCTTTCTTTGGAGCTTCTGAGATTGCTACCTGTCAATGAGCCTGTTAGAACACTGAGGTCCATAATTGTCTTTCTCATCAGAAAACCAATATCGTTCTCATTTACATTATTTTAATTACTGATCCAATACTCATTGATGGATCCAAAGTATGATCACAAAGCAATCACTCCCATTATTTACTTGTGCTTAATCAAAATTCTGATTGCAAAATTCTGAGCACCCACAGAAGAACAGGGTTAAACTTAGAGGAAACTAGTCTCTTTCACTGTTATTTGCACATAAGTGAATCCTCACAGTCATTCTAAGCAGTATGTAAACAACTCTGCAGGCCTGAAGTCCATTTCTTTGCATCTGGGGCCTCTGTTCTTGCTTGCAAGAGAAACATGTCACTTTGTCCTCTTCCTACGTCCTGGTGCTCCCCAAGTTCCTGCAGTCTGTGACAAACACACCCAAAGGTGTTGTATCTCCTGATAAGGCTTCTGATAAGGCTCCCTTTAGTGCTGTTGTGAATTATTTCTGTGGCCTTTCACTTTTGCAGTCCCAATGTTGAAATTTAAAATTGCTGTTCAGAAACTCAGATTCCATTCTCTGTCATCTGTTTCTTTAAGTACATCTAACTACAATGGAACTGGAAATTGTTTTACAATTTAAACAATACTTTGTAGGAATTTCTAACCATCCATTTTTACTGTTGCTTTTATAAACAGTTAGGCAACATTTTCTTGTGCTATTGCCTACAGGAGTAAAATAATAGCCCATTAAAAGATCCATCTTTTGAAAAATAGGTTTTGTGCTGATGAAAAATACTATATAACATCACAGCAATTTCCTTTACTTTTCAAATAGTCTTCACACAGTGGAGAAGAGGTGGAGCAGGGTTTATCTTTAAGGCAAGTGTACAGAACTCTCAGGAGGATCCCCTTTACATGTAAGTGGGAGAGTAAGGAGGATCACTGCCTTCATTATATCATAATAAACTTAATTTGAATTCCTTTACCTAAAACATTGCTGAAAATGAGCACTTCTATTGTAAGAGAAAAAATGGGGGTTGGGCAGTAAAGAATTAATGGAAAGTGCAAAAGTCAGATATCTGGAGGAAAGTCTATGAGCATCCTGTGCTCCTCACAGTGTAACAGATTATCTCCTCAACTGGACAGGGCAGGTGAAATTTTTTTTTCTAAATGCTTTGCAGTAAAATTGTTAGTTCTTAGTGGGTGTGAGACCAGGGGTATCAACTCCTTTCACTTATTTAATCATCTTTTCCTTTACCAATAATAGTAGCCAGTTTTTTTTTTGTTTTTTTTGTTTTTTTTTTTTTTTTTTAACATTCCATTCTTGTTAAATACTGTGCCTGCTAATTACCTGTGACTTGGGGCAGGACATTTCATCTCTCCAACCCCATTTCCTTGTCATTACATCTGGGGTATTAAATAGGCCATTCCTCACAGTTTACAGGATTTTTTAGATGACTTGATCAGACACTGTACATAAAACGTATAGAACATGCTGCACTTGGTAAGTGCAAGTAGATATTATCTTATAAATAAAGAAACATTAAACTTTGCAAAAAGCCCTAGAAAGTAGTTATTGACCACATTCAATGTGCTCATTCCCAGATGCAGAAATTCAAGCTCAGAGAAGTTATTTACATTACTCAAAGTCTCACAGCAGAAAGGACCTGGGATTAGGATTTAAACCCTGCTTTGATTTGTCCAAACTAGACTACTATTCTGACTAATATCTCTCCTTTCTTGAGCTGCTCTTACATAGAGGCACTGGCCAGGCTTTGGGATTCATCTATAAACTGAAGTTTTACTGGGACAAATCCAAGCTTGAGAGATAGCCAATATGGTTCAAATGCTGGCTTTGTCACTGACAGTGGGATCTTGTTAATTAATCTCTGAGCTTGAATTTATTTATTAAAACATTGTTCCCATTGTTATCTTCCAGTACAGATTATTCCAATAATGGCTATCTTCCAGTATTGTTGTTATTTTGTATATTTCATAAGAAAAGTATTTTGTGTGGGGCCCCTACAAGGGGAAATAAAATTAAATTAAATAATGTCACCATTAACACAAAGCACTTACCCAGGTACCAAAAATGTAACATGGCCCAATGGACAGTTTGTTAATTTATGAAGCTTAGACTCTAATAGAAAGACTGATTTTAAACTAATTACAGAATGGAATTTTTAAGTAAAGTTTGGATAAGAATCATGGGTATTGGATACATATCCTGAGTAAAGATCAAGGAGCATTTAAAACAGAAGCATTGGATCTAGATTACTTGTCCACTGATTGGGAAAGAAAAAGGAATGAGGAGAGTTATATACATATGCATCACATTTTTCTTAAGATGCAGGACAACTAAAAATGATGTTGGGTTAAAGCAAAGTATGCCCATCTTTTCTCATGATAAACCCAAACATGAATCAGAATGCAACCTCTGAAAGGGAACATGATCCATTAGGACCACCTGCTGAACCATTTCCTGGACTCTCTGAGATAATGACTGACAACTGCAGTTATGGAAATTGGGGGCTTTCTAATCAGGACTATGATATGTTCACAAAAATATGTGACCTATTACCTCTGGAAGTGGTGGACATATGGTGCTGAACGTTTTAACATTTTGCCCTGACAGGCAGGAATAAAGCAACTCCTCTCTATACATAGAAATGCATTTTTCTGTATTTGAAGGCTGTTAATACAATTTCAGAACTCTAGAATGAATACAAGAATATTGAATTTTTAAAAAGTATTAGTTAACTGTTTAATATTAATGCCTACTGAAAGAAAATAAGTGCTGGAAGTGTTGCAGCCATCCTATGTGGAATATTGAGCATGTGTGCTGTCACTAAAATTGAATGTATGTAATTTTTTTCTAGTAGCTTCATGAATTATATCTAAGTGACTCTCTGATGGGATTATGGCATAAGCTGTTAAGAAAAGAGCTGTATTATTTGTCACTTCTTAAATTTTAATAAGTGTAATTTAATCAGACTGTGGAATGCAGTAACAAAAGATTCCCCCACCTTTTTTTTTTTTTTTTTTTTTGCACATGATTACAGTTGAATGAAAGAGAATATAAATGATTTATAAGGGTTCATAAAATCAGTAACTATATTTTCACTTTACTATAGTAAGGAATGACAAAAGATAAAAATAACCACATTTATTGGAACAGAACCTTTTCTTAAGATACCTACCTGTTTTCATTCATATATTTTTAAATGAATTTTTCTTTTGAATTTTGCTTAATTTAACATTTTAATTTATCTTTGATAAAAACGATTTTAACATAAAATTTTGCTAAAAAAGAATATCGGTGAATAATAGCATTGCCAAGAAAGAACCATTAATAAAATTTGGAGTAACTTTGGAAACTTTAAATAAGCATTCAGAACAATTATGATAACACTGTACACACTAACCTTTTGATTTATACAGTTTCTGCTACATGATTACATCTTTCTTTTTGTTCTAATAGTGTTTAATATAGCTGTTGTTTTCTCCTTTCTATGACGACCCTTGATTTAGTTGAGTCTATTTTATCAGTATTTTTTTAATAAAAGGAAATAATTTTGTTGGTCAGATTTATGAAAATGTTTATTAGTTTTTGTTTTGAAAAATATTATTCTATTTTTTACATTCTTCATATTTATTATATTCTTCTGGCTATCTTAATTTGAATGTCTAATGCTTTCATTTTCAATATCTCTTGTTATTTTAAAAATATATTTGTACTTAGGTATAAATTTACTTAATATGAGATTTAATTGAACCCCCCCCCCCAAATTCTGCAATCTTGTTAAAGTTATGCATCATCTTGACTTGTCTAAGAGATGCCCAGATAGCTGGTAAATATTATTCTGGGTGTGTCTGTTTACTAAGAGATTAACAGACAATGCATAGATCATTAAAGAAGGTGTGCACTCAGTATTATGAGATGGCACCTTCCAATATATTGAGAACTTTAATATAAGAAGCAAAAGAAGGACAGACTTTGACCTTCTTGGTTCTCCAACTTGCAGAGAGTAAAACATCTAGGTCTCCAGAATTGTGTGAACCAGTTTCTATAATAAATCTTAACAAATCACTATTTTATTGTTGTTGTCCATGTGTTTCTTTTACTATGAAAAATTCTAATGATAATATTTACATTGTTCAACAAGTAATTATTTTTTCTTTAAACAAACTATTGAGAATATTTAAAATTTAAAATTTTATTTTTAATTGCAAATTCAAATTGTTATAAGATGTTATACTCTGTATTATATAGTTATATTCTGAAGTTTGTTGAGACAATTGTGGGGGCTTATATTGTCATTTAATCAAAGAATGTTAAGTAAAAATTACAATATATATTAATTCTAAATTAGTTTTTAAGAATATGCATTCCTTATTCAGGGAGCTCAGGGTTTAATATTTGTTATTTACATGTGGATAGTATATTGAATCATTGAAATTTACTTCTGTCTGCATGATTTGTTTCTTAGGAGACTACAATATCCACAATAATTTTAAATTTGTCAATTTACTATGTAAATTTGTGTATTTGATTCTGTGTTATTCTTTAAATAAAAAGGATAGAAGAGGACTTATAAGTAAATAGTTTTACTTATAAAACTATTTAACAAGGAATGTGCATACTTGTAACTATCTCAGTCCACTTAGGCTGCTATAACAAAATACATGTGCTGGAAGAATCAGAAAACCAGAAGTTCATTTCTCAGAGTTCCAAAGGTTGTAAAGTCCAAGATCAAAGTGACAGTAGATTCAGTGTTTAGTGAGGTATTGCTCTCTGATTCACAGATGGTCATCTTCTCATAGCATCCTCATATGGATAAAGAAATCTCTCCTTGATATCAGTCTCATTCATGACAGCTCCTTTCTTATGTCCTAATTACCTACCTGGGGCCTCACCTACAAACACTATCTTTGGGGGATAAGATTTTACATATGAATCTGAGAGGGAAACTACAATCAATCAGTCAATTGTGATACAGGTAAGGAAAATTCAGTATTCCCTGATGGTATAGTGTCTTAGCAGCTTTTAGGATAGTATTGTTATGACATGTAAGGATATATATTTTATTCTTTGTGTTGATTACATAGCATAAGATAGAATAGTATATATTGTTAATAAGTTGCATATATATACTGGGAATTTTGTATTTTGTTTGGAAATACGTATCTTAAATTGGTAATTTACAGATACATTTGGATTCATTTTTGCCATCATATTTTGTCCACTTAAATGTCTAGCCAATTTGTTTTACTAATTCTCTTCTCCTCCTATTTTCCATATGTTGATGATCATTTACCCACTGTCCCTTGGCAGTTTCCAGATTGTTTGTCACAAAATGCCTGATATCTTTCTTTTTTCTCTCTAATGCATTTTATTTCTCCCCCATCCTTTTGAATATAGATTACATAATTGAATAATACAATTTTCTGTTTAGTATATTATTCAACAAAAATATTTACAACCTTAGCATTAAAAAGTGTTAATTTTAATTACTGATTTATTCTATTTACTTTATAATCTTATATATTACCCTAATTTTTCCTAATTTTTGTTTCATTGCACCAGATTTTCTTGCATAGACATATTATATGCTGTTAAGGAATTAATTTACTTCACATGTTCTGCTGAGCCTCCTAAACTTAGTTGTTTCAATGCTTTGTCACACCTATTTTAAGAATGTAGTTTTCTGGAGTTAATTCCTATTTTGTTGTTGACTTTGATAATATTTTAGCAGATCATTTCTTACTAAATTTGGAATTTTTAATGAGTCGTCAATTATAAAAATCTCTTAGAACCTGAAATAATACAAATATAAATAAAAATGTACAGTGGTGAACATGTCTCAAAGATAGGCGCAAATCTTCAAGAATCAAATGGTTTCCACAAAAGCTTCAGGGCTGTCAGGAGGGAAGTCAGTGTGGTCAGCACATGGACACATCTGTGAGGAAATCTGAGGAAATAGGCAGCATTTGTGGAACAGATGATCACTACCTGTCCAGGTGCTGACTGAAGATTTGATTCAATTGCTATTCACTACCCTATATGCACAAATAGGGTATTGAATCCAAAATAAGGCATTATTAGTAAGTTTAAAGCTAACAGCTTTAAGCCTTCTCTCCTTTCTGCATTGTGACGTTATAAAACTTCTATCCTGCATATAAAGATGCAGAGCTGAGGCTGTCTAGGCAGGCAGCCTTGCTCCTTTTGGTGACAGGCAGGGCAGCTGTGTTCAGTATGTGATCCCCTTCCCTGGGGAATTCAGAACTCTGTATGGACAGTTGGCAGGTGTGGGATGAGAGGCTGGACAAGACAAGACATTCTTCAATCCAAGAGCAGCATACGTCCTATGAGAAGTGCCCAGATGTGAGATGATTATGAAATACAACCCCTGGGCCCGGCTCCTCGCAACAGCTGTCCATTGTTAAATTATTGTGTATTTGACAAACTTGCTGACTCTGCCACAGGGCCCTTGAAATGAAAACCAAAACAAAAGATCTTTGTCTGTAGACATTCCTTTTTTTTCTTCTTCCATGTTTTTATTGGGGCATTATAGTTGTACATAATGGTGGGATTCATTGTCACATATCCATACATGCACACCAAAAAAATAATAACATAATTTGGCCAATATCATTCTATAGGTTTTCCCCTTTTCTTCCCCTTCTCCCTCCCACTGGTCTTACCTCTACTCTACTGATCTCCTGTTGATTTTCATGAGATTACCTCTCCCCACCTTTTTTTTCCTTTATCTTCTCCAGCTTTTACACATAAGAGAAACCATATGTTCCTTGACCTTCTGAGTTTGGCTTATTTCACTTAACATGATGTTCTTTTTATTTATGTTTATTTATTTATTTATTTATTTTTAATTCTAAGTTGTTATAAATGATAGCAGAATGCATTACATTTCATATTATGCTTATAGAGCACATTTCTATGTATCTCTGGTTGTATACAAAGTATATTCACACCATTCGTGATGTTCTTCACTTCCATCCAGTTTTCTGTATATGACATAATTTCACTTTTTTTTAATGGCTGAGTAAAAATCCATTGCGTATATAAACCACATTTTCTTTATCCATTCATTCATTGATGGACACCCAGGTTGGTTCCATAATTTGGCTATTGTGAATTTTGCTGCATGGGTATGGAGATTTCGTAGAAAACTTGGAATGGAACCACAATTTGACCCAGCTATCCCATTCCTTGTTCTTTTTTTTTTGGTAATTGAACTCAGGGGCACTTGACCACTGGGCCACATCCCCAGACCTTTTTTTGTGTATTTTTATTAGATACAGGGTCTCACTGAGTTGCTAATTGCCTCACCATTGCTGAGGCTGGCTTTGAACTCACCATCCTCCTGCCTCAGCCTCCCAAGTGCTGGGATTACAGGCGTGCGCCACCGCACCCAGCCCACTCCTTGTTCTATACCCTGAAGACTTATAAACAGCATACTACAGTAACACAGCTA
This sequence comes from Tamias sibiricus, assembly GCA_025594165.1. Classification (NCBI taxonomy): domain Eukaryota; kingdom Metazoa; phylum Chordata; class Mammalia; order Rodentia; family Sciuridae; genus Tamias; species Tamias sibiricus. Next base: position 20,261,265 of record CM046671.1, read on the forward strand.
CTTCAATGTTTATAGCAGCACAATTCACAATTGCTAAACTGTGGAATAAACTTAGATGCCCTTCAATAGATGAACGGATAATGAAACTGTAGTACATATACACAATATTACTCAGCATTGAAAGAGAATGAAATTATGGCATTTGTAGGTAAGTGGATGGAGTTGGAGAATATCATGCTAAGCTAAGTAAGCCAATACCCTAAAACCAAAGGCTGAATGTTTTCCCTAATAAGTGGATGCCAATCCATATGGGCATGGGGTAAGTGGAGGATCTTTTAATATGGTAAAGGGGAGAGGGGGAAGTGGAAAAGGGGTAGGAAAGATGGTGGAATGAGACAAACATCATTACTCTAGGTACGTGTATAATTGCACAAATGGTGTGACTCTAGTGACTCTACTTCATGCACAACCAGAATAGTGAAAAATTCTGCTCCATTTGTGTTCAATGAATCAAAGACCTTTCTAGTCTCATGTGTAACTGATTAGAACTAATAAATAAATTAAAAAAAAAAAAAAACACTGAAATTTTATCTCACTCTGGTCAAAATGGCAGCTAACAATGGCAGAAGGAGTTTAACATCAATATACCTAGTGCATGTATAAAAACTCAAATGGTATGAAAATACTTTGTGTAAAATCAATGACTTGGAAAACTGTGCCCTTTACATGCAATATGAAAGGAATTGCACTCTAAATAGCATGTATAACAAACTAAATCAAAAAAAAAAAAAAAAAAAAAAAAAGAAAGAAAAGAATGCAAACAAATGCTGGAAAGGACATGGAAAAAAAGAAACAAGTTTGCAGTGTTGTTCTGATTGTTAATTTGTACAACCACTATGAAATCGGTAAGGAGATTATTCCAAAGACTAGGCATGGAACAACCATATGACTCAGCTATACTTCTCCTTAGTATTTATCCTAAAAAAATGTCATCATACTACATCGATACATGTGTACCCATTCAGCATTCACAGTAGACATTGCTTTATTAACTACAAGTTTCAAGTGGAGTAACTTTAGCCTATTTCCTAGGATCAACACTGGAGAATAGGTAAAATTTGTCCAACTAACTTCCATTTTCTAAAGATCTGTTGTCTTCTTAAACTCTCCTTATGAAAATTTATTCTTAAGGATAAGTGTAAAATACACTTACTCTGTACTAAAGCACTGGTAATGAAAAGGAGTTACCAAAGATATCAAGGCCACGTCGCCTTGAGAAAGATTTTAGTTGCTAAAACTAAAAGTTTGATTCTTCTTCCATGAGAGCGGTCAGGTAGGTGTGGAGACCTGAGAAGTACCAGTGACTCCATCGTACCCCGCCACCCCCCCACACACCCGTAGTGTGGCCACCTGACCACACTGCTGCTTTGTTTGCCTTTGAGGAACCAACCACTTTTCTGTGGTTAATGATAAGTGTACATGTAAACTTTATAGATACTCTTAACAGATTGCTTTTTTTCCTGAGAATTATTTAGATTTATTTCTAGAAATAAATTTCTATTTCTAGAAAATACATATGAAGTAAAATTCTGACAACAAATTCTTGAGGTTAAAAATTATGTTTTAAAATACCATTTGATATTTTTAAATGATTTCATGCTCAAAGCAATGTTTTACCAAAAATAAGATACACAAATACACTAAAAGTTTATTGTTTAAATATATTTTTGTCATCTATCCCGAGAACACAAAAGTATGTGTACACTTAATATAGTATGGACTGTTTTTCAGGAATTGTTGCATAATTGCTAGCTTTCCCAGCATTATCTTAAAAGACTCAAATTCTTTCCTCAAAGAGATCCATCACCCATTATGAGGAGTTATTCTCATTTGTTAGCTGTTCAACAGCAATTTGAAGGTAATTTAAATTTTAAGAAGTAATTATAAAGAAAAATTAAAATAGTAGTCTTCCCATCATTCACTATGTAAGTTAATTTTTAAAGCAAAAATATTTTATAGTAATAGTTTTTCTGACATCATTTCCCAATATAATATGCATATAAATTATTAGTGCTAAAAGTTAAAGAAATGACAATTGGAAATTTTGAGAATTTAAAGTTCATTTCTTGATTAATTTGGCTTCACCTCAAAGTAATGCCAGAATGTACTAAGTGTAGAACCATTAAAAATCCAAGCATCATATATTCAGAGTGTGTTCTTTTCAAGGCACTATATTTTGAAAGGGATTCTATGCAAATGGAACAGCTTCATTCATGTTATTTTTTATGTATGCATATTCCTGCTATCATAAGCTACATACAAACTGACTTGTTTTCTGGCTATACATTTTACTTATATATATGTTTAAAAGATAATATTGTAAAGTAGAAGTATGCCAAATACCTAAAAACTGGGATGTATCAAAAGTATATAAAACATAATTGTTTCAGACCATGTATTCCAGAAAATTCCAGTACATTACCACAGGCATCTTGCTTTTTGCTCAGTAATACAATGAGAAATGCACCAAATACAGGATATTAGGAAGATCTGAATTCTAAATGCATTTCCCTGAATTAGTTATGTGCCATGTATCAACTCAAGATTTCTCCTTTTTTTCATATATCTTATGTTAAACTTAGAGGTTTGTCAATATCAAAATTTTCAAAATAGTTTACACATATACCATTTGAAACTGTGCATTTGTTACAAGAAAGATATACATTTTGCTCCTCAATCACTGTAATTCCTTATTACCTAACACCATCATTAGTATACACGAACAGAAATTAAATACCCTTTTCCCAACCATAAACACTAAGTTATAAGTCACATGCAGCAATTTTGTCAAACCAGAAGGAATCAGTTATGGAGGTGCGTTATTGCACAGTTTTGTTTTAGGGTGATCATTACCTCCTATTTTATTGTGTAATTGTGGGCTAAGTAATATCCAGAGTGGACATTTTTTTTCAAGATGATGGCGAATGGAAGAGTGTAACACAAACACCAAAGCAATTTATTCATGTTGATAAATGAACATAATTAACATGTTTCCCAAAAAAAATGTTAACAAAATACACACAAAAAAAACAAATCTTCACTCTTGTTATGTTGATGCTTTCCATGTGTGATCACATTAAATTTTACAATGATGTCATTGATTCGGTTATTAGTTTATGTTTTATTTAAAATTATTTCATGTGCATAAAATTTTATTAATCAGAATTCTGTAGTCCTAGCACTTATTTATCATTGGCTCATAAATATACTTTTTCTTTTTTCTTTTTCTTTTTTTTTCATTTTACTTGCTATTTAGTTACTCATTAAATGTGTGGTAATTAGCCACAGACTCACTACTGCAAATAAGAAATGGAACCTTAAAAATAATCTCATGTTTATCCATTTGCATCCTTAACTCATACATATTCTCTTTCAGAAGTAATTATATACCTGAATCCCAAGTCAATTGTTTTCTGTGAGTAGAGTTATGATTTCAATGTGCATTTCTAAATATGTTCATCAATTCACGTTTAAATGGGTGTAAGCTGCCTGGTACCGAAAACCGTGAGGAAAAACTCTCGGAGGCAGAGTTAAGCTTTTACTACTTTTACTTCTACTTTCTTAGAGCCTAGAGAGGGAAAGAAAGATTTTTAGAGAGCTTAGAGTAAAGAAAGATAGAGCTTAGCTTAGAGAAAGACTAGAGCTTCTTTCTTCTCTCTTCTTTCTTCCTTCTTCTGTCTTCTGTCTTCTGTCTTCTGTCTTCCTCGGGAGCCTCGGCCTAACTCTGACCAATCATTACTTCTTCTATCTGGTTTCTCTTCTGTAACCGCTCTGCCTATGTTCTGGCCGCTCTGATTCTTCTGACCGACCGAGTGGCTGCCCGACTGACCGAATGAATTCGTTCTCCTAACTCGGACCACTTTCACCCGGTTATATACCTTCAGGTTTGCGGGTGCCTACAGGTGCGTCACATACATATCAGGTGGAACCCATGGCTTCCAGCTAGCTACAACAGCCCTTCCTAATTAGGGCTCCTTCATATTCCTTCCCTTTAGTTTAAAAAGGTGCTTTAATTCTATTTTCTCTATTTTATTTTCTCTATTTTCTTTTATTTTCTTGTCCCTACCTAGTTTTTCACCTTTTATTTTTGAAAGGGTGGATATTTGAGCCCTTTTTGAGAAGGTGCTGTGGCTTTAAGGAAGCCTAATGCTGAGGAGCAGCTAACGCACCTAGTTAAGCACAATTGCATAAGCGGCTTTGACTTTTTTTTTTTTTTTTTTTTTTTCTCCTCTTCTTTATTTTTCTTTATGGCTTTCTTGCCAAAGCTCAATGGCTTTTTTTTTTTTCTGCATGGTTTTTACCATGCTATTTAATTCTCTATTTTCTTTTAAGCTCATGGCTTTTTTCTTTATACTAAAGCTCAAGGCTTTTTCTCTATATTTTTTATGGCTTTTGGCTGGCTACTCGGCTTCGGCTTTTGGCCGGCTCGCTTCGGCTTTTCGCTGGCTACTCTGCTTCGGCTTTTCGCTGGCTACTCTGCTTCAGCTTTTGGCCAGCTACTCTGCTTCGGCTTAATTCTTAACTGGCTTCAACTGAGTCAGAGGCTATGCTCTCTTGTTTCTACTCTTTTTGCTGGTCTCAACTGAGTCTGAGGCTATGCTTTTTCATTGCTCTTATTTCTTAGCTTTTCTTCTCTGCCTGCCGAGCCCCGGACGGACCACCATTTGTAAGCTGCCTGTTGTGGCCAGCCACGGTGCCGCGGGAAAATTCTCGGAGGCAGAGTTAAGCTTTTACTACTTTTACTTCTACTTTCTTAGAGCCTAGAGAGGGAAAGAAAGATTTTTAGAGAGCTTAGAGTAAAGAAAGATAGAGCTTAGCTTAGAGAAAGACTAGAGCTTCTTTCTTCTCTCTTCTTTCTTCCTTCTTCTGTCTTCTGTCTTCTGTCTTCTGTCTTCCTCGGGAGCCTCGGCCTAACTCTGACCAATCATTACTTCTTCTATCTGGTTTCTCTTCTGTAACCGCTCTGCCTATGTTCTGGCCGCTCTGATTCTTCTGACCGACCGAGTGGCTGCCCGACTGACCGAATGAATTCGTTCTCCTAACTCGGACCGCTTTCACCCGGTTATATACCTTCAGGTTTGCGGGTGCCTACAGGTGCGTCACATACATATCAGGTGGAACCCATGGCTTCCAGCTAGCTACAACAGCCCTTCCTAATTAGGGCTCCTTCAAATGGGCATTTCTGTTTTGCCATGCTATTGATATTATAAATAGTGTTTCTATAATTTTTTTATTTCTAGGTGCTGAATTGTATAAGAGTTGCCTTTGATTACATAGTTCAGCGTGGACTTGTAAAGTATTTGAATGTTTCACTTTAAGAATAAAACCAAATAATTTTATTATTTCTTATATCTAGGTATCCTTCTAACAATGATGGGAAAGAAACCAGATGTCCGCTTATACCTTCCTGTACTTGATAGTCAGACTTTAATTGCTTTTTATCAAATAGATAAAATATGATACCTCATTATAGTTCAGATTTATGTTTCCTTGGTCATCAAATATCTTTGACTTTTATTCACATGCTTAGGAGTCATATATGCTTTATTTGTATAAGATATTTATTTATACACTAACTTCATTTTTATTGACTTATATGTGCTTTTTTAAAAGAATTATATGTGCTCTTGCACTTGTAAGAATTTCAAAAATTTTTATTTTCCTGCATCACAAATTTGTGTCTGTGCACAAGCAAAATTGTTTAGTTTTCTATAATTGTATGTTTCATTTACTTTTAGTTACAGAACACTGTTTAGTGTTCTTATTAAAGACGCCCGAGAGCAAATTGGCCCCTTCGGCCATGTGAAAACACGGTGAGAAAGTGCCATCCTATGAACCACAGTGCTGCCCTTATCAGACACTGAATTTGCCAGCACCTTGACTTGCACTTCCTGTCCTCCAGAAGAGCAAGAAATACATTTCTGCTGTTTATGAGCCATGCAATTTATCATTTATAGCATTCCAAACTGACTGGGGCATTTTGCTTCTTCTCCAATATCTTAGATACTGACATTTTGGTAGTTAAAAAAATGCCAGTTTCTTCAGTTTATCCATTCAGAAATAACTATGACTATTACCACTATTGCTCCTGATGAGGCTATTCATACTTGCAATGTTACATCATTGCGATATTGTCACTTGGTCCTGCACTTCCCGGTTTATGGTTTATAGGCATTGTGTCCTCTCATCTTAAAATCATCCTTCTTGGGTGGTTAGGTTTAAAAAAAATCTCGTGTGTGAGTAAGAAACAGGTACTGAGAGAAATTGCTTAACTCCCTTCTGATCTCACTGGTATGTGGCACAGCTAAGTTATAAACTATGGTCTCCTTGAGTTTCAAGACTTGCATTATGCAATATATGCTGCTGAAAATAGAAAATCCGAACAGTAGACCATTACCTTTCTTCTGAATCGCGAGAAACCTATTTATCCATTTTTATTTTGAATAGAAAATGTGCTTTTAATATTTTCTTCTATAAAAATTTACTACCATTTATATTATTTCTCTCTACCCTAAAGAAGCCAAACACATCGTTGATGACTGAATATTGAATAACAGCAAAAGTGACTTTCAAGTTTGGGTGCACTTTTCTGATTTACAGAACAGACTTCAATGAGTGAAAAAAGTTTTAAGAACTATGGGCTGGGGTTGTGGCTCTGCAGTAGAGCACTTGCCTAGCACGTGTGTGGCCCAGGTTCAATCCTCAGCACCATGTACAAATAAATGAATTGTGTACAACTAAAGCAAACCAATAAATATTAAAAAAGAACTACTATATATATATATATATATTTTTTTTTTTTTCTTTTTGTGGTACTGGGCAGCAATGCCCTACAATTGAACTAAATCCCTAGTTCTTTTTATTTTTATTTGAGACAAGTTCTCACTAAGTTGCTGTGGCTTGTTTTGAATTTGTGAGCTGCCTGTTTTATCCTGCTGAGTTGCTTGAATATAGGTGTGCAACACTATGCCCAGCAAAAAGTCTTTATAAAGGGAAATTTTACTAGCTCCATCTTGATTAACGAATCTGCAGATCAATGTATCACAGGAGCATAGGCAACCTGTTACACCACGATTAGGATATGAGTAGCTCTGACTGGGGCATTTGAGACCAATGTCTAACCAAAAATGTCATTTCTGTAGCAAGGATACAGAAGCCTCAAGAAAGAGAATGCACCATAAAGAGAGGAGCAGAGAAGGCTCACGTAGGACCAAACTTTCTCTTCATGGCATCTGCCACATGGACTTATCCCAGGTCCTAGTATCCAACATGTTTGGATAATGGAAATAGTAAGGAACATGACAGGTACCATGTCACCAGGGCATAAATACTACTGCTCTACCATCTCTCTACAATATTTTACCCAGAAAGAGTAGAAGAGCTCTCCCTTGTTTTACTTAAGACCACTGTGCAACTAGATCCCCTAGGGGTTTTAGAGGCAGGGACACACAGGAGAAATCTTTCTAGCAAAAGTCCTGGCACTAAGGGGAAAAGTTGGTCTTAGAAATGTGGGATATGCCCAGAAATAGCAGATGAGTTCAGAGGAGGAGAGAGTTGGCAGCTATCCCTGCTGCCCTGTAGACTCCTCTGGTACCCTTCAGAACTGGTGTCCACACACATTTGAGATTCCCCCAGGGACCTTTCTAAGTACCATGGGCTGTAATGTGCAAGGGAAGACAGTGTCAAATCCACTAACACACAGTTTCCTACAAGAAAAGGGTCTCACTTGGATCCACAGGCTACAAAGACCTAGAGAAACTAGGGGATGATATCTCTTCCTTTTTCCTACCCTTTTTCTCTAGCAATTTGGCCTTACTTATCTGGAAAACTGTTCTGCTGCCTTATTGTAAATACGATGATGACATTACATAATAATGGGCCAATAATATGACAAATGCCTTAGCCACATGTGCAAATAGGGGGCTGGTCTAAATATGTCAGAAGGCGCAATGAAGATATTGCATGAATTCTGAGCATTTTCATTGCATCTTGATTCACCCCAGAGTACTTAAAAGGATGATTTTTTATCTCAATTATCTAAAACAACCAATAGAAAAGATAGTTGACAAAAGAAAACTAAAAAGAAAGCACATCACAAACTAACATGTAAGAATTAATAGCTAACTGTAAAACTCCATCAGAAATAATTCCCACAGTAAACACATTAGGCAGAGGGAAGATAAATAAAAGCAACAAACATCTTAGAAATTCCATACAAACATTTAATCATCACAAATAAGCCATAGAGGTAGTTCCTAGAGGAGTGCTGCAGGAAAAATATGTTCCTCACATGGATCCATTGATCTTCAATAGATTTTTAGGACTAAAATATTTGGTGTGGGACTGGCTGCTGGAGCCATAATTCTATTCAAACACAGCAGGGAGATCACTCAAATAATTTTCATTCATCCTCTAAGCTATGCTTCCTGAAATAGAATTATACATTTACTTATACCCTGTAGAATTTTGGCTTCATCCTCATTTTAAAAAATAGCATTGCCATAATTTAGAAAATATCATCCCTACAAATATATCTTATTACCATTAACACACTTAGGAGAATTGATCAATTGTCAAATAGGCAAACATTAGTCACCTAAAGTGTGGTATTAGTGTGCTATCATATTTTTCAGAGAAACTTCAGGAAAAGCAGAGGGGTTAAATTAAATGGTATATCTGTGAATGTGCATTTCTTTTATCGGCTTTGAAATTTGCTATGGTATTATAAATATAGCGGGGTATTAATGCAGGAATAGATTTCAACTATGCCTACAATGAGCTTAGGACTTGTTGTATTAGAGTTCTCAGCATAATGGAACCAACAAAGTAAATATATATGTATTTTTTCACATATATAGAGAATTTACTTGTAAATCCATATATATGTAACACACATTTATGTATATGTGTGTATATAGAGAAATGTAATATAATTACAGTGAATTTTACTAGATTTTCATTAGATGGACTTAAGGATCAGAGGCTGGATAGTCCCACAGTGGCCATCTGCAGGCTGGAGGGAGACCAGTAGCTGCTCAGTCCATGAAGCTGGAGTCCCAGAATGAGAGGAACCAATGATGCAGCTGTGCCTGTAGCTGAAAGCCTGGAAGTTCCCTGGAGAAGTGCTAATGTCGGTCCATGTTCAAAGGCTGAAAAATGTGGAGGCTGATCTTTGTGACACCATCATAGCAGCAAAGACACAAGAAGAGTCAAAGAGTCAATCGAGCCTGCTTGTGAGCATCCCCTTCTTCCCCTTTTAACTCCATCTGGGCCCAGCCTGCTGGATGGTGCCACCCACATTCAGTTCACTGGATGCATGCCAGTCATCTCTGCAGACACCCTCACAAATGCACCCGGAAGTGTGCATTACCATCTTTTTAGGTGTCTCTTAATCCAGTCAAGTTGACAGCCAGGATTAACCACCACACTTACGTGAGAAGACAGCACATGAAGAAGAACAGAATGTGCAAGTGGGTAATAAATATAAAAGATCTGCCATATTTTGGTATTAAGGAAATGAAGGAGCCCCAATTAGGGAGATGGCTATTGCGGTTAGCTGGAAGCCATGAGTTCCACCTGATAATAAGTATTCACGTGACGCACCTGTAAATGCACGTGATGCACCCGCAAAGCTAAAGGTATATAACCGGGTGAAAGCGGTCAGAAGCAGAATTCATTCAGTCAGTCGTGCAGTTGCTCAGTCGGTTGAAAGAAGAGTTTGGGTCGGAGAAGAAGAAAAGAGAGCAGCCAGAACGTAGTCAGAAGAAGAAATCAGAGTCAGAGCGGTTAAGAGTTCGGTCAGAAGAGAAACCAAATAGAAGAAGTAATTGCTGGTCAGAGTCAGGCCGAGGCTGCCAAAGAAGAAAGAAGAAAGAAGAACCTGAAGAAGAAAGTAAAAGTACTCTCTCTCTCTTTCTCTCTCTCTAAGCTAAAGAAGAAAGAAGAATCTCTCTCTCTTTCTCTCTCTAAGCTAAAGAAGAAAGAAGAATCTCTCTCTCTCTCTCTCTAAGCTGAAGAAGAAAGAAGAAAGAAGAATCTCTCTCTTTTTTCTCTCTCTCTCTAAGCTCTCTCTAAGAAAGTAAAAGAAAGTAAAGTAGTAAAGAAGTAAAGAGTCAGTAGTCAGAAGAAGTAAAGAGTCAGAAAGGTTGGTGAAAGAGCCAGTGTTAGAGTTGTGAGAGATAGTTAATAAAAAAACCTTCTTTCATCTTCATTCTGCCTCCGAGTATTTCTCCCGCAGCGTTGTGGCTGTACGTCAGGCAGCTACAAGGAAAAACAAGGGGAAAATTGCTAAGAGTCATGCAAGATCAGTCCCCAGAGGTTTGAAGAAATGAATAAAGTGCCTGGGCAATTATGCTTTCTTTAAACTAGTCTTTAAGTTACTATGAACATGTTTGCAGTGAGAGCTATTATGAGAGGTAGCAGGTGTCTACTCTCAGGCGCATGTGTTCTGTGAGGTCAAATCTTTTAATTTTTCAAGCATCCATGCTTTGGGTAAGTGAGGAAGAGTGTAAAATTAATATTTATAGGACATCCAAATAAGGTGATAGATATGGAATTTCTTTATAAATATGTTTTTCAAGCCTGTGTTGTTATTATTATTGGAATTTCAATACTAATAATTCCAATTATTAATGATACTCATAAATACAATATCTTTCAAGCACCTGATATTGTCCAATTTTTATCTAATCTTTTTTCATAGACCTACAATAATGCCTTTTAAAACATTTTTAGTTTTAGTAATTTAGCAGCATATTTTTCCACTAAATTTTAGATGTATAAGGCATGTGTGTGCATATGTGTGCCTTTTAATACTTTTCATCACTGAAATAATAAATTTTAGTTGAATGGCTACCTGTTTACCTCAGTTGACTATTGATACATGTTTGAACTACTACACTGGAGCTGTGTCCTTGGACTTCAGGTTTAGCAATATGTCCTGCCTACTGTTATCTACCAGTTGGCTACTTGCTGGCCATAAGATAGTGACCTAACAAGAACCTCAGAAGGATTGGCAGAACTTGTTTTTCACAGCACACATAACCCATGGGTGTTTTCTATCTCTAAAATGTGCTTTCATCAATTTCTTCTCATGTTGAATTCATCTTTAACATATACCTAGACTGCCACTAATATTAATCCTGGATGAACTTACCTAAGATTTTAAGCATGAGACCCCAGCAGCACAAAATGAAGTTTACCCTAATTCCCTATTCTTTGTAACATCTAATTCATGGACATGTAATATGTAATTTAAAATGATAGTAGACAACAATTTTCTCATGTTCTAATATTGGTTAACTATAAAAAGTAATTTTAAAATAAAGTATGATATTTAAAATATGATAATAAAAGTATTAAATTTTAAATAAAGTGTGATAAATAAAGTATTATATGAAAACAATATTTTATAAATATACTAAACTGAGTGTTTCTATTTCTTTCTATCTTAAAATGACAAAATAAGAGGAATCAGGACAGGGGGTGGTGGTGCATGCCTGTAATCCCAGTGACTTGTGAGGCTGAGGCAGGAAGATCACAAGTTCAAAGCCAGCCTCAATAACTTAATGAGACCCCCATCTCAAAATAAAAATGAAAAAGAAAAATAGAAAGGGCTAGGGATGTTGCTCAGTGGTATCAAAGAATCCCTGGGTTCAACCCCAAGTACAAAAAAGAAAAAAAAAAATCAACTTCTTGGGAGTAAGTCAATCATCAGAGAAATCATACAGGATTTTGCTTTATAATGAACAAATATATCTAATTTGGAGAAACAGAGGTATTTGTTTTTTCACCAACATTTTAATTAATAAAAAGATATTAATATTTTCAGTGAGATGGTGAGAGGTTAGGAACAGTGCTAAGTAAGAATGCTGAGGGGGTTGTTACTACACACAGAATTGTGACCATTATTTCAAGAAAAATTGCTTTTTTTTTTTTTTTTTTGTACCAAGAATTGGATGCAGGGGGACATAACCACTGATCCCCATCCCCATCCCTTTTTACTCTTTATTCTGAGATACTGTCTCACTAAATTGCTGAGGCTGGCTTTGAACTTGTGATCTTCCTGCCTCAGCCTCCCAGGCTGCTGGAATTACCGGCTTCCAGAATCACGCCCAGCTGCATTTTCTTGACTAAACAAAAATCCTGCCTATATTGTTGCCCATGCACTATCTAACTTATCTAGGATTTGTTTTTGTAACCTTATACAAAACATAATTGCTATTTGCACAACACGGGTATTCAAGAGACAGCTTAATAGATGATGAAAGTAAATATGTTTGAGTGGATTTTAGGAAAGTGATAAGGAAAACAAACATTATGAGCCCAAATAAATAAATGCATGTTTTGTCGTCTTTCTTTTAATGTGACAAAATAGCCAAGAAAAACAGCTCAACTTCTCAAGGTTTCAGAGTTCAGCCTATTGTCAGCTAGCTGATTCCATTGTTTCTGGACCTTGGCAAGAAAGAAAGAAAGGAGAGGAGAGGAAGTGTCTGGGGATAAGATAAACCCTTCCAGGGCTAGAGGCTGCCTTTTATAGCTTTCACTCCCTCTCAATAGCCCATTCTGTTCAATTATTAACCCATTTTCCAAAAGCCCCACCTTTGAGCAAAGATGTATTGGAGACCCAGCCTTCAACATGAGCCTTTGGGGAACATTGCAGATCCAAACTATAACATGGCATTTCATCTTCAAATGTTCCTCTTCTTTCCAAGTAGAAATAATAAAAATGTACTGTGTTGTTAAAGTTGTCCTTCTTATTTACTCCTTCTATATTTGTCTTTGAACATGTGCATTCATAAGTGTCTGTGGATGGGTAAAGGGGCATGTTCAAAGTACGAGATTATATTTTAGTAAAGCCACAAGAATGTATTGGTTCTTTGTCATCACATAACATAGACTGGTCCTGAATCCAGTAAATAACACAGTAAACACTTGGCATACTTGATCTCTAAAATATATGAGAACAAAATAATGGAATTGAAAAGAAATCCTTTCTAAGGCTGCACTTAGTCACACTGTCATCTCGATATCCCTGAACACAGAGTTCCAAAAAGGAACCAGAGGCTTCAATTAGAATTCTGTCAAGTGTTGGGGGAGAAATATAAACGCTTTATTATACCCCTCAAGTCCCTTGAGAGCTGAGCTCTTTCCTGTCTTCCTCACCATTGCCCCTCTCACCTGAGCTCAGTGACAGCCTAGAATAGGCTGTAAAATTATTCTTTGAAAAGTGAATAAGTTATTGTAGATTTGCCTCTTGGCCTCTAACCGAGGTCAGATGGGGACAGAAGAGAATTTTTAAAGTGCCTTGGCATCTGGTAAATATTCTCCAACAAGGCAAGCAGCAGGTTGAGCATTTATGCTGTACTTCATCAATAATTAAGATCTAATAGTGTGTAGAAACACCACGTGTCCTTATGGGGCCTCACCTGTCCAATGGAGTCAAATGCTTGGTGCTTTTGTAAACCTCACTGACTTTCTATGCTTTTACTGGTAGGAACCTTCTTGCCACCTGGGAGATTCTTTTTCTGGCAGTCTCTCACTGCCTTTTCTTTAAAACTCCCTTCTTTACAATGTCATATCAATTGAGAACACTCTCTTGACATTTCCAAAAGGCCAACAAATTAATATTTATATAATTTCTGCTATTGTATCAGTGGTGCTACAGTGTAAATATTAGTAACTATAATGAAATTATATATGCAATTATACTTTAAAAGGATAATGTATGTAACTGAATTAAAATGAATATAACATGATTGAATGGTTGAATTTCATCTAGCTCCTAATCACAGTTCTTTCCACTGAGAATCCAACCACCCCACTTCCCATCACCAAACCTCAGAGCTGTGTTGATTCCACAGGGGAGCACATAGCTACCCAACCGTGCACAGACAGCACTGGTGGGTTCACATGCTATGAAAACAAGGTCTATCTTTGAATATCCCATCCGCGAAGCCATGTAAGTAACATTTATTACAAATAATATTTACACTAGTGAATGCTATGAATTTTAGCAGCACTGTTTCAAAATATCATTTCCTTCTCTGTTGCTTAACCCTGGCACCCCAAATCTTGGAGGACTGCACAAATATAGACATCTTAAGTTACTTATTCTGCCTTGTTGTAGATTGAAATATTGATATGTAAGTGGTAAAGCAGCTCTCCAAACTCTTTCTGATGTAAACAACTAGAAACTAGACCGTCCCAGAGAAAAATTCAAGCATTCAGGGAAAACTGATTACTTTCTTGATAATACTAAATGGAATGACAAGTCTGTATTTTTCCAAAAAATCTGCTAACACTCCAGCTTATTTACTTATAATCCAATTTATATTTTCACATGTATGCATGCTGTTTCAAGTAAGAGTTAAAGGTGAGGGAGAAAGCAGATGTCAGTGGATGTCACTTGGAGGATGATACATGTTGCAATAGAATCTTTGTTAGAGAATCTCCCCAAGGGCGATGGACAGTCCCATTTCAAAAATCTAGGAAAGAGAATTCTTTATTCATTCCTTGTCTTTTCACATCTTCCAATTTTTGAATCAAATGAAAGATAATGAATAACTATAAATTACTATTATATTGATATTTGTGATTCTAAATATACCTTATAAAATGAAAGAATATACATTTTAACTGGATTCCCATGCTCCATGCATCCCAGTATGTGGGGGAAGAACAACCACTTTTCTATTGCAACTTTGACCCTGATATGAGAGAGCATATGCATCCTTGATTTCAATTATCAGATTCTAACAAATTTCGGTCCTTCATACCCAGAACCATGAGCTCCTTTATCTTCACATCAGTTTCCCTCAAACAGTTCTTCTTCATAAGAATGAATCCGCTGGTGGACATCCACACTCCACATACATGTAGTCAACTGCCTCTAGAGCAAAGCCACGCTTGCAGGTCAGTTATTGTTGACACCTTCAGTTGAACAGTGAGGAGACCAAAGCGCAGATGCAGATGCATCATCTTGCCTTTGGCGCACGGATAATGGAAGAGGATCTGGGATGTAACAGACATCTTCTCAGTCTCTTCTCTTCCCACAAAAAAAAAAAAAAATATGCAGCTTAAACTTCCCAAGCCCTCAGCTTTCTCATATGCAGGTAATGAGAATCACATTCATGAATTCAAAATAATTTTAAATTTGAATAAGTATAAAACCATAAACCCTTTACCTGAAAACTATATAAAGCCATTTAGGGCAATTTACCCTTCAGTGTTTTGGGAATGGATGACAATTCTACGAAGATATTAAATAATCATTTTCCAATTAATATCAATTGAATGATGGCTGCTTCTATTTTTCACAATCTTCTTATTAATAACACTATGAACAACTGTGTCTATTGTTAGGCTCTACATATGAACTGGAAGTGAACTACAATTTTACAAATATTTATAAGATCATTATATCTCACAACATGCAAACATTACTCTATTGAATTTTTGTCTTCAGAACTTTCTTCTACACTTTTTTCTCCCTCTTACCTGCAAAGAAACTGAGAAGGAAAAAAAAAAATTTAAACTTAAATTTCCAAACTTGATATTGCTATTATTTTCCTTATGTAAAACATGGAATATTAGAGAAATAGAAAACAATATTTCTAAGTTTCAACCAGTAAACATTTTCAGAAATGGAATGAACAGATGGAGGCATTGCAAGAAAAAACATATTTACATTAAATTGTATGAAAACATTTCTATATAGCCAAATGTCCACACAAATAAAAATAAACATAACAAATAAAAATTTTAAAAATGTCTAATCAACAACTGAATATCTTTGATATTGTGATGTACCCCAAAGTGTGTACCATAAACTTTGTAGAAATAATGTACAAATTAGACAATTGCTTATACTTTTCAAAATTTTCCAGAGAAATACTAATTTTCTGCACAAATATATTACTAAAAGCTACTCATTAGAGTTTTAGAAATATCCGGAAAGAACTCATTACAACATTAAAACATTGCTGCAATGACATAGGACACAACTTTTAAAATTCTACTATAAAAGTCTGCATTGTTACATAGGAACTGCAAGGAAGTCACTTATTTGTGTTGGAATTATTATGTTTTAAAAACTTTGATGCTTTCTGATTGAATTTTCATTGTCCTCCTTTCTCGTTATTCTAACTAAAATGAGACAAATGTTAGTTTATTTTCTCTGTAGCACATAATAGTTCATCTTCTTTGATGAAATTGGGACTGAGTGGCAGATTGGAAGCTGCCAATGCCCAGCACCATAAGAAAGGAATTAACTCCACATCAATAGCCTGAAAAAAAAAAAAATCAAAATTCAAAATTTGAAGGAGCTTCTACCAAATGCATAACACTTTTGAACAATCATGAAATGGAAGAATTATAAGTTGGATGCCATCTGTATGTTTTTTCAACATTCTCAGCATGTAGTGGAAACATCATGGGACATAATACTGCTTGTCACCTTCTCTTTCATTTCTGGATTCCATGTGAAGCTCTGTTCTCTCAGATACCAGAGAATGCCGGTGCTCAAAGGTAGCCCACGTTGTCTTCATATTTCCTATCAGTCAGAATTAGGAAGAACCCCACCAGTAAATTGTATTAAAACCTTAATTCCAACTGTAACATGATAGGAAAAGAGAGTGGAGTCCTTCATTTATATAAGAGGCAATAAAAAGATAAAATTGCTGTTTATGTGTAATGGTGAGTGCATTCAAAAAAGCACAATTCACTGTGAACAGGATTAGTCTTCACTTTATTCAGATGCAGTTTGCCTTACGGCAGCTTCTACTCTAGAATATAAAGAAGAAAAGCTACTCCAAGTTTTAGAATAAAATTGCTCATTTCCTAATGTGAAAGTAAAGTTCTCAGAAGAAACGTTCATGTGAAAAGAAGTCTAACCTTTGACTTTTAGGTGAAATCATCTTAATATATAGAAATAATGTATATGTGATATACACAAATTATTGATTCATTAAAAAAGGACACCATTTATTTCCAAGCCACAGTATATTTTTCTTGAGCAGAAACCAAGACATTAAGACATTAACTAATAAAGCTCTTCAGTGAGTGTTGTATCAAGGAATCTTGCAGAAAAAGTGGACTAAACTCAGTAAATAAAAAAAAAAATCTATTAGCAAATGTATAATGAAAGGTGTTTATTTTAGTGTATTGAAAATAATAATAGTTGTGCTCACTTAAATGCATATGTGTTTCTATATTATTGACAACATATGACCATTATAAGATATTAAAGAAGTCTATAGCTCAAATACACTGGAAACTTTGAGAATTTACAACTGCATTTCTTTTTCTTAATATGAGCATCAAAATAGAGAAAAACATCCATCTCACAAAATTACATTCATTTTAATAGCGCTTTAGAATTTTAGGAGACAAGTATGGTTTTAAAAAGATACTCTGGAGTATTTTTTTTGTTTTTAATTCTTGACTAATTTAAAGTCAATGTGACCTTTTCAAAGGTGATGACATTTCTTCTGTTCAGAAAACGACTGAAGAAATAAAATTTATCTAATGCAAAACTTAAGCACATCTGGATCAAAATCCTTCAATTTAATTTTTTTGGAAGCAACCTGCCACACTGAACTGCTGTGTTATGCGGGAATGTGAATGATGTGCCTTTGTAGGAGCAAATAGGAAGGCATGCGGGGACACTCATGAATAATGGGTTCATTTTCACACTCCTTGGCATTCATCCTGTTTAGTGGAGCATGCCAATGTATCATCACTAGAGTCAGTAAAAGAAGTAGCCACTGGAATAGGTTAAAAATAGATCCCCTCAAAGGAGGACCATTTTGGGAGCTTCCTACAACTAGAGAGGGACAAAGCTGTTTAAGTCTCATAGTTGGTGACTTCTGTGTGGGAACTACCCTGGAAGTAAGGAGTGATATAGGATCACTCAGAGTAGACCCTTTGCTATTCAGAAATGACTTTCCTTCAAGGAAAGTTTTCAGTTTTGTCATGTAGAACACTGATGGTGTCACTTTTTATCCAGGCTCCTGCCCTGACCATCTCTTGAGTAGGTGATACTCTTTACCTGCCTCCTTATGCAGATGCAGCCAGAGCCCTACTCAACCCCCATTCATAAGCTCACACATGCACACTTGTTCTTAATATTTGTCAATTGTATAAGTCCTTCAAAGCCTAATAAATATCATAACATTGATTCATAATTTCTTAATGTACTTTTTTCAGGTGACATTGAACTTTGGTTCTCTAAACAACCATACTTTTTTATATATATATATATATATATATATATATATATATATATATATATATATATATGATAATATTCAGAACTCCATCAGAGGGAAAAGGAACTATCCAGGCTGTGCCCTTCATGAATACGTGATAACTTGATTATCCAAACCCTGAGAGGTATTATTAATTCCATTTGGTGAAGGTAAAGAAATTAAGTCTCTTAGATATGTTGCACACAATGACTAAAGCCTTACACCAGATAAGAAATGATGGCTAGATTAAAAGTCCCTGTGCT
The DNA here is from genome assembly GCA_025594165.1 of Tamias sibiricus. Classification (NCBI taxonomy): domain Eukaryota; kingdom Metazoa; phylum Chordata; class Mammalia; order Rodentia; family Sciuridae; genus Tamias; species Tamias sibiricus. Next base: position 20,279,776 of record CM046671.1, read on the forward strand.
AACATAGTGATTTATAGTCATTTATCTAAATTGCAAAAGTGAAACAATTAATAGCACAACACAATATAAACTAACATAATGAATATATTTCTTGAATTTGCTTTAACCCTGTATAAATTATTTATCTCGAAAGCTATTTTAAAAGTAGTGATAATGCATTATGTAGAAAAAATTGTATACACACACACACACACACACACACATGTACAAAGCATATATAATATCGCATAGCCTCATTCCTGAAACTAATAGAAACTTAATAAATGATGAAAAGTTTGGGGTTTCAGTTCCCCACTGACAAGGGCTTATCTTCTCATTGGGAAATCACTAAGCATTGTTAAGTGCATATTTCCATGTGTACTATGACTTATGCCTCACCTCACATAGGTGATACATTATTCCTTACCCGATTATGTATGATGCACCTCCTATTCCTCCTTTTGTATCTTTGATTATACTTTTCTATCTGATTAAAATTAGACTCCTTTTACCCTCCCCTCCCAGTTTTAGCTCACAAAGCTACTTATGGCAGAATGTTCAGTTGATTCTAGCTCTCTCAAGAAAAATCATCTAGACTTGTCAGATGATGCTTATTGTCCTTTGAAGCAGGATGCTGCTCTTTTCCTTTCATTTGGGGACTTATCTTAAATATTTCCTGTGTGAATTACTTGCAGCACTAAGTTATATCTTAAAACAAAATAAAAAATCATAGAACTTTCTAGCATTTAACATGTTGGCTTCTGATCTTCATTCTGCCAGTTAGTAGTAGGCCAAAATGATGTGACTGAACTTGATGTTATCATTCACTGCCTGCAGAATATGTAGGGTGTGAAGTGGGTGTGTGTGCGCGAGTAGGAGTGTTAATGAGAGCTGTCAGAGGCCTCTCATTCATGGGCCTGAGGCATATGAATAGCATGACCCCTGGCTGCTGCTGCTGCTTAGCAATGTCACCCTGCATATGGCGTGGCACAGACAGCAGGAAATTTAATTGAACTGAATTGCTCTCAATGGTAGAGACCTAATCATTGTTCAATTCTATGGGAAAAACATTGTATAAAAGTTTATGGACACAACAATCTCAATCCACTGAAGATTTTGCATAAGTATTGTGTAAATCTATTTTATAAATGATATGGACATTGTTCAGAGCCAGTAATGCTACATATTTTGTTTGTAATATTTCCGTTTATAAAGAAATTTCTTTTTATCACATCTGCTCTATCAACTTGTGTCAGGAATACAGCACAGAGAGATTAGAGGTCTCACAAGATAAAGGATATGAGGAAATAAGGTAGCTTCCACTAGGAAGGTTTTCTCACTGAGAAAATGATGGAGAAAGACACAGTGCTCCAGCTGGAAATTCCTGTGGAGTGATAGATACCAACCTTGAGTTGGTTACTTAGGCCATAGCCAGTATTTCCCAAAGATTCAGTCAGAGTGTTCCTAATGCCAATTTGGAGCATCCATGGGTGTATAGGGCAAAGAATATGTGACAATGATTAATTAAATCAATAAAATATTACTTCATCCCTAAATGGAGTGGGAGAAATTGGGGAGATTGGATAATTGGGCATATTGAAATTAGGGTTAGATGAGGAAACACAGTAAAAGAAGAGGATCATAACTGGGACACAAGACAAGAGGAATTTGGGTCAGGTCGTATGTGTCACCTTTTAATTACACCATTGAGGAAGTTGTTGTCAGAATTCCTGCAATGAAGAACTGCAGGTGTCTATTTTACATGCATGAGGACAGCAATAGTTATCATATGTCTTTATATCTATGCCATCTATATACTATACTTTAAAATTTGACTCTCACTTTAGAATATGTGCTAAGTATTTGTAACACATTCTTGCAAATATTCATATATTCAGGTTTTAAAACCCTAGGGAGGAAGCATATACATGTGTACACATGCATTTTTGCATGTACATATGGGTACCATGTCTCCTATATAAATATAAATATAAATATAAAACATTCTGGCGTTTGGAATGAGTTGTTTCTGATAATAAGTACCACTCCAATGATATTTTTTTCTGAAAATATAACTCCATCCCAGGATACCACACTTTATTTTCACACTTTGCCTGACCCATGATAAGAGCCCATTATTTCTGTATTAGTCAGGGTTCTCTAGACAAACAGAATCAACCAGAAGTATAATTATAAAAGGGAGACTTATTAGGTTGGTTTACTCGACCAGAAGCTGGACAGTCCACAATGGCCATCTGCAGGCTAGAGAGTGGAAGAACTAGTAACTCCACAGGCCAGGAAGCTGAAGCCCCAGCACAAGAGGGACCAAGAGTGCTAGCCTCGTTCAAGACCAAAGGCTTCTGGGGAATGCACTTTGGAAGAGTGAAGAATCTAGAGTCTGATATCCTCAAACCATTGCAGCAGCTATCAAGAACCCTAAAGAGAATCAAGCTTGCATCTGCTGCTGCTTCCTTGTTCTTCCAACTTTTATTCATCCAAGCCATCATTCTATTGATCAGTCCGTGCTGCCCACACTTAGGGAGGGTCTCCATTTTATTTAGCTGTCCCACATGCCAATCATTCCTCATTGACACACCCATAAGCATCTTACTCCTTGGCATCTCTTAATCTAATCAAATTGGCAATTCAAATTAACCATTACAATTTCACGATTGTTTTCTATTTAATTTATACTTGTGCCATTTGTAAGTATGTAAAATAACCATAAGAAATTTTAGTTCCTTTCAAACAGCTTATAGCCTGGTCCTGACCTTTGTTTATCAACTGAAACCTAACTGACCTTTACAAATCTAGTGTTTTTGATGGAAGTAATCACTGGTGTTATATAGGCTGAAGGCATGGTCAAGCGTTCAGAGGATAAGTGACAGCAGAGAAGCAACACTAGGTTTGACGCATGTCTTCTTTGTTTGTTCAGGATATATTCCTTTGTTTATTTATAAACATGACTTTAGTTCCTCTTGGGGTCTTGTGCAGTTCAGGGCTGGGGTGCCGTGAAGATGAAAAACCTAGGGGCTTGAGGGAGAAGAAAAATAATGGAGATGAACACTTTCACTTATAGAAGCTGAGTGCTCCAGTCAGGTGTTTGCAGATGCCTTAGAAATAACTACCTGTTCCTGGGGAGCCAAGCAAAGCCTGACAGCAACCAGGACACCTGTTCCCAGGGTTTTGGGTTGAGAGAAGTGCATCTGGAAGGCAGAGGAGAGGTGATTTCTCTCAAGATGAATGTCATGTTTAAGGGAATTGGTGCATGAAAGGATTATCTGAGAAAAGGGAAATGGTTCAGAATAAATGATGTCAGGAGGAGAGAATTCAAAGGACATTAAGAAAACAATGGCTTGAGGGAAGAAATTTATGATACACAGGAATTATTTATAAGAGGACATGGACAGTAACATGTTTATGAAATGAGTAAAAACAATCCTTGCACAAGGTTGGGAGAGAGTTGGGGAAAAGGGAGTGAGGAAGAGAAAAGGAAAGTACACATTTGATGAAGCAGAGTGCCAGGGAGAAGGGGCAAGATTTTCAGTTTCCAGTAACTTTACTTGGTGGAGCAACACAGGCAGTGACACTGTGGCCACCGCAGTGCTGTGGGGTCTCAGAGGAAGTGAACCCAGAGAGCGGAAGGATGCTGCAGGCTAGATAGGATCAAAATGTGAACAGTGGCTGGAAAATAGATCATTGCCACAGGGATGGAGAGAAAAGACAGATTAGATAGCCTTCTGGGGGAGGAATTGACAGTTCTGGTTACTGATAAGCAGGAGGAGGGGCGTGTGGGTGGAACTGTGCAGTTGTCAGAAACAGCAAAGGATGAATAAAAAACTTGCTCATAGAAGTAGGACTTTATCTTACATATATCTGTACAAAAAACACTGGCCAATATGGAACAAAACAGGAATCTGCTTCAGAAATTCAGCCATTTTATAATAGTTTAATTCAAATTAAATTGATTGTGTGCCAAATCATGGTGTTGAAGTTCTTGGCAATAGAAAGGTATGGATCTTATATAGAAGAGAAAGAAAGTAAAAGCTGCAGTGGTAGAGACTGTGAAGGTAAACTCCAATGACTTGGCTGCATTTCCTGTAATTTCCTTCCGTAGTCCTCCCTATAACTAAGTAACGTGATGGACATATGCATGTATTCCACACCCCAGAGGAAGTTAGCTAGACATCCAAGCACTCTAATCTGGAAGGGAATCTGCACTCCAGGTATGCTTATTTAGCATTTGAAAACAATTCCAGAAGCAATACAAATAACTAAATTTTTGCCATCCAAATCTTATCCGTAAAGTTTCAACTAGAATGAAGAAGTAAGAAATGACTTTTACTGATGAAAGAAAAATTAATGGATATAAGTTCTTGTTTATAAGTGTAATATATGTGTTTTTCCCCTGGAAAGAACATTGTTTAGAAAGCTGCTAGCTGAATGTTGGATATCCACTCAGAAGTGGTCTAACTCAAGAAGTACCTATAAAACACTACAGCCCAGATCTAGCTGCAATCCTGGCAGACCCTGCAGTTACACACTTGCACTTGTTCAAGTCTCCAAGGACAGAAACAGGACTTTGCCAACCTTACAGGCTGACATTCTATGGCTTCATTAGAATGCACTACCTGAGAGAGGTCACGCAGTGAGAAGAACTTTATTTAAAGCATATGATTCATATGTTCCCCTAACCCCCAAAACTATGCACAAATACAAAGATATTTTCAATTATTGTTAGGAAATTTTTAAATCAGAAACAATGTTTACATAATCTCACAGTGTTTCCTTATAGGTATTCAGTAATCACAAAAGTAAAAATGCTGATTTTATAGTGGAAGATCCTGGCAGACAGCATCTAAATCAAGAGGTCACTTCAAGATTAACCTTAACACCTACTGACATTGTGAAACCCAATATGGCGCACAGAGAATAGCATATCACTTCTGTGGTAACTTTCACCAAATGGATAAGCTTGATGTCGTCATGAGAAAACATCAGATGGTCTTCTCAAAATGAACTAACCAGGGCTTTTCAAAAATGTCAGTGTCATGAAAGATAAGGAAATACAGGAATTCTCACCTGTAGGAGGAGATTAAGAAGTCAGGACAACTGACAATTCCATATGGTAAATAAAAACTTACAAAAATATAGGAAAAACTTACAATATGTAGGTAATTAAAATCACAAAAATCTGGTGAAATCAGAATAAATTGTGTGGGTTACTTAAAAGAGTATTGTCAAAAGATTCATTTCTTAGTTAAGAGTATCCTAAAAATATATAGACCTAAAATCATTTAGATCAGCCATAGATGTAAAAACCTATATTCTGTCCCCTGATAAAATCAAGTAAGATCACAAATGTGCAAATTTATGACAATTTGAACAGAAGAATTTATAATTTTTGTAGAAGGAACCCATGTTTTCTACTGTAATTAAAATGCTTCCAGAGGGGTCTTTATGACTTAACGGTAAGTAAAATTTCTCATGAAATTATAGGAAATATAGAATAAAATTGACAACGCTGTGGGAGTTAAACATTCTACTTATAATATGATTTTAAAAAATAAGAGATGGATAACTTTCCATTTCCTCAAGCGATCCTAATGCTTGAAAGTGAAGAGAAAAAGAATAGGACAAAAATGTATATTTTGCTTTCTGTATGCTTGATGAAGTCATCCTGTCACTGATAACAATGACTTAATGAAATAAAGTGGGGCAGCCATTGTGGGACTGTCAGTGGATGAAAGACGACACTACCAAGTATAGCTGTTAATAATCCCAAGTTCTGGAACCTAATGGTACCCAGAGATACTTGAAAAGATATTAAAAGTTCTTTATCATAATGAAGTGAAAATGTAATTAATTACTCTACAATGTACTGAACAATGCCATGGTATAAATAATTTTAATCAGTTGTCAAAGTGAAGTATTTTTATTCAAACTCTGCTGTTCACTTTGAAACTCTGACACAATAAAGGCTAGAACAAGAAAGATAAAAATCAATTAAAACATGCAAGAGATATTTCCTTTTTCTTTAAGAAGTCTATTTAGAAATGCCTGAAAATTAATAATTTTAGGTGATAGTGTTTAACTAATTGTTATTATGTAGTCTATAAAATCAAACTTCTCTTGCATAAATTCAATTTAAAAAATTCATTCTTCCAAAAATAACTATTGAATTTCTAGTGTGTGGTGGAAACTGCTTTTGGCATTTTGGATATATCAATGATTAAATATGTAAAAATAGCATCCTTCATGAGGCATATATTCTACTTAATTAATATGGATCTTTTTAATCACAAATAACTAAAAACTCAATCCAAATTGGTTTAAGCTGAAAGAGTATTTGTTGAATGAAAGAACCTGAAAAATCAAGGAATAGAACAGGTATCTTCTGAACCTGGACTCTCTTTTCTCTTCCTATTTGATCTCTGTGCTTCCTTTTTGAACTCAGTCTTCAGTACCATATGTTATTAAATATGGCATTCAAGGGCTTTATTTCCAGAATCAGCTCATATTTCTAGTTTAGAAGTCAAAAGGGAATTTTTTTTTCTTAGAAGTCAAATACAAAGTGTAAGTTTGAATTATTTGCTTTGATGGATCATACACCAATACTTGAACCAATTATTTGCAAAAAATAAATGGGAAGCATGAGTGAACTTCCTCTGGAATTTCATCATCCCCTAATATTGGGAGATGAAGTCACATTTACAAGATCTACATAGACTGAATTTTGAAAACATCGAATAGAATTTACTACCAAAGATAACTGTAGCAAAATAAGCAGACAAATCTCTGAAAAAAAAATATTTGCTACATAAATGAATTATTTTTTTCTGAAAAAAGTAATTCATACTTCTGCTACTTATTTATTCTTCTACTAATTGAAATAGTCATGAATTATTTATTAAACATATGTATTTGAAATTAAACTTTTGCATTTTTAGACGTAGGTAACAAGACAACTGTGCATAGTGTGAAACTTAAGAATTTAATGATTCACCTATGGAAATCATCTTTTGTTACTGTAACAAATACCTGAGAATATCAACCAAAGAAAGAAAAGATGAGTTTTGTCTCACGATGCTGGAGTTTTCAATCCATGATTGATTGGCCTTATTTTTGGGGTCCATGGTAGCCCACCATGATGGAAGCCCATCATAGAGAAAAATGTTCATCTTGTGACTAGGAATGACATACAAAGAAGAAGGTGCTGGGACCCCACTATCCCCTTCAACGGCACACCCCCAATAATCTAAAACCTTCCACTTGACTCCCCATTGAACCAAGCTGGGGCCCAAGCCTTTAACAAATGGACCTTTGGGAAAGTTCCAGGTCCATTATTGTTTACATAGGATCTGACCTCAAAGGTTCCTTGAGGACTTGATCTACAATACACTAGTAATCAGAGGAGAGAATTTCAGGAATGCTTCATTATGATGGCCCTTAATTCACTGAATTAATTCGTTGATAGCTGGATGGACTATAGAGAGGTGATGGAGATGTAGGAGATGATTTCTCATAGAACAGAGTGGGTTCCTGGGGATCATATGTGGTCCCTGGTCCTCCCTTGCCCCCCCTGCTTCCCAGCTGTCATGAAGTGTACAGTATTCCTCTCCAATTGCCTTTTGTCATGATGTTCTGCCTCATCTCAGGCCGAGAGCAATGGAGACCATGAAACCTCTGATACTGTGAGCCAGAATAAATCTTTCCTCTTATAACTTTTTTTCCCCTCAAGTATTTGTCACAGCAATGCAAAATACAAGGTTTAAACTAGCAATATACACAAATGTTTTCTTTAATCTTGGGAATTTATGTTATTATACATAAATATTTTCTAAAGTGAATTCATTTTTAATGTTAATAACTCTAAACTTAATGAATTAAGCTTGAGAATGGGTTGTAAAGGTAAGACTTTTCAGAATGGAGAAATAAGAAGATATTTTTACTCCGGAGATAGCCCAAATTATTTGGTTACAGAAATTGCCTTTGGTTTGAACCTCCGTCTGCAGCACAATACCAACATCAGAGGTATCAAGTGCAGCTTCTGCATTTCTACTCAATGTCCTGGACATCAGTTCTTTCTAATACCCCCTATCATTTCGGGCATTATGGAAACCTATCTTCTCTTTTATACTCCATCTCAGTAGTTGTGGCTGTAGTAGTCATCTCTGATCAACTGTTATCATAGTGATTCCCATTCTGCCTTTTCAATGTTAATTTTTATAACATTAATTTCCTGTATTAACTCTAATCTATCTGAAAAAGCTTTCAAAGTCTCACTCTGAATAAATGGACTCTGAGTTTAATATAAGCACTACAAGTTAAAGAGTTTTAATCAAGAATAACAAATCTAACATAAACTACAAAGGGATTTAAAGAAAAAAAATAGAAAGAAGCTTAGGAGATAGTGTGAAATGCTCATTGACCAGGTCTGTATAGATATCAAATGGAATATATATAAATATTATGACAATAAAGTAAAATACAGTTATATAAATTATCTCCTTAGTTAATCAATTTCTTAAAAAGCATGTTATATTTAATCAATTGTTTTATGAGTTTTTTCAAGCAAATCTTTTTTTGCTCCAAAAGTTTAGTTTAAAAATTTACAATTTAAAACACTGGGATATATGTTTATGTATGAGTATGAGCATATATGTGTATTCAAGTTTATCTTTAGAAACTAAAATCCAATTAAATATAATCAGGTTTTATTACAATTTTCCTTTATTTAAGGTGAATTAAAACAAAATAAATCATAAAGATAAGAAAATCAACAATCTGATCAATATATATTTTATCATAAGATTAACGGCTTATTTAGAAATACCTGGTTTTACCGTATTTATAACATAAGCTTGAATGTTGAAAAATCATGATAATAATTTCAGAAATTTCAAGGAAGTATTAAAGCATAGGAAGCTGAAATAACACACATGTTCTTAAAAGATTCAGAGGCATCCCCTGAGTTCCTAAGCATATGATAAATTTAGCTGTTAAATGAAAGCAACAAAACTAATAAATATATAATTTATAAAGTGTGACATATTAGTAGATGACAACAGAATTTTTTAAAACATCAATATTTTCTTTTTCATTTTTAGAAACATCTTGATCTTAAACCTACTTTTTAAAAATATACATAGTTTAGTTGTGGATGAACCTTTATTTTTATTTATTATTTATATGCTGTGGTGCTGACAATCAAACCTAGTGCCTCATATGTGCTAGGCAAGTGCTATACCACTGAGCTGCAACCCCAGCTCTTAAGCCTACTTTTGCTTTGGAGAGAATGGAGAATCCCACCATGGTAAAATGAATGGTTTAATTTCTCATATGTGAAATATTTTCTAATTTGGAACATTTGCATTAATAATCATTTGTATTCTTCCACCTAATATTAATGTTATTAAATACAGCCATGAAAATAACTTAAGTGCTTCACTAATGATTTTTTTTTCCCTAAAAAATCTAGAGTATTGAATTGCACATCTTATTTGCCCAGAACATTTATTTACTCTTTGGCTTGGATTTCTCATGTAAGTTTCCTTACATTTATCATTCCCCCTTTAAGTTGGATAAAGAAAAAAGAAACACACAAATTTTCAATTAACTGAGATCTTATTAATTGTGTTTCATTAATCAAAGTTTTACCATGCTTCAGTATTTGAATGCACATAATGCATTAGTGATATGAAGAGATAAATTTCCCATATTTTAATATAAATAACAAAACAATGATCCAGAAAAATCTGCCGTATCTCCACTACATACCCTTCATCCCAACTCAATCCTTAATCAAAAACAAAAAAAATTATTGGTCTTACAATTTGAGGAAGCAGTACTGAAATTAAGTTGGATAACCTTGTTAGTTTTCTATTGCTTCCTTATCAAATGACCCCAGGTTTAGGAGCTTAAAACAACAAATAATACTATTTTCTGCAGATGAGAGTTCAACAAGAGACATTTGGCTTAAACTAGGGAGCCAAGGGAGCTGTGTTCCTTTCCTGAGATTACAGTGGAGAATTCATTTTCTCACTTTTTCCAATGTCTACAAGCCACCATCATTTGTTGGCTTTGGGTTGCCTTCCTCCATCTTCCAGGAAAGCAAAGGTAGGTCAAGTCCTGGTTACATCCCCTCACTCACACCTCTTTTTCTCTCTACCTCTGGTAAAATCACTTGTGATTATATTGGTTCCAGTCAGATAGTCCAAAATCATCCCCCTGTTTTAAAGTCATGTGATTTAGTCCTACTTGCAATTTTAACCTCACCTCGCCATACAATGTAACATGTTTACACTTCTGGTGATTAAGATATGGAGACCTTTGGAGGGCTATTCTAATTAGTCATAATTATCAAATTTGATATCACATACAAAGGTCTGGAAAGTGCAGTCCAATAGAATTTTACTTTTTGTTGCAATAAAAATTTCTTAGATAACAAAAATGTTCCACATTTAGGCTGTTCATTACAAGGCATGAGATTTAGTTACATCTACAGTTGCACAGAGTACAAATCTCAAAAGTTGTTTTTCCTGTTTTATTTTATTTTTGTTTTGTTTTGTTTTTATGAGTAAACTACCTTTTAGTCTGGCATATGCAGTTTTCCAAAACTTTAAAAAAAAAAAAATCATTCCATTCAAATCTTCTTGACTACTTTATTCTTTATCTGTTTGTCAACAAGTATCCTTTGTTTTCTGACCTGTAATTTGATAAAAATTTTAAGTGCTACCTGAGTATTTGGCATTTTCATAGGAATTCTCAAGTCTTAACATGATATCACATTATAGAAATGGAATTACCAACCTGCCATTTGAAGAACTGGTAGCAGAATCAGAAACCTAATTCTGGTGACACTGAAATTATCTCATTTTGGAGCCACACTTCGACTGCATTTAAAGCTAGTTTTAGTAATACACTATTGTGGAATATATTTACCATATAAGCACAGAATAAGAACATTACCATTTATTTGCTAAATAAACTATCAAATACGGTAGAAGGTCTCTGCAGGAAGAAGCTATTACAGGGCCATAATATGATCATAAATTACCCAATTGCTAGAATTTACTATGTGTACAATCATTTAAAACACAGACAAAAGTTATTTATATTCGCATGTAGACAAGAAGTTATTAAATGTTTAAAAGGTTATGAGATAAACAATATATAAATAAAATTAAAAGTCAAAATAAATATTTTCCATATGCTTGACATTCAACCTAATAGTTATTTAAAAGCTATTTAATGCTAGACCAGCACTGCTCACTGAAAATATAGTGCAAGCTGCATATGTAAATTAAAATGTTTTAGTAGACATTATAGTAGACATGAAAGAGTGAAAAGAAACTGGTGAAAATGATCTTAATAGCATAATTATTTAATTTTATGCATAAAATATTGTCATTTCAGCCTATAATCAATATAATACATATCATTAGAATATTCTACTTTTCCAGGCAAACTTTGAAATTAGGATTTTTATTTTATTCTTACAACATCTCTGAGTCAGAGGATCCACAATTCACATACTTAGCTTGTGGAAAGCTCAATATTATAAAAATGAGAGATTCAGTGATGGAAATGAAAATAGCCTCATTTCAGATAGCTTGTACTCTCACAGAGTAAATTATGTTCATATATAGTTAAGACATGCAAAATATAAAAAGCTAAGATAAAAACAAAAGTAGATATTATAAGAATAGGAAAATAGCATTCCTTTAAAAGGATTAAGACTGATTTATAAATTTTAGCATTCCAAGAAATAACATAAAATTAATTTTTATTCCTGCAAGAGAAATTTCTCATGTGATTTTAATTCTGAATTCTTCATTCTCGTCATATCCAATCAACAAATAGAGAAAGACTGGCAAAATTTCAGGACTGTGGAATAGTCATAATGGACCCTGAATCTTAACTCCTGGATTTATCAGTTGTATGATATTGGATGAACTGGTTAATGCCTCCTTCTCTGCATAGTTAAGGTGATTGAATCTATTATATAGTGCCAACATTAAATATCATAAAAAATTTGTGGTCAGGATAATGCCTGTCATGTACTGGGTGTTCAATAACTGTTAAGTGTCCTCTTTCTTTCCAAGTGTAAATAGATTTTAAAAAAATCTATTTGCAGATGTTTGTTTCAAACCTAAATAAATGGCTAAATCATTGGTTCTCAAATGGGGCAGTTTTACTTCCCAGATGATGTCTCTGGCATTAGTGTATAGAGCCTATGCATTATCCTAACTGTTCCATGGTGCACGGGACAGAATTGCCTCTCCACTCATCCCTAGTAAAGAACCACTTGTAACCAAATATCCACAGCACTGAGACTGTGACACTCTGCTCTAACTATAAAGCAAAAAGAACTTTTTGAAAATAGCATCTACCAGTTTATGGATTTGTCAATATTTGGTTAGTTTTAGGAAAATAAATAAAAAAATCAACACCTAACTATGAAATCTACTTTTACCAAGGTCTCAATTTCAGAAATTCTTTCATTCTTTTATCAAAGACATCTGTATTTGCATCGACCAATTCTAGCTCCTCCAACTTTTCTTCATATATTTTAAAATGATCTTTAAAATGTGGATTTAGATAATTTTCCTCCCTAGTAGTGATTTGGAATAATTGTTAATAATTTTTATCATTTTGCTTAAAATATATTTCATAAAAGTAATTATTTGCAGCTTTAGTCATAGCATTTTACAAAGTTCCTCTAATCTTTTTGCAAAAGATTGGTTAACAAATTGAGAAATGACACTGTTAATTTCTAAAACATCTTTCATAATCAAATGGGTGAAGGTGAAATGTAGCAGAGTGTAATGATCCACTGCAATTTTAGCAGCAGCATCACTTATGATCAGTGTTTTGAATGTTTCTTCTAGTTTTTCCTACTTTTCACTACAGAATTTGTCATTAATAATAGCTAAGGAAAATGTCAAGTTGCTGCAATTTCAATACGACTTAAATTGAGATTAACTTGTCTCTCTTAAGACCTACTAAGAAAGTAGTAGATTCTGTGCACATACCAAAACTTTAAGAAACAGGAACATTTATTCAATTGCTAAATAGCTCACTGGCCCATATTTTAAATTAATTTGTAAGGTTATCACAAAGCATTATTAAGGATTATAATTGTGTCCATTTCTGTTTGTTTAGTTTTACAGTGATAACAGAGAGCACACAGAATGGCACAAGTCTTCCTCCTGAAAAACATCAATTCCACTTAGTTTTTTTTATAGTAGTCACAAAAGTAAATCTGACGGTAGTAAATTGTTCAAAAGTAGAATTTAAACTTTTATTATTTCAAAAAATAAAGTTACACAGGACAAAATTAACCAGGAAAGGAAGCCTTTACTTAAGACTTGAAATAATTGAGAGAGATTAAGCAAAACTATACTAAAGCAAAATGGAAGGGAGGAGCTGAGTGTTGAGCTGACTTAGTGGAAAAGTACTGGAGGATTTGGAGGAAGCTTGATCAATAAGTTGTATCAAGCATATGGAATCATTCCTGAGCTTCCAAACATTTCGCTCTGCAATTAGGGCATCTGTCTCTGCTAACTAGAGTTCATTAAGGTAAGATCCCTACCTTCCCACAAAAAGTGAACATGTGGCGCCATCTTCCTTGAAGACTGCATTTCGGATATATAACTCCCAACTTCTTGTGGAAGACCTTTGTGGGTTGTAAAATTGTTAAGAGGCTGGGCAAATATTTACATATATTTCAAAGCATCAGAGAAAGAATGTGTAATCACAAGCTTTCCAAAGTAAATGCTCTAAGAAAAGGGAGGTCAACAGCCTAAAATCAGAAAGAAGCCTGTTTTAAGTTTAGTCAAGCTAGGAGGAAATTTAAGACCATTTAATCACTTAGTATCTGTTTTTTTGTGTGTGTGTTAGATTGAAAAATAAATGGCTCCAATTCTTCCCCCCTTTGATTCATGTGTCTTGCCATGTGATTGACAATACCTCCCACCAGGAACTGGAGTCTGTTTTCTACTAACTTTGTGATTGTGGGATAGCTTTGACTTGCTTTGAAAAGTATAGTGTGGTGAAAGTAACTGTTCTGTTTCTCAAACTAGGCCTAAGAAGTAATTGCCTACTTGATTTTCAACTTTTTCGTCCTTTCCCATGTCTCCCTCCACCATGGGGACAGGCCAAAAAGACTGGCCTATGAACCTGTCAAGGTCCTCCCACCAGATTGCTGGACACTGATAGGTCTGTCCTACTGATTCACAGAGTAGTGAGCAAATTAAAAGCCTATTGTTACACATAGAATGAAGTTTGCAACAACAGGTGGATGATATATTGCCCATGTTCCCTGTTATGGTTTAAATATTAGGTGTCCCCCCAAAGCCCATTTGTGAGACAATGCAAGAAGGCTTAGATGTGAAATAATTGGGTTGTGAGAGCCTTAACTAAATCAGTGAATTAAGCCCCTAATAGAGATTAACTGAGTGGTAACTGAGGTCAGGTAGCTGGAGGAGGTGGGACATTGGGGATATGGCTTTTGGGTATATATTTTACATGTGGTGAGTGGGGTCTCTCGGATTCCTGGCCATGTCCTAAGTCACTTTCCTCTGCCACACTCTTCTGCCATGTTGTTCTGTCTTACCTTAAGTTGTGAGGAATGGAACCCTCTGTATATGGACTCAGACCTCTGAAATTATAAGCCCCAAATAAACTTTTCTCCTCTACAATTGTTTTTGTTAGGTCTTTTGGTCACAGGCCTTTTGGTCACAGTGGTGAAAAAGCGTACTAAAAATTCCCTTTTATTTCTCACCCAAGATCCTTACATACTTTCAAGAAGTAAGTTGCACTGAGCATTATGCGAGACACAAATCATGGAAAGTCACCAGGGGTAATTAACAACTGTTCCGTATAAGTCAATTCTTTGAATCCATCATTATAGTATTTTTCACCTGGCATCTAAATAGCAAATACCTGTTGTGTTGGGACCTCTTGTAGTTTGTTTTATTTTACTTTTCTACTTCCAGAAACAAAGACTCCCATCTAAAATAAATATATTCTGAAACAACTAATATCCCAAGAATGACAAAAAACGAAAAATTTCCTAGTCAGAGGACATTGTAGACAAGGTCATTACAAACTGATTAAGTATATTGAGAATATCAGAGTCTCGGGATCCAAGACAGCAGAATAGAGGAAGCCACTCTTAAGGGCAGCTCCGTGGAAAGAATCCAACAAAGCAGATAAGTAGCTTATATATATATTTATATAGTCTGAAAATATTCCACTCGTGTTTGGTTTGAATACTGTGACCCGGGAGAGAGCGAGACGAGCTGTCTGCAGAGCCCAGAGCCGCGTGGATTCTGCAGCACCGCCTGGAGTACGGGCAGTGCGGAACAAAGCCAGAGCTGAGAGATGGCAGGAGGCCCCACTGTGACTGCAACTCCTGAAAAAAATCCACACTTGGCACGCCACAACCTTCAGCAGTGAAACTAGCGAAAATAGCTGCAATCATAGCCGGGAGACCACGGGACGACAACACCAGTTCAAATCCACACTCGGCTGGACGCGACCCTCAGCAGTAAAGCAGGAGAGAAAGCAGCACAGAGACCTTCGAACAGGCAAGGAGGAACCCGTGACTGGGAGGACCTTCAACAGACAGCGGGGGAAGGCTTACCTGAGTCCAGCATGAAGACCCCATGGGACCTTTCAACTGAGGAAGAGCACGGGGAGAAGACGCCAGCTGGATGGATCCCCGGCATCACTCCTCACTAACCAGGTACACAGACTTGACTCCACCCACAAATTCTTCCCATCAGCCAGGGTAGATCTGCTGGACAGCTAATTTAACAAACTGAGAAAGGAAGAGAAAAAGCTGCATAATTGAGACTTGTGGGTTTGATTTTGTGTTTTGTTTTGTTTTTGTTTTATATTGTTTAGTTCTTCATTTTTTTTTTTTCCTTCTTTCTTATTTGCATTCCCTCTTGTCTCTCATTTCTTATTCCCTCACCTTTCTTATCTACACCCTGCCCCTACATTCTTAACAGAGACGAAAACAAGTTGTATACAAGAACTTGGGATTTTAGAACTGGGGAAACTGAATAGTACATCAAAAGGGTGTTTCATATAGTCTCCTCTCTCTATGCTTTTTTTTTTTTTCTTTTTTGACTCACCCTGTCTTCTCTCTTTCACTAATTCTTACAACGCGGTCATTTTCTAATTTCTCAATGTTTGCATAAGCTTAGCTGAAATATACATTGGTCTTCACACTTAATTATACACTCCAATTCCTTTCCTCCATCTTCTGCTATTAAATTACTTCCATAGATTTCTATTTTTACACTTCCTTAGGGGAGAAAAGCAATATCCTTTCCTCCTTCCTCCTAAACATATCACTTTTGTTCCCAAAACCCCATTACAATCACTCAGAGTATATTGGAGACAATATCTAAATTCTCTAATTCTGTACGTTGTGACCAAAGTGTGATTAACTGAATATAAAATGTATGGTTTTAAGGTGTAAAGTATATATAAGGGGAGCTGTTAGCATTGTACGACAGGAGCATCATTAGGCCTTAAGGTAAAAAACAAAAAAGTCAAGGTTCCACAGTGCTAAAAAAAAAAAAAAAAAAACACATAAGCAATATGAAAAAACAAGGGAAGAAAATGTCCCAAAAAATTAACATACGTCCTTAGCAGATTCCTTGGCAAGCACAGTAGATCTAATGACAGAACAGGAATTCAGGAAATACATAATCCAAATGATTATGGAGCTCAAGGATGAATTCAAGAAGGAGGTGAGAGAGCTAATACAGGTAGTAAAAGATCACTTTGACAAAAAACTTCATAAACAAACACAAGAAGAAAAGACTACTTCAATAGAGAGATAGAGGTTCTAAAGAGAAACCAAACAGAAATTCTGGAAATGAAAGAAGCAATAAACCAAATTAAAAGTTCTATTGAAAACATCACCAATAGATTAGACCACCTGGAAGAAAGGACCTCAGATACTGAAGACAAAATATACAATCTGGAAAAAAACGTTAGAAAACACAGGTAAAATGGTAAAAAATCAAGAACAGAGCATTCAAGAAATTTGGGACAACATAAAAAGACCAAATTTAAGAGTGATTGGGGTAGAAGAAGGTGCAGAATTCCAAGGCAAAGGAATGAATAATTTATTCAATGAAATAATAGCAGAAAATTTCCCAAACTTGAGGAATGAATGGGAAAACCAAGTTCAAGAGGCTTACCGAACACCAAACATACAAAATCATAACAGATCCACACCAAGGCACATCATAATGAAAATGCCTAGTATACTGAACAAGGAGAGAATATTACAAGACACAAAAGAACGGAAGCAGATTACATTTAGGGGGAAACCAATTAGACTATGTTCAGATTTTTCAATCCAGACCTTAAAAGCTGGAAGATCCTGGAATAGCATATTTCAAGCTCTGAAAGAAAAGGGATGTCAACCAAGAATTTTATACCCAGCAAAATTAAGCTTTTGATTCAAAGATGAAATAAAAACCTTCCATGACAAACAAAAGTTAAAAGAGTTCGCAACTCGAAAGCCAGCACTTCTGAACATCCTGGGCAAAATATTACATGAAGAAGAAAAGAAAAATAGCAATGAAAATCAACAAAGGGAGATATTAAACTAAGTGAATTACCAACCAGAAGAGAAACTAAATCAAGTTAAATACCATAAACAAATGAAAATGGATGGGAATACAAATCACATCTCAATAATAACCTTGAATGTTAATGGCCTAAATTCACCACTCAAAAGACACAGATTGTCAGACTGGATTAGAAGAAATGACCCAACAATATGCTGTCTCCAAGAAACCCACCTCATAGAAAAAGACATCAATAGACTGAAGGTGAAAGGCTGGGAAAAATCTTACCACTCACATGGACCAAGGAAGCAAGCAGGGGTTTCCATTCTCATATCAAATAAGGTAGACTTCAAGCCAAATTTAATCAAAAGGGACAAGGACGGATATTTCTTACTGATTGAGGGAACCATTCATTAACAGGATATAACAATTATAAATCTATATGCCCCAAATAATGGAGCACCTACATTCATCAAACAAACCCTTCTCAAGTTCAAGAGTAGAATAGATCACAACATAGTTATCCTAGGGGACTTCAACACACCTCTATCACCACTGGATAGGTCCTCCAAACAAAAGCTAAATAAAGAAACTTTAGGCCTCAGGGCTGAGGTTGTGGCTCAGCTGTGAGGCGCTCGCCTAGCATGTACGAAGCCCGGGTTCGATCCTCAGCACCATGTACAAATAAATGCATTGTGTACAACTAAAGCAAATAAATAATTATTTTAAAGAAAAATAGAAAAGAAACTTTAGGCCTCATTAAAATAATTAATAACTTAGACCTAACAAACATATATAGAATATTTCATCCCTCAGTAAGCAAATACACTTTCTTCTCAGCAGCACATGGCTTTTTCTCCAAATAGACTATATATTATGCCACAAGGCAACTCTGAGCAAATATAAAAAAGTAGAGATACTAGCCTGAATTCTATCAGACTATAATGGGATGAAATTGGAAATCAATGATAAAACAAGAAACAAACAAACAAAAAAAACTACTCTTACAACTGGAAGCTAAACAACATGCTGCTGAACGAACAAGGGGTTGAAGAAGACATCAAGGAGGAGATTAAAAAATTCTGAGAGGTAAATGAGAACACAGATACAGCTTATAGAAATCTCTGGGACACCACGAAGGCAGTATTAAGAGGAAAATTCATTGCACTTAGTACATTCCTTAAAAGAAAAAAAAAAATCAACAAATAAATGACTTAACATCGCACCTCAAAGCACTAGAAAAAGAAGAACAGACCAACACTAAGAGCAGTAGAAGACAGGAACTAATTAAAATCAGAGCTGAAATTAATAAAATTGAGACTAAAGAAGCAATTCAAAGAATTGACAAAACTAAAAGTTGGTACTTTGAAAAAAATAAATAAAATTGACAGACCCTTAGTGATGCTAATGGAAAGAAGGAGAGTAAAAACTCAAATCACTAACATCCATGAAGAAAAAGTAAATATCACAACAAACACCTCAGATATACAGAAGATAATTAGAAATTACTTTGAAAACTTGTACTCCAATAAAATAGAAAATATTGAAGACATTGACAGATTGCTAGAGTCATAAGAATTGCCTAAACTGGATCTGGAGGATATACACAATTTAAATAGATCAATTTCAAATGAGGAAATAGAAGACATCATCAAAAAACTACCAGCTAGAAAAAACCCAGGACCTGATGGCTATACAGCCAAGTTCTACAAGATCTTCAAAGAAGAACTAATACCATTGCTCTTCAACTTATTTCAAGAAATAGAAAAAGAGGGAGATCTTCCAGAATCTTTCTATGAGGCCAATATTACATTAATTCCAAAGCCAGGCAAAGACACAGCCAAATAGGAAAACTTCAGGTCAATATCCTTAATGATCATAGATGCAAAAATTCTCAACAACACCCTGGCAAATCGAATACAAAAATATATCAAAAAGATAGTGCACCAGGATCAAGTGGGGTTTATTGCAGGGATGCAAGTTTGGTTCAACATATGGAAATCAATAAACATAATACATCACATCAATAGACTTAAAGATGAAAACCATATGATCATCTCAATAGATGCAGAAAAAGCATCCGACAAAATACAACACCCCTACATGTTAAAAACACTAGAAAAAACTAGGAATAACAGGAACATATCTCAACATTATAAAAGCTATTTATGCAAAACCCCAGGCTAACATTACCTTAAATGGACAAAAAATTGAAAGCATTCCCTATAAAAACTGGAACAAGACAGGGATGCCCCGTTTCACCACTGCTATTTAACATAGTACTTGAAACTCTGGCTAGAGCAATTAGACAGATGAAAGAAATTAAAGGGATCCAGATAGGAAAAGAAGAGCTCAAATTAGCACTATTTGCTGATGACATGATAATATACCTAGAAGACCCAAAAAACTCTACCAGAAAACATTTACAACTAGTAAATGAATTCGGCAAAGTAGCAGGATATAAAATCAATACCCATAAGTCAAAGGCATTTTTGTACATCAGTGACAAAGCCTCTGAAAGGGAAATGATGAAAACTACCCCATGTACAATAGCATAAAAAAAAAAATAAAATACCTGGGAATCAACTAAAGAGGTGAAAGACCTCTACAAAGAAAACTATAGAATTCTAAAGAAAGAAATTATAGAAGACCTCGGAAGATGGAAAGACCTACCTTGTTCTTGGAGAGGTAGAATTATTATTTTAACAATGTCCATACTGCCAAAAGCATTATACAGATTTAATGCAATTCCAATCAAAATCCCAATGACATTCCTTGAAGAAATAGAAAAAGCAGTCACGAAATTCATCTGGAAAAATAAGAGACCCAGAATAATAGCTAAAGCACTCCTTAGCAAGAAAAGTGAAGCAGGGGGCATCACCATACCAGATTTTAAATTATACTACAGAGCAATAGCAACAAAAACAGCATGGTATTGGCACCAAAACAGACAAGTAGACCAATGGTACAGAATTGAGGACACAGAGACTAATACATATAATTTCTGCTATCTTATATTAGACAAAGGCACCAAAAATGTAGAGTGGAGAAAGGATAGCCTCTTCAACAAATGGTGCTGGGAAAACTGGAAATCCATATGCAACAAAATGAAACTAAATCCTTATCTCTCACCATACACAAAATTCAATTCAAAGTGGATCAAGGACCTAGGAATTAGACCTGACACAATATGCATAATAGAAGAAAAAGTAAGCTCCAATTCCCAACATATAGGATTAGGCCCAAAGTTCCTTAATAAGAATTCTGTAGCACAAGAATTAGTATCAAGAATTAATGAATGGGATAGATTCAAACTAAAAAGCTTCTTCTCAGCAAATGAAACAATCAGTGAGGTGAATAGAGAGCCAACTAACTGGGAACAAATATTTAATACACGCACATCAGACAGAGCAATAATTTTAGAATATATAAGGAACTCAAAAAACTCAACACCAAAAAAACAAATATCCCAATAAATGAATGGGCCAAGGAAATGAACACACACTTCTCAGAAGAAGATATACAATCAATCAACAAATACATGAAATAATGCTCAACATCACTGGCAATTAGAGAGATGCAAATCAAAACTACCCTAGTATTTCATTTCAGTTCAGTCAGAATGGCAGCTATTAAGAACACAAACAACAATAAATGTTGGAGTGGATGTGGGGAAAAATTCACACTCATACATTGCTGGTGGGACTGCAAAAATGGTGCAACCATTATGGAAAGCAGTATGGAGAATTCTTGGAACACTGGGAATGGAACCACCCTATGACCCAGCCATCCCACTCCTGGGTCTATTCCCAAAGGACTTAAAATCAGCATACTACAGTGACACAGCCATCTCAATGTTTATAGCAGCACAATTCACAATAGCTAGGTTATGGAACCAACCTAGATGTCCCTCAGTAGATAAGTGCATTAAGAATATGTGGTATATACACACAATGGAATTTTACTCAGCAATAACAGAGAATAAAATAATGGCATTCACAGGTAAATGGATGAAGTTGGAGAATATAATGCTAAGTGAAGTTAGTCAATTTCAAAAATTCAAATACCAAATGTTTTCTCTGACATAAGGAGGCAGATTCACAGTGGTGTTGGGTGTCAGGGTACATAGGAGGATTAGAGGAACACTAGAATGGTCAAAGGGAAGGGAGGGAGAAAGGGGGGGGGAGGGAGGGGGAGAAAAAAGAAAGAAAAGGTGGTTGAATGAGACGGATATCATTTTCCTAAATGCATGATTGAAGACCTGAATTGTACGAATATACTTTGTATACAAACAGGGTTATGTAAAAAGAGGCTCAATATGTGTATTATGAATTGTAATGCATTCTACTATTACAAATATAACAACTTTGAATTAAAAAAAAAAAAAAAAAGAAATTTAGGGATACTAAGAAGAAAAGATTCTAAAGGAGAAATGTGCCTGTTGGGATGTGAAACAATAACTTGTGATCTGTTCCTGACCTGGACAAAGAAGCTTAAGGGACAGAAAGAGACCAAAATGTAAAAATGTACCAAACAATTCCATAATTTACTTTATAATTTTCCTGTTTTGTATAAATTTTCTGGAATTCCACAAAGCAGGAACACAATTTCTATAGAAAGACACTACTAACCTCATGAAGCTAGGGGCTAACATTTTATTGGATCAATCGCCTGACTAATCAGCTGAACATAGCATACCAGACCAGAGCCCCAACAGGAAACTGTCTTGCTCAATATTTCCCAATCTCCTGAAAGTCCTGTCCCTTTGGGTCATATATTCTACCTTTGCACCCAAATAAAAAACTTGACCTTAAGCCTGAAAAGAAAAAAGAAAAAAAACTCACCAGTCTGGTGGCAGCAATCACAGGAACCCACCAGTGAAAGCCACTTCTTGGGATACTTCAGCACCGAGCATTCATAAAGTGAGTACAAACAACACAGTGGTCATCGTGCTTTTGAGTACCAAGGTAGTGCTGGCCATTCTGAGCCTTCCCAGGGCCAAAATCTCAGTTATTCACTAGGCATTTGCATCTCTGTTGAAAGTCAATTCATATCTTTAAATGAAGATATATAGAGAGAGATAAATATACATAGAAAGATTCTCTACCCGCCCCCTCTTTAAAGTGGTTATAGATCCTTTTATAGGTTTTTTTTTTATTGTTGTCTGAATGCTAGCAGCTTGTGGACTACAGGTATTAGAATATTTTCCCTCGGTTTTGAACTGAGTTTCACCTTCATTGTGATTTTTTTGGATAAAAGAAAATTCTTAACCTTAAGTTAGTAGAACTTTTTCTCTATGATTTGTACTCATATCTTAAGAGAAAACCTTTCCTACCTTGAGATAATCAAATTATCACTTGTTTTATTCAGATGAAACCAAAGTTCTGCCTTCACTTGTACATCCATAATCCATTTAGACTTGATTTTCATATGTATTCCTAATTTGTCCACTATTAAAAATGGATTGTTGGGGGGAAAAAAAGAGAATATCATATGTAATTTATTAAATGATTATGTAAAATTCCTTTTATCTGTAGATGAAATTGCTTTATTTATGCCCTGAGCTTCCAATGTTTCCCCATACCCCTTTCCAGAAAAACTATTAAAATATAATCAACAATTTAAGGAATTCTAATTCTTTGTTTCTCTTTTTCCTCCTAAATCATACTGAACATATAAATAATAAAATATATATTTTAGTAGAAATCCTGAGAACATGCATAATTTCTAATTTTAGGACAAGCATTGCTGAAATATGCCTTTTTCCACAGACATTAAGAAAAAACTAGACATATAATAATATGTATTCTCAGAGGAAAAAAGAGCAGCTAATTTTTAAGATTCCCTTGATAATTAGAAGAAATATCTGTATGAAGGTCCAAGCTCTTCCCATATGTGTGTGACCTTGCGCTGTTTCCACTTTCTAGATCAGCTCTTAAATCACTTTTAATTGCAGATGTTATTATTCTCCAGGGGCTTAATATAACAATTCTAAAAATTCCATATCCATATCCATTCATTCTGAGTGGGTTATTCACTATTCTCTAACACATAATTGACTTTTATCTGCTATTAAATAGATGTGAAAAAATGGTTTACTAAAACAATCAGTCACATGCATTTTTCTCTATCTCTAATCTGAACCTTCTGGAAATCCTTTTTTTTTTTCTTTTTTCTTTCTTTCTAATTCTCTACTTACAGAAATGTCAGCTTATCCTAAAAGGTGAAAAATTATGAACAAACCACTCATAAAATGTGTTCCTTCCTCGTCAGACCAAGCTCCCATGTATCTCAAATGGATATGTAGTTACAAATTGCTGCTATTTCACAAACACAGGAAAATAGAAACCATTTTTTTTTTTCTGTCCTCATGAATCTGAGCACAATTGGTGATGGACTTGGGTTTTTGTTAGGGTGGACTGGAAATGACCTTTTATACAAAATTTATATTTTTAAAGTTTATTTTTTTTAGTCAATTGCCAAAAGAATATTTACTGGTCAGAAGTTTAGGGTTGATGGCAAAGGAAGTAGATGTTCTTTAAGGTAAATGTAGTTGGAATTAAGAGTTGGGTATTATGAAAATGAACCATATTTTTTGCAAATAAGCATCTAATTCATCTATCTAAAAGACAGTTCTATTAAATAAAAACATCTTTTAATTGCATGAGTTCCCATGTTTTGTGTCGATATCATCTCTACCCAACATTTACTGGCCTTCATATATCCAAATAAAATACGTTAGCTGGTTAAGTAAATTGCTTTTCTCTCTGCAGAATGTCAGCCCAGTATTATTAATGAAGCAAGAAGGCTGATGTTAAGTGATAATATTAATGTAAAAGTACTAATCAAATGCATCGATCTCTTCAACTTGCTAAAAATGGAAAATCACAGAATTCTACTCATTCATTACTCTTGTGTCAGTTTCTCCTATCATGAAATTCACCAGTGAGCTCCCGTGATAGAAAAGCTAACATTCATCTTAGGCAATATGCTATACTTGACATCTCCATTAGATCTAGAGTTATGTTCCTCACCCCCATGTAATATAAGATCATTAAACACTGGGTTGCTTATGAAAGCATTTGTTTTTTTCTTTCTATTACACACACACACACACACACACACACACACACACACACACACACACAATTTATATCCACATATGATGCACAGAATCCATGTCATTTGAGACAGAAAATTAGAAAATACGTCCAAAGAATCCATACTATTCAACTATGCTGGATTGCAGGAAAAAACTATTATTTCTGAGAGTCTGGGAGAAATCCATCCCAAGGGTTCACAGCCTTGGCTATTAAGAAGCTCATCATTACAGCTCAACTAAATCCCTGACAATGTCACATATACTTGTTTCCATTTTTTAACTCCCACTGAAGACTTAGGACTTAGAGTGCAGCAGTTACTACTTTAGAATACTGTTTCATATATTTGAGTGAACCTATAAAACCTGTCTAAAAATACATTTCTTCAGACAATTGCTTTCTCTATATGTCCCATCATTATAAAGTCCTTGAGTCCTGATTATAAATCCAGATTCCCAAGTCTAGCTCCTCAGTGAGTCAATCTGAATTTTAAAAATAGGGCAACAATAATTTAATAATAACAGTGAAAAGCAATGCAAATATTCTTATGGTTTCATAAGATTGGAAACTTCTACTAAAATATCCTTTTGGACCATGAAGTAATTTCTTATAATAGCATAGAAAACTTGGAAATATTGCACAGCATTAAATTGTGAAAGAAGTGATGATTTAGCCCAAATGCCTAAGGAAATAATCAAAAGAAAGGTTTCACCATAAAATAATCTTAATACATGAAACTATATTTAAGGACTAAGGTTGCTTTTGTTTTTATTTAATATTGTGTAATATTTTTGTGGTTATGTAATACATATTTTTATAATATTCACAGAAAAAGTGAAAGACAAAGCCAAAGAGTAAATGTCATCTATAATCTGATCTCTGAAATACAATCATTGTTGGCATTTTGATGTCTAGTATTCTGTTTGTCTATGCATGTCCATATTTTTCAACCAAAATTTGTTTATTTTACATATAGTTGTGCAAACCCCTTCTTTACTTAATGAAGTTATGTTGAAACTTTTCCTTAAACTTTTTTATCTTCACATTCTATTTTTTCAACTAAATTTTTTTAGCTATGTCTTTTAATTATTTAGATGGTGAAAAATTCTTTCAACAAATATCACATGACTGCACATTTTCAGTACTCCTGCAATTTTGTTCTTATAAATAGTATTTGATGAATGTCATCGCAGTTAGCTTTTAAATATTATCTATTCCCATTTCTGTGCTACATTCTTTTGAAATCTACAGTGTGTCCTCCAGAAATCTTACCCTAATTTATTCTCAACTGCCTTTTATCAAAGTACCTATTTTCCCACATGTCCTTGCCAGTACTCAGTACTGCAATATGTCTGTACATTTTTTCTTCTTCTATCTTTTACAAGTTGGAATATCTGACTAATACTGAAATATATAAATAAATTTAAAACACTTATCACTTTCTGTGCTTCAGAAAGACTAAAATGAAGTGGGGGGTCATCTAGTCCTTTAATATTTGAAAAGCATTCTAACATTAATTATGAGATGTAGGTACATAAAATAGCACAATATATAAGAATGTTCTATTCTGACTTGTATTAGGTATGTGAACTTTAGGCATTCATATATTCCCAGAAATCTTTCCAATTTTCCCAGGTTTGAAATTTACTAATGCAGGCTTATACTAAAACAAAACAAAACAAAACGCTGGAACATTACCCCACTTTCAGCTTGAATATATTACAGTTGTAATTTTTCATAATGTTAAGTTTATTTACCTTTGTAAAATGTTAGACTTTGCAGAAGCATTTTTATTACATAAACCTTTAAAAATAACTCTTTACTTATGTATAAATTCTTCTGAGGTTGTTTTTGTCTTTGCACTTAAAATTAAGAATTTCCATTCAGAATTACTTCAATGATTTTCCCACAGATACATCCATGGCTTTCTTATTAACTTTATTTATTTATTTATTTTTAGAATTCACATACCATTTCTTTTTTTTTTTTTAATATTAGTTTTTAGTTTTAGTTGGACACAATACCTTTATTTTATTTATTTATTTTTATGTGGTGCTGAGGATCTAACACAGGGCCTCAACACGTGCTAGGCGAGTACTCTACCGCTGAGCCACGGCCCCAGCCCCTAACGTTATTTTTTTAACATTATATAACATCTTAATTTTAAAAGTTTATGAAGAACAATGACCATACAAGAAAAAACAAGCCACCAAGATTCTACCAATGAATCATACCATTAGGTAAATCTTGTTAAAGAAATAGCGAAATGTTCATCTCATCTGTGTTCTAAAGTATTTTCATGGGTCAGCCTCAAACTTAGACACACTATTCATCTAAGAGACAGAATAAGCTCTTTACCTTCTACTGTAGTCAGACTTTGCACATGTATATAGCAGTTAGGTTATTGCAAAATCTTTCAGCACCTTCAATCACTTACGAGTTGCATTTGTCTAGGCTAGAGACACCCTCTTTTCCTAGCATCTTGTTTTGATCTAATGAATATTATTTGTTACTCCAAAATGCCAAATCTGGTCATGCACTGACCATCTTATTTCCACTTTGCACCTGATACATGGGTTCTATTTTTCTTGCACACCAATCCTCTTTCTCTCTTCCTGCCATCTATTTTTTAATACATTTACTCTCTGCATAAATTTAGAAATGTACGTTGGGATGTTGTAATAAATAAGAATAAGGAATACAACATTAACTCCATCAATGAGCAAACCCTATGTGGTTTTGATGTTTGAGTCCTAAAGACCCAAGGCTGGCTTTGAATGTATAGGGTTAAATTCTCTTCATGCAGCTAGACTTGATAGTTATCATAGGTACACTTGAGAAAGCCAAGTAGTCAGTGGTTCAGATGAGAACTCGCTTTAGAAAGGTTCATTAACAGGAGCAGGGAGACACTTCAAACTTGTGTGGCCGATGTGGAGAAAGCATGGATGGATAGGAACAACAATCCAGTCCTGACCTTACAGAAATCCTTGGTCGCTGGGTCTTAAATCATCAGGCTTAGGGTGAAAGTGTCTGCTTATGTTTTTCAGTAAGATTCTCATGATGTGAAGTTGACTTATTTTTTTTAATTTTATTTTTATAATTTTTAACACATACAACTCATAGTACATGTATTTAGCATCTTTTTACATACAACTGTTTGCATACAAAGTATATTCGTACAATTCAGGTCTTCAATCATGCATTTAGGAAAATGATATCCGTCTCATTCAACAACCTTTTCTATTTTTTTCTCCCCCTCCCTCCCCCCTTTCTCCCTCCCTTCCCTTTGACCATTCTAGTGTTCCTCTAATCCTCCTATGTACCCCCATCCAACAATACTATGAACTAGCCTCCTTATATCAGAGAAAACATTTGGTACTTGGATTTTTTAGATTGACTAACTTCACTTAGCATTATGTCTTCCAACTTCATCCATTTACCTGCAAATGCCATAAATTTATTTTCTTTTATTGCTGAGTAAAATTCCATTGTAGGTATATACCACATTATCTTAATCCACTTATTTACTGAGGGACATCTAGGTTGGTTCCACAACCTAGCTATTGTGAATTGTGCAGCTACAAACATTGAGATAGCTGTGTCACTGTAATATGCTGTTTTTAAGTCCTTTGGGAATAGACCCAGGAGTGGGATGGCTGGGTCATAGGGTGGTTCAATTCCCAGTTTTCCAAGATATCACCATATTGCTTTCCATAACGGTTGCACCATTTTGCAGTCCCACCAGCAATGTATTGAGTGTGCCTTTTTCCCCACATCCTCTCCAACATTTATTGTTGCTTGTGTTCTTGATAGCTGCCATTCTGATTGGAGTGAAGTGAAATCTTAGAGTAGTTTTGATTTGCATTTCTCTGATTGCCAGCGATGTTGAACATTTTTTCATGTATTTGTTGATTAATCCTGTATCTTCTTCTGAGAGGTGTCTTCTCAATTCCTTAGCCCATTTATTGATTGGGTTATTTGTTTTTTTGGTGTACTTTTTTGAGTTCTTTATATATTCTAGAAATTAGTGCTCTATCTGATGTGCATGTATTAAATATTTGGTCCCAATTAGTTGGATCTCTATTCACCTCACTGATTGTTTCTTTTGCTGAGAAGAAGCTTTTTAGTTTAAATCTATCCCATTCATTAATTCTTGGTAGTAATTCTTACGCTATAGGATTCTTATTAAGGAACTTGGGGCCTAATCCGACATGTTGGAAATTGGAGCTTACTTTTTCTTCTACTAGGCATATTGTCTCTGGTCTAATTCCTAGGTCCTTGATCCACTTTGAATTGAGTTTTGTGCATGGTGAGAGACAAGGGTTTAATTTCAATTTGTTGCATATGGATTTCCAGTTTACCTAGCACCATTTGTTGAGAGGCTATCCTTTCTCCACTGTACATTTTTGGCACCTTTGTCTAATATAAGATAGCTGAAATTATATGTATTAGTCTCTGTGTCCTCAATTCTGTACCATTGGTCCTACCAGTCTGTTTTGGTGCCAATACCATGATGTTTTTGTTACTATTGCTCTTTAGTATAATTTAAAGTCCGGTATGGTGATGCCACCTGCTTCACTTTTCTTGCTCAGGAGTGCTTTGGCTATTCTGGGTCTCTTATTTTTCCAGATGAATTTCATGACTGCTATTTCTATTTCTTTGAAGAATGACATTGGGATTTTGATTGGAATTGCATTAAATCTGTATAATGCTTTTGGCAGTATGGACATTTTGACAATATTAATTCTACCTATCCAAGAGCAAGGTAGGTCTTTCCATCTTCTGAGTTCATCTATAATTTCTTTCTTTAGTGTTCTATAATTTTCATTATAGAGGTCTTTCACCTCTTTCGTTAAGTTGATTCCCAGGTATTTTATTTTTTTTGATGCTATTGTAAATGTGGTAGTTTTCATCATTTCCCTTTCAGAGTCTTTGTCGCTGATGTACAAAAATGCCTTTGACTTATGTGTATTGATTTTGTATCCTGCAACTTTGCCAAATTAATTTACTAGTTGTAAAAGTTTTCTGGTAGAGTTTGTTGGGTCTTCTAGGTATATTATCATGTCATCAGCAAATAGTGCTAATTTGAGCTCTTCTTTTCCTATCTGGATCCCTTTAATTTCTTTTGTCTGTCCAATTGCTCTGGCCAGAGTTTCCAGTGCTATGTTAAATAGCAGTGGTGAAACGGGGCATCCCTGTCTTGTTCCAGTTTTTAGAGGGAATGCTTTCAATTTTTCTCCATTTAAGATAATGTTAGCTGGGGGCCTTGCATAAATAGCTTTTATAATGTTGAGATATGTTCCTGGTATTCCTAGTTTTTCCAGTGTTTTGAACAGAAAGGGGTGTTGTATTTTGTCAAATGCTTTTTCTGCATCTATTGAGATGATCATTTGATTTTTGTCTTTAAGTCTATTAATGTGGTGTATTATGTTTATTGATTTCCGAATGTTGAACCAGCCTTGCATCCCTGGGATAAACCCCACTTGATCATGGTGCAATATCTTTTTGATATGTTTTTGTATCCGATTTACCAGGATTATGTTGAGGATTTTTGCATCTATGTTCATTAAAGATATCAGCCTGAAGTTTTCTTTTTTGGATGTGTCTTTGCCTGGCTTTTGAATTAATGTGATATTGTCCTCATAGAAAGAGTCTGGAAGAGCTCCCTCTTTTTCTATTTCTTGAAATAGTTTGAAGAGCATTGGTATTAGTTTTTCTTTGAAAGTCTTATAGAACTCGGCTGTAAATCCATCAGGTCCTGGACTTTTCCTTGTTGGTAGCTTTTTGATGATATCGTCTATTTCTTCACTCGTAATAGGTCTGTTTAAGTTGTATATAGCCTCCATTTCCAGTTTAGGCAAATCATATGACTCAAGAAATCTGTCAATGTTTTCAATATTTTCTGTTTTATTAGAATACAAGTTTTCAAAGTAATTTCTAATTATCTTCTATAAATCTGAGGTGTTTGTTGTGATATTCCCTTTTTCATCACGAATGTTAGTAATTTGAGTTTTTTCTCTTTTTTTGTTAGCTTTGCTAATGGTCTGTCAATTTTGTTTATTTTTTCAAACAACCAACTTTTAGTTTTGTCAATTCTTTGAAAGGTTTCCTTAGTCTCAATTTCATTAATTTCTGCTCTGATTTTAATTATTTCCTGTCTTCTACTGCTCTTGGTGTTGGTATGTTCTTCTTTTTCTAGTCCTTTGAGGTGTGATGTTAAGTCATTTATTTGTTGTTTTTTTTTTCCTCTTAAGTAATGAACTCAGTGCAATGAAGTTTCCTCTTACTACTGCCTTCATAGTGTCCCAGAGATTTCTATACATTGTATCTGTGTTCTCATTTATCTCTAGGAATTTTTTAATCTCCTCTTTGATGTCTTCTTCAACCCCTTATTCATTCAGTAGCATGTTGTTTAGCTTCCAGTTGTTGGAGTAGTTTTTCTTAATCCTCGTATGTAGTTGATTTCCAATTTCATCCCTTTATGGTCTGATAGCATGCAGGGTAGTATCTCTATTTTTTTTATATTTGCTGAGAGTTTCCTTATGACCTAATATATGGTCTATTTTGGAGAAGGAGCCATGTGCTGCTGAGAAAAAAGTGTATTCGTTTACTGAGGGATGAAATATTCTATATATGTCCGTTAGGTCTAAATTATTAATTGTTTTAAGGAGGCTTAAAATTTCTTTTTTTAGCTTTTGTTTGGATGATCTATCCATTGGTGAGAGAGGTGTGTTGAAGTCCCCTAGAATAACTGTGTTGTGGTCTATTTTACTCTTGAACTTGAGAAGCGTTTGTTTGATGAATGTAGGTGCTCCATTATTTGGGGCATATAGATTTATGATTGTTATATCCTGTTGATGAATGGTTCCCGTAAGTAGTAAGAAATATCCATCTTGGTCCCTATTGATTAGTTTTGGTTTGAAGTCTACCTTATTTGATATGAGAATGGAAACCCCTGCTTGTTTCCGCCGGCCATGTGAGTGATAAGACTTTCCCAGCCTTTCACTTTCAGTCTCTTGATGTCTTTTTCTATCAGGTGTGATTCTTGGAGACAGGAAATTGTTGGGTCGTTTCTTTTAATCCATTCTGATAATCTGTGTCTTTTGATTGGCGAGTTTAGGCCATTAACATTCAGGGTTATTATTGAGATGTGATTTTTATTCCCATCCATTTTATTTGAATTATGGTCTTAGCTTGATTTGGTTTCTCTTCTGGTTGGTATTTCCCTTAGTTTAATATTTCCCTTTGTTGATTTTCGTTGTTATTTTTCTCTTCTTCTTCATGAAAAATGTTGCCCAGGATGTTCAGAAGTGCTGGCTTTCGAGTTGTGAAATCTTTTAACTTTTGCTTGTCGTGGAAGGTTTTTATTTCATCTTAGAACCTAAAGCTCAATTTTGCTGGATATAAGATTCTTGGTTGACATCCCTTTTCTTTCAGAGCTTGAAATATGCTATTCCAGGATCTTCTTGCTTTTAAGGTCTGGGTTGAAAAATCTGAACATAGTCTGATTGGTTTCCCCCTATATGTAATCTGCTTCCTTTCTCTTGTGGCTTTTAGTATTCTCTCCTTGCTCCGTATATTAGGCATTTTCATTATAATGTGTCTTGGTGTGAATCTGTTGAGATTTTGTTTGTTTGGTGTTCGGTATGCCTCTTGAACTTGATTTTCCCATTCATTCCTCAAGTTTGGAAAATTTTCTGTAATTATTTCGTTAAATAAATTACTCATCCCTTTGGCTTGAAACTCTGCCCCTTCCTCTACACCAATCACTCTTAAGTTTGGTCTTTTTATACTGTCCCATAATTCTTGGATGTTATGTTCTTGATTTCCAACAAGTTTTGCTGTATAGTCTAAATTCTTCTCTAGGACATATATTTTGTCTTTATTGTCTGAGGTTCTTTCTTCCAAGTGGTCTACTCTGTTGGAGATGCTTTCAATTGAACTTTTATTTTGGTTTATTGCTTCTTTCATTTCTGGAATTTCTTTTTGGTTTCTCTTTAGTGCCTCTATTTCCCTATTGAAGTAATCTTTTACTTCCTGTATTTGTTTTTGGAGTTCTTTCTCAAAATGATCTTTTGCCTCCTGTACTTGCTCCCTCATCTCATTTGTTAGTTCATTCTTAAGTTCCATAAACATTTGGAATATGTAATTTCTAAATTCCATCTCTGGCATTTGACCGACTGTGTTTGCCATGAAATCTATTGATGAGGTATCTTGATTTGTTTGTGTCACTTTCTTCCCTTGTTTTCTCATGTTGTTTGTGTGTCTTTTCTTCCTGCACTGTGGGACCTTGACTATTTCGATTTTACCTTAAAGCCTTATGTTGTTCCTGTAGTACAATGCTATCAGATCCCCTTATAATTCCTTTACACTTTAAAACCTAACACTTTCTATTCAGAAAATCCAAGTTTGATCACAATGTACAGATTTGGTTAACCCAGATATTATTTCCAATTTACTCTGTACGCTTCTGATGGGGTTTTATAGCTTCAAGTATTGGATACAGAGGTGTTATGTTTAGGAAGAAGGAAGTGTCTTGAATTGTTCTTTCTTGGAAAGTATGAAAAGAGAGTTCTATTGAAGTGGTTTAGTGGAAGTGTTTTCGTATCAGTAGACGAGAGAAGAAAGAGAATGGAGTAGACAATTAGGTGGAAAGACCAATTTATATATAAAGTAAGATGGAAAAGAAAAACAATGATAAAAGAGTAGGAATTGGTGTAAGAGAGAGGAGAGAGAGAGTCAAGAAAATAGAGAGTAAACTATATATAACACCGCTTTGCTATCCAGTTCAATTGCACTGGTTCTAGAAATCTCAAGTTCTGCATATAACTATTTTTTGCCTCTGTTTATTATGCACTGGCAGGGTGTAAATGTGAAAGATGAAGGAGGAAGAAAAGATGCAAGAGTAAGAAAGAAGAAAAGAAGGAAAGAAAAAAGGAGCAGAAGTAAACAAACACACTGACAATCAATGCAAAAACAAGACAAAGCCAAAAAAAGAAAAAGAAAAACAAACAACAACAAAAAAAAAAAAAAAAAAGAAAGAAAAATAAAACCAATAAAACAAGCAAACCAACAACAACAACAACAACAAAAAGTCAAACCCCAAGTTTCAAACAAAATGGGCCCTGGGAAGCCCCCCTCTTTTTTCCTTTCCAGTATAAGCCAATTGTATCGGATCACGTCTAGTCAGTCTGCGATCCTGTTAGTGGAGTCAAGGCTGCACCTTAGGCCAGTGGCAGAATGGCTCAGCGGAAGAGCGGCTCAGGGGGGTTGTGTGTCAGCAGATTAATGGCACCGGGAAGGGGACCCTGCAGAAGGCACCCTTTCCCCATGCCCACCCACAGTTGTAGCTTCTTGTGGCCGCTTCGCTGGCCTCAGACATGCCCTCCCCTGCTGGTTACCGGAGCCTCACCCATGTATGCGTTGTTTTCAGAGCGTTGGCGGCTCCCTGAATGTCTGCAGCTGTTCTTCCTTTCTGTCTTTTCCCCTTTGTCTGGGTCAGCCACTGTACTTCTCAAAGATGGTGGTGCTCTCCTCCCACTCAATAGCAGCTCCACAGACCCTTGTGTCAGTCCAGAGCATCCGGGATCAGCTTGGCAAGCTGTGCGAAAGAATTCTACATGGGTGGGCACTGCCCACGCCTCTAGGCTTCTTTCTATCCCTCCTGGCCAATCGGTTTCAAAGCCGCTGGGTGGATGTCTCCTTGCCGAGATGGTATTGGGCAGCTGCAACTGCAGCGCAGACAGCGCTGCTTTGGACTGTGGACCGTTCCGACTCTGCTCCTGCTCGTTGTAGTCTGGAGAACATTGTATTTCACCGTCCAGAGGTGCACGAATGTCTCAACTCCCTTTCAGTTGTAATAGAATTGCTAGTAACAAGCTAAAACTTCCCACTTCCCGTCTTTTAGCAACTGTATCCAGAGAGCACCTCCCTCCTGTAGGCCTTCGTGAAGTTGACTTATATCCCAGAGTTCTGCCTGCATAGGTTTGCTTCAATATAAGGGAAAAAAAAAAAAATCTCTCTCTCTCTCTCTCTCTCTCTCTCGAGATCTCCATTTTTCCAACTCTGATTTCTAAATTAATCATGATTTTAAGTTTTTCTGCTAGGTTGCATTTCCTTCTTTGCTTCTTTTTACATATTTTGTAAAGAAATTGAGAAAGCTTTCATATAAAATTATTTGAGGTAACATTTCTTAGTGGAAGTTTTAGAATTTTTTAAAAAGGATAAGAATTCAATACTTTTTTAATTTCAACCATTAATCCATGTTATTCCCAAACGAGTGTGAGTTTATTACTTGAGGTATTTGATTGATATTTTATTTTTTCCATTTAATTGACAAACAAGAAGAAATAAGTATCACCAGTCTCTTGGTAATGTGTTTTTATAATCAGTGGAATATTCTCTTGCAGAACTATTAATAAATTCTTAATTTATTAACAGTTTTTTAATAGAAACAGTTTTTGATCTCTCCATCTTCTCCTGACATATTTTATAAACAATCACTTTCCATATTATAATGGAAAATTTCATCCTTCAAATAACATTTCTTTACATTTGTTTCTTACCACTAAATCTATCTGAAATCGTGTTTAAACTAAGTATAGAGTTCTTGAGGGCACTATTCTTATATTTTGATGCCAAGATAGGGATTTCTGATTGAAAGTCCAGATCATAACAAGTAAGAAAACATTATGTACGATAATTTCCCTGGCTCAGAATCAAGTCTGCTTTTCATAACATCTCCATTCTTGCCACAAATATGTTGAAACTCTTTGTATTTAATTTAAATACTTTTCTTAATTTAACCTCATCAGATTAATGATATCTTGGCATCTGTTGCACTCCACCAAAATGGCAAAACTTTAGCATGCAAGGAAAGTCACACAGGGTATTCTGAAGGGAAATAAAAAAGATTGTACAAAAAGTGCGATACATAATCAAAGATTTTTATTTTGTTATGACTTCCTGGTAACTAGAAACAGAGAATCTGTAGCTATCAAACCATACTGAATCTTATGCAGTGTTTCATTCTTCTGATGAACTAGTTACCAAAGCTAATAGTACAATTTATACTTTTGATCTGAAAAAAAAAAAAAAAAAAACACTAACTTTTCATATTTGCCAAGATGATAATCTCAATGTCTATAAGAATAAGCAGCTGGACCCATAAAATATGTTATCTATATATTAGTTGTCCTTCAGTGAATTTTGTAGCTCTCTGTCAATCAAAACTGAATTAACCAATTCAACATCTGATAAGCATCCGGCACATCCAGGGTGCTGAGAATATAAAGAGTCTTATCTCCAATGGGGGTAAGAGAGAAATGCCATAAGGTCAAACACACATCTGCTGTGGCATGGGTTTTGGTTGGCTCCTCATTCAAAGTGAGCACATCATGTTTCATGGTAACCTTAACCCTGACTTCTGGTTTTACAAAAGCCCAGGGAAGAATTTTGCAAAATTTTGCAAAAGAGGTAAACCGGAGTGTGGTGTCAATTAACTGAGCCAAATAATTATTCGCACATAGGAAACTGTGTGTAAATAAAAAGACAAAAGACACCCCTGGTGGAGGGGGGAATTAGAGACTAAGAGGCAACAATTTAGCAGAAGCTACCTGAACGGGAGGACTCCATGCCTATGAGCGGCAATTGCAGGGAAATCATCAACAGAGACAGAGACCCAGACCTGATACGATACTAAATATGTCCAATCTTTTTGTGCTTCCTTTCATTGCTCTAACAAATGACCAACAGCAGAGTGCCTTTAAACAACCCATCTCTCCCATAGTTTTGAAGATCAGAAATTTGGATTGGGTCTCAAAGACCTAAAATCAAGGTGTTTACAAGTCTTTCCGAGGCTCTGGGGTAGCATTTATTTCCTTTCCTTTCCAGCTTAAGACTGCTCACTAGTGGCCTCTATCACCATCTTTAAAGACAGCAATTTGGGGACAGGCCCATTTCAGGCCACCAACTTTCTGGTCACTAGAAAATCAGTCAAAGCAAGAATACAATTGACACATTTGTTATGGCAAGAGAAGAGCATAAGAGCCATGAAAGATGAATCTACAATGCCTGGAGAAGTGAATATCTTATTTCTTTTGTTTTTCTTATTTATATGCCCCCGAATTCATCATTTATTTGAATTTTTATGTATCGTACAATGTTGTAGATGGAAAAGTTGTCATTCATATTTTTCTTACTTCTTTGCTGTTTTCCTGTGTGTGTGTCTCTCTCTCCACCCCCAACCCAAAATGAATGCTTCAAGCCAGGCTGCCTGATTGGGATTAGAGCAACAAAACAGGATGCACTTGGTTCCTTCTATCTTCAGAGTTTACAACCTATAAAAAAAAAAGAACCCAGACAATGAGACAAGCCTTCACAATAAAATGTGAAGAGATGATAAGAGCAGTTAAAATTCATATGGAGCCCATAACAATAGATAATAACCCAGATTATGATTAAGGGTTAGGAAAAGTCTTTCAGGAAAAGTGGTATGCAAACTGAAACATAGAGATAAGAAGGAGTTATTTGAGTAAATAAATGCAGAAAATAAAATGCTAGAAGGAGAATCAGAATGCCCATCTCACCAAATGTACATCTCTACAGTTAGTAAATATATCACACATGCTCATAAAAAGAGAGAGAGAGAGAGAGAGAGAGAGAGAGAGAGAGAGAAGATCTGGCATCTAGTCATGACAGCAGGCATCAAACACAGGATTTTGAAGCAGTATTTTCTCAAGATGGTGCTTTTTGTCCTTCAAATAAAGAATTTGAAAGCAAATTGTTTATGTGCTAATCAGCAGATATTTTCTTTGTCAAAATGTTCTATAAGAGACAAGTTGTTATTTCACACACACACACACACACACACACACACACACACACACACACACACAAAGTCATCAGCTCCCCCAAGATTAGCTTCAATGTTTCTATAGTGATGATTAATTTATTTTCATGTGCTTCCTTCATGAAAAGGATCTGCTAATTAACTGAAGAAAATTTCTGGTTTTTATGGTTACTATCCATATGTGTAAAACAACATTTTTAAAAGTATGTAAAATAACTCAATTTGTTAAGGATATTATTTTAAAGTTTATTTTATGTAAAACATATCCTGTCTGTTAATTTATTTTAAAAACATGCAACACAGGAACACATACAGAGAGTTCTGATGGCACAATATCCAATAGCACCTTGCAAAAGCATTTAAAAACTTTACCAGGCAAATACTGGTGCAAATTTTAATTTTGAAATAATATTGTTTTTTCGTTACATTAGATATATAATTAAATAACAATGTTTTGAAAACTAAAGGAAATTTTATCAAAATAATACTATTAGAACAAAACATTTTTAAGTTTTATAAGTTATAGTTTTGGGGATAGATTATAAATAAGGAGTTATTTGAATAATATACAGATAATGCAATATTGAAAATAGCTTTTGAAACTGCAAATAGAATCATTTGTTATGACAAAAGACGGAGAATGTTTTAGTTAGATTTTTTTTGCTGCTTTGCCTAAAAGACTTGATCAGAACAATTTTAGAAGAGGCAAATTTATTTGAGGGCTCACAATTTCACAGGTCTCAGTCCAAAGACATTAGTCTCCATTCTTTGGGGCATGAGGTAAGGCAGAACATCATCATAGAGTAGTGTGGTGGATGGAAGCAGCTCACATGATGATCAGAAAGCAGAGAGAGAGAGAGACTGCACTTGCCTGATAAAAATATTTACACTAAAGGCATGCCCCCAATGACATACCTCTTCCAGACACACCCCACTCTCCTTCAATTACCATTGAGTTAATCCCATCAGGGGATCAATTCACTGATTGAGTTTAGGTTCTCATAACCCAATCATTTTTCCTCTAAACTTTCATGCGTTGTCTCACACAAGAGCTTTCGAGGGTCACCACATATCTAAACAATAACAGTAGCAGATATTAAGTTGAACAGGGAAAATGATACTGATGACCTTTTTGAACTTTTGGTTTCATTACACCCTGCATCTAAATCAGAAAGCAATAAATTACTTGTGATAAGGCAAATACTTGGAATTGCCATGTGCACAGTCTTGAATTCAGAGAGAAATTTGAATCCAGTAAACGGAAATTTCCAGAGGAACTACAGAAATCCAAGGGGCTGCAAATGAGATCCGCTAATAATTTTGAGTTTGCATGTTCTGGAATATAAAATAATTGTTGGGATATGTTTAGGACTGAAAGGGCAATAATAATTGCTGGGAATTAATATCAAGATATTTACTTGGAGTTTGGTAGTTTTTCAACACACACTCTGGATTTCATAGTTACACAATGTAATATGTCTGTGTTCAATAGTACACATGAGGAGAGAAAATATTGTATTGAGAGGAAAATAAACAAAATAAGCAGGGTCAATGTATAGTAATCCAAATGCTGCAACTGTTCTTAGTAGTTGTGAACAATCCTCAACTCTTCATGGCATTTGTCTGCTTAATATTTTCTCTGATGGAAACATCTGTCCAACATTATAAGGAATATTTATAAGTTCAGTCTTATGTGGGTGTGAAGCTCCTTGTTGAAGCCGCTTCTGCTTGTTACAGTAATTGGGGGCATAGCAGTTCATGTGCATGGAAAGTTATTTTTACTTAGGTCTGTGAACATGTCTTTTAAGAGGAAATAAACCACATCCTAATTCTGTTACTCAAGTAAACATGGAGCACGTTCTGCAGATTCACAATACCTGGAGTTTTTCCAGAGACTGAGTGTGCAGTTGCTCGCAGTTTAAAGGTGCTGCCCGCCCAGCACATTGCCGCTGTGTGCATTTCTGTCCTAGGGCCAGCTCCCTGCCTGTTGTTCATACACATCATCTGCTTTCAAAGCAAGCTTCTAGCACTTTTTTATGTTCAGATCTTGGCCTGAAAGTTTATTTCATGAAAGATATCATTTTACTTAATTTTCTTCCTTATTTTACAGGTAAGTGTTGATAGTTATTTCATCTGAATGTTATTATATAGTTAGGTGTTTTTTCTCCATTCCTAGCAATTTTATGTCATTGTAAGGCCATTGCAAAATTATAACAGATATGTTAGTTCATGTAAATCAAGGACCATGACTATAGTTAAATAAATAAAATAAAAATCCATGCTTTAAAAAATGAACTTCTTAATATTAACCTTAAAATGTAGTCAGATTATTTTTTATTTTTTTCGAAACAAATAGGTGGCCATTAATCTAGAAAATGACATTTTGTAAATAGTCCTTTATGTTAGATGTAATCTCAACCCACATTTAAAAAAGTGAAAATCTCCCACAGAAATAAGATATTAAAAAAGAATTGTTTTTATAGTTTAGATATTTTTCCTCTTAAAAATTGAAATAAA
Organism: Tamias sibiricus; assembly: GCA_025594165.1. Lineage (NCBI taxonomy): Eukaryota > Metazoa > Chordata > Mammalia > Rodentia > Sciuridae > Tamias > Tamias sibiricus. The sequence continues at coordinate 20,319,825 of CM046671.1, forward strand.
TCATTCAATATAATTCACATAGTTTTTGTGAATGCTTATTTTACTTAACTTTAGAGGCTGGAATTTTGCACAAAATAAAGAATCAGTATATACTGTGAAATCCTTTATTGTAAAGGTCTAAAATATACTGTAGGGGCTGGGGTTATGGCTTAGTGGTAGAGTGCTCGCCTAGCATTCATGAGGCACTAGGTTCGATTCTCAGCACCACATAAATGTAAAATAAAGATATTGTGTCCACCTAAAACTAAAAAATAAATATTTTTTAAAAAATATACTGTAAAATCATATAGACATTTGTGAAATAACTAATTTAGTAGAGTGAAAATTGGCTATATGGAGAACAATTATGATTTAAGAATATTATCTTACATTATTGAAATAGGTTGCTCAAGTGGAATAGCATAACACTGTAAAAATCTCACATAATTTGCAGTTTTTAAATAAAAGTTTTTCTTTGCATTCCTTTTAAATTCAAATGCAGGATATTCAATTCTAGATACTTTTGAAGGAGTATAAAAAAAAGGAGATTAGAACAAGCTTTTCTTTTTGTTAAAATATTAATCAGCAGATATACAGTCATACATCACTTAAAAATGATAGATATATTCTGAAAAATACAGCGTTAGGTGTCTTTGTCATTGTGAGAATGTCAGGGAGGGTACTTACACAAGACTAGGCGGTATGGCCCACCATACTCCTGGACCCCGCGACCAGCCTGCTGTCACACATATATCCATTTCCTTTGTTGAATGTCCTTTTCAGAAATAGCCTCATTTCCAAGATGCCTCATCTGGTCTGCAATCAGCTCATTAGAGGTCCCTCCATGCCCACTATAGACCCTTCTCCACCTTTTGTTAGTCTCGTTCTTCGATAAAGCAGATCCTTTAACAACTTCTGTCACTGTGTTCTTATTCTTCAAGATCCTAGGTAGGTCGGACCTGTCTGCCTGACGGGGAGGAAACCATCTATCACATTCCATGCTCCCCTTCCTTATCTCTCTTGGACTTTGCTCCCAGGTCAGTCACTCAAGGTGGTCTTTCTCTCCTTCCTTACAGTAAGCACAGGTTCCCATATCTTTGAGGCCAGGAGGAACAAAATGCCAGATCAAGCACCACAAATAATGCAGTGACATGGTCAACACCAGAGGTACGAGGCTGCAACGGAACACAGTAGGCCATTTTACAGGCCACATTTTTTTGTTATAAGGTGCACCCTCTAAAATCAGGAAAAAGTAGAGTATAAGCTGGGCATGGAGGTCCTCACTTTTAATCCCAGCTACTCTGGAGGCTAAGGCAGGAGGATTGCATGTTCAAGGCCAGCCTTGGCAATTTAGAGAGAACTTGCCTCAAGATAAAAATAGGAAAAGGGGTGGAAATGGGGCTGGGGTTGTGACTCAGTGGTAGAGCGCACACCTAACATGAGTGCAGCCGGAGTTGGATCCTCAGCATCACGTAAAAATAAAGGCATTGTGTACAAGAAACAAATAAATAGATATAAAAAAGGGGGGGTGGAAATGCTGCTCACTCATAAAGTACCTCTGGGTTCAATCCCCATTATTGCAAAAAAAAAAAAAAGTGTGTGATATCATACTAGATATATATATATATATATATATGCTACATATATATACTATATACACATATATTTACACACACTATGTGATATATACATATAGCATAAGATATATATATAGTATGTACTGTATGTATATATATCATAAATCAGTAATGTAGTTGTTTGCTATCACTATCAGCCATTATGTACCGTACACCATTGTGTGTTCTATGCTTCTGTGCCAATGGCAGTGTAATAGGCTTGTCTAGAGCATCATCACCACAGACAACTTGAGAATTGCATTGTGCTAGAATGTCAGCATGATGATGTCGCTAGGAGATGGGACCTTTTGGGCTCCTTTGAGACTACACTGTGTAACTGAAACATTGCCATGTGGTCATTGACTGGAGTGGAAACCAAACCACAGATGATATCTTGGATACTGCACAAGACTAAAGTGTAGATCAGTATGACATTCTTATTGCCATTAAAACAAATTCCCTACTAAAACATATATAACAAATCAAACATATTTTAAAACAAAAACAACTAAAATGATTGGTTCTATAGATGGAAGAAATATTTATGATTGAAGTAAATTTTGTTTCTTTTAATAAATTAAGCATAAATTCCTAAAATTTGTAAACCACATAACATAAAAGTGAAAATATATAATTTCTCAAAAGTGTTTTCATCATTTGTTTTGTGTTGCTAAAACACTATAATGAATTTTTAAATAAGATAATGAGCTATTTGAAAATAATACTTTGAGGCAAAAGTAATCATATATAGTACCTTCAAGTAAGTACAAGTATATTTAGTGTGAAGGAATTGGTTTAAATAAAATTTATATATTTTTTAAATTGTTGAATTTATTGCTTACATCTTTTGATAAGGTATGTTTTTCCTAATTTAAAATAAATACTTCAGAAAGCATATTGTCTCAAACCATTCAAATGTCTTTTCCCTAAATAATATATTAAAATGATCAAAATATTTCCCTATGTTATTTATTTGATTTAAAATAAAGAAATAAGCCTAAATGGATTTCTGGCAATGTAGTTATAATGTAATATTGTATTAGACACTGTTCTTGTTTCCTGCAGAAACTTCCTAAGATTTTACTCCTAGGGTTTCTCATTGGGACATCTTTCGCTGGGTTACCCCTCCGACTTTCAAGACATTATGATTCAAAAGGGGAAATAGCTTCCAGTACAATATAAATAGTATACAAATAAATACAATAAAGAGGTAAAAATATTAATGTACACAAAGATATGTATTAGTATATATTTTGTGTAACTATTTTAATTTCAATTATGTAAGTAAAATAATAATGAACATAGGAGAAATATCAGTGCTAGAAAATTAGATTTCTGACCAGTACCTTTTGATTCAAGAACTTTCTAAATACAACAGAATTTCTATGTTGCTTCTGTACAAAATTATTAATATGAAGTAGTTAGGACAGTTTGGCTCCAAATTAGATAGTTTGAAAAAGAAATGAATATTTTCTTTGAAAGTACTTTAAAAATATCACTCATTTAGTTCTCCTTCATAATCCACATTGAAATCACATCTTCCAAATTCTCTTACAAAAATATCCTAAAATTCTTCCTTTTCCAGTTAATATTTCCTCATTGTTCCTATAGTACTTTTATGAATACAGGATCTATGTATCGAATAACTCATATATTTCAGGCATCAGATACTAGGTATATTAAAATAGAAAATAAGATTAAAGTAACAGTCGTTCTTCTTTATACCAGCGGAGTAAGAAAGACAGAAAATTCTCCATTTAATTCTACGAATACTAAATAAATGACTGCATAGCATTATACAGAATGCTATAATATATAAAGTGTTATGAAAATATATAGCAGGAGAAAAGGTGAATAAATAGTGAAGAAAAGGGGATGAGGTGTACAATTAAATGAAAAGAAAATAATTCAGCCAAGATTTGGAGGAACGAGGTGCATGAAGCCAGCAGAGATCTGTGAGAAGGGTGTCTGCCTGAGAAAACAAAGTTTAAAAGCCTGGAATCTGGAGTGTGTTGATGTGTGCCTGGTACCAGGAGTTGGCCGGGTGGCTGGACTGAGGAATGTGGAGAGTCCTGTAGGAGAACAATGGGGTTGGGACCAGGAGATGCAGGAGTTTGGAGACCACTGTGAAAACAATCTGCAACCGCTATGGAAAGCAGTATGGAGATTTCTTGGGAAAATGGGAATGGAACCACCCTATGACCCAGCCATCCCACTCCTGGGTCTATTCCCAAAAGACTTAAAAACAGCATATTACAGTGACACAGCCACTTCAATGTTTATAGCAGCACAATTCACAATAGCTAGGTTATGGAACCAACCTAGATGCCCCTCAGTAGATGAGTGGATAAAGAAAATATGGTATATATACAAAATGGAATTTTACTCAGCAATAAGAGAGAATAAAATAATGGCATTTGCAGGTAAATGGATGAAGTTGGAGAATATAATGCTAAGTGAAATTAGTCAATCTCAAAAATCCAAGTACCGAATGTTTTCTCTGATATAAGGAGGCTGGTTCACAGAGTTGTTGGAAGGGGGTACATAGGATCAGAGGAACACTAGAATGGTCAACGGAAAGGGAGGGGAGGGAGGGAGTAAGGGGGGGGGGTTGGAAAAAAATTGGTGATTGAATGAGATGGATATCATTATCCTAAATGCATGATTGAAGATCTGAATGGTACTTATATACTTTGTATACAAGCAGTTGTATGTAAAAAGATACCATACTTGTGCATGATGAATAAGTAAATAAATAATAAAAAAAATTAAAAAAAAAAAAAAAAAAAAAAAAAAAGAAAACAATCCTTGTTCTAGAGGTACCAGGAAGCCTGGTGAGTTCTGAGCAAGTTACATTGTCCTGTCATGTTTTTAAATAGAATCCTTATGGTTGCTTTCTTCAGAGGAGTCTATGTAGGCCAGACTGAGTATAGATGGGTCTATTGGGAAGCTGTTGCATAATCAAAGCACATAAGTTAGTGTCATGGAGCAACGTGCAGATTTAGAGAAGTGGAGTCAGTTATGCCACTTTATACCTATTTGTGTTATTATGTTTTATGAATTTTCCCTTCTTTGTCAAGAGCCTCTGAATGGCTCTGTTTACTCTTCTTTTGAATCACATTCTGTATCATATTGTATGGCCTAATATAGGTGAAAAATCCATAGTTAATTATTCAAAATTTCTGTCTACTTATGAAAAATTTTGGTCTGATTTAATGGATTATAAATATACAGTTTTTTGGTAGGATAATTAAAGAAGAGTCTTAATCAGTAAAGGTGATAAATTTATTTCAAATATTGAAGCTCTTGATATGTTAGATATTTCCTATGGATCTTGATGAAATCTAAGGCATATTTTATTTTTAATTTATAGAATCTTATTTAGTTTTGACTTGAAAACTACTCTATTGACCATTTGGTCTCTTACTGACACAAGCAGTATCAGTTATGAGAGTAACTCATTCATAACTAGTCAGTTGACTTAAATAATATATTAATTCACCTACACGATAAATGGAAAAATTAAATGTAAGCCTTCAGATATTTTGGCCAATATTTTCTGCTGCCTTCTTTTGAAAAACATCAACTAATAAATGCTAATAAAATTATTTTATAGGGCATCATTCATGATGTAGTGACTCTCTTATAAGGAATGAAAAGCAAGCTTAGGACCTTAAACTCATATCTTCAAGCATCATCTTGATTTAGAGTGGAGGAGAGATCCTCTCTTAAGAGAGAAAGAGAAGGAGGGAATCTGAAAAAACTACTATTCTTGGGAATTGATTTTTAGTCTACAATTCTATCTTTTATATTGTTTACTATACAAAGAAATGTGTAGTCAATAGTGTTTTTAATTACACAACATTTTTTAAAAGCATTTCTCTGTTCTATGTGCTATAGCTGAAAAGGGGCCAGAGTACTTGTCCAGATGAAAAATATATATATATATATATATTTCTTAACATTCTGAAATAATATTTGTGGACCAGTCTTCTTAATTAATTATATACATGTGTGGGATTTTTCAGTAGTTAGGAAACCTAAAAAATAACTGTAAAAATAGTCAAAGCTAGTTAGAGCAATAATTTATCCACAAAATGTGCTAATTATGGGTTCATTATCAGGTACACAGATTTTGTAAATCAAATAAGGAATTGTGAGGTAGAAAAACACTACATAAACTATAAAAATTTAGAATAACTGTCTTTATTCCTTGGCAGAAGTTCTAAAATTAATAACATTAATTTAGTTAAAAAGATATTTTAGGAAATAGAAATACATTCTCACTTAATCTTGCTTTTCTGTTAGTTTGTTAAAAAAACATTTATTTTTGTACTCATTTTAGATATATGAAGCTTTTAAAAAATTCTATGGAATTGTTCATTCCTTATAGAATGAAAAGAGAACAATAAAATGTGCTAAACCTAAATCTCAGAAATAATGTATCTGTTATTAACTTAATTAAAATCTTCATGTAGAAAATTAACAGGTCTTCTTACATAATCATGACAATATTATAGTTGAGAGTGGATTTCATGCTATCTTATTTTTTTTTTTTTTTTTTTTCTTTTTTTGTTTGTGTCTTTCAAACTGCTACCTCTCTGCAGATGACAGATCTACACAAATCACAGAAGTTGAAATTACAGTTGGGATAAATCCTTGACAGTGCCCCAGTAAGAAAGCACATCATCAGCCTCCTAATGATGCTAATGTAAACTGCCAAGAGCTGTCACTCTAAAAGTCATGGCAGGCCCAAAGCAGAGAACAGGGAATAATGACATATTCTGGAAGCCACAAAGGAAAACAAATGCATTATGTATATGAATATAAGAAAAGGAACAGTTGCGTCTTCAAAGGGAGTTTCCTTTAAAATTTGCTTTCAAACAGGCTTGTCCGTGACACTTTGGAGCTAATATGGACAAGACCCATGTCCTCAGCAGATCCAGGCTATCTTGGCATGTTGATTCAAGGAAACCCAAGGACATTGCCTGTGTTTAGCAAAAATACTTCATCAAAGTCAAATGTGAAGTGACGGATCCTGGGAGGAATGGGACTGATATTCCCTTTAGAATAGGATTTTCGAATGCTTCTCAACAGTCCTCTTGATCAATGCAATTCTATATGGAATTTGAAGGAACCAATAAAAACGATTGTTGGCTTTGGTGTAGGAAATGTTCTCTTCTTTCCTGCGGGTGCTGTTCCACGTGTTGGTCTTGAGGCATTTCATTTGCAACTTTACTTTTAACCACCTGGAAGAAAAATGGCTGCTTAAAAGACAAAGTATGTTTTGAAAGGGTGTGCATGTGCACACGTGTGTGAATATTTTACTGTTATTGATACATCCTGATTTTTGCTTCAGCTTCTGCTACACATGAGTGAAACTTCACAGAAAGGTCAGTTGATTCACTCAAGATTGTAAAGGAACACACCTATGCCTGGTGGTTAACCTCACAAGACTGTTTGATCTGTTGCCCAGTCAGTGGAGCTACTGGGAGACTAAAAGTAATATATCTTCTCTTGGTGTTAAGACCAAAGGTCACTACAATGTGGTAATTCAGGCATCGTGTGATTTTATTTACATTTGAGCCACTACACAATAAACACGATGTGGTCCTTTTCCAGCAAAGATTTGCATTACTGTGTGAATTTTACTTGCATTCAAAGTGCCAGATTAGCATTATCAGAAATCACTCCCCAGTTTCCCTGACAGGTAAAAGCAAAGGTTAGGAAAGCGAAAGCTCTCATACATTGAACTCTTGGTAGGACTAACATGTGACCAAGAGAAATCATCTTTGTGCATAAAGGGATTATTTATTCTGATGCAGTCTTTAGCTTTCTCTTGAAGCTTATGGCTCCTGTGAAAAAGAAATCTGTGTGTTCTAACCTCAACTGGAGCCCTTCATTCTACAGAGCCCGCAACATGCCATTAGAAACTAAATGATTCCATCATCCTAGTGTGAGCTAGACTTTTGCAAGTGATTTTGAAATTAATGAAATTCTCCCAGGCTATCTAGTCTCCTGGGAAGATGTGAGAAGAGAGCAGTAAATGGGAACAGGACATTTATCCACCTTATCTCTCATTTGCTACTCAATTTCTGGGGGAGCCTGGGAAAACAAATCAGTGATGCTTTTCCCTGATTGGAGCAGAGAAGGGGCAAAGTAATATTTTAATGTGATAACAAAAGGAGTAGAAAAGCTTGGTTGATGTTAATACCATAATAGGTAGTAGGTTCTTTATGTAGAAGCTGAATAAAGTTACAGAGTATTATGTTAATGCATGAAGGATATCACAACTTCACTCATAAATCTATTAACATTTTATTGAAGTTCCCAGTGGAAAATTCAGTTATTATGATCAGATCAACAACTTTAAAAAATATAAGCTGCATTTACAGCGTGATCCAAACTTGATTTTTGCCTTCCAAGGGATATTTCCCCAGAGTTCATTTACAAATAATATTGTGTATTAAACAGCTGGAGTGCATTTTAATTTTACCAGAATGCATCTTGACATTTTATTTCAGCTAATATTATTATAATAAGGAGTTATTATATAAAATTTTATAAAATTATTTGGAAATGAGAGTGAAGCCACATATTATCTGAAAAAGTAGTAAAAATGGAAAATCGGTGACTTAGGCCTTTACTTTCCTTAAGGATGGAATATACATGTAATACCATAATATCTGTGCTTATTACAGAATAAGAATAAAATAAAAAAACTCTGAAAAGAGAAAATGATCATTTACATTTTAACTCTCTAATGATTTCCAAAGTTATTTTGGGTATAATTCTACACAGATTTTTTTTTGCATGTACATGTTGAGTTTTTGCGTTTTGATCATGAGAGATAATTTTGTCTTGCTATTTTGCACTCATTAGTGTCAAACTTTTCAGAACTAACAGATGACATCCCATATGTTATTTTGAATATAAGTCATAAACTATATATAAACAATTTAGGATATGTCACAAAGGAATTATTCCTATTAAAAATAAGAACCTAAATTTTGTTCAAAAGTAAAGCTCCAGCTCTTGTGACAATATGGCTGAAGCGATGACACCAACCTCTCCTATCCCAAACTTCACAGCTTTTGAAAACAGAACACATGAATCCTCTCTTTCCTTGAGTGGATTTCTGAGAGATGATGCCAGTGATCCTGGCAGAGAAGATTGTTTCCTCCTTCAAGAGCAAAGTATCTTGAAAAAGGACTTTGTTTTGGAATGCCCACACCAACAAATCCTGAGTTGGTCAAAGGTGTGAGGTAGCTCAGGTGTTATTCAAATGTCTTCAATCCTGCTTCCTCCTTCAGTATGATGCTTTATCTTTAGAGATTCACCAATGAAAGGCCTCAAGCTGTCTCTGAGAAGCATCTCCTTAGCCATATTGAGTAGGAAGAGAGCTGGGCCATTGGTGAATCTAGAAATGTGCTTTCTTTCAGGAGTCTAAAGAGAGGAATTGTGTGGTGGTGTATCTTTCCTACAGATGTTGTCTGTTGCTGTGGGGAGAGAACACAAGTATGCCATCTTTTATTTTCACTATGGCTCAATACTATCAAACTGCCACATTTCATCTTGTGTAGCGCCATCCACTAAAACCATTCCCCAGGGTGACAACGCCTTTCTTTTCTCCCATTCATGTTGACTTCTATGAGATGTGTCCCCCTGAGCCAGCCCTCACCTGTTCACCTGGTATTTGCTTCTCCCCCTTCTCTCCGTGGGTTCTGAATGACAAAAGAGTTGACCGTTGGTTGGCTCATGTGTAAACCATCGCCCTGCAGAGTTTTGCTTCATCCTGAGTCGGTCAGAGGCAGTGTGGAGAGCGGAAACAGTAGAAGCAGGTAGAGTCCAGGATAGATTTCTGTCCCTTTCTTTGTCTTGGGTGGTATGTACAGCAATGGCAGTGTGCTGTACACTTTCCGTGGCTCAGACACCCAGGAAGCAGCACTCCATGCTTTCGGCTTCTTCGACAATGCTCTTCAGCTCTGGTGTCATTGCCTCTGTCTCTCTTTCTTCCATTTATTTATTTTTGGTTGGTTTAGTTTTTCATTTTTTTTTTTCCAGGCTAAACCTCATTTTCATAACCTGCCATTACCAATACAAGTGCTGCCTCATTGACCCCTAAATATCTCCTCAGATTCTTTCATCACCTGTTACCAAGTTTCTGCTTTAAATTATTTTGATCACAAATATTCTGGGGCATATGCTTCCTGCATTGACACCTGTTATTTTATCTCAACTAATACTTTATTTCAGCAATATTCCTGGAAAACTAAAAATCTCCCCTGATGGGATCCTGGGACGAAGATTATCTCCCATTTGATTATGAACACAGTCATGATGATCTTGCAGATGGCAAGTGGGAGAATGGTGATCTGTGATGTGCAGTGGCATCATTTTTAGTTATATAATTATCTATGGACTCTTGGGGCAAAGGGCTGGTTAAAGTCAGGCTTTGGAAAATCAAGTGGCGGTTGTATTCAACTCTTACGGCAATGACAAGAACAAATGGATACTTATAAAAAGTCACAATGTGATGACAAAAATATGACATTTGTGTCTATGAAGTTTCACTTAAGAGTAGGCTTATAGTATTAGAGAATGTCTAGGATAAACTTTAAAGAATTTATTAAGCTCATGGCTGCAGGGAAGACAAGGCTAAGTATTAGAATGGAAATTTAAGTAAGCTGAAGAATGAATAAGAGTTTGCACCTCCTCAATAGACCCTTATGTTCAGGTCAGACCACTGATGCTTAAGTTTACAGTTTTGTGAAATACTAAGGCCCTGAGGATTGGGAAGTGGATATTTGTGTGCACCCAGACAAAGCTGAGAATCTTGAACTAGACAGTTGCACTCATCCTTCATAACACTGGAATGAACTCTATCTTTACAGTGAGAACAGCAGGCTTCCCTCAAGTAGATCATGTCTAATTATGTCACTTACCACAGTTTGGGCATGCCTGGTCTTTTCAAGCCTGGCTTATAATCTCTAACTGCATCCATGCCCAGAGCAGTAATGTCTCAATACACCCTAGGAAGGACATCAATAGGTTTGTTCCAGGAAGACATTGTTGTACTGAAAAGGAACCATGAACTATTGTTAACTTCTATGTATACAAACACGGGGGGAAATCATCATAGTAGATTCATAGGGTCACTCAAAAAGGACAGATTTTAATTTTGGATGAGGGCAAATGTACTGTATTATTTTATGAAACTTCATTCTGAATTTAAGTGCTAGTTAGAGACGATGGTATTTGATTTGTTTGTTCATTTGGCTACTGAATTCTGGATTAATCTTGTTTTAATGAGAATGAAAACCCTGGGCCTTCCTTGGCTTGATATAGAGAAAGTCTTTCAGGTCTTAGGGGGGATAAGACGTTGCAGTCAACCTGGTATGTTCAGTGTTCCCATTGTCTCTCAAGAATGTCTCCTGGGATTGTTTATAAATTCATTTGTGAACATTGGTAGTTTCGAAACACTCAGTGGCGGCTGTCATCCCCAGCCCCAGATAGAAGTGGAATTGTATTGCAGTGAAATCACAACCCTTAATTCCAACAATAAAAGCAGGATCCTAGAGATTGGGAGACTAGGGTTTAAAGGTTTCAGACAATCCAAGTCCAATTACCATAATGGGCAGCAGTAGTGGAGTGGTAATCAGAATGTTTTGACACACAGGGTTTTGTGGTGGTTGCTAACTGAACTTGAAGTCTCTACAACCAAAACAAATGTACAACCTACTGATTTTTACTAGATCTATAAACTAGGAGCAATCTAAGTTTAGTTGACACAAACCTAATTTGTGTCACCACACAAGGAAGTATAATCTTTCTCCCAATTCCCAAACTAAATCCAATTCACAGACAGGTTGACTGACCGTACAGATATCAGCTTTAGCACAGAAATCCCACATTCTAGTAAATCTTCTGGTCCATGCAAAATTAGACCCTTGGTCACTCCATTACAGAGCCAGAGCCACTTGCTTAAAACTCAGGCTAAGTCACTTGGGGAACAACCCTACAATTTCCCAGCTTTTAGTCTAAAAGGATCAGAGGTCATCTACAATGATAAGCAGACCCTGGGGAAATAGATATATTCGAAATTTTAAAGATTCAGTGCTAACTTTGAGTTGTGTGAATTCTAGGAACTTGAAATTCCACTTTCACTCAGTTGTCAGAGGGAAGACTTAAGGAGATCAAGTATAAATGCACATTTGCTTTCAGATTATGTCAAGATGATACCCTTGGTATGTACACAGTCATCAAGCACTAAGTGAGAGCCCACATATGCTCTTTTACAAATTGTGTGTAGTCCATTAAAATAGCAGTGGCCAAGTGAAAACTCACAGAAATCAGTTTATTCATCTCTTTCTAAAAAGAAAAATAATTGAACAAAGCAAAACAATCTCAGACCCCTGAGAGAATCATGGCAATTAAATATGCCATCCAAGAGTTGAAAGACAGATATTATTCCTATTACTCCTACCTTTAATACATCTATTTTTCTGTCACAAAAAATCAGATGCATCTTAAAAATGAATGTGGATTATTGCAAATATAATTAGATAGTGATTTCAATTGCAGTTGCTATAAGAGATATGGTATCTCTATTAGAGCAAATCAACACATGCATTGCTCTGATATACCCCTTTTGACCTGGAAACCCATTTTCCCCATAACAATCACCAAGGAAGATCACAGCAGCTTGCCTTCAACTAGGAAAGACAGTAAGACAATATCACTATCATCCCTCAGGCTGTGTCAGCTCTTCTCTCACTATTGAAATCAAGTCTCCAGAACTTTAGTCCTATAGACATGCCAAAGCATATAATTTCTACTGAACAGCTTTCTGATTGTCCCTAATGAGCATGTCAAGGAGATAACCCAGATAGATTGGTTAGATGTATGTTTGGCAAAGGAAGAATAAAACTGTGAAATTTGGGGTTCTGCCATTTTAATAAAAGTTTTAGGGAGTAGATGGCCTGGGGCATGCCAGTATATCACCTCTAAAATGAGAGAGGCTGTTTCATTGTGCATGAATGCCGACAAATGTATAATACCCATGAGATCTTTAGATGTGGGAATCAACACAGATTCTGTGTGCTCCCTTGGACGCTTACAACGAACTGTGGGGCCCCTAGCTTTGAATAGGACCAAAAACAAGGGAAGGCTCTGAACCCTGTTTAGTTTTATGGGAAGACACACCCCTGTCAGGTCTTCTGTTGCATTATATTTGGTGAAGCTTAAAATGCAAATAAGGTAATAAGGGTACTGTATCTAGACCTGAAAAGGCACACACAGTAGAAGCAGAAGGGGTTCAAAGCACTGTGTTTTGTTTTGTTTTTTTTTTCCCCAATAAATTATCTGTGTGTGTGTGTGTGTGTGTGTGTGTGTGTGTGTGTGTTTCTGATTTCCATACTCTGTTCTTCCTTTATATATCCTTAGAAGGATATTGCTTAATTTACAGACATGGAGATTTTTCTAGTTACATTTTTCTTACTCATTTTTATTTCAGTGCTATTTGGGTTGAAGAATATTTTATGCACTATTCCATTCTTTTGCATTATCTTGATGTGTATTGATAGCCCAGCGTATTATCTAAACTTGTAAGCATTCCAGAAGTATGTTAAGAAAAATGTGCATTTTGCAATTATTGGATGTGATTTTTTTATACAGGCCATTCAGAGTAAGTTTGTAAATATTGTTTGATATCTTTTAAATCTTCCTATTCATTTATCTTTTCTAATCATTAAAATATATCTATCTTGATTTCTAGTAATAATGGTTCCCTTGAAATACACTTAGCCTAATATTATTAGAAAGCACCTACTTTCTTTTGCTGCTTCTTTTTGTTGTTACTATTTATATATTTTATCCTTTTACACTTGTTTATTGACAATTTTTTAGTATCCTTATATTGGAGGTTATATATCTGCTTTTAAACAGCCATTGTAGAAATCTGCTTTTGTTTTCCAATCTAACAATTTTTGTTTTTTAGCTGTAATATTTAGTGTATTTATGTTTAATATAAATATTGGTTTCCTTATTATCTCACTTATTAAATTTTTTTCAACAATTCACTGGATTTATAGATGTGTGTCATCATGCCCAACATCATATGTTTTTAAAAATTTTATTTATATATAAGACTTGCAAGGTTTCCTCACCTTCTGGTTTAATAATCTTTTTTCTACTGTGCCTGAAACATTATTGAACTTATCTAATTTTATCCAATTCATATTATAACTTTTTCCCAGTTCTGGGATTTCCATAAAATGCTCATTATTACACTTTTTATTAAACATTTTATATTTTAGGCCAGATGTGGTGGCACATGCCTGTGATCCCAGCAGCTCAGGAGGCTGAAACAGGAGGATCGTGAGTTCAAAGCCAGCCTTAGCAAAAGCAAGGTGCTAAGCAACTCAATGAGACCCTGTCTCTAAATAAAATACAAAATAGGATTGGAGGTGTGGCTCAGTGGTTGAGTGCCCCTGAGTTCAACCCCCAGCACCAAATACATATATATGTATAGATATACACATATATATGTTATATGTATATATATGTACATATATAAAATTATATTTTATATTTTCACATCTAATCTTTCAAGTGTATTTATGCATGCAATTCAAAAGCTGGGCCTGTGTGATGATAATGTTATGTGTCAATTTTGCTGAGTTAATGGATTCTCATATAGGTGGTAAAATATTCCTTCTGGATGTGATTTTGAAGGTGTCTGAACCAGTAGGCAAAATAAACATTTCCTTCAGTCACACAGGTGGGCACCATCCAATCCCTCAGTCCTGAGTAGAGCAACACACAGGAGGAGAGCTGTGTGCTCTCTGTGCTCAGGATGCCGTGTGCATCCTGTTCTGCCTGCAGTCACTGGTGCTGCTGGTGAGGGGCTTTTTGAGTAGGACTGGCACCCACACCCTTCTCTGCTCTGGGTCTCTGTCTTAGGGTGTGGACTGGAACTATACCACCAGAGTTCCTGGGCCCCCTGTGTGCAGATGATCCATTTTTGGACTTCTTAGTTCCCATAATCAGTTGATTCTATTCCCCAAAATACATCTCTTTCTGTATATCTATTTGTATCCTATTGGTTGCGTTTCTCTAGAGAATTCTGATCAATCTAATCTGTCAACTAAAAGGTCTGGATCTCTGGTGGGTATTTCTCTTGCATATCTTTCTTTCCCTACCATCGAATCTTCTCTACTGGTAAATTTGATTGGATGCTGGATATTACCGATGAAGTATTGTAGAAATAACTTGAGATTATGGATTTCATTATTTTTCTGCAAAGACTTTTTAATTTATGATTCTTTAAGGCAGATAAAATGGGGTCAGATTCCTGATCCAAATGGAGATGGCACTTTGCGGTAGAGAGCTTCAGTAATTTTGAGGACTGGCTTTTTTTTTTTTTTTTTTTTTTCTCTTCCTGCTATTTCAAAGGTATAACTCTTTGGAAGGTGCAACTGAAAACATAAGGAATTTCCTAAGGCCTTTAATACTTAGTAGAGATTTTGCCCCTCTGTTCTCAGAAGACTGCTGGAGACTCTTCTCACTTATTCAGCCTCTCAGCTGCCTTGAGAATTACCAAAGGCAGTGCCAATTTTCACGTTCAGCTTGTTACACTTCTCTTTTATCTGGATCCAAGACCCTGTGGTCTGTACTGCCCAGTATCTCTCCCATGCCTGTGAGCAAATATTTTAATACTTTGTCTAGCATTTGTATGGTTTCTTTGGCAGAATATTTAGAACTCAAAGAGCATTTTGCCATTACTGTAAGTAGAAAATCCCAATTAATTTGCACTGTGTCCCTCCTTGTAAAGAGCATGAAAATGTATTTTTTTTTTTAAGACACTTGCCTCAGATGAGTAGGAGCACAAACCTTTATACAAAGACTTTAATCTGTGAGAGGTGTGGCGATTGCTGCTCACCATCAGGACAAGCAGAAAGAGCCTATCTGGGGGCTCCCTTTGGGCACCTGCTCTTTCTCTTTCTTCTCCTTTTCTCCTCATAAAAACACCATTGGCCTTCCCGACTGCATTTCCTAGTCTTCCATGAAACGTTCTTCTACTTGTTTTGAGCAAAAAGAGGCATTGAAAAAAGTTTGGGAGCACAGCACCAAAGAACTGGAGCGTTTCTCCTTCTATGGTTGGTGACAACTGACATCTCCAGCAAGGCCAGGTCTCTGTCTCCTTCTGCTCTGCTCCAGGACAGGTGACTGTCCCTACCTGCTCTTAGCACAGGATTGCAGTGTTCCTGCTATCTTGTCTCTGTGTTGCTTGTCTGTGCATTGGTTATTTTCTCACCTTTCCACTGCCCTAGCCACTGTATTAAATTTCCTTTCCCTTAACTATTACTACTAATAACAATAAAGAGAGAAAATGAAGGGAAAAAAAAATGAACAAATTCTATAGTGCAAAAGGAGGTATCAAATTCCTTCAAATTTTGACATAATGATTTGACTCTAATAGACTTATAGCAAGAAAGGAAAGACAATTTTTGAAAAATGACAGTGTTTTAAAGAACTTTCAAGAAGATACTTACTAAAGAAAAAGAATAGACTTGTTCCTATAAAATCAAAGTGGCAACATGTCATGAGGAAGGACTGTGATTTTTAAAATGATTCAAAGTAGAAAAAATGAGATTTCTGAATTAAAATCTTTGATGGATGTAACAATATCAGATTAAAACTTGAAGGAATTTAGATTAATGATAGAGGATATAAATGAAAGCTTCATTTAGGAAAATAACTACCTAAAATGATTCCCTAATGGGATTAAAAATAAGCAATAGGTTACATCATGTTTATGAAATCATTTAAAAAATTGACCTATTGAGCAAATATAAAACAAAAACCAACTTTATACTAGATGAACACAAATGTAAGAAAGTAATATTGGTAATGTTAACACCAAAACATAATTGAATAAACATATTAAATAGGAAAATCATTTCATACAGATACCATGAACATCAGGCAAATTCCATAGCTTCAAAATACATAAAGGAAATATGTTTATATTAGGAAAATATAGGAGGAGAGGGAACAGCGGAGCAAGAAAGTGAGGAAATTAGTGGATTGAACAAGTGTGCCAGGTTGTAAGGCATTTGATATGCCCAGAAAACTTTGATCACAACTTCTGTGTTCTGACAATTCATTATATCATATAGGCTACTGTTTAAGGTTGAAGATGCAACACTTGTTTATTTTATAATAACTTTATATGTTGTATTATATATACTATATATGTGTATATAGTATAAATGTAGTACGTAAATTGTGTATACTATATATATAATATATTGTATAATTGTATATTTTATATACACAATATATTTTATATATTGTATAATTGTATATATAATATGTAAAATATATAGTATATAACATATACAGTATATAAATATATATAATGCAATGAGCCACATTATGTTTTCTTTGAAGACTGTAATGATCCCATCTGAGTTAGGTCAGCTTTTGTTTTGTGTTTTGGTTTCTTTTTCATTTCTTTGCCTTTTGTTTTTCTTTTTGTTCTGAAAGAAATACCAACTCTGAACATGTCTAGCTCTTAGTACTTTATTTTACTCCCAGGCTTCTTCCTAGATTGTATTCTGACACAACTAAACAGTTAACTCTATAAGGAGAAGACTTAGACAAAAACACATTATAAAATTATGTCAGTACAATGTGGTGAAGATGTGTAACATAGATTTAGAAAATGTTTTACAAAGATCAAAGCAAGTAAGGGAACTACTATGTAATATATGATATATATATATATATATGTGTGTGTGTGTGTGTGTGTGTGTGTGTGTGCATGTGTGTATAAAGAGAGATTATTATTTATCAAGATGAAGGAATATAAAGTTTTCAATTCATCCCACATTCATGCAAGACCAGCCTAACTGTCTATGTTTGGTTGTGGTAGTGTTTTCTTTGTGCTACAGGGGTTCTTCGTGGTCAACAGGGGTTCCATCTGGATGTACAAGTGAATGTAGTGCTGCTCTTCCCAGCCAGCTATCATGCATGAGGTTTCTTTTTTATATAAGAAAAATAACACCTGTAGTGGAAACAAATGGGAAGACCAACAGAAGTCAAATACAATAACCAATAAAAATTGGTGATTATGGGCTGGGGTTGTGGCTCAGCGGTACAGCACTCATCTAGCACATTCAAGGCCCTGGGTTTGATCCTCAGCACCACATAAAAGTAAATAAAATAAAGGTATTGTGTCCAACCACAACTAAAAAATAAATTTAAAAAATTGGTGATTATTACTTTGGCTTGCTGTAAGTGTCCTTCTCCTTTGAAAGTGCCTTACAGGGCCTGATAATAACAAATGGTTGAAAGGTGAAATTGATGCCAGATCTGAAGCATGGTCTTTGTTCTTCCATTTGACACTATACTAGGACCTTAGTCCAATGGGAGCCCCAGGGATTGATGCCATCTGCTGAACTTCGCAGACCACTATGGTCATTTCAGACCATTCCTTGTAAGTCTCTAAATCAGTAATGTGCCTGATATGACAAATTTTAGCTTAGTAGAAATGATTTCAAATATAAGTTGCCATGGCTACAGGCAAGTTTTTAATTATCCATCAAGGGAAAGAAAAAGTATTGTGGCAAAATGTTAATATTCCTTTAAATTTGTATAGAAAGTTCAGGGAATAAAAAGTGCAAGGAATTTTAAAAAATGGGAGGAAATTATTGGGTAACTCTGAATGAAGAGTTTTATTTTACCATAATTCACCTTTGTGATGCTTCTTTTTGCTGATGTCCTGAAATGGTGCACAATTTCTTTTTGAAACAAGTGAGGCTGTAATTTAGGACTAGATGTCAAGGTATAAGGAAGAATAAGAGGTTGCTTTCCAGCCACTGAGTTTCATTCTCTCTCTTTCTCTCTGTGTGTTTTAAATGACTAATTATAATGGGAATGCTATTGATAAGTTTAAAAGATCTACTTACCTACTAATGTCCTTCCTTAATATTATTAATAATGATACAAAAATGTAGCTAAGTGCCTTGAGGAAAGGAAAAAAATGTTTTAGACAGTCAGGCAGTCATAGAGAGTCCTCTCCTCAAGCTAATCTAGCAATTAGTTTTCTGGAGACTTGTATGGGAATCATGGACTTGTGGGAGAGATGAATTCCTGAGCAAATGAAAGACTCCAACACACTATGATATGCATACTAATGGGAATGTATATAAAGTTCTTTGGATGCAATGCTTAATTCTGAGAATGAAGACTTAAGATTAAAGAAAACATTTAGATAATCAAGAGGTGTTGGCAGAAAGAAGAAAATTCTGATAGGAAAACAGCATTTGTGACAAATGAGAGGGGTTCTTTTAGAATCTCAACTACTATCATTTTTGTTTGCTGAGAATGTGCGATTGGGATTTAGTGTATAGAGAGCAACTGAAGCTGCTGTACAGGTAGCTAAGGGCCAGATCAAAGGCTTATCATCCTTTTGAATAAAAGCTCTGGAAGGTCACAGAAATATCTTAGATGGTGAAACTACATAATAAGGCTTGTGTTTCAGATAAAGCATGAGCTGTGAAGTATGAATTGAATCAGTTAGGGACAGAGGCAAGGTCACAGTTAGGCAATGTTGCAATAGTGTCAGTGAGAAATTTGCGAATCAAGAAATGGAAAGGGAATACAGAAGGGACAGCGGTAAACTGAAGTAAAGCCATAGTAAATGATACCTACACACCAGGAAATAATGATAAAATGTTGGCTTTCTGTGACAGGGCTGTGATGGTACAAAATGTGACACATTCATAAAGGAATGTCACCAATTTTTTTTCAGGACATGTAGACATCTTAATTTTGGACACACTGGAATTTATGGCGATTGTGGAACATACCAAAGGAAATGAACACAACTAGGTGAATATAATGCTTAGCGTATGGGCAAGATCTTTGAGCCAGAAAGATGACAGACTTTAGGTTACACCTTAAGTGTTAGTCAGCTTTTTGTCACTGTGACAGAATTACCACAATAACAACTAAAAAAAAAAAAAAAAAAAAAAAAAAAGATTCCTATTTGGCTCATGGTTTCAGAGATTTTAGCCCATGGTTGGCTGGTTGGCTGATTCCATTGCTATGGGTCTGAGGTGAGGTAGAACATCCTGATGGAAAGGTGTGGTGCAGGAAGTTGCTCAGCGCATGGAAACCAGGAAGCAGAGAAAGAAAACAATCAGGACAAGAAACTACCTTCTGGGGCACACCCTCAGTGAACTACTTATTTCAACCAGGTCCTGCTTCCTACAGATTTCACCGCATCTCAGTAGTCCCTTAAGCTATCAGTGAATTAATACACTAAGCCTCATAATTTAATCATTTCCCAAAATCTCTATATCTAAACTTTGCTAGATTGGGGATCAAGTGTTTAGCACATGAGTCTTTGGGGCTACTTTGTATCCAAACAATAACATTCCAGTTCAAGCCTGCATGCTGTGCTGCCCTGTGATTTTTCTCAGCAAGATTAATGAGTCTATACCTTTAAGTTCAGCCTTCCAGAAGGTCTCAGGACATGGACAAAAATGTCGATAATTTTTGCCAGAATATAACATGTGTGGCCTCTAGTTCCATTTCCAACAAAGTCCTCCTTCACATCTGAAACCTCACAAGCACAGTTTTTATTGTTCACATTCATATGAGCATTCTGGTCTTGTAAGCTCACACCCAAATTTCCCATTAAATTCTGGCTTTCAACATTCTAAGGCTTCTCAAGAATTAATCTGCAATCTTTTTTAACTTCACCCACAAACCAGTTCCCAAGGTTTCTGAACCACATGATCAGGTGTAATCACAGCCCACTTCTCTGTATCAATTTTCTGTGATAGTCAACCTTTCATTGCTGTGACAAAAATACCTAGCAATAAAAACTTAAGTTAGGAAAGACTTATTTTGGCTCCAGGTTAGGGGTTTCAATCCATGATCAGCTGGCTTCACATCATTGGACTTGAGGTGAGGCAGAAATTCATGATGGAAGAAAGAAGCTCAGCTTATACTATTCAGAAAGGAGAGATGGAGATGGGGATGGAGATAGAGTAGAGAGAGAGAGAGATGAAGACAGAAATAAAAAAGGAGAAAAGAAAGAAGGAAAGAGAAAATGAGGAAGGAAGGAAGGAAGGAAGGAAGGAAGGAAGGAAGGAAGGAAGGGAGGGAGGGAGGAAGGAGAAAGAGAAACAGAAAGGGCTGGGGGACAAGAAATACTCTTCTAGGGCATGCCCCAAATGAACTAATTCCTTCAAACAGGTCCCACCTCCTGCAGTATCCACAGGTACCCAGCAGTCCATTCAGCCATCAGTGGATTAATCCACTAGAGCCCTCAAGATCAACTAGATTCCCCAAATCTCCATGTCTGAATATTCTGCATTGGGCACTGTGCCTTAAACACAAAAGTCTTTGGGGGGGCACTTCATATCTAAAAACTAACCACTTCATAACTATGTGTCTAGCTTTTTCCTAAGTAGCACATATAAAAGTTAAATATGGCAGAGAACATCATCTACTGAAAGTATTTTGGAAAACAATTAATATGATAGAACACAAGATTATATTTTAAATGAAGTATTTCTAAACTATTGGATAGCAATAGAACTTTACATTTGAATGATTGAATTTGTGTGTCTAAAAAGTCAGGCATTAATCAAATTCTTACTCTTTACACTGACCTATTGTAGAAGAGAACTGAGTGCTGAGTGTGTAGTGAAGTGACCTTTAATTTCCATTCAAACCTGAGACCTATACAGGATACAATCTGTCCCCAATATTGGGAGTATTTATTTGTGTTAAAAGTGAAACTTGGCAATTTGACATTGGACAATGCAATCTAATCACTGTCCTTTCTAAAATAATGATTTGATTATGTGATCATTCAGATTTTTTTTAGATCTAACATTTAAATTATTCATGTTTCTTATGAAAATGATATAACATGTAAGACTATTTTTTCTGCCTATTAAAATGTATACACTGTAGTCCTATTAAAGTGTCTAGTTATTAAAAACAAAATGAGAGATAAAATATACAAATTTGTATTATTAGTTATTTATAAATATGAACAGCCAGACTGAGCACTACTAGCCTCCTGGTGTAGATTAACCAAATTGCAATATGTGAGCAAGGTGGAAATAAAGCCTGCAGCATATGTCTTCTGATAGCCATGCAGGTGCTTAATGGGTTTTCCTTGTCTTTCTTTCAAGACAACTGCATCAGAATAATCTCTATAAAATAATCTGATTCTATATTTCAAGAGTCAGAACAATCAGTGAATACATGTAAAATCAGGGAAGGTGCAGATAATGTGGTTTCTCTATACAAATAATGTAATGCTATCTAAATATTTCCTTGAAATACCTAAGAACCAACTTAGAGCATGTTTGGAAATATCAGAGGGATCATGTTCAGTCTATGTACATTTATAATGATTGTCCACTCCAAAACCTAAAGAAATCTGCAAGTATAACCACCCAATTTTGTTTTCAGTAGCATCTAGTGAATATCCAGGCACCATCCACAGGAACACACAATAGAGAACACACTAAAGGGTCAAAGGAGGTTAATTCGCCAAGCAATACCCATGAACATGACCACCACAAGAAAAGGGGGCCCAGAACAATATGATGGCTAGATGGCTTATGAATGTTTGGCAAAAGAAATTCCTTCTCACTAGAAACCGAATTGAGCTGTTAGCTGTCTTTATGATAAGCGGATGATGAAATTAGCTTGAATGGAACAGTCAAACTTCAGTAAGGTGTGTAGTATCTTTCCTAATAATGTACATTAGGGCAAAAGAAAGCCATACCAGGTACAGATTATAATGAATCAGTAGATCAGTAACTGGGTACATTTTTTTCTTAATGCACTTGAAGTGAGCTATCAAAGAAATTTATGTGAACTAGGAGTTCCCATTTTTGGAAATGTGTGACAAATGTGTTTCCATGTCATTTTTAGAAGTATGTGTTTATAAAAATATCTGCCCCTCATGTATTTAATCAATTTCTCAATTGTGAGAAATTTATATATGCATATAAATTATCTGATTATCATAAATTGATATTAATAGCAAGTACTTTTGTGACAAGGTCAATATGTATGTGTAGTACAAGTGAATGTGTATGTGTTGGAACACTGATTCAAGATGCATGACATTAATTAAATGATAATTAATGTAGATCATAAAAACAGTTTTAAAACAGTAAAAGTAGAGATAAATGCACATGGAGAGAAGAAATGTTTGAGTTACAAAGTTACATGAGGACATTTTCAATTGAGCACATGCCAGAAAATGTTTGTCTAAAACTTGCTTAAATGAGACTAAGATCATCATGACTTCAATTTTGAAGTAGGCAGTAAAAGAGTTGCTACAAACTCAACCTAAAACTGCCTTTGTAGTATTTACTATAGTAAAGAATGAAAAAAAAATCTTATTTTTTTTTTTCCTTTAGCTAGGATAGGCATATATTTTTGATATTTCACAACACAAAAATATTATCCCAATAGCATCATTGATGTACTGTATCAGCAAAGAATAATGGTTGCATTAAGGAACTAGAAAATAATTTACAAGAAATTATACATTTTCAATAGAGAACAAAAGATTTGGGGGGTATAATAGCTTTCAAAATTTTTTAGAGGTGTTATGCAATAAGGAATATAGACATTTTCTCTGTAATTCTCGTGGAAAGAAATAGTGTTGAGGCTACAAGAGGATATATTAA
This sequence comes from Tamias sibiricus, assembly GCA_025594165.1. NCBI lineage: Eukaryota > Metazoa > Chordata > Mammalia > Rodentia > Sciuridae > Tamias > Tamias sibiricus. The sequence continues at coordinate 20,343,163 of CM046671.1, forward strand.
TTCATTAAAAATAAATGGAATATTTTGTGTCAACAACATGAAAATGTAGAATTACTATCCAGTAGTGGCTTGTAATCCAAGTGTGAAAAGGTAAACAGAAATCAGTTATAGTACAACATAATTAAAATTATGAACAATGCCTGTCCATAAAATACAAAAAGACAAAATGACCATCTAAATGTTTCTGAGAGATCCAGAGGAAGCTCTGTAGTGTAATGTTTTAACAAAGATAAACATTTTAAAATAAATTTAAGAATAGCAAGTAGAAAACTTTTGAATACTTTTATTTCTTAATTATATGCAACTCTCTAATTTTCAAATGACCTTGTTAACTCTCAAAATAATTATAGTAAGAAATCTTACTATTTTCTTACCATCATAAATATTAGCTTAGTTAAGGAAATTATATGCAAAAGATAATGTGTCAAATAGTTGCAAAGTTTATTTACTATTTGAAGAAATATATGCAACTCTTCAGTTTTGCAAATGGCATCTGGTGTAACCCTGAGGATTGTTTTGAAGCAATTATTATTTTCTTTCATTTCCTTAGAGAATCTTTTTGGCCAGATGTATTATGTTAAAATTTTCAGTTTTTATATAGAATAAATGCTGGAATCGATGCAATATTTTCCCACTTGAAATTATTCTAAGGAGAATGCTCAAGTGACAAAACATGTTTGGTCAGCTACATAATGAACTTTGATGGCAAAGAGCATTAGGAAGAGAAAATATTTGATGCTGCAAAGTCAAATATATATTTGTCTACAGAGAATAAAATAGGAAATTACAAAATTAAGGAAAAGTATTGATGTATAAGCAGAGCATTGCATTGACTGTCAGAAGCATTTTATCAAGCAAGATGTTCCATTAAGGAGATGCAACTCTGGGAATGCAAGACCATTTTTTCCATCTCATATTCATCTGAGGAACAAGACACTACTTTATTGGAAAAAGGTAGCTTACCATTATTTTGTTAAGATGATTTCTATTTTCAAACTTTTTCTTCATCATTTGACCTTTAAAAAGTAAAGATTGACATGACTATTGTTCTGAAACTATGCAACCACGTTTCTAATAACTACTCACATGACTGCAACCTAACAAAAAAAGAAAAAGAAAAAAAAACAAAAACAGAAAATTGCCCTTCCATTTATCTTAATTTCTATAGATACTCTTTTCTTTTCCTGATCATGGGGCAATCTATTTCCAATTTATATACATTTGTGTAGCTGTTTCTTTTTTTGGAGGGGAGGGTACTGGGGATTGAACTCAGGGGCACTGAGCGACATCCCCAGCCCTATTTTTTGTATTTTATTTAACATAGGGTCTCACCGAGTTGCTTAGTGCCTCATTTTTGCTAGTTTTGAACTAGTTTTAGACTAGTTTTGAACTCCTTATCCTCCTGCTGCAGCCTCCAGAGTCGTTGGGATTACAGGCATGTGCCACCTCAGACAACTATGGAGCTCTCTAAATTATCTCTATTTGGCATTAAATTGTATGTCTCTTAAGAAAATATATATGCATGAAACTCGTAAATTCATAAATGTAGGATAAAATAAAATGCAGCCACAGCTCTCTAGCAGCTCAGAGATTTATAGGGCTAGTGGATTTTAATGTAGAAATCACACAATGCTGTAATCATGAGCTGAAAGTACGGAGTGAACAATAATTTCGTGAAGGGACTAAGATATTATCATATCTGAATGTGTAGGATGGGTGAGCATTCTCAAGTAGGTAACATTTGGGATGGGTAATGCATATCTACTTAAGCTTCAGAATCAGCACATATTTTTTTTTTTTTATAAATTTTAAGCAAAATTTGAAGGTCAAAGAAGGAATGTAGTAGTTTATATTCAAGGTGATAAGACATGATGGGACGTGTACATTTCATGATACCTCCATATTTGGTTGTTTCTTAGTTCTTGCAGTCACCTGTGTCATCAACATCAACAACAATAACAACACTAGCAAAACCATAACAGTCCATATTTGAGAAATAGATGGCTCAGGAATCTACAATAATGCATATCTAGGCTTTAGCTTGACATAATTAAAATGATTTTCATATTGTAATGTAAAAGTAATGTTTTAGGAAACTCTAGAAGGACATAACTTGCCCATGTGAAATAGTCTTTATTAGTTTCCTCTACTATCTCTAACATTCATCATTGAGTAAAATGAGCTCAAAGGATGCCTGTGTTCCCTCAAATGGATGCCCTGGGCAGTAGAGGAGGCAGTAGGCACTGCTCGGTGTCCTCCGTGCTAGACTCTGCCTACTTGAAAGGGCTCTCATATTCTTCTGATCACGGGGAGAGGTCCCATACTTTTTCTAGACAGGCTGTTCTATCAATCCTCCCTTAAGTGAACTTGAACCAACGATGGATGACACATTTTGTAGGAAAAAACTTTCACTGTTTTCCTTCTTCCGTTGTTAAGGCTACAGTTGTCCTCAATGGAATTCTGCTCAACGCTGCAGGAGTTTCTTTTCTTCTTTGTGTTGCTTCCTGCATTCCCCACAGTTGTGCTCTGGGATGATTCCTAAATACAGTCAATACCTGTATTGAAATCCTCAAAGTCTTGCTGGGGAAACTCAACCAAATGGTATATTAATACTAATTTTTAAAAAAATTTTTGAAGGAAAAATCTTCTGTATTTCAAAGAGTTTGTAAAATGCTAGATTAAAAAAGAGTTTTAAACCTTTCTTTATTGCCTTCTGGGCTGATGGCAAATATACTAATAAATGGCATGAAACCATCTGTAATGGGTAATAGTCTTCAAAACATGTTGACTGTGGGTTTACATTTGGAACTTACATTTTCAATGACTGTTTCATAAGATAATCTTTACCACAAGTTCTCTAAAGAAACATGAAGTTTCTATCTCCACTTAAAGCTGTTATTTCATTTTTCAATCCTCAAAACCACGGGCACACAAATATATTTTATTGTCTTTATTTATTATGGAATGCATCAGTTAATCCTAAATAAAATTATAAGATAGGTTTTCTATTTAGTACTCTACCTTGAAATTTGTCTGTTCTTTGACCTCCTTTGGTGCTGTGGCTCTTACATGCCCTTTGACAAAAGACTTGTCCTCACAGTCATTGGACCAACACAGAATTGTTGCTGGGATGCCTTAAGTGTTTCTAATCCATATTAAAGTGAAACTGAAGCCATTTTATTCTAGTGTAGAATGAAAGGTTCTCCATCTAAAGTCACTCCTCCCCTCTTTCCTCTTCATACATGCATTTATCTCCTATTACAGCTTAATATAGTCTTGAAAATGACTAATAACAAATATATATATTTTTTTATTTTTCAAATTGCTAGTACAAAAAGGAAGATAATTTCATGGTTTTCAAATGCAAAATGTCCTCTTCATCATCTTTCTCCTTTTTCAATAATAGTAATAATAATAATAATAATAAAGTATATTATATTAAAAAATAGCTCAAATATTCCAGAACCTCTGGATATTGAGGCTTAATCTCTTACATGCTTCAAAATCAATGCAGCTTAATCAAATAAATAAACACAAAATATGGTTGTAGTAACAGCACTAATATGATAATTTGATTGTTACGTTTCCATTAAACTTTTTATTGCTATCTTCAGCTCCCACTCCCTGTAGGATATCCTAACAACAATTTAAATGAAGGAATTTAAAATGGTTTTATAAGGTGGTAATTTGGCAAAACATTTTGGAAAATATCACTTGAGAATTTAGTTTCAATTTCATGAATAAAATATAATACTTACATTTTATGTGAAAATAAATAATTCACAAAATATTTTACTTTTAAATACATATATCCCCAATATTATATGACCCAAAATTTCTTACTTAATTTGGATTTTTCTAAATCTTAATATTTTCATCCCAAACAAGTACATATCCTAACATTCTTTCCTTCCTATATGTCACATTATTCAATATTTATTCATGTGGTAATTGATTTATTAAATAAATAGGCATTATATTTCATATATTTGTCTCAAAATATGCTAATATAAAATACTATTAAGTGGAAATCTGGGTTAAGGTTCAAAGAATAAAGAGAAATATGGGAGATGTTAGATCCTCTGAGCTTTTTAAAGAATGTGCTAGAAAACTAGTTTTATATGTGATACTATAGGTGTATAGATAATAATTGGTATCACATAGGTGGCACAAAATGCTCACAAGTGGAGATTTTGAGAAAAGCTCACAAAAGATTATTTTAGAAAGTTTTGGGCTCCCAAGGTTTACAAATGGAGTGCTTCCTCCTAGTCCTGAGGGTAAAGAGAAATACTTGAAGGAGATGGATTTAATAGAATGAAGAAGGAATGTTGTTGAGAGAGCTGTGTGGTAATCCCATTTCATCTCCTTGAGAAAGAGGTGGGGAGCAGCTACCCTTATGCTGGGAGCAGGGGTTACAGTGTGATGCCATGAGCCAGCAAGTGCCCTTGAGTCCTTTCAGTTCAGTTAGAGGCATTGCCCTGCCACTCGGTGTATGTGGAGAAACTCAAGGTATAAAAAGCTGAATAATGTGGTGTGTGAAAATAAAAAAGCAAAATGAACTTTGAGAAGTAATCACATTTCCAGAATTGGTTGAGAGATGGGATACATGACAGATTCCCAGGAGCCAGGTGGGAGTCAGATGGAAGGAGCAGCCACTGTGTTTGTCTGATTCTACCCAAACATACTGCATGGCTGCCTGAGGGTCACTAGGAAGAGACATGATGGTTATGAACTAATAGGAGTTTCTATGTCAATCAACCACAAAAGAGAGGGATTTGCCTCATGGGAAGTACAGACCAGAGATTCCCACCAAGGGGATGAACTGTAAGCCATCCACAAACATGCCCTCAACAGAAAGCTTCCAACTGAAACATCTGCTAAGTACACAGTAAATTATTAGGTCTTGTGAAAAGTAAACCTTCCTCTTATTCCTTGTGCTTGCTCCAGTACCTGGAAGTTTTGGCCATCAAGATGTGGAGAAAAAAGTAGAGGAGAAGAGCTTGTTGACTACACCTCATTTTTTGAAGTCTGGCTTTTCTAAAGGTAGGTTCAACTTCCAAAATGTCATACTAAAGATGTCATACTAAAAATAGGTTGGAGTTTGTATTAGTATTGGACATTACAATTATTAACAGAGATTGTGTTATGTGACATAACAAGATTGTCATATGTTTTATTACAAAAGATTGAGCAATAGTCCCCTGGAACACACCTGTTGCCGCCTGAAGCGATGGCCGCTTGAAGCAACGAAGCTGCGGGAAGAAGTTCAGAGGCGAACTGGAAACAAACATACTTTTTATTCTGATAACTTTTCTCTCTGGCTCTAACAACGACTTTAAACACGCACCACACACACCACCAAACAACCAACACACCAAAATGGCACAGACCCGATCAGCAATCTTGCTCAAGTCTCTCGAGATCCCGGGCCAAGTCCCATGAGACTATGGAAGGCGGCAATGCCCAAACATCTCCATGGCCCGTAGTCAACTGCAATCTTAGCCATCTCCCCAAACAGGGCTCCTGCACTCACCTGTTCTCATTGTGTGCTTGTGAATGGTTCTAAGAGAGGAGAGGAAATCAGAAATAGAGCTGCTCACAGACTCTCATAAGTCTTGCACTTGTTTTCTGTATTTATGGTGCTAGGCACTGACGGGACATGCCCTGTTGCACCAGATACTGCTTCTGCTCAGTGGGACCTAACAAAATGACTGACTTAATATATTAAAGGATGTTTACATCAATCTGCAAAATAAATCATAAGCAATACTTGCTATAATTATAGTATTTGAAAAGTATAAACAAAATGCACCCTAAATGGCATTAGCTCTGATTACATGGTAGGCACATGTTTGACAAATTCCCCACTCTAATGGTCATGAAAGAACAAGAATGAATAAAGAAATGTAGATGCCAAGGACAGAGTAGAGAGCTAGATATTATGTGCAAAGTCATAAAACACAAGGGGAAGGCACCCATATCCAAACACTGTAAGATTTTGCCTTGCTCGTGTACTATCCTTTCTTAATAGAATAAATAATACTCTAAAGCAGATGCATTACTTAAACATAATAATTTATGGCCAATATACTATTTTAATGTAAAGAGCAAGATACTTAACCTTTACCCCTGAAATTTTTGCCAGTTATCTCTGTGACTTGGAACAATTTATTAAATGTCATCGGGCCTACTTTTCCTCATCTTGAAAGCAATACATTTCCTTAAGGTCCTTTTAAATGCAATATTATTTATTATTTAATATAAAGCAAGCTTTTCAGGAATAATTGAAATTATTTCTGTGGTCCTAGTGAAATAGGACAGAATATAATAAATGTCATTCTTTATTACTAATTGAATAAAGTATAAGTCATCTAATAATCAGATCTAAAAGTAATCAACGGTGAGCCATGAGCTGGGCATAGGGGTACAGTCATGGTATTCCAGCAACACAGGAAGCTGAGACAGGAGGATTGCAAGTTTGAGGCCAGCCTCAGCAACTTAATGAGACCCTGTCTCAAAAATGACTGAAGATGTATGTCGGTGGGAAAGCACCCCTAGATTCAATTTCCAGTACCCCCTCAAAGGGGGATCTATGAAATGGATTGTTTCCTGAGATTCTGGCAATAAGGATTGACAAGAGCCACACTATTATAGACCTTGAAGATGAAAAGAAATACCAGGATGAATTTGGTCACACAGCTGAATTGGTATCAAACCTTCCTACATCTGCCTTTAATTTAAGGTAAGAAAATCAAGGCAGGAAAGTTCCTTGAATGACAAGGATAAAGTTCAGGATAAGTCAGAATGCATCTCTAAAAACGCCCCTGCCTGGTTCAGGACACTGAAATCATTTTGAACACAGCAGCAATATTCAGGTTGGAGAAAATCCCAAATAATTTGAAATGTGTAGAACTAGTGATATATGATTTGCTTAAATCTTACTCAACTAGGTTTAATGCACTATGATCATGCCCATAATAAATTTGATTCTGCTGCTTAGTACTAAGAAATTTTATCTGATTGATTCTCCTTTATCCAAGAATTTACATATCTTAACATTTTCTTTTTCTACTTTTATTTCTTAAGCAATGCTGCATAACCAATCCTATACTTGGTTTTTAGTCTTGGGATGTGGTTGTGATCAAGTTTAAAAGGATCAATGCCCTTACATTGTGTAAAGACTAAAGAAGTAATAATTCAATTAAAAAGGTTATGGTAAATATCATAAAGTGAATAAAGGCTGTAGTGTAGCTGGAGGCTGGTGACCTGCAGCACAACGGAAAGAGGGCATTGGAGAGACTCTTTCAGGAGACACCGCCTGGACTACGATGGAAAGGTAAGCATGAGCCGATGGTAAGACTAACTCAATAAATCTGCAGAACAACAAGTAAACGTGAAGTATAAATAGGTCCAAGGATAGATCGGGTCACTAGGCACTCTGTCTTATCAGCAGAGTCCATAACTTAAGATTTCCTGTCTCTTTGAAATGGGCAATAGTAGATGACTAAGGTAAAAGAAAAAGAAAATCATCATCTTTTTGTTATCTCTTTCCATCAAGACCAACCCTAGCCTAGGAAAATCTAGTCAAAATCTAGAAGCTGTGAGTTTTTGTTTGTTGTTCAGAATCATCATTAAAATCAAATAATAACTATAAAACAATATTGAGATAATGTCTACATATTAGACATTTGATGCAAATGAGTCATCTATGTGAAAGAAAAAAAAAAAACACAGAAAAAAAATTTTGATGCATTCTGTCACTAATGATCAAACCTACTGATGTATTTCCCCTTCTCAACCCAGCATTCAGCTCTCCTGTGCTGTAGGATTTTCCAGTTCTCTTGATGTTGTTCCCAAACCACCTTCAGTAGCATCATCTATATGTTTGGAACAACTTAATGCAGCTGACTAACATTTACAGTGGGTCCAGAGTAATCCTGACTGGAACAGAAGTCTGCATTATTATCCACTGTAATGAATCCAGGGTGTATTTATATACAGGAGTCACAAACATATTTTGTAGTGGTTTGACAATAATAACCCGAGGTACTGTACATATGCTTGTAATTTTTGTCCCAGTCAATCTGGCATTCATAGCTGATCATTTGGTATTTAGATTAGAGGGCCAATTATGAAAATATAAGCTGGGTATGGGGAGAGTCACACATACAGTATATAAGACAGATGGTCCAAGTGTTATCCAACTCATCTAGCTACTGTTGTTTCTGTCATTTTTAGAAAATATTTATGAAAGATCATCTTAAAAATGGCTTGAATATATGAGCAGGCATGTCAGGATCTGGCCAAAATCAAGTAGTGGATAAAGGTTGCTATTTTTATTCAAGATTTTTCCTGTTGAATTTATCAACACAGTCTCTAAGCTTTATCACTTTGTATGTTTCTCTTTTTCTTGCTTCAGAGATTAAATACATTTTAAGATTTATTTTTAATATAGTGTATGATCTCAATCATTGCATGATTAATGCCATTTTTAGTCAAGACATTATTTTTTGAATAAATAATCCCATTTTCAGCCTCATTAATGTTCAACGAATAGTTTTGATAAGGGACTATAAACATTAGCAATCAAGTGGATGCAGTATTTGGGGGGCTTTCTTAGGTCTATGAAATAATTCCATGATGCTAATTTGGATAATATGCGTGTTAAGAAAATATTTTCAACAGTATATTTATCCTTTCAAATTCATGACTTATAACCAAAAGCATAGCATCAAGACAAGCAAAGACAATAACTAGACTCTGAGTGGGTGTTGTTGCAGTCTTCAGGAAACATGCATTCCTATAAGTATTCCTAGGACAAGGATTTTTGCAGAGTTGTTATATTTATCAGATATCTCTCATAGAGAAACAGTAGAAAGGGAAAGTCATTGCACATAGGAAAACTACTAGTGAATATGCAAATGTACTGAGGAATGAAAGCATGTGTCTCTCAGAGATCTATTATCATTTGAACACAGTGGCCATTTCAAATTCTTGTCAATGTAGAGACAAAATATATCTCAATTTTATTGTCAGCATACTGTCCAATAAAGTATTTTAAAACTCTTGACGGGAAGATTTTATAAAACACTGGTTTATAATCACTGTCATTATTATTGACCACTTGTAGGAAGATATTTTGACCATTGATTTGCTGTTTTATACATTACATTTGTACATTATATTTGTTATGGTTTAGATATGAGTTGTCCCCCAAAAGCTCATGTATCAGGTAATGCAAGAAAGTTTAGAGATGAGATGATTGGATTCTAAGAACTTTAACCTAATCAGTGCATCAATACAGCTGAATGGATTAACTGGGTGGTTACTCTAGGCAGGTAATGTATGGCTAGAAGAGATAGATCACTGGGGATGTGCCTTCAGGGTATAGATTTTGTCCTTGTTAAGAGGAGAAGTCTCTCTGCTTCCTGGTACCAGGACCTGAGCCACTTTCCTCCATGACAGTCTTCCACCATGATGTTCTGTCTCAACTCAGACCCAGAGGTATGCAGTTGACCATCTATGGACTGAGACCTCTGAAACTATGAGCCCCTAAGTAAATGTTTCCTTCTCTAATTGTTCTTGTCAGGACTCTTTTGGTCACAGCAGTGAAAAACCTGACCAAAGCAATATTCATTTTATTTTTGTTTTCATAGTGAACCTAAATGCATGTGTTGAAACCTGGATCTGATGATATTGAGAAGACTAAACCAGTCTTTTATTTGTGCTCCATGCTGGGTAAGACATATTTTAAGGGAAGCAATAACGTCACTTGTTAATTATTGAATTACCACATTTTTTTCCCTGAAGAATTTAAGATCTATACATAAGCTAAGGAAACATAAATAAATGAAGCTCTTCCAAAGTGGTCAGATGACTCACTAAAACTGGGAATAAATGGCAAAGCCCAAATTTGATGCTTGTTTAGTTACATTGTGATCACAGACACTTGCAATCTTTGTCATTACACAAGATATAAAACAATTTATCAGACTTTTGAGGAAGGTCAAAGAGGACAAACATGAGGTACATCAAATGGAAAATAATATTCTCATAAAGCCAGAAAAAAAATAATTTTTCTTTCTGTGGGTTGGGAAGGCATACAAAGAAAATGTACATTTAGTCCTCAATTTTTCCAAAGTTAGAACCTATTTTTAAGTATCTCATTCTTGAGTTTGTGAGTCATTCAATAGGGTCTCTTCAGTTAACTAAAATAACACATAATTATATTCCAATTTAAACATTCATCCATAGTTTAAATTAAGTATTCTATGTATATATTATGAATAAGAAGAAATTGAAGGATACATTTAGAAACAACCTTATTACTTATATTTATTCATCCAGTCAACAATTCTTAAAATTTCATTGTGTTCTGGTAAGTGCTTGGTTTCAGAGATACACAGAGCTTAGAGTGTATTGCAGAGGTCAGGCCTTGACCTTGTGCCTGTGGTGAGGTCTTAGATCCTCTTGTGAGTAACTCATCATTATTTTGTACTTTTCCTGTCCAATTCTTCAAAGATTAATAGACTTATGCTATGGAATAAATGTTTACGTCCTCCCAAAGTTCACATATGGAAATTCTCAACCATGACATGATCATATTAGGATATTAGGCCTTACATGATTTCTCTCATGAGTGGAATTGGTGTTCTTATAAGATGGAATCGGACAACCTCTCCCACCCACCATGTGAGAGTACAATGAGAAGACAGCCATCAGCGAGCCAGAAAAAGAGTTCTCAGGGACACAGGCTCTGATGCCACCTTGATCTTGGACTTGCCTACCTCCAGAGATAAAGAAATAAACATTGGTTGTTTAAAAGACCCAGTCAAAGGTAGTTTGTTATAAGACTTAACACAGGAAAATCATCTAAACCTCTTAGTACCCATACTGAGTTTTCTTCAAGAGAAACATGGAATAGAAGATTTTGGGGTCTGGCTTTAGGCATAAAAGATATTTTGAAGGGTCTCTTCTAAAGCAGGAAGAACCAATTCTCGTGAATTAGAGAGCTCTCTATTACGCAATTTACTTGGTACTCTGTGTTTTGCTAACTAGTCTCCACTTGTTATGTATTCCACTTAGCCAGTTCTCACACCCTTTGTTTCTGAAAAACCCAGCGAGTGTTTGAGGAGCATGAGAATTCTTGTCCCCTGACCAGGGTTGATTTACTCTCACCTCCTCTCCCTCATACCTTAGCCTCTCTCTCCCAAGTGGTGAGTACTGATAACTGTACTCAGCCTCGAGCTGTCCATCACAGCTGTCCTTACCACTGGTCCACATGATGGGGCGCATTGCCACCACTGCTTTTGAATATCACTGTCTCTTGTTTGCCTTTCCCTGGGTTTAAAATTTTCTTATGGTCTATCCAAAAGTGACAAGGAGAATTATCTTCTCTTTCCTTATTATTCTTCAAACAGTTTCTAAAACATGAAAAATCAGTCTTGGAAAGTTTTTACAGGTATCTTATTTAAAAACATTTCCAGTTTTACTTTTATCAACCCATCTCCACGAGACTCAGCTAGATAGTCCTCTCAGACAAATTAGAAAAGCAAGAGCTCTGTTTCTTAATGTATAGAATTATGCTGCTCCTAAAATATTGTTTGATCTGCTATGAAACATATTTTTGGTGTAAGTAATCTAATAATTGATCAGACAAAGGGTGAATAATGTTCATTTCAAATAATGTGATAGTCATCATGTTGGTTTATACTTCACTTTTTCCAGAACATTATTTTGAAGCAATCAAAGGAAATCCTTTTTTGCATTCAAGAAGAACTACCAATACATGAAGGCCCTAACAACAACAGCAAAAAAAAAAAAAAAAAAAAAAAAGGTGCTCTTTTAAACTCTGAGAAACAACTACTAACTAAAAAGAAAGTAGCACTTGATAAACAGTAAATATCCTCAACAGATTTTGGACTGTATGCAATTATATGGGAAAATTATGACTGCAGATAAAGAAGCTGAGTGTTGCATAGTCTCTCTCTTATGCCTCATGATAAATTAAGCAACAGGGAAATCTATTTAAAAACTATTCCATTCCCAACAGGGAACGCTGATTGGAGACCCAGATACCAACCTATTTGTTACACATGCTAGGTATGTAACTGAAGGTGAAACTCACGCCAAGGTGGAATCTCGGCTCTAGAACAAGGACCGTCTATAACCCTAGGCATGGGCATGATAGGTAAGGTCTACCTTTCCATGTGTATGGGGAGGGTTGGCAGTACTAGTGTGTTGAAAGGGAAAGGTGAGCTCTTGTTCTTTATGAACAGGCTCATTATTGAGAAGAGAGACAGAACTTCAACAAGCATGCCAATATATTCTCCTCACATTTACCAGAGATGCAATTCAGCCTATGTCAGTTGAGTCATATTTTATCAAAAGTTGGAGAAACAATGTTTTTAGTTGCTCTCCATCACACGTAGATTAGTATTGTGTAATATCAGCACAAGTATAAATTTGATTTTGGATCTATCTAATGGGGAATTGAGTTAGGGGATACATTTATTTGGGTTTATTACAATGTAGAGACATGGATCAATTCCATGCACAGTTAGATTCCTGCTAGGCATTCATAGGAGGAAAGTAACTGTTGCTTCCCCTAGAATCCTGATAGAAGGTGAAAGAGATCATATCATGTCCCATGGCACTCAACATCATAACCTGAGGACAGTTGAAGGAGACACAAAGTTTGAAATGTAGAGCCATAATTAGCTTTACATCACACATAGGAAAGGAACATTTCATATTTTCTCCTATTTGACAATGGTTTTCAAAATATATAGAACATCACACAACAACTTGTAAATTGGGGAAAAAAAGTATTCCTAAACTATCAAAAAAAGTTTTGTTTTATAAATAGCTATGCTTCAAGGACTATATTTCTATTATCACTATAAAATATCACTTTTTGTTATAGAAAAGGACAATCAACCAGTTTGAATACAAGGAAATGGAGTATGTTATAATAGATGTATTTGATGATTATTTAACAAAATATGCAACTTTCTTGAATATTTTGTGTTTAAGGTATCTCTGCCAGTCTTTTAAAATTTGATATCATTTGTATTTATTTTTTTCAAAATAAATCTTGACTTCTGTATGTTCTATTATGTTTAGATGTTTGGATTATTTAAAAGGAAACACAGAATTAAGCAGGCCTAGGAGAGGTAGCTGCACCCACCTGGGGTAGTATGCTCATCTAGGGCTAGGTAGGAGGCACTTTTTTTTTTCTTTTTTTTTTTTTTTTTTTTTTTTTTTGGTCCCAGGGATTGAACCCAGGGATACTTATTTTTCAGTTGGTATTTTGAGACAGGGTCTCTCTAAGTTGCATAGTGACTTGCTTAGTTGCTAAGACTGGCTTTGAATTTGCAATTCTCCTGCCTCAACCTTCAGAGTCTTTGGGATTACAGGGATGTGCCACCATGCCCCTGTGGATGGTGGGGGGCATTTTGGAGCTCTCCCACTGAGCAAGCATCAAGATAGGAAGGGAGGCAATCTTCTGAAATCCTTGGCTTTTCTTCTCTTAACCTATAGACTTTATCCATTAAACCAGAGGTCTAACTCTGCCCCCGCCCAGGATAGGAAACCAGAGGAGTCCTGCTTCTGCCTTGGTGAGTCTACAGGAATCTCCCTGGCCCTTCTGGTGCCAGTGCATTTCTTATGGGCTGTGAAGCCCCCCATAACACGGTACTAGTCCACTCCATTCTGTCCTTCCATACCATGGCTGAATATTCATTTGTCTGTGATATTTTCTACTTATATTATGAGCATCTGTGTTACATGCTAAGGTACATCTCCACACTGCCACGGTTGAAGTCTCTGATCAAACAATGCCTGTGTTCCCTACCCTTCTAAATCTTCTTGTTCTGCTTTTGAGCCCTTTGTTTTATTCCCTCTCTTCTTTTTTCAACTTTCCTGGTCTATGCTCCAACTATCAGTGCCTGATAATGATACACTTTCCTCCGACTGAGTTCTGAGTGTTACCAGGCAGCACTAATACCAGCCCCAGGGGACGAGGCTAGACCACACAGCTCGCTGCTCCACACATTCCCACAGTCAAATTGGTAGGAAAATAGATTTTATTCAAAGGTGGCTTTGAAGGAAGATAGAAGAAACTTTTTGTTTCAAAAATTCCATCTTTGCAGCCTCTGAGGGCCAGGACAGGTTTTAAAAGAGAAGAGGCAGTAAAGTGAGACAAAAGGCAGGGAATGCATATACACAGGTTTAGTTGGCCTGTGCAGAGGACAATCTCCATTTTCAGCTATCTTGGTGCCCGTCAGGCCAGGGGGCTGCAGCCCTGTCAGTCATTAGTCTTGTGCCATGAGGAAGTTTTATTTTCCTCAATTTTAGAGGGACCCTCAATTTCAATTTGTTCTTATCACTCATTGAGAAATAAAGTGGGGGTAAATCCTATGGAAGCCAAATAAGTGATGAAGATGGTGATGAGAATGAGGGCGATGATAGTCTTCTAAGTACAGGAGAAGCTTTTCTAGGTCAAACGCAGGACCAGAGCTGTTATGCTCACCTCTTTCACCACAACATCCTGCCTCAACCTCTGTAATTACATAAGTTGTATGGATGAGAAAACTGATAGACATAAAATTATTGTACTCAAAGTCATACAAATAAGTAGGAACTAAAATCAGGATTGGACACACACCACCTGACACGAGTTGTCTATATGATGGCGAGGTTATGATATGGGGAGGTGTCCTCGTAGCTGCCATTTAGACGAAAGGAGGAAGCTAACTGGAGGCTTGGGCTGGTTCAGGCCATATTACAGAGTAGGAAATTTGCCAGTGTCTTATGCAGGTCGCTGATAAGTCTGCAACCCCAACAGGAATGGAATTGTATATTAAATACAGTGAACAAACAAAGTAACTATTGGGTTTGAGTTTATGCCTACTTAAAATGCAGAGACTGTTTTGGTAGAAACTTAAATGCTCTTTTATGTTTCTGCATTTCTGTGATGTGGTCACATGTTGTTTGGATGTCTGTGCTAATTTCCTGTTGAGCAGAACACCCACACCCTCCAGCAGATACTGATGTACGGCTTCAGATAGTAAACCATCCACACGACTCTCCTCCCAAATGCTGAGCTCATTTCAGAAACATTTTCTCTGTCTTAGTACAGTTTGTAATATCTCCTATTGTCTTAAATTGCTTTTTCATCATTTACTCTTTCATTTAGTCTGTGTAGTAAAAATAATAAAATCCAAAACACTTAATGGTATTTTCTTTCAACCAGTGAACATAATATATGTTGTAATGCTCACTCTTTTGATTTCCAGTTTTGCTCGGGAGATTTCAAGAGAGAAAAAAAGAATCTAAACTTGAATTTAGTGCACTGATTATCTATATCCATTGGTAATAATTCTTAATGCAGAAGATATAAGAAGCACTGTCCCAAGGGTGGTGAAATCAACTAAAGACCAAATATAAAATGAAACAGAACAGGATAAAAGTAATGTCCTGTTACCTCTTCATTACAAATCATTATTAGTTCTCTCCCCTATTGCAAAGTCACTTTTTGGCAGATTGCTTTTATTATTTGAACAGCTGTCAACACTAACCTAGTATGTTTTATTTATGTGTTAACTTAGCTGTTTTGTCCCTGTCTGTGTCTCCAAACAATGTTAGCAGCATGGTGTCAGAGACCTTGTGTATTTTTCTTTATAGCTATATCCTCAGCACTTAAAATGGTGCTGAGATGATCAATAAATATTCATGAGTTTAGTATTCTTGGGAGAAGAGGAGGAAAGAAATTAGGGGATAAAACCAGGTCCTAGAGGAGAGGAGAGATACTGATCTGGGCACCGTGACTTCTGTATGTTCATGTATAGATGAGGACACATATTAATGAAGATACTGTCTACATTGACAGTGACAGCCCCAACATTTTAAGTTACGTGGTAGTTTATTTTTTTTATTTTTATGCTCAGAGATCAGTCCTATTAAATGATCAGCCACTCACAAATGATCTAAGCTCAGCACACTCTGAAACAAGTTCAGCTTTATTAGTGAGCTCTTCCTATTATCCAAGTTGTTTTATATCTGGGAGTACTTCAGTAAAATGCTATCAGACAAGATTCAAGCATTCATCTATTGGGTTAAACACCTCAGCTTTAGAAATACTAGGACACAGTGTCAGAGGATATAACGTCATGGTATGGCTTTAATCTTAGAGATACAGCCACATGTTTTCTGTTCTGATACTTCATGACCACTTCCTGGCCCTACAAACCTCTATAAAACACAGGGAAATTAACGTGCTCATGACCTGAGTTTGAACTTCTGAGAAATGTCATCTGTCAAAGGGGCTACCCTTTGACATCAGCAGAAGCTGAGCTGAATCAGAACTGTCATACTCAGCTTTTGAGTTCCCAAGTTAGCTGCTGTGGTTCATATTGTACAACTTAACTTCTGCAGTTCAGAGGTTTTGCACATCCTTTCAATGGCCAGATTTACACTCACCTCAGTCTTCCACCTCCTCAGCAAATAATGAAGGATTTTAGCTGAATTCAGTCTCATTTACATCTACTGGGCTGGGACCTGGGCACTGAATAGTTATGCCAAAAATAACATGCTGCCCAGCAGCTGCTAACCCTTGGAAAACTGAAATGCCCAAAGTAAAGGAGAGCAAGGGAAATCCATTTTGAAAGGCCTGCACTCAAGTTTAAAAAAAGTTATGAATCTTGGGATTCTTTAGCCCCCTAGAAAACTGGCCAAGGCTGAATAGAGTCAACTTCCTCTTTGCACCTGTTCAGTTTGAAAATCACATGCATCTATACAATTCAAGTTGTACTTAATTTTTGTTTAGAAAGTCATAATAGTTACAGGGCTTTCCTGCCCTAAAATCATGCACATCCCTCCTGGGAAGAAATCATCCTGCACAGCTGATCAAATATGCTGAAAGCAACAGCAGGAAGGGCACAGTCAGTCCTGGAATGCTGAAGATATATGCCACCTATTCAACTGGACTGTGACTTCCAAAGGAAGGGACACTTGAAATTGGCCTCACATGTACCAAAAGGTCATGTCTTCTCATCTCTTTCATCTCTGGTACTTTTTGTTACCAACTCTTCTTGTGTGATTTTACCAGAAAGGTTTTGCTTGGCAGCTGTGGTTATCAGGTAGATCAATATGGGTGTCTTTCTTTATTGTTTTTTAACTTCTGTTTTTCTTTTTTTCTGTATACACAACTCATTACTGTTGTAATGGAAAAGATAAATTTTAGAACACATATAAATGCATCATGCCTGCAATAGTCTATTACATATGCCTATTGCAACAGGGTCATACATTTAAACACGCCACATCACCTTTGTGAAAGCTTTACAAAAGTAAAATACAATTACTTTTAACGTTGCTGAAACACTCCTCTTTGTATGTCATGGATCATAGAGCATTGCTTATAACATCAAAAGATATTAGACAAATTTTCAGGATAATTTTAAGGAATGAAAGATGGTCCCCAAAACATATATGCACACATGGTGCCTTGATACCTATTGGAACAGTTCAAACAAATATTGGCCTTCAGTCTAAATCTAATGCATATTTCGACATGAGAGATCTTATGGTGTTTACTTCACTGTCCTAATGTGTCTGATGTATAGTATATGCTGAGGAAATGGTTATTATTACATTTTGAATGGATTTTAAAATATTGAATTTAAATAAGGTGACTTTATTTGTCTTGACAGCTTTGTCCTATAACAATCCTATATCCCTTGTTTCATTCTCCTGCTTCCGCCTACATTGTGTTGAACAATATGAGCTTGTGGTCATTCCAGTCCTCTGATGTAGCACTTTGAGCAGCCCCACCTCACATTTAGGGTAAGTCTCATCTCACGACAAGCTTACAAAGCCTCTTCAGTTCCACTCTGCTAGCATCTCTGGCTTCCCTTCTTTCTACCTTAAGTGATGGACTTTATGCTCCTGACAAAAGGACTTTTTCCAAATGATTATCTCTTATAAATTTAGTTAAACTAAGGCCTAATGTTGGGCATTTTCGTTCTATATAATGTATACTATTATAAAAATGACAATACTTAACACACTTTTTCATATCCTTTTGTACTAGTCAATAATTTTTTTGAAGCAATTGGTTGAAGTCAATTAATGAATGAATGAAGAATATACTGTTAATAGTTTTGTTCTCAGTTCTCAATTTAATCTGGAGAAAAAAATTAGTACTAATTTGCTCACACAGCAAGCTATGTAAAGAGGCTCAGGTTTTTTTTTTTTTTTTTTTTTTTTTTGGTACCAGGAATGGAACCCCACTACACCTAACCACTGTAACCACTGAGCAACATCCCCAGCCCCCTTCTTAATTTTTTTTTTTAAATTTTGAGACAGGGTCTCACTAAGTTGCTTAGGGCCTAGCTAAGGTGCTGAGGCTGATTTTGCACTTGTGATCTTCCTGCCTCAGCCTCCTAACCCACTGGGATTACCTGCATGCAACACCACACCTAGCGAGGCTCAGTTCTTATGTTATAGACAAGTATGTATATGTGTGTGTGTGTGTGTGTGTGTGCGCGTGTTTGTGTGTATTTATTTATTATATACATATATATATGAAATTTAACATGTTCACTGAAACCACCATTGTTATTAGCATTTCTATAGTAATCATTGCTTAATGCATTTAATGTTTTATTAGCTGTGATCAAGTATTAAAGTGACTAATAAACAAAAAGATTATATTTATATTTCACTGCCTTATCATTAAATCTAGTAACATTTAAAATAGTAACTTAAGCAAAAATGTCGAAGTGACTGACCTATTACACCCCTATGTGATTGACAGAATTTCTGACAGGTAAAGTGTCATTGCACATATATACATAACTTGTAGAGATATGGATTAGATGCCATTTAATCAATCAATTATTCAAAGTTTACAGAGTTTGATTAAGAGCGTTAAGCGTTATTTTGAACGCTTGGCTTAGCATGATTCCAGTAGCAACAAAAGTCTCAACTCAGGAAAAGGGAATTTACTGGCCAATGAAATTAAAATGTTGAGAAGTTTGTCATATTTAGGTACTCTTTTACCAGGTCCTCTTCTGTGTCTCCAGCTTCACTGAGGCTCATTTTTGCTCTGTGCTGGCTTGCTTTATGTTTTCTAGATTTTAAAATAAAACTAAATACTTGGTTTTTATTATGCAATTATACTTTTATTATTTTTGTCATGAGAAACTTCATAGAATTCATCATTAGTACTTATCATGCAAGATAAGTTTCCAAAATATTCACTATGGGAAAAATCTTTCATGGGAAGAATGAATGGCATTACTCACCTTGATTTTACATAGTCACAAAAATTGAAAGATTTTCCAACAAGTTTACTTACTGTGAACACTATTTCCATAGCAGTGTATGCAGTCTCTTTTACTGAAGTTGTTTCAAATTAAGTACTTTTCATGAATGCAGACAGAAAATCAATCATTTAAGAAAACAATAAATGATAAGAACTCACAGTTTTAGGCAGATTCAAAGGATATTTTCTTCCAAGAAGACATTTTCAACATTAATATAAAGATTGCTCCAAAATCCCTATAACTGCTGTAAGAATAAAATCAACTTAGCAGAAGACAAAATATTATGTTAAACAATTTGAAAAATCAAGAAACTGGGATCATTTAGTTAAGAGATATTTCATTTAGTGAACAAAAAATTATGATAAAATTATTAAAATTAGATTGCTCAGATTTTGTTTTTATAAGAAAAATTATAGGATGAACGAAAATATTTTGATTATACATTCACAATGGTTGGTGGAAGGCTCTGTTAACCTGTGCTAACTCGTGATTCTCTAATGTTGCTTTTTATTTCTCCTGCAATATGCAGTATACTCTAGCTTTCAGAGTCTGGACAACTTCTGACAGTCAGGCTTGCACTACTGAGTTACTATTGAAGGAGTTTCACCTATTGAGCCAATTGCAGTGGGATGGGTTTTACTGGTTTTTACCCTTAGTTCAATGCATTTTTTGTTGTATAATCAAGTAAGCTTGCATTATTTGCTCCCATGATCACCCTGGGGCTGACAATCAGAGCCTTGATGTCAGCATACACCTTCATGGTGGCCAGCCTACGCTGGTGAATATGGCACACTCACAGATTTTAAATACTCAAGAAATGGATAGATAATAATTTTGCTCCAACTTTATTGATAAAGGTGTTCACAAAATTACTATCACATATGGAGACCAGAAAGAGAAGGATTGGGATAATTTGTAAGCTCTCTATTCGTTACTAAATCTATTTCAACTATCTTTTTTCTTTGGACAGATTGATCACAGAAGGTTCCTTGACTTTTCATTCTGATAGATCTTTGTTTTGCGTGTAATATATGTCATGTAGATATTTTTACACGCAATCCTTGCTTCAGCACTATTGAGAATCAAACTGAGTCCAGATATTTCTGTTCATTGTTATTTTTGTTTTTTTCGTTTTTTGCTCTATGTTTTTCTGTCCATAATGTACTCATTCTAGGGACATTACCCTGGCCTCCTTTGTAAAGAGCCCCGGCCTTTTAAGTGGTCAAATGTAATATTTTTAACAAGTTACATAAAAATTATTTTTCTGGCATAATTTTTCATTCTAGATAAAAAAAAAAAAAAAACTTTTCCATTGTTTGCAGAATCATCTCCACATACACATGAGACTCTGATATGAATATTATAGAACTTAGGTGTGTGTTCACTTATTCATTCAAATTACTAATTGGTTCTACAATAAATTCCTCTAAGAAATTCTATGGATGATGGTTCTTATGTAAATGCTGACAAAGGGAACTGCCATCTCGATCAATAAGAATGCTTTTACTGTTCCAAAGAACTTTCTACGTTTTGAACAATTATCCATGATTGAATCAATGCAGGAAAAGCTTGTCTTCTTATACTGCATTATTGAAAGATAGTTCATACTAAATACTTTTAAAAACTCTCTTGGAGAGTCGAAAATACATTTGAAGGAAGACAACTAGCATTTCCCTAAAAAGATCTGGACCCATTTTCCTATAACAGGTTGTTACCAAATGTTTTTCTCTTGGCATTAGAACCTTATTTTGTTGTATTTCCCCTGTATCACCAATATTTTTGTCCTCCTTTTTGTCTGTAGGGATTTTTTTCCAGTACATTTCAGCCAGAAGGGCAGGAGAGCAGCTGTCTCCACTGGAGAAACCAATTATTTGCCAAATGAATGGGTTTCTGCTTGGATTCGTTGGCTGTTTTCCCCAACACCTCAGGGTACCATGCAGTCTTTGTAATAACCAAGCCTTGTTCAGACCTTGCTCAGACTTATTCTGTCTTCAGCAGACTCAAAATATGTTTATTACTTCAGTTTATTTTATTCAGGAAAAGTATAGTTCCAAGTAGGCAGAAGAGCCCAGTGATGGGTTTGCTCAGACATGATGAAAGTTAGTAGCATCACAAACTATGCAAACTTCACATCACCCAAAGCTGGATGCATCCATGCTGATGAAGGTTCAAATGTTTACAATCTCAAAAATGTAGTCTTCTAATTCAGTGCTTCTGAAACTTGATTGTTTGGCTTTTAAATTTTATTTGTGAGACTCTAAAATGGAAAGAGGAATTCAGGATGTTAGTGACATGATAAAACAAAAAAATTAAGATTTTATAAACAAGACTATTGAGTGAGATATCTATCTATGGAAGAATTATTCCTAAATGATTTTGTGTAAATTTAATATACTAATGGATGTAAAAATCACCTTGCATATTCCAGGATAATGCATACATTTAATAAAAAATAGTTGGTGAAAAAATAAACGAGTGACCCACTTACTGAATTAATCTGTATTCTGGTCAATTCTTCTGTTTTATTATCTTATGTTCCACCAATCAGTCTATCAAAGAAAAACAACTATCTTGTTTTACATCAATAGTTTTGAAATTTTTCTAAACCTGGTCATATTTTAGGCATATACTTAAGACATCACTAATTATCATAAACAAACTCAGGTCCTGTTGAGGTAAGCTGTCACTAAATAAACTCCCCTCTTCTAGCATATGATTTTATTTATTTTTAGGATGAAAAATCTTATATCATTAGTATAATTGTAAAGAAAAAAGAACTTGTTATAATATTTGTAGAAATTGAAGGCAACCATATTTTCTAAATAAGGTTTTTGTTTTAAATTTTTGTCATTTATTATACAAGCAGAAATTTCAGATTACATTTATTGAAAAGAAAACGTACATTCCGTATTTCTAACATTTCTATAAAATCAAGTACATATTTTTTTTAAATGTTTATGTAAAACCCAGAAGCAGATGATCTGGGCAGATATGTATACAACAGGTGCTTTTTTTAGGAAGCTAACATGAAAATTTTGATTAGATGAGAAATAAAAAAAAATTCCCACAACCTCAGATGTCACATAATTGCAAAGAGAGGAAAATTTTCAGGCATTGTTTTGAAATATACAGGGAGTTACACTGAAATTGACACTTGGAAGACTGAAAACCATGACAATGGTTCTGTAAGGGATGGCAATTTGGCTATATAATTAAATTGGAATGTGTTCAGTAAGCAGATGTGTGCAAATAAAGAAGAATCTCCACTCTGGGTTTGCAGTTCTTGATCTTTCTTTTGTTTGCTTTTTTATGAGGACACCCCATGGCTTTCCTTGTTGTTGTTTCCTTCTCGCGGAATTAGCTTCCAGCACCGACACTCCTTAGGTGGATGCTGGAGCCTTGCAGGCTGCAGAGTTCCATTTTGTCAACAGATGGCGTGAGGACGGGTCCTCCATGCTCCATGACTTCAAAGCATTTTGCTATTGCTGTCCTAAAGTTGTTTTGAAATCATTACCATGCCACTGCTGCACAGAAAGAAACTTCATCAGAGAAACAGTATCAGTGTGAGATGTAACTCAATTTGAAAATAAAATGAGAATTAAGGTTCTTTGAGGTTCTGTCTTTGTTTTATTTTTATTAATTTTATTTTTTTCCATTTTAAAAAGTGACTTAAAGAGAGGAAACATGAATACATTTTGTCTTAACTACCACACTGTGCTATCTATTACTTTTTTTTTTAATTTATAGTAGTAGTATGTATTACAATTCATAATGCACATATATAGCATTTTTTTTACATACAACTATTTGTATACAAAGTATATAAGTACCATTCAGATCTTCAATCATGCATTTAGGATAATGTTATCAATCTCATTCAACCACCAATTATTTTTTCCTTTTTTCCCCCTCTCTCCCTCCTTGCTCCCTCCCTTCCCCTCCCTTTCCTTTGACCATTCTAGTGTTCCTCTAATCCTCCTATGTACCTCCATCCAACAACACTGTGAATTAGCCTCCTTATATCAGAGAAGACATTCGGTATTTGGATTTTGGGGATTGGCTAACTTCACTTAGCATTATATTCTCCAACTTCATCCATTTACGTGCAAATGCCATTATTTTATTCTCTTACTTTTCCATGCCTTTTATGCTATGATGCAGGGTTCAGGTCGTCACCAAAATATGCATGGCTTTTTATACACATTCTTAGCAACCTGTGGTGATGATTACTTTGCTCATGTAAACTGACAACTCCACTTTATTATATTTTAGTGCTAAGGTAATCAAATATGGATATTTGATTCTAATATACATTTGGAAATCAACATAAATGAGAAAGCTCAAATACAATAGCAAGTGAGAGTGAATTCAAAGAAAATAGGTGATAAGTTGCCATAGATGCCATTGAGTTTAAACTACCATTTATTGATGAGTAAATTGAAAACCTGAGATAGAACCTAACTTGTCCAAATAACATGTCAGTGTCCAGTGCTCTTGTGATGCCTCTCTCTGATAAGAGAGGTGGACTACACCTTCAATGCCAACAATTGTGCAGCCTCCACCTTTTCTGGAGAGCCTGAAAGAGAAGCAACAATACTAAGACAAGCAAAGGAAATTTTAAGATTATTATCTGGAGATTTGACATCAAAACCTGTTGGTTAGATAAACTGTCCACTTGCAGAAATGGCTAGAGATGTTAGAACTGACAGGTTTTCTTCTGCATAAACCAAAAGGTTTAGAGGTCTCCTCATTTAAATATGAAACATATTTATGGTAGTGTGTTGGTGATGTTACCAGGAGATGCAAAGTGATTTTTCTCTCTCCAGGGTGTAAGAAGGATTAGAGCAAGGAGAGCTTGAGGGGAAGAGGAGGGTCAGGGAAGGGAAGGAAAGGGAACTGCTGAGATTCTGGGGCATAACTAAATTACCATCCTTCCTCTCAACCTCCTGAGCATCTTTGTTAAATTCTGAGTCATCTATGCAGAATTCTAATTGAAACTAGTATTTCTTTTGCCTATTTTTATGGCTTTTAAGTCCTATTCAAATTGTTTATTTTGTAACTTTATTGAACATTTACTGGCTGAAATTGAATTTATAAGAAAGTAGAAAGGATATTGGGCTTTAGAAATTCTCAACAATGTCAAGAAAAAAATGCATCCACAATAATGCATCCACAATATTTAAAGCAATTTTGTGTGATTTTCTTTTGTACTATACACTGTGGCATTATGTATACAATTTGCATAATAAAGTTTAACATTTATGAATAACTTAACAAATTCATATTCTCCATCCTCCTTTAATGACAACATTATTAACTCAACTCTTTAATAAACAATCACAGCATGAACTGTAGAAGCATTAAGTCTAGGAAGAGAACTGTAAAAATTAGTAAGAAAATCAAGTTACCTTTTTCCCCCACACTCAGGGTTGAAATATTTTGGGCTCCTGTCCCTTTTTGTCTTGGTTCTCACCTTCTTTTTTGTTGTATGTAACACTTCTGTCTAATGTCTCTTACATAGGCCTTTGAGTCCAATTCATTTGATACATAACTTTTTAAATTGGTTATTTACATATAAAAATAACTTTATTTTTCAGAAAACAAAATATTACTTTCTAAGAAGATCCTAAAGTACCAGAGGAGGACAACTGACCAGGAAGTTGTGTAATGAACTTGAGGAAAGAACTACCAATTTTGTTGAAACCAATCTTGCTCAAAACACATTGAAAATAACCGTAAGATTTAAAATGTAGTTGATTTTCATATTAAACTGGTTATTTATATTGTTGTGAAAAATTGTGATAAATCAAATTGCCTACTAAACATCAGGAAATGATGAATGCACACTGAATGTTTGTGGCAGTAGCATCCAGACTTGTGCTATGATGTTAGGAACAAAACATTTAAGCCCAAATGTATGGCAAACCCCTCTCTTCCAATCATGGGATGAAAAAAAGTCCAGCAGTTTCTAGGTTGTTGTATAAAACTTAGAGATATTTGTACAACTGAATGCATTAATGAAATAAATGAAAAAAATTGAAAATTACTGAAATGTGTTTTGTTAAATAATGAAAAATATAGGTGAACATGTGCAGTAAAGCCAGAGTACAAGGATCCTGTGGTCAGACATATCCTGGGTATTAATGGTTTCTCTCTCCAGGATACAGGCATGAGTTTCAGTAAGTTAAGTTACTCTTGTTTTTGAAACAAAGCAGAAGCTACTCCAAAATTTATAAGGAAAAGAACACAGGCCTTATTTTCCTTAGCGCTCAACCTCATGTAAATGTGGAAAAATCTCTAAGCCATGATCACCTTTATTCAATCTTTCTTATGCAGGCAGTAAATTAGCCTGATAAAACATATAGATGCATTAATAGTAAAGCAGTGAAATTACATGATAATGGACATTTTGTTGATATCTATAAAATTAGAGATTTAGAAATGAAGCATTAAAAACAAAATGTGATTCAGTGTTCTCACACAAAGCCAAACACAGCTACTAAGGAGCTTCATAGAATACTCATTGACTTAATTTTTTAATGAATATTAAGATAAATGACTACATCAGATATTGTGGATACATAAAGACACATACTCACCTCTTTACCTAATCGATTAGGCTGTAATTTTATCATGAAAATTGCCAAGTGATTTCATAGACCCAAGATAGATTTCACACACTATATTTCCTTAAAATAAGAAAGGATCCGTCTATACAGAGAATGATGGGATAGTTCAAACACTACTGATGCTTGATTTTGATTTAATGTTTTTCATTTGTTCCAGGTTCTGAAGTAGGCAAGTCAATATTTTTCCTATGGCTCATGTTATAGTCACAGAATTGGAACAGTTAAAATATGATGTTTCTATCATTCAGGAGCATGAAAATAGACATATATTTTCTATAATGGTCCCATTAATTTTTAATAAGACATCATGAAAATATAATTTAATAAAATTCCAGATCATTTAAAATTTTTAAGTGCATGTATTCACAATTAAAAAAACATTTTTGAAATTATATATTCCAATTTTTATTCAAAAATATTACTGGAAATAAAAGGATACTTCATAATTTAAAAAGAGGATAAAATGCTGATAACTACTGAAAGCAAAAACTGTTCTAAGTTTTACATCACTCCTATTTCTTGTTCTCAATTTATATATGAACATATGTTGTGTGCAACAGTTATTTTGCCTCTCTAAATCAAATTTCTTTTCTTTTCTTTTCCTTTTGAAAGCAGAACAAATATATCTTGCAGTTTCCTCCATAGAGCCAATCCCAATGGTCTCAATGGGCTGACCCTTCCCACTGTTACTTAATTCTGATCTTCTCAGAAGGTCAACTCCAAACCAGCCTGACTGGTCCAGCCAAATGCTCAGTATCTAAGTTTGCTGAATTACACAGTTAGTTGAGATTTTTTTAAACAAGGACTTTAAGGTAAGAATATTGGTAAGGCTTTTTATTTCCAATTTGCTCCACTTGAGTTGTAAATTACATGACTGGGGCTTAAGGGTGACATGATTCTACGGAATAGAGAATTCCTAAGCATGAAGCTAAATAAAGACCATTAGTACAAAGAAATGAAGAGGAGAAAAGGTCTTTGCATTGAATTTAACAACCTGCTCACCTTCTCCACAAAGATACCTTGAATGTGTTAGACAGATGTTTTTAATTTTATATTTATTATTACCATTATACTATTATTCCTGTTGGTATGATTTTGTTTAAACTATTTTGTTAGAATTTGTTACTTGCAAAATTAAATAGTCTGACTAATGTGAAAGTCATAAGGAAAGTATTAAAATGGTATATAATTACAAAATCATATTGTTAAACTATTAAGATGAACAGCACTTTTATTGCAAAATATGAGAAAATATTCTCACATGCAGAGAAATTCAGGCTCAGGGAACTGAATTAAGATTATTAGAAGACAGAAGCATCACCCTACAACATATATTATTATCACAATCTGCCAAGTCTGGCAGGTTCTAAAGATCTGATAGGATCTAAAATGCAAACTACCAGTAAGACAGGACACTTTAGAAACTTCAGTGATTATGAGGCTATTTCCCTCAACTAATATTCATGGTAGCTGATGATTTTGAAAAAAACTATTAAATATTCTAAGCCCCACTTATTTGTCTATAAAGTCCCAGTAATGATATCAGCATCTTAGAATAGTTTTCAGGATCTGATGAGACGATAAATATAAAAGTATTGCGGCACAATCCGTGGATGCACTTTTAAAACAAAACCAGAAATGACGATCATTTTCTCACCTAAGCTGCCAATGTTTTAGTCAAAGGAGGTAGAAAGCAAACAAATATTTCAGTTTTCACAGAGAAATGGTAGAATTCTCATTAAACATGGCAGGAGCCTCATGGGACAGACGGGCTGTGCACTTTGGGTTGAGGAGAAGTCTAGCCAGGACCCTGGCCAGAGCTCTTCATAGGTGAGCAGGCAGAAACCCAAGGACAATGGGCACATTCTGGACTGACCTGCTGGTGAACAGCGCTTTTTGCTCTATCATCTGCTTGACTGAGAGAGACCCAGACATTGCACTGGGCTAGAGGTAGTAGGGATTCTGCTGCAGAGTGATTCCTGAGCTGGCTACAGGGATTAGGGGAGAACAGATCAAAAGTACTGTATGCCTCACCCACCCCCAAACATATAGGAAAAGCCTATACTCTTTTTAAGGAAAAAGAATAATTGACTTGATGTGTGTATTCTATGAATGACAGACTACCAATTACCTTTTCCCATATTCCCCTGCCTTTTCTTCCAGGATAACATTTATCTCCCAGAAATGATGTGTTTCAAGATAGCTCAGAGATAAAATCTTTGACTGGACACTGGTGCCTATGCCTGGAAACAAAAAGAAGACATGAGGTTAGGCCCCAAAGTGTCATCTAGAAAGGATGCAAATTACCCAGGTCAAACATCCCTGAGCTGCCACTGGGCCTCACTCTTTAGAGAGTATCAATGCTGAAAGATGCTGTATCAGAAGTTAAGAATATATTTTTTCAGATATACCTAAAGTAGCATACTTTCTTTATCATTTATTTAACTAATTTATATTGATTACAAAACCAAAATACAATCCAACTTAGGGATGAAAGAAGTTTTGTTGCATTTCTCATTGACCAGTGCAAGACCGTCTCTAATTCATATACTTCATATACTAAAATACTAAACCCAAACATTACAAATGTTTTCTATTCCCCACAATGAAAAAATTGAATTTACATGTATTCAAAAAAAAAAAAAATCTGCAGACAGGAGCTATGTTTGCCCACTGTCCAAGGTCAAGGGCCGCAGCAGCAGGTAACAGGTGAGGGTGCTTTTCCAAAGCTCCACCATACAAGCTTCCTCAGACATAGGTTACCCCCATTGGACACTGACTCACCAGAGTTGAAGTCTTCACAGCAAGCATAAGGATGGGACTCTCCCAGGATTTATCTCTTACGCACTTCTTAGTGCAGGAAGTTCCAACTACTTTACTAGAAAAGATTTTTAGATGTGAAGGCCTCAGCCACAACTTGAAATCTCATGTAAAGGAAAGTTAATGTCATTTTCTCTGTATGAATGACCTGTATATCCGGGAAATGCCATTAAAACCCACTATTAAAACTAGTTATAATGAAAAGATCATTGCTTTCTAGAATAGAATTAAACATAGCAACATTCTGATGTAGTCCTGAAATGGGGGCATCGAGGAGCATTAAAAAGCCATCCTAATTGTTGCTGAGTCCAGGAAGGCCTACTTTAATTTCCCTATTGGTGGCAAAGGTAAAATGGCCAGATGTCTCAGCTGGACAGCCCAGTCCTTGCGCCTTAATGGGCTGGCTGTGTGTTCACTGAATTTTGTCAGATTAGAGTACATTCTGATGCCATTTCCCATCCTTTCCCTCTCACCGTGTTTTTGCCTGCTTCTGGATCCTTCCCCTCTGTCCTTCTACGATGCACATATATGCAGGTTCATCAAATCCCCATCAACTCCAGGGCAGTCCAATCTGGCACCTGAACAGTATGTTCAAATGACAAAACCTTTTGTTTAGTGCCAGGGCTCTTATTAAGCCAACCACCTGGTTCCAAAACATATCTACCCAGGGCACAGAAAGCTGTTGTGAGCAATCCACATGACATTTCTTTATGATGCTGAACTTTCTGCAATTTTGTTTTGCTTTTGATAATCAACCCCTTTTCATGTGCCTACAATTGTTTATCTACCAATTACAGATTTTCCCCTTAACACCAGCTGGAAATATTTATATGGACAGAGAGCAGCAATGGACAAAAATCAGGGAGAATGAAAGAGTAAATGGTTTTGTTATCTCTTTAATGACAAAGAGTCTGCAAAATGTAGTGTTTCCTTGAATGTAAAACAATAATATTTCAAAATCTAACAGAAAATATCAGGCTCAAGGTAATATTTTTTCTGTTATTGTGTTTTATTTGTGAATGTCCATATGTAGAGAAAAAAACAACAATCCCATATGCTATGTATTTAAACATTTGGTTGATGCAATGGGTGATATAAAATTTATGTGAAAGAGACATTGTGTGATAGCCATTAGTCTGATTTTTTTTTTTTTTTTTTTTTTTCACCAGGGATTGAACTCAGGGGCACTCAACCATTGGACCACATCCCCAGCCCTTTTTTGTATTTTATTAGAGACAGGGTCTCACTGAGTTGATAAGTGCCTCGCCATTGCTGAGGCTGGCTTTGAACTCACGATCCTCCTGCCTCAACCTCCCAGGTGCTGGGACTACAGGCGTGCGCCACCGCGCCCGGCTCATTAGTCTGATTTTTAAAAAATGTTCCAGAATTTGAGGACATAGAAAGAATATTAGTTCTATCCAACTTTGTACCATATAAAACATGCATACTACTTTTACTTAGAAGAAAAGATATTAAACCAGAGAATTCCAAAATATTTTGTGATGGATTTTGACGTGCCTTGAAAACGTCCCATAGATATCAGTCCAATTTGAAAAGGTGTAGAAGAGAGGGAAGACAATTGAAATGATACTGACATTGTGATATTTTAGCAGAAAATCAGAAAAAGCCTGCTCAGGTGTCTGAAATATGGAATTTAGAAGATAAGTAGGTACTGTTTCCAGATACTGCTTGGGTTTACTTGTTTTATAGCAATGGGTAGCGAATATACAAATGCCACTATCACGGAGAATGTAGTAGACAGTGTACTGCTGTTGTGGCCAGGTGTCAGTTTCTTCACATTCTCTATAATTCGAGGAAATATTCCTTCTGATGTCACTTGAAAATCACTAAGATGTACTTCATTGTTCAAACCAAGGACTTGGCTTTGGTACTTACAGAGCCCTATCTATCACTTTCTTTCTGGACTGTGTATGTTGCATAAGATAAACAAGATATGAAAGTTTGGAAATGGCCTCCTCTTGTACTTGGCATCCTTAATCTATCACATTGGTCAGAAATTCCCTTTGACCCTGAATTTCTTCATATAGTTTCAATACATTTTTCTTTATTAAACCATTGTGTTCTATTTTTAACAACAGAAAAAAACAATAATACCATAGTGAATTTCTTATATCAAATGGATACATTGGGATTTAATCTTGATTATTTAAAACACAAACTACATTCCCATAGAGTACTTCTAACTCAGTACCCATAATGGATGTTTCAGAGGTTATTAGAATAAGTGAGTAGGGATGAAAAGAAGACTGAATTTTGCAAAGTGGAATATGAAATGTGTTGCCCATTTTCAGTGACTGCAGTAAATAATATAAGACTCTTTCAGATTTTCTTATGGCTAAAGTTTGTACCTGCCATGGATTTTTCCACAATTTCCAGTTATCCAGCTGATACAAAAGAATGTTTTAATCCCAGATGGAGAACTCTCTCTCTTTTTGATTCTTAGGCAAATATTGGCATAGTTCTAGATGAAATTCTTGTCAACTCCCAAAAAGAATATTTGAAAAGGTCCTTTTCTTCCTTGAGGTCTGTGGAGTCTATGGGGCTTGTTTGTTCCGGTGCATTTCTGTCATTCTCTGTTATGTTGGGACATTCCCAGTCTCACGTGTGAACTGTAGTGGACTATGAGTTTCTAACCTTTGATGTGTGCATGGCAGATGTGAGTGTCCCAGAGTCAATATCTCTTTAATCACTGAGGATTTGCAATATCACTGACTAGAAATGTCACTGTCTCTCAAAGAACAAGCCCAGAGGCCCTAATTAAGTAGTTAGTACAAATTAACATTAGAAACCTGCACAGATTTCCTTGTCTTGGGAATCTGCAAACCCAATGCCCACATAATTTCTCTTTCCTGAGAGTTCTTAAAAAAGGAGGTAAGTATCTTCTTATGATTTCTGTCACCATTATTGTTCATGCTTCTCATTATCTTTATTTGAATTATAAATTGGGGGCTGTCAAGATGGTAGACTACAGGAGGTTGCTTTTCTGGCTGCTCCTTGGTGTTGAAACCAAGAAAGCAGGCAGTTTCTCCGCAAGGTGGATGGAAGGAAAAAAAAAAAAAAAAAGGCGGGGTGGGGTTTAATGAAATTTAAAACTGGACATTCAAAACAGATCAGGGACTCAGAAGGTTGGATATAATAATAATAATATCATAACAAACAAATCTCCAGCAGCATAGCCGCTGCAGCAGCCGGGCCAGAAGCACAAGTCAGAGTGGTCCCTCTGTGAGCATAGTGGAGGGACAAGAAAATTAAAGGAACCCACGTTTTTAGGAAGTCTGAGGCATGTCTGGGAACCACCATTTGACCCACTTATCTCACTCCCCATTATATATCCAAAGCACTTAAAATCAGCAAACTATAGTGATGCAGCTACATCAGTGTTCATAGCAGCTCCATTCATGATAGCTAAGCTATGGAACTAACCTAGGTGACTTTCAACAGATGAATGGATAAGGAAAATGTGAGATACACACACATACACACACACACACAATGGAATATAACTCAGCTATAAAAAAGAATGACTATGACTTTTGCTGGTAAATGGAGACTATCATTCTAAGTGAAATAAGCCAATCCTAAAAAACCTAATCCAAATGTTCTCTCTAATATGCAGATGCTAACACACAACAAGGGGAATAGAAGTTCAATGGATTAGAGAAAGGGGAATGAAGGGAAGCCAGGGGAGATGGGAATAGAAAAGACAGAATGAATCAGACATAATTTTCCAATGTTCTTATGTAAATATACAACCAGTGAAACTCCACATCATGTACAACCACAGAATGGAAAGTTATGCCCCATGTATGCGTGATATATCAAAATACATTCTACTGTCATGTATAACTAAAAAGAACAAACTAAAAAAAAAATGT
Organism: Tamias sibiricus; assembly: GCA_025594165.1. Taxonomy (NCBI): domain Eukaryota; kingdom Metazoa; phylum Chordata; class Mammalia; order Rodentia; family Sciuridae; genus Tamias; species Tamias sibiricus. Next base: position 20,375,839 of record CM046671.1, read on the forward strand.
GATAAAAAAAAATAATAACAATCGAACCTGGAATCTTAGAGCTTACATACAGGATTGGGGGCGGGGGGAGCTTAGAAGCTGAAGTATCTAGGTTTAATTGTTTATCTTTCTGGAAATCATATTCCTCAATTTACAGAAGACAAAATGTGCTGAGGAAGGCAAAAATCAATTTGAAAACAAAGTCCATATAACCTTCAGTCATAATTTTCATTTTTGATATTATAATTTTCTCATCATTATTACTGCTCAACAGTAATATTATAATCTCTTCAAGGTTTTATCAATCTCAGTCAGTAGTAAATTCTTGTCCAATAATCCTGTCCTTCAGCAATTCTTTGTGATGTCCATAAGAGAGCAGTGGGGGAAAATGGTCATAGTGAGCAAAATAGTTTAGAAACCAAACAACATTATCAAGGAAACCTTGGAAGTAATTTTGAGACACTGCTGACAGTTTCAGTTTTCAGGCCAATAGTCATTTTTTTTTTCCAAATTAACATTATTCCCATTTTAAAATGCTGGATTGTTTGGGCACATTTCTCCCTCCTACCTTAGTCCCATGATAAAATGCTGAAAAAAAAGTCTGCTGAATTCTTGGATTGCTGAGCCAACGCTGAGACTGTGGTAAACACACAGACAAATCACGCTTTCCACAACAAGAGAAGCTCTTATTGTTTTTAATGACAAAGTAAATGTAATGAAGCCTGTTCTCTTCACCTGGGAGCATCCAAGTACCTCCGCCTATTTGTAAAATGATAAATTAAAGTGGTTTGGTGTCGTTCATTCACACATGATTGTTTGTTCTATAGTCCAGTCAGGAGAAGTTCACATTCAATATAGATTTTACTCTTCAGAATAAAAGCTTAAAAGTAGCTTTATTATTTCCACTGTGGGAATGGAGCAATCAAAGCTTAAGGGGCTCAAGGCCACACAGTTCCTAATTGTCAGGAAAGGGAGCGACAGCAGTAGCAGCAACAAGGAAAGGAACAGTTCAGGTTGAACACAGGATACCTGAGGGAGCATGGGAGCAGGTTAGCTCATTTTATCTTTTTAACAAAAATTTATAGGCACGTCTTGTCAACCCATGTATGCATGATAAACCAAGCCACAAAGACTGAAGTAACTGAACCATGGTCAGAAATCATTTAACCCCATGCAGTGTGGTGTGACAGCTATGTGTGATTGTGATGTCACTTAGAAGAGGCCTTCCTTCTGTGGAGCAACGACCATGGAGGGAAGAGAGCTGGGCTCCTCTGGAAAGGGTACCAAACTCTTCAACATCATTATCCTCTACAATACAAAAAAGAGGAAGAAGGAGGAGGAGGAGGAGGAGGAGGAGGAGGAGGAGGAGGAGGAGGAGGAGGAAAGGAGGAGGAGGAGGAAAGGAGGAGGAGGAGGAGGAAGAAGGAGAAGAAGAATCGCAGTAAAGTGCTGGCCTGTTTTTAAATCCCAAAAGGCAGGTGGTTATTTTTAATACACTGACCTAATTGCACACTGTGATCCAAGGTCAGCATAAAACCCCAGAGAAAGACCAAAGTATCAAATATGTTTGTGTTGGGCAGAGGGCAAGCAGAATGATCTTAAGGCAGTACTTCCTGATTTTAGCTTTGATTGCTCACTCAGAGCCAGCACACCATATTAGATTAAAATGACAGACTTTGGGCATGGGTTGAAGACTACTGAGTGCTGAAGGAGAAGAAAAAGTAGGCTAGCATGAAAATATAGCACTCGACTTTTCAGAAGGATGCTGGAATTTACAGTTATTCCATAAAACCCCAGGGGTGGTGGTCTGAATTAGTTCTAGAGCTTTTGAAAAATGATAATAACAGGTAATTTGGATTTTGGCAGTCAGGCTGGTCTACATTAGATATTTAAAATTAGAGATATTCCCACTGAAGTCTGGAGAAAAAAAAAATGAATATTTCCTTGTTACAGGTTTTGTTTGACTTTTTTTTTTTTCTGTTTTCTATTTTAACAATATGAGTAAAACACACAAATATAAAAATGGTGAAATTAATAAAAGTTGACTTGTGATACTATTTATGATAAAATAATAAACTATTTTTAAGTAATAGGGAACTTCACTTAGGTATTCATTTAAAATGATAGCTTCCCTATGCACTAGCAGCATCCAGTAAAATGTAAGATGCATAAAAAATTCCAGTTCATGCACATGCATTATATTCTCTTTCCCCTTAAGCTTATCATTTCCAGTTACAAATGCCCACCTGCCATATCTTTTCTGATATCCCACAGTATGAATTCATTATTTTTTCATGGGTCTTATTAATTTGGAAGAGAATTGTTTTATTGATGCATTTTCAAATCCTTGTTCCTCAAACTCAGTGAGTCCCTCCACTGCCTCCTCGCTATTTCAAGCAAACTAATCATGAAGACTTGATGGTGCTGTTCTACATTTCTCTCTGTCTCCCCTGTACTAAAAACCCCTCTTGAAAAAAGGAAAGAAAAGAGAAAGATGGAGGATCTCATGAAGACAGAGGGGAGACCAGAAGTGTAGAAGATATTTTCAGGAGGGAGAGGGAGGGGAAGGAAAGGGGAAGTACCAGGAAATGAAATCGACCACATTATATTATAATACTGTGTGTGCATGTACAAATATGTAAAAATGCACAATAATATTGTACCAATAAAAAATTGGAAAGAATGTACTAAAAGATATCTGTCAATCAGTACCCCCCTTGTTCTCCTGAGGTAGGCTCCTTCTCATTTCCCTGCCTGATTTTCTTCGGTTGAATTATCATATAGCAAGCACACTAATCTTTTGAAAATATAAATCACAAAATGTACTTTGTTATTTGTAACTCTTTACCGTTAATAAACTATCAGCCACTTCTCATGCCCCCTAAGAGCTCCCACCCTCTGATCTTTGTAAGCGTTGATGGTATTTTATATTATCCCCTCAATCCTCCAATTCTGTTTTTCCCACTTTGGGTACCTTAGACTCCTTTCAGTTTGTAAAATAATTACCAAAAATATTCTCCTATCTAATTGTCACAGATTAATTACCATCCATTTGATATTCTTCCCTCCTGACTCTACCAGAAGGCTGTTCATAACCTTCTGTGGATATAAGATTTAATGCCACTAACTTCAAGACGCTTCGCTGAATCTCCAACGTACCTTTAGCAAACAAATCAAAAGATAATCACAAATTCCTTTGTTTTGTTTTCAATTCTATCATCATACACCATATAGAACTATAAATTAAAATGTTGATGGATTTAGTTACATATAAAATTGAAGAACAGTTTGTCAAAAAATGCAGTAAGCAAAGCTAGTGGCTAATGCCTATTATGAGATACATGAAAAGGATCAGCAGGCTAAATCTTTAATTAAAATATGTGTTGAAATATACAAGACACTCTTTCAAATAAATTAGAGAATTAATATGATGGAATAAACATGGGAAAATAAAAAATAACCTCTATGAAACAACCAATAGAAATAAGCATAGTCCTTAAAATATTTTAAATTCATTAGTTTAAAAATGGCAATTTAATTCTATTTAGTTTTATTTATTTCATACCTAACATTTTCTTTAACATAAAATGTTGACTATTAATGTTTGTAATGGTTCCAGTAAATTTATACTTTTATAGGTTTTTAGTATATGTTGTGATTATTAAACTAACTCTGGAGAATAGAATGACAATACTTGTAAAAGAGTAAACACATATATCCACTAATACTCAGAGACTTACCTGAAGGAATACACATTAAAAATAAAAAAAAAGTGAATAGACCACAATGTGAGTTAGCATCATTTTCTAAAAATAGTTTTTATAACTTTAAAATTCCTTCCCGACTGTCCCTGGCCGCCTGGGCCCAGAGTAGCAGCTCCCGGCTGCTGCACGCAGGGCCAGACCTGGGGAAGGGCTTCCTCCATTATCGGGAAGAGTGCGACCTGCCCATTTGCGACCAGAGCAAGAGGTAGACTCCCGCCCACTGGAAGGAGAGACCCAGCCGCCACTGTCCCTGGCCACCTGGGCCCAGAGTAGTAGCAGCTCCCGGCTGCTGCACGCAGGGCCAGACCTGGGGAAGGGCTTCCTCCATTATCGGGAAGTGCTTCCTCGGGGCCCACTCCCTGGGGGAGTGCGACCTGCCCAGCTGCAACCAGAGCAAGAGGTAGGCACCTGCCCGCTGGAAGGAGAGAACCCGCCGCCAGTTTGCCAGGCCTCCAAGGCCCATAGTAGCATCTCCCTACTGCTGTAAGCAGGGCCCAGCCTGAGGATAAGCCCCTTCCACTATTCCACTGTGCCACTCTGCAACGGACCAAAGGTGCAGCCTTGACTCCACTAACAGGGTTGATGACTGTACATGATCTGGGTCAGGTGGCTTAAACTGGAAGGGAAAAAAGAAGGGCTTCCAAGGGTCCATTTTGTTTGAGACTTGTTCTTGGGTTCAACGTTTTTGTTTTTATTTGCTTGTTTGTTTGTTTTGTTGTTTCTTGGGAGTTTTTTGTTTGTTTTAGTTTTGATTGACAGTGTGTTTGTGTGCTTCTGCTCCTCTTTTCTTTCTTTTCTTCCTTCTCACTTTTATATTTTTTCTTCTTCCTTCATCTTCCCTATTTACACCCTGCCATTGCATTCTCAACAGAGGCAAAAACAAGTTATACGCACAAATTGAGATTTCTAGAACGTGTACAATTGAAATATATAGCAAAGTGGTGTTATATATGGTTTATTCTCTATTTTCTAGACTTATTCTCTCTCTCCTCTCTCTTACACTAATTACTACTCCTTGGTTATTTTTTTTTCTCTTCTTTTTTTTTTTTTTTTTTTTTTCTTTTCCATCTTTCTGTATTTCTCTTCTCAACCGCTGCATAAGTTAGGTTTATATGTAACTCGGTCTTTCCATCTATTCATTCACTCCATTCTCTTTCCTCTCTCGTCGGCTGATACTAAACCACTTCCATAGAACTCTCTTTTCATACTTTCTAAGAAAGAACAAATCAATACACTCACTTCCTTCTTCCTAAACATATTACCTCTCTGTCCATTACTTGAAACTTTAAAACCCCATCAGAAGCATACAGAGTAAATTGGAAACAACATCTGGGTTAACTAAATCTGTACATTGTGATCAAACTGGAATTCTCTGAATAGAAAGTGTTTGATTTTAAAGTGTAAAGGAAATATAAGGGGATCTGATAGCATTGTACTACAGGAGCAACATAAGGTTTTAAGGTAAAATCAAAGTAGACAAGGTCCCACAGTGCAGGTAGAATAGACGCACAAGCAATATGAAGAAACAAGGGAAGAAAGTGACACAAACAAATCAATATACCTCCTCAGTAGATTCCATACCATGCACAGTTGGTGCAATGCCAGAGATGGAATTTAGAAATTACATATTCCAAATGTTAGCGGAACTTAAGAATGAACTAAAAAATGAGATGAGGGAGCAAATACAGGAGGTGAAAGATCATTTTGACAAAGAACTCCATAAACAAATACAGGAAGTAAAAGATTACTTCAATAGGGAGATAGAAGCTCTAAAGAGAAACCAAACAGAAATTCCAGAAATGAAAGAAGCAATAAATCAAAATAAAAGCTCAATCGAAAGTATCACCAACAGAGTAGATCACTTGGAAGAAAGAACCTCAGACAATGAAGACAAAATATATATCCTAGAGAAAAATCTAGATTACACAACAAAAATGGTAAGAAACCAAGAACAGAACATTCAAGAATTATGGGACAACATAAAAAGACCAAACATAAGAGTGATTGGGGTAGAGGAGGGGGCAGAGTTTCAAGCCAAAGGAATGAGTAATTTATTTAATGAAATAATTACAGAAAATTTTCCAAACTTGAGGAATGAAGGGGAAAACCAAGTTTAAGAGGCCTACCGAACACCAAACATAGAAAATCACAACAGATCCCCAACAAGGCACATTATAATGAAAATGCCTAACATACTGGGCAAGGAGAGAATATTAAAAGTCACGATAGAAAGGAAGCAGATTACATATAGGGGGAAACCAATCAGACTATGTTCAGACTTTTCAACCCAGACCTTAAAAGCAAGAAGATCCTGGAATAGCATGTTTCAAGCTCTGAAGGAAAAGGGATGTCAACCAAGAATCTTATATCCAGCAAAATTGAGCTTTAGATTTGAAGATGAAATAAAAACCTTCCATGACAAGCAAAAGTTAAAAGATTTCACATCTCGAAAGCCAGCACTTCTGAACATCCTGGGCAAAATTTTTCATGAAGAAGGAGAGAAAAATAATAATGAAAATCAACAAAGGGAGATATTAAACTAAGGGAAATACCAATCAGAAGAGAAACCTAATCAAGCTAAAAATCATCATACAAATAAAAATGGATGGGAATAAAAATCACATCTCAATAATAACCCTGAATGTTAACGGCCTAAACTCGCCATTCAAAAGACACAGATTATCTGAATGGATTAAAAGAAATGACCCAACAATCTGCTGTCTCCAAGAAACACACCTCATAGAAAAAGACATCAATAGACTGAAGGTAAAAGGCTGGGAAAAGTCTTATCACTCACATGGCCTGCGGAAGCAAGCAGGGGTTTCCATTCTCATTTCAAATAAGGTAGACTTCAAGCCAAAGTTAATCAAAAGGGACAAAGATGGATATTTCTTACTACTTAAGGGAAGCATTCATCAAGAGGATATAACAATCATAAATCTATATGCCCCAAATAATTGAGCAACTACATTCATCAAACAAACGCTTCTCAAGTTCAAGAGTAAAATTGACCACAACACAGTTATTCTAGGGGATTTCAACACACCTCTCTCACCAATGGATAGATCATCCAAACAAAAACTAAACAAAGAAACCTTAGGCCTCCTTAAAACAATTAATAACTTAGATCTAACGGACATATATAGAATATTTCATCCCTCAGTAAATGAATACACTTTTTTCTCAGCAGCACATGGCTCCTTCTCCAAAATAGATCATATATTATGTCACAAGGCAAATCTCAGCAAATATAAAAAAAATAGAAATACTACCCTGCATGCTATCAGACCATAAAGGGATGAAATTGGAAATCAATGACAAAACAAGGAATAAGAAAAAAACTACTCCAACAACTGGAAGCTAAGCAACATGCTACTGAATGAACAAGGGGTTGAAGAAGACATCAAAGAGGAGATTAAAAAATTCCTAGAGGTAAATGAGAACACAGATACATCATATAGAAATCTCTGGGACACTATGAAGGCAGTAATAAGAGGAAAATTCATTGCACTGAGTTCATTCTTTAAAAGGAAGAAAAACCAACAAATAAACGACTTAACATCACACATCCAAGCACTAGAAAAAGAAGAACAGATCAACACCAAGAGCAGCAGAAGACAGGAAATAATTAAAATCAGAGCAGAAATTAATGAAATTGAGACTAAGGAAACAATTCAAAGAATTGACAAAACTAAAAGTTGGTTCTTTGAAAAAATAAACAAAATTGACAGACCCTTAGCAATGCTAACGAAAAGAAGAAGAGAAAAAACTCAAATCACTAACATTTGTGATGAAAAAGGGAATATCACAACAAACACCTCAGATATACAGAAAATAATTAGAAATTACTTTGAAAACTTGTACTCTAATAAAACAGAAAATGCTGAATGCATTGACAGATTTCTAGAGTCATATGATTTGCCTAAACTGGATGTGGAGGCTATACACAATTTAAACAGATCGATTACAAGCAAAGAAATAGAAGATGTCATCAAAAAGCTACCAACAAGGAAAAGTCCAGGACCTGATGGGTTTACAGCAGAGTTCTACAAGACTTTCAAAAAAGAACTAATACCAATGCTCTTCAAACTATTTCAAGAAATAGAAAAAGAGGGAGCTCTTCCAGACTCTTTCTATGAGGCCAATATTACATTAATTCCAAAGCCAGGCAAAGACACATCCAAAAAAGAAAACTTTAGGCCAATATCCTTAATGAACATAGATGCAAAAATCCTCAACAAAATTCTGGCAAATCGGATACAAAAACATATCAAAAAGATAGTGCACCACGATCAAGTGGGGTTTATCCCAGGGATGCAAGTCTGGTTCAACATTCGGAAATCAATAAACATAATACATCACATCAATAGACTTAAAGATAAAAATCATATGATTATCTCAATAGATGCAGAAAAAGCATTTGACAAAATACAGCACCCCTTTATGTTCAAAACACTGGAAAAACTAGGAATATCAGGGACATATCTCAACATTATAAAAGCTATTTATGCAAGGCCCAGAGCTAACATTATCTTAAATGGAGAAAAATTGAAAGCATTCCCTCTAAAAACTGGAACAAGACAGGGATGCCCCCTCTTACCACTGCTATTTAACATAGTACTGGAAACTCTGGCAAGAGCAATTAGACAGACGAAAGAAATTAAAGGGATACAGATAGGAAAAGAAGAGCTCAAATTAGCACTATTTGCTGATGACATGATAATCTACCTAGAAGACCCAAAAAACTCCACCAGAAAACTTTTACAACTAGTAAATTAATTTGGCAAAGTAGCAGGATACAAAATCAATACCCATAAGTCAAAGGCATTTTTGTACATCAGTGACAAAGCCTCTGAAAGGGAAATGATGAAAACTATGCCATTTACAATAGCATCAAAAAAAATAAAATACCTGGGAATCAACTTAACAAAAGAGGTGAAAGAGCTCTATAAGGAAAATTATAGAACACTAAAGAAAGAAATCATAGAAGAACTCAGAAGATGGAAAGACCTACCTTGCTCTTGGATAGGTAGAATCAATATTGTCAAAATGTCCATACTACCAAAAACATTATACAGATTTAATGCAATTCCAATCAAAATCCCAATGTCATTCTTCAAAGAAATAGAAAAAGCAGTCATGAAATTCATCTGGAGAAATAAGAGACCCAGAATAGCCAAAGCAATCCTGAGCAAGAAAAGTGAAGCAGAGCAGAGGGCATCACCATACCGGACTTTAAATTATACTATAGAGCAATAGTAACAAAAATAGCATGGTATTGGCACCAAAACAGACTGGTGGACCAATGGTACAGAATTGAGGACACAGAGACTAATACATATAATTTCAGCTATCTTATATTAGACAAAGGTGCCAAAAATGTACAGTGGAGAAAGGATAGCCTCTTCAACAAATGGTGCTGGGAAAACTGGAAATCCATATGCAACAAAATGAAATTAAACCCTTGTCTCTCACCATGCACAAAATTCAATTCAAAGTGGATCAAGGACCTAGGAATTAGACCAGAGACAATACGCCTAATAGAAGAAAAAGTAAGCTCCAATTTCCAACATGTCGGATTAGGCCCCAAGTTCCTTAATAAGAATCCTGTAGCACAAGAACTATTACCAAGAATTAATGAATGGGATAGATTTAAACTGAAAAGCTTCTTCTCAGCAAAAGAAACAATCAGTGTGGTGAATAGAGAGCCAACTAATTGGGAACAAATATTTAATACATGCACATCAGATAGAGCACTAATTTCTAGAATGTATATAGAACTAAAAAAACTTAACACCAAAAAAGCAAATAACCCAATCAATAAATGGGCTAAGGAATTGAAAAGACACTTTTCAGAAGAAGATACATGATTAATCAACAAATACATGAAAAAATGCTCAACATCACTGGCAATTAGAGAAATGCAAATCAAAACTACTCTAAGATTTCATTTCACTCCAGTCAGAATGGCAGCTATCAAGAACACAAACAACAATAAATGTTGGAGAGGATGTGGGGAAAAGGGCACACTCATACATTGCTGGTGGGACTGCAAAATGGTGCAACCACTATGGAAAGCAGTATGGAGATTTCTTGGGAAAATGGGAATGGAACCACCCTATGACCCAGCCATCCCACTCCTGGGTCTATTCCCAAAAGACTTTAAAAACAGCATATTACAGTGACACAGCCACTTCAATGTTTATAGCAGCACAATTCACAATAGCTAGGTTATGGAACCAACCTAGATGCTCCTCAGTAGATGAGTGGATAAAGAAAATATGGTATATATACAAAATGGAATTTTACTCAGCAATAAGAGAGAATAAAATAATGGCATTTGCAGGTAAATGGATGAAGTTGGAGAATATAATGCTAAGTGAAATTAGTCAATCTCAAAAATCCAAGTACCGAATGTTTTCTCTGATATAAGGAGGCTGGTTCACAGAGTTGTTGGAAGGGGGTACATAGGATCAGAGGAACACTAGAATGGTCAATGGAAAGGGAGGGGAGGGAGGGAGTAAGGGGGGGGTTGGAAAAAAATTGGTGGTTGAATGAGATGGATATCATTATCCTAAATGCATGATTGAAGATCTGAATGGTACTTATATACTGTGTATACAAGCAGTTGTATGTAAAAAGATACTATACTTGTGCATGATGAATAAGTAAATAAATAATAAAAAAAATTAAAAAAAAAAATTCCTTCCCACTAAATGCTACATGTATAAAAAGAAATCATTCACATTTTTTCAGACTAATTTTGTGGGCATGTTTCTATTAATACGAAATGACATTTTAATGAAGTGAATGGCTATTATTAAAAAAATGTTTTGTCTTGTCTTAAAAAGGCTGCAAAAAGGGTCTGGGGCTGTGGCTAGGTAGTAGAACACTTGCCTAGCATGTGTGAGGCACTGGGTTCAATTCTCAGCCCCGCATATAAATAAATGAATATAATAAAGGTCTATCGACATCAAAATAAAATAAAAGATTTATAAAATATGGCTGCACTAAGAATCTAGATCTTTATTGTAAGAGTTATTGAAAATTTTAAGTAATAAAGATGGGAAAGAGTTATGATCATTTTTTAAATTGCCTAGAGTTGAAAAATATCTAAAAAAAATGTGAGGGTGGAGTGAGAGACCACATACATAGCTTTGCAGGAACCAGAAGCAGAGATACAGACAGCTTGGATGAAAGCCATGAGGAATAACAAATAAAATGGAGAGAAGATTATTTAATAGTTATTTGTAGGTGTATACATAATCATTTTTAGTGATTGATTTTGAAGTTGAGCATTAGGTCAATTATCAGCCCCTCCAGGATCTTAGCTTGTGTGGCTATGGAATGAAGATTCCTTTTAAGATTTATGTATTAATTTTTCCCCAAAATCTCATGTGCGAGACAGTGCAAGAAGATCTAGAGGATAAATGATTTGATTATGAGACCCTTAGCCCAATCAGTGAATTCCTCCCCTGACAGGATTAACTGAGTAGTAACTAAAGATGGGTAGGGTGTGGATGGAGGAGGTGAGTCATTGGGGTTGTGCCTTTGGGGTATATACTTTGTATTTGGTGAGTGAAATCCACCCCCCCCCCCTCTCTCTGCTTTCTGATCATCATGTGAGCTGTTCCACCCCACCACACTCTTCCACAATTGATGTTCTGCCTCATCTACAACCCTGAGGAATGGAGATGGCTGTCTATGTACTGAGACCTCTATGAGCTCCAAAATAAGGTTGTTTTCTTCCTCTAAAGTTGTTCTTGTCAGTTCTTTTAGTTGCAGCAGTGAAAAATCTGACTAAAACAATTACCTTTGCCTAGATGTGGAAAAGTGGAGGACTGTGTCACAGTTACAGGCTAACTCAGTTTCAACACAACACAGTTCACAATAGCGAAATTATGGAACCAGCCTAGGTGCATGTCAACAGATCTATGGATAAAGAAAATGAGATATTTATACACAATGGAGTTTATTTCAGTCATAAAGAAGAAGAACACAATTATGTCATTTGCAGGAAATGGATGGAACAGGATATGTCAGAAAGAAAAGTTCTATGTGGAAGAGGGGTGGGGTGTTGGGGAAAGAATATCAAGAAAGTAGAAGAGAGACCATTAGGCAGAGGAAGAGGATCTGGAGAGAGAAGAGTGGTGGAGGCATTGGGGAGTGAAATCAAAGAGAATCATGTTTGTATGTATGTACACATATGCTACAATAAAACCCACAATTCTATTTAAATAATGTGCACCAATTAAAATAAAGTATAGAAATAAAAAATGAGAATACAAAAACTGAAGGAATAACCTGTTATGAAGGTTGGGATATGTAGAATAGGAGATGGAGATAAGGTTGGATCTATGTTTGTAAATGTTGGGTTTTAAGAACTTTTGAACATTTAATTCATCAAGAGAACATTTCTGTACAAATTTTGTGCTCATTACAATATAAATCATGTTTAAAGTCATAGGATTAAAGTAATCGTTAAGAAAGAGACTATGGAAGAAAAAGATACAAAAGTCCATGAGGCTGCCTTAACTGATAAAGCTTAAACTTTGTGTGTAAAATTGTAACAAAAATTTTATTTGCATATTTATCTGAAATGCCCCTAATCTTATAGATGAATATTTTTGCAGTATGAATTTCCCATCAATAATTTAGAACTTGGCACCTTTTTAAAAAAGATTAGAACTCATAATGAATATAATTCCAAAATAAATTCTTTAAAATATTATTTAGCCATAAAACACAATTTTTACAGAGAACACACGATAGATAGAAACAACAAAATACATGTTTGAGAATACAAAAGCATGAAAATGTCATTTTCATTTGATTATGTAGGAAAGGTTTATTAAAGCAAGATTCACATGATACCTAAAGGTTAAAAAAAACAAACAAACAAAAAGAAAGATGAAAGAGATATTTCAGCCAGTGGGATCCTGCAGAACTTCTGTTTCTGTTACCTGTTTTCTTGGGAAATTCACTCAAGGCTCAATTGGAGTCATAACCTCACTTTTATAATTTACATTACTTTAAGCAAATTATTTAACACATTTGTGTTTGGTTTTATCATCTATAAAAACTGGTTTCATCAGATCATTTTGAGTGAGGGCTTAATGAGTCATAATTAGTAAAATATTGATACTTAAGGTCCCAGTCCAGCCCAAGCATTGTCTTTATAGTTTTATTGAGACAAAATCATGTTCATTTGATTATGTATTATCTATAGCAGAGTTGAAAAGTTACAACACAAAATATCCCACATCCAAAATTCGTAAATTGTTACAACAACACAATATACATACATACATACATACATACATATGTGTATATATGTATTTATATTTATATATGTACACATCTACATATATGGTTATACTTAGTGAAAAACATTTTCCATATTTTATATCATCAAGAATTCACAATGACTTTATGATACAAATTTCAAGATTAGGACACTGAAGCACACATATGTTAAGAGATTCCTGATTCTAGGTCACACACTCTAAAAAATATATTTCAAAAGGTTTTGTTAGGTTATAAATTAGTTTCATTCCAGAAGTATTTTATGCTTAAAGGAATGATATGGGAATGTTTGCCTCTGTTGTTATGGCATGTAGATAACCCTGCAGAGGTGAACGGATGCTAGTAATTGTGATGTCTTGTCTGTAATACCCACCTCCATTATCAACACACTTTCATCCTGTTTACTCTGCAAAGCCTTCATGCTATTTATTTCCCTCCTCAAGGCCTTATTTGATATGTTCCATCAGAATTAATTGTTCCTTCCTCAGCACTCCCATGGCAAAACTTGTATTTAGCAAATTAATTTTCTCATAGTTTACTCAGTTATTTATATGCTTATGTTCCCCATAAGAGCTTGAGTTGTCAGGGCAGTGACTATTTCTAATGCATCCTTGAACACTCACTGGACCCGGTTCAAGACCTTGCCCAGAATAGGTGCTCCAACAGCGTTAACAAGATCAAACTGCATCCAAGGATGTGGTTTCAGCTTTGCAGCATTCTGTGTTTGATTATGTGGCGCTTTGGCCATGAAAAATGTTATATGGGATAGATTTTTCAAAATTAAGACTAATTAAAATTAATTTTCTTCTGAGAGTCATTTTAGAATTTCGCAAGAGCCTCTATGATAATTAGAGACACCCAGGGGTGTCACCAAACCTGGAGAGGGAGTCACTGTTCCATCAAACATGACCCATGGAAGTAGCTCCCGTGTGGCTATTAATAGCACTGACTGCAAAATATGTCAGGGTTTATTAAGTGAAAATCTCATAAAGGTTTGCAAATAAAGTACTGCTTATGCAATATAGATAGCATGTGGCTCAGCTCCCTTAGAAGAGAATTAATAAACAAACAAAAGCAACAGTGTGTTCATTCTCAGGAGCATCCTTCAAGGATGTTCTCTGGATGTACAGAGCATTTAATTTTTGCTTTTAAGAGAGATACAGCATGAAGAGTTTGCAAAGAATAGAGTCATTATGAATCTTTTTGACTTAAAAATGAAGTAAAAAGAAAGTTCTGTGTTCACATATACGTTAGTCAGCAATCAATATTTTAATTTTTGCTCTACTGGAATATAATTTTTCTATTACTATAATTAATTTCCAATATAGTCTTAGGGTTAGATTCAAGTCCACTGGGATATGAGGGAATACTCCAAGGACAGAAGCCCTCTGTCCAAATCAAGGAGCCCGAGGAGTTAGGCACTGATGTGAAGAGGTCTAGAATTATCTAGGCTGTAGCTCTTACAGTATGAAGAGAGGTGAAGGCTAACACTTCATTAAAGCTAAAAGGTGAAAAGCTGTGGTTTTAATTGAATTAGATGACAGCATGTATGGAGTGAGAAAGCTTTCCCATAGAATCAATGTTCTCTGGAGGGAGGGAGTTTAATTCTTACTGTCATCAGGGCCAGGGAATAAGTGGCCCTGGCTAATTTCATTTCTCTCCTAAGGAAAATTATCTGGGTAGAGACAGACATAGGGTTTAATGAAAGGAAACTTGTGGCTTTCCGAGATGCCTATGTGTGCAACTATAAAAAAAGCCACCCCGCACCAATACTGGACAAACCTTGAAATAGCCCAAGAATATACCAACATAATGAAGAATTGTTGCTTTATTAGTTAGGTGCCTGATATTTTGGTCACCCAGTTTTGGTATGGTTTTACAGTAGTAGGAGCTGGCACATAGAGATGTTGAACAAAGAATTCACTGTCCAGTTGGTATAAGAGTTGATCTTTTTTATTTTACTTTATTCATTTTTATTAGTGCTTATTAATCATACAGAAGAATGGGCTTCATTGTGGCATATCTGTACATGCATTAAATATAATTTGGTCATTTCCACAAACCCATGACCCACTTGCACTCCCTTCCCCCTCCCCCTAAACCCTTTCCTCTCTCTAGTAATCTTGGTCTAAGGGTTGTTTTTAGAACTCAGAGATAGTCTACATGAACGAGCAAAGGAAAAAGTAAATTTAGTTCATTCTACAAAGGTTGTCAAAAAACCTGAAGCTTAGTTTTAGTTAGAAATGTAGCTGAGAATAGAAAATAGCAAAAGCAACTTTTAGAAAAGAGAATCATTTAAGCCAAGTCAAGGATTGAATGGAATCTTAACAGCTATTAAATATTTATTATCATAATATCTCTGAAAGCGCAAACAAAACATTAAAAAAAGATAAAAAAGAAAGCATATCTTTTCATCACAAGTAGAATGCCATTATTTTAGCATTTTCTAAATTGATAGCAGGTTTCCTAAGTTCAACTATACACAATATATTTTAAACTGTATTCAAGTCACAACATGCTAAGAATTCCTAATACATTTAAAACCAATTTATTTGTTTAAATTTAAAAAATGCATCATCAAAATGTAATGATGCTAATTAATTTTCTCTTTGTAGAGAAAGAAGTGTGAATTTTGATATAAACTTATTGATACAAGAAAAACCTTTACCAGGACCCCTTTGGGTGAATCAAATGACAATGAGAAACAACATGAAATTAATAATCCCTTCAAATGATAAAATTTTATGATTTCATTATTTTATTGAGTTATATGAAAATTGTAGTTGGGTGAGGTAGTGCTAAATCCAAACGCATATATATCATAAATAGGCAGGACTTTCCAATCAATAAATAACAACAGCAATAAGAATGATAATAATAGTATGTACGATGATGATATCTGAGTGTTATGTCACAGTCCTTGATAATTATAAAATCTTTTTCCTGTATTTGATATTGTACCAATATATTATTCACATTAAATGCATATCTAAACATAGCATTTGTTATTCAATTGATAATAATTTGACTTATTTATTTTCATACATTAATAACTAAAATTATATCCATAGCATTTTCTGAAGCAAGCAAAGTGAATAAATATGATTCATCAATTCCAAAACATAAATTTTCATGATTTGATAGAAACAGGGGAGGATCTAAATTTGAGTTGATCTCAACATCTTGTTTTAATACACATGTCTCTTTAACTTCTTATGATTTACTAGTTCTTTCTTTTCCCCTGATGTTAGCTCTTATTATGAATCAGAAGATATTTACATACATATAAAATTATTGATGATATGTACAATTTTAAATGAAAGGCTTCCAACTTGATTGAAATTGAGGCAGGATAGATTAGGGACCCTTGTACCAGGCCCCACCTCACCTTGACAAGCAGAGCTGACAGGAGTGTAAGGACCTCCTTTCATCCTGCCCCTTGCAGTAATCATAAAAGCAAACTTTCCCAAAGTGTAAACAAGATTCTGTTTTTCAAAAGATGGACCAACCATACCAAGGAGCATGCAAAGACCCCCAAGTTTGACCTATAGTAATCTAAGGGAAAGCCCCTATTTAAGACTCTATACACATGACTTACATCTAATGTAAAGCCCAGGAATGAACATTTGGCGCATGCACAATACTCGTTATGGGTAAGACACAATTATCTGTCGATCACTGCTTGCCTAGTATAAAACCACTTTTTGCAGAAAGCCCACAAAGGGGAACAAAGAACTTGAGCCCATATAACTCCAGATGCCTGGAGCCCCGAGTCTGCAGGCACATGTCCTTTTCTTGTCCCTACTGTACCTGTGCACCCTATCTTCATCCAATAAACTCTTGACTGCCTCTCTTTGTCTTGGTGAATTCTTCTTGCCACCCATGTACAGGCCATTACCCAACCACCCAGCTCCCATGACAGAAATGATCACTTCAGTATATTTTCAGCAGTTTAGATAGTTGTATCTCTGCCTATCTATGTGTGAAAGTGTGTAGAATCATGCTTTGCCATATAATCATAGTTGGATGTTGATAAAATAGTATTAGTCACAACCCTCTCTATGCAAAATATTGTGATATTCTAGATAATGGTATATTTTCTGTTTCCATAATACAGTTACTTTTTATTATATCTCATGTAGATTTCTTCAAAACTGGCTTTAACTTGCACATATTTGCAATAAAACCAAGCCTATGAATAAATCTTTGATTGAACTTCAGGAGTGAGTCTGTCTTTGCAGTTTCATTCCCTATGCCTAATTTTACAAAGCAGCCTTTCCATTATGTGCTTTTTGTTAACACTGATTTCCACATATAACTTTTTTATGTAAAAATTATTTTTTATTCATATATTTTTCTGATGTAAATTTTTATAGTGGTTCACAAAAAAATTGCTCTTGCTATATTTCACAGCAAAAAATGACAACAAAAAAACCCTAGTAAGTTCCATAATAGATATATTACAAAATTTTACAATAGTAATCTAACTGCTAAATTCCAGATTTTTCTGATACTCTTCAGAATTTCAGCAATGTATTCTACTTATATGTGAATCTTATTTGCTGACAAAAATGTGTTTTAATTTTCCATCATATTATCTCAGCATGTTATATTTTAGTTTTCACCACAGCAGGAAGAACAATTGTTTGGAATGCTGCAGAACTTTCTGATATAAGGTACATATTTAATAAGAAACTGAAGGAGGTTTTTGAATAATTACCATTGCTCAGGTGGAATTGTGAGTTCAAGGATTGAATATTGCAGGATTGGATATCTCTAAATTGTTGACTGTTTCATACTTATAGTATTTTCTGGCCTCATGTCATCAATAGATTAAAATCCTAAGGTATTAATAAATCAAAGTTATAATTAAAAACAATAGATGCAAATAGATAAATGGCAATTTCCTTGTTTTTGTTTGTCGACAGTTTCACATTTGCTTGGAGTATCACTTTCTGGGAACCTTTTAATGTAATCAGCAATGAGCAAATTTTACAGGAATTTTTATTGCTTTTGTATTGTAGAGAAATGGTTAGCAACTTTATCCCCAGTTATGCTTGCACTTGCATTGTCAGGATTGTCTTTACAGATGCTCTATAGGTTTTCTTTTTTTAATGGCTTTGTATTTTTTAATGGCAGTAAAATTAGACGGAGTTGAATTCATACACCACAATTGTACTTAGAGTTGTTTTGACAATTGTACACAGCAATGCCACAGCTCTTCCATGTAGATACAGCACAGTTTTGAACCTCTTCCCCCCAAATATTATCTTCATTCCCTCCAAGGCCATCTTTAGGTAATAGGTAATCCCTCTTACTTCTAGCAACCTAGTTTGTTCTTAAAGTGTTTATGAGTAGAATAATGCAATATATCTTCTTTTGGGCTAGTTTTCATTCTTATAATAATGCTTTTGAGATACATCCATGTTGCTGAATATCTCCTCTTCCCCCTGCTTCTGATAAGTAGTATTGCCTAATATGAATACATAACAATTTACCTGTTTTCCTAATGCTAGACTGTCAGGAGCCGTGACTGAATTATGGTCCTTGAATCATCCTGTGACAAAGGTGATGCCTTTTTTTGGGAACTTTTAGTGTGATGGTGTCAATTTGAGACTGCCCAGTTCCTATATTGACACCCTCTTCAAAAGGAGGTTCACTGCCAGCCATGGAGCTATTCATTTCATGACCTTAAGGTTGAAACAGCAGCTGCTCAGGGGTAGAAAGTTATGGGTACGAGCTGATAATCATAATTGGGCTACTTATACTCATGACTTTGGTTCTGCTTACTTAGAAGAAACTTTCTCACAATAAATCATTTTGATGTCTATACCTATATAATAAATGTGTTGAGCTTATTGTGTGTCGCTACCTCTCTACAAGGAGGAGTCAACCACCAGACCCAGCTTTATCTCTGTCTGTGTGTCTGTTTGTTTTTTCTCCATCCCCTCATGGCTGGGTCTGGGAACCTGGATTAACGGCCATGGTGGTCACAGCAGTGCACATTTTTAGATTGTTTCCAGATTTTTCAAACTATAAACACAAAAGCTATGTAGATTCTTTTACAAGCCCCCCGCCCCCTTTTTTTTTTTAGTTTTTTTTTTTTTTTTCCTGTATTTTGAGAAAACATTTGGGGAAAGGAATTGCTGGATAAATAGATGTTTTGCTTCACTGTCAGTGGTTTTACCAACATAGTGGGATATTTTTACACTTTTATGAGTAAGTCATTAGAATCCACTTGATACACATTCTCATCACTACTTGGTATTGTCAGTCTTTAATATTTTTTTAATCTCTGTAGTTGGTATATAGTGACTGATATATATAATATATAGTGATATTGTATAGCAATATATGTACATATATATGTATATATATATATTAATTTTTGTTTCCTTGTTAACATTTTGTTCTGTGTACATTGACCAGACATGAGCAATTTCTCTTGTGTGCATTGCTCATTTCTACATTGTTCTTTGTACAATATTTTAAGGCTTTTCTTCCAATTTATTTGAACTGGTCTTTAGAAATTGCATGTTTGGAAAATTTAAAGATCCTCATGTCTAAATTCATGGAGGATATTGGTGATAATTATGAAATTAATTGTTTTAGTATTTTCTGGTTTTATTATATTCATTAAGCAGACTCAACAATATATTGAAGAGAGTTCTTTTTCTATATTCTGAAAGAGTTTGATGGGTTGATATCATTTCTTTTTTAAAAATTGACCAAATGAGTGTAGAATTTTATTTTGGGGAAGGCTTTTAATTAGAAAATAACTTCATTGAATGAACACTTATTAAATAAAATACTCAATTGATCTCATGTTACTTTGGGGACGTTGCATGAAGAATTTTGTTCAATTTACCTAAATTCCTAGCTTCAGTGTGTTCATTACCTTTTGAAATATCTTTTTTTAAAATTACTTAATTTATTCTAATTAGGTACATATGACAGCAGAATGCATTTTGATTTATTGTCCATAACTACAGCACAACTTATCATTTCTCTGATTGTACACGATGTAACGTCACACCATATGTGCAGTCATAGATGTACCTAGAGTAATGATGTTCATCTCATTCTGCCATATTTCCTGTACCCATAGGTCCTCCTCCCCCTTTTGCCCAGTCACACACTTTCTCCATTTTTTCTGTGCCCCCCCCCCCAATTATGCATCATCATCCACTCATCAGAGAGAACATTTGTACTTTGTTTTTTTGGGATTGGCTTACTTCACTTAGCATGATATTCTCCAACTCCATCCATTTACCTGTAAATGCCATAATCTTATTCCCTTTTAATGCTGAGTAATATTCCATTGTGTAGATATACCACAGTTTCTTTATCCGTTCATCTATTCAAGGGCATCTAGGTTGCTTATACAGTTTAGCTATTCTGTGAATTGAGCTGCTATAAACATTGATGTGGCTGTGTCCTTGTAGTGTGCTATTTTTAAATCCTTCGGATATAGACAGAGGAGTGGGATAGCTGGGTCAAATGGTGGTTCCATTCTAAGTTTTATAAGGAATATTCATACTGCTTTCCAGATTGGTTGCACCAATTTGCTGTCCCACCAGCAATGTATGAGTGTGCCTTTTCCCCTACATCTACACCAACAATTATTGTTGTTTGTGTTCTTGATAACTGTGATTCTGGCTGGCGTGAGATGAAATCTCAGAGTAGTTTTGATTTGCATTTTTCTAATTACTAGAGATGTTGAAATTTTTTTCATATATTTGTTGACTGATTGTAGATCTTCTTCTGGGAAGTGTCTGTTCAGCTCCTAAGCTCATTTAGTGATTGTGGGTTGTTTTTTTTTTTTTAGAGTTCTTTATATATCCTTGAGATTAGTGCTCTATCTGACATGCGTGTGGCAAAAATTTGCTCCCAAAATGTAGGCTCTCTCTTCACATCACTGGTTATTAGAATCTGTGGGCCAGTATTCTCTGTAGTGTCCCAATTTTATTCCTTTTATTTATTTTAGTACTCAGAGATACTGCTAAAATAAATATTAAAAGCATTAAAATGTATACAGAAATATGATATGTGAAAATTGAAATGAAATACTAAAATTTGATGATTCAAAACAAAGATAGGATAAAGAGAATAAAAAAAAAAAAAAAAAAAAAAAACTTGAATCAGAGGAGAAGATATGTACCAAGGTAGAGACATAAGTCACAGACTATCAATGATTGAAATAAATGTAAGTGTAATAATTAACTCAATAATAAATGTAAGTGGAATAAATAACTCAATTGAGTAGGAGTTTTTGATTTTTGCTTTCTCTTTTTCTTGATCAGCCTTTCTCAGGGTTTATCGCTTTTATTAATTTTTATGAAAACCAACAGCTGACTTTGCTAAGTTTTTGTTTACTTTTTATGAATTTCTGGTATAATTCATGAGATAACCTTCCATTTGCTGAGGGCTTGTTTTTTTTTTTTTTTTTTCTTTACCTACAGAAAATTTAGACAAGTCATATCTAATTTCCAATTATGTCATTTCCTATATATTTTTATTGATTTCCAATTAATTCTATTGTGGTCAGAAATATGCAGCATAATATATTTTCTATTTGTAGACCGGAGGTGTGGCTCAGTGGCAGAGCACTTGACAAGCATGCACGAGGCCCTGGGTTCTATCTCCAGCACTAGAAAAGAAAAGTTTGTTTATTATATTATCTATCCACGTGCATGTTCCATGTGTCATACAAAGATTATTAATCTGTAGTTTTTGTTTTATGAACGTAAATTTGTATAAGTCCTTATTGAATTTTTCTGGTAATTTTGTCATTTATCAAGCACAGAATTTTTAAGTCTCCAAACATGAATGTGGATATGTGCATTTCTCTCTTTGGTCAGTTATTTTTTTGTCATAAATTTTAAAGCACTTTTATTAAGTGAGTCATATTTATAACTACTAAGTCTTACTGGTGAATTGGCCATTTCATTTTTATGAATTATACCTCTTCTGGCAAAACTCATCTCTAAGTCAAATTTTGCATAAAGTGAAAAAAGCTATTCTACCTCTTTTTTTTACTATGGTATTTTCTTGTTCAAAAACCACTTTTAGCCTCTTCTTTGTATATAAAAGGCAAATCTTGTAGACAGCATATAATTGAAACTCACTTTTTCAAACTAGCCTGAAAATTTCTTCTTCTCAATTGAGTTATTTATTCCACTTACATTTATATCAATCATTGATAGTTTGTGACTTATATCTCTACCTTGGTACATATCTTCTCCTCTGATTCAAG
This sequence comes from Tamias sibiricus, assembly GCA_025594165.1. Taxonomy (NCBI): domain Eukaryota; kingdom Metazoa; phylum Chordata; class Mammalia; order Rodentia; family Sciuridae; genus Tamias; species Tamias sibiricus. The sequence goes on from CM046671.1 coordinate 20,398,144, forward strand.
TTTCTTTTAATTCTCTTTATCCTATCCTTGTTTTGAATCATCAAATTTATCAATTTTTTCATTTTGATTTTCATATATCATATTTCTGTATACATTTTAATGCTTTTAATATTTACTTTAGCAGTATCTCTGAGGACTAAAATATGAATTCTTAAAATCTTAGTCTACTTGGCAATGATATTGTAACTCTAAAATAAAAAAAAAACACATTTTAAAATCTCCAATCTTTCTCTTTTCTCACAAGAATGGACAGGAATTATTTGTTAAATGTTTGGGAGAATTTTTCAGCAAAACCATCTGTAGTCTCGGCTTTTCTCTCTCAGGAGTTTTTTGATTACTGACTCATTCAGCTCCTCACTAATTATGACTCTGTTCAGCTGTTCTACTTTTTCATAATGATGCTTATAGGCCACATATTTTAAGTGACTCCCCTATTTCTTCTAGGTTATCCAGCTTGTAGTGCATAATTGTTCGTAGTCTGATCTTATAATCCCTCCTATGTATGTGATGTCAGTTATAATATGGCCTCTTTCATTTCCGATTTTATATTACTGAGATTTCTCTCTAGTTTTTCTTAGACTAGCTCAAAATTTGTTGATCAATTTTAACTTTGTTGAGATTTTGCTATACTCTATTCTACTTATCTTGATTATAATCTTTATGGTTTCCCTCTGATTGTTAACTTTGGGTTTATTGTTTATTTGAGATCTTTTTCTCTCATAATATAGATATTTATTACTACAATATCCATTTTATTACTGTTTTTGATACATTCCATATGTGTTGACATGTTTTATTTTTGTTCAACTGATCTTGGACAAATACAAGAAGAATACATGTGAGAAAAGGAGAGTCTCTTTAACAAGTGTTGGTAACATGGGGTTATTCACAGGAAAGCAGTGCCACCAAACTCTCCCTCCACACACAGAAATCATCTTGAAATGGATCTAAGCATTAAACTTTAAACTTAAGACCCCACCTGCACATGAAAACATAGAAGAAAAACTGCATTGTTCTTAGCAATGATTTCAAAGATACAAGACCAAAAGCACAGAGCATGATTAAAAAGAGGCCAATGGAACTACATCCTGCTAAAATCTCTTCATAGCACAGGAGCAAGCAGCACAGTGAATAGAGAACCAGTGGAACAGCGGAACAGATAGCCACACCAGACAGCTGAGAAGGGGCTGATCCCCAAAGTGTATCAGCAACAGCAGTTAGGTAACCAAATAACATAATGGGCTAAGAACCTGCACAGACATGTCTCTAAATGGCCAAAACATACATGAAGAAAAATCATAATGTCAGCAATCAGAGAAATGGAAATCAAAATAGCAATTAGATATCACATTCTACCTGTCACATGGCTATTATAAGTGATAAGTGCTGCCAAAAATATGGAAAAATCAGAACGCATTTTATTGTTGGTGGAAACGTGAAATGGTGTAGTCAATATGGAATATAGTTTTCTCAAAAAATTAAAAGTAGTATTACCAAATAACTAGCAATCCCAGTTGTGGATATTTAGTCAAAAAACTGATAACAGGATCTGAAATTCTTATTATGACTCTGTGTACACTAAAGCAATACTTTTGAGAACCCACAGGAGGAAATAATGTAAACATTCATGAATGATGAATGGATGAAGAAAATGGGATCTTCATACAGTCGAATGTTATTCAGTTTTGAAAGAAAAGGAAGAAAACTCTGCAATATTAAACAACATGGATGAATTTTGAAAATATTATCATGAAATAGACCACTCTATTAGGTTAAATGAAGTATACTAGTCACAAAAACTCCAATATTGCATGATTTTTCTTACATGAGGGACCTAAAAGAGTATAAGATATCGAATGAATGAGTAAAATGGGGCTGCCTGGGGCTGGAGAGAGGAGCACGAGAGATGTTACTATATCAGTTTAACAAGATGAAAAAATTATTGAGATCTTCTCTTAATCATTAAGCCTATTGTTAATGACACTACATTTTACACTTAAAACTTCATTAAAAGGGTAGATCTCATGTTATGTGTTCTTACTATAACACAATAAAAGGAAAATTCCTCACATCCATTGGTAGGAGTGATCATACTGTAATTATAAAGAGCCAATGATTTTTTTTGTAATTGAAAGTGAGAAACATTTAACCCAGTAATAAAATTATTGATCTTTCTTTTCCTTATGCTCATATAATGGAACATATTCTCAGAAATAGGGTGAAATTTACATAACTTTTATAAATTATAATGATTGAGACATTATAGAAATGTGTACTATAAAGATGTAATTTTATTAAATACAAGTATCAAAACTTATGAAATAAGTTTTACCTATTTGTTACACACAAAGAAGGTACATCATTTATCATGCTTATTTTCAAACACATTTCATAATAACCCAAATGAAAATTAAATGTTAAGTCTATACATACTTACCAAAATGCAATCTCATATTTTGTAGTAAAGTAGAAGACATAAACAAGCAATTCTTTTTATGATGAAACTGTGAAGAGTTCCCAAATAATTTTAGTTTTAAGATCGGATTTCTTTTCTCCTAATAAGTTTAGAGTAAAATTCACATTCAAATATGATATCTTTTTGTTCACTTTGAAAAGTAACAGAAATAGACTGCTAACATTTGCCTTAGGAAGTAAAATATATGCCACTTAAGTGACAAATGGTGTAACCTTCACCTCTATTATGCTGGTCTTTCTTTTTATCCCACAGTACCGCTAACTAAAGCATTAATTCAAACAGTCCTCTACAGAATGATTAGAATATGATATGTGTAATAGAAGACATAAAAATGCAAGTCTGCAGATCACTTAAAATAGTTGGTAAGTAGATTCCACAAGAAATATATTTGAAAAAAATATTAAATTGCAGAAATAAAGATTTCAGATAGTAAGCAGGTGCATACTAAGCATTTATATAGAGAGAAGTTCTTTCATAACTGTTAGCTAGTGCCAATATCTTCTTGGCTCATTGTGCTTATATCTTATTTGTAAAAGGAAGCATTGAGATAAAATTTTCCTACTAATATATTTTTGGAAGACAACTAAAATATCTATTCATAATTATGATTGGATAATGATTGGAAGATTTGACGCTCTTGCCAGTACTCTGTGAACACTGATGTGGTCATTTCTTCATTTATTCCCTCATCCTTTCCTTTATTCCTGTTTATGTATCTAAAGGATGGAGTTTAATGGCTTCATCATTAGGATGCATTATAACATGCTGGGTACCACAGCTGGGGAAAAGGGGGTATGTTCTCCCATTAGCCCAGGCTAGAAAGGGCAATCCACATTAAATCAAAGATTGTGCAAATGAACTCTTTTAAAGAGCAATAAATAGAAAGATAATGTCGTTTTTCAGTATGAGGTCTTTAAATTTTTCTGGGGACAATATTTAAAATTTTCATACATTTTGTGATTTAATTGGATTCCTTGTAAGTGAGAAGATGCTCCCCAAATAGGAAGCAAGTGCTGAAGGACTGTGAGGTCCTGGGAATGGGAGAGATGAGCAAAAGTGATTAGCAGGAACCAAGGGGCTGACCACTCTGGATTGTGTTGTCATATTAACACAGGTACGTTAATTCAGGATGGGGAAAGATAATAGTTTCTTTTAAAGCACTGATTCAGGTAGGTTAGTGGGAGGCACACAACAATGATGTATGAATGAATGACTTATCATCAGGTGTTGCTCAAACTTACTGAGCACTAGGTTCATAAGAGCCAAGCAGTGGGTAAAGATTTATTTTGTTGTTGTTATTATTTTCATGTAGGGAGATTAAAGGAAATCCTTTTGTCACACTTTCATGTGTGAGGAAGCAGGCTCAAAGAGGCTAAAACACTAGCTCATGATCAAAAAGTAGATAAAGGGACATCCTGACTTAACATACCTGTCTCAACATGTTTTATAGGAAAGAAAGGACAGACAAAATACTCTACTGACAGAGCAACCCGTTAGAATAAAACCAGGAAAGTAAATCTGACCCAGAGTGTTTTAATGAAAATGAGGGGTTAGCTATATCAGAAATTCCAGTAATAAGATAATTAAAGGACTCATCAACATAGGTGACTTTGATATCTAACTTATCAAGAGCGATTATCTGTGTGGTCATGGGTACAGAACAGGATTTAAATAAGGAAGAAGACATGCTATCAAAATAAAGACATTGGAGATCCAAAGCACTCCTAGTCTCAAGCATTTTGGATAAGGGGTACTCACCTGTACTACCAATGTGCATGTGGTGCTGGGTCCTACAAAATTACCCTTTGGAGGAAACTATATTAGATTCTTACAAAAGGCCTAGTGGAGTTCTCTCAAACTCTTGTTCTAAAGAAAAAGGGTATTTTGAAAAATCTGTGGTTCAAAAAGATCTTAACACCTGCTACTGGGCATGTATGTACTTTGCATCACTGAAACAAAATACAGCTTTGAAAAAGTTTAGAGGAGGAAAGATTTATTTTGTTTCATGGTATCAGAGGTTTCAGCCAGAGGTCAGCTGGTTGCATTGTTTCTTGACCCATTGTGAGGCAGAAGAGCATGGCAGAAGGATGTGACAGAGCAAAGCTACTCAATTCATGGGCCAGAAAGCGGAGAGAGAGTGAGAGAAGGGCTAGGGACAGGATGTACCCTCCAGGGCTCATCCCCAGTGACCTATTTCCTCTAATTAGGCCTCACCTTCTATAGGTTCCACCAATTCCCAGTGACATCAAAAATGAATTCCTCAATGGACTAATCCATCAAGAAGGTCGGACCCATGTGATGTAATCACTTGCCAAAATTCCCACCTCTGAACATTGCTACACTGGGGACCAAGACTTCCAGATGAGTCATTGTGGAATATTTGATATCCAAACCACAAGTGGTTGTATAGCCAAAGAAAATAAAACAAAATATCAAGAAGAGACCTGTACTGCCAGGTTTATGGTAGAACTATTCACAGTAGCCAGGATATGGAATCAACTGTGGTGTCCATCAACAAATGAATCAATGAGAAAACTGTGGTATATGAAGAACAGAATTTTTTTTTTCAGGCATAAGAAGAATAAAATTGCTTCAATTGCCACAATATAGAAGGAACTGGAGGTCATTAATGTTAAGTGAAATAAGTCAGACACAGAAAGACAAATGCCACATATTTGAACATTTGTGAAGATTAAAACATTGGTTAATATAATGGAGGGGAAAATGGTCATTAGAGATTGGGACGAGAAAATGGGAGGAGGGAAAGTGAGAGATTGAATAAGGGACATCAAACACAGATTGTAAGTGTGACTTCTAGTTTCTATCAGGAGTAAGATTGCTATTGTCTGCAACAAAATTTTGATATATTTAAAAATAACCAGAAAGGTACAAAATTCTGTATGCATAAAAATAATTAACATTTGAGAGAATATAAATACTCATTTCCCTGATTTGACTGTACATATTTATATATGTATCAAATTATCATACTGTATCCCATAAAAATGTACAAATATGTTTCACAAAACTGTTAACAAATGAAGAATTTTGATATACCCAGTGCAGACTGTAAATGTATTCAAAAAGAAGCAAATAGATTGTGAAGAGTTTGGGTGTTTACTGTTAAGAGGGAGCTGCACAATAGCAACTATTGGACTTCCTGAACAAGCCTTTAAATAATAACTCAGAATATAATATTCTAGGTAGTTATCATTGTCGTGATCACAGATACACATCTACAAGATGCTTTGGAGGAAAACATTCATTCATCCTGATTTTATGTAATTATATGATTTGGAAAAAAAACATTTCCAGAAAGAAAAAAATACATATTTTCTAAAAAGCTGTATTTTAAATAATTTAAATAAAGTAGAACTTATATGGGAAATTTGGTACAATGACTCAAATAGTAGATTTGTAATAAGGAACCACAGATATAGAAGATGATTACATATAACCTCATAAGACATAAATAGAAAAAGGGCTATTCCTAAATCTTTTTTTTTTTTTTTTACTTTATACCAATATGATTACATAGTAAATTTAAAAATTAACTTGATATAAAGACTTCTATATGTGAGTGGCATTACATAGTGCTTGCCATTCTGTGTCAGTTAAAATAATTTTTAAAAAATTAAACAGAAGAGAAAGTGGCTCCAGACATCTCTGTCCTGGGAGAAAATACCCATGAGGACTGGGAGAGAGGGACATCATCAACCCAAGGAATGAGGCCTTATCAGACAGCAACCCTGATGGCACCTTGGCCTGGGATTTTACACAAGAACTGTGTAAAGTGTAAAGAACTGTGATTTTACACAGAACTGCATTTCTGTTGTCAAGTTATATTTCCAGGGGTACTCTCTTAGGGTGATCCTCACAGTCTACAATTTAATGCTTCATAATTTCTTTCAGTGAATTCATGTTTCCTAGCAAACACTGGAGTTTTGGCATTGAGATGCTAAAATAAGAAGCGTCCGTGTTAAACCACTGTAGTCTTGAAAATTAGGAGAAAGCTTGGATTTTTATCATCACCCATTTTTGTTTATTTGCTCTTCACTTACCTCTTACTTTTTAAAGTTTTAGTGGCTAGTTCTAGCTTAACTTTGAGGAAGCTGTCCTGTGTGTTGGGAGAGCCTTCAGGAATCCCTTGACAGCATATCAGCTGTCAGGGCTCTGGTAGATGGAAGAAGGTGTGACCTGCTCTCTCTATTTTAGTAACTTGAAAAATGTCATTTGTGCAGAGCCGCTGGTCACTGTCAGTCTTTGGTATTAGATGTGAAGTCCATTAGCTCAAACCAAAACTAGTTCTCTCTTTTAGCACGGTTTACATTCTATGGAGACCAGGAATGGTAATAAAGAAACATTTCAAACAAAAAGAACTAAACTAATTTTTAAAATTATCATGAGAATGCTTAAATTATTTCTTTATATGCATGTAGAATGATTAACATTTACAAGGATTTCAAACTTTTAGGTAATTTTATAATTACCAAATTTGTTATGTATGTAATTGTCCTTAAGATTGTCTTCATCCTGAACAATTTTACTATGAATTCAATTAGTTTTTTGCATACAAATGTAGTGTCAGTATCAAATCGAATACAAAGTTCCTTTTCTCCTATGAAAGTAATGAACATCAAGAATTTGTGAATTTTTATTGGGTGCAGTGGCACAGGCCTGTAATCCAGTGACTTGGGAGGCTGAGACAGGAGGATCACAAATTCAAGTTCAGCCTCAGTAACTTAGTGAGACCCAGTCTCAATATTAAAAAAATAAAATAAAAATAAAAAAACCTGGGAGTGTAGATCACTGGTAAACCAATTTTTAAAAATGTAAATTTTCAACAAATATACACAAAAGAAAGTTAAAACCATTACACACTTGAGTAGTAACCATAATAGAAGCGATTGAAATTTATAACCTGGAAATATTAGTTAAGGACCTCAATTTCAAAGAAATTATGACTTTGTATTCATGAACATAGCTAATCTTATATTTGGTATTTTTATTGGTATAAATCTATATCATGTGGGAATAAAGAAGTAATGTATTTGCAGGTGTTTTATGAAAATAGTACCTAATCCAAGTAGAAAAATCCTACTTCCAAAAGATTGTACAATGTATATTCTTTGAAATCAGTTCTGAAACAGGGATGTGTACAAACATATTGAGGATCTTCTATGATGAACACTCGGTTCTCCTTCTCTTGCTATTTGTGTAATAACAGTGATAACCAATGCTATCCTAGATGATTGTGTGGCAGTGCTGACTCCTGGAGCGCATGGCATCCACCTGGGGAGATGAGCTCACCAATTTAATTGTGCCTTGTTAAAGCAGAAGGTAGTGCCACGATGGGGCATGTTCAGGGGCTCTTATTTACTTGATGTCACTCAGTGGCCCCAGAATCTTGATTGGCCAGTGATATTATTTGTGAAACTATTTAGAAGTGTTCTGTAACATAGACCTTAGAAGAAGGTGTTTGAGACTGCTTTTCCACAATTGATTTAAGCATCGTGACCTACAAAAATGTAAGTTATATTCCAATTCTTCTTTTAAACAATAAGACAAAGGGAATTTATTTTAATGGCTTCAATTCCAAATTAATTTGTTCTTCTATTTTTCTCTTTTTCCATTTTTGTTTGACTTTACTGCTTTTTCCCTTTCATTCTCTTTGTTTCTTCATCACCAGTCTTCATCACCCTGACAAAGTTGTCACATAATAATAAAGTTGTCACTGTGATTATGAGCTCTCTTCACTTTATCTGCTGGATACTTAGTAGTTCACTCATTTTTTTTTTTTTTGGTCACATTCAGTTTTAGTGATTTCAGACAGTTCTAACTGAGTCTGTGCATTATGTATACACACCCTTTATCAACTGTATCTAAGACAATTATTATCAGGTATATTTTTTTACCTAGTGGTTAGAGTGGTAGGCAGGAATCCAGTATGAAGAGCACTTTGCCAACCATCAAATGCCTGAAGGCACTTATTGATTGCATGAAAATATTTCATTGAAATGGCCATGAGTTGTTTCCTGTCTCTTTCTGACAGCTTTTGGACTATTGTTTCTATATGTGCTTGCTATTTAGGCAGGTTGTGTCAATGACGTCTTCTGTCAGGAAATCTAGGATCTGTAGTAGGGGAAGTTGCAAGTGCCACAGGTTTAGGCTTCACTAGAAATGTTTCCTTATTACTGCAAGACAACTATGGGTGGGGATAGGTGTCATTTAATTATATTATTCACACTTTTCTATGGGCATCATAAGCATTATACAATGTAACAATGAAGGACACTGGAGTTTTGGTAAACTGAGAGGAATAAAATGTAGCAATGACATCCATTTTTTTCTCCTTACCAAAAAACAAAATATACTGCCTGTCTACAAATACTATATGCTGAAATAATGTATAGTAGGAGAAAGTTCCACAGATTCAAATGTTACAGAAGAATCATTAAAAATATTGGTGCATATTTTCAGGGATGGATTGTGTGTCAGTCTCTGTGCATCTTGTATAATTTTATCATACAATATAAGCATGCTTATGTGCATACATATTACAGATTAGTCATACTATGCATGCTAATATGCAATTCTTATTTGACACTACAATAGGCGATCTTTTACATGAATATTTACAGATCTGAATTTCAAGAGTTACATTAGGATTCAGGTTTTGTACCACATATGTTTGATTATATCCAATTACTTTATATTTAAGCCTTTTCTAACTTTGTATTATTGTAAAATATTTCTAAAAACATTCTAGTGCATATCTCTTATATTTGTTAAATTTTATCAGTTTGTGTATCCTAGGGTAGAATTTTCAAAATCAATTAGTAAAAAAAAAATTCACATTTAAAGTTTGCCTTAAATTTTAAATGGTTCTATTACTTACATATCCAGGAACGATGTGTGAAAATGTGTTTTTCCCCTAACATCATCATCAAAGGTAGCTATTCAGACTTCGTTTTCACATTTCCTAGGAAGATGTACAGTGTGTGGTATTAATATCTGAGTAAGATTATTTATCTCTTTTCACAATTATTTGTCATTTAGATGGTTGTCCTCTGTTACTTACTCCTTCACATGCCATCTGCATTTGCTTTACAGACTTATAAGAGGTTTTTACAGAATAGAAATGATAACTTTTTATATGTGTTACATACATAACAAACATTGTCCCCAGTTTGTTTTCAAGGGACCTTGTTTGTTCTTCTCATCAGATGATGCACTCAAGCATATGCACTTTTCCAATTAATGAGTTTTTATACCTGTATCTCCCAATGTCATCTAGCCATATTTTCTTAATATTCTTGTTTCCCATTTTAAATGTTCAGAGAAATTGATTTGTTTGATATGTGGCAGTGTTGGAATAGGGTTCAGGGTGATGAAGGGGGTGGTAGGAGTCCAGGTGAGTGTAGAGAACACTCTAAAAATGTAATGGTCAAGCAGAAGATAGCATCTGTACCTTGAGGTGTGTAGGAGCATATTAATAAAGGCAGAGGCATGACTATACTTGAGGTTCTTTTCAGAACGGTGGGTTATTAAATTGCACCTGACCAGAGGGTAATGTAGGAAAACAGAGAGAAAGATTTCTCTAGGAGCTTTCCACTGGGTTCTGAAACTGGAATCATGTTGCACATTTGCTGTTATGAAGCTGTTAAAAGCAGTACCTTAGGATTGATTTACCATAATCTTAAAATCATCTCAAATACAAATAAATCAGAGTGACAAAAAGCAGACAAATACTATCAGACTCTAGTGATTATTTCAAGGTTATCAGTTATAAGTACTTCAGGAAATACAGGTTGAAGTCCAGGACACTGAGAATGCCCAGGTTCTTCCTTCCAGAATGAAAAAATGTTCCCTGGTCCAGAGTAGATAAAGCCCCTAGATGAGGTAAATGGCTATTACCTCACACCAAAGAGCATTCAGCCAATGAAATACCTCCATTCAAATATCAGCTATGTGACATTTTCCAGGGAACCAGTTCTCATAAATTTAAAAATTCTGGAATTATTTACTCTAAGCAATCTGTTTCCAAGGCGATTCTAATGAGAACTAAGTTCTTACTAGGGACATTGACTAGGAGTATCTTATTAAGTACATCTCATAGATAAGCATCCTAACAGTCAATTTGCCTGAAGGTCCATTTATCATGTCAGCAAGAAAATGAAACCAGTTCTCTGAGTTCTTTCTTCACACTGAGAATATTTGCATTTTTCCCTAATAGCTTTTCAGGAAAGATAGGTGCATAAATAAAATTATATTATTTGTATAACCATCTTAATTAAAAGCAATCATGAAATGTATAAAAAGTATCATTGCCTATTTTTTTTCCACCAAAGTTTCTCATCAATAAATAAATTGGCTCAGTGATACTTATCTGACTGCCAACAAAATACACTGAGTCAACTTTTCCAAATATTGATTTGAATGCTAAACTCAGATTTAAATGAAGGGTTGAGAAATGGAGAATTTTAAATACCTGTTTGATATGAAAAAAAAAAAAAAAGAAAGAAAAAGAAAAATTTCATCTCCAAGGAGAAAAGTCAGTTCAACCCACTGCTAATAGCAGTCAAGCTGACTTTAATTTTTTTCTTTTTTTAATTTCAACTGGAGTTTAATAACGTCATTTGGACTTTGGCTATAATGGCTGCAGGTGCCTTGGTTTCTCCTCTGCATTATAATTGGCACTGAAGGAAACGGGAGGTGGTAAGGCATTATTCTGTCTAATTTCCTTTGATTTTCTTCTTCAGAACTTCCTTTTTTTCCATTGAAACCTTTGCTCCACATATTTTATTTGTGTTACTGCACAAGCTGTGGGACATAATAAGAAGCATTTTAGCACCATTCTGTTCTTTACTCATGGTGTATAAATCACAGCAGAGTTGCTAACAGCTTGTGACTGACAATCTTCCTTGATAGACAATCTGTGATCCTTTCAGCCTTTTGCTAATAAGCTCATTAGGCGAGAATGGCTAGAAATCCTTTCTGGGATACAGCAATGAACCACAGCAAATTCAGTGCATGTCTGACCACTCAGACTTTAGAGAATCAATCTTTCCTCAATCAAAACTTTGTCAAGTCCTGCTGAATGTCTGCTGAAGGTTACTGATTTTTTTAATAAAAGTTTGTCAGAAAAATCAAGGAAGCTTTCTAATCTCATATAAGTCAAGGGGGAATTTTTCTAAGCCATTTTCTTTTTAATTTTGGTGAATCAACATGTGAAAAATGTTTATCAAATGTTCAAAGTTGTTATGACTTTCAAATTGAAAGTGAAAGATAGTTTACTACTCAAGAATTCAGTGACCAAAAGAGATCAGAAATTGAGTCTGATGGAAATATGCAGATATTTATCATTTGTTAGATTCATGTGAATCTTGTAATGAATTATGAAAGATTTACTGGATATTTTGATAACAATGAAATGAACTTGTGCACATTTTAATTAATAATAGAATACAATAATCTTATTGAAATATAACAATGTAAAACTATACAGCATGTGACAAGGTAATATTCAGAATTCTTAGCTTAAAGTGATGATGATGATGATGATAACCATAAATCTCAGATATCAAAGGTCAAAAATGCAATCATATATACAACTGAAACAATTATATTCTTGTTCTTTTTAACTAGATTTTCTGCTCAGATTCATAGTAAAAAATAAAATCTAGTCCCAATTTTCTTAATGGACAAAATTAGTTGAAATTTTCATCTGATGTGAATGATTTTCTATGATTCATTACTAATACAAGATTATAAAAACAGAACTGACAGAATTTTCTAGAAGGTAAGAATTTCACTTCCCCAACATTCATAAACTAAATCAGTAGAAATATTGAGAATGAAGAATAAGGAACCACAGTAGTTACTATAAAGAAAATTTAATTTTAGAAATCAAGTAATGATTAGAATTCCAAATTAAATGAGAGAATGTATGTCTTTTTATGTTCATACTTAATTTCATTGTAATAGTTTTCTTAAAAGCATACTGATCATTATATTATTATCTGAAGAATAATCAAAATTAATTGATATTGACAATTAACACATTAAGAAGCTGACATTTTATATATATCTTAGGAACATAATGTAAAACAATGAAAATAACTTTATGTATGTAAGCATTTAAAAACAGATAATCAAATAAAACTAAAATGAAAAACTAAATAAAACATCCATATGAAATAAAAAATGCCAAATTCTAATATAATACTAATTTTAATGGATTAGACCAGCAATTAATAAGCATAAATTAATTTCAAATATTTGAAAATTAGAAATAGTTTTCTAACTACACCTCCTGTACAACTTCAAGAGTGGGATCCTAATTAGCGTTAAGTTATACTCCATGTGTGTATAATATGTCAAAATACACTATACTTCCATGTATATCTGAGAAGAACAAACAAAAGTTTAGAAATGAAAAATCAACATACTAATACTATTAAGAGTAGAGATATTATATTTTTACTGTTTTTAAATGCAATTAGACAATATCATCTTTGACATTCTTACACTTATCAACAACAATCATAATTATATTTAACAGTATTTACTCAGCAAATTTAACTTACAATTTGGAAGGAATAATTCCTAAGCACAGAAATTCATTGTCCCGAGTCCAATTTCTAAGCACAGGCATACAATGTCTACCATGTAGTTGGTACAGGTCTGGGGTGAAGAGAAACATTTATTTTGTGAAAACTTCTACCAGTTCTGTTTTTATATTCTCATATTTATTAAAGAATCATAGAAAATCATTCATGTTGCATGCAGATTTCAACTAACTTGGTACAGTGAGAAAACTGGGACTACATTTTTACTTTGTACTATGAATCTGAGCAGAAAATCCAGTTAAAAAGAATTGAAATATAATTGTGTTAGACATATGTACACGTGGGAAAATTTCACACTGCTATATTTCAATAAAATTATACTAATTTGTTATTAATTAAAATGCATAAAAGTTCATTTCATAGTAATTATTAAAACTTCCAGTAAATCTTTAATTATTCAATACGAAGAACACCTGAATCATAAATATCTGCATATTTTCATAAATATGCAGTTCTAATACATATTCAACTTGGCATATCAGGCATATCAGGCTTGAACATGATATTTAACATCCCCTCAATTTCTTGATTTCATCAAGATTCTGTCTGCAAGTAACTGGGAATGCAATATTATTTTGTAATCTAACCAAACTCCAATAAATTACTGGTTTACAAATCACCAAAGAGATTGCTAATTTCCTTTCATTTTCATTTTTCTCTGGGGACCACACAGAGCAATTAATTCCTAAATTAGCATTATTTACAATGATGTCAAAACATTTAATGGCATAGTAAATGTGGTCTAAAATTCCACTTAGAAAAACTTTATTTTTAAACACATAATTTTAAAATATTTCATTACAATTCTAATTAAGGAAACACTACCTAATATTGAGGTAATTGGATATATGAAGTAGAAGCACAGTAGTTATGAAGCCCTGGAGTTCACATAAGACCAGTCTTATGGAAACTGATTAAATCTGACACATTACTACAAAAAGAAATAAACTTAATTTACTCAACAAAGCAGCTATAAAAGATAAAATAAAAAATTAAAAAAATTATGTTTTTTTTATAAATTTTTGCCATGTGCAGACATTCCAAGTCTATTGCTGGACATTAATACATTGTGGCCCATAAAAATAATGTTATCTGAGTGAAAGCCCTAACAAAGCAGCAATTTAACTTACAAAAAGTGTGGAAAATACATAGTAGAAATCATTTAATAAGTACCTTGTCATGTATATACAAAATCCATAGAATAGTAAAGAAAATTAAATCTCTCTATTTATGCCCACACCCCACATTTGGAAGTGTTCTTTCCTAAATTTGAAAGTGGAAGGGACAAAGAAGAATATTTTTAACCGTATCACTCACTAACTCAAAACCCTAGTAATGAAAATAAAAAGTTGAAATTCTACTTTCAATAAATAATTAACTATGCAGATTCTATTTGCATGGTTTCAAGTTTGTGAAACACAGAATCTAAATCTGACTAAGGAAGTAATGTAAGGACACGTTGTAGACATTTAGATTTTAGGTAGAAAAAGAAGCCTGAGTTTGAGGGTCATGAACCTCAATGCTTTATGCAAAAAGGATAACACAACTCAGTATACATGGAAGAACCAGGCATAATATTAAAGAATTCCCAAGTGGCAGTCACACACTACAGGGTATATGTGACTAGAAATAATATGGGAACAGCATAATTTTCCAAGCTTCTAACCTACATTTCAGTGATATATAGTGTTAGAAATGAAGCAGTTTAAGATAGCACATAAGGCAGTGAATATTCTGGTACGAGCCATATTAGCTCTGTGACTTAAGGTGTACATAAAAGTTTCCTGCCTCTATAGTAAAATGAGTGCTGTCCTAATTCCACCAAAGAAGCCTTAAAAACAAACTCTGAGAGAGTCAATATTCAAATAATGTAAGCGTGTCCTAAGAGAGAGATGATACATATAAAAGCATAAAACTGTCCAGCAGCAAACAAGGTGATATTCAGAACTCTTACCTTATGATGATGATGATGATAATGATGATGATTTAAATCTCAGATATCAAAGGACAAAAATGCAAGAATGTGACCAATATTGAGGAATTAGATCAATCAAAACTGATGAAAAGTTACTTAAAATGAGCCAAGTTGAAATTCTAGAGTTGAAAACTATGTTGAATGAGATAAAAATACAAGTAATAAGATCAATAATAGATGAGACTTGCTGAATAAAAGACTAGTGAATCTGAAGACATAGCTATAGAAATTGTTGAAAATAAACAGACATAGAAGAGAGATTTGACAATAATTACAAAATTAATAAATATTATACAAGTGGATGAGCAATTTGAATTCTGGAAGGAAAGGGTAGGGGCAAAGAAAACAAACAAAAAACAAAATTGAAGTAAAAATGGATGAAATTTTGCTAATTGTTTTGTAAGCTGTACAGCTACAGATCAAAATATATAGCAAACCCCAAGAACAAGAAACATGAGGAAAATTACAGTGAAATGCATATAATTAAATTACTCAAAAACAATGACAGAGAATCTTTGCAGCCAGAATAAAATGGTGTATTACTTTGAACAAAATTTAGGATGACAAAATTGACTTATGGAAATAATATCATTGACATGGTGGAACAATATCTATAATAAACTATGAGAAAAAAAGAAAATCTCTTTCAATCTGTAATTTTATGCCCAGGAAAATATTGTTCAAAAATGAATGCAAATAATAAACAAAAAGTTGTCTATTTCTTTTTTTCCCAAATAGAAGCGATCTGATAGAAGGCATCACCAACCAACTCATACTAAAGGAGTGTGAAATGAGTCCTGTAGTAAGAAAGAAATTAGCACATTGGGGAATGTAGGTCTACACAGAAGGATTAGAGCTGAAAATAGTAATGACATGGGTCAATGCATAAGAAATTTTATTATTGAAATCTGAAAAATAATTTGCCTCTTAAATAAAAATAACAATATATTTTATATATAAAAATAGACTTATTATACTTCGCATACAACCAGAGATTTGTCAAAAAGTGCTCTATATATGTAATATGAAATGTAATGCATTCTGCTGTCATTTATATCATCTTAGAATAAAAAAATAATTTAAAAAAATAGACTTATGATAACAATAGCATAAATGTCTAAATGGGAGAAATGAAGGGACAATATTTTAAAGTATTTTTACACTACTTGTATAATGTTATAATGTTGTATTTGTATAATGTTATAATGTGACTATTTTTGAAGATAGGGTCTTTAAAGAGGCAACTAAGCTTAAATGAGGTCAGAGGCTGTCCCTAATCCAATAGGACTGGAGTGTTTATAGAAGAGGAGATTGGGACACAGCACATACTACAGAAAGACCACAGTACACAGGGGAAAGGGCCACAGTGCTCCTTTGTGTCTAGGTCAGTGTCCTCTTTGTTGCATAGATAAGTGTCTGTTATTGCTTTCAGGACACAAAGCAGAGCAATAAAACCTGGAATCAGCACCAAGCAGCAACAATAAAACCTGACAAACAGAAAACAAATGCAGAAAGTGAAGATCATCATCAAGTATTAGAGGAATGCAATTAAAATCAGGAGATATCAACTTATGTCCACTAGAGTTTGGAGAAAAAAATAGAAGATTTGATAATGTGGATAAATGGTAGCCCTCATATACTGTTGATGGGATTGGAAAATGGTTTACTCTCTTTGGAAAGCAATTCTGCATTTTCTTAAAACGTTGAACAATTCCACCACTGTGTATCCACCTAAGAGAAATGAAAAAGTAGGATATTAGGAAAAGTTGTATACACAAGTATTCATGGTGCCATTGTTCATTGTACAATATATCCCCAAAGTACAAATAGCACAAATGCCCACCTACTGATTAATGGATAAATAAAACATGATCTACCCTGTCACTGGAATAGTACTCAGCAATAAAAAGGAATGAATTACAGACATATGGCACCACAAGAATAAGCCTCAGAATAATGAACTTGAGATCCTCTGCCTCAGTCTCTTGAGCCACTGAGATTACAGGCATATGACATCACACCCAGCATTATTTTTAACTTGGGAAATGGTGTGTTAATGGACATCTCAATTTCTCTCTTTCTGAAGTTCTTTTCTTTGTAAAGATAAGAAAATAATTCTTAAAATTACACAACGGATTTGTAAAATACATTGCTTTTAACAATGTTTAATAAAATAAATTTTCCAAAGTTAGTTAACTAACATAATGGATAGTGCTGCTCAACAGAGTATCCTCAACAACACTTGAGATCACATTAAAAGAAGGAAACGGATTTTGAGAAGATATATTCCCAGATGGTCTATACCGATCTCGCTGTGAAGTAAAATTATGACTGCTATTTTAATTCTTTTTAATTTTGACTATGTGTTTTCTTGCTTTCAATTTGTAAGGAAATAGAAAGATTCATCCTTTTCTAACATCTATCATCCTTTGAAATTTATGATATTGAGGACAATGCTACTTTCCAGGTATTTGCATAATCACATAAGGGATAGGTATGGAAAATGTCATCATAGTGCAGTTCAATGTGAAGGGTGGACATGATGGAATCAGTTCTTTTCCTGCTATTTGAGGGTGATTTTACTCCCTTTGGAATCCTTTCCTTCCCCTAGATTCTTACAATTCAGTATCATAATACTGAACATCAGTCCTTTCACTTCACCCTTACAAATAACCTGTCTGAATTACAAACACTGCGCTCTCAGGATTCTGTGATCTGTTGTCGTCTGATCTTCAGAAGCTAGAATCTGGGCCCTGGCCCCACTAAATGAACTGCACTCTGATACATTATACCACTTTTAAAAGATACAGAGTGACAAGAAGTTGACCTGGATGATCCCTTTTCCATGTTTTATAGTGTTCAGAAAGTTAAACCAATACCTTATCCTCAGAAATAAATTGCACATCTAGAAAAACTGGGGGGGTGGGGGAGAGTTGGTGCAGAACTTGTCAGTCTGTGAATTCCTGTTGGAAAGCAACAGCTTAAGGCCTTACAGTTTGCTCCTGTAGCTCTAATAACATAAATACCTCCACTTCCTGTAGTGGCTGTGTGGTGACTCTTAACATTTCCTTAAGATTACTCGACTGTCTACCCCTGGGGCCAAGTATGGTACAAATATGGGAATTGTTTCTTTCATCTCCATTTTCTTGCTATCTTGGCCACTCTCCAAGTAACTTTTATAAGAAGAAAGTAAGATTATTTATTGAATAAAACTATATTTATGTAGAAGCTTTAAAACATTTTTGTTCATTTTATTAGTGATTTGTTGTAATTGGAATATTTGGTAAAAAGCTTAACCCATGTAAAACATTATTTTTAGTGAGCATTTCTCAGATGATTCTGCATTTTATTGGCCTTCAGAAAAATAATTTTTCTCTTCATTAACCATATACCTTTGGGCCCAAATTGTATGTGGTAGCTGTTTTCTTGTTTATGACATATTATCCGCTAGAGCCTCTAACACTTTGTTCAAAATTTTCCAAATTCGTTTTGATTGACACACTGCTGTGTGTATTTCCTGATCCCTTTGTAATGACCGGCCATATGACTGAATTCCATGCAACAAATAGAGCAGGATAGATTTGCAAGCTTACCACACACCTCTTGTTGAAATGCTTTGTGCCACCTTTCCCAGTTCTTTTGTCAGCTGAGGTAAAGGACCCCGAGAAGAAGTGGGCAGCCCCAGGAGGGGCAGATTCTAAGGAGTGGAGGACCCTCCCTACTCTCTGCTCATCCACATACCACTATAGATGCACGGGGGAGAATTTGTTGTATAAACCACTGAGATTTAAAAGTTATTTTTATAGCAGTTAGCCTATTCTACAAATATGGCTTTTGCAGTTCCAATATAAAAGCAAACAGGGGCTGTTACTGCCTTAACTAATGTGCTTATGACATGCAGTACCATAAACTAGAAGCTCATGTGTCAACTTGCACTTTTAATGATACCACGGGCAACAAGCTGCTATAATCAAATTTGAGCTATTACATTTCTGACTCCATTTACATAATATGAACCACATGGGGTGGAAAGGTTATATCTGGAGCAGGAGAGGATGATTAGATTTTTTAAACAAATTGCACATAGAAAGTATAATCAGGATTGGATTGGCTCATAGAACAGGAAAGTCTTTTCTGCTGAATTTCATCCCTAGAGATCTGAAAACACAGAGTTTCACTCTCTTGTCCTTTCCATCTTCCTGGGACCATGTATTTTTTTTTAATCTCATATGTTCATAAGATTTCATAATATATTATCATTTTTCACTTAATATGCATGCCTCTTACAGAAAATGCATTCCTTACAGTAAATTGCACTGTACTCTTAAGAGTAATAGAAATAAACTAATTTAAATGAATGTATGATCTGGAATGTAGCTCGATTTAAAAGCTCACTGGTGTTTGCTAGTTTCATAAAGAGGTACAGAGTATTGCTGAAGGCCCTCTGTCCCTTACACAAGGGAAGTTCACAGGACCACACACATGGGCACTCACTAAACAACTACCACCTCAGGTTGATATCATTGCTATGAGGTGGTGTCTCCCATACCATTTTCTCTTACACAATCATCAGCAACAGAGTAAAATATCCAGAAGAGGTGCGTAGAGGCGGCACCTATGACCTATAAAAGGTGTTCCATTGTCTTACAAAAGCCCTGTGTGTGTCACCTTTAAGATAAAGGTAGGACCAAATTTTGTAGTACAAATCTCCAGTTTGTTCTTTATAACATTGATTTTCAGCGTTTGTCATTTATCATTTCAATCTACTACCAATGAGTTCTCACTTTCTGTCATTAGTCACTTTCCCTCTCCATTGTTTTGAGGATTTAGACTCTATCTACCTGCACCTACCATCAGCCTTAGGAGCAGTTTCTGCTGTTCTGGAAGACCACCCTGCTCCTGAAGGGGTGCAGTGCCAGGACCATCTCTGGCAGATTCAAAGTTACCTGGATTTTTAGTTCTGCTGGAGCCTAGGATGTAGAAAACCACATGACAAGATCCATGATACCCTAAATGCAGGAAAAGTGGATCCATCAGACTGCTATGTTGCTGGACTGAACTGAATTCTAAAGAAAATAAACTACTCTGAAAAAGAGGTAGGGTTCACTTTAGCAGAGCATTTGTGGGATAGTTGGCTACCCTAAGACCAACTAGAAGGAATTAAGTCAAGTTTTAATGAATTCTTAGGGACCACATGGAGGTGAGTGTGAAAGTTCATGGTTCCCAGGAGACTGGCATGGAACCAGTCCACACACTCTGAGCACTCTACCCTATGGGCATATGCCAGGCTAACTGGAAATAACACGGGTAAGGTGGGCCTCAGGGAGCTGAGCAACTGGACCTAATTAACAATTTTAGACCACTCCCCTCATCCATAGCATAATCCTCACTATCATCCTTATTCGACGTGGTGCATTCATCAGGATTCCTGATATTTAGGGCCAGACAACAAGTCTGAATGGATTAAAATGGTCAACATCTTGCAAAAGGTGCTATTTGACCAATAGAATATGTAGTATATATACACAATGAAATTTTATGCAGCTGTGATGAAGGATGGCTTTATGACCTTTGCTGGTAAGTGGATGAACTGGAGACTATCATGCTAAGTGAATAAGCGAGTCCCCAAAAACCAAAGGTCCAATGTTCTCTCTGATATGCCGATGCTGACACGTAACAAGGGAGGGAGAGGGAAGAATAGAAATTCAGTGGAATGAATAAAAGTGAATGAAGCCTAGGGAGTGGGGCAGGAACAGAAAAGACAATAGAATGAACTGGACATGATTCTTCTATGTTCATATAAGAATACATGACCAGTGAAACTCCACATCATGTATGTCCACAGGTATGGGATCCCAATTAGAAGAAGTTATACTCCATGTATATATAATATGTCAAGATACAATCTACTATCATGAATATCTGTAAGGAACATCGAAAAATAAATAAATAAAAGCCTCTCCTAGAAGAGAAATTCTCAATCTGTGGCATAAGCTTAAACTTAAAGAAGTTAGTGATAGAAAGCAAGTTAAACACAAATAAGGAATGTACGGTGGGTGGACCCCTATGACTTATGCTGCTATATCCCACTGCCTCTTGAGTTTGGTTGGACTTGTAAATTGCTTCTAATCAATGGAATACAGGGAAAATGATGAAATATAACTCCTGTGATTTTATTATTTTCCAAGGCAAAAGTGAAAAGTGTTGCAGATGTAATTAGAATCTCTGATTGATTGGTTTTAATTAAATCAAAGGGAGACTATCCTCCCGGGCATGACTGAATCAGTTAAACCCTTGAAAGACAGTTTCAAATCTAAGACAGGCTCTCCCCTCTGTCTTGAAGAAGCCAGTAGCTATGATATGAACTGAGTAAAGGAAGGAGTGTCATCTAGTCGCTGAGGAGCTCAGTGCAACAATCAGAAGAAACTGAGTTCTTAAGACAACCTGAATACTCTTGGGAAAGGACTCTAAATGAGGAGACAATCAATCAGACTTCCTGATTGTGGTGTTGAGGTGTTTGAACAAAGGATTACCTGGGCCTTGCCAGAGTTCTAAAACACAGAAATGGTGACATAATAAAAATATAACATGTAAGCATAAAAGCAATTGAGGAAATAATTGAAAATAAAAGTAGTTTGAAATACTGATAGAGTTGATGAGCCCTTACCTAGACCAATAAGTAATAAAAGAATAGACTCAAGTTAAAAATGTCTGACATAATAAAATGACATGAATGTAGATTCTGAAGTAAAAGAAAAATAAGGGGCTTATTATAAATTGTATGTCCATAATTTCCAAAATATAGAGAAATACAAATATGAAATATATCAAATTCCCTCAGAAAGAAGTAAACTGAGTAGTTCTCTATCTATTGTATGAATTGAATGGAGAGTTTAATTTTTTCCACAAAGAAATTTCTAGTCCCAAGTACTTTCAAAGGTGAAATCAACCACACATTTAAAGAAAAAATAATGATTCCACAGCAAATCTTCCAGAAGTTTGAGCAGGAAAAAATACTCCCACCTAAATTTAAATAATCATCTTAGTACCAAATTGTGACAAAACTGTTACATAAATAGAAACAAATAATTTTTTTATGAAATTGATGAACATATCCTTAAAAACATTAGCATTGTAAATTCATTCACATGTGTGTCTGTGTGTGTTCCTACGTATGTGTTAGTGAGATTTATATCATGAGCATTAAGTGCTTATCAGGGAAATATAAGGTTTATTTTATATGTGAAAATTAATCAATGCATTATCCCACACAGACTGAAAAAGAACAACTGCATGATGTTTTCAATAGATGCAAAAAAAATCATTTCAAAGAATTCAACACACTTTGAGCCACCAGGAATAGAAGGAAATTGCTTCAACATAGCAAAGGGCATATTTACAAAGCTATTTTACTATTATAGTCAACTGTGAGCTGCAAGCCTTTCCACTTCAACCAGGAGAAAGCAAGGAGGTCTTCTACTCAGCACAGCGGGGAAGTTCCATCCAGAGCAATTAAGTAGGAAAAGGAGAGAAAAGATGTCCCCTTCAGTAAGGAAAGAGTAAAAGTGCCCCTGTTTGAAATGATATGAAATCTCTAAAGATACCACACACAAAAATCTACCAGAATTAGTAAGCAAAGTAAAATTGCAGGATACCAAATCAATGTACTGCATTTCTATAAAGTAATAATAAACTCTATGAACATGAAATTAGAAAAAATTATTCCATTTCTAGTAGCATCAAGAGTAAAATATTTAGAAAAAATCTAGCTGAGGAAGTGAGAGGTCTCTAGTATAATCCGAGGTCTGGTATTGTGATGCCCCCTGTGTCACTTTTCTTGCTGAAGATTTCTTTGGCTATTCTGGGTCTCTTATTTTTCCAGATGAATTTTGTGACTCCTTTTTCTATTTCTATGAAGAACAACATTGGAATTTTAACAGGGATTGCATTAAATATGTATAGCACTTTTGGTAGCATGGCCATTCAGACAACATTAATTCTGCCTATCCAAGAACATAGGTGATCTTTCCATCTTCTAAGGTCTTCTTCAATTTCTTTCTTTACTATTCTATGGTTTTCATTGTAGAGGTCTTTCACCTATACTGTTAGATTGATTCCAAAGTATTTATTTATTTGTTTGTTTGTTTGTTTGTTTATTGAGGCTCTTGTGAATGAGATAGTTTTCATAATTTCTCTTTCCAATATGTAGAAATGCAATTTAATTATGGGTGTTAATTATATATACTGCTACTTTGCTTAACTTATTTGTGAGTTCTAGAAGTTTTCTGGTAGAGCTTTTTGGATCTTCTAAATATATAGTCATGTCATTGGCAAATAAGGATAGTTTGAGCTTTTCTTTTCTATTCATATCCATTTTGTTTCTTTTGCCTAATTACTCTGTAGAGCTTAAAGAACTATGTTGAATAGAGTAGTGAAAGAGGGGATCCTTTTATTATTCCAATTTTTAGAGGGAATACGTTCAATTTTTCTCCATTAGGAATGATATTGGCCTTGAGTTTACATATATAGCTTTTACAATGCTGTGATATGTTCCTACAACCCCTAGTTTTTTCTAGTGTTTTGATAACAAATTGATGCTGTATTTAGTCAAATGCTTTTTATGCATCCATTGAGATAATCATGTGATTCTTGTCCTTAAGACTACTGATGTGATTTATTACATTTATTGATTTTCATATGTTGAATCAAACTTCCATCTCTGGGATGAACCCACTTGATAATGGTGTACTACCTTTTTAATATGTCTCTGTGTGTGTGATTTGCCAGTATTTTATTAAGAATTTTTGCATCTATGTTCATCAGGGGTATTGGTCTAAAGTTTTCTTTCTTTTTGGTGACTGGTGAATTTCCATTTTTTTAAAGAATGAGCTCAATGCAGTGAACTTTCCTCTTAGAACCACCTTCTTGGTGTATCAGAGATTTTGATGTGTTGTGTCATTTTCTGGTTTTGGTATCAAGATGATACTAGCTCACGGAATGAGTTTGGAAGGATTCCATCCTTTTCTATTGCAAGGAATAATTTGAAGAGGATTGGTTTTAGTTTTTCTTTGAAGGGGGTGGTAGAATTCAGCTGAGAATCCACCTGGTCCTGGGCTTTTCTTTGTTGGTAGGATTTTGATGGTGCCTTCAATTTCATGGTTTGAAATTAATGTAGTCAAATTTTCTATATCCTTCTGATTGAGTTTGGACAGGACTTATATATCTTGAAAGTTATCAATATGTTCAAGATTTTCTATTTCATTGGAGTATAGGTTTTTAAAATAGTTTCTGATTATCATTTCTATTTCAGTAGATTGGTGGTGATATTTAATTTTCATCACATATTTTAATAATTTGAGTTTTTTAAATTTATTTTTTATTATTATAAGTTGTTATAAATGACAGCAGAATGCATTACATTTCATATTACACATATAGACCACATTTTTACATATGTCTGGTTGTATACAAAGAGTATTCACACCATTCGTGACTTCATACATGCACTTAGGGTAATGATATCCATCTCCTTCTACCATCTTTTTTTTTTTCTTCACCCTTTTGCCCCCTCCCTTCCCTTCCCTCCCCATTGGCCATTCTAATGTTCCTCTAATCCTCCTATGCTCCCCATTCCAACCCCACTGTGAATTGGCCTCCTTATATCAGAGAAAACATTTGGCATTTGGTCTTTTGGGATTGGCTAACTTCACTTAGCATTATATTCTCTAACTCCATCCATTTACCTGCAAATGCCATGATTTTATTCTCTCTTATTGCTGAGTAATATCCCATTGTGTGTATATACCACATTTTCTTTATCCATTCATCTACTGAAGGGCATCTAGGTTGGTTCCACAGTTTAGCTATTGTGAATTGTGCTGCTATAAACATTGATGTGGCTGTGTCCCTATAGTATGCTGTATTCAAGTCTTTTGGGTAAAGACCAAGGAGTGGGATAGCTGGATCATAAGGTGGTTCCATTCCAAGTTTTCCAAGGTATCTCCATACTGCTTTCCATATTGGCTGCACCATTTTGCAGTCCCACCAACAATGTATGAGTATACCTTTTTCTCCACATCCTCGCCAACATTTATTGTTGTTTGTGTTCTTAATAGCTGCCATTCTGACAGGTGTGAGATGAAATCTAAGAGTGGTTTTGATTTGCATTTCTCTAATTGCCAGAGAGGTTGAGCATTTTTTCATGTATTTGTTGATTGATTGTATATCTTCTTCTGAGAAGAATCTGTTCAGTTCCTTGGCCCATTTATTGATTGGGTTATTTGTTTTTTTGGTGTTAAGATTTTTGAGTTCTTTGTATATTCTAGAGATTAGTGCTCTATCTGACGTGCATGTGGTAAAAAATTTGTTCCCTATTAGTAGGCTCTCTGTTCACCTCACTGATTGTTTCTTGTGCTGAGAAGAAGCTTTGTAATTTGAGTCTATCACATTTATTGATTCTTGGTATTAATTCTTGTGCTATATGATTCTTATTAAGGAACTTGGGGCCTAATCCAACATGTTGGAGATTAGAGCTTACTTTTTCTTCTATTAGGTATAGTGTCTCTGGTCTAATTCCTAGATCCTTGATCCACTTTGAGTTGAATTTTGTGCATGGTGAGAGATAGAGGTTTAATTTCATTTTATTGCATATGGATTTCTAGTTTTCCCAGCACCATTTGTTGAAGAGGCTATCTTTTCTCCAATGCACATTTTTTGGTGCCTTTGTCTAATATAATATAACTGAAATTATATGTGTTAGTCTCTGTTTCCTCTATTCTGTACCATTGGTTTACCAGCCTATTTTGGTGCCAATACCATGCTGTTTTTGTTACTATTGCTCTGTAGTATATTTTAAGTTCTGGTATAGTGATGCCACCTGCTTCACTCCTCTTACTAAGAATTGCTTTAGCTATTCTGGGTCTCTTATTTTTCCAGATGAATTTCATGACTGCTTTTTCTATTTCTATGAGGAATGTAATTGGGATTTTGATTGGTATTGCATTAAATCTGTATAGTGCTTTTGGTAGTATGGTCATTTTGACAATATTAGTTTTGCCTATCCAAGAACAGGGTAGATCTTTCCATCTTCTAAGGTCTTCCATAATTTCTTTCTTTAGTGTTCTGTAGTTTTACCTCTTTCTCTTGGTTAGCTTGGCTAAGTCATTATCAATTTTATTTATTTTCTCAAAGAACCAACTTTTTGTTTCCTTGATTTTTAAAACATTTCCTATTGTTTGTTTCACTTTCATTGATTTTGGCTCTGATTTTTTCTTGTACTGCTTTTAGTGTTGATTTACTCTTTCTCTCTATTTTTTTTTTTTTTTTTTTGTCCTAGGGCCTTGAGATGAAATGTTAGGTAATTCATTTGGTGACTTTCTATTCTTTTAAAGAATGAGCTCAATACAGTGAACTTTCCTCTTTTAACTGCCTTCTTAGTGTACCAGATATTTTGATAGGTTTTGTAGCTATTCTCATTTACTTCTCTCTATATTTTTTATTTTAACCCTGATTTCTTCTGCTGTACGTCGGAATACTTTATATTGTTACAATGCCCACAATACAAAAATATTCTATAGATTCATTACAATTTCTATCAAAATCCCAATAGCATCTTTTTTTTTTTAATTTAAAAAGAACATACAAATTCATATGGAAAGTATAAATTATGGATATCCAAAGCAAAATTAAAAATGCAGAACAAAACTGAAGATATCATGCATTTTCATTTTAAATTATATTATGAAGTAAAATAATTAATGGTCTGCTGAAGATGTAAATACAGACATATAGATCAATGGAACAGAGTAGAGACCCCATCCATAAGTCCATATGGGCATAGTCAATTGATATTTGACAAGGATGCAAGATACAAAATGGGGAAAGGAAGGTCTACTCAACAAGTGGTACTGGAAAAAATGGAGACCCACAGTTAGTAAATAATTAAGTAAAATTTGACCTTTGTCTTATACCATGCAAGATAATCTCCTTAAATGTATGAAAAGCTTAAAACACCTATAGTTGTAAAACTCCTGAAAACAAAACAAAACAAAAACCATGGGGTTGGAGAAGAAGACCTTTATGATATTGATTTTTGGAGATGATTTCATGGATATGACAGCAAATGCACAAACAAGAAGACCAAAATAGACAAGTGGGACTGTATCAAACCAAAGTGCTCTGCACAGCAGAATAATCCACAGAATGGAACCTGTGGACCGGGAGAAAATATTTGCAAAGCAAAAAGGTGATAAGGGGTTACTTTTTAAAATGAATATCTGAAACTTGATAGCCAAAAAGGAACCTGATAGGTTTGAAATGGGCTAAGGACTAGAATAGACATTTCTACAAGGAAACCATGCAAACATTCAACATGTATTAATCTCCACATGCATATAATGCAATACTCTTCAGACTTAAACTTTAGGGAAATTCAGCAATATGTGACAACATGGATGAATTTTAAGCAAAACCAGTCACAAATGTAAATGTTCTCCGTAATTTCACTTACTGAGATTTTGAAAATAGGCAAATTCATAACAAAGAGAATACAATGACAGTGCCAAGAACTAGGGTTAAATAAAAAGGGAGGTTATCAATTATCAGTTATAAATTTCAATTATGCATGAGTAAGTATAGGGATCTATTTTTTAATATTGTGTCTCTAGATAATAATAGTGTATTATATATTAACAATTTGTTAAGATGGCTTTTCTCATGTTAAACATTGTTATCACAATAAAATAAAGGAGAAAAGGTGCATATAATTATCTAACCAAATGAACAAAAGAGTAAATGTTTTGCTGTAGGAAACAAAGAAATTAAAACAAAGCAAATCCCAAAACATGCTTGCAGAGAGCCCTTGTGAGGGTCATAGATCTGTGGTAGATTGGAAGGTAGAGATGGAGATCTTTATATTTCAACATAACCGATTTCAAATTTAATATTTGGTATTCCTGTTGTTGGCCTCATAAGCTCAACTGCTCCTTATGATGTACTATTGAGACATGTTCAAATTCGCAGTTCACTTTTTCCCCAGGAGAAATTTGGTGCTTGCTGTTCAATCAATACATCTTGGAAATCTCCCGGAGAGGAACTAGTATGAAGGAAAAGCATCAGTTTTCTGGTCCTCAGTCCCTGACCAGGATGGACATTGTGTTGCATTATTCTCAGAACTAGAATGTTGATTTGTTGGGACCTGGGAGAGAATCTGAATAAGTGCTATAGGAACTGCCAGAATAGGAAACTACATCAGGGGAGCTTTCACAAGAAACTGATCAAGGTCAGTTCATTTTAGTATTATTTAAATAAGTGGAAGAATGGATTAAAATACATCCCTGCAGCGGAGGGAAGAAACCATAGTGAAAGGCATTTGAGTGTGGTAATGGCAGAAAACAGGGATGGGAATTTTGAACCATATTGTGAAAGATTTGTGGGCAAAACAAAAATAATGATCATGTAATCAATATAATAGAGGACTCTTTAAGACGGTTGTAGTTGGTAGTTAATTTTGACACTTCATTTTTTCATAGAAAAATCATTTCACAACGTTAGTACTGACTTGTGGTCTCAGAGGTGAAGTAGTCATGTTGGTGCTCAAGCCTGTTCGCAACTGCTGTTCTCTTGGGTCTTGAAAGTGCATTTCTAATTCATGTTCATCTCTATCCTTGCTAATAGTTTAAGTGCATTTACATTTTAATGCGTGCTGAAAAGTTATGGATGATTTAAATAATGAAATGATTCCAAATAAGGCAAATGAATGCATTGTGTAAATCTATGAAGAAGTGCAGAGTTCACTAGTGCTAAGTATATTCAGATATTTAAAAAACTGACCTCCAGAAATTCAACTTACAAATTGATTTCTATGCCCACTAAACAGCAGCTCCCTTTGCCTCCCCACCCTAACCTCTTGTAGCCACAGTTCTAACATATTAATATATGAATTGGAGTACTTTAGGTGCCTCATAGATGTGGTATTATACTGATTTGTATTTTTGTAATTGGATCATTTCTCTCAATAACTTTTAATGAAGCCCATTTTGTTTTATTTTAGGTTTTCCAAACAAAGAGAATGAATTGACCCTGGATTGAAATAAAGATTTACCCTCAATAATAGGTAATGATATACATTTTAGAATGTATCATTACAGCTTTTTGAATATAAAGTTTTTAAACAAAATAAATATAAATTATTTTAATATTTCTTCTCATATATTTAATAGTTTCATAACTCAAACAATAATTTGTAAGCTATATTTCAGGCACTGTTTTATGTTTTTATGGGTATATAGCACTGAATATACAGAAGTAAATCTTGGATCTTATTAAGTTTACATTATAAAATAGTGAGATAAAATTAGAAGAGATAAGGATTTGTTACAGAATATAAGTGGTAAAAGGTACTAAGAAGACAAGTGGTAAATTTGAGTTGCACATTGAATAAAAGGGCAGCCAAGAAGGCGTAAAAGAGGAAGAAAATGGCAGTGAGAGGGAAGAGTTAGCATGAAGGCCCTATGGCCTGGTGTCAAAAATTTGAATTGACCTGGGACATATCCAGATATAATATATCGATGTTGATAAAATATTTCTTCATATTAAACTAAATGGTTTTTGACAAATAATTTTCCTTGTATCCATATTGTAGATACCTCTCTTCTTTCTTCCATGCAAGAATAATTCCAGATCTTTCCATCAGTACGTCCCTCAGTTCACCCCATCTCTTAGGTTTGCTGAGCTGCAACACAGTTGGAAGATTGAAATTGGATGATATTGGTGAAAGCAATGAGTATATTGCAAATCTTTATTTAGAGATGAGTATTACTCGTGGTGATAATAATAGAAGTGCAGATATATTGCCGTTTATAGATTGAGGTTCAATTAAAACCACATTACAGTCTAACATTAAAGGCTTTCAAGCTAAAAGGAGTTCATTGGATGATCTAATCATACTTCTTAGAAATAATCTATATCAGGAAGAAAACTGAATGTTAAATCAACACAGATAACACACCACAAAGCCCTGCTGTGTTCAGGAGATCAGGCATGAAGGCATGAGTTCAAATGTATGTGGATGAGGGAATGACTGCCCATCAAGTTCTCTTACCTGGATAGGAAAACCCATCATAAAAATTGACATAGAACTTCCTATTTTTCCCATTCTTGATATACATCACTGAGGAATTGAATCAGACTCTGTATCCAAGGGATTCCTGGGAATAGCTGGCAGATTTGCTATGCAATTCAACATAGATACCAATCTCTGGGGAATGTGGCAGGCAGATGAACTTGGTTGTGGCGCTAATTAAATCCCCAGAGGATGCAATTACTAAGAGGAACCACTGCTGCCTTCTTTTCAACATTTGCATATGTAGTCAGCATCAAAGGCGTTCATAGATGTAAATACCTGTACAACAAATATTATTTGCCTTGGGATCTTGTAATCTCCCCTGAGAAAATCCCAAGAATGAGGCTGTGAAAAGTACTGCAATTCTTCTAATATATATTACTGGAATATCAAGCATAAATGGTCTATTTGTGTCTTTGATTCTGTAGCAACTGGACTAAATATCAGTTTTCTGGACATTGTGCTATTTGGTGATACAAATCACTGGACACAGAAAGTAGAAAGGACAGTGTACTCCAAAGGTGAAAACTTTATTGCAGGTACCTCTACTAAATAGCTGTAACAACATGGGCAAGATACTTCACCTCTTTGAGCCTCAGGGATTTTTTTTTCAGTTATTATTTGTAAAATGTAAATATATTTGAAGTCATCATTGGGAAATTCAATGCTTCACACATTGTGCTTCTAATTATAGTCAAGTTATCTATACTTATTGAAATCAAGTTAAAATAATGAAAGTCTCAAGTAGGTTGTGAGGCCTGTTTGATCTCGAATTCTTTCCTTAAACAACTATGTTTTGCACCACGGGGCAGAGCAGGCCAAGGCAGGCTCCAGTCCCTAGCTTGTTGCTGGATGTTCAAATATTTTCATAGATAAGTACACAGATATTTTGAAAGTATAAACTTTCATCTGATAATATATTTAATTACCTCTAATTGAGTTTGCTATATCGAGTCTTCTGATTGATTTTTTTTTAATTTAGTTTTTTTATTTCTCCTGGTTTTAAAAGTTGTTTAGAACCATATATTTAAATTTCTAGGTAAAAATGCCTTTTTCTGGGCAGATTTTATCGATTTATGTTCATTTCACTTTGGTTGGAAAATGTTATTTGCTTTATATATTTTTGAAATTGTGGAAGGTTTTTGTGACCTAATTCACAGTAATTTTATGAGTCTTTATTTAACATTTCTAAAATATGCTTAGAAGTTTATGTAACTATAACAACCAATTAATTATGAAATCAA
This sequence comes from Tamias sibiricus, assembly GCA_025594165.1. Taxonomy (NCBI): domain Eukaryota; kingdom Metazoa; phylum Chordata; class Mammalia; order Rodentia; family Sciuridae; genus Tamias; species Tamias sibiricus. The sequence continues at coordinate 20,429,591 of CM046671.1, forward strand.
TATCTATATCAATTCTACTTCTCAAATTTTGAATGGAGGATGGAGAATTGAAATGCTCAGCTTCCATTTATTCTATTTATTTCTTTTTTAAAATGATTTTTCTCTTTTATAAAAGTTATTCTCATGGTATTGTGTGCATAAATATTTACAACTCATACTTTTATTGGAAATGGTATCCTTTAGTATTATAATGTGTTCTTTTTTTTTTTTTTTTTAATCTGGATCTGTACTGTTCTTTTGTATGTGTTTACCTAGCATTTCTTTGTCTATTCATTTTTAAATAAATAATCTGATCTCTTTTCTGGCCTCAGGCATGCTTCTTGTATTCTTATGCATTTATCATTCTAGATTATGGTGTGTAGAATCTGATTTTTTATATACTATTTAATCTCACTGAAGATTGGCACACTAATGTTCTATTATCTGTTTGTATGCACAAATATGCTTATACATATATATGCATATTTCCATGTGTGCTTCATGTATGCATATGTGTATATACAAATATTGGTAGTATCACTGGACAGAGGAAACAGAGATCAGCATTTAGAACTCAAGTGGAATGCAGGACTCGGAGAGTTCTTGCCAAGAATAACCTGTAAGAATCTGAGAGCTCAAAATACATCTGGACTGTAGCTATTCAGCTTGTGAGTAGGAGTCCACACATCTGTGTAATGGATTTTTAGAAACTTTTCTTTACAAAGTTCCCCCAACCTTGCCCATGGGAAAAGAGAGAGAGAGAGAGAGAGAGAGAGAGAGAGAGAGAGAGAGAGTCATGATGAAAGAATCTGATGGAAAGAATCATGATGAAAGATGAAATAGATGATTCAGTGTCAAAGAAACACAAGAAAAGAAAATGGAATGTAAAATGGGAGTGAGAATATTCCCCACCATTTTAGGTACTTTGAAGCTACATCTTCAAGGGGTGTTTTACACAGAAAATCAAAAAGTAAAGATTCTGATGTGCATAGTGATGAAGATATCTACAGCCAGGAATCGGAAGATAATTTTGTCAAAGAACTTCAACACGACATTAAAGTTAAATAAGTAGCAAATGCTGCTCCGCCCTTACCATTGCTTGAAGCAGCTATGGAGAGGGGCAGCAAAAGACACCCAGCAGGTTGCTAAACAAAGTCAGTAAACAAACATTTTAAAGCTGGGCCCAAGAATGGTAAAGAGAAGAAAATAAAACTGGTGCTACAGTTTATGTACGAGGTGTCCCCAAAAAGCTAATGTGTGAGCGAGTGCACAGATGTTCACAGGTGAAACCCTTAGATTACGAGAGCTGCAACTGGGTGGTAACTTTAGGCAGGTGACATCTGGCTGGAAGAGAGAGGGATCATGACTTTGTGGTTTATACCTTGTCCCTGTTGAGCAGAGCTCTCTGTGCTTCCTGGTTGCCCTGGTCTGAACTGCTTCCCTCTACCAAGTTCTTCTGCCAAGTCTCACCTTGGTCACACAGCTATGGAAACAGCCAACCCAACCATGGACTGAATCTCTGAAACTATGAGCCAAAATAAACTCTTCTACGTCTAAGTTTTCCTTATCAGGAGTTTTGTTCAGAGTGACAAAAAGTAACTGGAACAAATGGTCTGGCACTAGAAAAAAGGATCAAATGCTTTTCTGAGCATGAATCACAGGAAGAGGGCAGAAATCTGAAAAGAGTCACTGTAGCAGGTAAGAGTGAGTCAGGGATTCATTAACCAATGTCCAGTGGAGCACAGGAGGAAAGAAATGTGCAAACATTTTTTGAAAAGAAATGCATTAAGGGACACCATGTAAATTTCTTTGAAATAGAGAGAGAGAGAAGAAAACAGAAAGGTGTAAGTTTTGCCTACAGGGATATTATACCTGAGGTGAAACGGTCTGTTTTGCATAATGAATATCCTTGCACAGTTTTACCACATAGGAACAGAATGTTATCAGGGAGACTTTAGAAAGTTTTCATGTGCTCTACTGACTGCTGAAACAAACAAAACTGTTGGCTAATGTTTTGTACACTTGAAAAGAAGTTATGTATGTAAAATAGACATAGAAATCTTTGTACAGATGGTGAGTACCTAAGCCTGTTCAAGACTGTTCAAAATGTGATTTGGCATTGTTTACAAGGATTCTCATGCAAACATGCGCTGGTGTGACTGTGACTAAATGCAGCTTCTTAGATGATTGGTAAGAAGGAAGGACCTAGGGCTCATGTAGCAGGGGCTGATTTCACTAAGGTGCTCCAGCCATGGGAACAGGAGATAAGCTGCCTGCAGGTAAATGTTGTGGTAGTAAATCGCAAGTCTCTTTTGATTAGCTGAACATTCTCAATAAAAGAGGAAGCAAGGTAATTCTGAATGGGGCAGGGTTAAGAGTGGAGGAAGTTTGAGGATAGAGAATCAATAGGAAGACTTTGGGATTATGTAAAAAATATATTTCTTCATGTCATTCAATACATTTTCAACATTTATCATTATAAAAAATTTTTACTCCAATACATGATATTCTTGTGACTTGCTTTCCAGTTGCTGGTTTCTACGTTGACTCTCATTTTGTTGAATAGATTAATACAAAAATATTTATAGAAAGAATTCAAGCCCCAGATGGTTAATTTACTTCTTTCCAAGAGGAATTTTCATTTCTTGACCTGAAATTTCTGAGTTTCCTAGAAATCAAAGAATATATAACTCCAATTTAGGAGCTTGAGGATTTGTGAAATATTCAGAATAATGGGAACCAAATTGTGGTCCCTGATGCAGTCGGCTGATGCGTGCATCCTTAATCCTGGGGAAATCCCTCAGGTCCCAAGCCAAGAGGCAGAGGTCTACCTGGATGGGTGTTCTTCATGGCTGTCTACATCACCTTTGTTCACGTACCTGCCCTAACCCCAGCAGACCAGACTCCCACCACAAGGGAGCCCCCAAATGCTACACAAATCTGCTCTTAGATCTTGACCTAGAAATCTCTGCCTTTTTATTTCAGTGCACATTAATTTCACAGAACTATAGATTTCATTGTGTCGTATTCTTGCATGTATCAAATACATTTTAACCATTTCTACAGCCCATTGCACACCTTTACCCTCCTCTAATGCCCTCATCTTCACTAATAGTCTGCCTTCTCCATTCAGGCCATTCATTTCCCCAGATTGCACACACAAGAGGAAACATGCCACACTTGTCATTCTGAGTCTGGTGTTTTTCACATATCATGAAGATTGCTAGTTTGATCCAGTGTCCTACAATAATATCATATTGTGTGTGTATGCATATATATATGTATATGTATGTATATGTATATATATATATATATATATATATATATATATATATATATCCCACATTTTCTTTGTCCATCATTCTGTTGACAGGCACCAAGGATGATTCCACAACTTCCACTTGAGAATTGTGCTGCGATACACATGGGTGTGCAAGTATCTCTATACTATGTTGTTTTAAATCTGTTGGATATATACTGAGGAAGGGTATAGATTGATCATATAGCAGTTCTATTTTTACTTTTTGAGGACACTCCATACTGACTTCCATAGTGGCTGTACCAATTTACTTTCCCACCAAGGATGTACGTGTTCTTATTTCCTCCAAATCCCTGCCAGCATTATTGTTGGTATTCTTGATAATAGCCACTATGAAAGGCATGGGATGGAATCTCAGTATGATTTTGATTTGCATTTCTCTGACAGCTAAAGATGTTGAACATTTTTTCACATACTTATTGACCACTTATTTTTGTTTCAAAAAGTGTCTGTTGATTCATTTGCCATGTATTGACTGGGATATCCATTGACCGGTATTGAGTTTTGTTTTTGTTTTGTTTTGGTAGTTCTTTATATATTCTGGATATTTTCCCTCTGACAGAAAAGGAGCTGCCAAAGATTTTCTTCCATTTCCAAGGCCATCTCTTCACTCTTGCTGTTTGTTTTGCAGTGCTGAACTTTGAAATTTGATTCTGTCCCCCATTTGTCAACCTAGTTAGTATTTTTTGTCTGGGAGGGCTCTAATTGAGGAAGTTGTTGCCTGTAGTTTGTTGACATACAGTAAATGCAAGTATATGGAACTTAATCTAGAATTATTATTTCCCATAGTGTTGAGATTGAATTTGATCTTGTCAAATGATATAGGGATAGAATTGGTTTCTTCAGCCACTGACCTGAATATTACAATGATTTAAACAAGATAGAACATTCTCTTGACTAATTGCTTTTGGAAGTAAATGATCCAGGATTGGTCTGTGACTATGCACTAGAAATCCCTATGGGGTAGGTCCCTTCAAAATTAAGTCTGAAGTCTGATTTTAGTGTGATCCTCATTACCCATTTCCAGAAAGCAGGATGGTGAAATATGGGCAATGATGAAATATGGGCACCTGTCAATACAAGGACACATGTCATTGCCACCTCAAGAGACTTTCATAAGCATGCCACAGACCACTTCACAACTTCTGCTACCCAGGATCCAACCGGGAGATGACTCTTAACCTTGAGGAATGTTGGCAAATGCAGTATCGTGTAGGCATCCATGTGTCAGCCAATTCTAGTACTGCAGGAGAAAAGGAACATGGGAGTTAAGGATCACACAGCTTCAGTCCTGTGAAAGATAGTGCACTGTTTGTATGAATATTGGAAACATTTTCACAGAAAAAAGAAAAGAAAACCTTTGCCAAGGTCCAGATCCTTAAATCATTAAAATATATGAAACATGTGGATATATTTTATCATGGAAAAGCAGAGTAGATGGCAAGGTCTGCATTTGAAACCATAAGGAGATCAGACAGCAAGGGTATCATATGGTAGGTTAAGAATTGTGGAATGTATACCACTTTCCATAAGCAGCTACTGAAGGATTGATTTTGAGTGGTGAGTTGAATGAAGAGTGCTGCATTTTAGGAAGATTACTCTGGCTGAAGTATGGAAAGGAATGGGTGAAAAAAATGAAAAGCAGGACTTTGGTTTTTCTAGAAGCATAGTGTGCTAATTTCCCAAACCCATTGCCCCTTATCAGCAAAAAAAAAAAAAGATCATGTGATATCATTATGAAAGGTACTGTCCTTTTAATAATGCTCAATTTTTGCCTTAATTGAATGTAAGAAAAGTGTTATTTTAACTATAAGCAAGCCTAATGCAAAAGAATACATCAACTGGGGTGCCTGTGGTTACAGAATCTGTTTAATTTAGATTCTAATAATGGTTAGTACAATTAATTGTTGAAATGATCCCAAAATTGAAAGTATCAAAGGTATTCTTTTGCTATAACATTTTTGATATTTTAAAATTGCATTTATTTTTTAAATACAAAGTAATTTTGAGATATGATAAGAATATTATTTTGCAAAGTAATTCTTAAGAAGTTAGCATTTTAAGGATTATTACATTTTAAATGCTTTATAGCTTCAGAATTAAAACAGAAATGCAACTTTGCAATTCTTTTTAATTTCCCCCTTCTAACTAGCTGAGGCAGGGGAGAAGAAAGTGTTTAAGGGGAAATGATCTAAAATGTGAAGTTATGTTGCTGATGGCTGTTTGGACATTTGGCTTTGTTGTTGTATCTAAAAGCCAATAGAGTGGTTCATAAAACTGATTGCAGCACACATTTCAGAACTAATAAAACAAATTGAGTATTGATGATGTGCACAGGGCAAATCCAATTACATCTCACAAAGCTTTATATTGCTCTATTTCTTCTTTAATGCTTTCTATTTATTTATTTCCATTTAAAGTTTGGGTAACAAGCCCAAAGTTGCAATGTAGGTAGGCAGAGTGTCTTGGACTTCAGAATCTGAAATCTCAAGTGAAATTCTGGGTCTGCTCCTGGTAGCTTTCAGTCTCTGGACACATCATTCAAACTTTCTGAATTTCAACTCATGGAAATAGATTTACAACCTTGTTTTGAGGATTAAATAAAATGTTAACTGTGCAAACATTTTTAAAAATACATGCTGTACTAAATGATTTATTATTATCTAAATAATAATAAATATATCATACACATGTTATCAAGAGATTGCTTCCTTTGTTGGACTTTCCCATCTCACTCAGCTTGCAATTTCCCAAGAACATTTTGGAAGGAAAGGATGGATTTTCTTATCATAGTTTTCCCAGAATTCCAGCACAGCATCACGTAATCCTGGATTCAGTATTTTATCTTTCATGGTACCCATGCTACCTGCTGCAAAGATGTCAAATTCGACCTTGGTAACAATGCTTCTGCTTGGAACTGAGAAATATAATTAGCAGACCCACCTAAAACACTTTAATGACATCCCTCTTTTGAATACCTATACCTGCCAGACACTGTAATAATGAGACTTCTCTGCCACTTGAGCATTGATCAAATGTATCACTGGGACTTGAAAGAATGTGCCCCAGTTGTCACCTCAGACCTGGTACAGCCCTACAACTAGGATCAGGGATACTGCAAAATATTCAGCATCCGTGGCTTCACTAATCAACATTTTGTTTTATTTAATTCCATAGGCTTATTTGCATCCTCTTACTTTTCGTATGCTAGGGATTAATCATTCATGAAAATAATAATTACAAAACTCATTTAAAAGCTTGAAAAAAAAATGAGAATTCTTTTGATGGTCATTGCTCCTGAAAGAGAATGGGGGAAAAATCATGCTTAAAGAAACTTCAAAGCTAGATATTTTAAAATTGGTATAGCCTCAATTTTCTTCTGATAAAATTAGACCTGCTAGTTAACACATATACATTTGTCAGTGAAGAGAGACATTGTATGTTACTATTGCTAATATAGTAGGTTCATAAATAAATGAAAGTAGCTGGCTTACTTTTTTAGATTATACTGAAAAGTAAAATTCAAATAAAAAGAAAAATCTAATAACAAAATATGAAAATTAAAAATAAATTTAAAGATTATTTTGCCAACTAGGATTCATTGTAGAGTGTAGCATTGGTATCTCAAAGAGCATGTGCTTTTAAACGCATCTTCAAATGAAGAAATGGATTCCTTTTCAGTATACATTTTGTTTTAAGAAAGTACCTTCTTAATATTGAGCCCAAATAGTCCTTCCTACAATTTCCACTCTGTAGTTCAATATGTTCATATGGAGCCTAATGAACTAATTTGATTATCTCTTGTACTTGATTTCAACTTGGGGACAACTATCATTTGCACTACAAGTTCATTTCCATTTACAAATAACATTTGCTTAAATGATCATTTCATAAAAAAATTTCTAATTTCTACAAACTATCTCTAAGGTAGGCATTGTTGCCTTTAATTTACAATTAATAAAATGGACCTTACACCAGGGATGTGATTTTTCTCAAAAATAATAATATGCAGTATTTGGTGAGCTCTTATTCCTTACCAGGTGCTAAGTACTGGTTTTAAAATCTTCTCAAGAACTCTATGGATCAGTTACTGTTAATATCCTCAAAATATAGTTGACGACACGAGTCTCAGATTGTCTAAGAAACTTCTCCTACGTCACAGAGTTAGAAATCAGTAGAGTTTTAGGCATCTAAATAGAAGCTGTGGAGTTTTTATAAAGCATCTCACAAATGCTCATATTTATCTATGTCAAGTCCTGTATTAGATGTTACAGTCATAAAAACAACAAAACCATATCTAAGATCAAGATGCTTTAGCATGAAAAGTAAAGAGGTATTTATGTAAAAAAAATTAGATAAAATGTTGCAGGGAGAATAGTAGAAGAATGTGCATCTTAAGGATATGGACCATATGGACATATGGACAATAGTCCTGACTTTCACTTTATTACCATGGACAAAGTTTTAGTGAGACATTTAATCCTTTTTTTCATTCTTTCTTTTTTGTTTTTCCTATCATAACCTTGCTTTTGAAGGATGTTGGCCTATCTTCTTACACAGTCAATTTAGAAGCATGTAGGCACTTTTACACACAAAACTGAGGAATTGTAAAACAAAAGATGTAAGGATGAAATTATTAATACTTCAATGAATCCTATAGTTGGAACACAAGAAGAAAGTGAGATGCACCATACTAAGAATGATAGACGGGAGCAAGTCACAAAGGGCTGCTCTGGTAAGGTCAAGGTGTAGTGGTCATTCAGTTGGGAATCATTTGAAAAAAATTGAGCAAAACAAACAATATGCATCATTGAATCTCATTTATTCATATTTATAGAGTGTGTTTCTTTTAGTACATGTTTTATGCCAAGTGCTAATGAATCAGTAAATACAAAAAGAAATCAGATAAAGCTCTGCACTCGTGAAGCTTATATGTGATCGTTTTAGTGTCTTGAAAATACTGTGGGGTGATAATGTGAGGGACAAGGCCATGGGCAGGGAAGCTAGTTTCAAGAGGATGAAATTTTCTCAAATAATAAATATGTCTTGGATTTTAGACTATTAGTGAGCATGAAGAAGTGGCGATGAAGTGTTAAAGTTTATAGGCCCAGTGACAGATGGGATTAAAAGAATGAAATAAATGAGATGCAATAATTCATATTTGTTTTGCTCAACATTTTCAAGAAAGAATGGGATTTTAGGCTAAGACAGAATGAGAAATCTCTAAATTAGATCTGAATAAAGACATGGTATATCTGTATTCCGTTTATAGTTCTAATTAGACTTCAGAAGCATATTGAACTGGATGAGATCTCTTGGCATGTTTGGAGACATTTTCCTTTTCCACACACATATTGATAAATTACTCCACAACATGTGACGTACTGTTTCAACAGCTACAAAAAGCCACAATTCATCAAGAAAAAATCTAAGTTGTAAAGAACATTAGTTCTTATTTTTATACTTTGGCATTTGAAGAGTCTTACGAAGGTTCTGGGAATCGTCAGATGTGACTGGAGGAAAGTGTTAACTTTATCCACGTAACTTGAATTGAACATCATAACTTTCCCGAAATGGGATTTGTTATGTGGTTTTCCATGGTCCATCTAATTTGATCTTTTAGCTCTGGTTTCAGCCTGAATATAACCCACTGGAGTTCTTCCCTCATTTGGTTCTTAGTGGACAAGCTAACACAGTCTTATGAATTGCTTGCCTTTTGATTTACATTCCAGCTCTGCTTGCTTCTTAGAAATTTGTTTCATGAGTGACTATATCTCCTTATTTCTGCACACAGACCCTTGATAGCTCCAGTTTCTTCAAGCCCAAACTCAATCTTCACTGTTTTCAAAATGCATTTTCTTTAAAAATAATATGTCTGGAATCTATCTAATTTGAGTCTCTCTCTCTCTTGCTCTTTATGCTTTATCTCTCATAGAAACAGAAGTTCTCATCTTCACTCTAAAATGGTTCTTATCTTAGCAGTCTTTGATTTTTTAATTTCTTGCCTCCTCCAAAATATGATTCCCTTTTCTTTGTCATTTCTCTTCCCCAGAATCCATTCCTTGACACTACAAAAATGAATGTGATTTCAGGCATTTTATATTTTAAATGATTCTACCTAATTCTGGGCTAGGGTTGTAGCTCAGTGGTAGAGTGCTTGCTTAGCATGCATGAAGCACTGGGTTCAATCCCTAGAACCACATTAAAAAAAAAAAAAAAAAAAAAAAAAAAAACTAAATCAACAAAATAAGGGTATTAAGGGTATTGTGTCCACATACAACTAAAACTATTTAAAAAAAAAAAAAAAAGATTCTACCTAATTCTTCTTTCCAACTTTGGTGTCTTTCTCTCCCTCCCCTTCATTACCAAATATATCTAAAATATAAGGCACTCTAGTTATTTTCCTTGTACCACACAGAGCTTCCTTCTCATTTAATTCTTTCCACTTTTTTTATCCACAAGAAAGAGACATTCCTCTATTAGTCTTTAAAGTTTAATATGTTTTATATGACTAACATCTAAAAGACATTTTAAAATATATTTGTTATGTGACCTCTTTAAACAATTTTATGAAGACTTAAAATACCATCACTTCCCCCAAATTCCCTTGGCTAAATATTGACATTTTTTGTCACAGTTGACCTTAATTTTATTTATCTATTAGTATATAAATCCTCTATCTACAGATTTATATCTCTTTAAACATTTTTTTTTTGTGTGTGTGTGTGTGTGTGTGGTACCGGGGATTGAACTCAGGGGCACTCGACCACTGGGCCACATCCCCAGCCCTTTTTTGTATTTTATTTGGAGACAGGGTCTCTCTGAGTTGCTAAGTGCCTCGCCATTGCTGAAGCTGGCTTTGAACTCGCGATCCTCCTGCCTCAGCCTCCCGAAGTGCTGGGATTACAGGCGTGCGCCACTGCACCCGGCTTCTTTAAACATTTTTATATGTATTTCTATACAGCTCTCTATCTATATATTCATGATATAGAAGTATACAATAAATTTTGATTTACAACTAATGTTTTTTTCAACTATTTATTTACTCATTTTATGCTTAACTCATCACGAACACTTTTTCCAGGTAGGAAGTAAACATTTACTTTTTCCACAAATAATTGAAAATTCATGTCCAAAGATCATGTTATCATGATAATAAATATTTCAATATGCATCATTAAAAATGAAAACCGTTTTACATGATTTTAATCATTACCAGTTCGGCACAGAAAAAATTAGTACTGATACCTAGGTATCACCTAATATATAGACCATAATCAAATGTGCCCAAATTGTTTTATGAGTTTCCAACATGATACGTGTTTTCCATTTTGTGCTTATATATCACTGAATCTTAGTCTCTATTAACCTCATTCTTCATCTTCTCTTTCTCCTCCTCTCTTTCTAGGTGATTAAGTTGTGTAGAACACCAAGTGCATCATCTGTAAAATACTCCACTTCAGGATTCACCTTCTTAATTTAGATAGCTGCTGGCAGATTTCAGTTTGTTGTTATTGTAGTCTGAAAGCCATATTTTCTTACTGGTAGTTAGTTGGAGGCTGACATTGGATCCCAGAGACTGACTTCAGTTCCTTACCACATGAGGTTCCCCAATAGGCCCATTTCCTTTCTCAAAGCAAGTGAAAGAGCGAGAGACTCTGGTGTGTTGGGCACAGCAGTATTATGATAATCACATACATGTCATCACACACATTCCGCTGCCTTTGATGTACAATGTTGCTTCAAATCAAGTTACAAGAAGCGCCCATACTCTGGGGAAACTGAGCCAGGTAGGAGCACCTACCTTACAGATCAAAGGGCTCCTTCAGAATGTCTGCCATGGTTCATGTTCTTGCAAGAGAGGACAACTGCCTTGGGCATATTCATTTACTTTTACATTTTCCTAAACTTAATTTAATAATTTTAACTGCTTGCAGGAGTTCAACCATTGCCTACTTCATATTATCCTATATATTATAACACAAATACTCTCTCCAAATTCAGGTCAGCTTTTTGCATTGTCTGCTATTCATCATCACTAGGATGCCTTCCCAGGGCCATAGCCACAGCATGGCCAATCATTTTCAATTTTGATTCTAAATATGATTGTGCTTCTCTTGAAATTCTTGTTCTGTTGGTTCTGCCATCACCTTTAATGATTTAGAATAATTATTTTCTCTTCCTTACTGAACACTGACTCTTAGAATTTAAGTTCTGCCCGTTCTTCTACCACAAGTCTCAAGTCTTCTGTCTCAAGTCTTCCTTCTTTATTCCATCAGCTGCTTCTCTAGACTGTTACTTCATTCTAAAACCACATGGAAATATGCCTACTCAGTCTTTTACCGCCTCTCTATTGTCACTCTCTTTAAATTAATTTTCCCAATTGTAGAGATTACTAGTCTGAAAGCATTGATAAAATTATATTATCCTGCTTAAGACCAGTTAATGGATTCCTATTGCCTGCAGGCCATCGTTCAGATCTCTGGTATCATAAGGCAGTATTTCATAACACTGTCCTTTTCTGCCTTTCCACATGTATCTCTTGCTGCTTCTTCCTCTCATTTACAGTCTTACATAATGCATGTATTTTTATTTCACAAAGGTATCAGATGTTCTCCAGTTTCAGGCCTTTGCTCTTGTAACATTATCTTCAGATGCCAGAAAGGATCCTACTCCCTTCTGAAATGTGATAACATTTGTACTCCTCTTAGGTAGCACTTCCCAGCTTGTGTTCTATTTTTGTTTCTTTCTTCCTTCCCTTTCTTGAGAAGAAATGGTGTTCACCTAGTTTGGCATCACCCACAATTCTGAGGACAATGCCTGGCATGTAATATGCACCAAATATCTGTTTACTGAATTAATGATGTATTAATTCAATTGATGTATGTCCTAGTAAAGACAGAAACAAACTTATTATAAATTTATTCAATAGATATTACATACAAAATGCATGGAACAAACTCTAAATATTACATTGCATTTTCCTGTGCCTTTATTCATGTATATTTGCATATTCTAGTTGTATTAATAAACCCCAAACATTAAAAGCTTTAATCACAGGAGTGTCTTCACAATTATTTCTTCAGTTTCCAATGGAGCCACTTTTAAAATGTGAAAAAATGGTACTTTTCCTAGATTCCCAAGAAGAGTGCAGGCCAAGGAGGTGTATAATATGTGATCTGATATTATAAACTATTTTGTAAGGGAGCATTTGCCTCACTTGCCGTTCTAACAGAATATCAGTTCTGAATGATAAAATGAAACATTAAAATTTACTTTGCTCAAGGGTTAGCCAGTTTAAATTGTGTCATGAGAAAGGATAAACAAAAACAAACAAAAATGCTCCCTTACTGCCAGGGAGCTGTGAGATGGAACACCAGGCTGGTATACCTTTAATAATGTAACATGCGGTGAAATATCCACATACGGAAACTTTATGTCATTTACTGCCTTATAAAACTGTAAGTGCCCTCTTAAAGTCAGTATATTCTGATACTTTGCTACCTACAGATCTCAGGCTGAAATCCACAGGAGTTAGGCATTAAAAATTGAAAGCAGAATGCAGTTCCCTGAAATTGGATAATTGGAACCTAGTGAAACATCTCAAATATGGGTGTAAAAACAAGCAGACTGCTGGGGAAAACATGAGTAATCTGGGCGTTGTATTTAAATTTTAAACTGACCCTCTGGCAGACTGAACCATAGAATGTAGCCTTCAAAGAAATGAGAGCTTTGCTTTGCCAATCTTAGGCAATTGCCATATTACCAACATTCTACTACCATTGCCTAAAAAAAATATATATATATATATATATATATATAACTGAAGGGCCTCATGTATACCCTTCACAGTAGTGTGTATATTTTAGGGCTGTTATACGCAGGTGTCAACTGTCATTATTGGAACTCCCCATCAACTACAAGAGAACCGTATAGTCAGTTTGTGTAGATAATTGGATAAAGTGATGCTTCTGAGTCCATCACTTATGCTGTCCCCGTAAAGGGCGACATCTATCTCTCAGTTTCCAAAAACAGAACGTCTATAGACAAATACAGTATCTAAAATCTGAAATGCTCGACTGTCAATCCAGATGACTCCCTCAGTTCCTGGCTACTGCGTGAATGTTCTCTATCAGCACTGCCTTGTTTGTGTTTACATATCAACAGTCCTGGTAGGATTCTGCTTACACACAGGATGCTTGACGTAAGTCATAAGGACACTAGGAGAGCTTCGTGACAGAACAAGGAGGTGGTCCAGTGCACAATTTTACTAAGGTGTCTACTCAACAGCATTGAGCTAAATGGTAATCTCTGCAAGTTAAGGCCTTGAAAGTCTAACATCATGCTTTGATTTGAACAAATGAGGTTATCTATGTGTGGGCTAGTTGACCTTAAACAAAACCACACTACTGCACTGTATCACTGTAAAAATAATTGTATTAATGGGACAATAATGGTGGAATGGTAGCAGTTAAAGCAAATATACCTTTAAGCATGGATTTGAGTTCAAACAGGTATTATAAGAGTTGGGATTTTCTTTTGAATTTGCACCACAAAGTTGAATTTCTGGTGAAACCCAGAAGCCACTATGTCTTCACCCTAACTGAGCTCCCAGCAACAAATGGCACACTTACCTCTTTCTGCTGTTATGAAAGAATGTCCTCTTTCCTTCTGTGAAACTATACCTGAAGGTCCTTTCCTGTTTATCTCAAATACTTTTGTGTCTTTTATGTTGATTTCTTGTTCTCTATTTGACCCCAGTGGTTTTAAAACCCATTGACAAGGCACATATGTTTCTCAGACATCTAAGTATGACTTCCCTAAAATATGACTCCCCAGTTGACATCAACTCTTCTATATCTAATAGGCATTTAACCTTCAGCATTCACGCCTCAACTCTGGAGTTTACCCTTAACTATCTGAAAACTTCTCCTCTTTCATGCATACTCATCTTTCTGCAAATCATTTTCTGTTCAATAGCCACAGGGCTATGTGGAAGATGAAATCCAGATACTTTGCCTACTTGAACCTGCTGCTTCCTTCCAATTAAATGAAAATCAAGTCTGAGGACATTGACTTGGTGTATTAGGCAGGGTTCTCTAGAGAAACAGAATCAACAGGAAGTATAATTATAAAAAGGGGATTTATTAGGTTGACTTATGTGACCAGAAACTGGATAGTCTACAGTGGCTTTCTGGAACCTGGATAGCTGGAAGAACCAGTAGTTGCATGGTCCAAGAGGCTGAAACCTCAGAACAAGAGAGGGATTGACAGTGCTACCCTCATCCAAGATCTAAGGCTCCTGGAAACTCCCTGGAGAATCACTGGCAGAGTCAGCTTTGGAAGAGTGAAGAATCAAGGGTCCTTTATCCTCAGAGGATTGCAGCAGCAATCAAGAACACATTCAAGAAGAATTGAGCTTGTATCTGCTACTGCTTCCTTGTTCTTCCAACTTTTATTCCATCCAAGCCATCATCCTATTAGACAGTGCTGCCCATTCTTAGGGAGAGTCTCCATTTCAGTTGGCTATCCCACATGCCAGTCTTTCCTAGACACACCCTCACTGACACACCATAAGACTCTTAATCATTGCCATCTCTTAATCCAGTCAAGTTGACAATTAAAATCAACCATTACAAATGGTCTATGCAGAACGTTATGGTTTGGCCCCTTTATCTCCCTGCTGTCCTCTGGAGCCACCTGATTCCTGCCTAAGGTGTCCAGTCTGTCCACCTTTTGTTCTCTTTCTTGATCAGTCCGACATTATCCAAACCTCAATGATTGCATACTATGTTTTCAGCATGAGGCCTAGTTGCCCCCAAATCTTTTAGTTTGGGCTTTGTACTTTTAAGATTTCACCCAAATTTTCATTTCTTCAAAGGAGACTTTTCTTGCCACTAATGTAACATTGAATTGTTGCTCCAATAATTGTTGATCAAATTTTCATGTTTTAATTTTTTACTGTTTTCTGAAGTTATCTTCATGTTTGTTGTTACTAAAAATATTCCTATTTCCCACGCACTGATATAATAAGCCTGATGAATGCAGAGGCTTTGTTCAATCTTGTTGACCAAGAGAGCCATCATTGCATTAACAGTGTCTTATGATAGGATGCCCTCAATAAATATTTTCTCAATGAATGAATGGATGAAGGCTGATGACATGTCAAATCCTATTTTTAATATGGTTATATTTTAATTAAGAGAAGTTATGAATATACTGCCGCCAAATTGCATTAATTGAAACATTCACATTTTTAAAAAATCTTCATTAAACTCTAAAGTTTGGCATAAGCAAAAAAATCAGCAGAGCCCACATTGGCCAGGGAGTAGGTTTTATTCTTGTTTTTCTGCCTTATTTCACCTGCACTGCATTACACAAAATAAAATTATTATACTACTAGATTTGTTTCATATATTCCCATTTATTTTGCCATTATCCAATTATGCACTTCAATAAGCTAGTTTACAACTAATGTTTCTATATTTTTCCAACAAGAAATTTGCTCAGCCCATGCACATTAGTTCTGATATTTATCTTCTCCTAGCTGAAACTTTTATGTGTATATTTTCTTTAGAACTACTGCAGAGGTCTACTTTAAAAAGTAGTGGTAAAAAACATGTTATTTTACAGTTCATGTGGGGAAAGTACTGCTTACAAATAATAAGGTTTTGTTTGAATAGGCATAAACAATGCTATCTCTTTTCAAAGAAGCAGGAGACCATATAGGATAATGGGGAATTGGCACTGCCTATTTGATTTCTTAAAAGTTTTGACACCAGTACATTCTATACCATTGCTGGAAAAGAAAGTGCAATCCATATACTTCTTATTATCTTCAATTTCAGGGGAGAGTTGGCGTCTCTCTCAGGGATGTATACCACAGCCTCTATTTACATGCATTGAAGGTTCTGCACCCACCCAACTTCCATTTCACCCACAGACAAGACACCCACAATACTTTATTAACTGATATTCCTGATACAAAGCTTGTCTTGTTTTTTGACAAATATTTTTGAGTTTCCAATATGTGCCTTAAAATCCACCCTCCAGAACTTCCAGAGAGATTATTGATTTTCCTTCTTCCTACTTAAGGCAATAGCATCTGCATCCAGGTATTTCAGTAATGAGGGTTGGGGCAAGTTTAGAAATGCAGAGTCATGGGCCTCTAGCACTCCTGAATTTAAATCTCAATTTCAATGAGTTCCCCCAATGATTTCCATATACATTGAAGTATAAGACACACTGGTCTATGATATCCCCTTGCATAAATCCTCAATAGATTCTCCTGAATTAAATTAAGTGAGCTATCTCCTGCTTCCTCTTAAAACATCTTCAGCTTTCCTGAATCCACTTTCCTCAGTCCTCTCCAGCAATGCCAAACTGCAGGCAATCTCCCTCCTCTTGAAAGCAGTTCCATGTGTCCACATTTTTGTTTACATAAAATCTTATGCTGTGTAATAGCTAAGAGTGTTGGAGTGAGCACTGAAGGGAACTGAGTTAAAATCTCAGCAAAACATATCAATAGCTGAGGGTTCTTGAGGAAATTCCTTGACCCAGCAAAATGTTGATAGCTGAGGGTTCTTGAGAAAATTACTTGACTTTTATGAACAGCTCTCTCTTCATCTTAAAATAGGAATTGTAGTATTTACTGAGTTGTTGTGAGGGATAAATAAGGAAGTACAAGTATGGTATAAGGCATTCCATCACAGTGTCTGTCAAACAGTGGACCCACCATAAACACAGGCAAATACAGCTGGGCAAGATGGCGCACACCTGTAATGCCAGCAACAGGGAAGGCTGAAGCAGGAGGATCAACTTAGCAGGGCCCTAAGCAACTTAGTAAGACCCTGTCTCAAAACAAAACATAAAAGGGGCTGGGCATGTGGCTCAGCGGTTAAGCGCCCTTGGGTTTAATTCCTGTTACAAAAAATGTCAGACAACATTAAATGACCTCTATGAAAGCCCCATTTGTCATTCTTTGTGACCAAAAACTGAGTGAAATTCCTCCAATGAGTTCTCTCCCAACTTCCACCTGAATCAGATTTATTTTCTTCACTTGCCCTTCATAACTTTTATGCCTAAATTATTCTCTTATTGTGAATTTATGTAAGTATTTCATTAACATATTAAGGTCAGTAGGATAAAACGAACCACTCATCCAGAGGGTATAAAGCATATTTCAAAGCAGGTACCTAAAAATGACTGAATAAAAAGGCCAAATGAAAATATTATTGTTTTCACAGAAACTGTTATTTGCCTTGGATTACTTCCCTGCTTTCATCTCTCTTATCAGAATCAGTCTTGTTTGGGGCAGCGATGTGGTGACTTATAAGAATATGCTTCCTGGCACGTGGTTCATCCTAGTGACATAATATCCCCGTGGGCTGCCTTGTCCTTCCTTCTGCCTCTCTGCAGACTGAAGGCGGCTTCCGTGTCCCTACTCCAAGACAGCTGCAAAGAGGTGAATCTCATGTGAGAGAAAGTGGAGCAGGAGGAAACAACCCTGAGACACAGGTGACTTTGTAGAGTCCCTTGACCAGTCCCAAACTGACTGCAGACAGGTTTTCCCACAACGTGAGCAGGAATAACATAATTGTTTTAAAGCATTATACCTGGAGAACTGTTACATGCAATAAAACACAAGACAGCAATGTAGGGACTATTAATGGGCTCTCTAATGTATATTTTAAAGACTTAAGCTTAACTTGATAGCTTAAGTCTTTAAAATAGGTTTAAAAAATCAACGTTACATTAAAGGCAAAATTTGTATTACTCATTATATATAAAATATATACCATCAAATATGCATGTGCTATATATATATATTGCACATATATATATATATATATATGTACTTAGGATATTTATGGTATCTTAAATCCTCTAAAGTTTAAAAAAAATGTTGGATTGATGATTTTTTAGTATTTATACCTAATGGAATAAAATTTTGAACATACTGCAAACTAAGCACTTAGATAAAATGAAAATGCTCTGTTCTCTAGGAATGTTGAACTTGATAGAATATGCTCACAAGACAGCTCCTCAATCATATTTACTCTTAGATATTTTATTTAATAGTAAAACTTTTATTTTCTTTATGGTTTTAGGGAAGGAAAGATACTTAACCGAATATTAAATACACACGGGGCATACATAATACTCTAAAATTATGTGCAAATTTTGTATTACTTCTTTATTCATTTTTTCTGGGGATATTTTCTACCATGCTTACTAGCCTCCAAACCTCACATAAGAATAGCTCGAATTAAAGAAAGAGATTATCATTTTAGTATGATTCCCAGTTTTCTGTATTATTTTCACTTCTCATGTATAAAATGACTTTCAAACTACCACCAAGGGACAAAGCATAATTTTTATGTAGTCTTAAAACTTACTCTTTAATCTCCGTCTTCTAGAACATTTATTTAAAATAAGAAAAATGCAGAAAACTGGCAAAGATATTCTGATGCAAACTCTTAATTTACACATATATAACATCAAAAAATTTACTTTGCTGATTCTGCTCTCATTCATCTAAATTTAGACAGCAGTAATGAAAGCTGCAATTTTCCTTTGAAAATTACAAATCTGAAGCAATAATTGTATGTGCACCTACTCTTTGCCTATTTTTGCAGTGTTCAAAAATATTCCTATGGCTAGAGAGCAGGTGTTCGCTATGGCATGTGCTTCATGACAGTCTTCCTGTGCAAAACAAGAACTCAGCAGCATATTAAACCTATGCCCAGGTGCACATGGAAAAGGGTTCTCCAAATGTCCACCATGTGGATCCTTAGCCCTGCCAGCAGATGCTCTGACTCTGTGATTCTGATACACTAGAAAGTCTATAACTTCTCTTGTGTTTTTGTGGACCATGTAATTCATAGCAAGTACACCTTGCTTATTTTATGGTAGGATTTATTTTCACCTTCTGCTCATGAAATCATTTTGTTTTCATGGTTGCTGTGAAATGTTAATTGGTATATGATCCAACAGTGCTGTGAAGGCATGCTAATGTCCCAACTACATCTTTCACTAGACCATAAACTCCTGGAAGGCAAGTCCTGTAACTCATTGAGCTCCTGTACACGTATAGCCTTTTTACCCAATCAGCAATGGAGTGTACTACGAAACAAATAAACAACAAACAAAAAAATCCTGTGACATTAAATATCCAACCAATGAGAACAGGATAAAGCTAGAGATGATGTATACTAGGACTCTAAACCCTAAAATGAGTCAAGGAAGAAAACCCAAAGAGGTGTGTGTGTGTGTGTGTGTGTGTGTGTGTGTGTGTGTGTGTGTTACTGGGAATTGACCCCAGAGGCACTCTACCACTCAGCTAAATCCCGACTCCCTATTTTCTACATATTTTCTTATTTTGTGGCAGTGTCTCCATAAGTTGTGGAGGTTGGCCTTGAATTTGTAATCCTCCTGCCTCAATGCCAGAGATCCCAGGAATATACCGCCATGTCTGAAACCCAACTGGAGTCTTTAAAATAAAAGTTCTTATAATTGAAATAATAAGTAACTATTTTCAAAATATTTAATCAATACTAAAATATGAGATAACTGTGCATGTGTATATTGATAATAGGATTTCAAGGTAAATGAAAATGAATTGGATTCAACCCAGCTTTAAAAGTAAGAAAATGAATTAACTTACACAAGAGAGCAGAAGGCTCTAAAGGAGGCTTCTGCAAGAATCCACTGCTGCAGGGAAGTCATCGAGGACCCCAGTTTCTGCTGTCATTTGCTCTGCATCCACATCACTGAATTCTTCTTCATCTAGTGGCCACACTTGTTGGGTAGCCAACGGAAGCAGCCAGGAAAGCTAGCACTGTTATTTGTGGACACACAGAAAGAGAGAGATGACCTCTCACAGTGAGGAATAGGTCCTTTCCTAACACAATCTAAATATGGGAAATGAGAATTTTGCTTTGTGTTGGTTTGGGCTATGGGTTTTTCCCCGGTGGCACCCATCTCTACAATAGACCTTAGGGGTTATGGTCTGTTCCCTGACAAACATGAGCTGCATCTGAGAAGGGGAGGTGTCAATGGACACATAAATAAAGCATGATAAGGGAAAACAGTGTTCAAAACAGTACCCAAAGTCAAGGAGATGCAGAGTACAAAAGAAAATTTTTTTCAAACTAAGCATTTCAGAAGACAAATGGATTAAGTAGGAAAGGGAAAAGAGAAAAGGAAAAAACAAAAACAAATAAACGATTCCTAAGTAGCTAAAGATCAGGCCAAAGCAAAGCTTTAATTTCTATAACTATCCTACTAAAACCACATTATCAAAATGACAAAAAACGCTTTAAAAATTAACAAAATCACTTGTTATAAATGTAAAGTATTTGATAGTAAAAATTAAAAAATAAAAAAAGAAGCAGAAAAGCAACTCTACTGATTACTTATGAAGTAGGAGTCACCCTACCTGTGGGATGAGAGAAGATGTCACTTCACCCAGCACAGTCCTACCACTCCATTTCATGCCTTATATCTCAAACCCAGGTCTCCTTCCCATCAACACACAGTATCTCAGTACAACGTAAATTCCAGCAAGATTCAGAATGCTGGGAAATAATGCTGGTAGATGGGGATATAGCTGAAAGCCCTGTTATTGGGGACAGGGCTGTAGCCAAGCAGGACTAATCTACCACATGCTGTCTGAGCTTGCAGAGATTATTTTGGTCATTCCATTTGTTTACATCAGTTCAGTCAAATATTCGGTACATGCATTTTTTTTCTGCATTGTGCTTTTTTTATCTTCATTTAATCATGGTTCTTCCCCAAATATCTATACAACATACCATATTTCCTAATTTCAACACATTATGTTTTAATGATAAAATGTAATTTTTAGAGATGCTTCTTAAGGAAACAGTTTTTAAACACCAGGTCTTTAACATTCATTTGTTCCACAAAATATGCCCCAAACTTTCTTCCCCCAAGGCATTCACTTGTTTATCACCCAGCGATATTTAAGCAACACTTTCTTGCGCTCTTACCCACTATCAAATAGATAGGTATTATAAATTTTATAGTGGTGCTCCTAAACCTGACATTGCAGGATGTGAAGCACCCTCATAGTTCTCTACTTTATATATTATTTTTATGGGAAGAATTAAAGCTTTTATGAGGCTGTAATTTTTGACATTACCATTTCTTCCAGGGAACTCAATGTTATCCTATTCTACAAAGAGCTAAACAAGAGAAAGAGCACATTTCCAAGGTCAGGTGAATGTCTTGAATCTGGCAGTGAGACGCTCTAAGCAAAAAAAAAAGAAAAAAAAAAATCAGTGCATCTAATTAAAACCGTGCACACCACATTGAAAAATAGAGTACAAATGCCTGATTGTTGAAACTACAAATTAATTTTTGTACAAAAATTTTTAAAAATTGAAACATTAATGTTTGAAATAGTATGACATATTTGGTTACTATGAATAAGAAGAAAAATCTTAGAAACATGTTGAGTTATATAAAACCCAAACAAGCAAATTATTTGGGAACCACTTAATGTTCAAAATAAAATAATACATATTAATAAAAGGTAATATTGCATCAGACAAGAAATACTTTCTGCTTCAAGTATGCACTTTGAGGAATTTGAAGACACATAGATGCCTCGCCTACAGGAACTAAAATACGATAATACAAAATGTGAGGGAGCCCAGCAGAGAGAACCCCTGACAATAGCCAAGCAATTTGGATTATGAAAATCTTGATAAAAAGTACAGTAAGGAAATAGTTGGAGATGGTTATGTTAGACTGACCCTGACAAAATTCAGTAGCAAAATGCTTCAGACTCATGTCATGAAGTTCTGTAGTGTATAGGGAGTAAGCAGCTTGAAGGCAGAGCTTCAATTTTCTGAGTAAACTATTACATTCCTCTTCCATGTTTAAGAGTAGACTATTTATTTGATATTACAGTTTCTTTTTTTTTAAAGTTATCTTAAAGTACTTAAACATTGTAGGGATATTGAATTAGATCATATTTATCCACTAACATTTTTAGACAAATGTATAAAAACTAAACTTCACAATTGTAGACATTTTCATGTATAAGATTCAGTGGTTTTAGTATATTCACAAAATTGTGTAATAATCACCATTATGTAATTCCAGAACATTTCTATCACTTCAAAAACAGCCTCCATTGTCTCCATTTTTCCTTTGGAAGCCATTATTCTACTTTGTGTTTCTATAGATTTGCATATTCTATACAATTCAATAAATTTCAAATAAGTTTAATCATGCAATAACTGGACACTCATGTTTCAGCATATATGACATCTTTGTTACTTTTTTTGCTTTTAAATAATATTTCATTGTATGGATATATCACATTGCTTTTTCCATTCATCAGGAGATGGACATTTGGATTTTTTGCACTGTTTAATTATCAGGATTCATGCTACCACAGTAATGAACAAGTGTTTTCTTGAACATATGTAGATTATGTAATATTTTAAAAGCATATTGGCATATGATAGTATCTAATCATTCATTTCTCTCTCATCCCCAAGAAAATCTCCACAATGAAATACATGTCAGAAAATTGCAATAATTTTTTTCATTTCTTTCTCTGCCTAAGAAGAAAAAGAAAGTCAATCTGTGCATATCCATACAATAGAGTCTCTGAAATCTTTTAGTTTCTTGTCCCAGATTATTTGCTTAATTGTGGATGCAACATTTAGCCATGTAGAATTTATTACAGTCTTTTTCTAAAATTTGTACAGAATTATAAAGGAGAGAGTAGAAACAGCGTTTTACAACAGCAGCCATTTTCAATCAACACCTGCTCAGTTGTGTGATACCAGCTAAGATGCACGGACATGAGAGGTTATGTGTTCTGACTAGGAGTGAGAATACCAGGAAAAATAAGATGGGGAAATAGCCCCATAGGTGTCTCAGAAATAGTTCAGATAGCATAGTGAAAAGCACTAAATTCTCATATGGACAGATGAGGTAAATAATCATCATACATCAAGAAAACGAGAGCCAGGTGTGGTGGTGCATGACTGTAATCTCAGTGGGACTGAGAGGCTGAGGCAGGAGGTAGCAAGTTCAAGACTAGCCTCAGCAACTTAGTGACGCCTCAAGAAACTTAGGGAGAAACTATCTTTAAACAAAAAATAAAATAAAATAAAAAGAAGGTCTGGGAATGTGGCTTGGTTGTTAAATACCACTAGGTTTAATCTCTGGTACAATTAAAAAAAAGAACAGAGAGAGAGATTTCATTGTTAAAAATTGCCTAAAATGATCCGTGGACATAGCTGCTACATATTTCTTTTCATGTTTTATTTGTGTGTGATATCACGATTAGCCTGTAATATTTTAACAGACATGGATGTTCTGATTTTTTCCCATTCCTGTCCTTTACCCTAATCCGTTAACAATTAGTAATGGGAAAATACTGCATTATATTACACATTTCTTTTAACAGATGAAAAATGAGTCACAATATATTTATATTTTTAACAGTGATGGTTTAAAAGTTACTCACTGTTCTCTTTTTAAAAGTTTTGATATTCCCTGTTATTTTTCTGAAATTGAATAACACCCTGACATTTTCACCTTCTATCATTTTTAGATGACTGAGTTATTTATTATTCAGTTATTTATTGTGAAGATTTACTTGGTTTGTTTATTTTGTGAGCGTGTGCTAGTGGGAGAGTGTTGAGTAGGATCAAAGAGCCCAGATGCGCATCTATGGTTTCTCCCAACTTTCTAGGTTTCTCCTAAGGTAATTCTGCCAATACTTTTATGAACAAGGATAAATGTGTCTCCTATGTGACAGTGGGTTACCAAAATATTTCTGGAGGATGGGCTTCTGTGTGTATCCTCACCTAAGGCACTTTAAGGGTCTCCTTCTCCACAGTAAAATGTTCTTTTAAAAGCAACTCCAGAGCTCTTCTTGTTCTATAGACAGAGACATTGGCTTATCTATTTTAGCTTTCTATCTTGTCTTTGCTTATGTCCACTTTCTATTTGTATGTCCTTTCCTATTTCTGAGTACCTCTTCAAATCCAGGGATATTTTTTGTTTGTTTGTTTGTTTGTTTTCTAACTACACTCAAATTTAGATTTTGGTCACAAATAATTTTCCTTTTGAATGTTCTTAAAATATATTACAAAGAAATATATTACAAAGGCACAATAATGGATTCCTCTGACATTCTTCTAAAATAAACAGTATGTTAAACTTTCTTCATCTGATCACAACTTTGACATTTTGCACTAAATCAGTGTTACCTGTGTAAGTTTCAATGTAATTATAAAATGAGTCTCAGGTACTCACCACAATGTATGTATCTGTGAACTTAACCTACAGATAATGTCCTCTTTAATATTTTAATTTAATTGCATTACTGACTGCTCTTTGGCTCTAGGTTGTTTGGGGGTAGATCTCAGGTTATCACTGTACCCCAATGGATTTCTCTGCATTTGGCTCAGGACCCTATTGCTCCATCCACCAAATATGACTGTGTTAATTGTCTGTGGCTTCTCATTACCTGTGCTAGAGTTCCTCTCCACTGGCACAGACATTAACAAATCGATTTTTTAAATATGATGTTAAGCATAGAAGATGATCACCACTTAAATGAAACACATTTCCAACTAATCCTCTCATTTGTTTATGACCCTCCTTCATTTTGTTTTGAAAAAATAGTGTCCTACATTTTAGTTGTTTATTTTTTTTTACTTTTAGTCTTCTCTCTCTCTCTCTCTCTCTCTCTCTCTTTTCAAATTCCATAAATATTGGACTCTGGCTTCAATATGGTATAGAAAATTGAGATCTGTTCAATGTATTTTGTAGTTCTTTATCAGTATTGCTTTGTATAGAAAGTATAAAATATTTTCATGTAAGTTTTGTTTTTGTCAACATGAAGTGTGGATTAATAGATAAAACACAGTGACCAATATAGTCTAAAATATTTTCTATAATTTTGTATATCATTACACACATAGGAAAATATGTGTTTAATCTCATGTTTTAGAGTAGAAGATATTAATATAAGATAGAATATCATTTTGCTGTGAGCTTCAAAACTTATGGAAAATACTTCCAGTTCTCAAATTTCCATAATATTTTTTAAAAGTTGCACAGTCTGGTAATGGTAGAAATTCTTCTATTCATTTTTTAAACCAATGTATCCATTTAGCAAATGTGCTCTAACTTATCCAGTGAGTCTGACAGAATTAAGAATAGGGTGAGATGTAATGATAAATAAATTAGAAATTCCTCACACAGAAATTTTAGAATCTGGTGGGTAAAAAAAAAATTCTATAACACTGAAAAATTATACTTCATTGTGCTATTATAAGAATTGTACATAATGATGTGGGATCTTAGGAGCAATAACATTATAAGACACTCGACTTCGGAAAAGTTGGAGCATAAAAATGGAGATGTTTCCACGATGGCTGATGCTTGAAATTACAGATGAATTGCTCCAGCTATTCCTCATAGGGTATATGTAGGAAAGAGGAAGGCCAAGATGAACACTTGGGTACATTGACATTTTTAAAAAAAGTTTTGATTGAAGCAAGGACAACCAGAGGAGTATGGTCTTAGCTAAAATAAGGAGAATTTCCAATTGGAGAGTGCTTAACAAGGTCAAGTGAGACAAAGAATTTAAGTAAAATAGTACTGGAAAGTGCCCAGTGATACCATTGAAACTCATTGGTGACCTGGGAAGAGATCTTTCATTAGATTGCTGTAATACCAAATCAAGCTGGTTGTCTGGGAATTGAGGCTATTGAAGCACAAATGAGTCTCTGGAGCAGAACTTCTTGCTAGTAGAACAGACAAAATTATCCCAAATTAATTCAGAATCTCTCTACCAAGTTCTACTCAACATTACAGTTTTCCATTTTGAAGATGATGAGTATTGATATCACCATTGAGAGAGGATGTTGAGCTAAACACCTCTTCCTTTTACTCTGCATTAGCAGCAGATGTTTGCAAAAGGAATTTCTATAGGAACTAATATAACCCTGGAAAAGACAATACCAAAGGAAGGCTTATTCCTTTTGAATGTTTCTTTATGTTGTGATTTAAAATATGTGGCATTTTTAACACAAGTTTTTAAAAATAATTTTTAAAACAATTTTGCTTATGATATGGTACACATGGTACACAGATCTAGCAAATATTAAAATCTTCAGGCAAGGAAATTTTTAAGTGAAATTTACTCATTACTTCAATTATTGTCTGTTAATGTTCGTTTATTTGAATAGATCTTTATGACTATGTGATTCTTTACTGAAGAGACAGAATCCTTACCACCTTTGGGTACAAAGTGCTTAGTTCAGTATCTAACATATAAGGGCATTAATTAAATATTTGAATGAGTTAATATGTATGATAAGGAAGTATTGCTGATATAATTTTTGAATCAATAATATGTGAGACTTGAAGAATATGATTCTACTAATTTGGTTTAATCATGAGTCAAGCATTCACTTATAGGTTATTTTTTTCCATGATACATGTGTTTATAATTGAAGGTCAACTTATTAACCATTTATGAAGAGTAAGAGTACAACCTTTTGCAAAGATTTGGTTTTTATTTCTAGTTTGCTCTGCATATTTCCTTGAGTCTGCAGTACAAAAAGTTTCTCTCATACCCAAACTCAAAATGAAATTGCATAACCTGTTAATGCTTCATTTGGTTTATGGGTTCAATGTCTGTGCCATTGCTTGAATGTCAGCTTGCCCTTAGATTTTTATCCCTTAGCATCAGTGTTGTTTCTCTTGCTTGTAACTGAGGATTGCATCTGTTTAACTTTTTTTTTTTTTTCTTTTCTGTTCAGCAAAGATCACTTCTGTTCTTAGCTGTAGCCTAAAGCCAGAGTCTGATTCTTGGAGCAAGTAGTTAGCTCTGTTATGCTTCAATCAACTCAAAGGTGTGTGGTCTTGCACTTGCCAATGATGGCACAGTGTGGAGAGAAAAAGCACTTGCCCTTCTGAGCACTCCCTGGCTCCTTTGAAGAACAGGGCAAAGCTACAGTTTCTTTGAAATCATGTAGTTCCTCTTCAGTGCTCTGGTTGTTGTGGGGAAACAGGCAGGGGACTGCACAGGCAGAGCCCTTTGCAACATTTCGTGGTTTTGGAGGTTGTGTTAACAGCCTCAAAGGCTTGGATGAATTTCTAATTTTATTTCATCTGATGAAGTACTTCATCATCTCTGTCAATGATTAGGCAGAGCCAGAACATTCTGGAAAAACTGAAGACCTCCTAAGAATTAAAAGACCAAGCAAAACTATAAAGAAACAAACAACTGCTTTCCATTCATGTTTTAAACTGTCTAACTAATTAAAATAAATCACCCAAACCAAAAAAGACCAAAATACAAAATAAATATACTTCTAATATTTTCTATGCAGATACACAGCATACTGGAGACAGATCAAGTTTTGAAAATATGGCTGGATAAATCCCATGCCAGTTTGGTGTGTATGCACTTTTTCCATTGGTCTTGAATGAAGTCAGGTAGACTCAGGAGTAGTACCTTAGATGTAATCTACATCTGCATCATATTATCTCTTTCACCAGGACATCCTCCAAATGGTCATATTTTACATGATTTGCCTTGCCTTGTCTGCTTCCACCAAATGCCTTCCTGAGCACACAGGTGCTTTATCAATGTTTCAGCATGAGAATGATTTATGGTGTTGTGGTCATTTTTTTTTTTTTTTTTAGGTCTTAATGACCACTAGCAGGTAAAACTAAATCAATAAGTACTTAGCATCTGTGGAAACAGAAGGTTTTTGTCTGCTAATCAGTATGATATTGAGGTTTTCTATATTTCAGTAAACTGTGTGATAACAAACGTTCCTGCTACTTTGGATTGATTTATGATATGTCTAAAAATGCTAATTCTTGAATGTCTTTCTGATGTCCTAAAGATCATTATCCCAAAAGTATGAGAGATTTATATAGCACATTTCCCTCTTCCTCTTTTAGATCTGCCTGTGTGATTGCTCTACACCACACAATGACCAGGAGCAGGGAGAGCTCCTCCAACTGTGTCAGCTGTCTCTGCTAACATCCCATTTCAGCAAAGCAGTCAGGAGTTCAACAAGGTAGGATATCAACCCAGCAGGAGAATGGAGCAGTGCCAAAGGTGAGTGCCAGCCACTCTTAGGTTAAATTGATTTCCATACAAGATGTTTAGATACATACAAATTTTGATAGCAGTTGCTATTTATTCTTTTCCCCCCACATTTTGGTGTCTTTTTTTTTTTTTAAAATGTATATAGTGGTTCATGGTTTTATTTCTTATAGCCCCAAACTGGAAACAACCAATATGTTCTTCAACAAGTGGTACATTCATACCATGAACACTACTTACAAATAAAAATGAATGAACTATTGACACATTCAATAACTTAAATAGATCTCAAGAGCATTACATTGAGCCAATCTCAAAAGGATATATACTGACTGTTTCCATTTGTATAATGTTCTTGAAAGGAAGACGAAAAACAGATTGGTTGCCAGGGGTTACTTTTGGGGTTTGGGGATGTGACTAATAAGAGAAGTAGAAGGGACGCCCAAAGAGGTGATGAAATAGGTCTGTAACTGGACTGTGGTGATGGTTATATAACTCTATACATGTGATGAAGTTGCATAGAACTGCACACATGTATAAATAAGTACATGTATAGTTGTACAGATTCAGACATGCACACAATATAGCAATAAGATTTTGCCAATATTGGTGCCCAGGAAATCCCCTCCCTCCCTGTTTCTTCTTTCCACAGTACATTATAAAAAGTACTTTCCCAGATAATTAGGATTTCTTCATAATACATGAAATATTTCATATTTGCCAAATAGAATATTATACATCCATGTACCACTGGAAGGCATAATATGAAGCATTTTATTTTTAGGAGTTAATGCTCATCACAAATGCATCTTTCTTGTCTATAATTATTCGTGAATGCAAGATAGAGATTGCATGTAATTATGCCTCTAATAGACCAACTATGGGTCAATTAACGAACCTTGAGTAGAATCGGATATTTAAATGTACAAGGGAAAATATATTTTTTAAAAGTGATTTACTTCTGAAATTTAATTAGATAAAAGATAATTTTAGATACTACAATTTGTTAATATATTTTTATTTAACAAAGACAAGTATCAATACATTAAAATCAAGATACTTTCAGAAGAAAAATCATTACATATTCTTAGAGAATTCTTAAGAAATGGTTGGTAGGTTTTGAATAGGGTTTGGATATTTACCAGAACAACGTTAAATATACTCAACAAGATGCAGTGAAAACAAATATGATTTTATTACACATGTATATATTTGCATACATATATGTGTCTCATACACACATATGTGCACATATACACACACAATAAACACACAAACATCAATCAGAGCTAAATATTCAAGTTTCAACAATTTTCAAATAATTCTAAGATTTTTTTCAGAGCATTGAAAATATGTCTATGTGCTTCTAATCTTTCTTTCTCTAACTTGATGAGGGCTACATATGTTGAGTCTGGATGATTTTCCAGCACTCAATTTCCTTTTAACATCATTCACATGAAGAAACATGAGAGATTTATTCCTCAGAACAGGATGCCTCTGTTGAAAGGATGCCTGAAGTGGTTCTCTGACAGGCACACCAAGAGCAGAAGCTGGATCTGGTGGTAAAACTACGTATGAGGTGCTCCTAGCAGAATACCAGTGCCAGTGTTTCCCTTGCAGATATTCGTGTATCTTTGTTGCCAAAACATTTGTATAGCTATGGTCAAGTTGTATGGATTTAAATACATGAATTTACATTCCTATATGAATCTTAGACAAGAACCAATAGCTTTGTCATCTCCCATTATAAGAGTTCATGATTTAAAAGGTCCACTTTATCTACAAACATTTTAGTTATCACATATCATTCTCAGCAAGATGAATGAGAAACTTTCACTTTCTTGGGAATTTTTTCAATAAAGGTAAAAATAAGTTAAGCATATTTTTAGTTTTCATGCCTTGTTAAGCATGTACAGAGAAAAATTATGTGTATGTATATATATATATATATATATATATATATATATGTATGGGTATATATATATATATATATATATATATATATATATATATTTCTTCTTCCTTTTTTTTTTTTTTTTTTTTTTTGTACTGGCGACTGAATCCTGAGGCATTACAACTGAGCCACATTCTCAGAACTTTATATATATATATATATTTTTATTTTAAGACAAGGTCTTGCTGAGTTGCTTATGGCCTAAGTTGTTAATGCTAAATTTGAACTTGTGATCCTTCTGCCTCAAGTCTACCAAGGGAATGGGATTACAGGCATAGACCACTGTGCCCAGCAAAAATAATAAATTTTAAACCAGCAGGCAACTTGTGTTTTTCTTTGCATCTCTGTATATTTATGAACTATATTATATAGTACAGTGATTTGGTTCATAGAAACTATGAAGAGGATAGCCAAAATAAAGTCCATATGCAAATAGAAGGCTGATTTTAAAAGCAGGCAGTTTTCACCTTGAAAAATAAGAACTTTGAATTGGGTTAAAAAGAAAGAATGCTGAATCAAGACAAAACACATTACTGAAAGGTTCATATTTGTTAAGGTTTAAACCAAGAGTTAGAATGTCATTAGTTGCCTTTGAAACTTACTTATGACTGTATTTTTTTAAGTCACAGTGTTTCAAATCTATATTTATTGTCTATTATTAAAATGAGTATTTTGTTATTTAAGTTGAATTCATTTTTACCTTTCCTTAGTCTGTAAGTGATCTGCACAAACTTAATTAAGATACTTTTTTAAAGAATAATAAGTGTGGAATGTAACAAAGAAATCCTTTTTTATTAAAAAATGTTCTGCACCATATACCTATAAATTAATTTTTGATTTTTGCTATCTCTTACATACTTTTAGATGGAAGGGTAGCATGGCACATGATCTGTTTTTGAGGTGCTATTAGAGATGAAAGTAGAGGCATAGCATACTGCAATTACTTTTCAACCTGAAATGTTCACTCAAAGTAAGTTGTTACACAATGCATTGCCATTACAATCTTCAGCCGTGTAAGAAGGGCTAAAGTGAAAATGAGCACAACAAGAAAGATTCAGTTTAGCATTCACTTGTGATGCTCCTAAGTGTGATTGATATTCCCCTCATTAAAGAGTTCATATGTTCAGTGGAAATAATGATAATTTCTGGATACATTCAACATGGTTGCTACTAAAATGATGTTAATAAAGATGAGCTTCTACTGTACAATAAAAATGTGTGTAAGTGTATGTGCAATAACAAAAATGCCACTGGAATTTATAAAATTACCATTTATCAAAGTATTATTGCTAATAAAGATGCAACTGATCAAACAAAAATAATCAATGTAATATTCACAATTATATTCATAACCACCTCCAAATGTGACTTTGTGTTCAATACATCTAAAATAACCACTTTGCAGTTTATTTCATAAACATCAAAAAATTTCAAGTGTAGTAATAATTTCATTATGTTAGGAAAATAGTTTGCCTTACGATAATTGATAAATTGTGAAAATATTAAGCAACTTACTACCATGAACTTCTTTAATGGAAAAATCTGAGACTCAGAAGTCATAAATCCCTCTAAACGTCGGCATATTCTCTCTAGTTCAACCTCTGTCCTCTTGAGGGATTGGTTTATTCACCTAAAACTAAGGGTGGTTTCAAGGCTAAACATTTGCTTTGGGTGATAGACCCGTGACTGTAATTTAGTAGCACAACTTTCACTCAACCTGCTGAGAATGTGACTCCATATTGATTAGGTGACCTTTGTCAAAATGACTTGAGAACTACGTACGGCTCTTTAGTTGTAAGAAGTTGTCCTGTTTGTGCTACTGTGTAGAGAGATGAGCAGATCTCCACCTAATATCATACCAGTCGACTTCTTGCATAGAGAGATGTACAGGGAAGTCAGTGACGTGGAAAGGCAGGAGACAGAGTGGCAAGGGCCTAGGATATGAAAGCGTGCTGTGTGCTAATGTGGCTGGGAAAAATTGTGTCTCCAGGTGGCTTCAGTGTCTTTTCTGCAAAATCTGTGGTTTGACCAATGTATTACCATGTGACTTTTAGCTCTAAGATTTTATATGAAAATCTTCTGAGAATATAAAGTAGTCCATTGTTAAACATGACCTATGCTAGATGTTTCAAACTAAGAAGTTATTCTTAGCACTGAGGTTGAGTACTCTTATGTGAGGCATAGTAGGCTATTTTTAAATGCTCTGTATCCCATAGTTAATCATTATTCACATCCCCTCCATGGTTTGAGAGTCAAAGATAGTGTCTAATGCTGTTATTTTCCCCAAGCCTGAGGGAAAATATGCCATATTTTCATTAAACATGAACTAAATGGTTGTAAAATAAAAGGCTTAGATGTCAGTTTTCAAGGACAAATCCTTTAATTTCATTTTCCTTTGAGAGATGTGTCAGATTTGTCACAAACAACCTTTGCTTTATTTCCTTGTATTGTTTTGATTAAAGTGCATCATCTTTCACATTGTTTTCTTTGAATGTATTTTCCCAAAATTTATAAACAGATGATTCAAACTCTTCACATAAATTCTACCTGTGGTTATATAGTACTCAAGACAATGTTATCCAAGAAGTAAATACAGATTTTAAAAAGCAATGAATTTTTTTGTTTGATACTGTTTTAACCTTGAAAATATGTGATGCTATATGGCATATATATATATATATATATATATATATACATATATATATATATATATATATATCCAAGAGTAGCCTAGTAATATGCAAATAAGATACTGCAATAATATCTAGGTTAAAACTTTCAACAATAAAACTAAAACCATGTTTAAGTATTCTTTATAATAAAAACAATAATAATCCTCAACATTATGGTATACATTCTGTTTTATATAACACTGCACTCATAAATTATCCATGTTATTGGGACTCAAAATGTGATTGTAGCAAATGAAACCCTATATTTTGTGATCATTAAAATTATGTTTTATTTCAGCTTGGAGGAAACATGTATCCTGGTCCTAAGAATAAAGGAGCTTCTTTTTAGTCACCAAATTTTGTTCATTTTCTTGTTTTTTGAATATGGTTCTGTAAATTTATCTGAGCTACTGAAAATGTATGATATTTGCTTTCTTTCTTTCGTTTTTTTTTGAAGAGCCCTAAAACTGTGCAATCTAAAACTTCACTTGATAATGGTAATAGACATTTCTCCAATGAGTTTTTAAAAATTACCTTTGAAATTATTTGGAAACCATTATAATTTTTCTTCCCTACAAGAGTTAGGTTTAAAAATGAGTATAGGTTTTTTAGCTTGATCATTGCTACTGTGGTTTCATTTGTATTTCCACTTTTCTATCCACAATTAACATTTTCTTTTGTAGTGTGTAGATGATAAATATTTCATTTTATTCAAAAATATGACTTTGTTTAACCATTTATTGAATCATTAAACCATTTATGTAAAAAAAAACCATACAAAAAGAAGTTAATTTTTTATTAGAATGCTTTTGGTAGAAGTTATCAGTGAGACATACCAAATAACATGTGGTTCATTATGGAATCCAGAGAAAAAAATTGTTTCCTCATTTTGAAGGAAATTATAGTTAAACTTTAAAATGTTACTAATAGTAACTATGTATATTCTTTGGCAATTGTACTTTTAGATGATGGCTTCAGATGAACAGATATTTAAGATGAACAACTTGGTGATGCTGTACATACTTTCTGGAACTATGACCTCCTAAGGTATTTAGTTCATAACTTCAGTATGTTGAAAAGAATCCATATTTAACTAACAATATGTTTTCCTAAAAACTTTCATTCATTCCTAGATACATTAAACTAGATCTGAAGATAAACAATATAGGGCTTCTCTAATCCAAAAGCAAACAGTCTAATGGAATTCTCCGACAAATCTAAGTCATAGTCCATGTGTAATAAGCATGCCAAAGAATAGAAACAGTCCTGGGTCCATTGAGGCATGCGGTCAAGAGCATGTGATGCTCTTGTAATTTATCTTAAAGAAGAATTAAATAAGAGTGGACTAAAACTTCTACTTTAAAACAACTACAATTTTTTTGATAAAACGTAGAATTTTTGTCAAAGATATAGTTGAAGTGTAAAAATCAGGATAATTGAAGACTGTGATTCTAGAGGAAGAAGCACCTTCTGGAAATGGAGCTGACATGTTTAGAAGTTTCTTCCTTGAGGGAATTTGCTGAGTCTGCCTTGGAAGAGGAGGCTCACACAATGTAGGCTGTGCCCCAGAAGAGGTCTGTTGCTGGAAAAAGAAAAATTAGCAGAACTTGTGCTGGTCCCACAGGACTGGAAGGGGAAATGGAGATGTGATGGCTCCTAAATATATGGCTGTTCCCCCATCTCAGGCTGCATGATGAGAAGCATCTACCGAGAAAAAGAGGGCCAGAGCACCCTTGCTGAGAAGACAAGAGCTAAAATCCACTCAGATGCCCAGGAAAAGGGCCATGGACACACCAAGAACTCAGGCGGAGCAGACCTTAAGTTAGTAGAACAGGGCATTAAGACAACTGTGACTGAGCTGCTAAAGAAGATAAAGGAAAATGTAGATAAGGTGAAGTATGGGCATGGTACCTAAAATGTTGAAATACCTAAAAGAAAAATGGTGAAAACCAAGAATGGAACAAAAATATATATTTCTTTGAAATTGAAAACTTATTAGTTAAATGTGACAACGAATTTGACAGCAAATTACAAAATTGAAGGTCTGGAATGCATGTCAATAAAAGATTTAAAAAGGGATGAACAGGTGCAAAAGGAATAGAAAATACAGCAAGAAGTATAAGAGAAATTGAACACACATACAGAAACACACACACACACACTATATAAATATTTATAATATATATTTATATAAACATAAATATTTATATGTATAAAATTATATAAAAATATAAATAAAATTATATATATATATATATATATATATATATATATATATATATATATATTTGCTTCTCCAAAAAGAAATTCACAAGAGAAACAGGGAGACATTATACTTAAAACTATAACATCAGATAAATTAATCAAAATGAAGGAAGGTCTTGTGGTAGCTCATCCCCAATTTGATGCTTAAAAGAACTGCCCCTTACAATCATCCTCCATAGAGTGCCCTCCTTTACTGAATATAGGCCAGCACTGTGCCTTGCTTTGTGCCATAAAATATGACAGGAGAGACACAGTGCTTGTATTAGTCCTAACCCATAAAAAGTCCTAGCTTTCTCTGATTCTGAGCTCTTTAGAGCTCTGAGTCACTGTGAAAGAATTTCAGCTATCCTGCTGGGGAAAGGCACCCGAAGATAGACACATAGGCAAAGGATGATTTCGTAAAGAGGCAAGAAGCATATGTGTATGTATATGTGAGTGGATAAGGTTTTGGACATAGCAGCTGGACCATAACATGCTAGCATCCAAATATCTCCATACCCAGCAACTAAATGAATATAATGACATCAGGAACCTTAGGTAAGCCTGGCTAAAGAATTCTCCAGATGTACCCAATCAATTAACAGACAAATGAGCTTGTAAAATGGTTATTGTTTTAAGCAATAAATGTTATGGTAGTTTGCAATACAGTAACAGACCAAAGGAACCCCAACCTATGGGTCAAGAAATTCATAGACGCCAAAGCAGTAAAGACAAAAGAAAGCAACTGAGGAAGATATTATTAAAATCGCCAAGAAAAAAAAAAAAACGAAAGGAGTTAAAATCATCCTGGTTTGGGGAGGTACAAATTGTATTCAAAGGAGAACCACAATAGTAATTTTAAAAAATAACAAAACAGATACTGGCTCTCAAAAGAAGATGCATTGTTATTTTTAAACAACTGAAGACAATAATCCCCAAACTAAAATTATATATTCAATAAATATAATCCTTCAAGAACAAAGCTAAAATGAATACACACACTCAAAGGGAATTTAGTTACTAGTGGAACTAAATTCTGAGAAGATAATAATGTGGATAAAACAACAAAAATTTTATCCTATGGAAACTATGTGTCCATATATACAATGTGCCCAAAGCAGTACAAATGGAGAAAATAAAGTAAATTGATTTAAAGTCTTTCCTCTTTCTTACTTTATTTGAAAAAAAAATGATAAAAGTAACATTATTATTCAAGGATGTTGTTGTGGTTAGAATATGAAGTATTCCCCAAATGTGCCTATTGCAATGCAGGGATATTTTGAGATGAAATGATTAGATTATCAATGCTGTAATCTCATCAGTTCATCTTAGTTTGGGTGTACTAACTAAGTGGCACTGTAGGCAGGTGGCACATAACTGAAGAGGGGGCTCATAGAAGGCAAGACCTGAGAGGGTTCATCATCCTCCAGCCCCTCTCTGCTTCCCTCTCTCTCTGCTTCTTGGCTACCATGAACAGAACAGTATTCCTCTGCCACATCCTTTCACTATGATGTTCTACCTCATCTTTGGCCCAGAGCAATGGAGTCAGCTTCCTATGGACTGAACCTCTGAAACCATGAGTCAAAATAAACTTTTCCTCCCATAAGTAGTTCTTATTGGGTATTGTGGTCACAGTGATGAAAACCTAAATAACATAGATGATAATAATCAATATTCATCAAGAATTTATAATTTAATCTGTAGGATAAAAATGAAAAAGTGGTAAAATAATATGTACATATGGTTTAGAGAAAATATAGGGTATAAAAATACCTAATACAGAAGAAACAAAAAAGGAAAAAAAGTGACATGATATACGTATTCAAAGAAAAAACTAATCAGTAGTAATATAAATATGAACACATTAGGAATTACATTAAATATAAACAAGATAAAAACACCAATAATAAAACCAACAATCTCAAGCAATGAGGTAGCAAAAATAAACTTATAAGAATCACAGAAAAGTCAAAGAATTAAAAATCATACAAAAAGTTCTATCATGAACACACTAACCTAGTGACAGGGGTTATCACTGCACTATCAGCAGCAAACCTGGATGGTGAAGGAAGAAACAGTTTTTTTCTGTTTCACAATAACTTATCAATGTTTAAAGCAAATTTTGAAAAAGAAAATGAAGGAAAATCCACATGTAAAGTGGGTTTTTAACTCATTCTAAAGGATTTAGAACTAGCAGACACACACACACACACACACACGGAGAAAAAGCACACAAAAATTGAAAGAAGATGATTAACATGAGTGAATTGGCAAGTACATAATGTCAACACAATATAGAATATAGTTAAATTCACTTGTGACATCTTAAACATTTGACCTCTTGCTATTGCAAAGAACAAGTCTCCATGAATCTCAAAGTATAGATATGATTTAAAGCATTTTTCCTATGTCAATAAAAAGAAAGACCACTAGGCCATCCCCAACTGTGTAGAAAGCTTATCACTTACCACTACATACATAATCCATTCATAAAATAAGAAATCATCACAGAAACTAGAATGGCAATGTGGATATGACATGTAAAAGCTTGCAGAGGATGTAGATAAGTAGTGGTAGAGCTTGTTTAGCATGCATGAAAACCAGTGCTCAGTCCCTAGGACAGAAAACACACAAACAAACAAACAAACAAATAAATAGATTTGATTTCTAACTTGGTGCTAAGAAATGTAAACCATATAACACACATACACACTTATGTGTACATATGAAAAAGTGTAAATGTCCATTTTTGAGGCTTTTATCATGATTCATTTTCAAGGCATTTCTCAAAATTATCAGTTTTAAGAAGTGTTTCAAATTCACAGAAATTATAAGAGATTGATATATGAAAATACAAGCAGATGTCAGCAAAATAGGAAATATGCATATAACAGAAAGCATCAAAAGCTAGCTGTTCAAAATATGAAATTAATAAAATCCTAGCAAAACTAATCATCCGAAAAAGAAAGAAAGCATAAATTACAGTAATAGGGATAATGGGATTCCCATACTGGGAGTTCTGTTAGTATAAAGCAACAAACAAACAAAAGTAAAGAAACAGATGCCAGATAACAATAAGAATACATAAACCACAAACTGTACCAGTAAAATGAATTTATTCCAAGTACATAATATAGAGCAGAAGAAATCAGACATACACATATACTGTGAGGTACAATTATCTCCATTATAGAGATAGGTGGAATCAATTCATACTATCTGTACCAGATAGTCTTAGTTTCTTTCCTGCTCATGTTGGGGAGTAAGAGGCAGCTTTGATTGAGGGAGGGATTTCCTGGGGGCTTAGTATGTTTTGTGATTTGATCTGAGTACTGGATACCTAAGTTGCTCAGTGTGTAAATATTATTTGAGATGCACAATTCTGATTTGTCTGTTTCTCTATGCATGTTAAATGTTAAGGAAATGCTTGTATTAAACAACCATGAAAGCCTTGAATATCACATATTCCATATTAGATGGACACCTGAACACATCATGCCAGGTACTTCTTGGATGCAAGTATAGAGATTTTTGTTAATAAGATTTTATTCTGTATTTAAGACAGTAACGTGTTTTTTTTTTTTTTTTTTTTTTTTTCTGAGAAATTTATCTTTTCCCATTTGAGGATTCTTATTGGCTTGGAATCTGTGTCCATATGTGGAAAGTTTGGGGAGGAGGTGGGAATAACTCTAGCTCTTTATGTCATTGGGCTCTCAAACATAAATATACAATTATGAGCATATAAGGAACCAAAAGAAAGACAATTTCTCTCAATGCACAATACAAATAAATAGCTAAATAAACAGAAATAGATGAACATCTCAACAAATAACTAAGCTTTCCTCCAGGATGGATAGGAATGATGTGGTAGTACCCTAACAGGGTCAGACGTGACCTTGACCATGACCATGGAAGGAGTGAGCGTGCTCCTGCTACATAAACTATGCTCTCCTTAGGTCTCATGAATCAGTTTTAAGAACCACTATATAATTTCAGTGATAGAATTTGCCAATGCGTTTGCTATACATCAGTAAAATCATGTGGCTTACTTGGCACATATTCTCCAATACTTAAAAGAAAAGAAGCAAGGAAAAGTGATTTCACTGCATATTACAAAAAAGCACCAACAGAGAAAGGCCCATGGTCAAATATGGATGTCTGGGTGGTGTAGGAAGCATGTTCAGAGGATCACTGCTTTGATTTGGGTATTGCTCACACACTCATATTGTAAATAGCAACTTAACTGCACACTGTAAGCCCAACTATGCCTGAGGCTGAGGTAAGAGGATCACAAGTTCAAGACCAGCTTCAGAAACTTAGTGAGGCCCTGAGCAATTTAGGGGAGAACCTGTCTCAAAATAATAATAATAAAATAAAAAGGTCTGGGGGTGTGGCTCAGTGGTTAAGTGCCCCTGGGTTCAATTCAAATCACATCATTTCAGTGTTGCAATATTTTGCAGTTTCATTTTCCTTATACCTAATGTATGTACTAGTCTTATTCTAAAGTCGTATATACACTACAAACATAAAGTTCCTGACAATTTTATGTTTGTTCATATATTAATTTAATTTAAAGTTTGTTAAACAAAATTTTCTTTAAATCTTGCCACGCAAGATCATATTTTACTGGAATTGAGACATTAAAGTAAACACTGTTGTTGAACTGTTTGTTTGCTTTTCATGTTTAAGGTCAAAGCAGAAAATGCATAGGAAGTTAAACAGGTAAGGAACACTTCATTTGAGGCTTCCTCAATAGGGGAGAAGGGTGAGACAGAGCTCCACTCAACTGAAACAAAAGGCTGGACAGCCTTCAGGAACTGAGTGGGGGGAGCTCAGGCCACCTGAGTTTGCTGATAGACCCTACCCAAAGGGAAAGTGAACTCTTTTGTACTGTCATGACCAGACAGAGGTTGACAACTTAACATGGGGCCTGCTGAAGCTGGCGGCTAACTTCCCAGAGAAATGGGCAGATGGGTGCCCATCTTCCAGGTGGTGAGGTTCCCAAGTGTGGCTCTGGGGTCCTTGAGCAAGTTGGTCTTGGATTGTAAAGCTGGAAGATGGTTTTTACAAATATTTACCTCTCAAAGGAATTTACAATGACAAGTTTTCTACAACAGAAGTTTTAAGAAAAGGAGGGTCAGAGGCCTGAAGCCTGATGAAGCCTGGCTAAATGTCCCCCTGGGGAAAAAGTAACATTGTGTTGACCTACGCTGCATGGCCAGTTCTTCATGATGTCTGTGCTCTCATCATCTTCTCAGATTAATTTGGGTGCTGATTTTGATGACGGTGTTTCATATTTTGAATGCAAAGGCTTTATTTTATCATATTAAGAAACCCAGTATAAACGACACTTTCTTTTACTTCTATGACTGCCCTTACCAAAGCCCTTATTAACTTTATTAATATATAAAAATAATAAATGGAGATAAACAGCTTTTATAACAGTATAAGAGGAAAATTATAAATCTAAAACTGCAAATTTTGATTTTTTTAATTGTAATTTTAAACCTAAAATTGCAAATTTATTAAATGAAAAAAAATAAATAAATAAATAAACCTTAACTGTAATTGCTAGCAGGTGACCTTTAAATTTATTTATCTATTAGGTGCATAATATTATTAAGTATATGTGAATAATCAATTAATCAAATTGCATACAGTTTTCATGTTTATAAAAGAACTTTTAAAAACCATGTTTTGGACAGTGTTCCTTTTTAAACATATAACAAGACTCTAAAAATGTGTAGGGGAAATGAGGTTCTCACAGCTTCCAAGACATATCCCTTCTGTGTTTGCCATCCCAGTCTCTCTTCCTCTTTGCTCTATCCAGATGCCTGTTCTTGGCAATACAAAGATGCTTAAGGAAATCTACCTTGGCCCCTGGGAAGCTCCTGTTCAAATGAGAAAGGCAGATCACCTTTCCCAGGACAGGACAAAGGCTGAGCTGGAAGAAGTGAGAGGGTCTGTCACCTGAAGGGGATGAAGGGCTTCACAATGAATTTGACAACTGAGCTAGTTCCTGAGAAAATGACTTCAATTCCTTCCCTACTTTTTCAGTTTCTTCAAGTGCAGAACCTGTTTAATTATGTCTCCAACAGAAGCCATGCTCTAGAGTAAGTAGTCCAAAAACCACTCATTTCTGGTATATTCTTTGGAATATAACTAATCCCATCCCAAGACGCTCCATAGAAGCATCTTGAGAGCTTAGATGCAGCACTCTCTCTGTTTTTTGAAAAGATAGAAGAGGCTTGACTGTTTCCACCTGTGCTAGGCCAATCCCCTATTCTTCAGAGGCTGGCTCTACGCCTGTCATAAAGGAAAGACCGACTCCTGGCATCCTGTAGTGGGCATAGAAAGCAGTCAGTTCCCTGGTGCAGGCGCGGCACTGTGTGGTCATGGGCTCCACATCATGCACCCTGCACCTTAGACCTCTCCAAGGGTGCAGGTGTTCCTGATGGCCTGTTGAACCAGTTCTGGAGACTCCAGGGCCTGACACGTGCACGGCCTCAGCTACATGGAGGGTCATCCATGCATTACATCATGGCAGAGGTACATGTGTGCATGTGTACGTGAGGTCAGATA
Source organism: Tamias sibiricus (assembly GCA_025594165.1). Lineage (NCBI taxonomy): Eukaryota > Metazoa > Chordata > Mammalia > Rodentia > Sciuridae > Tamias > Tamias sibiricus. The sequence goes on from CM046671.1 coordinate 20,471,470, forward strand.
GAATATTTTGTATTTTAAAACTACGATGTTGCACAAGTGTAATCTGAGGAAAATACACTTCACTCTTGATTGTGTGTGTGTGTGTGTGTGTGTGTGTGTGTGTGTGTGTGAACTGTTGAATATAAGCCAACAATTTACACAAGAGGAAATGTGGTTAATGCATTGCAATTAGCAGTTAAAGGGCATCAAGATGCTGAGTCTATGTGGGTAAAAACTATGAGGCCCTAAAGGACTATATTTCATAGCCCCAAACTAGATTTAAATTGTTAGAGGCAAGTGTTCAAGGACAGTCTTAAAACTTGCCATTCCAGAGTTAGTATCTAATTTGTAGAAGCTCAATAAGATAAAGGTGCATGCTTCAGCACGTTGTATCAATAAGTTAGACACGTTTGCATTAAGAATTAATTTTGGTTCGCATGCATTTTGTGATAACCAGCTATGTGGCAAAGACACAGAGTTAATTATGAAGTAACCCATTTGCCAAAGAAGTTAACTTTTACTAGTAGGGAGACACACACATAAAGAAACATGTTTGACTAAGTATGCTAAAGCTAAACTCTCTTCCTTTTATTCCTAAACAGTGCACCTGAGTACCTAGCAGGTCAATTTAAAATCATTTGGAAAATATAATCCATCCTTTTCCAATGTCTCTATGTGGTCTCTGGTCCAAGCTCACTAAGTAGAAAACCAAAGGAGAATATAAAATGTAGTGCTATTTTAATATGCACCACTTAGCATATGAATGATATGTAAAGTGATATTCATTAAAATCCTAATTTTGATTGGTCAACACAGTTTTCTAAACAGCACATATCCTTTACCTGCAAATAATGTTTTCAAGATGTCAGTATCATTGAGGGCTAAGACAATGCATCAGTGATATATATGGACTTTAATAGTCAGAAAACTAATTCTCAATGGAAAAAGAGAAGTAAAGATTAGCAGTCCCTTGAAGGCAGAGTTGAAACTGAAGATGGCAGTGGTATATCAAGTCTAAAAAAGTATACTCAGTTATTTTATTTTTGGAAAGCAAAAAGCTATTCAATTTCATAATATGCATTGCACAACCTAGTCTTCATGATCTAAACATATACAGGATAGACTGAGTCTTTCTTTACTCAGGAAGAGAGTAAATTATATGTTTCTAGAAAGAATGGATTAAAAACAGGAATAGAAATATATGTCATATTAGAATAGGCTATTATTTTTGAAAATCAAACCATAACATCATATTTTCTTGGGGTTGTGATTGTCTAATTATGCTATACTAATTTTAGGTGTTAAAGAATGAGCCACTGTAATGGTGGTATTGAATGCAAGAGCCTTCTTCCTTTAGACTTTGGCATGTTGCACCATGTGTTGTAAGTTCATGGCTTTTCCTTACTTCTCAATTAGTTTTCCTAATTTATTTATTTATTAGTGCATTTTAGATAGTGTGCTTTGAAATATGTCAAAAATTAAATTTTAACCCTGCTCTCTGCTTAGCTCCACTGAGCATTGTCCAAAAATACAAAGAAAGGAAGAATAGGAGGTAATATTTTTTTTTTTTCTTAATACCAAAGGGAAAACAAAGTTACCACCTGTGAGTGGGTCCTCACACTTTCCCCTCTTGCAGAGGAGAAAAGCTGCATGTCTTCATAGGAGTGTAATGCAGAGATGTTTACATTCAAATGAAGGAAGCATCATAAGGGATCTGGGATAGCTGTTTGCTCATCAGGACTATGGGCCCAGCAGGACTCATCCTTTTTAAGTATTCCATTTCTTTAGAATAGAATCTAATTGTTTCTTGAATGATCCTTGTGTTTTGCCTCAGCAATTGTGCCTGATAGGCTGTTCCATATGTTTATTATGTTCTAAGTAGGAGGAAAAAAATCTCGCTAACATCTGCTAAGGGTCGATTTCTTTCTAATTCTCATTTACATTCCTCGCAATTCTTACATTTCTGGAAATGGGTATTCAATTGTCAAAACATATTAATAAAATAGTATGTGGCTTAACTGCTGAAATGTTTAGGGTTCAACCTGTGCTATTTTCATGATATTAAATCCTATTTTCTTAGAAATTGGAATGTTTTGATTTTATCCTCTACTAAAAAGTCAAGGACTAAAATAAGATCTTTATAGCAACTGTCCTCCAAGAAGAAAAGAGGGAAAATTGGGGGGAAAAATGGTTTTTCTTGAGCTATGAAGTGTTGGTTATTACAGATTGCACAATACCAGTGATATATAAATTGGACAGTAGCAAAATAAAGCAAATAAATGCATTTTAAATGGAAAAAATCAAGTTTACCCCTTTATTTCTTTTTATGCTTATATTAATAGTAAAAGTACATTCATCTTGGCCTTAACCACCTGAATTTTATTATTTTTGGTATTGAATATAAATAATATTCGCATGTTTTATTAGAGCATTTTGATAAACCATTTCAAACTTTTATAGAAATAAGCAAGACATACATAAATAAAACCAAAATTAATAGTATGAAAAAGTCTTGAATAAGTATAAAAATTTTTAGTATATTTGCTATATAGTCTCACGTGACTCTCATCATAAACTTCCAAAGCAAGGTTTATTATTGTTTTGCTTTTCATTTCACATTAAAAAGAATAAAACTCAGATAAATTAAATGGCCTACCTAAAATAACAAAATTGATATAGCATTTATGGATTTGGGGTATCAGAATATTTCAAAGGTTAGCTTTTACATTAAAAGTTTGTTCAATTTCATATATGTTCATCTGTCGATCACTAACACATGACTAGCTTCAAACCTGGTAGGTGGTTTTCATTTTTTTTTTTTTTTTTTTTTTTTGGTACTGGGGATTGAACTCAGGGGCCCTTGACCACTGGGCCACATCCCCAGCCCTTTTTTGTATTTTAATTAGAGACAGGGTCTCACTGAGTTGCTAAGTGCCTCGCCATTGCTGAGGCTGGCTTTGAACTCGCAATCCTCCTGCCTCAGCCTCCCAAGTGCTGGGATTACAGGCGTGCGCCACCGCGCCCGGCTCATTAAATTTTTTAATGTGTGTGTATGTGTGTGTGTGTGTGTGTGTGTGTGAGAGAGAGAGAGAGAGACAGAAAGAGAAGAGAGAGAGAGAGAGAGAGAACAGAGAACATAGTAGGGTTTAAACATTAATATTATGAAATTTAGGGATATATAAATCACACAACTCCAAACAAGCAAACCATTCAGAGAGAATGGGATAGAACTTTGAAGTTCAGTCCACATATGATCTCCTCTAATTGTCACTATGCATTGGCATTCAGGGATCTATAGGTCATTAAAACTAGGCCAGTAACAATTCACAATAGGAAATATATTTGCATTGATGAGGAAGGTGAGTTCCAAATCTAGGTTTTTTTGATTCTCACAGTGTGACCAGTTAGAAATCAGAGTTTGGTTTAATAAATTAGGCCACAGATTTTGTAGATCCATGAACAGTTCCTCATGGCTCCAGTGCTCATGCAGAACATGAGGTCATGATTTGCAGGAATGGCAGTGAAGGATTAGAGTCTGCACTTACTGCCAGTCAGCTGTGACAGTCCATCCTTCTCAAGCAATACACTGTGAGGCTCTGAAGAGACAAATACATTTATATTATGAAGCTCTCAGCTGTTTTGTACATACAGTTCCTTTCTTTCATCATACTTACATACTAAGAGAGAACCTTTTGGTTTTGGGAGAAACCACAAAATTTGTACTGTATTCTGGTTGTGGATTGGCTTGGGAGCATATAGGTACAAGTGGGGTACCAGATGCCCCAAAACAAGACATAAAAATATAAACCCATGCATTAATGCTCTCTTGACAACAGAGCAAGTAAGTTTAATGTCACATTATTCATGTAGTTTTATAGAGCATCCTGTGGGTCAAAGATGACCCAGAGTCCTCTAAGGTAGCAGCAGTAAGTCATCTGTTTTGAGAAAAATTGGCAAGATATAGATACGTACTCTCATATACTGTTTGTAAAAGGCAATGAAAGGCAATTTTTCCTTTCACTCTTCAATGTAGACAATTCTGAGCAGGGCTTGAAAGGGGTTTTGTTACAGGATCACTCTCATGCACATTATCATATTCTCTTGTCAAGTCTCTACTACACATGATGATATATGAAATAGCTTCAATGTTTCAGGTTTACAATCATGATGATAATTATTAATGATGCCCCACTGCATAGTGTATCTTAACAAAAGCTAATATTGTATGCTGTAGGCAGTGGGATCTTTAACTGTTGTAGGCTTCTCCATACTTAAAATTCAAGGCAAGATCCATCATTGTCTCATTATAATATGCTCCTATACCTCTTCTTCTTTAAATTGCCACCATCCACTTTGTCATATGAGTTTGAAATTCCTTCATAAATTTACATTTTTGCCGATAGTGTGTGGCATGGGGTCCTTAGGGTGGCAACAACATCTCAAATTTTGGAGCCAAATATCTAATTAAACTCCAATTTATGCCTATGATTTCCTGTGTGATCCAATTATTACATTTTTTTGAGACTGTACTTTCTCAACTGCAAAGTGGGAATAGAATAAAACTCATAAAAAAATCTGGTGGGAATTAATGCATATACAATTTCCAGCAGAGTTTGACATAAAAATGTCTCTCAATGAATTTTAACGCTGCTTCTATATTATTGATTCCCTGTACTTTTCTTCCATATGTACACATTCTTATCCTTCTCTTCTTTATTATTTTGTTTTGCCAATAATCTATGTAGACACCTATAGTCTCATATGGCTCAAAGGCCTGCTAATGGGTTATCCTGCCCTTCCCCTGCTCACCCTTTCCAACTGTGTTACCTACTGTCTGTAACTTTTTTAAAGCACTGAACACATCATGTGGCATCTCTATGAAAAAAAAAATGTTTAAAATTTCTCCAGATTGCATATAAAACAAAGTAAAAGCTCCCAAGCTTGGCATTTAGGAGTTTCCATTATCTGTCCCAATAGCATTTTCAACATTAACTTAACTTACTACCTTCAATATCCTCTTAAGAATCCTCTCTTCCTGGGTCAGACCAATCCATTTCTTGTGTTCCTTAAACACCTTGTTCTATCCTGTCAGGTATTATTTTTTAATGTAGCTATCAGAAAATAAAAGTCAATATACTTTATCCCATATAATCTTGATGAAAATATCTGCAAGTTAGGTATCACATAATGGTAATGACAAATGGATATTAAAGCCATCTGACACTGTTGGGAACAGAAATCTGCCATTTTCTAGTGCTGTGACCTTGAGCAAACTAGTTCATCTTCCATTTCGATAAAGTTTCAGGGGCATCTCATTTCAGAGATATGCTTAAGCACCATATGATTTTCCAGAATCTAATTCCAAAATATTGTCAACACTAGCAATAAAAATATTAAATAATTACATATCTTAATAAATAATGACATTTTTCTCAGACGCTTTAAGAAATACACCTACACACATGAAGAAATCTGTTGGGGTCTGTTGAATTTCCAAAATGTAAGACAGATTTGTTAAAGGCAGAGTATTTGACCTTGATATTATTTAATAATGGAACACAAAACAGGAAATCTAGGCAAGAGAATGATTGCAAAACACCCAAAGAAGCTTGAAAATTTAGAAAACATTTCATTATATATGACCTTGTGTTTTGAGCAGTAAGTTTTTAAATTACTCTGGGATACATCTTACACTCATCATCAACTGTCCTACAGAGTGGAAACAGTATTAAAATACATGTTTGTTGATATTCTCATAATTATTCTTAAATTCTTTTGGAAGGATCAAGGACAATAACTAAGGACGTTTTTACCCATAAAGAAGTGTTTCTCTTCCCACTGTTCCTCTCATCTTTGTTCTTGTTTTCTTTTTCTTTCTTTCTTTTTTTTTTTTTTTAATAGGAAAAGACATTTTCCTTCATGTTTCACCCCAGTACAGGAAGTACAGGATGCTAATGAGAAGACTTGGGGTTTCACTTAGTCAACTGAACTGTCAAGCATTTCAGATGTGTTTGGGTTTGGAACCTTAGGGGATCAAAGTGCATCATCTGAGTGACTCTGGACTCATTTGCCTAAAGAGGTGAAAAATAGGGGGTAGTGGTAACATTGTAAAAAACACGAAAACAAAAACAAAATACACCTACTGACGCTCAATCCAGAAATTGATGAATTCATGTTTTAACTACACAATTTTTTCTTCAGGAAATGGGCAGAAATGGGCTCTCCACTGTAGGTTCAGTGCTGGAGAAAGATGAGCTGTGTCCCCAAGGACACCAGGAAGGAGACTTAGTCACAATGTAAATACAAAGATACTAACAGAAAAGTAAAATGCACTTCTTAAATACCTAACTGCATCCTCTAGATTTTAGATTGTGACATATGTCCAAATATATGCTTGTGGGTGGAATATACTGTTTCTTTTCTGATATGTTGATTTTGGAAAGTCAGATGAGTACGAATGCTCTCAAATTTTGTTTTGAATTCTATTCACATTAAACATAATTTTGTAAGTCATGATATTAAAGAATTGATAATTAAATGAAGCAGGACTTTTTAGTGCATGTGTATTATTAGGAAAATAAAAGTATACTAAGTTATCTGTAGCAAAAATACTTGATCAACAACAATTTTAACAGAAAGGGATTTGTAGTAACAAAGTTGGTGTGTACAGATGTGCAGAAACCAAACAAGGCATTTAATAAAGCAACTTATTTTCAAAAGACAATAAACTTTGAAAAAGTTAGTAACTGGGATCAATCCCCAGCACCCCTAAATAAATAAAGGAATAACTAACTATCAGCTGCCTAGGCCTCTGTATTTTTCTGCTCACTAACAATGTGTGCTACTCAAAAGAATATTGCAAGCATAATAAGAATTGCAGAAGTGGTCATGAATCTAAACCTGTCTGTGTGCTTAGACATTTCTTAGCCTTCAATTTCTTCTGTGTGGGGTACACTTGATACCATTACGGTCTGGCTTCATTAAATGAACACCTATAAACTGTTTAGTCTTGTGCCCAGTACATTAAGTTGGCTGTCATTAGTCTTTCCTTGACCTTCTTTTCTATCCACAATGCCTTGGGTTTGCTTGACAATTCTAAGTTGTCAGTTTCCAATCACTTCCAGAATGTGAAAAATCCAAAGTGATGCCCTAGGCTCTCATTAAGAACAAGAACAACAACAACACACTTTGTTTTACATTGAAAAACATGTTTTATCCTTCATTTTTGCATGCACAAAACAGTTTCTTGTAATGGGAAGAAGCGTGCCATGATTTTTAAAATGGTTTATGGATTTCATGTGTATTATCTTAAAAAGGATTATTCCTTGAGATCTCTCCCCCCCCCCAAAAAAAACTTATTTTTAGTGATAATGCTTTATTCAGGATCTTTGGAATTTTAAAGTAAGTTTGTAAGAAAAATGTTAAAAAAGAAAGCTATCAGATGAGAGTAAAGAAGGGAGAAAACAGGTAGAAAGGAAACTGAAGCCACCTTAACAGTCCATCAGAATAAACCTAGACTCCAGTTGGATTGAGTATGCAGGACAGATAAAACCACCAAATTTGAAATATTAGCACCTCAAATAGAATTAGTTGACATCCTGGAGGACAAGGTGCATATTTTCATCTTACTCCTGTTTGAACGCACAAAGCTGAAGTTCCCAGCTCTTCTAGCATTTTTACACTCATAGTTAATATTGTCTAGGCATTAACCCTAATATTAATAATAAGGATAAACTAGAATGTATTGACCTTTATCACTCCTAGCCCCTGACCTAATGCTTCACAAACCTTATTGGCAGTCACCAAAGGCATGGTTATATTTTCCATTTTTCAGAAGAAAAAAACAGAGGCATGACTTATTAAGAAAGTTTTCCAGTAACCCCCAGCTAGTAATGGCAAAGATAAATTTCAAATCCAGGGTGCCTGATAGAAGAATCAGCTATACCAGGAGGTTCAAAGAGCAGGAAGTGTAAACGCTTAAGAAGCTCACTGTAAGCTGCTCCCAGATCTCAGCTAGCAGCCAGTGATTTAGGAGACTGCTGCAGAACCCCTAAGTACACAACAGGCTTTTAGTGTGCTCTAAAGCCAGTCTCCCACTTTTAATGCATCTTGCCTTTCATATATATATATATATATATATATATATATATATATTTTTTTTTTTTTTTGATGATTCTGGGTAGCTATCAAGCGGGAGCGAAAAGGCATGCTCAGTGGTGCATGCTTAAATTAGATTTGCTCTTATTGCTTTATTTACCCTGTCATGATAAATCATAACATTTCCATCCTTTGGTTAACTGCATATTAAAATGACATGGAATGGTAGCACTTTAGTGGGCAGAAAATTAAAAGAATGTTTCTTTTTTCCACCAGGAACATTTAGCTTTCAACTCTATTTCCTTCTGAATGCATGTGAGTGGCATTTAAAAAATCCAATCTTTTAGTCTTAATATCAGTCTTCATTGTCAGGTAAAGAAATCTGTAACAGTTATGACAGCACAGAAAAACAAAATAGCAATCAAATCAGGGAAACGAGTATTTTAAACTGTGTTTACTGCTGAAATGCCTTTCATGATAAGCCTTTAAATATGAAAATAATTATTTTCATTTTCATACACCCAAATCTATTTTGAATTTCCTAAGTTGCCATGGTTCACAGGTTTTTGTTTTGTTTTGTTTTTAATTTGTTACTGATACTTACTGTTTACAACTCCAGGGGTCCTTCCCAGGTCCAGAGTAATTCCAGTTTCATTTTTTTCTCTCCAGATCATCCAGACATCCCCTTGGCTATCATATTTTCCCATTCAACTAGCCTCATAGATACACTAAGTTTTTTGAAAAGATTAAAAACATCACTGCTGTTTGTTTTCAAATGTTGAATGTTGAATCTTTGGCCATAAATAATTAAAGGAACAATATCAAGCAAGAACACAGTTGGAGATTTTGAAAGAGATTTTAAAAACTGTCATTAGCAGTTGTGTTCAGAGTTCAAGAAAATCAAAATAAGGTTAGATTATTTTTCGGACAATGGAACATGTTCTGTCAGAAGAGATGCATGTTCCTGTACACAGCTTCACAATTTTATAGAGGGAATCAGGTACTCAGCTACCTGCAGCTCATGAGATAATTCAAGACGCTTTCTCCAAATCCATGCCACAACTTGGGAATTCAATCATGAGCCTAATAGTTGCCAAAGTATCACAGAATGAAAAAAAATATATATAATTCCCTTTAGTACCAGGAAATGGAGATTTACTCATGGCATTCTAAGCATATTTCATTTCTTTTAAAGATAGAAATCTATGATTTGTGATGATCTACCTTTACTTTATCTCTTGAATTATGTTTAACATATATCCTGACACATAGTAGAAAATTTAATAGAAAAGGACATGTTATATTGGATTGAACTGATGTATATGTGACAATTCTGGCCTATAGTTAGAAAAAAATCATAACTTGTATCATTTGGGTGACTAGATGATATTCAAATCATTTCCTATATCTTCCTTTTTAACCTTTCATTTTACTTTCCCGAACACATTTTGTATCTTGTGTGAAATAACTTATTCACTGACTAGCCCACATTTCCATTAATGAAATCAACATCACACACGTACATTTACAGATACAAAAATGTTTGCCTAGGGTAAATAACTGTGCTAGGAGCTAAAATACAGTGAGGAGGAAAAACATGTTTAAGACCTACATCCTATTCCCAAAAGGTTGATAGTATAGTAGCAAGGACAGATCACATAATTATGTAACACCATTCTTCAAGATGGACATGTACCTGAGACATAGCACGGTACAAATAGAAGTTAGGAAAAGTCACATGAAGCAGAAAATAGATAAACCAGTCTGGTCCAAGGATGTAAAGTCATGTAGGAGAAGGAGTCACTTCTTAGGTTTCTAATTCTCAGGCACCTGTTTCCTCTCTTACTATCATCATTTATCTACCTTCATTATTTCAATAAATGTGATATTTTGGAAAAGGGGGCTTTATATTTTATATACATATAGTACCTCTTCCACCAATAATTTCTATCTCAAATAGTCATAGAAATATTTCTAGGAATGCATATACCAAAGTTTCATTTTATTTAACAAATTTTTTAAATAATTTATGTATGTTGGCATTTTGGGCTGTAACTATTTCCTGAATTTTTTTTCTATCATTCTTTATTTTTAAAATGCTTGGTTATGGTTTGGGGATGTGGCTCAGTAGTAGAGCACTTACCTAGCATGTGTGAAGCACTGGGTTCAATTCTCAGCCCCACATATAAATAAATAAAATAAAGTCCATTGACAACTAAAAATATTTTTTAAAATGCTTAGTTTATTTCCATTTTTCACAAAATGATAAACTGGATTTCAAATCAAGTACTACCTGAGTAAATGTGAAAAAACATATCAAACACATATACATATATATATGTATATATATATATATGTGTGTGTGTGTGTGTGTGTGTGTGTGTGTGTATACACACATATGTATGTGGTATATATATGTGTATGTATATATATACACACATATACACATCAGAGGAGGAGTTCATTATTAATGAAAGGAAGCTTTGCAAAAGTAAAAGCAAGGGAGTGAGCATCAGTGTTGTCTGATGTAGGTAGGATTCAGAGTTTGGTCTCAAGGTATAGGAAGGAAATTATTAAATGTGCACAAATGTGGTTAAGTAAATGGTTACCATGAGTACATGCAAACATATATAAAAAACATGCAAGAACAGCACTGATAGCATCTAGGTTTTGTGGTTGAAGAAACCAAAGTAGAAAGTACTAAAATTCAAGATTAAAAGGAGCAATTTGTGGTCTTTTTGTGGGAGGAGAAATTGGAATAAAACAATTCTCAAGTCTTTGTATTGCCTAGAACAAAGGGTAAAAATATCAGGTATGCTTAATTTATTTATATGAAGTATGGATGTCAAAATTCCCTAGGTAAACATAAAATAATTAAAAATTACGTAGAACTTCCATATTAGTTAAGGGAAAAAAATGTTAAAAGAAAATTCAACAAAAGGCTAAAAATGAAGTAAACAAAAAGGAATAAAAAATAGAAAACAATATTATGGTAAAAATTAAATCTTATACAATAGTTCTAATAATTACAACATAAATAATTTGAAATTTAAAATTCATATACAAATAAAATAATTTGAAAACTTTTAAAATAAAAATGAAATTGCTAAATATTTTCTAACAGATTGGAAATGATGTATTACGGACATCAAATAAAAAAGAGGAAAGTTTATAAATTTACCTGCTTTATTTTAAAAAATTCTGTTCATTAATAAATATCATAAAAGAATGAAAATAAGAAGTTAATCTATAAACCAAGTAAAATATTTGCAAACCACTTCACCTCCAAATGATTCATACCTAGAATATATAAAAATTTTTCTCTGTATACAAAGGCTCCAATAAACCAGTTGAAAAGTTGATAAACATACAAGTATAATTTCATAGAAATAGAAACACAAACATGAGGTGTATACTTTCTCAATTTCATTAATAAGGGAGAAAATGAACAAATTAATTACACTTACCATATAAGCCAAAACTCTAATAACTGATAATGAGAGATTTTAAGGGCACAAACCCATGCCCATCTACACTGATGTACATATAAAATGAACAAACAGATGAAAAACCAATTAGGCATATGTGTAAAAGAGAGAATGGATATATGCAGTAACCTAACTATTCCATATATGCATGTATTCATGTTACATATCAACATATGCATGTGAATATAATATAAGTCATTCAGTAGTTTTAACTATTGTCCAGTGAAGGAGCCTATAATCAAGGAGATAGCTAAAGATTGCGGTTAGCTGAGAGCCATAAAAGATGTTCTGGCCGCTCTGATTCTTCTGACCGACCGAGTGGCTGCCCGACTGACCGAATGAATTCGTTCTCCTAACTCGGACCGCTTTCACCCGGTTATATACCTTCAGGTTTGCAGGTGCCTACAGGTGCGTCACATATCAGGTGGAACTTATGGCTTCCAGCTAGCTACAACAGCCCTTCCTAATTAGGGCTCCTTCATATTCCTTCCCTTTAGTTTAAAAAGGTGCTTTAATTCTATTTTCTCTATTTTATTTTCTCTATTTTCTTTTATTTTCTTGTCCCTACCTAGCTTTTCACCTTTTATTTTTGAAAGGGTGGATATTTGAGCCCTTTTTGAGAAGGTGCTGTGGCTTTAAGGAAGCCTACTGCTGAGGAGCAGCTAACGCACTTAGTTAAGCACAACTGCATAAGCGGCTTTGACTTTTTTTTTTTTTTTTTTTTTCTCTTCTTTATTTTTATGGCTTTTTTGCCAAAGCTCAATGGCTTTCTATTTTCTTTTAAGCTCATGGCTTTTTTCTTTATGGCTTTTTGCTAAAGCTCAAGGCTTTTTCTCTGTATAGCTTTTCTGGCTTCTTTATTTTTTATGGCTTTTGGCCGGCTACTCTGCTTCGGCTTTTGGCCGGCTCGCTTCGGCTTTTCGCTGGCTGCTCTGCTTCGGCTTTACTCTGCTTCAGCTTTTGGCCAGCTACTCTGCTTCGGCTTAATTCTTAACTGGCTTCAACTGAGTCAGAGGCTATGCTACTTCTCAACTGAGTCTGAGGCTATGCTTTTTCGTTGCTCTTTATTTCTTAGCTTTTCTTCTCTGCCTGCCGAGCCCCGGACGGACCACCATTTGTAAGCTGCCTGTCACGGCCAGCCACGGCGCCGCCACGGGAGGAAAATTCTCGGAGGCAGAGTTAAGCTTTTACTATTTTTACTTCTACTTTCTTAGAGCTTTGAGAGGGAAAGAAAGAGTTTTAGAGAGAAAGATTAAAGAGAGCTTTTCTTCTTGTCTTCTTGTCTTCTTAGCTTAGAGTCTTCTTGTAGATAGAAAGATAGAAAGATAGAGCTTAGAGCTTAGCTTAGAGAAAGATTAGAGCTTCTTTCTTCTCTCTTCTTTCTTCCTTCTTTCTTCTGTCTTCTGTCTTCCTCAGGAGCCTCGGCCTAACTCTGACCAGTCATTTCTCTTCTGTCTTCTATCTTGTTTCTCTTCTGTAACCGCTCTGCCTACGTTCTGGCCGCTCTAATTCTGACCGACCGAGTGACTGCCCGGCTGACTGAATTCTCCGTTCTCCTAACTCGGACCGCTTTCACCCGGTTATATACCTTCAGCTTTTCGGGTGCCTACAGGTGCGTCACATATCAGGTGGAACTTATGGCTTCCAGCTAGCTACAACAGCCCTTCCTAATTAGGGCTCCTTCAGTCCAGCAATATGCTTTGTTAGTGGAAGGGCAGAAGCAATTGAGTATCCAATTATCACTTGCATTAAAAATGTATCACCTTCACTAGTTATAGTATATTTTTCTCCTACAAATGTTTTCTTTGGACTTTACATGTTTATTGTCTTCTTCACTTTGTCTGTGTCTAGTGTCCTTTCAAGTATCTCATATTTTAAACTTTTGGTTTGCTATCCAATCAAGATGAATGGCTACTTGTGGTTTTATGCAACATACTTTCAATGAAAGAATGGAACCCTGTTGTATTAGGACAATTTTGGATTGCATTACATTCTAATATTCCTTTACTTATAGTTTTAGTTAATATTGTACTTCTAGAAGTGTGATAATTCAGTTCATATTAAAAGTCATTCAAGCCGTCACTCTGATATCATCAATTGACTAAATAATAGTAAAAGTGCTAGGTTCTTAAATGACTTTTTTTGCAACAATATTGGAGTAAAATTTGTTTCCTGTAGGGGAAGTAAAAAAGACACCCAATGTTCAGATGCATAAAATGCCTTCAAAGCCCGAGGACGGAGCTTCACTAAGTGCCTTCCTGGCGCCTGGCCATGTTGTGGGAGGCAGCAGGGTACTCAGCTGCTGTGGAGGAGCTCTGATATACATTACAGACTATCACAGCGAGGCTGTTGATCAGAGATGATTTTCTCTTATACAGAGACAGGCTCGCTACCTTTTGGCCTTGTTAGTGAAGCCAGTGAGTAAGAAAAATGTCTGTTTCATTTCAGGGTTATAGGAGAGAAGGAAAATATTTCTCAAATAGCATCATTAGGTTCTGGCAGAATATACTCAGAAGTACCAATTTAATTTAATTAATGAGCTAGTTTGGTGAGTCTAATCATGGATTTAATTCCTCCTCCCCCTACCATCAAATAGGGAAGATCTATAATCTGTTTTCAAATTGAGACATTAACTTGAGTTTGCAATTCAATATTCTATTTCGTAACAAGCTTTATAATGGAAACTTTTGTCTAAGCTAAAGTTAGCTGTGAGATATGGAAGTAGCATAGATTGAAGTCTCTTAATTATTGTGATTACAAGCAAATCTTGAATGTTTTTATTTAACCACCTTCTGATGCTAAAAAAATTCTGGTCCAGAAAGTGAACCAGTTCTCATTTGTGTTCACCTTCTTCCCCAATGCCTTTCTCAGCCTCCTGCAGATTCAAGTTTCCGGCACTTTCTAGCCATCACAGATTCTCAAAGCCAAACCTGCTTCTCCAGCTAATGGAAGCCTCCCAATAAAATCAAAGGCCACACTGCAGATCAAAGGTAGCCTTCCAGAAAACTCTAACGTTGGGTCAGTTAAATCTGCTCTGTGGAACCTGACCATATAAAATGTTGGACCTCTCCTTAGAGAGAGGAAGAAAGTATGGGCATGAAACCCTATTAAGAGACAAATCATTTTTCCTATGGAACAATATTACCTGTATGCAAAATGAACAAAAGAGAAAGCCTGACTTCTTTTTGTTTTTACCATTTCACCTTACACAAACTAAACACCTAATTAACACAGACACAAAATATGAAGTAGATTAAAATTTAAACAAACATTTATGTTAACTATAAGAAAAAATCAGAAGGATAATTTTGAAAGAAACTGGCCCATATTAACAACAAAAATAACTTTCCAGATAGCTTTCTTTTGGTGTAATCTGTGGAATACACATTTCACAGGCTATTAAGTGTCCAATATAGCTGCATTCAAACAAGAGAAGATGGTGAGAAATTTTCTAATGACTTTTTTCTACTTATATTTATTTTCTCGTTTGAGTCCTCAAACTGTGCTCAAATTACTTGTCTTTAACATTTTCAGAAATTGTGTTAAGGCTGCTATATATGAAACAGTGGGAGCACTTATTTCTATTCTATCTATGCCGCTAACCTAATCATTTCAGAAAACACAATTTTCCTTATTAACCTCTTCACATAAGGTCTTATGAAGAAATGACAACACGGAGAAACCCAGGAATTAATTGTGAGTTTTGTGAAAGTAAAAGAAATGTGAAGTCACATACACAGTCAAGCAAGCTGAGTCACTTGAGTGCCCCCGCTACTACCCTGTCAATCTCTGACCCCATGCACTTCCTTTCTGCAAACAGAGTGAGTCAGTCTTAAACTCAATACACCAGAACTAGAGCCAGCCCAAGGCACAGACACTGCCAGGTTTGCTCTGGGCTTAAGAAAACATTTGCAAAGAGGACACTTTACTTTTCTTATTAAATGACACCTATTTATAGATTATTACCAATGATGATCTTGAAATTATATTCACCCACCAGGATAAAACATAATTGTAAGAGTTTGGAGGTGATTATGGTATTTAAAAATATAGAGAGGCCAATTTTAACATTTAGTAAGTTAAAAGAATACCGCTTTCAATGAGCTTATTAATGGTAAATATAACTATTTTACCAGTTTACTCATATCTGAGACCAATCACTGAATATTTAAGTTTTCATTGTTGAAGTTAAGGCAAGTGAAAAAAAAATTAGGCAGAATAAAGCATAATTGTATGCTGCAAGAATAAGATAAAAATAATGTGAATTAACTTTTATAATAACTATTATTGACTACTTTAAACATTTTATGTTTCCTTGTGCATAAGTTATTTTTCTCTGTTTCTGTCTGACATTGTTGCCACTTTTTCTCTATTTCTTTTACTCTATGTCTGTTCTTCCAAAATGTGATGTTCATCATGGATGCCCCAATGTGTGTGCAAAAAAATGAGAATTTTTTTTGTGTACTTTCATGTGGTCTGATGATGTAGGTACTCTGGGAAACACCAAGGACACAAACATTATTCTTTTATGAAATGTATATTATAGTTTTGGAATAGAACTAGCAAATCCAGCACAAAAAAATCAGAATAGGATATTTTCCAAAGGGCTTAGATTGGTTTTCTACTGAAAAGGAATATGTTATCCTAAACAGAGCAGTTTAAAACCATAAGCATTTATTATCTCACAGGTTTAGGGATTAGAAATTCAAGATCAGCTTAGCAAAGGACATCTAATTCAGGGTCTGGCATGAGTTTGTATTCAAAATGTCATCAGGATTGCATCCACATGGAATCTCTATGAGGGTTGAGCTCACTCTTGGGAGGACTGGATGGAGATTTCTTCCACTAGCCACTGTCAGGATGCTTTTGCTACATAAGCCTCTGAAAGCTGGCTTCTCCCAAAGTGACCAGAACAAGAGAGAGCAAGGACAAGCTAGAAACCACAGCACTGTTATGCCTTAGTCTTCACAGTTGCACATCATCACTTTTGCTGTGTTCTGCTGGCTAAAGGCAAGTCTTTAAAGTTCATATACTCTCATGGGGCTGCAACCATTGAAAGAAGAATTATCAAAGCATTTCTGGACATACCTTAAATAACCATGTGCTAGTCTCATTTAATATCTAGGAGGCCCCTTTTGTCTCCTCTCTTTATCCTATCACCTATAATTCTCTCCTTGATTGTGTATCATTTAGCCTGTCCCCAGAAGTTATCTGGAACAGAGAAGTAATGAGATTTATCCAAGATCTGTGTTCCTGGAATAAAAATAATGATTAAATAAACACCACTACCATACTGCCTTCAGTTTCAGGAAACAGCTTTAGGCAAACAGTCAGTTCCCTTCTCTATATGATTCATGGACATCCTCTTGCTTAACTATGACAATGTCAGAAACAGAACATCCAAATTCCCATTATTTTTGTTCTTTCTAGACATACATGACAGTAGAGTGTATTTTGACATGTACACAAATAGAATAAGTATAATTTGTTTCAATTAGGATCCCATTTGACCACTCTGGAAAGCAGTATGGAGATTCCTTAGAAAACTTGGAATGGACCCACCATTTGACCCAGTTATCCCACTCTTTGGTTTATACCCAAAGGACTTAAAATCAGCATACTGCAGTGACACAGCTGATTCAATGTTTATAGCAGTTCAATTCACACTAGCCAAACTAAAAAGCCAACCTAGGTGCTCTTCAACAGATGAATGGATAAATAAAATGTGGTATATATACACAATGAAATTTTACTCAGCCCATAAAGAAGAATGAAATTATGGCATTTGCTGGAAAATGGATGAAACTAGAGGCTATCATGCTAAGTGAAATAAGCAAGTCCCAGTAAATGAAAGGCCAGATGTTCTCTCTGATATGTAGATACTAACCCTCAACAAGGTAAAGGAAGATCATAAGGCCATTGGACTTGACAAAGGGGAATGAAGGGAAGGGAGAGGGATGATCATAGAAAGGACAGTAGAATCAATCAGAAACATCTCTCTTACCGTTACATATGAATACATGACAAATTCTCATTCTTTATCACATAAAGTACTTGAACTGTTTTGTCCCTACTTGTCTATAGTAACAAAATACTTGAAGACGAAATCTTGATAAAGTTTTTCTCCTTTGCCCAGGTTGCCTTCAGTCTGAAGAGGCAAATAGCCTCTCTTCAAGGAGTCATCCCAAGAACAGACTGACAATAAGGTAAAATTTCCTCTAATCTTCTCTCTGTTCAACCACTTTTTCATCTTGCTTAGTCCACGTCCCCAGAACTGAGTATTTCTAGCTTTGCTTACTTCTCCCTATGGCAGAAAAGCTGTTAGCCTAAACCTGGGGAGGTTGTGGGTCTCATGGTCAGTGTGATTTTCCTATTGCTACAGGTCTTCTGCCTCCACTGCAACAGTACCTCCCCCAGTACAGCAACATTTCAAATAAAGTCTGTCTTTATCCAAGTCCAGGTGTGTTTTTATTCGGTAGGTACCAGCTAAGTTTTAAAACTTCCAGACTTTAGGTTATCTTGGATCTGGTAACCTAGCACATTCCATGTTAAAATTTATTCTCCATTTCTGATACATAATAACCTTCTCTCTCACAGTCCTTTTTCAATTTGCTTTGCTCTGAGGTTTGCGCAGCCCTCATCACCTCCTCAGTATGCTTATGGTGTCTTGTCTCTTCAATATGATGTGGTTCTCCCTCTGTGCTTACTACTTCAGGCTCCATTGTGGAAAAGAACCATATGCTCAATGTGGCTTCAGGAGCCCCTGATATAACACATAGTGAAATATGAAAATGGTTTTTTAATCGGCATATAATATCTGTATATATTTCTGTACTCATTTACGTTTCTGCCAACAGTATAGAAAAAATAGTTCTCTGTTCTCTGCATCCTCATCTGCATTTGTTGATTTTCTTTTTAATATTAACCATTCTACCTGGGACAAAATGACATCCTATTGTGATTTTTGGTTTGCATTTCAAAAATTATTAGTAGTATTGAATACCTTCTCACATGCGTGTTCATCTTTTGTATGTCTTCTTTTGAAAAGTATTTATTTGGGTCATTTGTCCACTTTTTAAGTAGATTATACATTAACAGTCAGGTTATTTGGAATTTTGAATTTCTTATATCTTCTGGAAGTTAGTTGCTTGTCAGATGAATAGTTTGCTAATATTTTTTTCCCATTTTGAAATTTGTGTCTTCATTCTGTTGTTTCCTTTTCCAAACAGAAGCCTCTTAGCTTGATATAATTCCTGTTTATTTTTATTTTTTATTCTTTTTCATGGGTCTTATACAAAACAACTTTGCCAATACCAATGTCTTAAAATGTTTCTATTATATTTTCTTTCAAAAGTTTTAGAGTTTTCAGTTTTATATTTAAATTTTTGGTCAATTAAATTGATACATGGTGAGGAATAGTAGTTTAGTTTAATTCTGTACATGGATATCCAGTTTCCCTACCACCATTCATTGAAGAGACTGTCCTTTTGGCCAATGTATGTTTTTGGTACCTTTCTTATAAACTGGTTTGCTATCAGTGGTAGAGTAATTTCTGAGTTCTCTATTGAGTTTCATTGTTTTTATAGAGTACCATGCTGTTTTAGTTGATAGAGCTTTGTAGAATGTTTTGAGGACCTGTATTGCAATGGCTTCTGCTTTATTCTTTTTGCTTAGGATTACTTTGGCTCTTCTGGGACTTTTATGGTTCCATCTGGATTTAGGATTTTTTTTAAATTTCTGTGAAGAATGCTGTTGATATTTTGATGGGGATTGCACTGAATCTGTAGATAATTTTGGAAAGTTCAGGTATTTTAGCAATACTAATTCCAATACTATTTTTGATAAGACTCATGAAAGTAGACATCCTTGTCTTTCTAAATCTTAGAGGAAATGCTTCCAACTTCTTTCAATGATATTGATTATGGATTTTCACATACAGTTTTTATTGAATTGTGGCATATTCCTTCAATGCCTAATTTGTTGAGAGGATATCAGAAAGGTTGAATCTTATCAAGTGCTGTTTATTTTTTATTTTTGAATTGGTTATACTGTTTTTATCCTTCATTCTCTTGATGTATTATATTACATTTATTGATTTGTGTATGTTGATCCAACCATGTATTCCTGGGATAAATCCCACTTGACCATGGTACATAATCTTTTGGATGTGTTATTGTATTTGGTTTGCTATTATTTTGTTGAGAATTTTTTCACCTGTGTTTTTCAAGGGTATTGGAATTTAGTTTCTTTGTTGTGCTTTTGTTTTGGTATTGTAGAATGATTTTGACAAAGATTTCTCCTTTTCAATATTTTGGAATAATTTTAGCAGAGTTTATTTAATTCATCTTAAGTTTTGTGTACATCAGGTGTGGAGCTGACCAGTTCCTAGTCTATTATATGGTATGAGACTTTCCTGCTTGAATTTCATTACTCTTTGTTGATCTGTTCACATATTCCCTTTCTTATTGATTTATTATTGGTAGGTTGTATGTGTTTAGAAAGATTCTATAAAAGTGATTCTTGTTAGATTCAACATGGCTTTCCATTTAGCACCCAGATACCTCTTTCCTTATATCAATAATCTTTGTGATTAGGATCTTAACTCCTAATTTAAAGAATATCAGTAGAGCAGAGCAATGCCAAAGGTTAAATGAAAATTATGGGGAATAAAACCCACATCTACACACATGCAAATAAACAATGGTAATATACATTAGTTCCAGTTGTACCACATTCTTGTTAATACTTGTTGTTACCGGTAATTTTAATCTGATCCATTGTTGATGTTGTATATAACTTTGGAATTGTGTGTGTGTGTGTGTGTGTGTGTGTGTGTGTGTGTGTGTCTGTCTGTGTGCATGTTTGGGGAAGGAGTATCAAACATCCATACATAAAATTTTACATTCTACTCTGGAAAAAAAAATAAGGAAATAAATAAAAGTACATGACTTATTTAGAATTGTTTGTTGATTTGGGGGGTGTTGATCCACTGATTCAAAAGGATGAATTTTTGGAAGCAAAACCAAATAACTACAGTAAGATGCACAATGAGTTGAGTATAATTAATAATACTATTAAGATAAAAACAAAAAGTATCATTATTACATAGTCTGATATTAGCAGCAAGAATTTACAAAATTCTTTTTAGAGGAAAATAATCTAACGTACATTTTTAATAACTTTAATTCTGAAAAACTCAACATTTAGAAATAGTCAAAATTACAAAGGCACAGTCATAAACTTTTCGTATAAATCTGCTAAGACATTTTGCCAAATTTGCTTCCTCTTCTGTATGTGGGTGTATGTGCTATATTTACTGAAACATTTTTAAGATTATATTGATGATATTATGTCATTTTGTCTCTAAGTAATTTAGTATACATTACTTTAGACTATAAACTTCATTCTACACAGCTGAAATACCATTATCACACCTAATATCAATAAAAATATCTAATGTGCAGTCCACTAAAATTTTTCCAGATAAAAAAATACTATGTGTGTATATGTAATTCTGTTTATGAAGAACATAATCTAGTTATAAAATTTATTTTGATTTTTAAAAATGTATCTTTAGTCATTCTAAACAAAGTCAAGCTTTTTTATGTAAAATATTTAACTTTGGAGAATCCAGATGGTTGTGTTATGGAATATTTCTCATTTTATATTCATCATTTCCATACCATATTGCTTAATACATGTTTATATGTTCTGTGTTTTATATAAGGTGAAACTTAAGCCTAGAGATTGAATTAGATTTTAATTAAGCATTTTTACTAGAATACTGAATTGAATAGACTATATACACACACAATGATTGGCTTTCCTGTTTTATTTCTATGCCTATTTTGATTTAGTCTACAGTTTGAGTCCAGAATGTTCTAGGTATAAAATATGGAATTGAATAAATCTGTTGGGTCTGGTAGCACTTGCTTGTAAATCTCTGAATGCTGAGGCAGGAGAATTGCAATTTTAAGACCTAACTGGCCACCAGAAAGGGACATTTAAATTTTTTAAAAACATTTTAAAAAAAGATTTTTAAATACCATAGAGTATCTCAGAGGTGAAATGCTCAGGTTCAGTTCCAAGAAATAGAGAAAAACCAAAAGAAAGGGAGAGAAAGACACACAAATAATTGAATAAGAAAGAACCTAACTCTCAAAACTTTCAGAGAAGACAGAAAATACACATAAACAAAATGCAATTCTTTTTTTAATTTGAAACAAACACACCATGATGATACATAAATGTATAACTATATTAGATTTGGTGATGAGGGAAATCATTTCTAACAAGCAAAATTTTTCCCACTTTTAGATAATAAGCACCAGGTTCCTACAGTCAGAGAAGGTGGGAGGAGAATAAGTTTGGGGGATGAAATTGCTATTTTTTATTTCTTTTTGCATATGCATTTCTTCATGCATGTATGCACATTAGTATATATATTGTGCAGTTTGAGGTTTTACAATGTTTAACACCTTTTTCGTGTCAAGAAATGTTGGTGGGTGAAATGCATGGCTTGTTGCAAGTTCAAAGCATCTGGAGGAAGAGTGTAAATACTGAAAATAAGTAACCCTCAGGCTGTGTTCTTGAGTACTCTTTTCTCTCCTGTATAGGAAGCACAAAGCTAGCCAAGGAAGCAGTAAAGTAGTTAGTGGCGTGTGTGTACATTCAACCATGTTTATACAAGCTTTTAAAAGTGGTGTGCACAATATGAAATTCTGCTGAGGGGAACATACATGACTCCATTGTATAAGATTTCATAAGAGATCTTCAGTGGTCTTTGAGAAGAATCCCATAAAATATCCTCTAGTTCCTATTTTGGACATTTCCATTCCTTCATTATCCTTCATGTTTCTTTAAATGTCATAATATATTATGATTAATATCATGAACTCTGATAACATTCAGATTCTTTGTGGTTTTGGATATAATACTTACCATTTTTCTGAGCCAAACTCCATTTAAAAATGAAAGTAATAGTTGCAATTACCTCAAACTTGTATTTCTACAATTTATTTTATGTGTGTAATGTACTTAGAACAGTATCAGACCAATTGTTAATGGCATACAATTCATTATTATCGTCAGTATTATTCTTTCCAATATGATATTAGTAGTATTCTTGCTGTTATTATAGGAAAGATTATGTCAGTTTCATAACATGCTTATCATGATATGAAATTCCTGTTCTTAATGTTTGTCAGTTAATTATTTCTAAAAAGTTATTTTTCCTAATTTAAAATCTCGCTTGTCCCACTATTTTGCTTGTGTTTATCATGTCACCCCTGCCAGTTATCACTACACCCATCAACCAACGGGACATCCCAAATACTAAAGAAAATAGCCAAGTGGCATTTATCCCACTTGTTTCACCAACTGATCAAGTTGCTCAACTCTGAAGGTGTGACTTCCCTGTTACAACATATTCCTTCATCCTTGTCAAATCCCTGGCTCTAATCCACAAACATTTTCCTCTCTTTACCTTTCCACACTCTTAAATCAAATCTGCAAAAATATCCATTATGTAAGGATCTCATAGGCACTATATGACCTGACCGTTTTCATTTTTCTTATCCCTTTCAAGTCCTGTCCACAGCAACCCCTCTTTTCTCACTGCCCTAAATTATCTCCAGGTAGTGGCTCTATTTCCTTTCATCATGAGCTTAGTCTCAGAGTCTGCAAAAGCTGTCCTAATTTATTTTGGAATTCTACTATTTCTGCTACTACTTCTCCTTTCCTACATATCTATAAAATTACTCTTAATGATTTCTACAACAAAGTACATTATGTTTTTAAGCATTTTGCTTTATTTCAATGCTTCATTATAAAATGTTTAATATAGTTCTACACTCTTGGGAACCTAGAAGGCAAAGATTTCTTCCTAAAAATTGTTATTGCTAAAACATAACCACTTTCAATTCTTTCTTTTTTTAAAAAACATTTTCATTTTTACTTTAAAAAAGAAAATGTGTAAGATACAGATAAGCAAATACAAGAAAGTAAAATCCACCTCTAATGTTATTTTATACATCTATACAGACTGTTCTTTGAATATGAATCATCTTCATATTACTCCATGACCTACTTTTTTATTCTTTTTCTTTTTTTTTTAATTTATTTTTATTCTAATTTGCTATACATGCTTGCAGAGTGCAAATCATTTCATATTATGTATAAAGAGCACAATTTTTCAAGTTGCTGGTTTTACATAAAGTATTTTTACAACAATTGTGTCTTCATAAGGGTACTTAGGGTAATGATGTCTATCTAACTCATTTTACCATTCGTTATTCCTATCCACTTGCCCCCTCCTCTCCCTTCCCCCACTTGTTCTATTTAAAGTTCCTTCATTACTCCCATCCCCCCTCCCTTCCTTTTATAAGTCAGTATCTTCATAACAAAGAGATCATTCAACCATTGTTTTTTTGGGGATTGGCTAACTTCACTCAGCATTATTTTCTCCAACTCCATCCATTTACTTGCAAATGCCATGATTTTATTCTCATTTAGTGCTGAGTAGTGTTCCATTGTGTATATATGCCAAAGTTTCCCTATCCATTCATCTGCCATGGGCATTGGGGTTGGTTCTACAATCTAGCTATTGTGAATTGTGCTGCTATAAACATTGATGTAGCTGTGTCCCTGTAGTAATCTGTTTTTAAGTCTTTGGGGTATAGACCAAGGAGTGGGATAGCTGGGTCAAATGGCAGTTCCATTCCAAGTTTTCCTAGGAATCTCCATATGGCTTCAATTACCTAAAATGAAAGCCAATTCAGATCTCAGCAGATTTTTCAACCCAGACCCTCGAAGCCAGGAGATCCTGGAACAACATATATCAGGCTCTTAAAGATAAGGGATGCCAACCAAGAATCTTATATCCAGCAAAATTAAGCTTTAGATTTGATGATGAAATAAAAACCTTCCACGATAAACAAAAGCTAAAAGAATTCACAACAAGAAAGCCTGCACCACAGAACATTCTTGGCAAAATATTCTACAAGGAGGAAATGAAAAACAACAATGAAAATCTGGAAAGGGAAGAACTATAATAGAGGAAAATACCAAAGAAAAGAGAAACCAAGTCAAGCTAAATTCCAAAAATAAAAATTAACAAAAATGACCACTTTCAATTCTAACTTGAATTTGATCACCATTCTTGTGCAACAGCTGAATTATGAACTCTGTATTTAAAAAGTCTGAAACTTACATGCTGTCATAAAAATGGATGTTGCACTTTTCCTTTAGAAATGTACTTTGTGCAAAAGTGTTGACAGTTTTACTGAAGTACATTACTTATTGGAAGAATATGTAAATTATATATAATTATGCAAAATATATATAAAAAGTGCAAGTGTGTGCAAAATTTCTAATGTCTTAATATATATAAAAAGTGCAAGTGTGTGCAAAATTTCTAATGTCTTAATATTTTTAAATAAAATTGGGGGTAAGTTGGGTTACATTAGTTATTAAACGTATCTTACTTGGGGCATTGCTGTGTTAGATAATTAAAATTACAGAAAAATAATTTGTCAGTTACCAAATAGTGATAGACAACAAATGTTTGAATTCACCATATCAGATGATGAGGAAAACAACTCAGTATATGTAAGGATATTGAAATCGTATCATAAATAAATAAATAAATAATATCCTTGTATATTTTCATATATAATATATATTATGTGTTAATATATATTATATAACATATGGTATATACTATATAATATACTATATTATAATACATTGTGTACTATTATATGATTATGTATAATATATAATTACAATATATAAAGTTTATATCTCCTTATATATAATTATATATATGATTTAAATATCCTTAAATATAAGGACATATTACATATGCATAGTTTAAGTGTCCTTAAATATAAGGACATATTATATATATATATATATATATATCATTTAAATATCCTTATATATAAGGATGTATTACATATATAAGGATATGTGAATTTTATGTATTATAATCATATAGAACATATACATAATTATATATAATTATATAAATATATAATATATACATAAGGATATAATATATAAGGATACAATTTAAATATCCTTACATATACTGAGTTGTTTTCCTCATCTGAATGGGTAATTCAAACATTTGTTGTCTATCACTATTTGGTGATATTCACTATTTGGTGTAATTATTTTTCTGAAATTTTAATTATCTAATGCATCAATGTCCCAAGTAAGAAACATTTAAAAACTAATGTAACCCAACTCACTCCCAATTGTATTTTAAAATATTAAAACAGAGACATTTTGTACACACTTGCACCTGATATTGTGTAACCCACTGTCAGTATTTTACCTCCTGCATTCTTTCTGCTCTCTTTCCACACACCCTACACTGATGATTTCTAGATAAAGCTTCTCTCCACTAATATATATTGTGTTCATTTTTCCCTAAGTAAAAGTCATTCTCCTTTGAAACCACAATGATCAAACTTTGGAAACTTTACATTTATACTATAAATTATCATGTCAGACAATCTGAAATACATTTTCCAATACTTCAAGTTGTTCCAATAATGTTTTTATAGCTATTTTTAATTCCATGGTCCCAAAATCACAAATTTCATTTTTGTTATGTCCAGACAATATCACATCTATATCTCTTATGGCCAATATTCTAGGGCACTCTCCAGCAATGTTTTCTGATTTGCAATTTATTTCTCTGGCATTTATAAAGAATCCAAATCAGATTATTTTTTCCTATGCACTCAATTTAGATTTTTCTGATAATATTATTTTTAACTACACTCATGTGAAACATTTTTTCCATGAATACTACATTTTTGTTGTCATCTCCTTCTCAGGACTGCAGAACAGAGCTACAGAATGTCCATTTGTTTAGCAGAAACTATGACCAATTGGTTAAGTTAAAGTGACCTGCAGATTTGCATATTACATATATAACTTACTTTCTTTGATAATGGGAAGTAATGTTTCAGCAGTGTTGAGCATTTTTGGCTGAATCAACTACTATGTGGTCGCCAAAATGTGAATTTTTATTCTATCATGTCTTCTTAATGTATTAATGGGTATATTTTGGCAATAAGTCCCATTTCTTTTAATTCCAAAACCAAAATATCTATAAACCTATGAACTTATTCCATACAGTGCATTATAATTCATAGCTGCCATTCATACTTTTGATGCTCTTTTTTTTTTTTTTTTTTTTCTCAGTCAGTAGAGGTCACTTCAGATTGACTAAATACACTTCTAAATGTCCTGTCAATGATTGGAAACACTGGCTTCTAGCACTAGTATTTTAGAATTACCTTGTGTTTCCTTTGACCCAAAACTCTTAAGCATCCTTGTGTTCTAGGGGTTCCTGGTCTTTACAGGAAAAATGAAATGGGCTTTGCAAATACCTTAAAATTTCAGATATATTTATTATTTAATGCAGAAATATGACTTCTTGAAATTTACCCAACATCATTGCCACCACAACACAAATACAAGACACTGGTATGTTTAAAAGAATTTTTTTAAATAATCAAATATTAGACATAGATGTTTAAAATTCTTGTAAGGCTCATAAGATACAATATCATTTGCAAAGATTTTTTAAAATAAATAATGTGTTAGTATTTTATTTGACTACTTATATTTCAATGTTTCAGTGGCTATTTACCTTTTGCCACTTTTTGTTCTGATCATTTTTATCTTTTCTATTCCTCCTTCATTAATTTATCTGGTGCTTTCTGATTATTTAATGTTTGTCAAATTATGAACATTGTGACTCTTAATTCTACATTTTTAGGTTTCTACTCTATTTTTTTCTGATTACCTTTTCATTCTTTCATTTGTTTTCTTACTACCTTTCTAGGGCTGTATATGGGAATTTAATTCATATATTTCTATGGTTTTATTTATATTGCTGTACTTTTTTTAAAAACCAGTGATCAAATGTACTTAGAATGCATAGTATTTTTCATTACTAGTGCTTTGAAAATTCTGAAAATTCTGTGCAAAATTCCCTTACACTAAAAAGTTGATTTTAGAAAGTTATTATCTTTATTACTAATTATTTAAAAATACTAATATAGAAAATATTTTAGCATCTTGATTTTTATCAATGCCTAATTTTATTTCATCATGATCAGAGAATGATAATTTACATTATTTATCTTATGAATGCTTTCATATTTAAGATATTGTCACATTATGTGAAATACTTTTTCTGAAATAACATAGCTTTTTTTTTCTGTCTACAATTCTAGTTCATTACACAAACAAATTCTTCAACATATCCTTTATACCTTCTGTTATCACAAAGAGAGAATTAAGGAGACTTAGAATCCAAATATACGGTTTGGATAATGGGCATATTTATATCAAAGACTCATTTTGATCACCACATAATTAATTGAACTCTTCGCATTTTCCCTGCTTTGGGAGTGGATCTCATGGTGCATGGATTGTCAAACAATATCTTACCCTGCATAGATTTGTTTAACTATTAATTTTATTCACTATAACAAGGACGAAGCAGCAATATCCAGATCACTAATAGATTCATTACCAAAGGTCATTAGTGGATTGACTAGCAGGCTAGTAACTTTCTATACAGCTTCTGCCATTAGACAATATTTAATATCTGCTATCAAATTAATATAACTCCATCATATTTTAAATTGAGAATTCGTTAAGATTCCATAGGTAAGTTCTAACATTCTTTTCCATAATGACCTTATTAATAAATGTAAGAACTTGTATTTTTATCTATTTCCACCAAGAGTTTAGACAGAATTCCCAAATCAAAGGGCTCTAGGGCAAGAAGCAATTATATATTATATTCTTTCAAGTACTCTTAAATAGATGGACAATTGGGTGACTCTGAGTTTTTTTGTACCAGCCACAAAGCTACATGCTTAGTTGCCCTCCTTCATGGTTCATGGCTTTACTTTCAACGATCATCTTCAAAGGGACCATTCAAAGGTGACACATGTATGTGTGCATGTGTCTCTGTGTGTGTGTGTGTGTGTAAAATATCCCTTCACTTTTGCCACTTGTTTTACCTACCCAGGTTCCAGTTACACAGATTTGTATCATATGCATTCCCTGTCAAGGCTACACACACACATATATATATATATATACACGTGTGTGTGTGTGTGTGTGTGTGTGTGTGTGAAATGGACTTAGTGACTTGTAAATTGGCATTCAGATTTTCTCTAGTTTTCTTGTTACAGCAAAATTCAATAGTTAACCTGTCTTTGTTTGAACATGAACTTCCCTTGAAATAAAATAGCAGGTGAAAGACTGTGTACCTCTTTAAATTTGCTAGATTAACTGTTCTTAGTGCTCTGCTCCCCTGTGCCCATCATCAACCTCTGCTCCACATTGACTTGCTTGAAATTCTGCAGCAAGTACACTAATCATCTCTTCCCAGAATTCATAATCTCACAGAGAAAGTTCATTTGATTCTCACAACATCCCTGTCAAATACAGGAATAAATATGTTAACTTCATTTTATACACAGTCTGGGAAGTAGGTTACACGTTTGATCTAAGACAAATGCCTCCTGGTTTATTTCCATATATATGTATACACACACACACACACACACACACACACCCTTAAATAGAAGAGAGAATTTTTAAAAATCAGGACTTGCTTTGTATGAATTCTATGAAGACAATATTTTTAATTAAGTATATAAGCAATATATAATTTTGTCATATAAATGTAGCATATAAATATTATATGAGAAATGTAATGATGTTTTCTAGTCTCATAATGAAAAAAAACAAATATTTAATATAAAATTCCTTAAATTATCAATTATTGTATTAAGAAAGCATATAAAAATAATGAGTGGTTAATTTCATGCTATTTATATTAATTTTGTAGCCAAAGGGTTTCATAAATATTAGATTTATATAAAAATTATATTTTTCTAGACTAATGGAAAGAAATGCTTATAACAAATTAATCTCTATGGTGTGGTTTTACCCCTCCTCTTTTTATTTTATATTTTCATTTTATTTCTCTCTAAGTGCAGATAATAGTTTATTTTAATTTTGGAGTAATTACTATAGTTTCCAAATTACTTGTAGCCCTGTGTTTTTGAAAGTGTTATTTTTAGACTTCTTCTGTGTAGAGAAAATTAGCCTTAACTTTTTAAATTATGAGTAACTGAGAATCTCTTGATTCGGTTTGAAAAATGAGGTAGGAGAAATGGACATTAAATACCATATCCACACTTTTCTAGATGTGGAGGACCACAGAAAAATAAGAAATAATTGTATTTGCTAAAAGAGCTTCTTCGTCTCCTCCTTGTATCTTCTGGCTTCTCTTCCCTGTGTACCCTCCATCTTGCATCTTTTCTCTCTAGGTGTATTTTTTTCTCTTTGGGTCTGATGAAAGAGATTCAGTACATTATGGGAGTTTTTTCTGTTGGCTGCTGTAATACCAGCTCCTCACTCGTTGGTACAACCCACTAAGACAGAGCTCCCCCGACCCTCTTGTAAAATGTGAACCTGCAGAGTTTTCTTCATGTTCACCAGGCAGGGACAGGCTTGAAAGAACTTGACAAAGCATTGAGAAACTCAACCATTTTACTCATGCACAATATTGACGAAAGAAGAGTTTGTACTATCACTTTGAGAAAAGACAGACAAAAACGGAGAATTTATTTCAGCTCTGAGCTTGGTCAGTGTCCCTCAGGGAGTAAGTGTGAAAGTGAGGTAATCAGAAAGTATCTAGATTCTTTATGCAGTAAAATCTTTCTTTGGTTAAACCACAGAAACGACTGGCATTACAATGTTTCTCTACTTGTCAACACATTTGGGATTCAATTTGTACTTTTTTATGTTAGTGAGACAGTGTGCTGTGCTTAGCATAATCTCAATTTGGCCTTCTTTTATTCAGATTATATTTTCTTCCTTCTTCAAATGATAAGTAAACACACAAATTACATCTTTAACTCATTTAATCTCCCAGAATTTAGTAGAAATATCATTTTTCATTAACCCAGATTATTAAGAGAGAATTCCAGTTGGCTTATTTTTGGCAGAAGAAAGAGGTTAGAAATACTTAACATAGGTATCACCAAGGGCTTTCTTACCTGGCTGTGTGGGGCATTCAGTTCTTAAGAAGATTACTTTATAACTCCTGATTTTCTAAAGTATATTTTAGTATTGGATTTGGGAATATGTCCCATCACTTATTAAACATTCTTTATAATCTGAAAAATAAATGCCAGAAACCATTAGATATTAACCTTCTAAAGCCTTTCATACATATTATTTAATAATGTTCCTATTCTTTTTTACTTTAGGTTCCTTCTCAGTAAAATACAACCCAGTGCTCACAGATTAAAATATCATTTTTATTTTATTTACTCATTTCAAAACCTTTAGTAATTTCCTGCCCATTTTAATAAGTTTAACAGGTGTGTCATTATTGCATTCTTTGCCTCAGTGGAAAATACTCAACCCTTACTCCAGCCTGGATGAATCCTTTGCTCCAAACACACAACATTTGTTGTCATCAAGTTTCCAGTTCAACCTCACAGTCATCAAACAGTTCCACATACCAGAAATTATACTAAAGGGATTGTCCCTTTCTTAACTAGCAGGGACATCTGAGTAACCTAAGCCAGCCTCTGTGGGTTTTCCTATAAATAAATATTAAACTAGACTGTTTAATTGACTCTAAAAACACAACGAGTCAGAAAGATAAAATGAATATATAAATTCCTATTCCCGGGGGGTCATATGCAAGAGGCCCTCCAAGAAAGTTATCCTTCTCTTCTCTGTCAGTTCATAGCAAGAAGCTTGTGGATTTATTACTGTGGAATAAAGAGAAAGCAAGTTAACTCAGAACGACTACACAACTTCTTGATTTTGTGTTTCTATGGTTAGATGACAGATACCAATAAAAGAAGGCCAGGTTTCAAATCTCATCTGTCCTCTTGGCAGGGAGGAAGACCTCATTGAAAAGTCAAGATTTTTATATCACAGAAGAACAAAGTTAGAAAAGAAAGAGTTTATAAAGTAAGAAATAAAACTCCCCAGGTCCTTGAAGAAACAACAGAATAGTACAGACCATAAAAGTATCAATAATTAACAAGTTATTACCAAGTTAACAAATTAAATTACTTAAGCCAAACATTTTTAAAGACTCAAGAAAATGACTCTCACCTTGGACAAACAGGCCCTACAATTGGAATTTCTACCAGTGACATATATGTGTGTTAGTTAAAAGCAGTGTAAATTGATCCAAAAAATGAATGATGCTGCCTGTTACAAAGTAGATGACAAATTAAACCCAGCATGTTGAATAGGTTACAGAGGAAGGCATTGGCTGGGTTATTAAAATGTTGGGACATGTGGCAGAGGGAAACGTGCTTGCTGCTGGTCATTAAGCACTCCATGGTGGCAGCATGAAGTGGGGGGAAAGGCCACCATTAGAGCACTGCCTTTCTTCAACCTCAAGACTGGAGAGGCCCTATGAGAGGGTGAGAGGAAGTCAGACCAAAGAGGGGAATCTTGGTCCAGTTTGTAAATTACCTGTTGATCAGATTGTCTTTATATTCCTGAGATGAAGGAGCCCTAATTAGGAAGGGCTGTTGTAGCTAGCTGGAAGCCATAAGTTCCACCTGATATGTATGTGACGCACCTGTAGGCACCCGCAAACCTGAAGGTATATAACTGGGTGAAAGCGGTCCGAGTTAGGAGAACGGAGAATTCAGTCAGCCGGGCAGTCACTCGGTCGGTCAGAAGAATCAGAGCGGCCAGAACGTAGGCAGAGCGGTTACAGAAGAGAAACCAGATAGAAGAAGTAATGACTGGTCAGAGTTAGGCCGAGACTCCTGAGGAAGACAGAAGACAGAAGAAAGAAGAAGGAAGAAAGAAGAGAGAAGAAAGAAGCTCTAATCTTTCTCTAAGCTAAGCTCTATCTTTCTAACTCTAACTCTAAGAAGCTCTATCTTTCTAACTCTAACTCTAAGCTAAGAAGACAAGAAGAAAAGCTCGCTTTAATCTTTCTCTCTAAAAATCTTTCTTTCCCTCTCTCTAAGCTCTAAGAAAGTAGAAGTAAAAGTAGTGAAAGCTTAACTCTGCCTCCGAGATTTTTTCCCGGGTTTCGGTACCAGGCAGCTTACAAATGGTGGTCCGTCCGGGGCTCAGCAGGCAGAGAAGAAAAGCTAAGAAATAAGAGCAATGAAAAAGCATAGCCTCAGACTCAGTTGAGACCAGCAAAAAGAGTAGAAACAAGAGAGCAGAGCCTCTGACTCAGTTGAAGCCAGTTAAGAATTAAGCCGAAGCAGAGTAGCTGGCCAAAAGCCGAAGCAGAGTAGACAGCGAAAAGCCGAAGCAGAGTAGCCAGCGAAAAGCCGAAGCGAGCCGGCCAAAAGCCGAAGCAGAGTAGCCGGCCAAAAGCCATAAAAAATAAAGAAGCTAGAAAAGCTATACAAAGAAAAAGCCTTGAGCTTTAGCAAAAAGCTATAAAGAAAAAAGCCATGAGCTTAAAAGAAAATAGAAAGCTATTGAGCTTTGGCAAAAAAAGCCATAAAAATAAAGAAGAGACAGAAAAGAAAAAATAAAGAAGAGACAAAAAAAAAAAAAAAAGTCAAAGCCGCTTATGCAGTTGTGCTTAACAAAGTGCGTTAGCTGCTCCTCAGCAGTAGGCTTCCTTAAAAGCCGCAGCACCTCCTCAAAAAGGGCTCAAATATCCACCCTTTCAAAAATAAAAGGTGAAAAGCTAGGTAGGGAAAATAAAAGAAAATAGAGAAAATAAAATAGAGAAAATAGAAAGCACCTTTTTAAACTAAAGGGAAGGAATATGAAGGAGCCCTAATTAGGAAGGGCTGTTGCAGCTAGCTGGAAGCCATAAGTTCCACCTGATATGTATGTGACGCACCTGTAGGCACCCGCAAACCTGAAGGTATATAACCGGGTGAAAGCGGTCCGAGTTAGGAGAACGGAGAATTCAGTCAGCCGGGCAGTCACTCGGTCGGTCAGAAGAATCAGAGCGACCAGAAACGTAGGCAGAGCGGTTACAGAAGAGAAACCAGATAGAAGAAGTAATGACTGGTCAGAGTTAGGCCGAGACTCCTGAGGAAGACAGAAGACAGAAGAAAGAAGAAGGAAGAAAGAAGAGAGAAGAAAGAAGCTCTAATCTTTCTCTAAGCTAAGCTCTATCTTTCTAACTCTAACTCTAAGAAGCTCTATCTTTCTAACTCTAACTCTAAGCTAAGAAGACAAGAAGAAAAGCTCGCTTTAATCTTTCTCTCTAAAAATCTTTCTTTCCCTCTCTCTAAGCTCTAAGAAAGTAGAAGTAAAAGTAGTGAAAGCTTAACTCTGCCTCCGAGATTTTTTCCCGGGTTTCGGTACCAGGCAGCTTACACTGAGACTTGGGTAAGGCACTTAATTCCTCAGAGCCTCAGTGTCTCGATGTATAGGGAAAATTCATGCACAATTTTTAGAATTTTAAGAATAACTTCAAGTATAATATGTATAACAGTGAGTTCATGTTATAGGGTGTACATAACAATGATCCTTTTTATGAAATAATGAGGAACCATTGATTCTAGTAGAAAATTTAGTCACCCCAGCCCCCATGCTAGGGATCTAACACAGGGCCTTGCACATACCAGGTTGCTAGGTGGATGCTCTACCACCAGGTCATATTCTCAGCCCAAAATTTATTATTTTTAGGAGCTCCTGTTTTTATTGTTGAATAAGATAGGGTAAAAACATTTCTGTGGCAATTTTCTCCTCATTGACAAATAGCCACAAAACCTTCAAGTGGTTGGAAGAAAAATATTAGATCATTATAACCCCAACAAAACTCTCTGGAGAGTAGCAACTAAATAATATTGACTACATTGTAACAAAAAATATCTGAAGAGTGAAACAATCCTCTATGAATCTGTCAGAACTTGTACATAAATCCCTAGAGAATAAAGAGAAAGCAAAGAGGTCCAGAGAAGCAAAGGCAGCCCCGAGTGAGTGAAACCATAGGATGATCACCCTCATCACTGTCGCCACCATCATCATTTATGGCATGAAAACTCCACCAGGCAGGACTTCTCCACAAACCATGCTACCCCATGTACTCAGCAGAGAGAAGGGACACATGAGAACAGAAGGTTCCCAGGGGTCCCCTCGGGGATTTGACAGGAAAGCAGCCCTGAGTGGACTCCACCACTGCTCCAGATGTAGGGGCTCCCACCATGAATTAATCTGTTCACAACTGAATGGAAGACTGCTCCTTGTGGGTCTGAGACAGCAAAAGCCACATTCCACTTTTGTATTCTCAGGCACAGAAACCAGAATTGTATGACTTCTGGGTTCTACCTGGGAATTAATAGAGTTTTAGAAAGAGAATGGAGATACCATGTGGAAAATACTTTGAGTACATGAACAACAGGTTCCTGGGACAGTTAACGGCAGGTGTCCAATCTTAACTGGTTGCACCTTCCCCAATAAAACACACACCTTTTCTCCTGTACAAAACTTGTGTGGTCTGCCTCACATATCCAAACGTACCCCTGCAAATAAAAATAGGCTCATCACTTTTCCAAAATTGATCTTGTTACTTGACTTCATGAATATGAGGATAGTTCAGTATTAAAAGCATTACTTTTTTTGTGTGTGTCCAAAGGAAAACTATATCTCAAAATCTGAAAGGTCTATATTCTTTCCTGGACATCCATTTGAGCAGTTTAGTAACATCAATACAAAATAAAGAAAGCAATGAGTACTTCTTCAATGTTATAAAATATATATAAAAAAGGTAGTTTTAAATGCTAAAATATAAATAAATTGATGTTTGTTGATCTAACATCTAAAATATATATTTTGAAATATATTTCTCAAATGCGATAAAAAATAGTTTGAAATAATTACTCTGGATATTTCAAAGAAGAAGCTATACTTGTATTTATGTATATATTATATAAAATTTATTTTTGTAAAATCCTGGTCAATCGCAAATTTAAAATATTAAAGCAGGCAAAAACAAAACAAAGAAACAAACAGAACAGCACACACTGGAAAAAAATGTAAAGTTTGCTGGTTATGAAGTTAGGTAAAGAGCAGTTCCATAAACTTTCTATAAAATAACAATAGCCAGTTTGATGATCTGCTTCATAATAACAATAATAAGACTAACATACTAATATATATATATATATACATATATATATATATATTCTTAAACTTAATAGGAAATATTCATTGGTGTGGCACAAAGGTGAGTCAAAAGTCATCTAGAATGCAAAGTCATTTTTAACTTCAAAGCACTTAACAATACAAATTCCAGAGAATTACATTTTTGTGTACACTATATGTTTTTTAATGGATAAATTCTAAATAAATATTTAAAATAGAAAATCAGTATGCTACCAAATATTAATCTAGTTCAATATTTTCCAAAGAAAATTAAGTACTATATTGTTCTGGCAAAGGACATCTTTCTTCCTGCAGTTGGAAGTCCAGGATTAGTGGCTATTCTAGTATTCAGGTACCATTGATATGTTTCTAAGTGTGTCAAACTTTTTATTACCCCTCGTTCTGTTTTTTTCATTAAAAATTACTATTTGTGCCTGATAATAGTTATCAATTTGGTTGTGGGCTTTTTAGTTAAATAAGGTTTCTTAGCATAAATTAATTTGGGGGGCCCAATATTTCCCAATGATTTAAACCGTTTCAAACATGAATAAGCTGTATTTCCATAAAAGTTGAATGTAGCTGGGCAAGGTGGTGCACACATGTAATTAATCTCAGTAACTCAGTAAGATGAGGAGGAGGATCACAAGTTCAAATCCACCCTCAGCGACTTAGAAAAGACCTCAGCAACTTAGCAAGACCATGTGTAGAAATTTTTAAAAATAACAATATAATAGGCTTGGGATATGGCTCAGGCATAAAACACCCAGGTTCAATTTCCAGTACAAAAAAAAAGTTAATTGTGCCATTTTTATCATGAAGAATTTTTAACTGAAAAGTGAGAGTAGAAAGAGAAAGGGATTAATGTTGTACTCACTTAAGAAAATACATAAGCCAAAAAATTTGAAAAGCATTTTTAAATATAGACTATATAACGAATCTATTGAAATCAAGGAATGTGTGATACATTGTATAACCAATTCCTTTTTTCCATTTGAATGTTTTTCTGATTCAGTAACCTTCAAAGCATATACCAACATGTTAGCATAAAACAAAATATCAAGGAGGCACATTTTAAAGTCAAAACACAAAAAAGGGCTGAAATTTACAGGCCATTTACTCACATGAAAGGATTCCCTTAATGCACACTTGCAAAACATAGGGTAGTTGTTAGATGTCTTATATTTATAATGACAGTGCATGGCTCAGGCCCCTGCTGACTTCATTTTCTGTTAAGCCCCTCTGTCAACCTCATATTTATACCTCAGTGTTACATATATCTCTTTTTCTGCTCTTCCCACTTCAATTTTATTTTTTTCCACAACAGAATGGACTTGAATAAATCTGTGCACTATTTCAGAAGATGGCAAACCATTAGAAAATACTGCAAAGCAGAGTTGAGGTAGCATTTTCTATGAATTACATTACCAACAAAGCAGAGAAAAAAGGTGTGCAACCCAGACTCACTGCGTTTGAAGAATAGCAACCTCTAACCCACCTCCCAGAGAGGTGGGAGGCAGAGAAAATGCATATTGAAATAATATGTTTTATAAAGATAATTATTTACCCATACCCATATTCTAGGCCTGTTTATAGGTCTTAATGTGGAAGCAATTTGTATTGTGCATGTCTGTATTGTGCATGTCTGTATTGTGCCCTCTATGAATTCAAATCAAGTATTGCCTGAATGATGTAGAGTCTTTAAGCCTGGAAATGCAGGTTGTTTTCTTCCTGATTGTTTCATAATAAAATTGCTTGAGGTAATTTAAAAGCAGCATTTTGTTTTCTAATCATATTTTAGAGAGAGCAGGCTTCAGCTCCTGATTTTGATGATGCCTCATAGAGAGGGCTGTTACCATCCCCTTCTGGGAGTCTGAAAATGTCCATGTCAAGGACTCCTTTCACTAAGGTGTCTACATCCTGCGTCTATGTATGCATCTCTTAACAAGCTGCTTGTTTTTAGACCTATTACTTCCATAATGGGATTCATTGCTTTTCTAAGCAGCCCTTGTAATTTTCAGCAAGGTCCTTTAACTCAGTTAATGTGAAACATTTGTTCATGCCTAATTTGTCGAGCCCGGCCATGTTTGTGTTTTCTTTGAGTTGCACAAGGTTGATTGTGGGGGGTAGAGTGGCTGCCTCGAGTGACTCCATTTCTTTCTGAATTACAGTAATTACTGCGGGTTGCATTTGGTCAGTGCGCTCTGCAATGGCCATTCACGACAAGGTTAACAAGCAGAAGGTAACCGAGCGTTGGAGTCCAAGTACCTCATCATGCATAGCCAGTTGTGGACAGTGTCATTTTTTTCCCACTACAATTATGATAAGGTTCTTTAAGGGATGCAGCTGTAAAAGGCCCTGAGGATTAAAATCTAGAATTAAGGGAAATTCTAGTTCAGGGAAAATGTCACTACAGTAGTACTATTTCCCTGAAAATTCTGATATTAATATTCTCCTTTGCCCATGTCTTTACAATGTTAGGTAACCCCGCTTTTATGGAACGCTGATAAATTTCACTTATTATTATCCTGTTCAGATTCATATCATGCTCTTCCTGACTTGATAGTTTTATTCAAAGTGAGAAGAGAACTTTATTTGGCTACAAATCAAAATAGCAGCTTAATTTTTATTAACTTTTTTACTCCTAACTTGGGAAACCAAAACTGATCTTGTTCTTTATGTATCATCAGGAAGACCATGTATTTCATTTTAATTTGTATTTATGTAAGATTTAAGTTATTTCCATTCTTTCTCTCTCCCTTGTATTTTCAAGGCTGAAAGATTGTTTTTTCAACTCTGAAGCAG
The DNA here is from genome assembly GCA_025594165.1 of Tamias sibiricus. NCBI lineage: Eukaryota > Metazoa > Chordata > Mammalia > Rodentia > Sciuridae > Tamias > Tamias sibiricus. The sequence continues at coordinate 20,509,998 of CM046671.1, forward strand.
TTTGATGACCTTACACTTATAGCTGTGGAATTATATTAGAAAACTAACCTTTAAGTAATTTTTGGACACACAACATCTGCATAATAAGCACACAAACATTTGAGTTTTAGCATAATCTTTCTTTGAAGTGTCGTTTTTAAAATTGTATACATATTTTATTATTACACATAATTTAATGAAGTACAAAGTGGAATATATAAAGAGTCTTTTAAAGGAGAAAATTAACATATTTTAATATGTATGCATCTGGGGCGTATATATGGAAAATATAGCATACTCTTATTTATATTACTAACTGTATACAGTCACATGGCAGGATATCATTTCTATTTTTGAAACAAAATCTTAAGCTGGATTGTTTGAGTAAATGCCAAGAGTGAATATGTTTTATAATTATTTCCAAGCTTTAAAATTAACTTATAAAATACTTAAGGAAACTGCAATTTTGAAATATTGAATTGGTGATCATTCAGCCCACAGGAATGACAGCTTATGAAAAGCAACTGAAAACTTATAATAGAGAACCTATGTTTTACTTTTTTTGGTTTAGAAATCAAGGAATGCAACTTCATTTTGTCATCGTGTGTGTGTGTATGCGAGAGAGGGAGAGATTGATTCCATATGGGAGAATAATAATGAAATTACATAACACAATGTAAAATATAATGCCATCTCACTTTTTGATTTTTAATTTTACTCCTTGCACTTTAGGAATCTTATTAAGGAAGTCAGTTCCTGAGCTGACATGTTCGAGTTTGGCGCCTATATTTTCTTCTAGCAATTGCAGGGTTTCTGGTCTAATTCCTAGGTCTTTGATCCACTTTCAGTTGATTTTTGTGGAGGGAAAGAGATAGGGGATAAATTTCATTCTACTACATATGGATATCCAGTTTTCCCAGAACCAGTTGTCAAAAAAGGCTATGTTTTCTCTAATCTATGCGTTTTGGTACCTTTGTCAAATATCAGATAACTAAGATGTCTTCATAACAAAGGAAAGAATTTAGAGAGAGCCTGCAGAATGGAAGAAACTCATTGCCACCTGCTCCTCAGATGAAGCAATAATATCTGGTATACACAAACAACTCAAAAAAATTAACACCAAAATATAAATAATCCAATCAATGAATGGGCAAAACAATTAAACAGGTACTTCCCAAAAGAAGAAATACAAATAGTCAACAAATATATGTCAACAAAAATCTTTAGCAATTAGAAAAATGTAAATTAAAACTATATTGAGATTCCATCTCACTCCAGTGAGAATCAAAATTATCAAGAATACAAGTAACAATGAATGTTACTGAGAATGTAACAATGAATGTTGGTGAGGATGTGGGGGAAAATGTACACTCATACATTGTTGGTGGGACTGCAAACTGGTACAACCACTCTGGAAAACAGTATGGAGATTCCTAAGAAAACTTGAAATTAAACCAGTTAACCATTTAACCCAGTTGTCTCACTCCTCGGTATATACTCAAAGGACTTAAAATCAGCATTCAACAGTTACAGGCCACATCAATGTTTATAGCAGCTCAATTCACAATTGCTAAGGTATGGAACCAACCTGGTTGCCCTTCAACAGATGAATGGATAAAGAAAATGTAGTACACAATGGAATAGTAGTACTCAAACATAAAGAAGAAGAATGAAATTATGGCATTTGCTGGTAAATGAATGGAACTGGAGACTATCATGCTAAGTGAAATAAGCCAGTCCCCCAAAGTCAAAAGTTGAACGTTTCTCTGTATATGGATGCTAATCCAAAATAAGGGAAGTGGGATTATTTAAGAAGAAGAAGAAGAAGAAGAAGAAGAAGAAGAAGGAGAATGAGAAGAAGGAGAAGAAGGAGAAGGAGAAGAAGAAGAGAAGGAGAAGAAGAAGAGAAGGAGAAGAAGAAGAGAAGGAGAAGAAAAAGAGAAGAGAAGAAGAAGAAGAAGAAGAAGAGAAGGAGAAGAAAGATCAGTGGAGTAGACAAAAGGGATGAAGGGAATTGGGATGGAACAGGGAAACACAGTAGAATGAATCTGACCAAACTTTACTATGTGCATATATAAATATACCACAATGAATCTGAGCACCATGTACATCACAAGACACTAATGTAGGAAAAAAAAAATAACTAGTTCATAGCAGAAAAATCTGTAGAGTAGAGGGAAAGGAACACAGCAAGGAAGGAGGGTGGGAATGGAAAGTACTGTGGACTGAATTAAAGCAAATTATATTCCATGCTTTTAAAATTATGTCACAATCCTAGTGTTACATGTAACTAAAAAGAACCAATTAAATAAATAAATAAATAAATAAATAAATAAAATAAAAGAACATGTTTCGTTCCTATATGCTTCTGAGAATTTTCAGATAAAACTTATTTTAAGAAAAACATCATGTTTCTAAAAGGTGTGAAAAGATAAAAATTATGTAAGCATATCAAAAGAATCATCAACTAATAAATGGAACTAAAATACTTAGAGTATCCAGGTAGGTTGGTCTGTGCCCGTATGCCCAACCACTGGGAGGCTGAGATGGAATGACAGTCATTTCACATGTTGGCAACTGGCCAGGGCAACACAACAAGACCCATCTTAAACAAAAGCAAACGAAAAACTTACAGTGATTATGAATGCTAAAAGAAATACAAATAAAATGTAACAAAGAAAACATCCAATGGGAACAGAATCAATAAAGACACACCAAAAAAAAAAAAAAAAAAAAAAAAAAAGAAAGAAAGAAAAAGAAAGAAGTGCCTGTGAGAAATGGATATTTATCACAATTTATCACACAAGAAAATTCAGAGAACCTAAGTAATGTGTTTGAAGTCATCAAGTGAGTAAATGACAGAACTAAAACCTGAAGAAAAAAAAAAAAACAAAACACTGTGGAGGGAAGAAGGGGGAAAGACAGAAACAGAGACAGGGAGGGAGGGAGAGGAAGAGAGAGAATCACTCAAATTTCTAGAAAGCAGATGCTGGCTTCTAAAATGTCATTTTATTTAGTTATTAAAAAGCTGCATTTGATAAAGGCAAATAATTACATTATTTGTTCTGTATTTTTTAAATCTCTATTTATAATACATTTGCTCTTGAACTTGGTAGATAAAATTATAAAATTCAGGCTGAGGCTTGATAATATTCACATTTAAGACCAAGAATCAGTCCTGCATTTTATAAAAGTAAAACCCCGCTGTCCTTTATGACACGATCAAGCCTATAAAATAGATTTTTTTTTTTTTTTTCCTTTAGCTTTGGTAAAAGCCGTTTAACTGTGTGTGTAATTTGAAATAACAATCTCCATGTGAATCAGAAATAACCTTGTGACCTCACATAGCTTTGTTTTGTTGAATTATTTTGTCCTTACAGGAACAGTGTTTACCATGGAAGGGTTTTATAACTGTTAACAGAAATCTTATAAAATGGGTCGGAGAGAACAAACAATTATTGCAATTTAGACAAAATGGGCTGTAAACCAAACAGAGATGTAATTTTTGAGGGCAAATTCTATTAATCTATTCTTTACTAAAATATAAGAAATAAAATTATAGGATATCTTCATAGATATGGAATCCACATAACAAAATTTATATATACATATATATTAAAAGGTAATACTTATTTAATTACCTGCATGACAATAGGTTCTGACACAAATATTTCTAATAGACTATCAGTGAATTCATTCAGGTGTGGGAGGATGCATCAGTTTTACTTCTGCCACAGCCAACATGAAGTATCATCAATTGAGACCCTACCATATCTTGTTGGGATATATATATGTCATTTTTACTCAGAATTATTCCATTAGACACATATTTACTCCTCTGTGATGTGCATTAAGGTGAGGCCCAGAAAGGTTAGATGACATGAACACATGAACAGTATCCCAAGGACAATGAGAGGAAGCAGGTCTGGCCTGGGTCTGTGTGGAGAAGTAGTGTGTGCTCTGTCCACCAGCACTTGAGAGTGAGTGCAACAAGAGCAGGTGGGCTCCCAGGCAGAGAAGGGAGCCTCTAAAACACTGTGCCAGCAGGAAATGCCCCCCACTGTATCCTTCTCTATATGCGAAATCTCCAGAGGAGAGAAACCTGTAGGGACAGAACACAGCTTGGTGTTGGCCAGCATCCGCAGAGATGGGGAGTGGGAAGGCACACTTCATGGATGAGGAATTCTCCTGAGGAATAATCCAGTGTTACTTTGGAGGCTGGATGGAGGTGGCCGCTACACGCATGCATTACTTGCCAATTAACAGTTCATTTGAAAAAGATAATTTTTTATTGTGTGAATTTTACATCAATAAACTTGTTTTTAAAGTTTAAATTGAAAATCTTAAATATTAAGTTAAAGTTTTAAATATAACTGACAAAGGTCATGAGATTCTAGTTGATTGACTCAAGTAGCTACAGCTCACACCTTTCCCTGAACACAGACGGTCCCAAAGCTAATGCTCAACATCGACTCTGTTGGTAACAGACCAGCCACTTGGGATGGTGACTGTTGGCTCCTGGGAAGACTCCAGCACAGACCACCACATGGCTTGTGGTTCACATCTGTGCCTCCCTGAGGACCTACTGCAATTTGCTGGCAGAGTCCTCTGGTGAGGTTTGGAGAACTGAATTTTGAAACCCATGTTCAGTATCAATAAATAGTTGTAAACTTTTACACAGCTATTGTCACAGTTTTGTAAAATATCTTAATAGTCATGGTTCAATAGTTTCTAAGGTTAACCAAAGATAAATTTTCCATACCTCAAGAGTAGGAGAAGAAAGAGGATACACTGAATTAAAATTAAAATAGAGCATTTGGTGAAAGTTGAATTCTTGGGCCTCATCTGTCACATAGTGGGCTACTTTATTGCTACACATGGATTATTTACACTATCGTTTATCTCAGTCAATGGAGCCTTTTTGCTTTAAATAGCTCTATAAACATCAAACCATTTTGTTACAGATAATCAGCCACACTTTGCTGCTTGATTAAAAAAGAGATTTCATCTTTCACTGGATGACACTTTAATGAAGAAAAAGAGAGCACTGTTGTCCATTGGAAAATGCAGGTAACAAATAGTTTCTTTGCTGTTGCCAAGGCATTGGCAAAATATGAGCAGTCAGGAAAAATTCCAAATGGAGGCAAGTTTCATGCACTATTTTAGAGAACTCAGCCCAGCACAGTAATCAGTCCTGCATGCGGCTTTTGTTGGCCACAAGCAACAGAAGAATTATGACATTCGTGACTGCACTTCAAGCAGCTTTCATTCTTTCATTTTTAAAGCTATTATGTAACGCCTGACTTAGGGGCACAGAGGATGCACCTACCTAAAACATAAACCCGTCAAGTGACTGCAACTCTCAGACTTTAACCTGGAACAGAGATGAACTGATTTGTGAAAATAACTAGATGACAATAGAATGATCTGTTCAAGATGGAACAAATGGAAAGAAAGAAAAATAAAAATAAAAAAAGAAATGCCCAGTCTTCACACATAGATAGAGTGGTTCATTGGACAAAAATTATTTATTACCACAGTGTTCTTCCAGATCTTGAAAATCAATGCTAGTTTACAAATTAAATAGTGATGGTGGCTATGCCAAATACCTCGCTCCCTGACAGGTCGCTTTCTTCTCAGCATCTCTCCCCTCTTCTTCCAGCTTTTCCCTAACTCACAGCCATTGGCTGGCCAATCTCTTTTGAACTTTGGGGATTGCCTGATGTTTCAGCAGGGTGGATTTTAAACAGATCTTTCAAATCTTAGCTGTATCCCAACTTTAAAGGTCAATGTAAAAATAATTTAAGGTATGAAGTTTTAAAAAGGGACAAAAAAAAAATTCTCCAATTCTGCTCAGTCATCTCTGCAATAGTGCAAAAAATACTTAATAAATCGCAAAACCTGGGAAAGGTCAAAATGGAAATTATTAATAAATGCTAAATAACCCAGAGCCAGTGCCAGCAATACATAAAATGATGAAATACCAATTTAAAACCACCGTGTGAAGCAAAAAATCTTTATACTTAATTGAAAATGTCCATAATGGGGAGAAATAAAACAAATTTCAAAGCTACAGCTTTGCAAGGCTTGATCCCCAGACTGCTGTCAGGAATACCACTTCAGCTTAGGACGCTGTGATGCATAAAGGACTTTTATCTTTCATTGATTCTTATATTTACATCGTTAAAATAAATTCATTCATCAGATGACCCACAGTTTTATTTAAAAAGTTAGATAATAAATGAAAAAGAAAGACTAATTGATAAAGAGAATTTGGAAATCTTTCTTTTCAAACTGGTACAAAAAGATGACTTTCCCACTTAAGGTTATTAACACTATAATGCTATGTGTTCTATACGTATATAACAATACAGTGATCAGTAAGCAATCAACATATAAGCAATGCCAGAAAGGCAAGGAGTTTCTAAGGTTATTAGATTATTGACACTGCAATTAAGTGCTAACTACAATAAAACAGTATATATTTTATGTTTCCTAGAGGATACTGCAACACCTTAAAATTCAATATTTAATATAATTCCAGCCATTTAGATAGAATTCTGGAACTTAAGCTTAAGGTTTTTAAATCTAATAATCCAAGGAAATGCCTACTTTTCTGCTGAAAGTTTCTGCCTATAGTGTGCTTATTAATCATTAGCTTTTGGGATCTGGGCATACACCATTACTATTATTTTCTTGTTTCTGATTGTGTTTCAAAATAGCTTTATGAGAAAAATTAGAACCTCACCACAAATCACTATTGTGATTTAAAAAGATAACTCTCATGAGACTCAAGGTCCCTTAATATTGTCAGAGCGGCTTTGCCCAAAATATATTCCAATTTATTGATTTTTCAGACTCCTTTTATTTTCCTATTTTGTTCTTCATTCTCTCTGAAATGCTTTTAATTTGTTGGAAGTATCATAAAAATCTCACTAAGATGGCTAAAGCTCATATACCTTGAGACTAAAGAAACATCTCTACATTATAAAGAATAAATTAGGTGACTCTAAACTCATAAAGAATATCCTTAGCTTGCAGAGACAATGAATGGTAAGTGGCAAACAATGAAAGTGTCTTCATAACTTTTAAATAAATTTTGGGAACCTTTTTATTATTGTTCTCGTCATGCATGACTTTTCTAAAATGAGATCTAGAAGGAATAGTATTTCAAGAAAGTGCTGTTTTAATGATGAATGTTTTATTTAATAAGAATAGGAAGATTTATTGTGATTACATTTCAACATTTTCCACAGCAGTGCCCTTGGGGAAATCTGCATTCTGTGTGGTAATTAAAATTCTATACATGTTATAATGAGTAGTACAATGCAGAGATGATGCTTGGCTCTATAGTTATAACATCTATTTAATGAAATGAAAAACTCCAGTGAAATAGTAGGTGACATCAATTAAGTGTTGAGTCACACTTCAAAGATTGGCATACAAGGCGGTTGGTGATTAACGCAAAACTATAATCGATCAGTGCAATCACGTAATAATGACATCCTACGTTTCTAATGCCTAGCTACAAGACTACTGTGAGGATATTTTAAATTATAAAAGTATCACGCTTAACAAGTATGCTACAACTTTGGAAAATACATTTCGAATGGAATAAAAAACACCTAGAACAGTGCATAGTAGACGATTAGTACAGAATCACAATGATTTCAGATAGAAAATTTGCAGTATCAAAGTCAGTTCAATAAAATTCGTCACAAATAATTGAACTATTTATGGGATGGAAAAGACAAGATGATTGAGAAAAACAATTCTCAGACACTAATTGCAATTTTGGTATATATAAATGTAGTTTGTAGAACAGCTAGTAGACTGCACTTCCTCTGTGGAGAAATATAAGAAAGATGATTAAATTCTGATTTATATTAAGAATTATGAAGTGGTATAAATAATGTAATGGTTAATTTGAATTTTCAACTTGATTGGATTAATAGAGATGCCAAGGATTGAGGGGATTATCAGTGTGTCAGTGAGGGTGTGTCTAGAAATGATTGGCATGTAGGATAGCCAACTGAAATGGAGACCCTCCCTAAGTGTGAGTAGCACACCCACCAATAGGACGATGACTTGGATGGAATAAAAGTTGGAAGAATGAAGAAGCAGCAGCATACGCAAGTGCCATTCTTCTTGTATAGGTTCTTGATTGCTGTTGCAATCACCTGAGGATACCAGATTCTGCTTCTTCATTCTTCCAAAGCGGACTCTGACAATGATTCTCCAGAAGGCTTAGGTCTCAGAGGAGTGCAGCACCATTGATCCCTCTTGTTCTGGGGATTCAGCCTCTTGGACTGTACAGCTACTGGTTCTCCCAGCCCTCCAGCCTGCAGATGGCCATTTGGGCTATCTACTGTCTGGTCGCAAGAGCGAACCTAATAAGTCCCCTTTTTATAATTATACTTCCTGTTTATTCTGTTCCTCTGGAGAACCCTAATACAAATACCAATTAATTATGTTGTGGGTGTTTTAAGGGAGATTGATAATAAAGTTATTATGACCATTACTGTGCTTGGAAAATATAGCAGAAATAAATTAGAAGTTTACCCATAGTATTTTATAGAATAATTTCATATAGACATGCCTACCTAAATCAAGCCTGTGAAGGTAATGGTATATGAGTAATTTAAATATCTTTAAAATTGTAGGCAATGTTTAAAGTAAGTAAAAGCTGATGAAGCAAAGCATGTGTTTGTAAAACCATGAATACTGAGAATATATTTAGGGGCTCTAGCAAGAGGCAACAAGTTCAGATCAATGACTGAAGAGGAGAGCTTGCTTAGGGAGAGAGCCTTTCCCCTTGTGATCTCACATATACACAAGAAACAAGGTAGGGGGAAGGAGACTGCAACTTCACACTTGATCAACTAGCCAAATCAATATGAAAAAGCAAGGAAGTGTTAGCTGCTTTTCCTGGGGTATTCCAAGCAGAGAACCAAGTGGGCATTTTGCATAGAAAGAATTATAGAAGAGACAGAGGAAAAATATAACAAAATCTGCATGTGTATTAAGTGGAATAATCATATTTGAAAAGATTAATATCCTGTTCTCAAAAATAGGATAATTTATTAACACTTAAGATCAGTTACATAATTAATGAGATTATTTGCTATAACTGTAATTTAAGACAAAATTACTTATCTGTAATCTGTATTGTAATATATGTTTTACATTCTGATTTCTGACATTAACTATGTGATATGTTTTTTGTGCATATGTATGTATATTGAAATAATACATTGAGCTTTCATTTAAAGATTAACATTTAAGCCATGTGCAGTGGTGCACACCTGTAATCTCAGTGGTTCAGGAGGTTGAGACAGTAGAATCACAAGTCCAAGGCCACCCTCAGCAATTTAGCAAGGCCCTATGGAACTTAGGGAGACCCTGTCTCAAAAACAAAACAAAACAAAACAACAACAACAACAACAAAACATCTGGGGATATGATATGGGATGTGACTCAGTGTCTAAGTGCCCCTGGGTTCAATCACTGGTATCCAAAAAAAAAAAAAAAAAAAAAAAAAGATTGACATTTAAAATAATAATATAAACATATCAAGCATTTCAGAAGAAAAATATGAATGTTCTTTGACTGGCCAAGAAAACTATGCTGACACCTTTTCTGATGTGCTCTGAACTTTGACCAGTCACAGGCATGGCATTGGCTCTGGATCTGAGATAGAGGCTGCATTAGTTCAGTCTCCAAGCTTTTCATATGGGGACGGTTGTTGCCCAGGAATGAACTAGAGCAGCCTCAGAGACAATGGCTTCTCTATTGTGTCCTGTCTATATGTCCAGAGAAAAGTCTGCCTCTGCAGCTCCCCCGTGATGAGTTTTATAACTCATATCCTGCCTACAGTACTGGAATAATTTCCATGTTGTCTCATAAATGATTCAGGTAAAAGACTGCATGAAATATCTGGAAGATGGAATGAAGAGAATAGGTATGTGTGTAAATTCCATTGAAATATTTGGCATCCTCTAGGTTGCAAGGAAGCATTTACATTTTAAAGTTTTTAATATTTTCCTCAATATAAAATGTGTACTTGTAAAAATGTGAAAGATATATAAAAATGGTGAAAAGGTTACTCTAACCTCAGAACCAAGTAGCAATGAGGTAAGTCGACACTGTGAAATATCTCCTAAAATCTTTTTAAGTATTTTGGATCATACTGAATTAATAATTTTGCATTCTAATTGCTTATAATCACTACTAGCATAATTATAGGTTAATACTTTTGAAAATATATAGTAAACATAGTTTAATTACTTTTCTCATCTGTAGATGCACTGTTACTTAAAATTTCCAATTTACTGAATATTAGTTACGACTAGTCTCCCTTTTCAAAATCTTTCCTACTTGGCCAAGTGTTGCTCTGAAATAAGTCTTTATGTTAATTATAGTGAGGTTAAATACACTTTATATATTTAAACTGGGTCTAGGCTTTATTTTTAAATATTTTTGAGTAACATACATGAAGTTATGGTGTTATACATCCACACTTTAGTGTTCACTAGATGACAGTGTCCCAGATATTTTGAGGGAGAGAACAAAATTAACTTTCCCAAGATCATGTAGATAGGAAGTGCTTAAACAAGGTTTGATGTAATCTGACTCCAGAATTTATGCTCAATAACACTGTTATATAAATGCTCACTTATTCTTAAAACAAAACTGCATTGGTGTTTAGAATCAAATTCTGGAGTTTATTGAAAAAATTGGACCAAAAAAAAAAAAAAAAGATAAAATTTTAAGTTGGCTGAATTTAATCTGGATCTTTCCTAAGTCTTTGTATCCTGAAATGGATACAAATAATTCTGTCTACAGCAGAATTATTCACCCATAATTCAAAGTTCAATCTCTACAGATTACTCAGGACAGAAAATGAACTTACCTCTGTCCCTGGGGTACATCCCCCTCTGGTTATTTTGAAGTGGAGATAGAGATTAATACCTGTTATTTTGTTGGGCATGCTTTCCTGCTCAGTTAGGCCTTGCCTGTTCTGCTTCATTCAAGGTAGGCATCATGAACTCAGGTAGTCCACCAGCCATACCATTAGGGTTTAGATGTTGACATATACTTGGCACTCAATAAATATTGTTGAATGAATAATTTTTGTTTGTTTGTTTTCTCTTTCCAGCATTTCCTTGTACTCCTAGAAACAAAGATTGTGGCTGAAAATATTATTTTTATGCTAAGCATGTGTTTCTGGAGGGTGTTGACAATCAGTCACCATCCCTAACTGCCCTCTTTGACTGGTTGCAATGTAGAAGTGGGACTCACGTGGGACCAGTGTATGGATGAATCTTTGCTAAGAGTGAGGGAAAGGTCTAATTTCACCACAAACGGGTCCACACAGAAGATATCAATAGTCATGGCACCCATGAAGGGGGAGAAATTTATCTAAGACAGTGAAACCATCAAAGAGACAGACAGGAGCGAGGGGTTCAAAGGGTGACTTGGCAGTTCTTGAGTGTCAGGTCTCAATTGGACTGTGAGTGACCAGCACTGCTGCCATCCATATGGTCACCAGAGCCTTCCAGTAAAATCCCTCTTCCAAGCTAACAGAATATGGAATTCCACCACTTGTGGCCAAAACATTAGTCTCAAGCACAACTATATTATTTTTTCTATTACTGCACAGAAAATTATTACACAATAAGTGGCTTAAAATAATATTAATTTATTCGCTCACAGTTTTGCCCCTTAGAAGCCTGGGAAAAGTGCATCAGCTTCCTTGCTCAGTGTTACCTCTTCAGCTCATTTAAGTTGTTGGCTGGGACTGTGATCACATCAGTTGATTAAGGTCTTCTTTCAAGTGATTAGGGCAAAATTAAGTTCCTAGTGATTACTGGACTGAGGACCTCATATTCTTGGTGGTTCTTGGTCAGGGACTAAATTCGTGAAAATAGAGACCACCTGTTACTTGCACCTTCTGTCTTCATAAAACAAAACACTTTCTCTCGAGCAGAATTCCCTACACTATAAATCTCCTTGGCCAGGAAATGCTCTCTTTGCCTGGCTCAGCCAGGCCTTCTGAATATAATGTCTCTTTCTTAAAGTCCATGCAATTTTTTTTTACGTAATTATATCTGAAGAATCACTCACAGAAGAAGGTATGTGTCTATTCCTTGTGTGCAAAAAACTTAGGGGCCATCTCAGAATTCTGTCTACCATAAAAATAAAGTAATCATATGCCATTGTGCTCCTACCCTCTCTCATGCATGTACACCTCCCCATGTAATGCCATCCACCATATTTTGACACAGCAGGAAGGCCTCACCAGATGCCAGCATTTTGACAGTGGTTTTTCTATCCTCCAGAACTATGAGAAATAAATTAACTTTCTTCGTAAATTAGAAAGTCTTTTATTTTCTTTTATGTCAGCAGGAAATGGACTAAGACATATGATATACATTTTATGCTCCTTTTATTGTCAATTTACATATAACTTTGTACTTGATGTATTTTTTTTGTATACAAGATATAATCTGGACATGTTTATGAAATTCATCTGTCATTTTTTTTTCCTTTTAATTAAAATATTTAAGCCAGTTGCATTTCAGGTAATTATTGAAAGCTTGTAAGTTTTCAAATCTGCCATTATTTAGTTTTGTTTGGCAGTGTCTGTATCTTAATGCTCCATTTTTTTTATCTTCTTGTTTGATATTTGATTATGTCATCAGATTTTATCTTGACTTATTTATTAGGCTTCTGAGAATACATATGTATGTAATTATTTGATTGTATATGTTTGTGTGCATTTATTGGTTGTTCTGGCTATTACACATATACATAATATATATAACCAATGTTTCTTCCATTGGGTTCAATTTGTCTTCCTGGGTGTGATGGGATTCTGGGCTATTTTTTAGCATCTAGGTCAGAAACGGATTGTTCAGCCTCTAGCATGAAGAATGCTATTCAGGCTGAACTTATTTTTCTCACTAGATTGACCCTTCATGCCACCATGACCATCCAGTGTCTCAAAATGGGATAGAGGACTTTCTTGCCACAGGGGTAAAGAGAATTTGTTAGACAAGATTGACCTTTATGTGATATATAATTCCTCCTACTGGTTCGTCTTCATTCAAGTAGTATTGTGCTGCTACTCCTGTGCATCTTGGAAGAATGAATCTCCCCAGACTATCTCATGCCACGCAGATGGTCTTAGGAAGTGCCAGGTCTGAGTATCCTTCTGCCTCTGAGGGATGAGTAATGAGAATCATAAGGTGCTTGGTCACCTTGGTGTTCCTTCAGTTCTGGGGTCATTAACAAATCTGGGGTCATTAACAAATTTCTGGTTGCCTTAGCATAGTTTCCAGGCCATGTTAGATAGAGAAGTTATCATAGATATTTCTAAACCTCAGAAGTAAACATTTAGTGCTTGTTTTTAACCACAAAGATATACACAAAAATCATAATGAATATTTTGTTATAGCATTATTAAAATTGAGGGCTAAGACACACAGGGAATTAATTTTGTTCAGATATTTTAGTGAAATATGAAGCCTACTCAATTTAATAGTCAAACAGCTTATGGATAATCTATATGCCTGTACTTCTTTTAAAAATGACAGAAGCCAGCCTTAGAATACAGATGTATCCTTTTCTGCTATTGATGAACATATTTTGATTTTATCAAGAATGTTTCTTATGACTGGAATGTTCATAGAATCTTTTCTCGAATCATTTCAAAGGTACTATGTCTTAAGTGTAGCTCAAAATTTTGTGGACAAACCTAGCTATTATAATTTTAAAAAATCCTATTGGAACACTCTCAAGCAAATACCCAGAATCTGAATGGTTCTCAAAATCTTCTACCTGGATTGTAGTAACAGCCTTCTGATTTGATCTGCTTTAGCCCTCTCCCCTCAATCCCCTTCTTCATCTGTTCTCAGCACAACTGCAGAAAGATAATTTATATGTCAGATTATGCCACTTTCCTGATGAAAAGCTTCTAATGATTCCCTGGATCTATAAGCGTCTTGGCAGGAGAAACAGAAAAAAAATCCTCAATTTAGGTCAATTGAAGGCTGACTAATAAAGAAAAAGCTTTCAAAGATGAAGACGAGATTCAGCCCAAGGAATACAGAAGGGTGGCATTTGAGGGCTAGTAGTGGTACATTGCCACAGCTAGACTGACAGTACAAGGAGAGAGACCAGAAGCTCCAATTCATAAAATTTAAAATAGAGACCACGATAGATAAAACTGGAAGAAGGAACATTGACCAATTTTCCTTAGATCATAAATAAGTAGCCATTCAAAATTGAAAGCAATCCAAAACAACAAAGAATAAGTTGCTTTAATTTTTTAATACAGAGATAGATGAAATAGATAGAAAATATGTTTTTGTTTATACTGTTTCCATTAGCATGCTCAGTGTTTTCTCATTTAAAAGTTGTAGCCAGTCATAGTCTAAAATGCTCTGTACAGTTGACCCATGCATATTCCTCTTTTAAGGAAAAATAAGATAGTTCTAACAAATATGTTTCTCTGCTGAACAAATACAGAGATTACGTAAATATTGGGTCTTGAGCCTGTTGATAATTTTTTCGTAGCCCAATATTTTTATAATTTAAATATTTACTTAATAATTATTCAATGTTTTATAAAAGTAAGTAAAAGTTAATCTTGAAGACTATGACTACATTTTCCAGCTCTAACCTCCCTGGCTTCCATTAGCACTATTGTTTGACTGAGAATGCTAATAGTCATTTTCTCATGCTTCAGCTATAACATGCACATCTCTATTTGGCAAACAGCCTAATGCATTTTTAAACTTGGTTACAATTGAGAAATATCTCTGCATTAATGATAAAGAAGGTTTTTGAAAATGTTTACAGTTATCAACAGCTCTTGTGACTGTGTACACTTTTTCAAGATAAAGGCACAGAGCAGCGTGGGAGCTGTCATCAGTCAGTGCTATACTGCTGGGATTGGACTGGTAACATCACCCGCTTAAGGAATTGGCCTCAAAACCATCTGTCACTTTCATGAAAGTAGGTTAATATTCAAGCAGATATATTTTGATATGTTGGTCCTTCAATCCTCAAGTTTCAATTTTACTCTCATCTCTTTTAAAGCATATGATACATATCATACATTAACAATAATTACATTGAAATACCAAGCTGGCTTTTCTCCATGCATTCAGTATGCTTGTTTGTGTTGAGCATGGACTTCAAAGTTTCTAACTATTGACTACTTATCAACATTTGCAAACTATATTTAGATTTAAATCAGTAAAATGTAAAACTTCACTCTCTTCTTTTGTCCCAGATTTTTAATTATTTGTGTATCAAATATGTACTTAAAACTTCACTCTTTTTTGTCCCAGATTTTTATTCATTTGTGCATGAAATATGTACTATATTGTGCTGTGATAGGATTAACTTCACTATCTTCTTTTCCATTTGTTTTTTTTTTTTTACCCTTGATTTTTATATTAAAAGTAAAAGCCATTTGGTCACATTAAGAATGGGTGAAAATGCATTATGTCATTTATTACAGAAAAAAATATGGCAAGGATATAAATATCTATACTTTTCTAGGCTCAGTTTCTGCTACATATCTTTCTGTTCTACCTTTGGTTCCCCAATATGCAAATATGAGCAATATTGATTTCTTGCTAACACTGATATAATAAGAAAAATGTTTCTTTTTTAAAAATGTTTTTAGGTATGTAAAATTTCATAAGCTTATAATTTTGAGAGATGTATACCTTTTCATACTTCAGACTGTGAAAACTGAAAATTTTTAATATGCTGTCTCATGTGGTCATTCCTTTTTTCAGTGTATATTTTTTGTTCTTTTTAGATATGCATACCAGTAGAGTGTATTACATTTTTGTGCTTGTATGTGATGTGGAGTTACACTGGTTGTGTATTCATATGTGAAGAGAAGAAATTTATGTTCAATTCATTCTACTGTATCTCCTATTCCCAATCCCCTTCCTGTCATTCTCTTTTGAATAATCCAGTTAAGCTTGCCTATCTTTTCCTTTAAATGATATAATTTTTTTCATGTAAAAACATCTTGATAGAATTTATCATTATTTCTGCCTAAATGAAAACTAATTTTGTATATTTGCCCTGTCTGCCTGCAATAATTCCCTTAGTGCTATGGTGCTTTACAGTTTTCTGATTTAGTCCTTTTCTGAAATTCCACTGTCCATATTATCACATGGACACACACACAATAGAAATGTATCTTGCCTCCTATCTTTCTTTCTTTTTTTGTTACTAGATTCTGATCAAATATATACTTTGATTTTGAGCTCAAAGAATTTTTTTCTTTATGTTAAATCTTGACAAATTTCACGTGGATATTTGTTCAATTTATAGTCTTTATAAAGCACAGCCTCTACCTTGTACTCTGTAGCTTATAAATTGAAAATGTTTCTATAATAAGCATCACAAGTAATGTGTTGGTGGATTATTGTACATAAAAAGAAGTACAGAATTTTCTTTTTGTTTTTCTTTGAAATTACCTAATTCTACTTATACATTCACTTTTAAAATTTTTATTGGTTCATTTTTAGTTAGACATGACAATAGAATCTATTTTGATATATTTATACAAGCATGGAATATATCTTATTCACATTTTAATAAAGAGTTTGTATTCATCCAATAGTATGTCTGCTCTTTAAATGTGTGTTTAGTAAAGACGTGTGTGTGTGTGTGTGTGTGTGTGTGTGTGTGTGACTTTACTTAGATAGTTATTCTACAAATATTTATCAAAAAATTAAAACTACCTTAAAGATATTAGAGTATTATTCTTGCAGTGATTTATTACGACCAACATTTCTTGACTATTCACTATGTATTAAGCTGAAACTCTATGCTAGACAGGTATTAAATATAAAAAAATAGTCCTTTGAGGGTTTATACACTAAACAGGATAGTTGAAACAGCCATATTTATGCCTGTACATGGCTATGTTTTCAGTGGATTAGTGAAGAAAGAACAAGAGGTGGGTTTTAATTTGCTCCTTAACATATCTGTGAGCTTTGGAAGGGTAATTTGAGGAGTAAGAGGGACAATAGGGAAGGATTCATGAGTTGAAAACATTGAGAATAATAAGGCCTTTAAAGCAATTAATCCATACCTGTTAAATTGAAAGAAACTGGATGAATGTATGGTAAAGAATACTCCCATATATGACTCCAAAATACTAATATTTAGGGAAGAGTAAAATGGATTTTGGGTTATCCAAAATTTCCACCACCGAGGGCCCAAACATAGATTTTAAATAACAATTTTTAAGTTAAGAACACGAAATATGTAGAAAAATTTGCATTACAAAGCAGACCTTAGTTTCATATCAAGAAAATAGTAGAACTTCTGAAAATTTATGATTTTTCTTCATATTTTTAATCAAAAGCCAGAATTTGCATTAATTTTAACTGAAAATATAAACCTATTTATTTGGAATTTTTATTGTATTTACTGGAAATTTGAATATATAAATTAAATTACATGAGAGAGTCTAATAATATTGGACATTAAAGATATTAAAAGACATACAGAGTTTTGAAGTAGCAGAAGAAAAAGACTGAAGGCAGGAACTATACTAAAACAATTTAGAGACTAAACTGGTGGGAAAAGAAAAATGAATTTGATTTTTAGACAAAGATATTTTATCTGGCCAATTATATTTTTTAATTGGGTAGGAAATTAAAGATATTAGTGTATTATAATAAACAAATGAACAATGTCTTTAATGTTCTCTGGATTCTGAAGTTATTTCTTTTTATTTTTCTTTCTGAAAAAATATTAGTTATGTCATCTAAAAGAGAAATTGATTTTTAAAAAGCAAAAAAGTATTCTGCTAAATTTATCAGATTAAAACTCCTAAACCAATATTAATTTATTTTATTTAGAAATAAGAAAATAGAAACAGAAATACCAAGAGTAAGCTATTAGAATAATATGTTTAATGATTTAGAGAGATAACAGCAGAGGCTTAGAACTCAGAAGGATGGGAAAGAAAGAAACTGTTTTACTATTTGAAGACACCTTGTCCTTGCAGATTAGTGAATGAGAGCAGTGAGATTTCCAATCCACTGGATCCTTGCTACCCTAGCTCCCAAACAGAAAGCTTCTACTCTTGCCTACAAGACACTTCAGAAGATAAATCAAACAAAAAGGGAGCAGAAAATGCACCCTCTGATCTGGAGCACAGAAGTCAGAAGGTCAAGATAAATCCTCAGTTAGGTGTCTATGTGGTCATCATATTTACTGAATCACGTTTGTGTGTATGTAACATTCTCAAGTAAGCAATATCAGACAAATTTCTGAACATGAAGAAGCAGAAGCCACCGAGAATCAAACACAGCTCTGGAGCATTTACGGAATTGATAAATTTATACATCCATCCCTTACATTACATTTGGCTCAGTATACCCACAAATATCCAAAAGGTCAGTTACTTGGTTTTCACTTTGCATTTTGATATGTTGGCAAAAGAGATCCATGACCTTAAATAAGATGAGGTAAAATAAATATATCTTATTTTCTTTCTCTAAACTTTTCGTATTTAAAAAAATAATTCTAGAAATATTCACAAATCTTTGAAACCAGAAAGGATATGAAGTTTTGTTTTTGTTTTTGTTTTTCTTCCTGAAACACGTTACCTCTGATTCTTAAAAACATTTTTAGTCTGAATTATAGCTAGCTTTGAAATGTACAAATAATATTCTCTGTGTGTGCAAAGTGCTTTTGAATAGAGAATGATGACATTTTTGCACCAGATCAGTTGTGGAAAGATTAGAGAAATAGTCAAATACAAGAAGTACAAGAAGCCTCAGAAAAGCTTTTCAGCCCTGGAGTGGGAGAAATCCTTGACTGAAGAACTTAAAAAATAAAAGATACTTTTAGCCTTTTATAAATAATATTAAGGTGTGATCCTAAGAAATAATTACATATAAAAATGAATCTCTTGGGCTCAGGATGTAGCTCCATGTAGAGAACTTGCCTAGCAGGCAGCAGACTCTGGGTTCATTCACCAGGATTGTAAAACAAACAATAAACAAATAAACAATCTCTTTAATGTCCTCTGGATTCTGAAGTTATTTCTTTTAATTTTTCTTTCTGAAAGAATATTAGTTATAGCCGGGCGCGGTGGCTCACGCCTGTAATCCCAGCACTTTGGGAGGCTGAGGCAGGAGGATCGCGAGTTCAAAGCCAGCCTCAGCAATGGCGAAGCACTTAGCAACTCAGTGGGACCCTGTCTCTAAATAAAATACAAAAAAGGGCTGGGGATGTGGCCCAGTGGTCGAATGCCCCTGAGTTCAATCCCTGGTAACCACAAAAAAAAAAAAAATATATATATATATATATATATATATATTAGTTATGCCATATAAAAGAGAAAAATAGAATAATATTATGTGGAGATTACTTTTTAAGCTAAGAGTTACATTATGGTGATCACCTCATTAGCGTTTAAAAGTCCATGAAACTTTTTTTTAGCTTTGTTTTTTTTTCAGATGAGGAGATCAAAGATGATAAATTAAGCAATTTTCAAAACCACACAAAGGTGGTATTTAAATCATGGTTTTGTTTTTTGTTTGGTTGTTTTTTGGTTTTTTTTGTTTGTTTGTTTTTTTCTAAATTCAATTGCTTTCCCTATTGCAATGTTACTTTTGGCTATTTTATTGAAAGTAACAAAGAACAAGGAGGATAGGAATTGGTTGAATGGGCTGGGGTTGTGGCTTACTGGTGGAATGCTTGCCTAGCATGCATGAGGTACTGAGTTTGATATTTAGCACCGCATATAAATAAATAAAATGTCCATCAACAATTTTTTTTATTTTTTTTAAAAAATGGAGAGATGGACAGATGTGTATACATTTACATGTATGTGTGGAAGACCAGACAAGAAACTAAAAACACTTGTTTTCTCTGGGGATGTGAACTGGAAGGCTGGAGACAGGATTTCAATCAAGATGTCACTGTACCTACTTCCTTACTTTTTGAATTTTGAACCATGTGAATGTGCTGACAAATTAAAAAAAAAATTAAATTTAAGTGGTTCCCAGTATTGCAGGAGAAAAAAAAAAAAAAAGTGGATGTACCATACAAAACTCACTTAGATTAGATCCTTAATGGAATGCTCATGTGTGTGCTTAAATTTGGAATTTAAGTTTCCTCTGTTTGTACTAAATTGTTGTAAGATGAAGTGTTTACTCTGAAGTATTGAACAGTAATAACATATGATTTATAATCTGATTAATTACAGGAGAAAATAAGACAGTATCATGCAGTGAGCCCTGGTCCCTTCACAGGCCTTAATTTCAGATATTCCTTTCTTTGCCACTTTTTGAAAATGAAGAAAGGGAAGCTGGAGCTGAGAAGCAGCAATGGCTACAAATCCAGATGCTCAATATTGCTCAGACTCTGAAAAGGACACCGTTGTTCTGCCTTCTCCAAGCCAAGTGGCCCAGTGAAAGAACTAAGAAAAAAATGGAGAGGGGATTTTCTTAAGAATCTCGGCTTTGTGATATTTCCAGCGAAATATCACAGTTCTATGTCTGCAAACTATATCAAAAGTAATATGTATACTTAATTCCACAATTATCTTAATCTGTTTCAAAGGCAAAACACCTCACTTGAAATGAAGACAAGAGTATTTTAAGTGAAAATATTCATAAATTATTAAAAACGATGAAAATTTAGAGTGAATAACTTTAAAAAATACTCTTCAAGCCTAAGATATAAATTAGTTTTTTTTTTTAATAAATATTTATTTATTTATTTATTTATTTATTTATTTTTAGTTCTACACAATGCCTTTATTTTTACGTGGTGCTGAGGATCAAACCTGGGCCATGCATGTGCTAGGCGAGCGCTCCACAAATTTTCACTTCAGAAAATCTGCTGCTTTTGATTCAAATATATTAGCAAATGAAGTTTAGTGCTGTACTTTGGAAAATATTTGATAAAAAGTCTCAAAAATTTTAACTGCAGCAGGTGAAATTTACACAATTTTCTGACTGAAACCCTACTTTAAGGATGGCTATGTACTGGTCTTTAGAATTTACTATTTTCAACTTTATTATTTGAAAATTTTGTACATTCTGTGTGAGCATCTCAATCTATTTTGTCATGGCTTTGAGTCAACTGAATATAAAAACCTTGAAAAAAATACAAACCTAATCTTTAAAGTAATATGTGAGTTTCAAGTTATAGATCTTGAAATTCTCTCAATATCCAACAAATGTAAGATTGATCTGATTGTGCAATTAAATTGTTTCAATTATTTAAAAATATTGGGAATTTACCTTTAAACTGACAATCATTTTTAAATGTTGAATTAGATTCTGATTCTCACAAAATCGAAAACAAATGCCAACAACATTTGCCTGGTTATAATCATAGAACATGTCTCCAAAGTAAATCTATATTAGCACAACTCAATGTGGTAATTAAGATAGAAAAAAGCAGTACTAAGCTGCATGTCCTATCAGCTTCCTTGGGGAGAAAAACATCACTGACGTGACTTGAAATGTGTCCAAGGGGTTTAGTTAGCCTCCAATTAGCTGCAAAGTTCTGCTATTAAAATGCATAACAAATATCACCCTCCATGTCCCTGAACCCTTCATTATTTAAGTCCTAATTTCAGATGGCTCCTTCGTTAGAACATATATCCCAAAAGCTAGCTTTGACTTTTAATTACACTCTGCAGTCAGCGCTGTCAGGTGATAGGCTGGAAGGACAACAGGCTCCAAGGCATATCTTGGGGAACCTCCAGGGCCCAGCTCTTAACTAGAAGCAAACAACAGGACAAAGGCAAACATTCCAGGAACAATCTACCACAAAATGCAGCCCCAGTGGCTGCCCCTGTTTAACCTGGCAGTTTACACCTATCATGAAGTCCATGCAGTAAATTCAAGAGGCCAGGAGGTGATATGAACAACACCCTCACTTCTTAAGATAGGAAATTGTAAACTGCCTTTTCCCTGATTCTGAAAACTTAGACCATTTTCTTACAGCCCTTTCACCTTCTCCTTTGCTTCTTTACTTCATAATCATTTGGATTTAAAAGAAATGCCTTTTTGCACTTAAATATTACCTTGATAATTAATATTACAAGTTGATAGAAACCAGGATTATAAACTATTTAATGAATAATTTTGAGACATTATTTATTCTTTTTACATATTTATTTCTGTATTTATATACAGAAGATCTACTTTTCAGTTACTTTTTGGAAATCATGACGCTTTTCCTTTAGATGGATTTTAAAATGTTCAATCCTCAGAATAGGTCAGGAGTAGTGTATATATCCCATGATAAAACTTGAATTGCCTTAATAATTCAATTCTACCCATTTGTGCTGTCTACCTCAGATGAAGCCTATTTTTGAAAAGTTCTGCTGCTTGATCACAATGGCTTCTTGACCATGTCAGAAGGCACATGAGAGAGGGTGACAGGAAAGATTCCCTTATGGAAGCAACTTTCAAGATCAATATGCTTTTTTATAAGTAAACTTTTCAAAATTTTGTTAAGAGAATGTACAACTAAAAGTGGATAATCCCTCAGTTGCTTTTTAAAAAGGAAAATTGTGTCATATTGGAAGATTGTTAATTGTGTGTGAGTGAGTGAAAGCGGGAGTGTAAGAAAATAAGTATGTGCACAGAAGTGTGTATCACATGCGGTGAGCACATGAGTGTGCATGACCTTGTGTGCATGTGATTGTGTGTGCATGTACAGGCAGATATCAACCAGTGTGTGTGTGTGTGTGTGTGTGTGTGTGTGTGTGTGTTATGTGGTGGAGGAATGCAGTGTTTGTAGGCTGAAGTTAGAAAACCAAGCACATGGATGCAAGTGGAATAGTTATAACCTAAGAGCAATTCTCAGAAATTCAACACCATATGGAGGAATTATGGAAAAGCTGGTGAAGAAATATGTTGAACTTGATTGTTCAGATAACATTCATCCAAGGCATATAATTTCCATATGATCATGTTATATTAAAGGTAAATCAAACGCAAGCTCTCAATAGCCATATGGGAAGAAAGTGATGGATTAGAGTGCTTTAAACTACATCATTACAAGAATAAAGAGGAAAATCTTTGAGTGGAAAATCACTTGTTATAACCAAGGAAGGACTTACAACCAGAATATATTAAAAATCACATAATTCCATTAGGAAAATGAAGCATTCCTTTTTTTCAAAAAGTGCAAAAGACTTTACCAGCTACTTCTTCAAGGAAAATATCCCAAAGATCAAGGAATCTGAATAATTATTCAAGCTCTTCATGGGAATACCATTAAAAAAAAAAAAAAAAAAAAAAAAAAAAAAAAAATGGCAAGATACCACATCAGTACCTGGATGAAGGAATATAATACCCCGGTTGACAGGGAAATGCAAGTTGTACCCTGATGAAAGCACTTCAGGCAGATTCTTGCCTGGCTCTGCTACACACACAGGGCAGTGCTATGGGCTGCAGGCTGTGTCCATTCACAGTGGCCACTTACTCCTTCCACCCTGAGATTTTGCTAGGAAATCCCCTGTCCAGATGGCAGGCTTGGCGCTTCTCCCTGGGTTTCCCATCTGAGGGAATCCAATACCCCATGTGTAGAGCTAGACCCAAGGAATGGATGATACTGAGGTACTAGGGACAGAGCTTCAGTGTGGAGGCTGGCTTTCCACAAGTTCATTTATGACTTCAAAGTCTACCATTTTTCTCCCACTCATTAACTCTTATCAGATTTAAATATGCCTGGTATTATTCTGTAACTAACTGCAGTAAATTTTCCTTTTGGTTTCCATTCTTAAGACTCCTCATTGCCCTGCCTGAAACAATTCAATGACTTAGCATTGCTCATCAGACAAAGGAGAAAAAAAATAAAACTTTAACATTAGAAAATCTTACATTTCCTCTGTCTGAAAAATCACCAGCCTCTTCTCAGACCACTTCAGGTTTCTCTCTGCCTTCCCGTAACAACAGCCTCTTGAAACTCCTTGTCATGTCTCTTTCTGCCTAAAGATGGTGGTAGACTGCACCTTGCCTGGAATTAGCCCCCACCTCAGCACCCTCAGAGGTCACCTGGTTAATTCCTTTCAATATTCATTGCCCAATTCAGATTTCTGTTGCTCAAAGGCTTGCACATCCCCCCCTCCTAAATTATGTCACATCTTCCATTATAAACTTCTAGCAGTGTCCTGCATTCTTGTCTTGACATTTACAATAATCCAAATAAAAATAATTTCATTACCTCTTGGTCCATATCTCACTTCCAGGACAAAATGGAATTTATACCTACACCTACAGAACAAAACATTTTATAAATAAGTGCTTGATAAATAATTGCCTAATAAATGAATATAAACAAGCATTTACCCCTGTAGCTTACTAAAATCTACCATATTTCAATTACATGAATGAGGGTTAAGTAATGAAAGTTTATAGAAGACTTTCATGTGTCAATCATCTGTCCATGAGGTATTTAAAAATAATGTTGTTATATGTAATCTCTTAATTAAAAAAAATTGTTAACAGTCAAATTCTAGAAAGAACTATATTGTAAGCAAAATAAAAGAAATATAAATCTATAGGCCTAATTATAGTAGGATTATCATTTCAACACAAAATAAATTCACAAACCACAGATTTTCTTATTCAAATAGCACAGAGTGTAAGTACATTGTGTTATTGTATATATTATTTATGCCACATATAAATAGCTATTCTTCATTGACAATTTAATAAGTACCAGGTACTTTATTTTCTCTCTAACTCTTACACATACACAAAATCCACACAACAGATATTATCATGTCTACTTCCTTGGTGAGAAAATAAGGGTAATCATTGTTACCAAAAGTCACCATAGCTATATTTCTAGAAAGCTTAGAACTAAAATTTGAAAGTGCATCTATTTGACTCTGTGGCTTGGACTGTCTTTCCCACAAAAATCACTTACTTTTGACAGAATCATTTTTTGTCAATCTCTAGATCAAGTTTATTTTTTAAAAAATCAGAGTTTACTTTTCCAAATAAATTTTTGCTCAATAAAATCTGCTGAAGAGGTCAGCTTTTTGCATACATCACTAATAGTGCAATAACCAGAATAAAAAGGGACATTGAATAAAGCCACAAACAATGAATTAGCCTGTTAAACTACTACTAAGTAATTTTGAACAAATCTTTTCTAAATGGGCCACTTTTAAGAGATCACTCCACTTTCATTGCAAGAGTGTAATATAAAAATCAGAGTACAAACCCTGAAATTATTAAAATACAATGATGATGTACAAGAAAATAACCAAACAATACTACAAAATGATTGCATTCTGCTAAGTATTAAGTCTCATTTTGTTAGTGCAAATACACACTTTCTCCTTGGTATGAAACTAGTAATAACGAAGGATCAAGTCCAAGGTAAAAATCAGTAACTGAACACTATGGCTCATTTTATGCTACAATCTCAGTGTGCAATCTATTTAAGTCCCAGAATTTTATCTATGGAGGGAGGATACATGTGCACATCGTAAGGTGCCAGATTGTTTCTTACATTTTCTTAAGAACGTAGCCATATTGAAGAGACAATTAACCACATGATGTTAATTACTGAAGAAATTATCATTGCTAAAATAAGACTTGTCATACATATGTATGCAAAATTTTGAAAGTTCTATATATATGTACATATATTCTAACAATATACATATATATTCCAAGTATAATAAACACATTCTAAATAAATATATATATATATGTATATTTTTCATGTGTATGTGTGTGTGTGTGTGTGTGTGTGTGTGTGTGTGTGGAGAGATATATAATGTCAATGTCAATGATCTGACCTGGATTATTACAACCTAAAAGTAAGAAAATTGCCCACTGAAATCAACAAAATAAGACAAATAAATATATATCAACCCTTAAAAATACCATTAGTTCAGACAAAGTAAATGTAAGAAAATAAATTAGGTGTATATAATATGAGAAATTGCAAACACAATGACTTCTTTTATGTAAGTGGAAACAAGAATAAAAATATGTAACAAAATAATTTTTTCCACAGGTAAGCTGTTTTAGAAATGAATACATAGAAATACGTTTTCCTTTAACGCAATTGACTTTCCCTGTGAGTCTTGACAACACTAAGGAGTGCCTTGTAGAGGTATGCAGGCAACCTGGGGTGTTCTGCATTTCTGCATGATTATAGCTAGAATTGTGGTAACCAGGAATACTGAATCTTAGCATGATGTCCCTTTCAGTCTTCTGTTGATATATCTGTGATCATTGATAACAGAATGCATATTCCCTTACATATAAACTTATAGACTTAATTGCAAAGTTTTAATACACATACACATATTTTCAAATAACTCAAGGAAAGGTTTCATATAATCTTCATTAAATGCCTGCATTTCAGGTAAATATGCCACTGATATAATGTAGCCTATCTTTTTAGAAGCATTAATACCATTCAAATTTTACCAGTTATATTGGAGAATATAACCTTCAAAGAATTGCATACATATATATTTTATTCCAATGAGTTTAATGTTGGCTCTACCTAAGAATCTCCTGGAAAACTTTTGCATTCTAATCCCCAGGCAACCCCACAGATTAATTAAAGCAGATTCCTGGAGTTGTGCAACCCTGGGGAAGTACCACGGCCTTCCACATTCATTCTGATCACAAATATTTAGAAATTAATTTTTGAGCTTAAGTGCAAAAGCACATTACCGAATATCTCATAAAATAGCAGCACTGACTCTGATAGTGCAGGAAACCTTCTTTGACTGCTTCCTCACCATCCCAGCATGTGAACAGTCAAATGCAGCTGAGTGTGCAAGGTTAAAATGTAGCATCTGTGGCAAAAACTTTTCAGCATAACACTGAGTTTACTAGCCTCTTGCTTACTTCCCTTCCTCATGTTCAAAAGATCAGAAGTTATTCCTCATTCTCTTTGAACGAATTAAGCTACACCCACAAATCCTTTTCTCTTTTGTAAAAGGCTCAGTCCCCATTTTGAAGCTAAAAAGAGATTCGTGCTTTAAAGATATGAAATAACCATAATTGCAGAATATTGTACAGAATACAGTTTCTGGAAAATCTTGGACTTTTCCAGGTTTTTCGTGAAGCATAAATAAGACCAAAATCAAAAGTAAATGTGGAAAATTCACTTTACAGAATTCTGTTTGGGAGAAAATAGGTGCTTATAACCATCTGATGTTATTCTGAATGGAGAAGACTCTATGTAAAAATCTCTGCCATTGAATGTTTTCTGAGTATGACTTTAAAAATAATATGCATCCTATGTTAAGCGGGAGTGTTTAACATTGTTGTATAGATGATAATACTCCAGAAGAACGTGTTCTAACTTACCTATTCAGAAGAGAATTAAGCAATATCTAGAATAGCATAAACTATGATATTAAAGGGGAAAAACAATGAAAAAAAAATTTTCTTTAAAAAAGATCATTTTATTTATAAAATCAACTACTAATCAATCACTTACAGATAAATAATGTACATAGATTTAGTAATGTAACAGATTTATTTTCCATGTTACATTAGATAAATTTACCTATTATAGATTGACACAGCTTTATTTGATATGCTATATTGTACATCTCCATGACCTAAAGCTATTATTTGGACAACACTCCTTTGGAAACTTCAAAAGGCCTAACCATCTCCTGCTGAATGTGGACACATGTTTCAGATAGTTCAACCATCTGGGAATGTGGAGTTCTTTGCAGGAACTCTATTTCCCAAACTCTGACAGTATGTTAGTTGCTTTCACTTATCCCCAAGCTCTGAAAACATATTGTTAACTATTTCATGTCGTGGTGATGACAATTAACCTTGATCACATTAAACAAGTGGATAACAGAGGACAGAGAAACACAGATAAGACAAAAATATGTATTTCTGAAGACAGATGTAAAGAAAAGATGCTTTAATAGAATGTTCTAGATATGTTTCTCAGCTTTCTGGCCACAAACAGAAAATGAGGTGCAAAAGTACCTTTTCCTTTAAAGGACCACCTCTGTTCTTTTATTCACCGTTGTGTGAAAGAAAGTCCATAGCATATTCACCAAGTCTCAAGATGTGCAGCATCTACTTGGAGGTAGAAATGTGTGGATTCTCTTTGTCATGCATTTAAATGACTGACTAAAAACAATGTTCTTTTGAAATCACCTTATTAGTTCAATTTTATGCAAACAAATACCCCCAAAATGATACAAATCTATTCTGATCAGTGAGCAACAAATTGTGTGAATGTGTAGAAGAACTATGTGTGTTGTCATTTTGTTTAAAGGTTTGCTACAGAACACTAGAAGGACGGGGTCTGGGCTGCCTCCCTTCTAGTGCACTTATCTGGAGGAAATGCCAACCCCTTAGTTGAGTTGCCTGTTATCACACACTCTTCTAGGGACCGTCTAGATGCACATGTACTTACACACATTCCACATGTACCACCTGCGGACACTCATGGACATGCACACACAACACATTTTTCCTATCTTGGATGACATTATGTGGAACTGGAGACTGTTCATCTGTTTTATAATTCCCATACTTATTTATGCAAAGGGGCTTTAAAGTATGTCTTTCTTTATACTAGTGGCTATTTTGTATGCATTATAGTGGTTTGGATAAAAGTTTAATTAATAATACCCAGGGGGGGAAATCCAAGATGGTGGATTAGAGGAAGCCGCACTTCAGGGCAGCTCCGTGGAAAGAATCCAACAAAACAGATAAATTGCCTTTCATCATATATATATAGGCTGAAAATACCGATCTCCTGGATGGTTTGATTACCACTACCAGAGAGAGAAAGAGACAAGCTGTCTGCAACGGCTGGAGCCGTGAGGCTTCTGCAAAACCGCCTCGTTGGTGCACAGGCCGTTTGAAACAAAGTCAGTGTGGGGAGACCGCACTGCGACTGCAACCCCAGCCACGCTCATTGAACACCAGCGTGAAACCGGTGATAAAAACCAGCGATAACAGCTGGTGGAATTGGTGCTGGGGGACCACGGGAGACCGCGGGCCGACAACACCAGTTCGAATCCACACTCCACCGGACACGACCCTCAGCAGTAGGGCCCCAGAGAGAGCGGCGCAGAGACCTGCGAACAGCAAGCAGGGGCAGAGTCGGAGCGATCCACAGTCCGAAGCAGCGCTGTCCGAGCAGCAGTCACAGGTGTGGCTTCCCGGTGCCACTCCGGCAGGGAGACATCCACCCAACGGCTTTGAAATCGATCGGCGAGGACACAGGAGTCTGCGGAGCTGCTGTTGACTGGAAGGGGAGTATTGCCATCTTTGAAAGGTGCAGCGGCTGGCCCAGAAAAAGGGGAGGAGACGGAGAGCGACGACTGCAGCCATCCAGGGACCATCCAGCTCTCTGAAGACAACGCACACTTGGGTGAGGCTCGGGTGGCCAGCGGGGAGGGTGTTTCTGAGGCCAGCGCAGCGGCCACAAGAAGCTGCAACTGTGGGTGGGCTTGGGGAGGAGGTGCCTTCTGGAGGGTCCTCTTCCCGGTGCCATTCATCTGCTGACACACACAATCCCTCTGGGCCACTCCTTCACTGAACCGTTCAGCCACTCGCCTAAGGTGCAGCCTTGATTCCACTAACAGGATCGCAGACTGTCTAGACGTGATCCAATAACAATTGGTTTGAACTGGAAAGGAAAAAAGAGGGGGGCTTCCCAGGGCCCGTTTTGTCTGAGACTTGGGGTTCGACTTTTTTTTTTTGTTTTCTGTTGGTTTGCTTGTTTTGTTGGATTGCAGGGAGGTTTTTTTTTTTTTGTGTGTTGTTGTTGTTTGTTTGTTTGTTTGTTTGTTTTTCTCTTTCCTTTTTTTGGCTTTGTTTTGTTCTGTTTTTTTTTTTTTCCTTCCGCATTGATTGTCAGTGTTTGTTTGCTTCCGCTCCTTTTTTCTTTACTTCTTTTCTTCCTTCTCACTCTTGCATCTTTTCTTCCTCCTTCATCTTTCATGTTTACATCCTGCCAGTGCATACTAAACAGAGGCAAAAACAAGTTATACGCAGAACTTGGGATTTCTAGAACCGGCGCAATTGAACTGGGTAGCAAAGCGGTGATATATATTGTTTACTCTCTATTTCCTTGATTCTATCTCTCCTCTCTCTTACAGCAATTCCTAATCTTTTATCATTTTTTTTTTCTTTTCCAAATTACTTTATATATAAATTGGTCTTTCCACCTAATTGTCAACTCCATTCTCTTTCTTCCCTCGTCTACTGATACTAAACCACTTCCACTAAACCACTTCAATAGATATCTCTTTTCATACTTTCCAAGAAAGAAACAATTCAAGACACTTCCTTCTTCCTAAACATAACACCTCTGTATCCAATATTTGAAACTATAAAACCCCATCAGAAGCAAACAGAGTAAATTGGAAATAATATCTGGGTTAACCAAATCTGAACATTGCGATCAAACTTGGATTTTCTGAATAGAAAGTGTTAGGTTTTAAAAGTGTAAAGGAATTATAAGGTAATCTGATAGCATTGTACTACAGGAACAACATAAGGCTTTAAAGTAAAATTGAAATATTCAAGGTCCCACAGTGCAGGAAGAATAGACACACAAGCAACATGAAAAAACAAGGAAAGAAAATGACACAAACAAATCAAGATACCTCATCGGTAGATGTCATGGCAAGCACAGTTGGTCAAATGCCAGAGATGGAATTTAGAAATTACATATTCCAAATGTTTATGGAACTTAAGAATGAACTAAAAAATGAGATGAGGGAGCAAGTACAGGAGGCAAAAGATCATTTTGACAAAGAACTCCAAAAACAAATACAGGAAGTAAAAGATTACTTCAATAGGGAAATAGAGGCTCTAAAGAGAATCCAAACAGAAATTCCAGAAATGAAAGAAGCAATAAACCAAAATAAAAGCTCAATTGAAAGCATCGCCAACAGAATAGACCACTTGGAAGAAAGAACCTCAGACAATGAAGACAAAATATTTATCCTAGAGAAAAATTTAGACCATACAGAAAAACTTGTTGGAAATCAAGAACATAACATCCAAGAATTCTGGGACAGCATAAAAAGACCAAACTTAAGAGTGATTGGCGTAGAGGAAGGGGCAGAGTTTCAAGCCAAAGGAATGAGTAATCTATTTAATGAAATAATTACAGAAAATTTTCCAAACTTGAGGAATGAATGGGAGAACCAAGTTCAAGAGGCATACCGAACACCAAAGAAACAAAATCTCAACAGATCCACACCAAGACACATTATAATGAAAATGCCTAATACGCTGAGCAAGGAGAGAATACTAAAAGCCACAAGAGAAAGGAAGCAGATTACATATACGGGGAAACCAATCAGACTATGTTCAGATTTTTCAACCCAGACCTTAAAAGCAAGAAGATCTTGGAATAACATATTTCAAGCTCTCAAAGAAAAGGGATGTCAACCAAGAATCTTATATCCAGCAAAATTAAGCTTTAGATTCGAAGATGAAATAAAAACCTTCCACAACAAGCAAAAGTTAAAATATTTCGCAGCTCGAAAGCCAGCACGTCTGAGCATCCTGGGCAACATTTTTCATGAAGAAGAAGAGAAAGATGATAATGAAAATCAACAAAGGGAGATATTAAACTAAAGGAAATACCAACCAGAAGAGAAACCAAATCAAGCTAAAGACCATAATTCAAATAAAAATGGATGGGAATAAAAATCACATCTCAATAATAACCCTGAATGTTAATGGCCTAAACTCGCCAATCAAAAGACACAGATTATCAAAATGGATTAAAAGAAATGACCCAACAATTTGCTGTCTCCAAGAAACACACCTCATAGAAAAAGACATCAACAGACTGAAAGTGAAAGGCTGGGAAAAGTCTTATCACTCACATGGCCGGCGGAAGCAAGCAGGGGTTTCCATTCTCATATCAAATAAGGTAGACTTCAAACCAAAACTAATCAAGAGGGACAAAGATGGATATTTCTTATTACTTAAGGGAACCATCCAGCAACAGGATATAACAATCATAAATCTGTATGCCCCAAATAATGGAGCACCTATATTCATCAAACAAACGCTTCTCAAGTTCAAGAGTAAAATAGACCACAACACAGTTATTCTAGGGGACTTCAACACACCTCTCTCACCAATGGACAGATCATCCAAACAAAAGCTAAACAAAGAAAACTTAAGCCTCCTCAATACAATTAACAATTTAGACCTAACGGACATATATAGAATATTCCATCCCTCAGTAAACGAATACACATTTTTCTCAGCAGCACATGGCTCCTTCTCCAAAATAGACCATATATTATGTCACAGGCAACTCTCAGCAAATATAAAAAAATAGAGATACTACCCTGCATGCTATCGGACCATAAAGGGATGAAATTGGAAATCAACAACAAAACAAGGAATAAGAAAAAAAAACTACTCCATCAACTGGAAGCTAAACAACATGCTACTGAATGAACAAGGGGTTGAAGAAGACATCAAAGATGAGATCAAAAAATTCCTAGAGGTAAATGAGAACACAGATACATCATATAGAAATCTCTGGGACACTATGAAGGCAGTAGTAAGAGGAAAATTCATTGCACTGAGTTCATTCCTTAAGAGGAAAAAAAACCAACAAATAAATGACTTAACATCACACCTCAAAGCATTAGAAAAAGAAGAACAGACCAACACCAAGAGCAGTAGAAGACAGGAAATAATTAAAATCAGAGCAGAAATTAATGAAATTGAGACTAAGGAAACCATTCAAAGAATTGACAAGACTAAAAGTTGGTTCTTTGAAAAAATAAAAAAAAATTGACAGACCCTTAGCGATGCTAACGAAAAGAAGAAGAGAAAAAACTCAAATTACTAACATTCGTGATGAAAAAGGGACTATCACAACAAACACCTCAGATATACAGAATATAATTAGAAATTACTTTGAAAACTTGTACTCTAATAAAATAGAAAATACTGAATGCATTGACAGATTTCTAGAATCATATGATTTGCCTAAATTGGATGTGGAGGCTATACACAATTTAAACAGATCAATTACAAGCGAAGAAATAGAAGATGTCATCAAAAAGCTACCAACAAGGAAAAGTCCAGGACCTGATGGGTTTACAGCCGAGTTCTATAAGACTTTCAATGAAGAACTAGTACCAATGCTCTTCAAACTATTTCAAGAAATAGAAAAAGAGGGAGCTCTTCCAGACTCTTTCTATGAGGCCAATATCACATTAATTCCAAAGCCAGGCAAAGACACATCCAAAAACGAAAACTTCAGGCCCATATCTTTAATGAACATAGATGCAAAAATCCTCAACAAAATCCTGGCAAATCGGATACAAAAACATATCAAAAAGATATTGCACCACGATCAAGTGGGGTTTATCCCAGGGATGCAAGGCTGGTTCAACATTCGGAAATCAATAAACATAATACATCACATCAATAGACTTAAAGACAAAAATCATATGATCATCTCAATAGACGCAGAAAAAGCATTTGACAAAATACAACACCCCTTTATGTTCAAAACACTGGAAAAACTAGGAATATCAGGAACATATCTTAACATTATAAAAGCTATTTATGCAAGGCCCCGAGCTAACATTATCTTAAATGGAGAAAAATTGAAAGCATTCCCTCTAAAAACTGGAACAAGACAGGGATGCCCTCTTTCACCACTGCTATTTAACATAGTACTGGAAAATCTGGCTAGAGCAATTAGACAGACAAAAGAAATTAAAGGGATCAAGATAGGAAAAGAAGAGCTCAAATTAGCACTATTTGCTGATGACATGATAATCTACCTAGAAGACCCAAAAAACTCTACCAGAAAACTTTTAGAACTAGTAAACGAATTTGGCAAAGTTGCAGGATACAAAATCAATACACATAAGTCAAAGGCATTTGTGTACATCAGCGACAAAAACTCTGAAAGGGAAATGATGAAAACGACCCCATTTACAATAGCATCAAAAAAAAAAAAAATAAAATACCTGGGAATCAACCTAACGAAAGAGGTGAAAGACCTCTATAACGAAAATTATAGAACACTAAAAAAGAAATTATAGATGAACTCAGAAGATGGAAAGACCTACCTTGCTCTTGGATAGGTAGAATTAATATTGTCAAAATGTCCATACTACCAAAAGCATTATACAGATTTAACGTAATTCCAATCAAAATCCCAATGTCATTCTTCAAAGAAATATAAATAGCAGTCATGAAATTCATCTGGAAAAATAAGAGACCCAGAATAGCCAAAGCAATCCTGAGCAAGAAAAGTGAAGCAGGGGGCATCACCATACCGGACTTTAAATTATATTATAGAGCAATAGTAACAAAAACAGCATGGTATTGGCACCAAAACAGACTGGTGGACCAATGGTACAGAATTGAGGATACAGAGACTAATACATATAATTACAGCTATCTTATATTAGACAAAGGTGCCAAAAATGTACAGTGGAGAAAGGATAGCCTCTTCAACAAATGGTGCTGGGAAAACTGGAAATCCATATGCAACAAAATGAAATTAAACCTTTATCTTTCACCATGCACAAAACTCAATTCAAAGTGGATCAAGGACCTAGGAATTAGACCAGAGACAATACACCTAATAGAAGAAAAAGTAAGCTCCAATTTCCAACATGTTGGATTAGGCCCCAAGTTCCTTAATAAGAATCCTGTAGTGCAAGAATTACTACCAAGAATTAATGAATGGGATAGATTTAAACTAAAAAGCTTCTTTTCAGCAAAAGAAACAATCAGTGAAGTGAATAGAGAGCCAACTAATTGGGAACAAATATTTAATACATGCACATCAGAT
Source organism: Tamias sibiricus (assembly GCA_025594165.1). Classification (NCBI taxonomy): domain Eukaryota; kingdom Metazoa; phylum Chordata; class Mammalia; order Rodentia; family Sciuridae; genus Tamias; species Tamias sibiricus. The sequence goes on from CM046671.1 coordinate 20,544,828, forward strand.
AGAGCACTAATCTCTAGAATATACAAAGAACTCAAAAAACTTTACTCTAAAAAAACAAATAACCCAATCAATAAATGGGCTAAGGAATTGAGAAGACACCTCTCAGAAGAAGATACACGATTAATCAAAAAATACATGAAAAAATGTTCAACATCTCTGGCAATTAGAGAAATGCAAATCAAAACTACTCTAAGATTTCACTTCACTCCAGTCAGAATGGCAGCCATCAAGAACACAAGCAACTATAAATGTTGGAGAGGATGTGGGGAAAAAGGCACACTCATACATTGCTGGTGGGACTGCAAAATGGTGCAACCGTTATGGAAAGCAGTATGGAGATTTCTTGGAAAACTGGGAATGGAACCATCCTATGACCCAGCCATCCCACTCCTGGGTCTATTCCCAAAGGACTTAAAAACAGCATATTACAGTGACACAGCTATCTCAATGTTTGTAGCTGCGCAATTCACAATAGCTAGGTTGTGGAACCAACCTAGATGTCCCTCAGTAAATGAGTGGATTAAGAAAATGTGGTATATATGCACAATGGAATTTTACTCAGCAATAAAAGAAAATAAATTAATGGCATTTGCAGGTAAATGGATGAAGTTGGAAGACATAATGCTAAGTGAAGTTAGTCAGTCTCAAAAATCCAAGTACCAAATGTTCTCTCTTATATAAGGAGGCTATTTCAAAGTAATGTTGGATGGGGGTACATAGGAGGATTAGAGGAACACTAGAATGGTCAAGGGAATGGAGGGTAAGGGAGGGAGCAAGAGGGGAGGGAGAGGGAGAAAAGAAAAAAAAAAGGTGGTTGAATGAGACGGATATCATTTTTTTTATTGCATGATTGAAGACCTGAATTGTACGATTATACTTTGTATACAAACAGTTGTATGTAAAAAGATACTAAATATATGCACTATGAGTTGTACATATTAAAAATTATAAAAAAATACCCAGGGGGGAAATTATTCTTTCAAAAATATCAAAATAAAATGGAAAAAATGTATTATTTGTGATTGAGTATGTATTTGAATATGTTTGTGTGTTTGTGTATTACTGTATGTTTTGAGCAGCAATAGAAATGATGAGAAAAATATATGCTTAAGAATAAGTCATTTAAGTGAACAGAATAATTGTAGGAATAATAAAATTGATATAGTTTTATCCTATGTTCATTTGTTTGAAGGGTTTTCTCCATTCTTTTTTCTACCCATTTTAAAAATATGTGTTCAAAATTTCTTTCTTATTAAAATATCCTTGACAAATTTTAGAAAACTCTCATCACTTATTTTTTGTATGTATGTCCAGAAAAAATTTACATAGTGTACATTAGTAAACAAACATATTGTAATATTTCTTCTTGTAGTGGACTTTGTCCAATGTCCTTAACAATGCCAACATTGTTAATATTCATCAACATTTTCATATTCATCAAAATATGAAAAGGAATATGTTTTAAAGGAAAATGAGAAACAAACTACCTAGATTCTCCACATTTTCATAATTTGATCATAAAAAGTTAGGAGAATGACATAATGAGATTGCAAGAGCCAAGAAAAAGTACTTTAAAGTATGATTTGTTTTAGGAGGGCAGGTGCTGTATTTTGAGTGATTATCCTCTTCTTCACTTATTTCTTGAAGTCACAGACTTGGAAGAGTTTTCTTGATGCTGTTGTTTTTTGAAACTGGGGATTAAAGTGGGTAATTTTTATCTTTAATCCAGTGTTGCTGCCTGTAGCGACTACCGCTTGCAGCAACAATGCCACAGGAGAAAACTCGGAGGCAGGATGGAAATGAAAAAGTTCTTTTATTTTTCTCTCTTCTAACTTCTCTCTCTGGCTCCAACAACCTCTCCAACTCCAACTCCAACCACAACTCCAACCAACCTCTAACTAACCTCACCCAGTTAAATACATTTTGCCTTAACAAGGACAAGTGCTTACAGCTTGAGCTTACAAGGTACGTCACACAGTGTTCACAGGCATAAAAAGATTCTTAGATAAATGCATGAATATCAGGTGAAAATATTTGAACACTTTTATGGCTCTCAGCTAACCACCATCTTAGCTATCCTCAATTAGGGCTCTTACATTTCCCTCCTTTTGTTTTTAAAAGAGGGGATGCTCTAGGGTGTCCCATGTGCAACCAACATTCTTACCCGTCATCGGATAATCAAGGCTGTGCCCTTGTCTCCTGTCTTAGGTTGATATGTCGGCCACATGAGACTGTCCCGTGGATGGGTGACCACCTCATCTGGATCAACTGTGCCTATCTTAGGTTGTCCCCCTCTGGGGATCTTACCTGTCATTGGCTACCAGCGGTTCAATCGAGCCCTTCAGGATCGACTGTGTTTGATGACAAACAGCTGTCCAATAGTGAGGAGATGCTGCGGCTTTAAGGCGGCATGCCTTGTGCTGACGAGCCAAGTTCCATAGCATATCAAGGTCTTTAAACAAATCAGCTGCCCTTAGTTCCATCAAGTAACGCACTGAGTTCTCTAGACAAATACGCACAAGGTATTGTTCCATAATGTCCCAAATAATGAAAGATCAAAATGTCCACTTGTTATAACATGTTGATCTAGGAGGCCCCATGCATGCAGAGCAGAGGCCACACTGCTGGTGAGGTTGTTTGATGCTTGAGCAGCAGGGATGCTTGTAGCGACCGCGATCACTGCAGCTGTAGCAGCAGTCGTCTTTTTTATGTCTAGACAATGCCACCGGCAAATCTTCAGGGCCCGCTACCTGGAAACTCAAGCATCAATTATTAAAGGAAGGGCAGTGCTATTCCAGCACTGAGTCAAGAGACGAGTTGTCAAACTAAAAAATAGAATCATTAGATCAGGTAATTGAAGTTGATCTCTGCTTACACACATTGCTGCTTCAGCTCCCACAAACATAACCTGGCAAAATATCACATTCAGACCAAATCAAAGAAAGACTGAGGGTGTTTACTGCATTAAAGATAGATTAAAGAAAAGCTAAAAGCACTTTGGAAAAATAATTTGTTAGCTGGAACCCCCGAGTCTGCATACACAGCAACCTTCTATGAAATTACCTGTTGAAATAATTCAAATTAATCAGCTATTAAACAAATAAAGTTAATTACAAATAAACAATCCCATGTTAAATACCAAAATATCAGGTTATACAGTATTAGTCATATTTTTAGCTGAAGAGAAGTCCCAGAGACACCTATAAATCAAAATTGAAGGTACTATACTTTTAAATTATTACCCAATTAGAATACTCTAAACTTAAATGAATTAAAGTTATTGGGATCCAAATATATATATACATATATATATTTTTACATATTATTAATTTTTATAAGTGCTTTGTTATTTGTGACGTCACACTGGACAGACGCACAAACATACAAACATATATTTGTGACATCACATTTACATGAAATTTAGACAAATGCACAGGCATAAAGACATATATAAAAAGAAAAAAATACAATTGTGTGTACACTAAAGAGCGATCTTCTCAACCCGGCCAGGAGGAATGAGACTTACGTTGTGAATTTATTGAAGGAAAAAGCGCACAGCTTAAAAGTTTCTTAGCTGAAAAGGCAAAGATGAGGTTCCCTTGTCGGAAAAAAAAAAAAAAAAAAAAAAAGAATAATAATGCTTAGCTAGTTAATTATTTTTGTTATTTGGAGCAGATTAAAAAGGTTGTTTTGGAATAAAGAGTACCTGGTAAGGGATGCTTGCTGTGATACTTGTTAAATATTGTTTGTCAGTTTTTTAATAATAGCACTGACCTGAATTATATAGTGCTAGTAAGACAGCTCCCACTCTCATGTGGCTACATCAGTTGCTCGTGGTCGCAATGAAGTATAAAAGAGGATATAAGCTGCTGAAGATTTCACAGAAGAAACAGAGATATCAGAAACTTCGTGATCATCAAATTTAAACCGCTGCTGTCTTACTGCATTTTTACAATAGGCAGTGTAGTGGCCTCCATCCAGCCCACCGTAGTGACTTGAAACAGAAAAAAAAATTATATTTCTTTAAATTGTTCTTTGGACCAATAACATACTGTCACAAGTCAAGATTTTCTAAAGGGAAGTCCACAGATGTCTGTAATTTTTGCTTCCACCTGCCATCATAGGAAAAACGTTTCAGATGTACTAAAAAAACAGGTGGTAACTTCCAGATTTCTATCTTTTTTAGAGAATGCTGTCGAGCTCTGCAATAACTGCAATAAAATCTGTTGTTATCTGTGAGTTTTTCTTCTTTGGAAAATAATCTAAGGCAATCCTGTAATGTACATTTACTTGTGGATGGTAGTGGTAGAGATAAATACATGAAGGCCTCAAATGTCCTAGATTTTTTGTGACAGGTGAGGCACTGTACTGTGGATTTGAACTGACCCTGAAAAAGTACAACAATAATAGACTCATTAAGCTGCTTATGTTTCTGCCAAGCATGTTCTGTAGCTTTAAAGTCATCGAAGATGATCATTATTTTCTTCTTTATGTGTCTTTTGATTATCAGCTTTATTTAGGTGCTCATGGATTCCATCCATGAGGAACAGAGCAATTCTTGTGAATCTTGTTGGCTGTATCCTGCAAACTGGTTATTGATCTTCCCAATAGTGATTTTAAATTCTTTTGGACTGATATATCTATACTGTCCTGTCCACAGGGTTTTCATGATTATACCAAACTCTTCTGCCACTTCACATTTATGCCCCAACAAATTTGACCTGTTAATATCATCTTGATAACAGTTTTGGTTGAAATGATCAGCCAAATGTGGGGCATTACATAGGCACTGCAATATTGAATTCATATAACAAGTATTTCCCAAATTATGAAGTCCAGTAAGAGCTGGCCCAGATCCTCCAAAAACAGGATTGAGGTTCCAAATATGAGAAGCAGAAAGCCCTGGGATCTTAGCTTTAGGATAGCACACTGGCTTATCAGAAAGCCATGGTATTTTCAAAATTGTTTTCTCAGTGGCCCCTAGAAAAAATATCCTTTACCTTTTTTATGATGATTTAGCTTAATAGGGTTAGGACTCTGTAGATTTTTATTTTTAACACCTGCTGGCTTGGTTGCGAGGTATACCCCCATCTGTTGCAAAATATCTCTTCTCCATAGGGTAACTTGCAAGCTGGTCAAAACATAAGGCTGGAAAGTTCCTTTATGCCCTTCATTATCTTCCCATTTTAAAATTGCAGCACTTTGTGCTGGGGTGTTAGTATATCCCAAGCCTCTTAAACTGGTTGAAGCCTTCTGCAGAGGCCAGTGCTTGGGCCATTGTTGTAGATTAATGATGGAAGAGTCAGCCCCAGTATCAGTCAGCCCCTCCATCTCTATACCTTGAATTTTTATTTTGCACATAGGGCTCTGTGAACAATCCTGAACCCAACAAACCATAGGTCCCGAGCCAGTGGAACCAAATCCTCTGTTGTTCCTATTCTGCGGCATACTCTTGAATGAGTTGTGGAAACTGGGAAGGAGAAGCAGCTGAGCAATTCTATGTCCTTGGTTAACAGAGATAATGCCTCTAGGTGAACTAAGCATTATTTTTATTTCTCCTTGGTAATCGGAGTCAATAACACCTGGTGTTACTTGAAAACCTAATAGGCTTTTAGAACTTTTTCGGAGGATAAGTCCTATAGTCCCTGAGGGAAGAGGTCCCCTGACTCCCGTAGGAATCAGTTGAACCCCCATTTCAGGTGTTAGCATTATTTGGGCGGTGGAACAGAGGTCTAGTCCTGCACTTCCTCTTGTCCCTCTGACAAGGAATTAATGGGTAGGAGGGATTGTGACGAGGAATCATCTGTATGGATGTTTGAGGATATTTCTCGTCTAATGCCTCGTACATTTGTGGGCCCCAAGGCATTGGGCCCCGTGCCCCGTTTTTTGAATTCCTGGACAAAATGTTTCCTATATATATCAAACTTAGATCTGCATTTGTTGGCCCAATGATTCCCCTTTTTACAGCTGGGGCAGCGGCCTGGGGCACGGTATGAGCTTGGTCTTATTTCTTTTTGGGGATATTGCCTAGAATATCCTGGTTGATTATAATAATTTTGTCTGGAATATCCTGATTGATTATAATTTTTTTGTTGAGCCCTATTTGTGAAATTTTGAGGGGAAGCACCTCTTATTGCTGCTGCAATCACATTGCCTGTTACAAAGGCACCGTTAATGTCCTTACATAATCTAATGTATATAGAGAGGTCTTTTTTATTTTTCCATGGTCTTATAGAATCTTAGCAATATTTGTTGGCATTTTCATATGCCAACTGGATGACTAAGGGCATTGCTTGCTCTACATCCCCGAATATTCTGCCTGCCGTTCTTTAAAGTCTGTCAGCAAAATCAGCATACGGTTCATTAGGCCCCTGAATTACTTTAGATAGACTGCCTTGCAAATCACCTGTTCCTGGTAAGGTCTTCCAGGCTTTAACAGCGGCATTGTTTATTTGTGCATATACCCCAGGATCGTAATGCATTTGGATTTGTAGTTCAGCAAACTGTCCTTCACCTGTTAGCATATCCACATTATGGTCTGGGAAGCCTGCAGTCGCATTTCTTCTAGCTGTTTCTACACAAAGCTCCTGGAATTGTGACTTCCAAATCAAGTATTGTCCCCCACTCAATACTACCTTGCATAACCCTTTCCAGTCTGAGGGGGTTAAAGTGTTAAGGGACTCCTGCATGCTCAACGTGAATGGAGCTTGGGGCCCGTAGGTCATTATAGCCTCTTTGAAGTTCTTTATTGTTTTGAAGTCTAGGGAGTGGTGGTACCTTTGCCCATTTTCATTTTCAAATACTGGCAGGTCCCAATGTTCCTGCGGTTTTTGGCATTCGAGGGTGCGTAAGTGCTCAGAAAGGACCATTAATCTCTGCCTCAAGGGCACGCATATGCTCAGAAATGCCCCTCATGGTTTCTGTAATGGATTCCACCCATGAGGGAGCAGAGGGCACAAGTGATTCCTCTACTTGACGGTCCTTTCTGGTCTTAACTGACTCAGCGGAGGAGGCTGTGCTTTCATGGTTATTTGGCTCCTCCTTACTACTATCACTTTTACTGGTAGTAACATCCTTAGTTTCAGATTCTATGGAGAGTACGTACTCTTCGGCTATTTCCAACAAGTTTCGGATAGCTTTTGCAGCTCTTATCTTCGTTATTTTTAGTTCACACCAATACTATCCTTACTGGTCTTATCTGATTCAGCGGAGGCTATGCTTTCACAATCACTTTCCTCCACACTATCAGCTATATCAAAAAACTCTTCCATAGCTTTTATTATTCGGTGCTTGGTTATTTTCGCACCCATCTTTATAAATTTCTCAGTTCTTACCTGCCGATTCCTAGTTCCCCGTATGGGCCACCAATCCAGGAAAAAAAAAAAAAACAATCCTGTAATGTACATTTACTTGTGGATGGTAGTGGTAGAGATAAATACATGAAGGCCTCAAATGTCCTAGATTTTTTGTGACAGGTGAGGCACTGTACTGTGGATTTGAACTGACCCTGAAAAAGTACAACAATAATAGACTCATTAAGCTGCTTATGTTTCTGCCAAGCATGTTCTGTAGCTTTAAAGTCATCGAAGATGATCATTATTTTCTTCTTTATGTGTCTTTTGATTATCAGCTTTATTTAGGTGCTCATGGATTCCATCCATGAGGAACAGAGCAATTCTTGTGAATCTTGTTGGCTGTATCCTGCAAACTGGTTATTGATCTTCCCAATAGTGATTTTAAAGTCTTTTGGACTGATATATCTATACTGTCCTGTCCACAGGGTTTTCATGATTATACCAAACTCTTCTGCCACTTCACATTTTATGCCCCAACAAATTTGACCTGTTAATATCATCTTGATAACAGTTTTGGTTGAAATAATCAGCCAAATGTGGGGCATTACATAGGCACTGCAATATTGAGTTCATATGACAAGTATTTCCCAAATTACGAAGTCCAGTAAGAGCTGGCCCAGATCCTCCAAAAACAGGATTGAGGTTCCAAATATGAGAAGCAGAAAGCCCTGGGATCTTAGCTTTAGGATAGCACACTGGCTTATCAGAAAGCCATGGTATTTTCAAAATTGTTTTCTCAGTGGCCCCTAGAAAAAATATCCTTTACCTTTTTTATGATGACAATTTACCTTAATAGGGTTAGGACTCTGTAGATTTTTATTTTTAACACCTGCTGGCTTGGTTGCGAGGTATACCCCCATCTGTTGCAAAATATCTCTTCCCCATAGGGTAACTTGCAAGCTGGTCAAAACATAAGGCTGGAAAGTTCCTTTATGCCCTTCATTATCTTCCCATTTTAAAATTGCAGCACTTTGTGCTGGGGTGTTAGTATATCCCAAGCCTCTTAAACTGGTTGAAGCCTTCTGCAGAGGCCAGTGCTTGGGCCATTGTTGTAGATTAATGATGGAAGAGTCAGCCCCAGTATCAATCAGCCCCTCCATCTCTATACCTTGAATTTTTATTTTGCACATAGGGCTCTGTGAACAATCCTGAACCCAACAAACCATAGGTCCTGAGCCAGTGGAACCAAATCCTCTGTTGTTCCTATTCTGCGGCATACTCTTGAATGAGTTGTGGAAACTGGGAAGGAGAAGCAGCTGAGCAATTCTATGTCCTTGGTTAACAGAGATAATGCCTCTAGGTGAACTAAGCATTATTTTTATTTCTCCTTGGTAATCGGAGTCAATAACACCTGGTGTTACTTGAAAACCTAATAGGCTTTTAGAACTTTTTCGGAGGATAAGTCCTATAGTCCCTGAGGGAAGAGGTCCCCTGACTCCCGTAGGAATCAGTTGAACCCCCATTTCAGGTGTTAGCATTATTTGGGCGGTGGAACAGAGGTCTAGTCCTGCACTTCCTCTTGTCCCTCTGACAAGGAATTAATGGGTAGGAGGGATTGTGAGGAGGAATCATCTGTATGGATGTTTGAGGATATTTCTCGTCTAATGCCTCGTACATTTGTGGGCCCCAAGGCATTGGGCCCCGTGCCCCGTTTTTTGAATTCCTGGACAAAATGTTTCCTATATATATCAAACTTAGATCTGCATTTGTTGGCCCAATGATTCCCCTTTTTACAGCTGGGGCAGCGGCCTGGGGCACGGTATGAGCTTGGTCTTATTTCTCTTTGGGGATATTGCCTAGAATATCCTGGTTGATTATAATAATTATGTCTGGAATATCCTGATTGATTATAATTTTTTTGTTGAGCCCTATTTGTGAAATTTTGAGGGGAAGCACCTCTTATTGCTGCTGCAATCACATTGCCTGTTACAAAGGCACCGTTAATGTCCTTACATAATCTAATGTATATAGAGAGGTCTTTTTTATTTTTCCATGGTCTTATAGAATCTTAGCAATATTTGTTGGCATGTTCATATGCCAACTGGATGACTAAGGGCATTGCTTGCTCTACATCCCCGAATATTCTGCCTGCCGTTCTTTAAAGTCTGTCAGCAAAATCAGCATACGGTTCATTAGGCCCTGAATTACTTTAGATAGACTGCCTTGCAAATCACCTGTTCCTGGTAAGGTCTTCCAGGCTTTAACAGCGGCATTGTTTATTTGTGCATATACCCCAGGATCGTAATGCATTTGGATTTGTAGTTCAGCAAACTGTCCTTCACCTGTTAGCATATCCACATTATGGTTTGGGAAGCCTGCAGTCGCATTTCTTCTAGCTGTTTCTACACAAAGCTCCGGAATTGTGACTTCCAAATCAAGTATTGTCCCCCACTCAATACTACCGTGCATAACCCTTTCCAGTCTGAGGGGTTAAAGTGTTAAGGGACTCCTGCATGCTCAACGTGAATGGAGCTTGGGGCCTGTAGGTCATTATAGCCTCTTTGAAGTTCTTTATTGTTTTGAAGTCTAGGGGAGTGGTGGTACCTTTGCCCATTTTCATTTTCAAATACTGGCAGGTCCCAATGTTCCTGCGGTTGTTGGCATTCGAGGGCGCGTAAGTGCTCAGAAAGGCCGTTAATCTCTGCCTCAAGGGCACGCATGTGCTCAGAAATACCCCTCATGGTTTCTGTAATGGATTCCACCCATGAGGGAGCAGAGGGCACAAGTGATTCCTCTACTTGACGGTCCTTTCTGGTCTTAACTGACTCAGCGGAGGAGGCTGTGCTTTCATGGTTATTTGGCTCCTCCTTACTACTATCACTTTTACTGGTAGTAACATCCTTAGTTTCAGATTCTATGGAGAGTACGTACTCTTCGGCTATTTCCAACAAGTTTCGGATAGATTTTGCAGCTCTTATCTTCGTTATTTTTGAGTTCACACCAATACTATCCTTACTGGTCTTATCTGATTCAGCGGAGGCTATGCTTTCACAATCACTTTCCTCCACACTATCAGCTATATCAAAAAACTCTTCCATAGCTTTTATTATTCGGTGCTTGGTTATTTTCGCACCCATCTTTATAAATTTCTCAGTTCTTACCTGCCGATTCCTAGTTCCCCGTATGGGCCACCAATCCAGGAAAAAAAAAAAAAAAAAAAAAAAAAGACTGGAGACTTTTTCCTAATTTCATTCTATTCACTACTTGCTCAGAATAACAGTCAAATGTGTATAAACGGAATGTTACAGATGTTTGGCAATAATAAAGTGCATCAAGAAATCAACATGCCTGGTTGGATGCAAAGTTTTTATAAATAGTAAATGATAGTGACTACCTTTTTAAAATCTCTGCACCTTAGAGGTTTTCATTCTTCAGGTCAGTCTCAATGTTAGGTGTTTATAAATAATCATATCCACCATGAAATGAGGAATATATTGAAAAGCAGTAAGGATAATTATAAAATCTTGAAGCCAGTGTGTTCTCATCCTGCAGATTTTCTGTATCTTGCTTGTATTCATAGAATATGAAAATACTATAACATATATTTAGTCCTCCATGTCTTTTGTAGGTAAACTTATTTTTACTTTGAAAGAATACAAAATGTTCAGGACTTGTTTATACACAGGCTAATTAATTTATTTCAGACTCAAGAGGGATGTGCTTTCTCCAATACATTCACTTAAATTCTAAACTTCCTGTTGTGTTTTGAAGCAGGGGAGCCATTTTGGCCTTCTCTCTCTGGTTTATCATAATAGAATTTGGTTCTACTTTCTTCAGAGTCACTCTAAAATTGTAAATCCAGAAAAAGAAAGAAGCACAGAGAGTATTTAGGATTTCTCACAGTTTGAAAGAAACAATTTATACACAAACACACTTAATATTCTAAATATTTTATTTATAAGACAATAATGCTATTTGTTTATTTTTCAATAATTGTATTTGTAACATAAGCTTATCATGCTGTTTAATATCTATTGGTGGTATTTAAAATGGCATGACAATAATGACCCAAGGCTTTTGGAGGGAGGTGATCGGGCAAGCTCAATGTAAATTCCAGGAATAATGATAAAACTTGAGTTAAGTTCTGGCCACAGAATAGGATGAAATTAGGTACGTATCTGTGCATTCATAATTAATGCCAAGTATAACCAAGTAGTTAGGAAAAGAGTCACCTGTTCAAGGGCTAATTATATTGTGTTAACAATTAGTGTGTCTAGAAGAAGCTAGATATCATACAATACATAATTGAAGTTAATTGTAATCTATTCTAGAAGTATGATTTAGTTTGATTTTGTGTTTCCTCATGGAACAGAAGTAAATATACATGTAATTGCTGAGATGTTCTTTCTTATGGTATGCATTAGGTAGTACTGATACATCCAAATAAATCCCTCTTAACATTAAAAAGCAATCACTACAAATTATGTTTTTCTATTCTCACCTCTTTGAGAAAAGGAAACCTAATTACATGACTAAAATTGATGTAGACTCAAAATGACATAGTAATTCAGTTCACAGAAGCTTAAAGAAGCAAAACTGAATTATAAGGACACCTATTTTGATATTGGGACTTTGGTGCTAAAAGCTTTGTGGACCTGTTTAAACTCGGCCCAAACATTTCACTTCAAATCAAATACAACCTGGTCATACACCTGGCAATTCAACCACATTGACGCTCTACAGCCACCAGCTCATGTAGAGGGACTTACTCACCACAAGTACTTACTCACCTCCCTGCCCTTCACCATGCGGCCACTGCTCTTCCTCTGCTGGTGGACTGAAATGCAACAGGTGCTTTTTGCTACTGGGCTTCACCTTTTGGCATCTGTCATTGCCATATGCGGTAGAATAAAGATGCCTCTAGCTGGCACTCCTCCTGTGGACAGAGATGTCTGTTTCCTCCCTCCTGAATCTTTTATTGATTTTCATTGTGAAACTTAGCTTCCCTTTCTTTAGAGCAACTCTAGTTTATGAAATAAGAAAATGAAGGAAGCACAATGTTTATGATTTCTCATTAGAGTTAAAAGAAATAATTTATACCCTAAATATTTAATATTCTAAATATTTTATTTATAAGGCAATAAAGTTATCCATAACATAAGCTAAAATGTTTCTCAGCATATAAGTTGGTGGAAGCTGAAGAGCACAGGAGACTGTTATGGAAAGGTGAAAATGCCTTGAGAAATCTTTCAGTGAAAGTGAAAGAGTTTGGGGGAGACTACTAATAAGAACAACAAAGATGGTGAGGGAAATATTATTAAAGGGTATAAAGAAGTTCAACCAGCCATCAGGAAAATAGAGTAACTGATGATTGTTGAAGCTTGGCCAAGGATGTTTGCAAGCTAAATGTGGCCAATTCTAGAAGCATATGTCTTCTATGATGAATTAAGAGAGGGATGAGATAAAGAAGGAAGCTACTCTGCTTTTGAGCAGAATTAGAGGCATATAAAGTCCTGGGAGTTGCTAGACTTGAAAATAAAATAATTGTTGTGTATTCCTAGTCTCTGTTGGCAAAATACTCTCAAAGCCATACATTAATACAGGCCAAATATATATATACATACATGTATATGCATATATATATCCAAGGCTTAACCAAAAGCCATGGCAATAAGATCAAGAATGTGATTGGAAGAGATATTTTCATAAGATCCAAAAATATGCAAGAATTGGTCTACAACTCTACCCAAACTCTCTGCTAGATAGGAGGGGTCTTTAAGGTTTTCAGAATTATGCTTTTTTATAACATTACAACAGGAAATGGCTTTATAGACAGAGATTTTATGATCCCAAAGCACCCTGTTTTCCTAAATAGGCTGGAGAAATTAACACCTTCAAAGTAAATGTTTGGTCCTGTTGTCCCTTAGGACTCCATCGGCAAGAAGGCCATCACCAATTGTGGTTACTCAGCTTTGGATGAGGACTGTAAGTCAAATAAATCACACACACACACACACACACACACACACACACACATAAACAGACACACACACACACCTTTTAAAAATATTTTGCCTTATATCTAACTGAATGAATTATAAATTGATACACTGGAAACCAATAAAATTTTTAAAGTAATTGCATCAAATTAGATGAAGGGGCAGAAGCAATTTAGAATGAAGAGTTTTCTCTATCATATTTATTCTTTCTACAGGCAGTAAGCAGGCTGAAAATATTGCACAGTTACTGCAGATATAGGCTAGTTTTGAAGTTGGAAGGAAAAATAATTCATACGACAGAGGTAAGAGCCACAGGGAGTGATCCCCTGAGAGTTGGACTGACTCCTAGTAAAGGAACTTCAGCATGTTCTGAACTAGTTTTGAATTGCCATGAAGTATGAGAGAGTCTAATCCAACTCATTTAGATAATGAAATTGAGTACTTGCTCTGATGACGTAAGGGAATGAGGTTTTGGGGATCTTTAGAAAGATGAGTAATTTTGCATGAGGGAGAAATGTTAATTTATGACAGGATTTTGAACTGCACTGGATTAAAGGTGGCTAAAAATCTGTTGGCACTCCTCTTATTAAAAACAAAATTACATAATTTCGTCTTGTTCTTGATGGTGGGCTGGCTTGAGGTTACTATGATTCAGACACAGTAGAATCACCTAGTCATATCCTGTTCAAAATTCTTACACATACTCAATAGAACATTATTTATGTTTTAATATGTTAGGCTTTTTTGGTCATGTTAGATAACTGCAAACTGTAGAAAAGCACTAAAATAACTCTACAAACAACAATGCCTCCTGGGATTTGCACGGGGACTTGCTTTAAATCTACAAATCAGTGCAGGGAGAATGGCCATTTTTATACTATTCTACTGAGTTTTACAATTTGTGAATATAATTCTTCCTTAATTTATTTCAATAATATTTTAGTTTCTTTGGCTCCTCTTGTATATATTTGATTATTGCTTATTATTGATAGTATAATATTCCTTATTGCTCATGACTAGCTTGAAGAAATAGATTTTTAAAATTTCTTGATCTTTTCTTTAAAATTTTCCCTAATTTGGTTATTGATTAATGATAGTTAACATGTAGCTACTATTAAGTTGTTTTATTTAATATTTATTTATTTGCTTTAGTTGTACAGAATGCAATGCATTTATGTTTACGTGGTACTGAGGATTGAACCCGGGCCACACACATGCTAGGCTAGCGCTCTACCACTGAGCCACAACCCCAGCCCCCTATTAAGTTGTTTTTTATGTGCAATAATGTTAGCTACAAATGACTGTTTCTTTTAATAATTAGATTTCATATAGTTTATTGTATTTTGGTTCATCCTGAATTCTCTAGGGCTTTTATTACTCTGGTGAATAAAAATAATGATTGCATAAATCATTACCTTATTCACAATACTAGAAGGACCGTTTTCAAAATTTTAAATTTAAACATGATATTTGCACATTCTTTTGTGTAAGGGATGTTCTTTTTAACGTTAGTTTATTTTCTGATATTTTTAAAAATAAATGTGGGAGACTGAGACAACAAAATCCCAAGTTCAAGGATTAATTAGAAATAAGGTCTCCATCAATCACATCAAACATAATGTTGTAATTGAGGCCTTGTGATAAGCAGTTGAAAACATTGTCCTTAGAGAAGCACTCTGATATATGATCTTAATCTATGTTATCAACTCATTATTCTACTATTTTAGAATGTACTCGAAATGTCATCCAAAACATTTGCCAAATAATAATGTTTATCATTTCACAATTTTTTATCCAGTCAACTGAATGATATTTGACTCCTTAAAAGTTCTATTCAATATAAGATTTAACCTATGTCATAAAGCTTTTCCCTAATTGTTTCTATTTCAGTTTTGTTCCATTTTGAGTTAATTTTTGTTTGTGGTGTTAAGTAAAGTATATATCAGTCTTTATGTTAGTATGGTACTGTTTCTTTTTTGCTTTATTGTATGTTTTGGAATCAGGAAGTATGAGCCTCCAAATTAGTGCTTCTTTTTCAAGATTGTTGTGACTATGTATGGTCCCTTGCAATTCCTCATTAAATTTAGGATGAATTTTTCTCTTTATCTGCAAAAAACTTGAAATTTAATAAAGAAAATTGAACTGAATCTGTAATTCATTCTGGGTAGACTTGACATCTTAATAATATTTTTTTCCAGTTTCTGAGTACATAAAGATTATATATGCTATTCTTGTTGGATGGGATGTCCTATTTATATATTATGGGCTTTCCAGCATTCAAGTTCTCTGTTTGATTTTGTTCTGTCTGGTTGTTCTATTTAATACTAAGGGTAGAGTATTGAAATTTCCGCATACTATTATTACTAAATCAGTGTGTGATATTTGCACAGGTACCTGGAACCCTACAGCTTCGCCTGATAACATATTGGTTTCATCTTTTCTTACCTTTTTTCCTATACATTCCCCTTACTCTTTGTGATATCATCTATACCTTTATAATGATTCCAGTTGATGTGTTTCTTATAATATCTGATGAGTAAAACTGTTAGAAGCAAAATACTGTTCTTTTTTCCGTTGTTTTTTTTTTTTTTTTTTTTTTGTTGTTGTTGTTGTTTTGTTTTCTTGTTTTAGCACAGAATATACCACATTCGTCATGCCCTTTGCTCTGGTTACCTCTAAGTAGCACCTGTTCCCTGTCGGGTTAGCCTATACTCCTTGGCATAAGGATTCACAATCTCTTTATAATTTTGCAGACCCTCTCTTGTCCCCTTTTCCATTCATGTTTATCTTCCAGTAATCTATATTTCAGAAATTCCCCCAGTACCACACTTTTGCCTGAGATATTTGCATGCAAATTTCATTAAAATAGTAATGATTTTTTTTTTTTTTCATATTATGCCCTGGCATAGTCTTAACCTTTGCTTCAGGTCTTAGTGTAAACATCTCTTCCTGAGGGGGATAGTCTGATCCATAGATTAGGTCAATTTTAGTTGTATTTATGCAGGGGGAAGGAAAGTGATAGAAGATAACTTGCATTTCTTTTTGTACCTTTATATTCTTATGAAATTATTAAATGTGCAAATATTACATTGTATTAATTATCTATATAGAATATCTGGACAATGGGATGTAAAAAACCAAAAATACTTTTGCTTAATTTTTCTGATAAGAAAAGCAATAAACAGTAAATGATATTGCAATATGTATATGAATCTTGACAAATTTCTTCATAATTGGAGACTTTTTAAATATATTTTAATTGGTCAGCAGAAACATTGTATGAACTTCGTCTTTGCTAATAGTGCACAGCAATTAAAATCATTGCATAGAAAATGTGATTAGGAGGTCCATCTCCCATCAAGATACATTATTATCTTTTTGTAAACTAATAGAAAACTTAATTTTAACCTACATATGTGTATACTTTAAAATTACAATTTTTAGGGTCCCTTGAACAATGATAATTATGAGTAGATTGCTTTGTACAAGGCAAATAGGATGTGAGCATGGGCTTGGGGGTTAACTAAGGAACAAACATACACAAACAAGCACATTCTCTGTCACTTTGAGATACATATCTCCAAATATTTAAGTTGTATGATACTTCAGAAGAAAACTGTTTACTTAGGTGTTCCTTAGTTATAATGATTATGAATTTCTTTCTAGGTGCTTAATTCAGAATTAAAGTGAATGATCTCTAAGGTCATTGGCCACTCATTAAAATAGAGGCTAGGGGGTATTGAGAAGGAGAAACGAGGTGATATTGCCTAAAGGGGACAAAATTTCAGCTACAGAAGATGAATAAGTTCTAGAAACCTAATGTACAGCATCATGAAAGTAGTTAACAATAACCATATTTTGTACTTAAAATTTGCTAAAAGAATACATTTTAAATCTTTCACACAATGTTCAATTATGTAGAAGTTATGGGTATGTTAATTAGTTCGTTGTGGTGAACTTTATGCAATTCATACATATACCAAAACATCAAATTGTACATTACACATAATTTTATATGTCAAATGTACTACAATAGGTTTCTGAAAAGAACACCTTGGAAGCTAAAGGGAGACCTGGTTTCAAACCAACTAATCTACTAATGTAATTACATTACACACAGTGCTACATTATATGCAATGCTGCTTTGCAGAGTTATGCAAACTGGGGTTGTATACCACAAATCCTTATTTATAGCACAAAAAGTTTCTCCTAGAGCCTAATCAGTGATTTCTCATTGCTCGACAGAAACACTATATGAACATAATCTTTGCTAGTGTGTAACAATGGAAATTTAGAGTTGGTACTGGAGATTTGATGGGGGTGTCCAACCCCCCATCAAGGTCCATCTCTTTGTGACTGTGGCATAGTTAGAAATCACTGAAATGCGTTAAGGAGTTAACATTCTTACCATGTTGGATATTTTTTGATCAGCTTGATCGGTTTTCTCACATGAATTAAAGGAAACTGAAAAGATGGAGAGGATAATGGCTGTGAGAGCTACAGAATCAACAGTCAAAGCAGGAAAAACATGGTTAAAATAACATTTCAAAACGGATTTTTATCACAGAACAAGAATCTAGCTGGAAAAATCAGAGTACAAAGAATGATCTATCAAAGAAAAATTTCTTTTTCTTTCTTGGCATTTTAATGTATATAAAATAACAAAAAAATGAAAATATTAAATGATAAGTAACATTTTATAGGGAGTGACAGTTTAGAATGTCCTCATGGACATCAAGATGAAGAGGACTACTTTCATTTTACAGTTAAGAAAACTAAGGTGTCAAGTGAGGTTAAGTGACTTTCAAGGTCAAATAAAAAGTCAGAGTAGAACTTAGATGTAAGCTTAGATCTTGGCTTCAGAACCCACACAGCAGATTCAAGTATTTTTTGCCACCCTTTCAAAATACAAGCCATATCTAGAAAGGCCAGTTTTGTTGCACTAAACTTTTCCCTAAACAATAACTTGCAATTTTATTAAGGATAATATGAAGCCAGACACAATGGAACATGCCTGTCATCTTAGATGTTTGGGAGGCTGAAGGATGAGGATTAGATTTCTGAAGCCAGCCTGGTCAACTTCGAGGAGGTTGTCTATAAAAATAAAAGAAAAAGAACTGTAGATTTAGCTCAGTTATAGTGTATTTCCCAAGCATGCATTAGTTAGTTCCTTAGCTAAATCACTAGTATTGAAAAACAAAATTAAGGTGATTTTTTTTTAAAACAATTTATATATTAAATAATTTATTTTTAATGAAAAATGTAATTTCAGTCTTAAGGACTACAGAATATACCCAAATATAATACACTGTAGTTCATCCATATTGACAGATGGTGACAAGATGATTGTCTTGCAAAACTTCAGATTGATTAAATTGTTTGTCTTGGTCTGGGAATAATGAGATTCAACAAATTTCTCAACTGGAAAGTTAGAAGCATCTTTATATATGAAAACAAAATTATAAAACAATAGTTCTTGCAAGGTTTTAATTTCTTATTTTTAAAAATTGTAAATTAGGCATATTGATAACTAAGTTTTATGATGCACAAATTATTTTATATGCATTATTTAATACTCTGTGAAGCTGATTTGTGGAGTTTATATATATATATATATATATATATATATATATATATATATATATATATATATACTCATCTTGTATCATTGCTTAATAATTAGAGACTTAACCACTTAATACAGCAGCACACTTATTATCTCATAGTTTGTGTAAGTCAGGTCTCCCAGGGTTTCCATCAAGGAATTGGCCAGTTGTGTTCCTTGCTAGGCCCTAGGGTTCTCTTCCTAGCTCACAGTTGGCAGAATTCATACCTGTAGCTCCATGGCTGAGGTACTATTCTCCTGCACACTGTCATGAGAGGCAAGCCACTCCCAACTCCTGAAGCCATGCTCTACTCTCAGTACTTTGCCACATGACCCTTCCACAAGTCTTTTCACAACATGGCACCTAACTTCTCCCAGGACAGCAAGACAATCTCTCTGTTTTGCTGAGAGGGACTCTTCTGTGATATAACATAATCATGGCAGTGACCTCCCATCACCCTTGCCACAGATTCCAAACACCCTCAAGAGGAGGGTACAATGAGACCCTGTGACACACATGGCTTCACCTTAGTGTGTAACTATCATAATACATGAAGACTAAAGTATAAAATAGTGAGCTCAGATTCACATCCAGATTTTTGATCTTCCAAATTCTGTTGTTTATGTAAGTACATCTAATAAAACTTACTTTCAGGTAATCTACTGTTCTCTTTCCCAGGGCTGTTTTGAAGACATCCATAAAAATGAGCATGTGACTTCAAATTTTCAGTTTTCTAAATAATTTGATCCCACTCCATTTCAAGCTATGGCTCCCTGCCATCTTTCCCATCTTGGTTTGCATTTGGCTTCCACCACCACAAGGAGCACCATGTCAGTGGATGCAGAAGGTGATTAGTGACAAACAGATGTGAGGCTGTGAGTATGCACCATTTCACCAGATTTCATTTTCTTCTCCTCCAGGACAATAAGACTTGTTCTTGAGAGTGTGGCCTGAAAGGATTCCTATTAAGTTCCCACTTTTTAACCTTATAAATGTCCATGTCCATACCTAGTACAGTGTATATTTTAAATGAAAACTTAATTTTTAAATAAGTATTACAAGATATAAGGAAAGAAGAAATAAAATATCAAGAAAATTAATTACTGAGGAGAGAAGATAGTAGATATGCACTTCCTAGCAATTATTTAGTTCCACATTTACATGGAAGAAAGACTTCTTTTCCAGAAGGTAGGTAACTAGGGAACTAATTGAAATTCAGTACTGGATGATAAATGAAATCATAGACATAGAAAATCAACAACTACAAATATAAGAAAAAAATACATTAGAGATGTGCCTTCTTGACAGGTAATTACAGCTGATGAGGACAGGAGGAAAAGCAGAGATAGAGAAAAGTGAAATAACTCAAAAAATGTAACACCAAAAAACAAACAAACAAACAAACAAATCAATAAATGGACAAAAGAATAATGGTATCCATCTTATTCAACCACCTTTTCTTTTTTCCCCTCCATCCCCCCTTGCTCCTTCCCTTTCCCTCCCTTCCCTTTGACCATTCTAGTGTTCCTCTAATACTCCTATGTACCCCCATCCCAACACCACTGTGAATCAGCCTCCTTATATCAGAGAAAACATTCGGCATTTGGATTTTTTGGGATTGGCTAACTTCACTTAGAATTATATTCTCCAACTTCATCCATTTGCCTGCAAATGCCATTATTTTATTCTCTTTTATTGCTGAGTAAAATTCCATTGTGTATATATACCACATTTTCTTTATCCTCTCATCTACTGAGGGACATCTAGGTTAGTTCCACAACCTAGCTATTGTGAATTGTGCTGCTATAAACATTGAAGTGGCTGTGTCAGTGTTATATGCTGTTTTTAAGTCCTTTGGGAATAGACCCAGGAGTGGGATGGCTGGGTCATAGGGTGGTTCCATTCCCAGTTTTCCAAGAAATCTCCATACTGCTTTCCATATTGGTTGCACCATTTTGCAGTCCCACCAGCAATGTATGAGTGTGCCTTTTTCCCCACACTTCTCCAACATTTATTGTTGTTTGTGTTCTAAATGCATGATTGAAGACTTGAATGGTCTGAAAATACTTTGTATACAAATAGTTTTATGTAAAAAGATGCTCTATATGTGCATTATGAATTTTAATACATACTACTATTATAAATACAACAACTTTGAATTTTAAAAAAATTAAAAAAATAAAAATAAATGGACAAAAGAACTAAACTTTTTTTGAAAGAGGAAACACAAACGACCAACAAATATAGGAGAAAATATTCAACATGGTGGTGAAGATATGGGGGGGAAAGAAGAGTCATACATATTGATGGTATACTACAAATTAGTACAACCACTCTGGAGAACAGTATGGAAATTCCTCAAAAAACTAGAAACAGAGGATCCAATATGGCGGGCCTGAAGGAGGAAGCACACAGTGTCTCTTCATGACCCAGATCTGAACTAATGAGAATACTGCTTCTCTGAGAGGGATAAAGAACATCTCCACAGCTGCTCTTATGCAGAAATCATCGTAGCTGTGCCCACAGGCAGGGCTCTGGGTCTCAGCGTTAAAGCAGGTCTCCCAATTCCTATGGCTGTTAGCCCGTGCAGGGCTCCCGAGTGCATTAAAAGGTTCGCTACATCAGCACTGGCCACAGAATTCCCAGATGCCCCTTCCACAAGGGATACCTATCTGCTACCCGCCAGCAGGAATGCCGGTTGCCACTCCCCTGTGGACCCCCATCTACCAATGTGGGGCTCCCCCTGTTAGATAAAATTCAGGCCGACAGGCCATACCCACAGGTGCCTTCCCGGAAGTGCCCATCTCTCGTGAGAATCCACCTTTGGAGGGCTTTGAGTCCCCACCCTTTCCTCATACTGGGAAATACTGATACCTGATACTGGATACTACTCACCTCTCATGGGAATTCATCCCAGGGCGGGCTCTCCCTTTCTGAGCCAATCGGACCATACAAGTCACGCTTCCACCCCTCTGTACTTAATTAAGCCCCTTCCAGTCCAGAACTCTCCTCCCCTCTTTTCGCCGCCATCTTCTCACCAGCTCTCCCCTCCTTCTCTTTCCCGTTCCCCTCTCCCTTCTTCCCTTTCCCCTTCTCCCTTCCTCCCCTTTTCACCTTCCCTTAATAAACCCCTTTTACTACAAGGCGGTCGTGGTGTGGTTTTTGCCCTTCACCCCACAGTCGCTCCTCCCGTCGCCTCCATCTTGTGACTCAGCAGCTTCCACCACAGTTCCCTACATGTACACGGTAGTCTGCCTGCACCTAGAGTCATTCCACAGGCTCAGAAGCTAGCCAACTGCCAGCCACAAATCTGCACACCACTGAACTTATCTCTGAACACATCACACAACATCATCACCTGCCCCACCCACCCTACCTGACACCCCAGCATTGGAAACAGAAACTGCCTCCATCTTGAGTCATCTTTCTCGCCATCTTTGGTGGACGCAGCTCCCAGATTGGAACTCCAGCTGAACAGGCACCAGTTTCCATCTTTCTCCTCTCCCCAGCAGCCGGTAACCAGGTACAATAACTGCCAGACACAAAACAGCTCTCAGTGGGTGGGTGTGCAGTGCAACCAGGGTGCCGCCCACAGGAGCCCTGGTGAGAGATATCTTACTTGAGAACTAGTAAGAAAGCGAGAGAGGGTGCAAGAGTTTGGAGACTAACAGAAAGACCAGGAAATGGAAATCTTCAGTCAAGATAGGGAGATAGGACCGGGTATTCAAGTCATATGAGTGAGCCCCAAAAGAGACCCTTGATGTGCAGTCTCCCTTCAGGGACTGGTGGGTGCCATACCTCATTTCCAGGTGCCCTGCACCAGGACCAGCCTTCCTACCCTGATTGCCTTCACCATCCTGAGGGTGGAGATAGCAGCTAACAACAGACAACCCCACCCATTGGATGAGAAGGGAAGCAGGAAACAGAATGATCTCCAACCAAAACAATCAACAATCCTGTTTTTTTCCTTTTCTTCCCCTATGTTTTCCCGCCTTCATATCCCTAATGTAAGTCAAACCAAATACTTTGCAGAAATTAGGATTTTTGAGGAGTGGGACATCTGGACAGTACATTATAGCTGTGTTGTATATTTCCTTTCTTTTCTTTCTTTTTTCTACTCCATTTTTTACTATGTGTGTCAGTTTTAGGTGCTTTACTGTCTTCACACATACTTGAACTCTATATCCTCACATCCTGCCTCCTCAGTATATCAACCTACACCTCTCACCCAGATTATTGTCCACTGTCAGAAATGGTAAACCCTTTTGCAAACCTATTGATTATATTATAGATATATATAATGTATATTATATATAATATATAGATAGATTATGGTTAATAATCAAATTCAACATTTCTGTACATTGTGACCAAACTGTAAACGCCTTAATAGCAACAAAATGCTTAATAGGTCATATATCATTTATATTGGGATCTGTTAACATTGTCCTTCCCCACAAAGGAGAGTTAGTGGAAGCATACAGGAGCACTATAAGCTTATAGGGTGAAAACAATAAGCCTTGGACCCGCAGTCCAAGAAGGAAAGACACATGAGCAATGTGAAAAGACAAGGGAGGAAGGTGCCCCAAACCAATCAAGATACCACATTACTAGAATCCATGGTCAGGACAGTGGAAGAAAAGACAGAGAAGGAATTCAGGATATACATAATTAAAATATTCTGTAATTAAAGGATGATATAAAAAAGCAAATACAGGCAGCAAAAGAATATTTCAACAAAGAGCTACATAAACAAATACAGGAAGCAAAAGATTACTTCAATAGGGTGACAGAGGTTCTAAAAATAACAAAACAGCAATCCTTGAAATAAAAAAAAAATAGAAACAATAAACCAAATTAAAAGTTCAATTGAAAACAAAACCAATAAAGTAGACCACCTGGAAGACAAGACCTCAGACAATGAAGACAAAATATAAAATCTGGAAAAGAATGTAGTCCACACAGTGAAAGTGGTAAGAAACCATGAGCAGAACATTCAAGAAATATGGGATAGCATAAAAAGACCAAATTTATGAGTTATTGGGATAGAGGAAGGCATAGAGTGCCAAACCAAAGAAATAAATAATCTATTCAATGAAATAATATCAAAAAACTTTCCAAACATGAAGAATGAATTGGATCACCAAATGCAAGAAGCTTATAGGACACCAAATGTATAAAATCACAACAGATCCACAACAAGGTCACATTATAATGAAAATGCTTAACATACAGAATAAGGAGAGAATGTAAGCTGCCTGGTACCGAAACCCGGGAAAAAATCTCGGGGGCAGAGTTAAGCTTTTACTACTTTTACTTCTACTTTCTTAGAGCTTAGAGAGGGAAAGAAAGATTTTTAGAGAGAAAGATTAAAGCGAGCTTTTCTACTTTCTTCTTGTAGTTAGAAAGATAGAAAGATAGAGCTTAGCTTAGAGAAAGATTAGAGCTTCTTTCTTCTCTCTTCTTTCTTCCTTCTTCTTTCTTCTGTCTTCTGTCTTCCTCAGGAGTCTCGGCCTAACTCTGACCAGTCATTACTTCTTCTATCTGGTTTCTCTTCTGTCTTCTATCTGGTTTCTCTTCTGTAACCGCTCTGCCTACGTTCTGGCCGCTCTGATTCTTCTGACCGACCGAGTGACTACCCGACTGGCTGAATTCTCTGTTCTCCTAACTCGGACCGCTTTCACACGGTTATATACCTTCAGGTTTGCGGGTGCCTACAGGTGTGTCACATATCAGGTGGAACTTATGGCTTCCAGCTAGCTGCAACAGCCCTTCCTAATTAGGGCTCCTTCAAGAGAATATTAAAATCCATGCAAGAAAGGAATCAGATTATATACAGGGGGAAACCAATTAGGATAACTGCAGATTTTTCAACCCAGACCCTGAAAGCCAGAAGATTCTGGAACAAAATATATCAAGCTCTGAAAGAAAATGGATGCAAACAAAGAATCTTGTATGCAGCAAAATTAAGCTTTAGATGTGATGATGAAATAAAAACCTTCCATGATAAGCAAAAGTTAAAAGTATTACAGCTAGAAAACCTGCATTAAAAAATATCATTGGAAAAACATTCCACAAATAGGAAATGAAAGACAATAATGAAAATCAGCAGAGGGAAGTATTAACCTAAAGGAAAAGCTAATCAAAGGAAAATCCAAGTCAAGTTAAATACCAAAAATAAACAAAAATGGCTGGGAATACAAATCATGTCTCAATAATAACCTTGAATGTTAATGGCCTAAAATCATCAATCAAAAGACATAGGCTTGCAGACTGGATTTTAAAAAAAGACCCAACAATATGGTGCCTCCAAGAGACTCATCTGATAGGAAAAGACATACACAGACTGAAGGTGAAAGGTTAGGAAAAATCATACCACTTACAGGGACTGCTGAAGCAAGCAGGGATTTCCATCCTCATATCAAATAAAGTAGACTTCGAGCCTAAGTTAATCAATAGGGGTAAAGAAGGACATTTATTACTGCTCAAGGGATATATACACCAACAAGACATAACAATTACATATGCCCAAATGAATGGAGCATCTATTTTTATCAAATGAATTCTTTTCAATTTCAAAAGTTAAATTGACCACAACACACCTTGGGAGACTTTAACACACCTCTTTCACCACTAGATACATCTTCCAAACAAAAGCTGAACAAAGAAAATATAGAGCTCAATAATACTCTTAATAACTTAGACTTAACTGACATATACAGGATATTTCATCTTTCAACAAGCAAATAGGCTTTCTTCTTAGCAGCATATAGATCCTTCTCTAAAACAGACCATATATTATGCCACAAAGCAACTCTTATGAAATACAAAAATGTAGAGACTATACCCTGCATTTTATTAGATCATAATGGAATGAAATTAGAAATCAATGATGAATTAAAAATAAAAATTAGTCCAGCACCTACAGACTAAATAATATGCTACTGAACAAATAATGTGTTGCAAAAGACATCAAGGAGGAGATTTAAAAAATTTAGAGGGAAATGAGAACACTGACAAAACATCGAAATCTCTGGGATGTTAGGAACGCAGTACTAAGAGGAAAGTTCATTGCATGGAATTCATTCCTTAAAAAAAGAAAAAGTCAACAAATAAATGACCTAACCTTACATCTCAAAGCCCTAGAAAAAAAAAGAACAAACTAACACCAAAAGCAGTAGAAGAAAGGAAATAATTAAAATTAGAGCTGAAATAAATGAAATCAAAAAACAAAAAAACAACTGAAAAAATTGACAAAACAAAAAGTTGGTTCTTTGAAAAATAAATAAAATTGACAGACCCTTAGCTAAGTTAACAAAGAGAAGGAGAAAGAAAATTCAAATTACTAACATATGTGATGAAAAAGGGAATATCACAATAGACACTACAAAAATACAGATGACAATTAAAAATTACTTTGAAAACTTGTACTCCAATAAAATAGATAATATCAAAGGCATCAACAAATTTCTCGAGTAATATGATTTCCCCAAATTGAATCAGGATGATATACACAATCTAAATAGAACAATATCAAGCAATGAAATAGAGGATACCATCAGAAGCCTACCAACCAAGAAAAGCCCAGGAGCGGATGGATACACAGCTTAGTTCTACATGACCTTTAAAGAAGAACTAATACCAATGCTCTTCAATTTATTTCAGGAAATAGAAAAAGAGGGAGTTCTTCCAAACTCATTCTATGAGGCCATATCACCCTGATTCAAAAACCAGGCAAAAACACGTCAAAGAAAGAAAACTTTAGAACAATATCCTTGATGAACATAGATGCAAAATTTTTCAATAAAATTCTAGCAAATTTAATACAAAAAAAAATATCAAAAAGAGAATGCACCACAATCAAGTGTGATTCATTCCAGGAATGCAAGGATGGCTCAACACACATAAATCAATAATTGTAATTCATCACATCTATATACTTAAAGATAAAAATCATATGATCATCTCATTAGATGCAGAAAAAGCATTTGACAAAATACATCCCCCTTTCATGTTCAAAACACTAGAAAAATTAGGGATAATAGGAACATACCTCAACATCATAAATGCTATCTATGCTAAGCCCCAGGTCAACATCATTCTAAATGGAGAAAAATTGAAGGCATTCCCTCTAAAAACTGGAACAAGACAGGGATGCCCTCTTTCACCAGTTATATTCAACATAGTTCTTAAAACACTGGCCAGAGCAATTACACATGTGAAAGAATTTAAAGGGATATGGATAGGAAAAGAAGAACTCAAATTAGGACTATTTGCTGATGATATGATTCTATATGATGTGATGCTATACATTGAAGACCCAAAAAGTTTCACCAGAAAACTTCTAGAACTAGTAAATGAATTCAGCAAAGTATCAGGATATAAAATGATCACCCATAAATCAAAGGCATTTCTGTATTTCAGTGACAAATCTTCTGAAAGGGAAATAAGGAAAACTACCCCATTTACAATAGCCTCAAAATACAATAAAATACTTGGGAATCAACTTAATGAAAGAGGTGAAATACCTATACAATGAAACTACAGAACCCTAAAAAAATCAAAGAAGACCTCAGAAAATGGAAAGATCTACCTTGTTCTTGGATAGGCAGAATTAATATTATCAAAATGACCATACTACCAAAAGCAATATACAGTTTTAATGCAATTCCAATTAAAAGCCCAATGGCATTCCTCACAGAAATAGAAAAAGCAGTCATGAAATTCATCTAGAGAAATGAGACCCTGAATAGCTAAAGCAATTCTTAGCAAGAAGAGTGAAGCAGGTGGCATCACTATACCAGATCTGAAACTATACTACAAGAGCAATAGTAATAAAAACAGCATGGTATTGCCACCAAAATGGACTGGTAGACCAATGGTACATAATAGAGAATACAAAGACTAATCCACACACCTGCAGTTATCTTATATTAGACAAAGGTGCCAAAAACATACATAGGAGAAAAGATAGCATCTTCAGCAAATGGTGCTGGGTAAACTAGAAATCCTTATGCAACAAAATGAAATTAAACCCCTACATCTCATCATGCACAAAACTCAACTCAAAGTGGACCAAGGACCTAGGAATTAAACCATAAACCCTGTGTCTAATGGAAGAAAAAGTAGGCCCTAATCTCCAACATGTTGTATTAGGCAACAACTTCCTTAATAAGACTCCTATAGCACAAGAACTAAAATCAAGAATCAATAAATGGGAATGGATTCAAGCTAAAAAGTTTCTTCTTAGCAAAAGAAACAATCATTGAGGTGAATAGAGAGCCTACATCATGGGAGCAAATTTTTTTCCTATCACATATCAGATAGAGCACTAATCTCTAGGGTATATAAAGAACTCAAAAAGCTAAATACCAAAAATAAATAAATAAATAAATAAATAAATAACCCAATCAATAAATGGGCCAAGGACCTGAACAGACACTTCTCAGAAGATGATATACAATCAATCAACAAATACATGGAAAAATGCTTAACCTCTCTGGCAATTAGAGAAAAACAACAACAACAAGGAATGGAAACCTTCCATGACCCATCTATCCCACTGCTTGGTATTTATCTGAGTGAACTAAAATTAGCATACCATAGTAATACAGCCACATCCATTTTTATAGCAGCACCATTCATAAATAGTCAAATTCTGGAATCAGCCTAGATGCCAGCCAATAGATGAATGGATTAAGAGAATGTGGTGTATATACTGAATCAAGTTTTACTCATCCATAAAGAAGAATGGAATTATGGTATTTGCTGGTAAACATCATGCTACGTGAAGTAAGCCAGACTCAGAAAATCAAGAGTAGAATGTTTTCTCTCAGATGTGGAAGCTGGAGCAAAATAAAGGAAAACAGGGGATGGGAATTAGATATGATAAAGATATGGGAAGAGTATTGGAGTCAAAGAAGGAGAACAAAAGGGAAGGAGGACGTACCAGAAAGGAGAGGAAGTTGGCATGAATTTAACACAATCATAGTATATGCATGTATAAATACACCACAATGAATTACACATTTATATGTAAAGCACCAATCAAAAATAAATAAACAAGTGAAAGGAAGATCAATAGAGGGGGAAAAAATTGGGTTAAGGCAGAGGGAAGGGTAGGGCAGAGGGCAATGGGGCTTGAAATGAAGTACATCAAATTCCATGCACCAATGAAGCCAACTATTATGTATAACTACATTGTGATGAAATAAGAAACATAATTACTAATGAAAGCTATTAAGTTTTAACTAATTCCACTGTTTAGGTCACTTATTATTTCTTATATGTAAAATTTAGCAATATGAAAATAATCCAATAATGGACTTTTTAGTGATACCTTTGCCTTCAAAATTCCAGAGAAAGGACACAGTTTAACTGCAATACTTTTTTTTAGACTAAAATTCACTGATCTTTATGTTAATGAATTTGTTGCAATTCTTCCCATAACAGATTGCCATGAACCTACTGACTTAAGCTGACCTCCATCAATTTTGTCTTTCAATCTTGTTGGTGAGAAGATTGAAGGAGTCCTACTGGACTAAAATCAAGGTGTTGGTAGGGCTGGTTTCTTCAGGAGGCGCCTGATCTCTCAGCTTGGGTGGCTGCCTGCATTTCTTGGCTTGTGGCTCCACTACTCCAATCTCTACTTCTGTGGACCCACCCAGACAACCCCCAGTAATCTCTACATCTCTAGAGCCTTCTATTAATCATATCTGTGAAATTCCCCTTTTCCAACAATGCAGCATTCACAGGTTCCAGGGATGTTGTTGTTGCTATCATTTTTAAGGGAGAGGAGACATACAGTAATGAAACCATGTATGTGATGAATACAAAATCGATTTATGTACCAATATACCTAAAATAATCCCCGTGTTTCCCTATCAGAACATTTTGTTACTTCCTTTCTTTCTTTCTCTGTTTAACTTTTATTTATTCTTTTTTAGTTAAGTGACAAGATGAAAGCTTGGTTAGAGCTAGACATTTTAGTTATATGAACACTTTGCCTCATTTGTCACATTCTTTCACATCTTTGAGATAATGATCCCCCCAAATGGGAAACAAACAAACAAAAAATTTAATAGCAACATTCACAATTAATTGTAATTATGTTTGGTTCTGTCTGTACGGAAAAAAAAAATATTATTCATAGGTTAATTTTAAATTAATTTTAATGATGGATCACATACTATATGTGCTTATTTCAAGATTCATGCTTTTTTTCAGATGTTATATTGCCCCTTAACAGTATTATTTTGTTTTTATGACTTATTTTGTGATGATTTAGAGTTTTTATCTGCTTATTTACAAAATGATACTATCATTGAGTTTAAAGAAAAAGCACAGAGAGACTTCTAGTTGCTAGAATGTTTGTTCACAGGATTTTAAAGCAATCCCCTACAACTCAGAAGGGGAATATGTTTAGATTGGATATGTTGGAAAGGCTTCAGGTGAGTTTTTCGCTACCTGTTCTGGACCCAGTGGTATAGATAAAGTATGAAAAATGCATTAACACAGTTTGTTCTTATTGTCTATAAACACAACATTTTGTAGAGCAAAAGTACATCTTATTTGGAAGCATTAACACAGCATTAACAAACCCCTGGTTTAAAGTGAAGAGAAGATGCAAATTGGGAACTTAAAAACAAGGGGTCAGAAGTGAACCTCTCATGCTGATTTCAACATATGCCTATTTTGTGACCTTGCAAGTTATTCGGGTTTTTTGGATCTCAATTCTCTGTTCCATAAATTAAATGGAAAAATGATATTTCCCCACACCTTTGCAATGCTGAAATTCGTGTCTCTAGCCACTCTGTGTTACTGCCGTGGCTGCCCTTCTCATAGATTTTCCACTCAGAACACTGCTTTAATGTCATTAGGGAAACTGTCTGATGGCTTCAAGGGGAGGATTATGAGATGCAAAATCTCTCAGAACAAAACCGATTCCTTCTTTAATTTCTCTTGTTTAGAAATAACTACTGGGGAATAAAGGACACCAAACTGCTTACATTGCTTTGTTATGAGCTGAGATAAATTAGAGGGTTATTATTTTTCCCACGTCAAGTCTACCTAATTCTATATTTCCTAGAAAAAAAACGTTGAAATGATTACATTTATATTTAATTTTAATTCACTCTGGATTCAGAATTTTGGATGAACCAGAGCCCTGAAATTCAGACTTGAGGACAATGATTGCTTAGGAATATTTTCTAAATGCCAGCTGAGCAGCAACATACATTGCATCCATAACTGAGCAGCTGAATGCGGAGATTATTTTCTCTTCCTGTACAGGTATTTTCCAGCCATAATACCCTTGCTTTCTATAATGGACACACGGATGCGGACTGTCCTCGGAAGCTAGATGTACAATGATGAGAAAGATTCCTTATAGTTAAAGGTCTTTCCACCCCCAGGATGTCTTACAGGAAGGATGCAGTGGGATTAATTGCTGCAAAAAGCAGAGGCATATTTTTGACCTCTCTCCTCAGGGGCCGAGGTGACAGCCCTCCTTCTGCCTCTGCCTTAAGTAAGCAGTGATTAAACTCCTCTCAAGGAGCAGTAGCCAGGACGTATTTATATCAAGACTTTCATTCTGGGTGGCAGTGTCTTTTTTGTTGTTCCTTTTTCATTTTTTTTTCTCCTCCCCCGAGAAAGTGATCAAGAGCCAGTTTCACATTGAACTCGACTCTCTGTAGTTCCCTGATCTCTAGTTGGGTTTCAGACCTGTACTTGCAGTTCCTTGCTCCACTTTGACTGCAGACTCCAGGGATAAGCTGCTTCAGTTATCACTGCACACAAAGGTAAAACTCACCTTAGAATCCCTGTTAAAAGACAAAAGACACAGCTTCATAAAAAGGACCACTGTACATGGTACAGAGCTTTATAATAACAATTACAGGGAAAAGGGTGATTTAAAGATTTCTATGAATTTCATGAAATGGTTTCACAGATATTATTAAGCCTGAGCTTGCCAATGCCTCAGGGAAGGAGACAAGATGGTTTTATCATTAGTTTATAAACGTGAATACCAAACCCAAGGAGAGTAAGTCAATTCCCTAAGTTCTCACTTCTACAAAGTGTCAGAATTGAGAAGGAAATCCAGACAATCTTGTCCTCAATCCAATTACTTACCCATTTCACTCCCAGCTTTATCCTCAATAGACTAGGTTTCCAGACACTCTGTTCATTTAAATGTCATCTACAGAAGGTATTTTCAGCAGTGTTTTCACCTGCATTTTACCTCAGGGAGATGTTTATCTATTATTCTTTATTGCCAATTTAGAAGATTTGACCCAAGTGTTAGATGGGCATTTTGGTCACTAAGTAATATGCCATGTCTGTTGAGATACAGCAAGTAGGTAGGTGCAGAGCAAGTGCACCTGGGAATCCACAAAACATTGGTTCACCCAAGTGAGTACACAATGATTTCTGAGTCCAGCAGAAATCATTCTGGGTCTTTCTCCACTTGGGTCGTGGGATCCAGCAAAGTTCTGCTTATTTGTGTCTTTGCTCCCTGTTACTTTGTCCTCCTGTTTTTCCACACTTCATGCTTTTCCACATCACTTCAGCTAGACCATCATAACAAATTAGTAACTCCTCTTGCTCCAATGTAATGACTTTCACTTTAAATGCCCATTGCTGACTGAAGAGTTCTTTCTTCAGTTTTTAGTAAAGATACCCAAAAGAGAACCCTAGCATAAATGCTGGTTTCATTCATTCATTGGAGGATTTTAACAGAGAAAATTTACTTTGTTCCAGGCACTTTTTCAGGTATTAGGGATAGAGCAACAAAACACCAGACAATTTCTCTGCATTCACAGTGTCATATTTTAGTAACTTAAATTTATTGCTAAATCAGGGATAATGGGAAGAGGCGCACACACACACACACACACACACATGCATACAGAGAGAGAGAGAGAGAAAGAGAGAGAAAGCCATAATATATAAGCTCAGAAACTAGGGGAAATATGCTTTTCTTTTGAATCTCAGTACTTTTCAAAGATGGTCATATTTGGAATTTTCTAAGTTTTGGTTTTGGCAAGAACATATGGAGGGAAATATGTAGAGATCATGACTGACCCACTTTCTACTTGCATGAGGTATGTATAAAAGACATTTTGATGTACATAAAAAGGAAAATTTCTGGACACTAAAGATCAACTTTTGGTCATGCATTCTTTGGAACTTATTGAGAACTATTTTGTTAGAAGTTTGTGTGGACTTTAATCTTTCAATTAATCTACATATGTCTGATACCCTTTGAAAAGGTGATGCATATCTATCTTTAAAACATTATCTAGTAAATTGAAAAAAAAGATTTACACATAATTGAAAGATCATGACAGTTAATTAGGAGAGTAATAAGATCAAATTGTTTCTGAAAAAAAAATGTTTATTCAGTTTTTGTGTGGAGGGATAGATTGATAAGAGGCAGTGCTTAATTTAGGAATGAACTACAAAAACTGCAAAAGAAATTCAAGCAAATCATAATTGTTGCCTTGGAATGACACTTAATGCTAGAGGAAAGGCTACTTAAAGGACATAGGCAGATTAGGAACTTAGTTTGAAATACATTCACAAGGCTTGGAAATATATAGGATGGAATAGGTGGAGTGAGATAATTCAACATTATTTCCAAAACCCATGGTCTGAGCATTGGATATAATACAGTTATTGACTAACAGAGGGTAGGACAATATTTAGGCTGGGACACA
The DNA here is from genome assembly GCA_025594165.1 of Tamias sibiricus. Classification (NCBI taxonomy): domain Eukaryota; kingdom Metazoa; phylum Chordata; class Mammalia; order Rodentia; family Sciuridae; genus Tamias; species Tamias sibiricus. The sequence continues at coordinate 20,578,445 of CM046671.1, forward strand.
TTGAGCTTGAAATCATTGTCCGTGCTTTCTAAAAGAAATATTCATTATGAAGTTGGGCTTGTGTGCATTGAGCTTTAAAATGTTTCTGAGTTTGAAATATGGATGGCATATGAATAATGTTGAAAGTGTTATTAAAGCAAGTGATTGCCCAAGGAAAGGCCTAAGTGAGAATTCTGATTAATACCAAAATTTTTATATGTAAGACCCTCCAAAGATGTTGAGAAGGTACAGTTAGAAAGGCAAGAAAGATACACCAGGGATGGTGTCACAAACTCTACAGAGAAAGGATGGTCATATTTGTTACATTCGGTATAATACCATTTACTTTTTAAAATTGTGAAATGAATACATATAAGGAAATATTCATGAAAATAAAGGTTGCAATTAAACTTTACCTTAAGGTCGTGACCAAAATCCTGGTCAATAAATAAGAATTTATAACACCAAGGATTACCTCTTATACCCCCATCTCGATTTTAACTCCTTTAAATTATAAATAACTGGAATATACTTTTTGCATGGCTTTCTCACTTATGACATCATGTGGGTGTATTTAACTAAGCTTCTCTCCTTGTTACTATTGAAGAACAATAAACTAAAACCACCAGAATTCATTTATCCACTGCTAATCTGAAAGATAATTCAGTTGATTTCAATTTGAGGCTATTATAAAAGTACCACCACCAAAATTCTTTTCTTTTGGTATAGATATGAAGGAGCCCTAATTAGGAAGGGCTGTTGTAGCTAGCTGGAAGCCATAAGTTCCACACCTGATATGTATGACGCACCTGTAGGCACCCGCAAACCTGAAGGTATATAACCGGGTGAAAGCGGTCCGAGTTAGGAGAATGGAGAATTCAGTCAGCCGGGCAGTCACTCGGTCGGTCAGAAGAATCAGAGCGGCCAAAACGTAGGCAGAGCGGTTACAGAAGAGAAACCAGATAGAAGAAGTAATGACTGGCCAGAGTTAAGCCGAGGCTCCAGAGGACTGGTCAAAGTAAGGCCGAGGAAGACAGAAGACAGAAGAAAGAAGAAGGAAGAAAGAAGAGAGAAGAAAGAAGCTCTAATCTTTCTCTAAGCTAAGCTCTATCTTTCTAACTCTAACTAAGCTAAAATCTTTCTTTCCCTCTCTAAGAAAGTAGAAGTAAAAGTAGCAAAAGCTATACTCTGCCTCCGAGAATTTTCCTCCCGTGGCGGCGCCGTGGCTGGCCATGACAGGCAGCTTACATAGATATGCTGGGAATATGAAGCAATTCTTCAAAGGAGGTAATAATCAACACAGCAAAGCAAAGGTCATTGAACATATAATCAATAATATGGTAAAAGTCCAACAATACATTGGCCTCTTTCAAAGGAAACAGTTATTTCTGTTAGAGTCCCATGAGTGATGTGCACAGAGATACTAACAAATTATATTGCAATGAGGTGAGATGCATGAATAGAATTCAGAGTATGAAGGCAAATCTTCACTTGAATATGAGGAGAGGAGGTAAATAATGACAAGCTTTTTCTAAGCGAAAAAAGGAATACAAGGTAAGTTCTAGTGCGAATTCTAATCAAGACTGTTTTTTTTTTTTGTGAATTACTTCCTGCTTTCTTTATTCAACTCTTCCTTTTAATAGTTTCTTCCTAATACAATTTAAATATATTTAATCTCTTCCATGTTCAGATTCCTCTTTCAAACACTAACTCCTGGCCCTGACTTTTAAATCTCTTTCTTATATAATTCTATGGCATCCACAGTGACCCCTAACTTTATGCCCCATAGTCAATGGAGTTTGCACATTCCACTTCTTCAACATGCCACATTTGCACATGCCTGTAATTCTTGGAACATTCTTATCTCATTACATTTATCTTCTTGTAGAGAACTTCTATTCATTTTTCCGGTTTCTGTTGAGATATTACTTTTTTAAAGAACTCTTCCACAGTCCAATTAGACTTCTCTTAAGTGTAGTGTGTGTGTGTGTGTGTGTGTGTGTGTGTGTGTGTGTGTGTGTTTGAGAGAGGGGGAGGAAAAGAAAGAGAGAGAACACAAAAGGAAAATATTCTGAGAGCTATACTGTGACATGAGATACCCCTACTCGTTTGTCCTTCTCACCCTGCACTAGTGTCAGACCTGCATCATTATTCATGGCTTTGTAGTTGTATTACTTCATTAGAATCAATGCATCAAGTATTGCAGTGATTTTTCATTGACTCATGAATTACATTTTGAAAACACTAAATGTGAATAAATTTTATGCGTGGCTCAAATGTCTAAGATATTGACTTCTTCTTTCTCTCTGGCTTTGCATTAAACATATGTATAACATATTAACCTCAGAGGATTCTATCCATCATGTGCATATATCAGATACCAGGTCTCAAGGGTGACATGTCCTTACTCCCAATCCAATGATGACAATTAAGTGATTCTGGACTTACCTTTATTTTCCAGATATAAACTATATAAACTTGTAACTTTAGAATGAACCCTAAAAGCATAAGCATGTTCAACCTCAACTTGAAGTTTAATAAATATGGTAGAATTTCTAAAGTAATGTTTTACTTGACAACTATAGCATATGTTTCTCATAGATAGTTGCTGGAAAGTTGCATATGCTGGTATATAAATAAGTATGAATATATAAATACAGTTTCATGCACAAACACATACACAGATATACACACCCCTTAGATTGCTAATGAATAAACTATTTAACAGAATAAAACATTATAGAGAACTAAAATTTACCCAGCAAGTGATTTTTTAATTAATCTTAACCCTTCATTTATAATTCTGAGTAAATCATAAAATTCATAGTACATTAGTGTCTCATACACAAACTGGGGCATCCATAGGGCTCAGGTCATCTCTGGCATCTCTTTCCCTGGATTCATTTTCTATAGTTTCATAATATCTTTGTAAAATGGATAATAAAATTTACTGATTCCTTAACAAGAGGCCATCAAAGATGATTTCGCTTTTTTACACTGTGGTTGATTCCAGTCATCTGTAGGAAATCTCAGCATACTACATCAATATTTTTTATGACTCTTCTGCCTTATTCTTTGATACCAAACTGTCAAATTGTCATTTCTACTCTCTCTGAGCTGAACTTTTTCAGCTGTCATCATTACCAAACCTTTTGTGTTCAACTGTGTCTTACCTGCTGTAGATTGTGGAGGAGAGAAAAAAAAAAAAAAAAAAAAAAACAGTATTTTAAATTACCTACAGCCAACAAGATTCTGAGTGAAGACCAAAAAAAAAAAAAAAAAAAAAAAAAAATAGCATAGTTGTCGATGTGGGCTTGACAAGAGCAATTTTAGGTATTTGTTGACTTTTCTCGTATTTGATTCTTTTACAGTGAGATGGGTTGTTGGAAAACAAGCCACTAAACAAGCAGTCTGGTGCTAGACACTGGCATGTTCACAGGCTGTACACAACACAAATCATGCCTTCACACTTATACAGGGTGTAGTGTCCCCACAAAAAGTAGCCAGAACTTGAATTGACATAGTTTCACACTTTGTACAGTAATATGCTGGACTTTCATCTCTTAGCTAAGTGTTCTGATTGTATTTATATCGTTTTACTAATCATTCTAGTTCTTTTGTATATTCAGTATTTCTTCTTTCCTAGTGCCTTAAGTAAAAGCTATCATCTGTGAATTACAAAATGTGTCTGTATAGAAATTATGAAATCAAGGTAAGCTGAAGAGAATACTTGCTCCAGGTCAGGGAAGAAACTAGATTCAAAATTAAAACCAAAGCACTTCTGGTTTTCAGTTGCTATTCCCTTCATTGATTGAAATTAGCTTCCATTGTCAGTTTGAGTTTATGAACATAGAATATGTGAGTTCCACTATTTACCCTTACTTATATAAATTCCAGATGACATAAGAAATATGCACTCAGGAAAATGTAGCTTTTGTTATTTGAAAAATCATTTGACAGAGTTTTTTCTTCCATGGTGGAAGTTTAAAAGATGGTTCTTATTTTTGTTAATAAGACAAAAAGTGGAAACTATCTTTTCTCTACTTTTTCAACCCTAGTCTTCAACCTCTAAACCATACTTATTTATTAATTACACTGTGCACCCATTGTGCAGAGTAGGTAACTGGATTCTCAAGTTTAAATACAAATCTATTTGTAAGCTCAAAGTTATCATTGGTGTATTTCTGCTGCTATATTATTGCTTCAACTGTCAATATAATAAAATAAAAGATATACAGTTAATTTCACTAAATATCTCTTTATGTTATGGAAAATTAAAACATAAGGAGATAATTATCACCTTCAAAAACCAGAGGTTTTATTTTTATTTTTATTTTTTTTTGCTTTTATTTGAGAGTGACAGAAGGAACATAAATATGAAATAGACACAGAGGCTGTTTAGGAAGTAATGGCATATTCATACATTAGTATGCACAGAATTCTTTGTCTCTTTAGGGCTATTGAAGTAGTATTTTCACATGAACAGAATGTATTACAGACGTATTTTTTTTAAACTTTCATTGTATATCCATAATCAGGGAACAGTTATAACCTTTCATTTTTCTTGGATTCTTACATCTATCACTAAGTATGCAAAATGCAGTATATGAAAAAATCAATAAATTCAATGCTTAGATGATGAATGTTTACAATTTACTCTTCCATTGCTACTGTGTTATAATAAAAACAACACCTAAAAAAGAAAAGTGAGGTTACAAACAGAGCAAATACCTGTCCCCAATGAAATATTTTCCTTGTAGCAAAATGCTATCACTTTTTCAGTTCTAGCATTTTACCTCACTGCACATAAATTGCAGACTTTACATAACTCATGTATCCCATTCTCAAAGAAAATGCATAGAATTTAGAAAAAAAGTTGAAATAAACTTCATTATACAGTTGAGTAAAAAAAATTTATGCATTTAACAAAAGCAAGTAGTAAATATAAATGAATGCAATTGGGTTATCTGTAACTATGTTTCAAAAAACTTTTTTAATGATTAGAATATAAAAATTTTAAGTTATTATTTTATGTTGGAAGGTTGCAGAAAGTTTCACACAATTTGGAAAGGTAAGTGAACATCATACATTTTCAGTATGATATGGACTTTTTACTACACCTGAGTACTTTTTTTTTAAGTCCACCAAATCAATTCTTTTCTGCATTGGGAAAATTGTCATACAATTAACATAACGAAAGCAATCCTATTTCTTCCCCCACTGAATATGTTGTTTCCTACAGTAACAGGCAGTCAGAAATCATTTCCCCTGTTCCTACTTTAAAAAGAGAACACTATAGTTCTGAACAATTCTAAAGAACAAACATATAGATAAAATTTTTTTCTATTTTGGAAATAATTGCACGTATAACCTTTCTCTTCTCTATGTATTGTTAGTGCAAAATAAAATAAAATAAAATTCCAGTGTGTAACTCACAAGCTGAGGTACACAGTGTGAGGTTGAAGCAGAAATTATTAGTTGAAACAGAAATGAATGCAATTGCCATACAGAAGAGCCAGCAGAGAAGAGAATACATAATTCACTGCTACCCAAAGTCACACAATGTGAGAAGTTCTCACAAGGATCACAGCCCCTGGGCAAGGTCATTTATTTTTATATAATGCCATGACACACATAAATCCATTTAAGTCACAATTACCTTTAGTGTCATCTAATGTAGTATTGTACTCATTATTAGGAAAAGGCCAAATAAATTGTAGAATAGAAATTAGAAACTAGGAGCTTAGAACTGATAAATATAATCATGTCTCACGCCATTTGATAATAAATCAGATAATTATATATAAGGACAAAATCCATAATTTATTTTTCCTCAGCTTTATTGAGATGTAGTTGACAAAATTATGTATATTTAAGTTGCACAACATGATGATTTATGTAAGTATACAGTCTGATATGTTTACCAAATCAAGTAAAAAAAATTGGAAAAAAATCCCATACTAATCTTATTTTGTGTGTGATGACAACACTTGTGATCCACTCTCTTTAAAATATTTTAGATTAATATAACATAACATAATTTACAGTAGCCACATCTAGTATGATACATCTCCAGAACTTATTCAGCCTATAACTGAAAATTTGTACCATATAATCAACATTTTCTCATTCTTCCCACCCCTCACCAGTCTCTGCAACCAATATTCTAATCTCTGCTTCTTCAGGTTTGACTTATTAAAATTCCACATTTAAGTGAGGCTGTAAAGTTTTGGTAATTTTGTGTCTGGCTGATTTCACATAGCATGAATAAAGTCCTTCAGTTTCATCTATATTGTTGCACAGGGTAGAGTTCCTTTATTTTTTTATGTCTGAATAATTTTCCATAATATATATGAAGTAATATATGCCATATAATATATATATGTACATATATATATATAAAATATATATATATGTGCATACACATACATATGTATGTGTGTGTGTGTGTACACATATTTTTTTTTTTTTACCCATTAATACATTGATGGACAAATTACTTTGCTTCATATCCTGACTGCTGAGAACAATGTTTCATTGAACATGGGAGTGCAATTATTTATTTGAGGTGCTTACTTCATCTCTTTTGATAACAGAAGTGGGATTGTTGCATGGTATAGTGGTTTTAACTTCATGAGGAAGTCCAAACCAGTTGATGCAATGGTTATACTGATTTGTTTTCCCGTGAATACTGTGTAAGTGTGCCCTTTTCTTCACACCATCATTGATGCTTCTTTCTCATCCTTTTTTTTTTTTGATAGCTGTTCTATAAGTGTGAAGTTATGTGTCATTGGAATTTTAATTTGCCTCTCCCTGTGATTAGTGATACTGAGAACCTTTCCATAAGCCTCTTGGCCTTTTGTATGTTTCCTCTGGAGATTTTTCTATTCAGCTTTTTGCAGCTTCTTCTTTTGTAGCTTAGTTTTATTTCTGTTTTTGTTTTCTTTGTTATGTGGTCAAGTTTATTTCCTTATGTATTTCAGATATTAGGCCCTGGGTCAGATATGTGGTTTACAAAAATTTTCTCCATGCCCGTAGGTTCTTCACCCCAGTGATTCCTTGCAGTATAGAAACGTTTTAGTGAAATGCAATTCCAGCTGTCTGTTCTTTACTACTATTTCTGTGCTTTTGCTGTTACACCTAGAAATGCCATTGCCAAGACCAATGTCATTGAGTTTTCTACTTTGTTTACTTCTAGAATTTTTTTTCAGATTTTAAATTTAAGTCCTTAAGATATTTCAATTTAGTTTTCAAATATAATGTCAATTTAGTTTTCAAATATAATAAAAATATAATAATTTCAAATATGACAATTCAAATAAATTGTTATAATTTATCTGACATTATATTTGTAGGTACTCAGTATATATGTAGGTACTCAGTTTTTCCACCATTGGTTTCTGAAGAGAATATCTTGTCCCCATACATAGGTGCCTTGATCAAAATGAGTTGACACTACAAGCATGAGCTTGTTTGGGGCATTTCTATTCTCTGCCACGGGTCTGTGTGTCTGCTGTTGTTCCATTACCATGCTTTTTAAATTACAGATTTATTACACAGACTGAATCCAGTGCGGTGCCTCCAGCTATGTTCTGGAAGTGTGATGCCTTCAGCTCACATTGCTTTGGCTATTTAGGCTCTTTTGTGGATTCATATAAATCACAGGATCCCGCCCCCCCCCCCCCAATTCCGTGGGATCTGTAAACAATGTTGTGTAGTATGGGCATTTTGAAAGCATCAAAACCTCTAAGACATGAACATGGGATATAATTCCATTTGGTTCTTCTTCCATTCTTTTCACTAATGTGTTATTTATTATTTTCAGTGTACAGCACGTTCAGTTATTTCATTAAATTCATTCTTAAGTATTTTATTCTTTTGAATGAATTCTAAATGGCAATGTTTCCTTAATTCGTGTTTTAGAAACTTCACAGTTAGTTACATAGAGAGAGAACTGATTTTTGCATTTTTTGTACCCAGTAACTTTCCTTAATTTGCTTATTGGTTTAAAAGTTTTTTTGTTGGAGTATTTAGGGTTTCCACATACAATTGCATCATCTGTAATAACAATCTCACTTCTTTTTTTCCAATAAAAATGCATTTTATTTACTTTTTTCACCTAATTGATACAGTTAGGACCTCCAGAACTATGATAAACAAAAATAGCAGGAATGGAAATCCTTATTCTGCTCCTAATCTTAGAGGAAATACTTTCAGTGTTTCCGCATTGTGTCTTATGTTAGGCGATTGGTTAATAGGTTAATATACATAGTCTTTATTAAGATACAATCCTCCTGCGCTTAAGTTGTTGAGTTTCTTCATGATCAGATGTTGGATTAAAATGCCTTCTACATCTATTCATATTATACAAATTTTATCCTTTATACTGTTAATGTGGTTGATTATAATTGTGAATTTGTATATGTTGAAAGTTTTCTTATATACCATTTCTGAAATCCTTTTGATCATCAGGTAATAATTCTTTTAATGTGCGGTTTAATTCATTTTGCTGTTGTTTTATAGAGGATTGTAACACCCTGTTGAAACAAAACTATTTTATTTTGGATAGGATCTTTTTCTGGTTTTGGTACAAAAGTAATTCTGGCCTCATAAAATTAGTTTGCAAATATTCTCTCTTCTTCAATTTCTTTTGGAAGAGCTTGAGAAGGTTGGTGTTAATTTGTCCTTATATATTTGTTAGAATACAGCAGTATAGCCATGAAATCAGGAACTTTTCCTTTGGGGATGTTTTTGATTAATCTTTCTGAATCCTCATTTGATATAGGTCTATTCAGATCCCTATTTCTTTATGATTCAATTTTAGAATCATGTTTCTAGAATTTATCCTTTCTTCTAAGTTATATAATTTATGACATATAATAACTCATGGTAGTTTCTCTCATTATTTTAGTCAACATTTTTGCCCCTGTAACCAAAGACCTGACAAGAACAATTTTAGAGAAGGAAAAGTTTATGTGGGGCTCACATTTCAGAAATCTCAATCCACATATCACCAACTCCATTCCTCAGGCCCTGAGATGAGGCAGAACATCACACAAAAGACTGTGGAGGTGGAAAGCAACTTGGGACATGCACAAGAAAGCAGAGAGAGACTCCCCTTACCACGGACAAAATATACACCCCAAAGACCTGTCCCCAATGACCCGCCTTCTCAGCCACACCTACCTGCCTCCAGTTGCTATGCAGTTATTCCCTATCAGAGGATTAATGCAGTGATTAGGTTAAGGCTCCCATAACCCAATCATTTCACCACTAAGCTTCCTTGCATGTCTCACACATGAGCTTTTTGGGGGACACCTAAAGCCTGAACCATAACAATGATCTTTAATGTGCTTCTGTGAAAAGTAGTAAAAATATAATGATCTCTCTCTCTCTCTCTCTCTCTCTCTCTCTCTCTCTCTCTCTCTCTCTTTCTCTGGTTAGTTTAGTTAAATTGTCAACTTTTTTGTTTTTAATTCTTAGCTTTGTTGTCTTTCTAGTCTGAATTTCATTTGTTTTTCTGTTCTCATCTTTATATTTATCTTCCTTCTGCTAACTTTGAGAAGAACTAAATCAACCCTGTTTATTTCTATTTTGAACTATTGGTTGTTCAGGAATGCATTGTTTAATTTACACATGTTTGTGAATTTTCTAATATTTTTCTTAGTATTGACTTCTAGTATCAGGAGTGATACTTGATGTGATTTCAGTCCTCCCAGGTTTGTTGAGACTAATCTTGTTGTCTAACATGGGATCTATCCTGGAGAATGTGCCATGTCTCTAGGGATGAACGTTCATAGTGCTGCTATTGTATTGGATGTCTTGTGTATATCCAGTAGGTCCACTTGGTTTTTTAGTTTTATTCAAGTCCACTGATTTCTTATTAATTTCCTGTCTAGATAATCAATCCAGTTGCTGAAGTTGGGATTTTGGAGTTCTTTAAGATCATTGAAGTACTGTCTATTTTTCCCTAAAGTTGTGTTAATTGTTAATACTGGGGAACAAGGTTGTTTCCAGGTCTGTAAATAGGACTACAGCCAGTGAGCCTGAGTCTTGCATGGAAGTGTAGAACCTCAAAACAGCCCCTCTGGGGCATGCACACCTTTGAGGCTTTGCAGCCTCCTCTCTGGATCCCAAACCCCCACAGAAGCACTCTTGTCCACAGATGACTGACCAATTATTGTTGTTATGGGGATATGAGGGTGACCTCCTATTCTGCCATCTTGCTGATGTTACTCCATAATTTATTTCTGAGGATTGGAAGAACTGGTCTCCTTTTCTAAGTGGCTGAGCTAACAGTAATAATTTTCACTTAGTCGTGGTTTTCTAAGAATGTCTTAAAATATTCAAATCTTATCTCCAATGAATGATTAAATGACATTATAATTTATTAACTAGTTGAGCATATATTAGAGAAGATATAGTGTGCTGCAAAGTTTAAAATAGGTACTACCTATTCAGAAAAGTATCTCCTTTAAGTTTCTAGATGTTATGGATAATTTCATAAGCCATCCTTAATATTCTAAGACATCAATGATCCTATGAACCTAAATGTACGTATATATGCACATTTTTGTTATCATCAAGAATTGTCTTGCCCAACATGGTAGCTCATGCCGGTAATCCCAATGGCTCAGGAGGCTGGAGCAGGAGGATTTCAAGTTCAAAGCCAGCCTCAGCAATTTAGCAAGATACTAAACAACTCAGTGAAACCCTGTCTCTAAATAAAATACAAAAAGGGGCTCAGTGGTTAGGTGCCCCTTATTTCAATCCCTGGTTTAAAAAATAATAATTTCTTAAATTTATTACAATTTTATTACCATTTCTCTTTCATTCTTAGGTTTTCAACAAGTAATAAAGTCAGTGTCAATTGATCAATCTATCCTTGAATCTGTGAAACTGAAACTGTCTTTATTTATGTCTGATTTATTTTTTTCTAATTCTTTCAGTGAATAAACACAATGATTCAGTATAAAAATTACTTGTATCTTGCATCATTGCAACATAAAATGATGGAGTGCTCTATTCATTAGAATAGATTAAGCTATTCTATTTCTGGAGCCTGTTGTATTTTTATACAGATGATGGAGCTTCCACCAAGCTCTGATTTTCACACGAACGGGGGTAGCAATTCTCCACACGCTTTTGAGGTTTCCCCCTCCTCAGCAGCTGTCTTCCTAAGATAATTCCTGAGAATATCTGTCATCCCCAATCCTGCCTTTAGCAGTCATTGTGTGTCAGCTGTTGGAGGAAGGGTGTGACATCAGTTGAGAGTCTTCTCTGCAACACAGCCTATCAGTGTTGCACCTGTCAGCTCAAGGCTGATACCACTTCCTGTAACTAGGATCACAAGTCCTGCCTTGATGGGTGCTCACAACAAAGCCTCATCCTGACCACCACAGGAAGACTGTAGTTTTGCTTTCCTCCTCATTGTCCCTTGATTATAAGATTTCCACTACCTCAGCAAAGTTGATTTCTATGAATATTTGATGTGTTATTGTAGAAGTTGTCCAGGAACATGAGCTACAATTAACATAGACTAGAAAGGGACCTGCCTGACTTGAAATCTTGATTGGGTACTTTTCCTAAATTGACTAGTCTACTTTGTACAATGGCTGAGCTAAATATGTTATGATACCCAGTCTGTCTAGGGTTCATGAAGAAACCATAGGAATCTGTGATAATTGCCTTACTGTTGACATGGAAAGATTTTAAAAGAACATTCTTTATAACATGAAAATTAGTACTTGTAAGCACTAATTGTTTTCCCATGATTATAAAACCTTGCAACTAATGTACTAAAAATTGCTAGGTTATGCTATGCTATGTATGTAGCAATTATCATGAAAGCATTTGATTATGTTCATTCATATTAATGGTGCAGCCTTCATTTATAGGTTTGTAAACATTTCAGACTCTATTACCTACCTACCTTATTTCATCCTGTTGACAGAATACATTATCTTTTGTTTTATGGCTGAAGCAAAGTGTGGCGAGCAAAGAAGCAGCAAACTGCACATAGTCAAGAAACGTGGAAGGTCGGCTGCGAAAACATGCTGTGCTCTGGCTGCGTGGGAGTAAGCTCTCGCTTTCTTCTTCATTATTTGTATTATTTTGTAAAGATAGATCAATACTATAGTGTTCACATAAACTAATAATCCCTTTCCCTTTGAATGTTAGCAAATATTTAAGAAAATATCTATGTAAGCTGTCTACACAGCTAATGTTAATATTCTGTTTATAAAATGCATCTATCTGTGATAGTTTATGTTCTTTCTTGATGCATAATAATGAAAAAAATAGTTACATTTTGAAAGAGTTGTTTGTATGCTTATATTATTTTTGTTGATGTTGGTAAATAGAATTTTGATGACTTAAATTATTAAAAAAATAAAATAAAAAAAGAATCCCAAAGCAGCACAGTTCACTGACTAGCATAAAATGAGGTAAAGCTAATGAAGTCAAAGTTTCTAAAAATTTGGATTATTTCAAACTTTTAAATGAAATTTCTGTGATGGTTTTATTAACACAAGGTTCAATGTGGACTAGATTCTTGTGACATGGCAAAATGAACTTTAGGTTGTTGCCATGAATAGAAAGTCCTTATACTCTGCAAGTGTGCTGTATATACCCACGTGCTAGGTGAAGACTTGTACTCTACCTACAAACTTGTATGAACTAAATAAAATGTTAGAGCTTAACTTTTACATTCATCCCCTTACCCTCCCATACTCAATGGAGAGAGAGCCATGAAAATGTCAAATAAATAACAGACTTTGCAACTGTTTGAGTCTTAACAGTGCCAATCAATAGCTTTGAGACTTGAACTACATTGATGATGTTGGATAAGAGTTGCTTTTCTTTCCTATAATATTACTTGAAAATCAATATCTTCTCACAGTGTTATACAAAATTTAAAGAGAAAATGCATAAAAAGTGCTTAGTGTGGTGTCTGTTGCCTACTGAGTGGTTCAACGTCACAATCACACTGACTCACCCTCTCTTCCTCCTCCTCTTCTCTCTCACCTTGTAAAGAAGACTTGGAAGGAGAGAACTAGCAAAATGTGAGTTGAAAGCTTGACATGGTATACACTCAGGGAGCCCTATTTAGAAATAATAATCTATATCTTTCTTTTCACTTTTATCAATTATAGTTAGCTCAAAAAAATGCATTCATAAAAACAAAACTAACAAATGAAACTTTTGGTGCACATTTAGAACACTTAGTATACGGTTAATATTATCATTTATGATATAAAATAAAATCCAATAAATGAGATTCATAATTTTTTAGTATTTAATGCACAGAGGTACACATGAGTTTACTAAATGTGCCACTACCAAGTACAAAAAGCTGAGTGTATGAAAACAGTAGTAATGGGCTACTCACAGTTCTGAAGGGTGGCAGTCTGACTTCAGGCAATCAGCAGGGATGCTCTCACAAGGCCACAGGTAGAATCCTTCCTTACCTCTTCCTAGCTCTTGTTGGTGACCATCATCCCTTGGCATTCCTGGTTTGTAGCTGCATCTCTCTCTCTGGTGTCTGCCTGTGCCAGCACATGGCATTTACCTTGTGCCCTCTTCTGAATGTGATTTTGTCTGCAAAGACTATTTCCAAATAAGAACTCATTCTATATTATACTTGTAGAGCACATTTTTACATATCTCGGTTGTATGCAAAGTGTATTCACACCATTCGTGACTTCATACATGCACTTAGGGTAATGATATCCATCTCATTCTACCATCTTTTTTTTTTTTTTCTACACCCTTTTGCCCCATCCCTTCCCCTCTCTCCCCATTGGCCATTCTAGTGTTCCTCTAATCCTCCTAATATGAAATGTTATACATTCTTCTGTCATTTCTAACAACTTAGAATAAAAAATAAATTTAAACAAACAAACAAACAAACAAACAAAAATACATAAAGAACTATATGTTTTGGGGTAATATCATACAATCCAAAAGAAAAACGATTATTAGGTTAAGAATGTCTTGGGCTGGGGATATAGCTCTGTTGGTAGAGTGCTTACTTCACATACACAAGGCCCTAGGTTCAATCCCTAGCACAAAAAAAGAAAAATAAAAAGAATGTCTTGACCACTCCTATTAATTTCTAAAATATCTTAGAAATGTCTTAGTATTGTATATGTGTATATACATAATAACCTACAATTTAACAAATCCAAAGTGACCATCAATAATAATAGAATGGATGAATAAATTATAGTACTTTCATGTTAAATATTATTCAGAAATAAAATTAATTTCTGAATGCAAAAATAAAAAATAAAAAAAGAACTCATTCCAGAACCAGGCATTAAGATGACACCTGATCTTCTATGGGGAGGCAATTCAACCCACAATAGACTCAAACCTGATGATGAATTTAATCTGATGTTTAAGCCTTTTATACTGAATGTCTGGGTTTATACTTACAAACATCTGTTTGTGAGGTCACTGACAGCTTTAATAATAAAATCTTAAACTTTATGAAATCATCCTGTAACTGAGCACTCTTTAATTTTTCTAGCCTGAATTCTACAGCACTACACACTTTAAATTGCTTATTTGTCTAATCAGGGTGTAAGGTGAGGGCTGGCAGGAAGTCCTGTTTCTGTGCTTTCTAAATTCAACATATAGTTGGATGCTATAGACAGATCTGACCCAGGATGGGCACCCTCCCTGAGAAGTGCCTGGAAAATGAGGCTTCCTGTGTACATACAACTATCTCTGAGTATGAACAGAAAATCCCCTTTCTTGCCAGTGGGTAATTCTGCATGTCAATGCTCCAAATAAAAATATACCATGGTCTATTAATCACACTGCATTCACCGGTCAGAGGCCAGCCATCCCCAGCTGTGTTCCCTTCTCCTGAATCTTCTCATAAGTAACCAACGTTTTTTAACCCATCAAACTTTCAAGGGAAGAATGCCTTAAGATTCCACGCAGAAACAATGTTTCCTAACTAGAAAACATACTCACCTTGAGACAATTTTATAGTACTAGCTACAGTCAAGCCAAAGGTAATATTAAATAAAAGGTGCAATTTAATTATTAATTCTTTCAGAGGCTATTGAAGACACAGTACAAAATGCCACATATTTTCACGGTGGTTTGTCTACTAGTGATGTTCATCTTCCCTTGTGAACTGCCTTTAAAAGAATTTGTCCCTGTTTTCAGCCCTTGAGGGTCCTTGAATCCCTTTACTTATACATATAGAACTGGTCAAGGCGTAACACACAGAAATGACATAAGTTAATCTACGACTTAGAAACACAGTTCTTCCACCTCTTGGAAATCAGAGACAGTGTTCAGGGTAGAATAGTGGTTTTCCAAGCTGTGAGAGTAAGGGGCAAAAGGGAGGGGTCAACAGATAACAATTTTAGGTTAGGCAATGTTAGGATAGGCAGAGGGGAAGGGTCAACAGGGACAATGTCAGGTTAGACAGGAGCAGTATATTCTGGTGGTCTATGGTGTAAAAAAAGGTGAATAAATTAACAATGATTTATTGTATATCTTGAAATGTAATATTTGTACACAGAAGAGAGAATTTTGAATGTATTCATAATAAAGAAAGTTAAAATGCCTGAAGTGTGAGACATGTCAGTTAGAGTGAGTTGATCATAACCCAGTGTTTCCATTAATTAAACCATCACATTGTACCTGATAACAATGTACAAATATTATGAATTAATAGGGTTTTTTAACAATAGAAAACAAAATAAATTTTAAAAGGTCACTCACAAAGCCTTTGAGTTAGATTTGTTGTTGAATTTCATGTTTTGATTTGTTTGCCAAGGTGAGCAACTCAGTTCCTGGACAGAAGGTGAGATGTGCGGACTACACCTGTGTATGTGTGTAATTTTATCACTATGTTTGTAGCATCTGAACAAAGATCACTAGAACGTTTAGTGTAAAGGCCCTGAGCTCTATCCAAACTTCTTTAAAAACTATTGACAACTTATCAAAAGGGGCAGAAGAAAAAAATACATTTTTTAATACTTGGAAAATAATAAACCAAGAGAAAGATATACAGAAAGACTCAAGATTAAGAGTTTGAATACTCCCTTTAAATAGGTATATTTAATCAGGGAGAAAAAACTTCAAAGGTGTTCAAGAATGAACACATAAATTGAGAGGCTGAGATTATCAACTAATGTGAAAATTATCAAAAGTTTTAGTTTACTGTAAGATCAATATTGTTTAATAATGCATAACAGATTAGCTTGCCAACTATTTTACGAAAAACAACATTCTGCAAAGTGTGTGCTTTGTCATATTCATTCCAACCATTATATTAAATAAATTTCCTGAGGGCTAGGCTAAATACCCTTGAATAGGTTACATAGAGCCAGGCTTTTAAGTATGCTGGAGCTCATGTTGGTCATCCAAACCAGAGCAATATACTAAGAACCATTTCTCAAGCATCACCAATATCAATTCTTTCCTAGACAATTTCAAGGTTGAGAGTGCCAAAGACTACATTAAAAAAATAAAAAAGCCTAGGTACTATATGTACATGATGGTTTACAGAACAGAAAAAGATACAGAAAATAAAATATCACATTAGGAAAAGAATAAACAGCCAGTTAACGCGTTCAAAACTTAAGGGAATTATAGGTCTATTTTTAAAAATCAATTTTTGTGTAAACTTAAGATTTGCAACATGATGTTTTAGAATAGAGAGCTAGTAAAAGAAGGTTACTATAGTGAAGTGAATTAACATATCTGTCATCTCACATAGCTAACCTCTTTTTGTTTGTTTGTTTTGTTTTTGTGGCAGGAGTAGCTAAAATCTACTCAGCAGATATTCCAACTATGATTCGATTGTGTTAAGTGCAGTCCTCATTTTGCCATTTTCTCCCTAGAGTTGTTCATTGCACATGTGTTACTTTCCATCCATAGGCCTATACTTTCCATTTCCATCCTCAGCTCCTGCTTCTAGTAACCATGGTTTTATTCTCTCTGTATATTTGCTTTTTTTTTTTTTTTTTTTTTTTTCAGGTTTGACACATAAGTGAGATCATGCAATGTTTTCATTTATTTGCCTAGCTTATTTCACTTTGCATAGTGCCTGCAGCTTCATCCCTATTTCAAATGACAGGATCTCTTTTATTAAGGCTGAATAATATTCCATGGTATGTATGTGCCAGAATTAATTTGCCCCTTATTGAATACCCAGATTATTTCCATATATTGTCTACTATAAATAATGCTGCAGTGAATATGGCAGCGAAAATATTTTTGTGAGATTGTGATTTCACTTCCTCAGGTACATGCCCAGAAGAAGGATGTGTGACCACATGGTAGTTCTATTTTAATTTCTTTATAAGCCCCCATATTGTTTTCCACAAAGGCAACTCCAGTTTTCTTTCCCACCACCAGGGTACAGGGTTTCAGATAATAGCCATTCTGACAGGTGTGAGGAGACCTTTCACTTGCTCTGGTTTGCTCTTTTCTGATGACTAGTACTGGTGATTTTTTTTCATACTACCTGCTGACTTTTTATGTCCAATATGAAGTGTTAGAAAAATGCTCACTTAGGTAGGTCCATTCTCCGTTTTTAACCAGGTTGTTTTTTCTACTACTGAGTTGTATGAGTTCTTCATAAATTTTGGATATAATTCATTTTTTCAAAGAAATGATTTTGCACATATTTTTTTCTGAATTCATAGTTTGACATTTCATCTCATTGTTTTCTTTGCTGTGCAGAAGATACCTAATTTGTAGTAGTCACATTTATTTTTCCTTTCATAACCTGAGGTTTTGGTGTGACATCCAAAACAAACAAACAAACAAGCAACAACAAAACAAAAAACCCCAAACATTGCCACAGCCAATGTCTAGATACTTCTCCCCTGTGTCTTGCTATAGTCTAAGTATATCCCCCAGAACATATGTGTTAAATCCTTAATCCCTAAAGTGAAAAAGTTGTGAATTGGGGGGTGTTGTTTAGGCCAGGATGGCCACATTCTCATGAAGGCAGTAGTGCTGCTGCGGAAGGGATTCCCAGGGGTGGGCTTGCCCATCTACCTTCCACCCTGTGAAGACACAGCAAGAGGGCCCTCATCAGATGCCAGCACTTGACCTTGGATTTTCCAGACTAAAGAACCATGAGGAAGCAAATATCAGCTGTTGACCACCAAACCAGAAACTATAATCAAGTTATAAGGAAGCCTACTGGGCCAGTTAGTGAAGGACAGGTAAAATGAGTGAGGGGGCGGAATATAGCCAGTGAGAACCAGCTCAGGTTTGACATGCAGGTATGTGACCATTTCCTGAAAATAAGGTGGAGTAAGATAATCTATTGACATGAAAATATTCTGACAGAATAGACACATTTAATGTCTCTGCAGAACCTGGGAGGTAGTGCTAACACACTACAAGAACCACTCTTACGACATTGGAGTAAGAAGAGTTGCACATTAAATGAAGCCGAAATACCTGAGCTGCCATGGCAAATAATAAAATGGAGTCAAAAGTCACAGAACAAACACGGAGAAATTCTCAGATGTGATCGTGTGTTCTGTATATCAGAGCTGACTGCAAGAGATGTTTGTATGCAAATGTACCTGTAGAAAAACAGATGCAGAATCCCCCCAAAGCAGGCTTCAGGTTGGAGAGTTCAAACTTCAGACTCTAATGAGTGGCAAGGCTGCAGGATCAGTCGGAGAGCTAACCTGAAAGAACACAGAAACGCTAACTAGAACGTGGCATCTCAAAGAGCCATGCAGATAGAAAGTCAATGTTGCTGATTTATGCCATCAGAAGAAATTTGGGGTAACTGATAGAAAGCTGGTTTAATCAACAAATACATATATATATATATATATATATATATATATATATATATATATATATAAAATAAAAGTTCATGGTTCTGAATTTCTATTATAGCAAGAAAATGGCTTCACTGGATTTGTGCAGTCCTTGACTTGTTCAAGCCCATCCTCAATTCCATCTTCATAAAGCCAATGTAGAGACATAAAATGGATTTGTACCTATCTATGTAAATAATAAACAGCAGACAAATGCTTACTATTTGGATGAGGACAGAATATTTATTTCCACTGTAAGTGGAAAAAGCTAGAGCTGTCTTTCTGGTCAATGTCAGCCTTTGTCGTAATCTACAAGCACTACTTAGCTTGGTGGTGAGACAACACACTTAACTGATTTATTTAAAGCCATCACTGCTGACGATGGAGTGGATACCAACACAACATTAACAATACTTGAGGTCCTCAAAACAATCAGACTGCCTAGCATATCCCACACAGCCTGATGTAGGTGTCAGTCAACAAAATTTTACAGCTGAATGTAAGGTGAGTGATACATTTTCCTCACAGTGGTTTTCTAACATTGATACATCTTAATTATATGAGCTGCTTGTTAAACCACAGATCATAGTTTATGCCTTATTACCACAGATCTCATATTATGCCTTATTACCAAGCTTCCAAGGACATTAATGTTACTGCTACCTCACAGACTATAATTTGAGTACAAAATTCTTAGGGAGAATCTTCATTTATATACAGGACTCAGGGCAACTTGAATGTTGTTGCACTTGATAACATTATAGTTTAAAGTGAAATAGCTCTTACATTACCCCTCTCTACTCAGTCTCTAGTTTTCTTAGGATGCAATATAAAAGCACTACCCCTTTATGTTGGCTTGTGCAAATACCAAATAAGAATTCGTAATTGATATTCTAGCATTAGTTATGAAAATTAGCACAAACTCAAAGCATATATTAACATATTGAAGGTACTGCCAGTTGTGCCTAATTGTCAGTGTTTCTGCTTTCCAGAAGAAGATGCTGTTCTATATCCAAAATAAAGGCTATGAGATGACTGGAGATTCCTAAAAAAGGGAGATGGAAGCTTTTTAGGTCCTGCAGTCAGTGAGATCACTGGTCCTGGGTCTTGGGAAACGGTAGGAAGATAACATCAGATTAACCACTTTAAGGAAAGGAAGAGAAAATAATGTTTCTCACTTTGTAAGTTAGAAATTAAACTAAACTCTCCTCCAAACACATCAGTGCCCCATGCTGGTGCTACTGGAAAGTTCATTCAGTCCTTTTCCAATAAGAGAAACAATATCCAGCATAAGCGTGGCCCCTGAGAACAAACCAGAAGATGTCTGCCTTTCCATTGTCAAAAGGAAAGAGAATTTCATGATAATAATTTTAACAATATCCTACTAGGAACCGTAGGCATAAAAGAACTCTTTATTCTAGCCATCAGAGAGTTAGTTTTAAGACACATTTGGGACGATGAATTGTCACCTTCAATGATGAGAAAATCTTCATGCTCTTTATTTCTACAGAAAATTTTTAAGTTTCATGTTTAGTCCTTAAAATTCAATCACAAGAGGACTAAAATGAAGCTCTTAGTGATAATATTAGGGCTCAGGAAAAGCGCCTGGCATTGTCTGAGAGGCCAGCTAGCTGTTATGAGGAGGGGCGGCACACCTCCGTTCACCTTTCTGTGAAGACATGTTCTTAATAGAAGCACCCACAGGCCTGGCCCTTCTGTATACGCGTCATACACATGGCCCAGCTGCAGCTCAGAGAGACTCTCAGCCATGCAAGTGGTGAGTTCCCAGTCACCCCTCTTTCTGCTTCCTCTCCGAGACAAGTAGAGGGCTTAACTCACAAATCTCCCTCCTTCCCTCTTCACCGAGTTCTGAGTATGCCATAGTAAACAAAGAGATAAAAATTTACTAAAAATAAGTTTATTATCTTCACACTTTTTATCCTTTGGATGTGAGGTGTCCCCCAAAAGCTCATGTGTGAGA
Organism: Tamias sibiricus; assembly: GCA_025594165.1. Lineage (NCBI taxonomy): Eukaryota > Metazoa > Chordata > Mammalia > Rodentia > Sciuridae > Tamias > Tamias sibiricus. Next base: position 20,599,226 of record CM046671.1, read on the forward strand.
CAATGCAAGAAGGTTCAGAGGAAAAATGACTGGGTTGGTAAGAGTCTTGACCAATCAGTGATTTAATCTCCTTATAGGGATTAAGGGAGTGGTAAGTGAAGGGGTAGGGAAGGGCTGGAGGAGGTGGGAATTGGGGCGTGGCCTTGGATATATATTTGTATCTGGTGAGTAGAAACTCTCTCTTTGCTTCTTGGTCACCATAATGTGAGCTACTTCCCTCTGCCACACACTCTGCCATGATGTTCAGCCTCTATGGACTAAGACCGCTGAAAGTGTGAGCCCTCAAATAAACTTTTCCTTCTCTACAGTTGTTCTGGTTAGTACCTTTAGTCAAAGCAGCAAAAAACTGACTAAAAAACACTTTTTCTGACAATAAGTCAGAATATTGTCAGGTTGCTGATGATTTTAGGAAAAAAAATGTGATTAGAAGCTTTATTAACCATCTTGCACAGAAGAAATTTAAACAAACAGGTTTCTAAGAGAAGGAGGGTAATTTTATTTTTTATATTAATTTTACAAGGCTGAATCTAATGATAGTAAAAAAAAAAATTTCATCCTAAAAGGAAGGAGCCATTATTTATTTCAAGCTGAATTATAAATTATTAGCTGCTGTCTTTCATAAATAGTTTAGCTTATGGTCTAATTTATCTCAATTAGTGTGTTAGTTACTTTGATAGATGAATGCATTAATATCAATTGGGTAATGACTAAATTGGATAGGTATCAGCCTACAAAATATTTTGCTTATTTAGTGAAAAAAGGCTCAGAAACAATACTAGGCCTAAATAACTTAACCCTCATTTTTAATTTCACTTTATTTCAACTGATACATATAAACATCAGAAAAGTAAAATTCATTCAAAATTATAAATCTACAACAGATCATGTTTTACATATGATGTTAAGATTCAAATGACACAAAAATCATAATTATCTAAAATAATTCAAGAAAAATAAAAGGGGAGAAGTTCTATCAGAATTAATTGTTGCAATAACAAGAAGGGTTTATGAAGTGAACCCAAGACTCACTTCTCTCAGCAATAAGAGAGAATAAAATCATGGCATTCGCAGGTAAATGGATGAAGTTAGAGAATATAATGCTAAGCGAAGTTAGCCAATCCCAAAAAGCCAAATGCTGAATGTTTTCTCTGATACAAGGAGGCTGATTCACAGTGGGGTTGGGATGGGGTGCATAGGAGGATTAGAGGAACACTAGAATGGCCAATGGGGAGGGAGGGGAAAGGAGGGGGCAAAAGGGTGAAAAAAAAAAAAAAAAAAGAATGGGGGCTGGGATTGTGGCTCAGTGGTGGAGCACTCGCCTAGCACATATGCGGCCCGGGTCAGATCCTCAGCACCACGTAAACATAAATGCATTGCATTGTGTACAACTAAAGCAAATAAATAAATATTTTAAAAAAAAGAATGGTAGAATGAGATGGATATCATTACCCTAAGTGCATGTATGAAGTCACGAATAATGTGAATATACTTTGTATACGCCAGAGATATGTTAAAATGTGCTCTATAAGTATAATATGAAATGTAATACATTCTGCTGTCATTTATAACAACTTAGAATAAAATGTAAATAAATTTGAAAAAAAAAAAAAAAAAAAAGAATCCCAGTTCTGTACACAACCAACTTGGAGACGATCTGAGAGGCCATGGACATCTTCAAACCTTAGATTTATATTTGTGAAATGAAAAGGAAACTATTTGTATTAGTCACGGTTCTCTAGAGGAAGAGAAGTAACAGGACTTAGGATTGTCAAAGGGGGATTAATTAGATTGGCTTACATAACCAGAAGGTGGAGAGTCCACAGTGGCTTTCTGCAAGCTGGAGAGCTGGAGGAAAGAGTACCTTTGCAGTCCAAGATGCTGAAGGCTCAGAACAAGGGGGATTAATGATGCTACCCCAGTCTGAGACCAAAGGCTTCTGGAAATTCCCTGGAGAATCACTGGAAGCATTCACTTTGGAAGGGTGAAGGGGTGAGAATCTGATATTCTCAGGTCATCAGTGCAGCAATCAAGAACCCATTTGAGAAGAATCAAGCTTGCATCTTCTTCTGCTTCTTGTTCTTCCAACTTTTATTCCATCCAAGCCTCCAACCTATTAGATGGTGCTACCTACACTTAGGGAAGGTCTCCACTTCAGTTCACTATCCCACCTGCCAATCATTCCTAAACACACCCACCCAGAATCCTCTTAATCTTAGTCATCTCTTAATCCAATCAAGTTGACAATTCAAATTAACCATTGCACTATTTCTCTTCTTGGAATTTTTCTGGAATTATTTAAGCTGATATAGATGGAGAGCTTGGCAACTGTCTGACAGATGAAAGGTTTAGTTAAAGCTAGATGTAATTATTATTATTATTATTATCACTATTATTATCTTTAAAGTATAATTTGATAAAAGAGCACAAATGTTAAGATATTTTTTAATTAAACCATACATTAAATATTAGGGATACTTTCATTTCAGACCTGTTTTATATATGCTAGCTGATTAATTATAGTTATTAGCATTCTTATATAAGAGAGGACTCAGGCTCAGTCACAAAGTCAGATGATTTTTCATACAACCTTTCCTTGAAACACACCTGGGAATATAAAATGTTCATCTGGGGATGCATTCCTCTGGCTTCTTGAGAACTGGTAACACAGATAACTGAATCAATAGTAAAAATCATTACTTCATTTTATACCTTGAAAAATTCACATAGGCTTTTAACTTATTATTTCAAATTTTCTAATTAAAATGAGCTGTGAATTTATGAAGAAATAAAGGAAGTCAATGATCCAAGGATCCCTCCATGTTATTCAATCAGAACCTGACTCAAATTAGTAGTAAATGTAAATACGTTTTTTAAAAAGCACAAGTATAAAATGCTCAGAATAAAAGTGAATAATCATATTAAATTTGAAATTTATTTCAGATCTTGGTGTTTATATTTTATGGTAATTTTAAATGATACTAAATACAATTAAGCATTACATAGTTTTCATTCCACATATACTTTAAGGAAATTAATTTCTTACCAGTTTCACATATCTCCAAAACTTTTGATAGGCAATACTCCAATGTTTCAAGTTTTTTAATTGATCATTTTGCCCCTACTACAACAACTACAAGAAAGTCAATTGTGGAACTTTCAAGGGGCTTTCCATATATCCCTGAATCCCAAGTATTTATTAATTCAAAGCATGACGGGATCCAAATGATGGAGAAAGGGGAAGTGCAGAATCTAATCACTCGTGTTTTACTCTGGCTTTCAACCTCTTCAAGAAGGGCTGATGCTTCTGGACAAACATCCACTTACTTATCCCCCCAATAGTAATATTGTTGCCAATAGGGAACTTGCTGGTTCCACACATTTCCCAAGACCCCTTTTCCTGAACTTACCTTGGTCAGGGCAGAGGCAAGAAGAAATTCCATGGCACACAAATCGTTCCCACTTGGATTCCTATTGGCTGATTCCTATTGGCCTCAGAAAGAGTCCCCAGAGAAGAGGCCATCCCTCCTTAATTATTAAAACTAGTCCTTGGATTTCATTGCTAATCTTACAAACTCCTTAAAGGAAGCCAGAATTAGACAGGCAGTCAGTATAGATAGGTAAATCAGGTCAGATCATCAAGGAGGCCAATTTGGGTCTGGAGAGTTGGAGAGAGATTGAAATGCTAATACCTTTAGAGCCCTTCCTCCACCCTAACCAAGATAACCTGCCCCAGCTCCAACCTGTTGCTAAGGTAACCTGTCCCAGGGATTGTCCCTTCCTACCAAGAGTTGTTAATTATGCCCCTTTCCTTCCCAGATCATGCCACCTTGGCCCCTCCAGCCCATCTGCTTTTCACCTTTTGGCCATCCCACCCAGCATCCCCAGTGCCATATCATGTATGCAGGAAGGAATGAAAGCAGGAGAACAAAGGATGCCTAGCACATATAAAAAGGCAGAACACCCTCACTTGTTGGGATACCAGGATACCATCTACGGCCCCGTTCTCCCTCCTGAGAGAAGTCAATGTTACCCCTTTTAAAATAAACCCTGCTTTATATGCCTGCCTTGGCATGCTTCGCTAAAGTTATACTTCAACATGTAAGGGAGCAGAACTTGTCACTGATAACTTGTCACTGATAACAATGTAAATTAATCCAGCTTCCTTGAGAAATCTACTTTGAAGACAAAGTACAAAAAGGATGTCCTGATTCCCATTTCACCTTCCACACCTGAAGCTCTTGGAAAGTGTCCCTTCCATCCTCATAACATGAAAGCTTGAAGAGGCTGAAAAACCAATGCTTTTTGGGGACATATCAGAGAACTGAGGTCATCACAAGCCACCACTGAGAAAGTTGAGATAAGAAAATCCAGATGGGTACAGTAAGATCTATTGACTGAAGAAGATGTCTGGGAGCCAGAAATGAGTAGAAGCACTCAAACGATGACCTGTATAAATTGCTGGAGGCTGAGTGAGGAGCAGCCTGAAATAGAAAGCCCAGTGCCTGCAGACTCAGCGGTCCCTCATACTGTTGTATGATTTGCTGACTGTAGCCACATCAAGTTTCACTGTATGGAACAAAGAGAGATCCACTCCCATACTGGGAGATGCTGGGGACCAGAACCTTATCTGGCCTAGAGGATGGGCATTCCTCCCACTTGAGCCCCCTCCACCTTCCTAGATCACCCAAAAATTAAAGAAAAAATTAGGTGGGTGGGAAAACATCTGTGAAACCCACAGCTCAGGCACATAGACCTGCTGCAGTTCACATTATCCACAGGTAAGATGGTCTCCTCCCACACCTTGCTCTGCACCAACAGGGCCCCCCAGTGTAACTTCAGAGCATTTCAGCTGAAAGATCTGCAGGACACAATCGATCTTTTTTTTTTTTTTTTAATATTTATTTATTTACTTTAGTTGTACACAATGCAATGCATTTATGTTTACATGGTGCTGAGGATCGAACCCGGGCCGCACACATGCTAGGTGAGCGCTCCACCGCTGAGCCACAACCCCAGCACCCTCACAATCGATCTTAAAAGGAGACATAAGAGGCCCAGAGTCAAGAGTGGAGATGGAAAAACCAAAATCAAAACAAAACAAAACAAACAAAAAACAGAACCTTCTCAAGAAAGGTGAAGCCTCTGGTATCTACACTTCAGGGAACACTGCACAAGGACCAACTCCACACCCGATTCAGGTATATGCTTACAGTAAAGCCCTTTTATCTGAATAACAAGAATGGCCATCCACAAAGGCATTCCAAAAATAAAATTAAAAAAAAATAACCCACAGTGTAAACACACAAAGTATGAATAAAATTCCAAACATGACTCATTTAAGGTATAGATATTAGACTTATCAAGAAGGAAATTTTATAAGGCTAAGATTAATATCTTAAGGGCTCTAAAAAGGACATAACAGGAAAGACCAGATCTAAATAGGAAGATTAAAATTCTCAGGAAGAATCAAAAGAAAAAGCTAGGTATCCAAAATCCTGTAACTGAAATGAATTTCTTTAATAGGATTATCAAATGATTGAACTTAGCCCAGGATAGAACCAGAGAGCTTAAGAACATATCAACAGAAACTTCTCAACCTGAAATTTAAAAAGAAACATAAATACACGCACACACACATCCCCCCCCCAACAGAAATACGCAATAGCTGTGGGACAGTTCCAAAAGATGTAGCATATGCATAGCTGTGTGTGATGTTGAAGAAGAGACAATGGATCAGACAGTATATGTAAAATAAGAGTGGTTATTAACTTTCCAAAATTCATGACACCAAACCACACCACCAGAAAAAGCTTACAGAAACACCAAGTGTGTGTGTGTGTGTGTGTGTGTGTGTGTGTGTGGTGTATTTAAAAGAAAATCAGAAAACAAAAGGAAAACAAAAATTCTTTATTAACAGCAATGATAATGAATTGTGTGGGTATGCATATGGATCTTAATATATGTGGCCTCAATGTCATAAATAAGAGTTAGGAGTTATTGGGGATATTTTATTATAAGATAGTTGAACTTCATATGAACTGGCATACTGTTATTTGAAAGTGGGCTTACATTAGTTGAAAATATACATATTGAAAATTCTAGGGAAATTCCTAAATAAATGCTTAAAATGCAATTAATTTTCTAAAAGAAAATAAAATGACGCCATATAAAATTCATTTCAATAGAAATCAGAGAATCCATAAAAAGTGGGGAAGGGGAATTACAAAGCAACAATGCAACAAGTAGAAAACAGGTACCAATATGGCAGACAATAATCCAACTATGGCAACAATCGCTTCAAATATTAGTTGTCTAACATAAAAAACAGAAGGCACCTGACACATATTATCACAATGAATTAAAAGAAAAGAGGCCTGACTCTATTCCTGTATGCATTTTAAATAGGAAGACTCTAATAGGTGATGAAATCAAAGTTGGAGTTACATGACAGGAACATTGTGGAACGTCAGTAACTATGAAATATATATATATATAGTTAAATATATATGCATATATATATATTTAAAACTAAAAAATATGTATTTAGTTTTAGAGAAACACAATACCTTTTTCTAAAAAAAATCATTTTTATGTGGTGCTGAGGATCAAACTCAGTGCCTCACATGTGACAGGCAAGTGCTCTACCACTGAGCTACGAACCCAGCGCAGTAAGTAACTTTTAATCTCAGACACAGTAGACTTCAAGAGAGGGAAAATCATTAAGGAACAGGCAACAGTACCTACTTATAAAGGGAGAAATTCTCCATGAAGACACTGCAATTCTAAGCATATACATATCTAAAAGATGTCAAGATATCTGAGTTGAAAACTAGTAGCAATGAAAGGAGAAATAGACAAATTATTATAGTCAAGACTTTACAACCACTTTCATCAACTAGTACATATAGAAAATTAAAAAAAAAAAAAAAAAAAAAAAAAAAAAAAAAACCTAGTTAAGTTTGTAGTTGGCCTGAAACGCGCTTTCCATCAACTTGGTCTATTTGACATTTATAAGATTGTCCTTTTAATAACTACAGGTATATTATTCTCGTGCTCATACCACATTTTAAGACATTGAGCATACCTTAACAAATTTAAACATTAATACTGCTATTACTTTTCAAAATTAGAATGAACTATATTATCCAATTACAAAGAAATTAAACTGAAAATAAGTAACAGAAACAGAAAATCCCTAAAATTTTGAAATCAAACAATTCACTTTATAAATAACACATGAGTAAAAGTCAGACTCAAAGGCAGTTTGAAATAATTTTGAAAAAAATAAAAATGAAAATATTACCTAATAATTTGTGAGATATATCACAAACAGTGTTGATAAAGAAATTCACAGCCTTAACTGTACACATTATAGAAGACATTTTTCCAAAATCAGTAGTCTAGGATTTCACAATAACAATCTAAAGGAAGAAGAAGAATTTTGTCCCAAATAAAACAGAAGAGAAGCTATAACAACAACAATAATGATAGTAAATAAATACAATTTATAACAGAAAATCAGTAGTAGAAATTAAAGCAAATTCTAGTTCTTAGAAAACATTGGTGAAATTGATATGCCTTTAGCCAGGCTACTAACAAATAAAAAGAGAATGCAATAATTGCCAATATCAGAAGTAAAGAAGGTTCATTAATACAGACATTAAAATAAATAAAAAACTGAGAAGATTTATGTGTCCACAAATTTATTAATTTACTTAGAATGTACAAAATTCTTAGAAAACACAGACTAATAATAAAATGTACACAAGAAGAAATAGAGAATTTAAATATGCCTATATCTATTAAAGGTATTGAATCAATAATAACTTGATTTGGCTTAAACTGTGAATTACTAAATAATTAGGAAAAAAATTACAACTTTCCATAATGTGTTTCAAAAAAAGAAGCAGAGGGGATGATCCCCAAGTAATTCTAAAAGGCCCATATTACCCCAGCAACAAAAAGAAAAACACTTAACAAGAAATCTACAAACCAGTGTATCTCAAGAACACAAATGCAACTATCCTCAAGAAATTATAAAGACACGAAGTGAAACAATGTATTAAAGTAACTTACCATGTGCAAGGGGGATTTATTTCAGGTAAAGCAAGTTTGGTTCAGTATTCAAAAATCAATTAATGCAAAAGGGTAAAGCAAAAATTATATGATCATTTGAATTGATGCAGAAAATAACTTTTGATAAAACCCAAGGCTCATTCATTTATAAACAATCAGCAAATTTGGAGTGGAGAGGAACTTCTTGAACGTGACAAAGAACAACGATAAGAACCTACCTCGCACCACCTCAGTGCTGAGGGCAGAACATTCACACTGGGAACAAGGCAAAGGTGTCCTTTGTCGTCACTCCTGTTCAGCAGCAACCTGAAAGAGCTAAACAGTGCAGGAAGAAAAGAAAGGAAACAAGTATACAGGTTAATGAAGGAGAAAAACAAAACTAAACAACAACAACAACTACAAAAAAAAAAAAAAAAAAAAAAAACCCTGAAGTTTATAGTTGGCATGATTGTCTAAGTAAGACATCCCAAATAATCTACCAAAACATTCTTAGATTGTGTAAGTGAATATAGTAAAGTTACAGGATAAAATGTTAATTAATTTTCCTTGTGAAGGCTATAAAAATTATAATTTGAAATTTGTGAGAAAAAGCAATACCATTTAAAATGGTTCTAAAGATTAAATATTAATATATTATCCTAAAAAAATGATAAGTATACAGTTCTGAGAAAAGAAATCAAAGAAGGTTAAATGAAGAGACATTCATGTCATATATTGCTTGATTCAATATTGTTAATATACAATTTTTAGAATTAAATCAATAGATTTAATTTAGTAATATCAACCAGAATTCCTAGAAACTATTTTGTGGATATTCAAAGAATGATCCTAAGCTTATATAAAAAAGCAAAATACCTAGAATCACCACCCAATACTGAAGAACAATGTTGGTAGGCACACTAGCCCATTTCAAGACCAACTCTCTAACTACAGTGTTCCAAACGGAGTGATATTGGCAAAATAATAGATCAATGGAATAGAATCACACTCAGAAGTAGACCCATGCAAACACAATGGACGGATTTTTACAAAAAGTAAAGGCAAGTGAATGGATAAAGGATATTCTTTCCAACAAAGGCAGCTCGATCAATTTGATATTTGATATTCATAAGCAAGAAAAGTGGGTCTAGACAATGTCTTATAGTTTCCACAAGAATAACAAAAAAACACTAACTCAAAATGCATCATAAATCCAACTTAATCAAACAGAACTCTAAAATTTGTATAAAATAGAAGAAAATCAAGGTGACCTTGGGTTTGGTGCTGTTTTTTGGAATACCAGAAGCATAATACATTAAACAAAAATCAATAATTTATGCATTATTAAAATTACAAACTCCTGCTCTGTGAAAATCACTGTTAAAAGAATGAAAAGACAAGTGACAGACTGGCAGAAAACGTTTACAAAACACAAATCTGATAGAGGATTTGTAAAATGTGTATATTAGAAAATAAGAAAACAACAAAATTAGAAAACAATGATAGATCTCTACAGTCACCACTCTGCCCCCCTAAAAAATATGGATGGAAAATTAACATATGAAACATGTCCGTCATTTTAAATTTTTAATTACAACTTAAAACAATAGACTATTACTATAACCTAAAATTTAATATAATAGAAAAAATATCATCTAGATGGATGAATCTTCCCAGCAAAGAACATAGACAGTAACAAGAGATTTGATTACAAATAAACAAAACATCCCCAGTAAAGAAAGTGGGTAGCATGGAGGGGTCAGGAAAATGCTAAGCTAAGCAACTTGAGTGGTGAGTGGAGAGAGTGAGCGAAAACAAGAGGCCCAGCACAGAAGGGTCCTATGGCAGTTGGTAAGGTTATTTCTCAAGAAATCCAGGTAAATGATTTCAATACTGCCAATACCATGTGTTATAGAATACATCAATTAAGCAAATGGAGGGTATATGGTAGGAGCCAGGTTCCTTACTGTTGGAGTGATGATGCACAGATAGGAAAAGAGAAAATGAGACAGTATGTGACAATGGAGTAGAGTTGGGACACATATAGAATCACATTTTGCTTAATACAGGTGATTAAAGAAAGATTATACACATATGTATGTCCAGGAAACAGTACACCGACATAAACATATAGGTATTCATTCATACTCTGTCAGCACAGAGAGCACAGCAGCAATTACACTTAGGAGTAATAAGGACAACTTGGTGAGATTTGGTTCAAAAACCATTCTGCAACCAGAAAGACAACAAGCTCCATGGAGAAGGGACAAAATCGTGAGCTGAGAAGAAGTTACATAAGATGATCCTGGAGCATCTTTTGATAAAGTAAGGAAGAGTACAAGTCCTCTACTTTTCCTTCAGTGGTTTATCCCCCATTGATGGGATACACCAAGGATACCACAGAGGTAACAGAAAGAGTCCCCAGTGCCCAAAGCTGGAGGAATATGAGCAAGAATATAAACAGTATTGGGTTAAAACCTAAAGTATAAACTAAATATCTGAGTCCAGGAAGGAAGGAAGGAAGGAAGGAAGGTAGGAAAGAAGAAGAGTGAAAAGGAGGGAGGGGCGGTTTATATATTCTTTATTAATATTTTTATTTATTTTGCATATACTTTCCATGCAAATTAGAAATGTTCTATGTATTACAAAATCATTGGACACAAAATATGAGCTGAGTGTCTAGAATGTTCATGCATTTACTCAGCAGCAAAGCCTTATTTGCCCTTTTGTCACCAAGGCATTAGGTACACTTGCTGCTGCTTCTGCTTTCACTTCATCCTGCACATCTACTTTATGGAGGTTGCTCAGTCCAATACTGGAAGCTCCATAGATTAAGTACGTGGAAGTAAGTGGTATTCTTAAGTGTGCATGATGCTTGGAAGTCACACCCACAATTAGGGACTCTTTTTAATTCCAAGGTCCAAGGGTAGAAATTCATTAGTACTTCTTCTGACATAACAAAATACCTTTGCTTATTTGCTGTCCCATTTACAGATTCATATATTCATGTCCCATTCATATATTCAGTTCACAATAACTAAAAGTGATGGCATACCAGCTACAATGTGAGAGGAAAATGCTCCACCGTGATCTATATTTGACACAAATTACTTGATTTGCTGGGATGGCCAATTAAATAAATATCTCAATTTAGTAGTACAAAAAATGGGGATTTAACAACTTACATCATGTCCCCTCTAGAATGTTGTGAATATTCAATACAACAAAGTAGATGAAATCTGCTATTTTATAATATTCAACACGCAAGAGTATTAGTTGGATGGATGGCAAATTGTTGACTAAGAGTACCCTAATCCCCTGGTGCGTAACAATGGCAGATACACATGCATGCTAATTGAGTTCTGGCCCAGAAGATCTTTCCTAATAAGTTTCAGCTTTGAATATGTGTTCTCAACACTGATGCCTCATTTGGATTTCTCACTCATTTGAATAAAGTATAACAATAATAAATATTATCTTTCCCTGCCAATATGAATCCATGCCAGTCCTAAAAGAAACACATTCAAAATGACACATGGTGACAGATTACAATGGAGTCTGAAGGAGGCATAAAGTTCTGTGAAGACCAAACTTTGGCAGCTTTTTTGGTTTTACTGCCAGTTCCTTGCCAAAATCGTGTTTGATAGATGAGAACAATTTGTCTTTTTGGACATTCATGAATGAGACACTGCAGACGTTGAATTATACATACAGTGGTGAAATTCACTTTTCATATCTGAATTTGGTAGATGAATATGCAAGTGGAATTAAATGTCCCAGATGTCTTGCCAATTTAAACTACAATAAATTTAAATATTTAGTTTAACTAAATCACAGTATCCTATACATAGAAACATTTCAGATATGTTTGTTGTTGATACTGATGATACTAAGAACTTCTTTAAAAATACCCATAACTACCTTACTCATTATTGAACACTTTTCCTCTGAGGAATAGAGTTTATAATCCCCACCCTGCATAAGCTCATCTGTGTGCAGTTTGGAGATGTTTTTGTTACATTGGGCATTTGCAAATATGGATTAAAATTTCAAGAAAGATTATGAGTGATATAAATATCTAAGAGTTCGTATAGGGCAATAGGATTTCTAAGATATTGTTCAAGAATCCAAGCCATTCAGGATTTAGAAGACTGAAGTACATTTAAAAGTAACCCGACATGTAAACAATTGCTTACAAAATAAAGTGTAATGGCTCAACAGAAATAGGTGCAAAAATTTATGACATCCTTCTAAGAAAAGAAAAATGTGAAGTCCCCAAGGAGACACAGAGTGAAGTCTCCTAAATCTCACTAGATTGCTATCTAAAAATAATCCTTGGAATTAAATATAAAAATATAATTTTGTGATAAGAGAGAAAGATGCCTTGGTTATTTTACTTTGGGTTTGAATTTTTTCTGCCTGTCATGAAGATGTCAAGGGATTTTAATTAGAATAATGACAGATTGGATATGTATTTCAAAAATATATCTGTAGTCACAATATTGTGAACCAACTAAAAGGGATAGAGAGGAGAGATTTGCAAATCTTGAAGTGAAAATTATAAGAGATTAAACTAACTTGTAACAATGAAATTGATTCAAGGAAATTATTTGAGGAACAAAAATGACAAGAATTTGTAAAATATTAAATGTGGGACGCAAAGGGAAAAAAGAAAAGTAAAGATACAGTTATCATTATGGGTACCTTCAACAAATGACTATGGAGCTTTTTTTTATTTTGACTTTACATATTTACATTGTAAGAGAGAGAACACATAGAATAGTTGTAGACTTAACAGAAAAAGGAAACCTTCAATTTCTTGTACAGGATTATTGATAGAATAATGAAACTCCTGGGTGTTGTTTATTATATGTTGTAATAAAGACTTAAAACTCAAGAAAGAAGAAAAAAAAAAAAAAAACAGCAACACTTTGAAGCCAATTAAAGAGAGGATTTATAAAATGCTACCCCTGGAACAAAATTATGTAGAAATACAGAAAGAATCGGCAGCAAGGTGCAGGGGAGGTTTCAGGTTTCTACAGAAAGATGTTACACAAGGTTATCCAAGTGTATCAGTTCCTATGTGGTGTTACAAAATGAAATGAGAAAAAAAGAAAAATGATCTTGACAAGTTATCTTTAATAAAGTTAGGCTTCATAATTTCCTAGACGTTTTGATATTTTCTTCTTCTTAGATCTGAGCACAATAGTGAGGCTTGCATTTTTGGATGGTTTAAACCATCAATTCAGATAAGAGAAATTCTTTCCCTGTAACACTTCGACAAAATCTGCATTTAGCAAAATACAGCTTAAATAGCATTCTGCAGCCTTTCCGTGTGTAAGAGCTTTTATTGAGAGATTAACCCAGGACAGGATTTCTTAATGAGTGGATTTAAACAACTTGTAAATACTTTGTACAGTCATGACTCGCATGACAATGTTTTGGTCAATGATGGACTGCATATATGATGATAGTTCCAAAGGACTACAGTGGAGTTGAAAAATTCCTGTAACCTTGAGAAGTTGTAGCTACGACAGTGTCATAGTGCAATGCATTGCTCACATGTTGGTGGTGACTCTGGTGCGAATAGACCTACTGCCCTGCCAGTCATACAAAAGCACAACAAATGCTCAGAGCACCTAGAAACCACAATCTTACTACTTTATGTATTTACTGTAATTTCTATCCATATTTTAGAGTGTACTCCTTCTACTCATAGAAAAGAAAATTTTACATGCCTCATGCATCTTTTGTTTACTTTCTTGACTGTTCCAAGGGCCTCATCCAGAATTCACCTCTGCCCTTTAAGTTTGTGGAAGCATGCTCTTTGGTGTTCAAACAAAGACAAAATTGCTTGTTGACACAGTTCTCAGTATGTATCTTTGTTGTTAAGCCACACCTCACTGTATTTTTTTCCTCTAATGAATGTTATGAGTCTTTCAAAACATAATTCCAAATAAAATTTGTAAATAACTTAACAGATTCACGAGTATAAAACACTGGTACAATAAGCATTGTTTGAATCTCCAGTTTAGGGTGGCAAGGTGTAATGAAACGCAGATATGACATATGAAATGTTTTAAGATACCTAACATTTAAATGGTAGTTCTATTAATCTGGGAGAAAATAAATTTTCTGTCAATATTTTCATGTCTAGCACATATGCACATTGGTTAAGTGAATGTTTATATAGGTTTGCATATGCATATACTTACATGTACCACCTGGATTATATCTATGGAATAATTTTCCAGAATTCACAAAAAAGTACAAAATCCAAACAAATATTTGTTATTAATTCTTTATATGTTTTTAGGGTGAAGACTGAATTTGGATAAAAAGCATTAGAAATAACCAAATGCGATATGCATATATTCCAGTTGTCTTGCAAAATATTGACTTGAAATAACAATTTAATTTTTCTGCAATTCTTTAAAATCTCAAAGGGTTTCCTCTTTTGGAAATATTTTCCCAGACATTTTTTGGTGAATTAACAAAACCAATCAAAATTACTTTAAATTCATAACTAATTTTTAATTCTGAATAGATTTTCACAATATGATTTCTCACCTTATTTACCTGACTTAAATCAAAAAAGTGTTTAGCTATTAAAGACAATTAAATCATCCTCTTAATATGAAGTGCTGTTTCAATGATGAATACTCAAAACCATGTTCTAAAATATCACTAAGTAAATTCTAAAAGAGCTTTGTTTGCAAAATTCACATTTATTATTTTTTATTAATAAACTTCTGTTTTTAGAAAAGTGTTAGACTCAAAGCAAGATTGAGTGAAAAATGCAATTTTGTATCTCCTGCCCCATACAAGCAGAAGCTCCTATTTGTGGGCATCCCTTTCCACAGTGATACATTTGTCACAGTGAACAAATTGACATAGTATACATTAGGGTTCCCCCATGGTGGTGTACATTCTATGGTCCATTCGATAAGTTGTTGTCAAATGCATAATAAACTGTATTCACACCAGTGTAGTATTATATAAATTTTACTTCCCTAAATATCCTATTCATTCTGTAAACAAACAAAAACCTAGCAAATTAAAAAAAAAAAAAAAAAAGAAAACCACTACATGGGGGAAGCTAAAATACATATGATAATACTAAGTAAAAAGATTATCTCAAAAATCTTTATTATCTCAAATAGTATATGTACTCTAAGTCTGTATGATGCCAGCTGTCAGATATTCAGGAAAAGGCAAATATGTAGGGACAACAGAAAGATGAGCTGTTGCCAGTGGGGTGAGGTGGAGGTCCAGTAGATCCAGCCCCAAGTACTGAGAAGGTCTGCTGTGTTCCACTGTACAGTCCTGGACTTGGAGTCAAAGATCAGCTGGTGACATTTATAGGGGTCTATTTGTGGACTCTTTATTCTGTTCCTTTGGTCCATTTGTTTATTGTTTTGCTGAAATCATGATGTTCGGATTGCTGCAGGACATAGTCAAGTAGAAGCAGTCCCCCATGGAGTCCATACACTTCAATATTGAATCAGCTATTTTAGATCATGTTCATCTCTATATAAACTTTACACTAAACTGATCAAAATAATCGGTTATGCTTTTGATTGAGATGACCCTGAATCTATAGATGAAGCTGGAAGTTCTGACATCTTCGTGAATATGGAGCATGTCTCTATGAGGTTAGCTCTCTTTTGATACCTTTCATCAGATTTTTGTATTTTTTTTCTCATGTGGATATTGTATGTATTTTGTTAGATTTGTACTATTTCCTTTGTGATGAGGAATGTTCATAGTAATGCATTGTTTTTAATTTCACATCTTCTTGTTCTTTATTGGTATGTAAGAAAGTGATTGATTTTTGTAGTTTACATTGTATTTTCAACTTTGCTAAAATAATTGCCTATTAGATACATATTCTTTTCTAGTCCTTAAGACTCTGTACATAGATGATCATGTTATCTGTAAGCAAAGGCACTTTATTTTTTCATTCCCAATCTGTATACCTCTTTTTTTTGTTTTGTTTTGTTTTAGTGTTTTAGCTAGGGCACCCAATATGATGAAGAATACCTATTATAAGAAAGGACATCTGTGTCTTGTTCCTGATCTTAGTAGAAAAGTTTGAACCTTCGTACCATTTAGTATAGTGTTATCTGTAAGGTTTTTGAAGATGTCCTTTATCAACTTGTGGAACTCCTCAACTATTCCTAGTTTTCTGAGAGATTTCATCATGATTAGGTATTGGATTGGGTCAAATGCTTTTCCTGATATCTATTCATAAGGTAATTGTGATTTTTCCTCTTTAATCTTTTAATATGATTTTTACTCTTTAATCTTTTAAATTACATAAATTGAGTGTGTAAGGCTAAAACAGATTTGCTTACTGGGATGTATCACACTTGGTCATGGTGAATAATTACCCTTATATATAGCTGTAATTGGTTTGTCAATATCTTCAGTTTAATCAAATCACACTATGACCAACAATGTTCAATGTATGATGTAATTGATCATAATATACTCTGGGAATTTAACTTTGAAATCATCCTGGCCATCATCTGTGAATTAGACAGTATAGTCTCCTAATAACTGGATTAAGTTAATCATTTGAAATGAATATGAATGTATTGATGATACTGAAAAAGATTCCATAAATAATGTGTCAAGTCAGAGATTTCAACCAATGTTTTATGCTATTTATCCTATTTATGATGCATAAATGTTCCACAAATAGAAAAATCAGATTAAAAAAACAGGGAAAATAACAAAATTCCAGGGATATTTTCTGCAAGTTGTCATGCAAACAGGACTGTAATGAAAATAATGCCAATGGTCTGCATTTAATTTAAAATTATGAGCCTTAAAAATGAATAGAAAAATATGACCCACAAAATCTATAAAAATAATTCAATAAATATGTAAGAAATGAAATCTACAAAAATGCAGATGTAAGAAAGGAAAACCATTCGAATGAATGGAGTGATATATCATGTTAATGGTTTGGAAGACTTTAAGAAAAGATGTCAATTCTCCTCCAATTGATTGATAGATCTAATACAACTGCAGAGTTCCTTGGCCAGGATTCAGTAAGGCCTCAAAGATAACCATGGTAAGTGCCAGAGCAGTAAGGTGACAGCAACACATTATCAGAGCCTTACAAAAGTGGGCCATTTGAAAGAGCAGAGGAGTCTTTTAGCCACCAAGTTTGAAAATCAAGCAGAAGAAGTGCCCATGCTACATACAGAAAACCTCTTTAGTAAGGTGTCAGAACCAAGAGAAAAGCTGTATTCGTTGGAACCTGGAAAACATACAGAGTGAAATCCATGTACTTTATAACTGAAGACTGGAGGACTGACAAAATCTAATAGCAAAGACTGACAAGTCTTTTGAATGAGTGATCAAAATGGTAGCCAAACTGATGAGCTGAGGATAAAACACACATTAGATGGTGAAGTATACTAGGAAAGGATTACATGGAGTACATCTAAAGGTGAGAACAGTCCCCCTCACTGGGAAATAGCACTTCCACAGACACCACTATGTGTCCTTGCATCTGCGCCTTCCTGCTTCTGTTCTCTGCATGTGCACACGATAACATGTTCTGGGTTCTGAAGTCCCTGGGCATACCGACAAGAAGCTATTGTCATGCCCTTGACACCTTTCCAACAGGTCCCTGAATATATTGAGAAAATGAACTTGATCATGAAATTTGCCAAAATGGGGTCATGAGGAAGGAAGGTGAGAGTTATTCTTTTTATTTTCTTTTTCTTTTTTTAGTTTCATGCAGTGCTGAGAGTGAATCCAGTGCGTCACACATGCTAGGCAAGCGCTCTACCACTGAGCCACAACCACAGCCTCTGTTCTATTAATTGCTCATTTATATGTAGACAATCACCAGAGTGCTTAAAATCATCCTTTGGTTACTTCACTTTTTCTCAGGTAGCCTGGGCCTGGTTGAGGCAGGAGTCTGATTTCAGTTCTCTCTGTGGCCTTGATAAAGGCATGGGCTGGCGCTTTGGCCATATCCCAAGGCTCCACAGGGGCAGGTCCACTTCCAAGCTCACTTAGCTCTTTGTGTGAGGTTGGATTTGTGGTCCTATTTCCTTAAGTCATGGGTTTCTGCATATTCTGGCTCACAGCATGCAGTTTATTCCCTCAAAGTCAATGAAGGAGAGAATCGCAAGGCAAGTGTGATAGTTCTGTTCATTCTACTGTGCAGAAGAAAGTCATTGTCTCCCCACAGTCAGGTAGAAGGAAGGAGGCTATAGTGTGAATACACGGAGAGAATCATTATAGCAGCTCCCTTAAGAATCTCTCTTTCATACGTGTTAAGCAAATATCTGTGATCAATACCTGTTTCTTTCCAGGGAAGTCTCTGGTGCTTGGAGCTTACTATGGATAAAAAAAAAAAAAAAAAAAAAAAAAAAAAATAGGTGTTGTTTCCAGAGTACCTTCAGTGCTGGTCCTGTCACTAGCTGACCTTATGACCTTACATGCAGCAATGGTTATCTCTAATCTTATATTAATTAAAAGTCCCTGGAGTAGAAAAATAAAGAAAAGGCATGCCAATGTGTCTTCAGTGGGCTGCACAAATTCTAATGTCACATAACTGTGGACTGGAAGTACACTTCTTGTAAATAAGGGCTTCTTGGAAAAAGTGTCCCTTGCCTCATTGCACACCATCCAAGAACAGATGGCTATTGTTGAGTTGGACCTGAATGAGAATAAAACCTAGATCTCTGATATGCAAATGCCTGTACAGATAGCTCTCAGTTCCATAATCCAAAGACATCTTAAACATCTCAGTAACTTCTGTTTCTGCAGGTGTAAAACAGGAGCAGTTTACTTTCATGTTGCAGAAGGTGTGTGTCCAGGTGCATCTTGTGGGAAAGGGACACTGAGATGGAGTGAGACATGCAAGAGATTTTAAGGTAGACAAGGGTCAAACCTGGGAGCAAAACAAGGAAGAATGAGAACGGCTGAGTAGGAAAGGCCTTCAGACCAATGCAGGTCTGACACCTGCTGCACAAAATGGAGTAGAATGTAAGATCAGTCAGTGAGAGCCACAGACTGCAATGCAGAACCCAGGCAGCTGTGGACTCAAACAACACACACACACACACACACACACACACACATCTTTGTTAAGCAGCCATCAATAAAGTTTATGAAAGCATTTAAAAAATGTCATGCCTCATTATTTTTGTTTGGAAAAATATAACAAATTTTATAAAGTCTTTTTAAAGTAAAAAAATAGTTCATTGTTGCTTTTAGTGAATTGATAAAATGCATTCCATAAAATTTGGTTTCGATTTATTTGTAATATGATAAGCATTGGTTGATATAACCCACATAAACAAAAACTTGGGGGACTTCCCAATATTTATTAAGAATGTAAAGGGCATCCTAGAAGAAGAAAGTTCATGAAGAATCTTTCTAGAAAGTTGACAGGCAACAAGCCTTTGCCAACACAAGTTTTTCAAGGTGACAATCATGGATTTCCACGGAACTCATCACTTTAAAAAGAACATCTCCCTCAACTTTAGGATGTTGATAGAAACCAAGGTTGGTTTTGAACATAAACACCTGATCTCTGGATCTAATTGAAGAGCTGGAAAAAAATATTCCTTTTGCTATTGGGAAAATGGACAAAAGCCCCAAGTGGCTTTCCTGACTCTTTCAGGCAATATCCTATTTCTGGGCCTTTTGTATATAACACTTGTGCTGCAAAAGGTTACTGTGCTTCTTAGAGCCTCATCTATAAGAGCCTTATGCAGTTATGATACATTGTCATACTGATCTCAAATATATGAGTCAAAGGCTGGAAGATGATCTTAACTTTTTTTTTTTTTTTTTTCCCTCTGGTACTGGGGATTGAATTCAAGGGCATTTGGCCACTGAGCCATATCCCCAGCCATATTCTGTATTTTATTTAGAGACAAGGTCTCACTGAATTGTTTAGTGCCTCGCTTTAGCTGAGGCTGGCCTTGAACTAGTAATCCTCCTGACTCAGGCTCCCAAGCTGCTGGTATTACAGGCATGCACCACCACACCCAGCCAAGATGATCTCATCTTAAAGCAACAAATATTGCATGACTTGGTCAAACACTAAGTACTTAAAGTCAATGGATTCAAATTCTTGTCTATTTCAACATATAACAAGGAAGTTTTTTAATGCAGTATTCACTATACTTGTCTGTATGTCAAACATTCAGACATTGTGCATAAGCACATTGATTTAATTCTCATATCACACTGTAAGGTGAATATTTGTTTTAATAGATAAGGAATACACTAATTCAGGAAAATATGCGATCTGTATCATTGTGGTTTCCTTATGGAGTTATTCAGATTTTCATCACTATGAACCAAATACCTGATAAGAACAACTCAGATGAGGGAAAGATTATTTTGGCTTGAAATTGTAGAGGTTTAGTCCATGGATAGTCACGTCCATCACTCTATGTCCCAGGGAAGGCATAACATCATGGAGGCAGGGTATAGTAGAGAAACAATGCTCACTTCATGATGGCTGGAAATAGAGAAAGAAGGGAGGGAGCCACAAGGAAGATGCACCCTTCCAGAGCAAGCCCCCAGTAACCCACTTCCTATAGCCATGCCCCACCTGCCCACAACTACCACCCCATTATCTATTTAAAGTAGGATGGACCTCTCATAATCTAGTCATTTTGTCTCTGAATATTCTTGCATTCACCCAGGAGCGTTTGGGGGACAACTCATATCCAAATCACAACACATTGGTTAACTAACCTAGGAGTTTCTGATTTCGTATGTAAGAGTCACTTATTGAAGCTACTTCTAACATTTAACTGAACTAGAACTTTTTAAATGCTGCCACTGTCAACTTTTTTTTTCATGATGCTGAATTTGAAGTATGTCCCAAATTTTTATAAAACTTATCATCACTGAATGAAAGCCTAAGTTTTTCTGTATACCCCTATTTTATATAGGTGTATGTATGTGTGTATTTAAATTTGTGCATATTTATATCTATATATACATTTTATTTAGAGACAAGGTCTCACTGAATTGTTTAGTGCCTTGCTTTAGCTGAGGCTGGCTTTGAACTAGTAATCCTCCTGACTCAGGCTCCCAAGCTGCTGGTATTACAGGCATGCACCACCACACCCAGCCAAGATGATCTCATCTTAAAGCAACAAATATTGCATGACTTGGTCAAACACTAAGTACTTAAAATCAATGGATTCAAATTCTTGTCTATTTCAACTTATAACAAGGAAGTTTATATTATATATATATATATATATATATATATATATATATATATATATATATATATACATATATATATATATAGAGATATAGATATATATATATATGCATTTGCACACTATAAAAAAAGAATAAAAAAATTTACAATTGCTTCCTATGAGCTCCTTTGTTCTAGTCACAACCCAACTCTTTACATCTTTTAGTTCTCATCAAAATATTCTATAGTATATATAATATTGACTATCATGTGTTAATTTAAATCAAATGAACTAGACTTCCTAATGTTATACTGAAAATATAATTCACTTAAAAGAGATCATGCAATGCACTTTTATTATTTAGAGTATTTTCCTTTTTATTTTGTTTTTTTGCCAATTTCTATTGGTCATATTAAGAATTCCAATCTACATTGACCAAAGTAAAATCTAAAAACTTTGGGGATCAAAAAATGTTTTATGTCTTCCCAAGAAAAATATACTGTGAAGCCTGTTGTGGAAGTTGTTCCCAGGTATCACATATAGAAACAATTTCTTTTTCTGGGAGTTGCAATCTATAATGAAATATTTTCAATAGTGAAAATTCTGGTGAGGAAGTAGTAGATGTGTTAGTGTGGTATACGTTAGTAGTAGATATGTTAGTTTGCATTGTAAATAGAGTAGATGAGAAACTATTTGGAGATACTTTTTAATATCAAATGAGAAATTTGGTTGAATTGCTTTGCAAGGAGTTTAGTATTGCTTTTACCAAGTAAGAATCTAGGGATAAATACTGAATTAAATATCTTGGATTTGTAATGAAACGTTAGGAATTAATTCACCATTTATGAAGCCATACTAGTAATTGGATGAAAAGATATTCTTTCTTTCTCAAATATAATCAAAGAGCGACAAGTTTTTTTTCAATCAATTTGGGTAAATGACTAACAATATCATTGTTGAAAAAGCATAGTCTGCCACTAAATTGTATTCTCCCCCAATGCTTAATTTGTTACTACCCTAGTCATTTACCGTTTCCATCCCACATTGCATGAATTTGGGAGTACAGGATTGCCTTAAGAATCATCCTAGAAAACATAAACTATATGTATCATTGCAGTGGTCTTTACTGTTAATTTTAGCTTTGGCAGACATTCAAGTTCTTTGTGGAAGCTAGAATTCCTCCTCATAAGTTTTCCTTCTTTATTCATAAACTAATATGCCTGCACTCGTATAGGTTTATGTATACTTTAGGAACTTTTTGGTGGTGAATCTGGTAACTGAGCATAGATTTGTCTTGTTGATTTAAGAGCTGATTCAAATTTTGCTCATAGGACTAACAGTATCTTTGACAGGACATTACAAAAACAAGATTGCATTCTAGAGGAAGAAAATTATTCTTTCAATCTCATTTAGGTTATAAGTTATTACATACATTTATTTAGCCATTCTGAGTCTCACATTCTTATTTTCATAGTAGGGATTACTGACCGAGTTGCCGAAAGGCTGTTATGGAAAATATATAATAAATAAAAAATGATCATTGATGATAAATATTTGTGACATTTTCAAAATGTTTCTAAAGAAAAGTGTTTTTTATCTGGGTGTGTGCTGCTTCCTCACATGGTCAGTAGAGATTATTGTGTGTAATCATTAACAATTAAACAATGCTTCAGAAGCATATGCAAAAAGCACATTGTGATTTATAATGAAAAAGTTTAATGTAAGGTATTAAATATTATTATAAATAATTTATTTTAAAATTTTGTAAGTAAGTTTTTGTGTAGAACACTATCTGGAGGGTTGTAAAGTAAAAGTCATCTTTTGTTTCAAATAGCCACTTAAAGGAAGCAACAGAAGAAGGGAAAAATTCATAGCTTGCAATCAGACAACCAAGATTTCATTTCTGGTTCTATTGGATATAAAATTCTGTGTACTTATGGAAATTGCTTAATCTTTTAAACCTCCACTTAAGTTAGTTTCCCATCTGTTTAATGAAGCTCCTGATACCTCCGTATTCTTGTAAGGATTAACATAAAGTTTAAGAAAGCACCCAGCACAATAACTTAGCTCTTAGCAGAAATTAAATAAATATTATTTTCTATTCTTCAATCGAGGGGAAAGAAAAATTGCTATACTCTCCAAGCTCTATATAATTTTCATGCCTGAGGCTTTATGTCTGTATTTTGATTAATATTTATGGAAGGATTCTTGAAGAGTAAAATAAATCACATGCCCATAACATTTATCAGACCAATGAAACCCAGAGTACTTGTTTAATGAAGGAACACAGATCATATGAGACAATTATTTTCCATTATGTTTTTTAAAGCAATTTCAAATACTACATTATTATAAAACACATTTCTAAAACTTGCAAAATTGAAAACAATGCTATGCAAAGAAACGTGTAAATGAACACAATCAATTACAATCCAATCATAAGTTAAATCTTACTCTGAATGTAAAGACATCCATGATGATTTTAAATTTTCACTTTTTTGCTAGTATTTGAATAGATTCATTTATCCCCTTTGTTACACAAAGACTGGCAGCATCACAATTCCCTTGTGTTCTAGTGATGGTGTGACTTCATGAAGGAATCTCAGTATTGCCAAAGACACAGATGCAATATATTGCTTTAGGTTACAACTATGCTGTGTTCATTTAAACACTCTGCTTCCATCCTGTTAATCCACATTGTTGCAAAACTGTTACCTATTCCTGAAGTATTAGTGGAACACTTAAGAGAGAGTGCACTTCTGGCTACAACTGAGAACTACACATTAAAAAACAATGCTTCTATAATTCTTTTATCATGTATGTTATATATAATAGTAAGAGCAATGTTTTCATTGTTTTTTTAATATTAAAAAGAATGTTGACATGCTTTAATTTTTATTAAAACTATTTATGGTAATGATTGTGTGTACATGTTTTAGATAGAGCGAAAAACTGATAGATAAGCCCCTTCTCCCCTTTTGTTTTTTTTTTAATAGAGCGAAAAACTGATAGATAAGCCCCTTCTCCCCTTTTGTTTTTCTTGGAGAAGAGAGTGAAGGACTCAGAACTATACAAATGAATATATAAAATATCAGTTAGTTATAGTAAGTTCTATGAAGAATTATAGATTATTTTGAGGAAAAATAAAAGGGGAGAAAATAATGAGAATAGTGAGCTGAGAGAAAAACTGAGAAATAGATGGATTTCACCCAGCATGAAATAGAGGCTTTAAGAGAGTCAATGTACATTTTTAATTGATTTTATTTATAAAATTAAGCATTTTTTCCTAAGAAAAGCAATCTGGTGACAATATCTGTTTAGTGTGGCCCATACTAATTCATATTTCTTTTTCATCATTCTCAAATTTTTGAAATGATTTGATTCTTCAGTTTAAGCCTTTATAATATCAACCAAACTGAATATTTTACAGATATTCCATGACTTTAAATTTACAATAGATGAAATATTATTTTTCAACTTCAAAATATCTGTCATCATCTACTTGCAAATCCTTACTTCTAGAAAATTTCCACCAACCCACACAAACATACACACTCTTGTGTTTGTTTTTATCCTAAAATAAAAGGTTTTATGTCTCATTTGAAATCACAAAGTAAAATATCATTTAAATTTATAACTAAGATTATAAGTATTAAATTTATTCAAGATGAAAGCTAGCTATTAAATTCTTTATCGGCAGGTTATTATACTAAAAATTGGAAAACATTTACTATGTTTTAAATGAAATGTTTGTTTACTTCAGAATTGCATTTGCTGATTGAATTTACAATTAAAATAATGAATAAATTATCTAATTTGCCCTGTTAATATCTAAAAATAAATAATAGTTTGCAACATATGTTGAGGAAGTAGATTATGATCACATATTAGGGAATAATCTTCCACTAGAGGTCAATTCCTAAAGAATGCAAACATTTTTAGAATCCAGAATGATTCTGTTCAACACAATGGTCTTCGTGAGAAAAAGAGATCAGCCCTTACTCTTACAATTTCCTTACACAAGGATGAGTTACTAGCTGAACTAAAAATTAATTTACACCTCAAGAAATACAAGTGAAGAGAGAGATACCCATCTGCCAGGTAAGAAATTGCTTTAAAATGGAATAAAAGTGTTAGCTTTCCTTAAAATTGAATTTGCACCCTGTTTCAGTGGGGGTGCAGAATAGGTATTGAATTTACTCTATTATGTGGTTTATGGTATCTGCATGTATTTTCTATACTTTCCCAAAGGAAATATTTTAATGGAAATATAGACAGACACCTGTAGGTGGAGTCAACTACAGCACAGAAATTAGCTATTTGGGAGCCAAAGGGTAATTCAATCACTTTACCTGTACTATATTAGACTATTTCTCACCCAATTGCCAGCAAGTGAAGCAATTAGAGGACTATCTTTAAGTACCACTTTACAGTTCTACTAAAAGGTCACGATTTATTGCTCTCACAATTTGCTGCTGAATTTGAACTGGCATATTAGATCCAAAACATTCTACACCCCTTTTTCTGTAAATATTACTTTTCCTTGAGGTTTTGAGGTGGGCCTTAATTATGAACTGGACTGAAATAAAAAATGTTAATCTAACTCAGTAGTTTGTATGCAGATCAGCAGCTGT
Organism: Tamias sibiricus; assembly: GCA_025594165.1. Lineage (NCBI taxonomy): Eukaryota > Metazoa > Chordata > Mammalia > Rodentia > Sciuridae > Tamias > Tamias sibiricus. The sequence goes on from CM046671.1 coordinate 20,625,120, forward strand.
GCAGCACAGAATATACTGGGCTGTTAAAAAAACAGTGAGTATTAATTATGGGGGCACTGGGTTCATTAGGGTGCAGAGCAGTGTAAGTAATAGAATCACTGGAGAAGTCATTTGGGGATAATTACAATACTTAGGCACATGAACCTGCTTAGCTTGCAAACCAAGCAGTGTCCCCAGCACCTGAGTGCTGGTAGCATATGTATTTATTCCATTCTGTATCCTGTTAAGTTCTTAGATTGTAACCATTTTGGCGTATCTGAGGGTGCACTCATTTATCCAACATACTTTGAACCAACAGTGCTCTCCCCTCTGATCAAGCTACCATGGAATTGTTGAGAGTATTTTTGAAAAGTTACACACACACACACACACACACACACACACACACAGAGAGAGAGAGAGAGAGAGAGTTAATAGTAGTGAGTAAGAAAGCTGTTTGGAAATTTGGATTCAAATGTTGTTATTATGCTATATTAGGGTTTTGGGAAAGAGGGATGAAATAAATGAAATAAATGCAGGAACATAGAAAGGAGAGAGTAAGAGGAAGGAAGATGGAATGAAAGAAGGAAATGTAAGAAGGAAAATATAATGACATCTGTCATCCTTTTTTCTTTTTTATAATGAAAAGTCATGTTAACGACCACAAAGTTTAGAAGACAAAATGAGAACGAATAACATGTTAGACCTCCAAACATAGCTGCATGGAAAACTCCCTTAGTTGCTTTTGTTTATCTTTTTATTTCTCTGAAAAAGAAAATAACATCTTGACATCAATTCTTATTTCTCCGTAGATCAATACCTGGGAAACACTAGTCAAAGGAGAGTGACAGGGAATAGTGTCGAACCACACACATGAGTGGGTTGTTATGTTCCACATTGAGCATAGTACGACACAGTTGAGAAGGCTAGAAAAGGTGTGCAGGAAAAAGTGAAAAACAGACAAAACATTTGACTTGTAGTCTGACTAGGAGTTAATTAAAAGTAAATGGTGGCATGGATCATTCAGACTGGGCATAGAAAGCAGTGTGCACGCAAACAGCCTGGTGCACTTGGATAAATGAAAATATCTCAGGGGGAGTGGGGCAGTTGTATGTCTGGGACAGCTGAAGAAAAAAAAAAAGAGGAGAATTTTAGATGGGTTAAACCATTGAAAGTCAAACCCAATACAGACATCTACATTAATATTAAAAATCAATGGGATTTTAAAATTCTTTTTGAAACTTTCTTTAAATCTTTAACTCTAGAGTGATAAAAGATTTTAAGAAAAAAATAATATCAGAGGGACTGTGATCAAGAAGACAAGGATGTAAAAATATGAATAGAGACATTAATTGGGAGTACTCTCCCAGGGCAATAGATTTAGCAAACTGGCAAGAAACACAAGAAATCATGTGAACTTGGCAAACAGAAGCATAGAAAGTGATGACCCTTCTTTAAGTATACAAAAATGTAAGAAGTGCCACACAGAGGGTTAAAAATGGAGCTAACGGGTGAAAGAACCCAACATATTAAAGCACATGGTACATAATGCCAAGTAGCAACTCATTCAGGCAAAACATAAGGAATGTTTTGGAGAAACAAATTATTGTGCTCTGTTGGCCAGGGCTGATGGAAGGGGAGGGTTCCGTGGTTATTAGCGGTGGGAATAGTAGCTCCTTCAATAGTAGGGACCCAGGGTGGCCCCTGAACAGGAAAAGCCCCAGGATTCAGTGACCATGAGTGGCATCCTCACAAGAGGTTCTGTCCCCCACACTGTTGTGGAGACAAAAGACAAAGTAGCATCTTTCAGGTCAATGTGGATGAGCAGCCAAAAGGGTCTTCCTCCATCAGAGAAAATAAGAAAGAAATTAACATGAAATATGAAAAAGATGAGATCAGTTGGCTCAATACAAAAGTTGTAGATGCTTTTCCATTTCCAGACTGGTCCAATGTTTAGAGCAGGACCCACTGACTAAATGAAAATCTAGGTCCAGGAAGAGGGAACTGTCAACACTCATCAAACACATGTGATAATGATTTCTTCAGACATCACACAAAGGGTCATGTGGGCATTTTCTTAGTTAACTGAAGGATCCCTAATAGGAGATAGCTAATTGCGGTTAGCTGAGGGCCATAAAAGATGTTCTAGTTTCCACCTGATATTAATAAAAAATCTTTGTATGCCCGTGAACTGTGTGACGCACCTGTCCTTGTTAATGCCAAAGGTATATAACCAGGTGAGGAGTCAGAGCAAGGAAGAAGTAGTAGTTGCTGGTTGGAGTCAGGCCGAGGCTGCCGAAGAAGAAAGAAGAAGCGCTCTCTCTCTCTCTCTCTCTCTCTCTCAGCTCTCTCTAAGAAAGTAAAAGTGAAAGTAAAGTAAAAAAGTAAAGAAGTAGAAGTAAAGAGTCAGTAGTCAGAAGAAGTAAAGAGTCAGTATTAGAGTTTGAGGGGTTGCTGAAAGAGTCAGGTTAGAGTTTGAGAGGTTGCTAAAGCCGAAGAAGAAAAAAAACCTTCTTTCATCTTCATTCTGCCTCCGAGTTTTTCTCCTGCAGTGTTGTTGCTCCAAGTCAAGAAGCAACAGTTAACTGTGTGCTAAGGAAACAGGGATATCCAAATGGTTATAGGACTCTTGAATACATAAAGTGGAATACAATAGCTAGAGTATATGTCGTGTTCTCTGACTATCAAAATTGGTGACATATGTGTGCCAGAAATACATGGAGTCGTGGCTGGAGTTCACTTCCCATGGGTTCACTACCTGGTAGCCCACACCCAAACTGCAATAGACATGCAGGATGATGGCATGCTCCTTGCCTCAGGGACTGTCCTCTACAGTAAAGGCTCTTATGGTAGTAAAGGTCAAGTGGCAGCCTCTAAAATTTGACCCCTACAGTATAATAAATTTAAAACAATATCGTATCCCAAGGGAATTGGAAAATATGTCATTCAAGTATGAAGAGTACATAATTGATGGTTCAGTGTATTTATATTTAATTCACCAGTCAGGACTCTGAACAAAATGCATCCTAGAGGGCATAAGTAGACTATCAGCACAACCAAAGCATAACCTATTGCAGCCATCATACCAAGGCAGTCTCTTTGCAAAAGCACATTAGTAAAATCATGGGTTCAAGTTTAAGACCACTGAACTGGTGAATGTGTCCTGCAAATCCCCATAAGATTGCAGGATTAGATGCAACACATAGCCAACCCATAATCAATGACAATAATATTCAGTTACAGTTTTGCCTCAGGGTTAGGTTAACTCTGCCACTATATCATAATATGAATTCAAGAATCATAGACCACAACCAAACCCTCTGGTCTATTATCCTTATTATTTTAAGTAGATCAAACCAAGTAATTAAGAAGCAATTAGCACATTATGGCCTTAGTGGTATAAACACTATGGAGACTCAAAGTGTCACTATGCAGTCAAAATATTTAAAGACCCACCTTTCTGAGCAATGATGACATTTCTTTTTTCAGGTTCATATGTATGTGTTCATACACACACACACATATACACACATATATGTGTATACACACATACATATGTAGGCACATATAATATATAAACATGTGATCTAGTGCCTACCATGAAGAAGAAAAGACATCTGGCAGTCCTTCTGACTTTTGAGAGGCCACATGTTCCACATGAGGTTACTTCTCTTCCCCACAAAAAAAAAAGCTGTCAGCTTTGCTGAATGCCTGGCAGGTAGAAGGATTCTATAGCAGTCTAGTCTGTGGTGCTAGCTGTCCTGCTGCTTAGAACATATGCCCCAGACGGCTCAGTAGTTCTTGCTTCCTGGAAAGCCATAACCCTGAGAGAAACACTGACCAGTTAAACAAAAGTGACTCGGCCACTTGACTGTGCCCAACCTCTTGTCATTGGCTTTTCCAATTGGCACAATGACCATATGAACAAGGTAGAAATGGAAACAGAAATGACGGAAACCTTTTAGCGTCCGTGCACCCAGTCTGGGTTAGTTGATGTCCTCATCTTGATGTCCTCGTCTTGCCATCAGCAGTGGTCGATGTTGAATGCCTAGTATCGGCCATTTGGTGAGAACAGCAAGTTAATCAGAGTTGGTAAGTGGGAACCTGCATTGCATCTGCTGTAAGACCAAGAGATCTACTGAACAACAGAGGAAGTGTGGCCAAGGACACAGGGCCACCAGACATGTGGCAACCTGAAACTCAGAAGCTGCCATACTCACTGTGTTGGAATAGCTGTTGACGGACCCAGCTGCAGCATCAGCTGGAAGCCAGACCCGTGAGGGAAGAGTCATTCTCCATGCTGTTTTTTATACTGAGAACCGGATACTTGTGTATGGTGTTATGTCTCCAACACATGGACCATGAAGTGGCACCCAGGAGAGGAGCAGGAGAAGCCTCCGTGTCCTCGTGTGTGACACTCGGTGTAGACGTGAGGACAGTGAGATAGTGCAGCGGTAAGAGCATCAGGTTCTTTTTCATTTTGTCTTCCCCCATCAAAAGAGGCTCTCCAGTTCAAGAAGAGATATTCCCAGAACTTCCACAGACATGGAGACTGGGTACCCTGGGACAACACCGTGTGGTGTGCATAGGGACTCTGAGATTTTTCCTAATCCACCTCTGTGGTCTGTGGGCTAAGATGCTCATTTACAAAAGAGAAATGCTTTTATGAGGGAGCACAGAATTCTTATTGAAATAAAACCTATAAACATTCCCTGATCAGTTCATAATCTTGGTATCAAGGAATCTCCAGGAACCAAGAGGGGCCGACACACTAACAAAGTATTAAACTCCAGTCTTCAGGGGAAAACAGGGTTGCTGATACGCAGTGGGCACTGAGATGAATATACAAGGCATAACAATTCCTTTGGTTTACCAATTCCTTGTTCAAATCTAGGAATATACAGGTGACCTCTCTGACCTTGGAAAAAGACCTTGTGGCCAAGGACCCAGGGCTCTCAGAATTGAGAGGATGGGTCACATTTCTATGTGAGCAACTAAGAATGCCAAACTGGTAGCTCTAAATGGAGAAATTTTCAAGCTGACAGGAGATGAAGCAAGATGATGGATACTGGCTGTGTCCCCCAGACAGTGCTGTAGTGACAGCATTAGTTTCTCTGACATTCTGCAGCCCCAGCCCCACCCCACCAGGAGGAAAGTTTCACTAGATCAAGAGGACGGACTCCCAGAATGTCTACAAACATGTAAATGAGGTAGCCCCAGGATAAACTGTGATGGCAACATCAATATGTACCCAAATTTCATCCCAGGCATTAAAAAAAAAAAAAAAAAAAAACTAGCCCCTGACTGTGCTGGACAGACAGTTCTGCTGCCAAGTTCAAATTGATGCAGGTTTGAGGGCCCAGATATCTTACCAAACCTCACGAGACCTCCCAATGTCTGCACCCCCCACACATTGGCCAAGGAATCTTAATGACTGCATCACAGTGGGACCCCTCTCTCTCTCTCTCTCTCTCTCTCTCTCTCTCTGTGTGTGTGTGTGTGTGTGTGTGTGTGTGTGTGTAGTCTGCCTCCTCCCCTTTCCTTTCACCCCATCTTTATGGGTTAGTTTTGGGAAAACTTAGACTGTAGTAGTACAAGGAATTATAAGAACAGAGTTCAGCAGGAGCAGGCCTATATTATACAGGGATTCAGGGAAGGATATTTAAACAAGTTTAATTTAAACATATAATATCTAAACCATAAAAGTACTAGAGGAAATCTGGGGATTTAAAAAATATTTTTTTATTATCTTTGGACAGAAAGGTACAGTATTATACAAAATCCAAAATCCATAAAAGATTAATAAAATCAACTGTATAAAATTGAAAAAGAAGTGAAATATTCATAGGAGAAGAGCTCAACTGAATAAAATACAAATCAAAAAGGAAAAAAATTTTCTCCCGTGTCATAGAGAAAGAATGTTTTTAGTTTATATAGAGGTAGTTCCGCCAATGTAATAAAATATAATAGAGATGTGTGATTTGAGAAATCCTTGGTTTGTCTTGGATATCTTGTTCAAAAAGAAAGAAAAATGTAAGGGCGAATAATGAGTCTGTGACTCACATGTGACTCCTGCCCTAACCAACAACTGTGGAAAGACAGAATTATATGAAGAACATGTTTTTTGTGTGTGGGTGTGGCAAGCACAGAGAGAATATTTGATATTTGGTCTGCCCTTTTTGATAGTCACTTGATTCACTCTTCAGGGTAAACTTCTAGTAAACAATGAAATGTCTGGGTTTAGAGTCCATGAAAAGCAGCATTGCCTTGGTGGGGGGACATACAGTGCTCTGGTTGAAATATATGGTGTGGTTCCTAGAGCTACATCCTACAGTACACAGCTAAAGCCACTCAACTTGCTGTGGTGTTGAGTCCTCATGCTTAATGTGGAAACATTAATTGTGATGATTTTGATTTAATAGATATAAGCACTGAATGCAATATGTGATATGTGGTAAGTTTAAGGGAAAGAGAGACTGAAATTCACAAACTACAATCATTTGACTGCTGAAGGCATGGGTACGAATAAGGCAGAATAAGAAATGGATAATTCTGAGTGTGGAGATTTTTAAAATCTTATGGAGCACCTGGCCTTCTTGATTATTGAGAGGAATTACATAGCAAGAAAAATGTTGGTAATACTGCTATTTTATTTCTATATGTTTTCAGGTGTAGGAAAGTTTAATTTGATTACTATTTTTTATTAATATGATACATCTATATAGTCCCTGTCTTGAACATCACAAGGTCAATGAGAAAGTAGGAAAAGGAATGAAGGAAGGAAAGATGGAAATGTCTGCTGCAACTTAGCTAGACATGAGCTCTTCATATGAATGTCACTTATTTTTACTTCTTCTAGTCATTTCTTCAAAAATATATCATATATTATATATTACCAAATAATAATCCTGTGCATCTAATCCTATCTTTTCAATTTTAGAATCATTAATGTCCTTTCTATGGAAGATAAAGGCTTAATTTTCCTATCTCCTTCCACATTGTATTAAATTCGTTTCTCTTTATCCTCTCTACATAAAGATACATACCTGGCTAAATCATTATGCAAATTTTACATGATTGTTACTTTGTAAATACTATCCACTGATAGAGTACAAAAAATTTTTCAAAATATTTCATTCCTTGCATAATTTTCTCTTGTATCCTTTGCATCATTTTTTATTTGTTCAGTTTTCTATGTAGCTGTAATGAATTCATCCTCAAGTCTTAATAACTGAGAAACTTCAGTCAATACAGATTTCACATTGAGTACTTGAACAGATCCATTTTTATTTCTCTTGGAAATGACTATGTAGGACACAGACCTTGTTCTTTTTCAATATAAATTATTTCTTTTTGAGTCAGCAGCAATGTCATGGACAAAGTCATGAGCAATTGGATTTGAATGCTTTGTGAAAGTTCCCAGTACTTCACTGTTGGCTTGCTGTGGTTTCAGGTTCCCATATACTCTTTTATAATCTGGTCTCCCACACTTGTGGAGCACATTCTCCAGTAACTTCTTGGAAATGATTATATGTGAAAATACTTCACACTTGAAAAGATCTCTATTCTCCCAGTTGAGAATTTTACTAGTATATTTTATTGAAAATTGAATGTATATTGATTTTTAGACTGAAGTGTTTTTCCCCTTTAGAATTTTTATTTATTTATTTTTCAAATATTTTTAATTCTAATTTGTTATACATGACAGCAGAATGGATTACAATTCATATAACACTTATAAACTGCGATTTTTCATATCTCTGGTTGTATACAAAGTATATTCACTCCATTTGTGTCTTCATATGTGTACTTTGGATAATGATGTCCATTTCATTCCCCATCATTTCTAACCCCCTTCCTCCACCCTTCCCCTCCCACCCCTTTGCCCTATCTAGAGTTCCTCTGTTTAATGCTAAGTGAAGTTAGGCAATCTCACAAAACCAAATCCCCTTTAGAATTTTAAAGAAATGTATTTATTGACATCTTATTTTAATTGTGCCTTGTTTCTTTTTCCTGCCCCCACTCAAGAATCTCCTAAAAGCTGAACCAAGGCTCTATGACACTTCACAACAATTTTTGGCTTTCCCTGTAGGTGTTTATCTTTTTGTAAAAGCTGTCCTATGGTCTCTATGGAAATTGGAATCTTCCATATTTCTGTTCTGGGAAATTTTGCAATGTTATTTCTTTTAGAAACTATCCTTCACTTTCCTTCTCCTTGAATCTCATCTACTTTTTTTTTTGTATGTTATCTTATGTTTAACTTTTTATTTTTACTTTCTATCCATAAGTGGAGTTATTAAGCTTTATCTACACATTTAGGTTTCCCTTTTACATTTCCAATGGTATAAACACACCACTTGATTTACCTTCCCTCACAAATGTACAGTTAGTGACTATTAAAATTTGAACACATATGCCACATATTGGAAGACTCCATTTTTGGTATGATGACTTTTCCAGCCACTATTACATTAAATGCATAAAGATTTTTAATTTGCCTAGTATAAATTCAGATGATGCACATTCTTAACTCTGATATTTGTCTGCCCATCCTTGAGTGTCAACATGTTCTTCTGCTTATCCTTGGAGCTGCAGTGTTTCCCGTGGTGGAGAAATATCTCCACCTGGTCCTGTCTTCAATAGGTCATTTGCTCATTTTGTTCATCTATATAATTTTGGCCACTCACAGAACACATCTTCCCTAACTTAACAATAGATTTTCATTCAGTCATGGAATCTAGTTCAAAGGCCTGGATGGTTGGGTCAGGAACAGTAATCTATATCTAATTTGTATGTTAAATATTATAACACTACAACCTACAGAGTAAATGATAGCACATCCCCCTCCCTATGTCTCTATGCAGTAGTAGAGTAGTAACTAGAGAATTGAATGAAAGTTCACATCCCAAGAGGGAAAAACAGGATAGAAGATACTGGTAGCTTAACATGCTCCAATTTCTGACCTAGATGTTGGGTAATTTGCCTGGTAAATCCATATCACAGATAGAATCTCAGCTCTAAAGAATGCACTGTTTTGTCCATGGTCCTCCATGGGCCTTTGGGTTGACCTTGGGGTGGCCTTCTTTCTTGATGGTTTGCTATGTGTGGCCATTTCTGAAATGTGAATGAAAGTAGGGTCTTCGCAGGAAGTGCTGAGCTTTCAGGATCTGAGGCCTGCTTGGGCAGGTGAGCAGCCCACATGTTGATTTGACCTTCCACAGGAAATTGAGGACCTGGAGAGTTCTGATCCCAAGCCAGCAGGAGCCTGCTTCAGGTACTGTTGATGAGACTGCTTCAGGGACCCTTGCCCTTTGGCTGTGGTTTATGCCATGTAATGCCCAGAGGGTATTTTGCCTTTCTTTAATAACTTGGAAAACTTCATCAAAATTCCCAATTTCTAGCAGTGAGACAATTCGGATTCCTCACTTGTAAAGTACCCTGTATTTTTATAAATTATTGTCACATTTGAAGTAAAGACCTGGTTTACACGGCATCCTTGGGAACCTAGAAGCCACTGCTCTGAGTTCTTTATATCCTCTCACATCTTTGTTCTTTTCCTTTTCTGGCCTGTTTGTGGTTTCCAGGAATGCTTAGTTTGTTTTTGAGTGTGCACATGTGTGTGCACTATTATTATTGTTAGAGGCTGAGGCAAGAGCCCCAAAGTTTCACTCATTTCACTGTAGGGGACGTCCTAGTAGCTGTGGTTTTTTTCATTTGTTTTGTTTGTCTCTTAGATTTATAGACATGCATAAGAATATTATGTATAATGTACATTATTTTTATAGCAATGTTAACATATACTCTGGATTATTATAAGATAGACTGCCAGTATATAGAGATAAACATTTAGTCAAGGAAATAACATTATTGTGAATATTAAAAAAGGCACAGTTCAAAGAGAAAAGAAATGCATGAAGAATAAAAATGAGATAAGTGGTAGCAATTAGTGTTCCACTCACGTCCTTTTACACCTTCCCTTCAGGGAACGTACATCTGACTTCACAACTGAATCTGGGTTTATCACCTTGAAATCAGTCTTGAAGTGTTCAGGAATTGATATCCTCCCAGGAGCATATCTGAACCAGGGAGTAAATGGAGTAAATGGCATACATTTATTCCAGCTTCCTCAGTGACTGGGCAGGATAACTCTATAACACATGTGTTCTGCAAGGATAACTCTATAATATGTGTGTTCCACATTACTAGGTGGTTGCCACTTACTCTCATTGACAACGTGCTTATTGAAAAACTCTGAATTGCCTCCATTTGTCCATTTTGATTCCTCCTCTCCTGTGCCTGCTGTCCTACTGATAGTGTTTCTTGCAGTCACCTACAAAATACAGTACACTTGGCTACATGTAAACACTTGGCTATCTTGGGATGAACTTGCAGGGTACATAAATTAAGATGGAATACAATAAAGAGAATAATCATTCAACTCTATCTTGTTGGGGATTAGAACAGATTTAAAGTTCAAAAAAACAATGTCTTAAAGCAAAGATAAATGCCAGCCCCTTAAGGGTATTTGAGTGAGCATCTAACTGTTAATATTTTAGTGGTTACTGAGTAGGAAATCACCATAGGGAATTTAGATCACTGGGAGAAAAAAAAAAAAAAAGTTGAAAGGCAAAGTTGGTGTTGCTCGATTGACAAATTGGGTGAAAAAAGAAAAATGTAAGAACTAGTTGAAGTCATTATCCTTCAGCTAAAACTCAGGTGATGGTATAGCAATATTAGTAAATAAACTTCAGCCAACTGACAATTAAAATTCTACTGTTCCATGTTATGCTAGTGAAAGATTTAGATCCTAGGATAAATAATGCACAATAACATCCTAATATCAATCAAGGTGACTGACACTTTTTTCCATTCATGTTTCAGGGCATTGAAACACTGCCTAGATTTTCTTAGCTAAAAATACTGTTCATAATCAATTTTAAATCCTTAATAATATGTTTATAAAAATATATTTTATGAGTTGGGGCTGTGGCTCAAAGATAGAGCACTGGTCTTGCTTGTGCGAAGCACTAGGTTCAATCCTCAGCACCACATAAAAATAAATAAATAAAATAAAGGTCTTGTGTCCATCTACAACTAATATATATATATATATATATATGTATATATATATACACACACACACATATATATACATATATATATAGATAGATAGATATAGATAGATATAGATATATAGATATACAGATATATATGAGCTCCCTGACCAGGAAAAAAGCTATTTAAGAGGCACCTTCTTAGAAGATTAATAATGATATTGTTTTAAATTCAATCTTAGTAGTAATATTGGCTATGATATAGTTTTGGATACTAAAATTTTGCAGTTATTAGTTTAGCACCAGATAAGAAAATGAACACTTGAAGTACATAAAATCAGAGAAGTTAAATATAAACAAGTCTTTATGGACCACCGCAAGTCTATCCTCCCAAGATCACAAAACCTACATGAAGTCAAACTATGAAACTACAGAAGCCTAATAAAAGTAGGTCACATAAACAATTAGGAATACAACTCTTTTTTAGATTTAAGACATAAGGAAATTCAGAACATGATTTAGGTGCAGCAATATTTGTACTTAGATCTTCTATTGGGAAGCCATTGTCAGACACTGATTTAGAGGATGTTAGTGGTATCTAAGGTAAACCTTGTCCAGTTCATTAGCATACAATGGGCATATTCTTGCACAGATGATTTCAGTAAGCCATCTTATTCTCTGCTAGATATTTTTCATATAGAAAAAAAAAAACTGTCTTTGCAAAATGTAAGGAATTTCCTTGTTTCAAGGAAGAACTAGGAGTAATATTGTAGTAGGATTCATATTCTTTCCATCTTGCATTTCACTGTTTGAATCATATTATGAAAAATAGTATTTAACAACTAACAAGGGTTTAAGGGGTATTTAGCTTAATTATAGTATTTGAAAGACAAAAAAAAATAGTGAACTAAATATATGTCTCTATGTATATAATTATAATTTAAGAATTTATAACACAGTATTGAGATGCTAAATAAGACACAAATAGTAATTAACTATAATAAGACTACAGTAAAATACTTTTGCAAATGTAAGGTAGCAGGCATTTCATTTTAGGGTCACAAGATTTAATATTCTCAGAAATGGAAGTAGAATTTAAATAAAATATCCTCATTTTCTTTGCCCTCATCTGAACATAAGGGAAATAACTTTTCCTTGAAACAAAAATCATTTCTCATAGAATTATCAAGACATTGTCTCTCTATTTAAATATAATATTTACATATATGGATATATGACCAGGTGCATAGAGAAAATACAAAGTGGGAGACTTACTATTAAAGAGTAATAATAACAAATAGAATTATACCAAGTAGTCAAGAGACATGCCCCACAGAGCAGCAGGTTTGGATTCAAGCCAACAGACAATGGATTATGAAACACATGGGAGGCAACCTTGACCTTAAAACAAGGCTGCCCGCCAACAACAACTAACTATTTAAGCTACAATTGTAGCTCTGAAAAATGCAAAATGGAAATAAAGGTTCAATTGCTTGAAAGTATGCTTTGAAAACAAAACTTTCCAAAATTCTAATGTCTGTCCAAATATTACACAGAAAAAGTGAGAAATATATGGGATGGGAGCACCTACAAGATGATCAAGATGATTCAGTTTTCTGGATTTTTTTTTTTTTTTTTTTTTTTTTTTTTTTTGGTACCGGGGATTGAAGTCAGGGGCACCTGACCACTGGGCCACATCCTCAGCCCTTTTTTTTTTTGTATTTTATTAGAGACTGGGACTCACTGAGTTGCTAAGTGCCTCACCATTGCTGAGGCTGGCTTTGAACTCGCTATCCTCCTGCCTCAGCCTCCCAAGTGCTGGGATTACGGGCGTGTGCCACTGCGCCAGGCTGGTTCCAGTTTTTTAAAGATGGGAATGAAACAAATAACAGTGCGATGTTACCTTTGCTTCTCTGATTTAGAGAATTCTCCTTCATTGAGATTCTCTATTCATAGTGGCACATGAATGCTGACCTTGAAACTCACATTATCTGATTTCTTCACAAATCAAGCTACTTCAGGGGTTGAAAATTCTAATGAATTGTTTGTGTGTGTGTGTGTGTGTGTGTTTGTGTGTGTGTGTGAGAGAGAGAGAGAGGAGCGCGCGCCAGCCCAGGATCTTCTTTATATTGTCTCATAATTTGTCATCTGTCCTAGACAAAGGAACAGTAATCACACCCAGGGATGAATAGGATTAAGTACTGGGATTTTTCAGAAGTTGTACCCTGATGCCATGAAGGTTCCTCTTCAGGTGGGAACTCTTCACGTGGACCCAGGTCCTCACAACCCTGGCCAAGCTCCTCCTGAGAGGTGAAAGTACTAAGAAGTATCAATAGCAGTGAGATGATGTCGGACATGTTCAGTGCGGAATACACCAACTGCTGTAAGGAGAAACAGATTCTTGACTCCCTTTCATACACGTCTCTGTTCGCTCTGATTTATGTACACAGTCCTTTACGGGCTTCCCCAACACTCCAAGTGTGTCCCTGCCTTGGCCCTGGCACTGCCTCTTTCCTAAAATTGTTCTCCCCTGGTTGTGCACCTGGTCTGCCCCACTCAGCCCCTGCACAGCTGTCACTTTTAAAAAAAAGTCTCAATTTGAACACACTTTTTAAAGTAATGACTCTGTTATTTTTAATTTTCTTTAAAGCTCTTTTATATTGTTTCACCTGGTTATTCCTATTTCATCTCTTCTGACTACGTTACATGGTAGGACAAATCTTTCATTGGCTTTATTACATACTTCATCTCAATACTGTATAGCTGCCTGTCATATTCAACAAATGTTGGTATTCCTTTCGTTGTTCAATGAGAAATACATAAAAGAAGTTCATCCAGACACTGGAAAGGAATTTAAGGGTGTTCTGATGAGGTGTTACACTCCTCACTAGGCCCAACTATGTACCAAATAGCTATATTAGAACATTATAATCATGAGATATCAATCTTTGATAAATTCTACTTGCTACCTCCTTTTTAGCAGGGCATAATTTTAGTCTTGAATTTCTCACCATTTATTAGCAAAAGAACTTTGAAATCCCATTTTATTTGGTCAATATATGAGCAACCTGAGATTCGGAGGGAAAGTTTAAACTGAGCCTGGTGTCACTGAAGGATTCAGAGCCTCTGAGTCCCCCACTTCTCTTCGCAAGCATGGAATAACTTGATCTTGTGTATTGAATGCACATCAGAATAAAGGTGAAACTTGTAGAAAGAAAAAATTAGCAAATTTGGTTATCTAAATTCTATCTAGCCAATAATTACACTGAGAATTTTATAAACACTCCAATTTAGAAAAATGGATAAAATTAGATTCTCCAAATTTGTGCTGAGGAGAATACTTCTGATTCAAAGACGCGGAAAAGTTTGAAAGTACGAGGAAGAAGAATAATATACATACAAGCAGAAACCAAAGAAAGGTGTGCTAGCTATGCTAATATATTAAAAATGTATTTAAGATAAATATTTCTTAGCAGAGACAAAAATGAATATTTTGTGTTAAAAATAACTTTCTACTATGAAGATATAGTAAATATAAATACATATGGACCTTAGTGAAGCTCCCAGAAATATAGGAACAAACACTGATAGAATTAAATGAACTGTTTTCTCTGATTGTTATTGAATGAAATCAGAATCTGATCAGGAGGTAGGTGAATTTGCTCCACCATATGCTCTCACTAGGTTGCTGCTTTGCTACTGGGCCAACCAGTCATGGAGTGGATCATCTGAAACTGTGAGCCAAGAAAAACCCTTTTATTGTGATAATTCCATTATCTCAGATATTTGTTATAGTGATAGAAAATTGACTAACACAGAAATCAGTAGAGAAGAAAATCTGAAAAATCCACAAATATGTTGAAATTTTAAAAAAAACACACTGCTAAATAACTAATGGGTTAAAAAAGAAATCACAAGAAAAATCTGAATGCTCTGAGATAAAAACAAAAGGTAAAGCATACACAACTTTAGGATGAGCAAAAACAGCGTTTAGAGGAAAATTTGTAGTTGATAGCACACACACACATACACACACAGACATATATATTCATATGTAAGCATAAACATACACACAAAAATAGATATAAAAACTAAGACAGACCTTGAATCAATAACTCACTTTTTCGAGTTTTATATGTTAGGAAGTTAGAAAATAAAGAGCAAAGTAATCTCAAAGTAAGAAAGAAGAAAACAATGAAAATTGAAGTAAAAAAAAAATGAAACAGAATAGAAAAAACAGTGACAAAAATCCATGAATCCAATAACTAGCTCTTTGAAAAGATCAAAAAAATTGAAATCTTTTGTCTAGGCAAAGGAAAAAAAAAAGATTCCAATTACTAAAATCAACAATAAGAGACGGATAATTGTAACAGCCTTACTGAAATAAAAAGAACCCACTTGTAAACATAAAAGTGCCCTACAAATAAAATATACTTAATCAATTTATTCATAAAGTGGAGGAAAAGATTTTTACACAAAGAAAAGTACAGGACTAAGTGCCTTCACTGGTAAATTCTACAAAATATTTAAAAACAAATGATAGCTATCCTTCAGAAACATCGCAAAATTTTCAAAAGAGGAAACTTTTCCTGACTTAATCTCTAAAGCCAACAAACACATCACAATTATGAAAACTACACATTTATATGCATTCTGAATATAAACATAAAAATTCTCAAGAAAATACCAGCAGACACAATCTAGCAGCATAGGAAAAGATCCCATACCATAACCAAATGGTATTTATTGCAGGAAGGGATGAGAGATTCAATTTTTTAAAAGTCAGGAAATAGTAATACCGTATATTCATAAAATAAAAAATAAAAATCACATGAACATATCATTATATATATATATAATTTTACAAAATCCAGGGTTTTCATTATAAAACATTCAACAAATTAGGATTACAGGGAGGTTTCTTAACCTGAGAAAAGGCATCAATGGAAAGCCTACACCTAACATTAAATATGGGATCAGGACCAAGGCAAGGATGTCCATTCTCACCAATTCTAAATTGTACTGTACGTTCTAACCAGGGCAGGTAGGCCAGAGAACAATAACTGCAAATCAGAAACAAAGACGTAGAACTATTAACTATCACAAATGACAAGATCTCCTATATAGAAAATCCTGAAGAATCACAAAACCAAATAAAAACATTTGAACTTCACTAAGATTGCAAGATACAGATTAACATGAAAGCAATCAATTTTTCTCATACACTAGCAATGAACAATCCAAAAATAAAATTAGGATTATAATTATATTATCATTTAAAAATTAAAATGTCAAGGAACAAATATCATACAGAAATAATAAAACACTAAATAACAGACCATTGTTAAAATAATTTGAAGAAGACCTACAGAAATAGAAAGATATTTTATTATCCTGGATTGGAAAATGAACTAATCTTAAAATGATAATACTTCCCAAACCAATATGCAGATCCAATTTAATATTTATAAAATTCCAATCTTGTTTTTTTGAAAAAATGTGTAAGTCGATCCTAAAGTGTATATGGAAATGCAAAGTACCAGATAAATTACAGAAATCCTGTCCTCAACGCTGGAGAGAAACAGACAGGAGAAAGGAACTGGATGGTGACGCAAGCCCAGGAGTGAAGAAGGACCTCAGTTTCAGTGGCAGGATGTCCTCACCCTGTCTGTCCAGAGGATAGCAGGTCAGTGTGGGCCAGCGAGCATACTTCTGGTCTTATCCCCCCATACTTACCTTTCACCCTTCTTGTATTTCAAATGGCCACACCTCCAGAGCCCCTTAAACTGGCCATGCCACTGGCCACACCTCAGGTGCCTTACTGAGCCAATTATGACACATGGGCTCCCCTTTTGGCCCCGGAAGCCTACGGTGTTGGGGGTCTCTCTGGGTCTCTCTGGGGGGCGTCCCTCTGACCACCTGTTGGCTACTTAAGCCTTCTCCGGACTGAAACCCGCCCCTTCTTCCCACTCTTTTCTTTTTGTTGGCCCATCGCCTTTCCTCTCCTCCCACTGGTTTTCTTCCATGTGTCCCTTGGTCCCCACCGGCCATTAAGGGCCCATTAATAAACTCCTTTTCTGCACTGCGGTCCCAGCATGTGTTCATTTGCCCTTCATTTTGGTGGATTGGGCCAGGAAATGTGTCTATTCTGAGGGCATAGACCTCCAGGAATCGCCTGACTCAAGCTCCGATCATCTTTTCAACCACGGCATCACTGGATTTGTTAAGCTTCCCCTCCCCTGAGTTCCTAAACCTATCAGGTCATCACAGAGTGAGAATTGACCCTTAAGAGTTGGCAATCTCGCCTGTGGCCTGTAGGGGGGAACATCCCACTCAGGTCTTCAAGGCTGCAGTGGACCCCAGGAATTCCGCCCCCTCCATCTGCCCGCCCTAAAGCCTTTGCCTCCAGGGCTCTCAGCTGGGAGCGATTAAAGAAGTTCCTCTTGCCTAGTCCGGACTTGAGTCTTATCCTTTCCAGTTCACACCAGGACACAGAAATCCTTGCAACGGAGGCCATGTCTGCCTGGCTCCAGTGACGACTGGGTCACAGACTTGGAATTCGCCCCTAATACTTATTTTGAGAAGGACACTTCTCACACTATTGTATTAGCCTCTTCCCGTTTGGAATGGGAAAAATGGGAGCTTCCTTATCCCTCCCAGCTATCTCCCCTCTTAAGTGCCTTTTAAAAAATCGGGCAAACCTAGGCTTAAAGCCAGACAGAAAGACAAAGGAACTCATCAAACTCTGTACAAAACTCTGGCCCTCATACCCCTTAGCTAGCAAATGGCCAAGTTCAGGCTCCCTAGACCCTTGTGTTTTACAGGAACTTTCCAGGTTTTGCCAGTGGTTGAAATGATGAGCAGAACTCCCCTATGTTGAGGCTTTTTTCCTCCTCCGTTCAAATCCCTCACTTTGTACTCACTGTACCCCAGAAATAGTCCTCCTTGCATGCCAACAGAGCAATCCACCTCCATCCCTCATTGACCTTGACTTCGACCCAGGGTGAGAGGTTCCGCCTCCTCCATACGGCCCGGCCAGGCTAGAACTCCAGCTCAGGCCTCAGACCCTCTTCCTTCTCCGCCATCTTCAGCACCCACTCAGCTTTCGGCTCTTCCTTCTACATCATTTCCTGCGCCAACCCATCTTCCAGCCCCTCCCCTCCCATTACTGGCTTCCCCTCCAGCCCCACCGGTAACAGCCCCCATCTTTCTTCAGCCCTCTCCCCTGTGGCTTCCATGCTGGCTCCAGTTTCTATGGTTTCTCCAGTTTCTCCGCCAGTGGTTTCTGCACAGTTTCCAATTTCTCCCTTGCCTCCGGAATCTCCTGCTGCAGTCCCAAACTCCTAGGCTATTCTGCTGCCCAATCCCACCTTTAGCCCTTCCATTACTCGTTCAAGAAAGCAGGCCGGACAGCTGACCCAGATCATTGCGCCCTTGAGGGAAATGTCAGGAGCAGAGGCATAATTAGGGTTCATGTTCCATTCTCCAGGCAGATTTATACCAGATCGAGAAGCGGTTGGGTTCTTAGGCTACTGACCCCACCGCCTACCTTAGGGATTTTTAATGGGTCACCCAAGCTTATAGTCTCACCTTTCATGATGTATATATGATTTGGGCAAATACCCTCCTTTCCTGAGGAGTGTAGGCGAGTCTGGGAGCAGGCAAAGGCCTATGCTGATGAGAACCATAGAACCAATCCAAGTCACCCCATCGGACCTCAAGCTCTGCCGGAAAAAGACCCAAATTGGGACTATAATTCTCCGGGGGACATGGCCCTGAGAGATCAGTTTGTCACTTGTATAGTAGGTGGGCTTAAACGCACAGCGCAGAAAGCCATTTTTTTTTTTTTCATAAACTACAGGAAATTATACAGAAAAGAGAAGAGACCCCCCTCCGAGTTTCTTGATTTGCTGACAAAAGCCCTCCAACAATACATTAATTTATACCCTGAATCTCCAGGGGGTGGGGGCATCAGGTCCTTATGACTTATTTTCTGTCCCAAAGGTACCCCAACATCTGGGCTAAATTAAGAAAGTTGGAGCAAGGGCCTGCAATACCTATGACCAAGATTTTGCCACAGCCTTTAAGGTTTATCATAACAGAGATGAGGACGTGGAGGTCGCAAGTTTCAACAATATGAAAAGGCTGAACAATCAAAGTTTCAAATGTTGGCCCAGGCCCTACGGGGCTCTGACGCGTGGGCCTCAAAAATGGGGGTTTGTCGCAAGTTTCAACAATATGAAAAGGCTGAACAATCAAAGTTTCAAATGTTGGCCCAGGCCCTACGGGGCTCTGACGCGTGGGCCTCAAAAATGGGGGTTTGTAAGTCCATACACGAAGAACCTCCAGGGCCCTGTTACAGGTCTGGGAATGATGGGCACTGGGATAAAGCTTGCCCTAACCCCAGGCCTCCTATGCAGCCATGCCCTAAATATTTCAAGATGGGCCATTGTGGTGGTGACTGCCCCAGTCCCCGCAGTGGGGCTGGACCAGTCACAAAACCCAACCTGCTGGCTCTGGCTACAGAGGATTGCCAGGGCCCAGGGGCTCCTCTCCTGACCGTTGACATTGTCTTACAGGAGCCTACGTTCCCCTCCTTGTTGATGGCCACCCCATAAATATCCTGCTAGATACAGGAGCCACTTCCTCGGTCTTGAGGGAGTTTTGGGGCCCCACCACCATAGCACTGTCCCATATTGCAGGGTAGAGGGAAATGCTATTTGCCTCTGCAAGACTCCCATGCTGTCTTGCTGCCTCCACCACCATCCCTTCACCCACCAGTTCCTAGTCATGCCTCAACATCCTGTGCCTTTACTGGGCCGAGACATACTGGCCAAATTTTAGGCCTCAATTGTGTTCTCTGATCTTCCTTGTTCAGTTGTGCTCCCTGGCTTGTTTCACTCCATCTCCTCCTCCGTCTTTCTTCTTACCGTTTTAGAGGCCACTGGTGACCATGAAAAGACCCCTCAACCCTCTACCAATGCAGAAACCCCTTAACACTGTAATGACACAGAAACCTCCCATTACCCTGCCCCAACCCATCTGGTAGACCCCAAAGTTTGGGATACCCAGACTCCCTCCCTTGTTCATTGTGACCCTGTACAAATATACCTTAAATATCCTCAGCATTTCCCCAACATAGCCCAGTATCCACTTCCAGCCACTAGCCTTAGGAGTCTCCAACCTATTATCTCAGACGTTCTGCTGAAACGTTTTCTCCGACCCACCAATTCCTCTTATAATACTCCCATATTGGCAGTTCAGAAGTCCAATGGGTCGTATCAGCTAGACCAGGATCTTCCTCTCATCAACGAGGCCACCAGGCCCATACATCCTGTGGTCCCAAATCCTTATACCATTCTCTCCTTGATTCCTTCAGTACCCACCCATTTCTCAGTTATTGACCTCACAGATGCCTTTTTCACTGTTCCTTTAGCTTGAGAATCTCAAGACCTTTTTGCCTTTACCTGGACTGACCCTGATACTCAATGGTCCCAACAATTGACCTGGACAGTCCTCCCTCAGGGTTTTTGAGACAGCCCTCATGTGTTTAGACAGACATTGGCTGCGGATCTCAACGACCTTGAATTCTCTGAATCCACTCTCCTGCAATATATAGATGACCTTCTCCTCTTCAGCTTTTCTTTTTCCACAGCTTGTGAAGACTCTTACACCCTTTTAAATTTTCTTTCCTCTTGCGGGTTTCCCATCTAAGGTGCTACTTGCCCAGACCCAAGTAGTTTATTTAGGAGTCCAGATTTCCCATCAATTGAAGGCCATTACCATAGACCAAAAGGCCCTCATTGAGGATCTCCCATGTCCCAAGACAAAGGAAGAGATTCTTTCCTTCCTAGGGATAGCAGGATATTTCCTTGCCTGGATTCCCGATTTATCTCTTTATGCAAAGCCCCTATATGAGGCAGCTAAGGGGATTGAGGAAAAGTTCCTCCCTGAAGGCATATGGGCTGAGTTTAAGCACCTGGAGCAGGCATTATTGCAGGCCGCAGCTCTTCACCTCTCAAACCTTCTTACCTGCTTCAGCCATTCAACCTTTATGTCCATGAAATGAAGGGTCTGGCTCTAAGTGTTTTAGGCCAATACAAGTCCTCTACTTTTACTCTGGTTGCCTATCTTTCTAACCAGCTTGACCCCATCATTTGCGGATGGGCCCCTTGTCTTTGGGCTCTGGCTACTGCTTACCTACTTCTACAGGAATCAAAAAAGTTGACCTTTGGTGCCCATGTCACTGTTGCCTCTCCTTACCATTTAAAAGATCTACTAACCTATAAGAGCCTTCAAACTCTCCCGCCCTGTCATGTTCTCTCGCTCCTCAATTCTTTTCTGCATGACTCCTCAATGTCTTTCCAACCCTGCTCCTCTTTACACCCAGCTTCTTTCCTCCCAGTCTCCTCAGAGCCCCCAGAGCATGACTGTATAGAGATGCTTGAGGCTTTAATCCCCCACCCTTCCCACATTCAAGAGGGACCGCTTCCTGATCCTTCCCTAATCTGGTTCACGGATGGCAGCTCTTTCCTTAAGGATGGGCAATGCTACGCCGGCTGTGCTGTTGTCTCCCTATCAAAGGTTATTGAGGCAGCACCCTTCCCCGCCAACACCACAAACCAACAGGCTGAACTAATAGCTGTCATTCGTGCCTTCAAATTAACAGCTGACCAAAACCTCACCCTCTACACAGATTCAAAATACGTCTATCATATTTTGCTTTCCCATTCATCAATATGGCAAGAACGAGCGCTCCTGACCACAAAGGGCTCTGCACTTACTAATTCCAAATTAATATCAAGGCTCCTGCAAGCCTCTCTTCTGTCCAAACTAATAGGGATCTCTCATTGTCCTTCACACCAAAACGGTGAGTCTCCCATAATTCAGGGAAACATGAAGGCTGACAGGGCAGCAAGGTTGAGCAGCTGGTTTCAGTCTGGAGATATGAATCCTTCTCTTCTGGCTCCAGTCCAAACTATTACCCTGACACCCACTTCCCCTTCCGTACAATCAATCCTTCTCCTATTCCATTCTCTTTTCCAACCTAACCCTCAGGCCCTCAAAACTTTCACTACCTCCTTCCTCACCCTGACTTCAGCGGACACACAGTTTCTCCATCAACTCACCTCCACATGCACTGCATGTCAGTGCACCAACCCGTATACTCCCCTTAAATGAGGAACATTTCCCTCTCTCCAAGCTCGAGGTCAGCTTCCAGGAGCTGATTGGCAGATAGACTTCACCAACATGCCAGTTGTCCGGAAACACAAATATCTCCTGGTCTTGGTAGACACCTTCTCTGGATGGGTGGAGGCCTTCCCTACTTCCAACAAAAGGGCTTCTATAGTAGCTTCTATTTTAGTCTCAGAAATTCTTCCCCACTTCGGGTTGCCCATGTCCATCCAGTCTGACAACGGCCTGAATTTGTTTCCCATGTCACCCAAAATATTTCTACTTCCCTTAACATTCCTTGGCATTTTCACATCCCATATTACTGCAAGTCCTCAGGGAAGGTAGAGAGGACTAATAGAACTCTTAAGAATATTCTGACTAAACATTCCCTGGAGCTTCACTTGGACTGGGTCGAGCTACTTCTTTTCGCCCTCTTTAGGCTCTGAGTCCTCCCAAAAAAAACCTTCCTTACTATCCCCTTTTGAGGTTATGTTTGGGCAACTAGCTCTTCCACCCGTAGTTTCCCCAATTCAAGGACCCTTGCCCAAAGACCTGTCTCTTCCCCTCTCGTCCTTCATCAGACATCAGCTATGGAAATGCCAAGATTACATCCTGCCTGACCCAGGTAGACTCACTGCTTCATTCCCATTAACACCTGGTCCTTGGGTATATTTCTCCCCTCCCAGGACACGGGAACAGTCTCCCTTGCCCCGAAGTGGACAGGCCCCTTCCAGGTTGCGCTGTGCACACCCACAGCTGCTAAGCCTTGTGAAACCTCAGGGAACTTGACATCTTGGATTCATATCTCCAGACTGAAACCAGCTGCTCAACCAGCTGAGGATCCACAGAAGGACGACAGACAACTACTTTAGCATACTTGCTCTCCCCTTCCCACTGATCCCCTAAAAATTCGCTTCTCTGGTGTCTCTAACACTGACCTAAAATGACCTTTTCTGTCCTTTTCATTCTATCTCTGGCTCTCTTCCCACTTGCTTCTGTAGGTTCTGTGTCTTACTGCTCTACTGCTACATGCCGTTACTTTTTTGAGGTTTGGCAACTAGATAACCATGGGCAAAAGATGCACCTCCTTATTCAATTGTCCTGCCCTTTTGATAACTGCCTGTCCATCCTGCTCACCTTTGATGCAGTCTCCACATGTGCTCGCCAATGCTTCTCCCTAATGTCAAAAGCAACAAAGTACCTTTGTTTTAAGGAGGAGCAGACACAGGACTGGTGCGATGACCCTGATGGATGGGTCGGATGTCCATCCTGGAGCTGTAATTATCACTGGTCCCATCCCATTATGGGAGTAACAAGAACCTGGGGAATTACACCAAGCCAACTCCAATCCTCGAGTAACAATAACAATGGGACTTTCAAGATTACTAACCCTTCTTCCTGGCAGAGTCGCATTGCTGCGGTAGGGTTTGATAATCCCAGTTGGGTCCATGATCGAGGTAAAATCATTATAGAAAAGACTATGAAAGACTTTTCTGCTGCCAGGGCCCTCGAGATATTTAATGCCACCAGGCAACAGACTCGAACCCATCTCCAACATTCGAATGAGTCTCTCTCTTTCTCCTGGGACTCCATCCTCTCTTTATCTTTCTCCTTATTAGCGAACTATTCCACCTTTAATGCCTCAACCTATTTCCTCTTTGCACTGCTTCACAAGTCTCTATTGGTCCCAATTCCAGATCAAGCCAACGCCATCCCGACCTCCTCATGCCACGACCAACCATCTCTCTCTCTCCTTCTTCCGACTAGTCCCCCTTTCTTTAATGTTACCTCTCATTGGCCCACCATCAATGACTCTTGCCCAGAACAACCTGGCACCCCATAATGAACAATTTGACTCTCCCTTCCCCTCTCCTACCTTGGTGCTCCACCCATATGTTCCAAAGCATTGATGCTAAGACCCCAGGTCCCTGCTACCCTTTTGTTTTAATTCCAAGCCTGACCTTATATATGGAGGCTGAGGTTGAGGACCTTCTTACCTCCCTACAGTCTCAAAAGGGTCACTCTAAATGAGCAGCAACCCTGGCAGTCTTAGTGGGTGTTAGCTTAGTCACTGCAATTGCCTCTGCAGGCCTTTCAATCGGAGGATTGGCTCATTCACTTGTAGTGGCTCAATCCTTTAGACAGGAGCTCTCCAATTTCACAGATAAGCTTACCACTATGTCTGAAGCCTCTGCCTACTCCATCCAGGCCCTCCAGCAACAACTTTCCTCATTATCAGAGGTTGTACTCCAGAACAGATGAGGTTTAGACCTCATCACAGCAGAAAAAGGGGGTACCTGCATTTTCTTGGGTGAAGAATGCTGCTATTTTGTCCACCAGTCAGGCAAGGTTGACCACATTGTACATCGCTTGAAGAAGGTAATACCAGAACTAGGGGACAAGAAGATTCCGTGGCAGCAGAGGTCCTCATGGGAATTGTGGGAAGGGATGGCCCCACGGATCCTCCTTCTCCTAGGCCTACTGAAAACCATATGTCTTGTCCTGATGTTAGTCCCTTGGGTCATAAGGTGCCTTCAAAATCAGATTTTTCAGATTTCTAATCAAACCTTTAACCAGCTTTTCCTCAGGGATTATCAACTGTTAAAAACCACAGATGACTTTACAACCAGAGATGATTTCTCACCACCTCAGAACAGACTTACCAATCTCTAGAGGGATCAACTACACCCTGAACAACTCCTTGATGGCTACATTTGAAGGGCCCTTAATCTGCTAACCTATGTTCATTACGATGACTTTCCTCATAAGCCTCCTACTCTCTATTGGACTCTTTGCTGTAAGTCCCCCTCCCACCCACCGTGGAATATAGGCCATCAGATGATAATCCCTCTCACCTTCTTTCTCTTTGTTGTTTTTTGTAATAGTGTTAAGATGCTACCTGTAAACTCAAAAGGCCTACAATTCCTACAAGCTCTTCCAAAAAATAGCTGGCTGATTCCCCTGGTGACCTCTACAGAAGCTTGGTTTGACACCCTCACGAATTTATGGCTTCAAGGAAACTTCATCCATTTCACACCTACAGAGATTCATATTTTTGGTGCCTGCCTCCTGGGAATTTTTTTCACCCTCAAGCCTGACCTGCCTGCCCACATCTCCCCCCTCACAACACCCTACGTCACCTGGAGTCAGCTTGAAGCAGCCAGATCTAAACACGACACCTAGCTCCCTAGGAAAACAAAAAGGGGGGAATGTTAGATTCCAGGCCAACAGGCCACACTTCCCAGGTAGTTTAACCAGGCCACACCTCCCAGGTACCTTAAGACAAGACACACCTCCCAAGCGCCTTAAACTGGCCATGCCACTGGCCACACCTCAGGTGCCTCACTAAGCCAATTATGACACACCGGTTCCCCTTTCGACCCTGGCAGCCTATGGAGTTGGGGGTCTCTCTGGGTCTCTCTTGGGGGGGGGGCCCTCTGACCACCAATTGACTACTTAAGCCTTCTCCAGACTGAAACCTGCCCCTTCTTCCCCCTCTTTTCTTTTCGTCATCCCGTTGCCTTTCCTTTCCCTCCCGCAGATTTTCTTCCGCGTGTCCCTTGGTCCCCACCGGCCATTAGGAGCCAGTTAATAAACCTCTTTTCTACATGGCGCTCCCAGCATGTGTTCCTTTGCCCTTCATGAGAGTAGGGGGCTATGATACTGCCCTTGATACCATACATGTATTTTTCCAGAGTTGGAACACAAGATCCACAGCTGTGTCTAAACATGGACACAAATGTGTCTCACTTGGAAACCTTGGGCTCAAAACGGGTAAGATGTCCATTTGCACTGAACCTTGACATGTGTCTCTTGACAAGGACAAAACATATTCTATGTGTAATAATAAAATAAATATTGACAAGCAGAAGGGAAGATACCACAAAAATAAATCTTATCTTTTATCAACCCCAACCCCCCCTTTTATTTTTCTTCTGAGTTTCCACACTGCCTTCACGATACTGCAATTAAGATCATGTGACTCTGTTCTAGCCAGTGGAATGTGACCAATACGAGGGACATCTCCATGCCTCTCACGTGAAACTTGAATCACATATCTCCCCTAGCTTTGCTTCCTGACTGCATTCAAGGACATGGGAGGGAGTCTGGGGTCATGGGCTTTCGTGAATCCATATCATGGAAGGAGGCTATATAGGAACACATTGCAGGGTTCTCCACCTGTTCTTTATTATATCACAACGTGAGTGAGAAATAAACCTGGAATGTCTTGAGTAATTGAGAGTTTTGTTATTGCCATCATTAACTTGCTGAGTAATCAAACTACAGAGGAGGGTCTGGGTCCACACTTTCCATGTCCTTCCTCCATCAGGTGGTTGCTTTTAGTCTCTTCCTGACCACTGACCCTTTGGGACAAACATCCCTCTTAATCTCTGGGGTTTGAGAGGGTAATAGGAAATTCATGAGGCCTATCAGCACATAAGAAGGCAGACAACTCATGTCCTTGATGTACCTGGGTTCTGTATCTCGAGGTAGAGGGCACTTAAAGTGAGACCACATAAATAGTCTTGGAAATTGCAACTGTAAAAACTAAGTAAGGAAGAGGGAAGCTTGAATTTTCTGGGCACAATAATAGTGGTGGTAATGGAGCACAGCTGGGGTAAAAATGTCAGAATTCAGATCATTCTGCTTCCTGGTGGACAGGAGCAGGGCAGGTTTTGAACCAGGGAAGGAGTGTACAAACGTACTCTTTACTGCACAGGATCCGTGTATATGTATGCCAAATCGTGACTCAGTGTGTGCCATACAGATTCGGGTCTGTTCCATGTCATTTCATGTTCCAAGAATACTCTCCTTCGTTGCTTCCCATGGACAGAAAATGACCATTCTTTTAGTGTCTCTGCCCTGATCCCTGAGAGGCAGAACTGCCTGGCTCAAAATCACACTCCCATCCTTGGGGAAGGCTGACTCTCCTCCAGGGGTCCACAGTTCTTATCACAAGATCCTTGACTTTGCTTTACCTCCTGGAATTTTTATTTTTATTTTTCTAATGTAACCCTTTGCTTCACAAAGGTGTTAGATGAAAACATAATTGAGCACCATCTATAAACCAGAAACTTCCATATGTGCTGGAGAGGCAACAGTAAACAAAATAGGGGGAAAAAATAATAGGTCCTAACTATCTTTACATTCTATCAGGGAAAATTTGCTGCTCCCTGCATGAAGACTTGGATTCTGGACCTTCAGCTTAAACACGTTAGCATTCAAGTGAAAATAATATCCTCGGTACACTTGGGAACATGGGCTGTACTTCTCCTGTGAAAGAAAAAAAAAAATTAAAAAGATTTAAGCATAGGGAAAAATGTGCTGATTTTTATTGACAGTTAATATTAAGTATATATTTAATGAGGCATATAAATCACAAAAATGGGAAGAAAATAATTATGCCTAGAATTTAGACTCAAAGGTGAAAAATGACAATGAACAACTTGGACCTACACTGGAATAATAGGAAGAAAAAATATTATATTTAAGAAGGAATAAATTGAGGAGAAATCTGAATAAAAACCCCGAGAGAACGTAGATTTCAAAAATAGCCTTCCTGCTTGACTTGACATTTCTTATATAACCCATCCTATGGAGGCTGCTGGGTGTTGTCATATACAAGGACAGTTTTCAGCTGGAGGAGCTGGTTAGTGTTTAGGAGTATATAGAGACGAGGTAACCTCGCCCCTAATTTTGGATCCTTTTCTCATTATGTATCAAGCTCAGGTGGCTGTCATGGCAAAATTGTAATTTGACACCTGGAAGAATGGTTCTGGACCTCCTGCATGTTGTCCTCAGACTTATCCAGTCTTTGGAGTTTTATCCACGGGAACATTTACGTACTGATGCAGGTCCTGCCTGAGTGACACCCAGGTTCCTGTGCATCTCTGTCTCTTGGGTCTTTCCTCCACTTCCTTCCCACCTGCCCGGCTGTTTGCTGCAGGTCTCACTCTCACTGCTCTGAGTACATCCCAGTGACTCGGTACGTTCACCTTAATTGACCCATGAAGTGCCTGAGCTGCATATGCGTTTCTCAAAGAAACAATTTTTTTTCTACATGTAGATGTCACATTAGTACTTTAAACTACTGAAATGCCATGTGGACATGTGATCAGGGCATGAATCTGTGAGAAATACGTATTTTATGTTAGACCGGTAAATAAGTTCTCAACAGTATTTCTTTTCAGTTGGTATGAAGGAATGCACATCGTTTCTGCAGAATTATTGACACTACAGTGCTGATGACAGGTCAGATGCATCTTATTTAGTGATTTATTTGAAATTAGAATATCTATGAAAATGAAATAATTTGTTTTCCTGAGCAAACTGAAGGGAAAATACGTAAAAGTCTTTCAACATCAGGGTTATATTCATTGAAAGCTTGAACACAGCTCCTAGAGATTTCTATATGTCATATGTATTGTGCATTAAATAAGCCAAACCTAAATGGTCTAAAATAAAATCAACTTTTAGAACTGATTTTTAAAAAAAAAATATTTATTTTTTTTAGTTGTAGTTGGATGCAATACCTTTATTTTATTTATTTATTTTTATGTGGTGCTGAGGATCGAACCCAGGACCATCACATGTGCTAGGCGAGTGCTCTACCATTGAGCCACAACCCCAGCCCCTTAGAACTGATTTTTATTTTAAGATTTTGAAAAATATTTTGGTGGCATAAGTACTTAAAATAGTGCTATTTAAAATGTTTTGTGGAAAAAAATATTTTAAAGGAAGAAAGAGGACAATCGTGTTCAATTTTCTCTTTGTACTTCTATCCCAAGGAATAGTATTACACAGGATGTGAAAGTTCTTAGTGATTTTTTATAATGTACTGTGACTCTGACACATTTCCATATTGATGGGTTTCATTGTGTAAAAGACTTAATTAAGATGTTGCTGACACATCAAGGATTATTACCAGGTTACAAATGGCTCATACTTTCTGTACTTTTGTCCTTTCTTTTCTACTTCAAGGTACTGTGCTCTGTATCTTGCAAAAGTACAGTCACTTCTTTAGTCACATACCAAGAGGCCCTCTTAAATCCTTCTCTGTAAATAGATTTCCCACTCAAGTTCAATAATAAAATTTTAGAAACAATGAATCAGTCCTGGATGGCTGATACCAAGGTCCTTGTTCAATAAGTCAGAGGTATGGCATTGTTTTCAAGTACTGGCAACATTCCTATATCAACCATAAGTGCCCCAGATGGGTTCCTGATTCTGTCCTCTAGAATTTAGTAGCCTGTGCTGAAATACATCTGACTTTTATGGAATCTGGTCCTATTTCCCACCATCAGCATTCCATTCATCACCAGCTCCTGCTGTGTTCCCGCCACCTGTTTGCTCCATCTGTGCTTTTTCAGTAACGGTTGCTTGCATCCTTTCTTGCTTAGTTTTATAACTACTCACTCATTAGCTGCAAATGAAGCCTGTTGCGTCCAGTCTGTCAAAAGTGTATTGGGAAACTTCACCTCATTTTTCTTATCATAGTCTTGTAATACATAAAAATGAATGAAACCTTTAGTCTTTCATAGAGTTGCAATGCCCACTGACAGCTTTGTAAATTAAATATTTAGAGGAATGCAGTTGGTTCAAAGTGAGTGCAAATCAAGGCACACTATTGTGCCTTGAGCAAGAGATGGATATTTTGAAATGCCTGCAGTAGATTATTAACAGACCTCCAGTGGCATAAATGCTTTCATAAATTATTTCAAGCACTACTGAGATAAAGTACAGGTATAACCAGACCTTAATTTTAATTAGTCTTCTCTCAAAACGCAGAGATATATCTTTTAAGCCTAATCTATGTGCTTTTTTTTCCCCCTGAGAAAAAATGTTGATATATGTTACATTGAATAATTTTTCAAATATAGTATTAAACACTTCCTAGATATATTTTACTTAATCACCTGAAAGTAGCTATAACTGTTACATGATAGAATTAACTTATACATTTATTTGTGTAGTTGATTATTTAGTAAAAGTACATAAAGTTTCTACAACACAGAATGTGTTGGACGCCTGCAGGATAGGAGCTCTCAGATCATTGAACAACAGAGCCGTGCACAGGGTTTATGAACACATGCAGGCTCTGCTCTAATCAAGCTATTCGCGGAGAACAATGGGGTCTAAAAAAGGGGCCTAACCTATACCTGGAAGGAGAGGTGTCTGTGATTTGGGGGTGAGGGAACTTTTGCACCAGAGATTATAGTAACAGGAGTATTAAGTGGCTCAGTGAAGCATGGTATCAATGCCTTAAACATTTGTATACTTTGAAATATAAAAATAAAAAAAAAAACACAATCCTATCACTCTTTTAAATGTACTCTTTATTTTTAACTTTTCCCTGTGAATTGATATTTACCTATGGACAAATTGGCTGGTTTCATAGTTTGTCAATTATCTACTTTTCCTATTATAATATCATGTCAGCCCTAGATGCTCAGTCTTATTTTATTACCTCTTACTTCTTCCTATTTAAAAATATTTTATAAACACCTTTTGAGTACTTAATGAACTCACATTAAAATATTCATGATAGTGTGAAAATAATGTTTTATTCTCTGGAAATGACCACATACATAACTTAAGTACACACGCCAAGCAAGCTTCCTGGGGTGCTTCTGACTACATCCTCTTTTGGGTCCCTCTGTCTAGCAACTCACCTTCAGAAGTAAAGTATATCTAGAATTCTGTATCTAACTGCCCCTCATTATTTTAATTAGGTTTAACCATTGATGTAAGAATGTGTTTCAGTCAGCTTTTTCACTACTGTGACCAAAAGACATGGAAAGAGCAATTTGAGGAAGAAAATTTATTTGGGGGCTCAAGGTGTTGGAGGTCTCACTCCATAGATTACAGACTCCGTTCCTCGAGGATTGAGGTGAAGCGAAGTATGTAGTGGAAGAAAGTAGCTCAGGACATGGCCAGCAAGAAGCAGAGAGAGAGAGCTCTGCTCAACAAGAACAAAATATATACCCCAAAGACAGTGCCCCAGGGACCTACCTCTCCAGCCACACCCCTCCTGCCTACAGCCACCACCTAGTTAATCCCTATCAAAGGATTCATGCACTGATTAAGTTAAACTCTCCTAACCCAATAATTCCAGCCTTAAAATTTCTTCCATGTTCTCACACATGAGCTTTTGGGGATACCTCATATCTAAACTATAACAGCATCCCAGAACAATATATTCTATA
Organism: Tamias sibiricus; assembly: GCA_025594165.1. Classification (NCBI taxonomy): domain Eukaryota; kingdom Metazoa; phylum Chordata; class Mammalia; order Rodentia; family Sciuridae; genus Tamias; species Tamias sibiricus. Next base: position 20,656,534 of record CM046671.1, read on the forward strand.
CTTTAGCATGCTTTAGGATTTTAAGTAAATCATACCTTATTCAATTTTCACAGCTGTGTAATAAATATCCTTTTGTTTTTCCAGAAGTGTGGCTTTCAGTGTTTTGACCCCACAGTTTTAGAATGCATTTTCACATTTATCATCATTCCAGTACAGACATGTAGGGTGAAATTGCATGATTCTGTGAATATCATGTTTGCCTTCTGACCATAACAATGATTTAGTTCCACTAGTAGTGGTTTTGTGTTTATTATCTATGAATCGGAAGGTAGCTAACAAATTTTGTAAAACTCCCAAGGCTTTTAATTGGAACAGAATATTTATTGGGGGGGGGGGTCACATTTTTAGATTTATTTGTATCAACATCTCTTGTGGGGTTTGGGGGCAACTTTTACCATGTATATTTTCTGCTACAATAATTATCTTTTTCTTCTAGAATTTCCAAAGGCTTACTCTAAAATATTGAAATTATACTTTTTATTTTGTTACTGGATTTTCCAGAAATCATAATGTCTATACTTACAGCCTGAGGCTAGAGCATCTTTCATCCTCCTCCTTAACATGTGGACACAAGGAACAAAGGACTCAACTCTCACTAACGTTACCATATTACAAGATATTTTGTCCAAAGATTGTAGTCTATTGTGGGTTTTAATCCTACAAATCAGACAAAATATCACTGGTTGTGTTTGTTGAGTGAATGCTTATTTTGGTGTACTCATGCATTTTTCTAGAATCTTTGATTATCATTCTTTCTTGCAACTCCTAACTTCTTGGAACCATATTACTTTTTGGCATAGTAATTTCTCCACATTTGAATCCCAGAAGTATATGATAATGTCTCTAATGATGATTTGTGGGAAAATATTATTTCACATCTTTATTTTAATTAGTACATTATAATTATACATAAAGGTGATATTCATTGTTGTATATTCTTACATAGAGATATGCAAATTTGATAGATTTTGTTCCCCAGCACTTCCCCATTCTCTTCCTTCCTCCCTCCCTCTAGGTCTGTGTCCGCTGCTCTATTGATAGTTCTATTTTTTATGAGATCTGTTTTTTCATTACCCACCTACCCCCTCTCTCTCTCTAGCCTCCATATATGAGAGAGTACATCCAACCTTTGATTTTCTGAATCTGGCTTATGTCACTTAGCATGATGTTCTACAGTTATATTTACCTGCCAAAAAATGACATAATTTCATTCTTCTTTATGGCTGAGTAAAACTCCATTGTATGTGTGTGTGTGTGTGTGTGTGTGTGTGCACGCATACGCATGCATATCACATTTTCTTTTGTGCATTTGTCTGCTGATGGGCACCTGGACTGGTTCCATCATTTGGCTTTTGTGAATTGCATTGCTAATTAGCTTATTTCACAGTTTTTCATGAAAGGTTTGCACAATACAACAGTCTATATTGTTAGTTAAATTTCAAGGGGGTTCTACTGACATGCAAATTCTTAGATGGTAAGAAAACTCTCCATTCTTTCTAGCTGCTATTTGTTTGGGGAGGTACATTTGTTTATGGTTTTAAGATACAATGGACTTTTTAAACCAAGACCACCAAAATACACAACATAAATAAAACTTCTTATGTTTGATTACATTAGAAAATTTCTATACTATGACCACCATAGCAGCAAAGCCACAGATGGGAGAATTGGGAATGCCTCAAAGTAGAAAATATTAGTATTCAAAATATACACAGAAAAATTAACAACATCTCAGTCAAAATATGGCAAACAATGCATTAAATATTCACAGAAAAAGAAGTCCAAATGACAAATGAAGATATGAAGAGGGTCTACATCCCAACTGACAAAATGAATGCAAATGAAAACAACAAAAGGCAACTATTAAGAAATTTCTAAAGAATATCTGAGGGTGCCATGCATTGATACACACACAAAGAAAAGAAAACCTCATTCAAACTTCATTTCTTTATTTAAAACTTTTTTCTGCTCTTACAATACAAAATACAATGTTGTTTGCTATAGATATAATGTTATCAGCAGACATTTGGCCTTTGCATATTTTAAAACTAGATATTAATACTCCGGTGGGCCACTCCACACCTACCCCTTCCCCCAGCTCATGGCAACTAGTGTTCTTCTCTCTCCTTCTGTGGCTTTTCTGGATCTCTCCTTCAGGGCAATGGTGGCGTGTGTCCCTCTGTGACTGGAGTCTTTCACTGAGATACATGTCCTCCCTGTTGGTCTGCATAATCACACCTGGATTCCACACTTTTCAGAGATTTATTTGTATCCCACTATCTTTATATGCCATATTTTGCTTATTCTGTATCTGCCAGTGGATGTTTACTTTGTTTCCATATCTTACCTGTGTGTGAATAATACTATAATAATCATGGGAATGAGATCCTGACTTCAATTCTTTAGGTTATCAGCCCAGAAACAGGACTACTGAATCATGAGGCAGTTTTATGTTTAATTTTTGGATGAAACTTCATACTTTTTTTCTGGCTGCTATTTATTTTACTAATTTTGAAATAAGTACAGATTAAAATGTAGTTATAAGAAACGATATAGAGAGATCATGTGCACTCCGTATCCAGTGTCCCCATGAAAACAACTTGAAGTACATTATCATAAGCAGGAAAGTTACAGGGACACAATTAACCTCTCCTTCAATTTTCCTCACTTTTGCATATTATCTCTGTGTGTGTGTGTGTGTTTGTGCGCGTGCACATGCACGCGCACACAAGTATGTTTGGTTATATACAGGTTTATTGGAGCTGTAGCCTGGCATGTCCAAAATCACAATTCTATTGCCACAAAGGTTCCTTGTATTATCCCATTATAAACGCACAAATCTGTTCCACTCCTCAGCCTCGACTCTGTCAGGATCAACTGGCTTACTCTAATCTTTTTTGCAAGATTTATACAAAAGAACCACATACAAGGAATCATATTATATATGACCCCTTTGGATTGGCTTTTGTCATTCAGCATGGTTCCCTTGAGATCCATCCACATTATCACGTGTCTCAATTATTTGTTCAACTTTTATTGTTTTGTAAGTCACCGTATAGATGTAGCAGAATTTATTAGGTTTCGTGTTTGTTTTGTTTTTATTGTTTTTAAACCAGTCAACAGTTGAAGGACACTGGGGTATTTCCAGTGTTCACTAATATGAGTAAAAGTGTCTTCAATATTTGTGAACATGTGACCATATGCTATTTTTTCTCTGGGATAAACGCCTGGGGTGCAGTTACTGGATAGCATGGCAATTGAGTATTTATTCTTATGAGAAACTGCTTAACTGTTTTCCAGTGGCTGCACTACTCTGTGTTTGCACCCTAATGTATGAGTGCTCCAGTAACACTGCACCCTTATCAGCATTTTGTGCTGTCAGTAATGTTTTTCAAATATTATTTTGGCCATTTGTATCAGTTTGTGCTAATATTGAATTTCCATTTTAATTTGGTTTTACCTAATGGCCAATGGTGCTCAGCATCTTTTCATGTGCTTCTTTGCCTTTCATCTATCCGCTTTGTATCCCATGGTCCTTGCAGCATGTTCTTTATTTTCTGTTCATCAACTCTATGCTAGAGTTGGTCCACAACAATTTTCTGCTTTTAAAAATTTCCAGGACAAAAATACATGCACAAAAATACCTATGTTAAGGTAGGCCTTCTGATATTAAGAGAAGCAGTCACTCATCTGTTCTCTGTGGTCCTGGAGGGACTATATGGGCAGTGCTAATAGTCCCCCAACACAAAATACTTCCCAGGGCCCAAAAGATCGTGAATCTGATTCCTGAAGTCCTCTGCTCTATCATGTTGGTTTATGGGAAAATAAAGATTCCTTTGGTGGATGCAGCAGTCCTCAAGGCTTAACTGAACCAGTGCTCTAAATGGGGAAATCCACCAGGAGCCCAGTGGTTGCAGGATTGACCTTCGCTTCCCTCGCCCAGCAGCAAGCCTGGCATGTATGGGAGGGGTGACTGTCTAAAATGGCAGAGGAGATCTGTAGTTGACAGAGGCACTCGGGGTGTTATGGTTTTAGACAAAACAGCAGGTACACTCAAAATTAATCAACCTGCTATTGAAATTTCAAAAAGAAGTACAAAAACTGGCTCATCTAATTTTTAAAAATATTAACAGTGGAATTTTTTCAGACCTAACATCAGAGTAAATAGTCATCCTTCCTCATATTGTAAAATGTCATATAGTCTACAGTGACATCTATGAAATATAAATTTGATAAGATTTTAGAGAATTTAGCCTACTGATTACACATAATTATTTCTATTTTCCCTCTCTGTTATTGAAACTAATCTAAGCTAGTTTAGCAAACCCCACATCTTTCAGAAGTAACTATTAATGAAGACATGATTCTATGAAATGTGATTAACTTATGTCAAGAGTGTTCTGCCCTTTAGCAACAGATCCTCCTATTACACTGTGTTGATTTTTAAGTTGCTTTAAAATGATTCAACATGGTACTCAGTACTATATCATTTGTCTTCTTTTTTTTTTTTCTCTCATCTAATAGGTTCAGTGAAAAAATAAATCACAGAATCAGTCTCATTTTAGAGTTTTTACAATAAAAACATAAGCCATTTTATTTTAACATTTTTGAGAAAAGCATTCATTATAAAGATTCGATACATCATAAAAATGTACTCCTTATAAAAACATACTCTCACATAATGAATTATTGTTTTAGCCAGAACCAAACAGGAATAATCCTGAGGCAAAGAATCTTGACAAATATCAGCCATTCCTTGGCAAACACCTGTATTTCCAGGTCTCTGTACAGCATAACTTGTTGAAACTATCAATCTTGTGGACATGAGTATCTATCAGGAGACATACGGAAGAACCGAGTACCACGTTGACTCATCTTAAAGCATCCTAATAGTCAACAGTTTTATAGAAGTGTCTGTAAAGGGCAGAATAGTCTCTACATAGTTAAACAGATCCCACAAAAGTATAACTTTAATTAAAGTTCCTTGTGAAAGATAGCTTAGATGACTTTCAAGAACAATGAGGGGTACTAGAACTGATCACCACTTTAAAAATTAGATGAGTTACCTATGTATTTAAACTTATTTTGGAACAAATGACCTTATTTCTATAAAGGGGTAATATTAATCATTCTATGTTCTCTCTTGGAAACGTTAAGGAAAAAAAAATAGCTATGAAGTTAGATTGTAGACCACTTCTCCACCTCTCAAACACACAGGAATGCATGGAGACTGCCCTTAAGTCCCCTCTGCCACCTATGGTACATCAGTATAATAAGCTAGAGAAGCACACAGTAAGGATGGTTTCTTGTCTTGGGAGGTCTCTGTCTCCCTTGCACAAACATTGTTTTCTTTTTTCCAACTGGTATAAATAGAAGAGTTATCAATCCCCCTGCTCAACCCTAGGTAGACTACGTGTAATTTAGAGCTACTTTCAAAAATGGCCACACCCATAATTTGTGTGCAGACAAGTCATTTAATTTCTCATGAACGTTCTGGCCGCTCTGATTCTTTTACCTGACTGAATTCTCCGTTCTCCTAACTCGGACCGCTTTCATTTAGTCACATCTTCCAGACTCATCAAAGTACCTTCAAAAGTACCCAATAAATGTTAGTCTCTAAAAAATTCATTTATTCATCAGACATAGTTTTTTTCTTGGTTTTCAAATATTTTCATGTTAAATTTAACTGAATTAAAATATATAATCCATTTTTACATCCTATATATTGTTTTAATAATTACTTTTTATTTATGAAGAATATATAAACACATGGGGACTCTTTACTTCCAGCTCTTAACAAGACAGACACACTTTTCTAAGATCTATATCCAGAGCCTGCACTTTGGCTTTTAAGCATTTTGAATGATCAGACTTAGAGCTAACTCCGAAAGTTCACTTCTTGTCTGTGATGTGTATTTATCAGTGTGGTGCTGTTTTCTCACCCCAAACAGTGTATTTAGATTTTTAAGTATCTATGCATTTCTTTTTTATTTTAAAGACTAATGATAATTATAACAAAATATAAAATAATTATATATTCTCAATGTGACAGTGTTGTACTTTTTAATTGTATTTTACTTTGTATGATTGATTTTCTTTTTTTTTTAATATTTATTTATTTACTTCAGTTGTACACAATGCAATGCATTTATGTTTATGTGGTGCTGAGGATCGAACCCGGGCCGCGCACATGCAAGGCGAGCACTCTGCCGCTGAGCCACAATCCCAGCCCCTTGATTTTCAAATAAATTCATAAAATGAAGCAAGGACAAACGATTATTCCTGAATCAACTAAGTTCCAGTACTTTCTATAACTTGGCTATAAAAGTAGAAGTGTCTTAGGTATTTTTGCACCCTGGCAAGTTATTGAACATGTACCTCAATAAGAAAATATATATAATACTAAGTGTTGGTGAGATGGTGTTTTCTATCAGTGTCATTGTCCCAAAGACAAAATAGTTATCATATGACAAGATTGTGCCAATTTTTTTCTGTACTATTGAATGTGGATGATTTTAGGGAATAAAAAGTCCATAAATCTCATTTCATAACTTAGATTCTAATATTGTTAAAAATTACTCCATGTCTTTGGGGATAGAAAGAAATTATGCTAACATAATTTATGTTGTGAAAATTTTTTTCTAGTTTTTAAAATTCACTTAATCTGATGAACTAAACCCCTTTCTTATTTTTTATTTGTTAAGTAATCATTTTATGTAAATGATTTATTATTTTTAACATAATGTACATCATGATTTATTTCATCATTGCTGGTGTTTATGCTTACTGAAAATCTATCTCTAATGGAGGATTGAGTCTGAATGATCTTTCTTTCACGCATACATTAGTTTATCTGTTCAATATGTTTTCAGCCAATACAGGACCTAACAATGAGGTAAATAATGATCAAAAATATAATAAAGCCGGGCGTGGTGGCACACACCTGTAATCCCAGCACTTGGGAGGCTGAGGCAGGAGGATTGCGAGTTCAAAGCCAGCCTCAGCAATGGCGAGGTACTTAGCAACTCAGTGAGACCCTGTCTCTAATAAAATACAAAAAAGGGCTGGGGATGTGGCCCAGTGGTTGAGTGCCCCTGAGTTCAATCCCTGGTACCAAAAAAAAAAAAAAAAAAAATATATATATATATATATATATATATAAAAAAAATATATATATATATATATATATATATATATAAAATAAAGCTCCTGAAACTTGTGCAGTGTACTTTCTGTTGGACAGAAATAGATAATAAAAAAGTAAACAAGATAAAAATCTAAGAATAATTAATATGAAAAAACCGAACTTGGTGGTATTTTTTGAGAGTAACTAAAGATATTGTTATTTTTTAATATCCCCATCAAAACTCATGCTGAAATTTAGTCCTTACTGTGATATATTACTAGGGTGGAAACTTAATCTGACTACAGTATCTGAAGGTGGAACCATTAGGAGTAATTTAGGTGAAATACTGCCATAACGTTGGGCCCCTAAACCAATGAGACCATGGTTATGTAAGAGGAGGAGGAAAGAGCTAGCTGGGACATTCCACCTTGCTGTGTGATATGTTGTACCACCTTAAAACTTTGCAGAGTCCCCACCAGCAGGAAGACCTTGCCAGAGGTGACCACCCACTCTCTAACTTCTCAGAGGCTAGAATCCAATACACTTCTATTCTGTATAAATAACTTGGTTGGTGGTATTTAGTTAAGGCAGCTGAAAACAGACTGAGAAAGTCACCTAACTTAGGACTTGCACTTTCTGTAGGAGTTGACAGTTGATCTGAGTTCCAACATTACAGAGCTGGTCATGGGCACAAGTGGTTGTATAACACCTGAGGTATCACAAAGAGAGCCTTCACAATTTTCTGTTGGAAACAAGACTGTTAATCAGTGAATCAAAATAGGGGAGGGGCTGGGGATATGGCTCAGTTGGTGGAATGCTTGCCTTGCATGCACAAAGCCCCGGGTTCAATCCCCAGCACCACAAAAAAAAAAAACAAAAACAAAAACAAAAAACAGGGGAATAATGTGCACCTATTTAAGTACAGAGCTCCTCATAAATAATCATTAGAATTGTGCCAATTCTTTTTTCCAAAGAAATGTATGTAAATATTATCAACCTTGACTATGTAAAAATAGTAATTGAAAAAGCAGAATTGAGATGCGGAAATGGAAAAAGAGGAGAAAGCATAAGATCAGCCCCTTTTCCTTTTTCCTAGGTAACAGTTTGTCCACAAAGTTTAAAAACAAAATGCTAATTTTAACAATGATCAGTTTTCATTAGGAAGAATTTAAGAGTACTAATATCTTCATTTTAAATAAATATTTATCATGTTTAGTTACTTTTTGCTACATTTTTTAATGCTCAATTAATATAAAGTTGAAAAACTATAACAAAATTGAAGAGTATGATTCTATTTTAGTAAACTCTTACTGCACATGTGTACATATATTTATTTATCTATTTATTTTCTATCATTCCCTCTTATTTTATGACATTCTCTTATTTTCCCTTCATATGTACATGTAAATATCTACACAAAGTGATATTTCAATGATAATGCAATTTTCATGTTAACATGATGACAGATATTTCTAAATGACTGGATTTAGGTATTTAAGAGCACTACTAATTATTTCTCAGTGTTGCAAGTTTTTAATGAGTATTTATAATTTACATGAAACATTCATATTCCTTTTTTTTTTTTTTTTTTTTTTGGCAGTAGTAGCAATTGAACTGAGGGGCCCTCTGACACTGAACTACATCCCTAGACCTTTTTATTTCTTATTTTGAGACATGGTCTTGCTAAATTACTGAGGCTGGCCTCTGACTTGTGATCCTCCTGCTTCAGCCTCATGGGTCTCTGATATTAAAGACATGTGCCATTGCACCTGGTCTCATTGTACTTTTCAAAGAAATAAGCATTACATTACAAATGTCAAGTTTATGCTAAGACAGTTGTTCAGAATTTAGGGCCTTCCTTCACTGGAGCTCTGAGAATAACCTTCATATAAGAGGGATCTTGAAGGGTATATGAAGTTCAGTGATAAAGTTTTACAAGCAAAGGGTCAAGTACCAGTGTAGACAAGTAAGATTTAAAAGTGTGTTGAAGAATAGATAGTCACAGTAGTTTCCTGTAAAGAGCTATTGTTTGATTAGGCAGAAATAGGTGAATTTATATTAAGTTTGAATGACGTTTTATTTGCAAAAATTTTTTAAAAATCCAGAACACCAGGGATTCAAGATTCAAGTTCTCCTAAATGTTATACCTTTTCAGGGAGTGTGAACACTAACGCTCCTTTATGACCAAATTAAGAAACCACAAGGTATCTTTCAGGAGATGCAACTCCACTGAATATTATAAAGGAGAAAAACCAATCATTCAGGGAGGCACTGTCAAGTCAGAGTAGGGCAAAGATGAGAAGAAAGACTGTGGATGCCACAGAAAAAGCTGGCACCCGTCCGTGGCGGAGATGAGGAGGAGGAAACCAAACCCTGGCTGCTTCAGAACCTGACCTATTCACAGATTTCACCTGGAATATCTTTCCTCCCACAAATGTGAGTCAATTTAAGTTTCTGACACATCATTAAATCCTTAAATGGACTAAGACCTGAGTCTCTAATAGCCATCTTATATTCTACTTAGAGATGGCATGCAGGTTTTGATATATCCCAGGTCTTAATATGCAAAGTGGTTGAAGGGCAAAAGAAAAAGTTTGAGTCAAAAATCTCAGTGCTAAGCCTAACTTTTCTGAACACTGAGGTATTCTAACTGAAGAAAGCCAGTGGATACTCCAAGCAAGAGTAGTTTTTACTATATAGTTTTTTACTTACCCATCACACACATGTATGTGTTTCTGAATGTGCCCTTGGAAGAGGAATATGAAGGAATCATCAATCACACCCTTAGATTTGAGGCCTTCAACACCTGGTTTGGAAGCCACAGCTTCTTGTCCCTTGTTTGGGAACAAGATGGGCAATAGAGGAGAAATTATGTCAATAAAATAAAGATAGATATAGTAAGAGTAGCAAGACAGAGAAAGAGAGGAAAATTAGAAAGAGAAAGGGACAAAAATGAGGGAGGGGGACAGAGTGAGCAAAAGAGAGAGATTATTTCTAATTACCGCGGGGGTCAACGCTTTTAAAGTCAACCTCCAGTTTTTTTCCTGAATCACGTGTGCCCTCTAATAAGATACCACTCTGGAAATGTGGTGCACCAAGAAATTAAACATGTATGGGAAAAGGATTGCACCGCACCTGCAGGAAATGGCAATGAATCAAACTTAATTCTTCACTCAGATTCCAGTAATCCAAATGCAAATGGTGTGAAATGAAGACAGACAGGATGCCACTTTGGGTAGTTTGTGAAATGGGAGAGAAACCCAGTGAGTCTGAAGTACCTTCATGTTTCATCTCTTGATTTTAGAGTAAAAGCTATGATTGGCTTGGCTGTCTAAACCAGTTAGAGACTTGGGTAACCTTGTAAATCACATATATTTAGTGATTAAAGGAAGACATTTCTTAAATTACTCATAAAATGTGCCTTTCCCACTTCTGAAATGTCTGTTCTCACCTCTCTAGGTTGTTAATCATTTTAAATCTGTCTGCATGAAAGAAAGTTGATATAGATCTTCTGAAAAGTTAATTTAGTGATCGCAAACCTTGAGGAATTTTGTCCTTATATCTACCTCAAACCTCAGAATGATTGCTGTGGACATAGGTCACCACAGGAAATCCAGAGGGGACCCAGGAAATGGAGCAGAGCCTTTGTCAGATCAAAGCCTCGGGAGAGCAGGTTGACTTCACAGCTCAGCCTGAATCACCCCAGTACCTTGCCTAGGGACCTCCCCACCCACTCAATTTCTTAGGGTCCACCCCATCCCATTTACCAATACAAGTCTACAGGTGGGGCAGCTGTTTAACACACACCCAGGCCATGAAGGTGTGCTGAGTATTAGGGATTTTGGTTTTGGACTTCTCAGTGTCAAATATTCACACATGACAAGTGTTTCTAACTACAGCTGTTTCTGCCAGCAGACAGTTCAAACCCAAGGCAGGCTGCCTAGTTTCAAACATTAGCAAGTGTTTAAAGAGATAAATTAAAGCCATATTAGTGTCTGAGTGAGATTTTATCCACATTTGGGAACCATTGTAGGAAGGAGTTCATTACAGAAAAAGCGAGCAACCCTCTGAGGCTTTGCATAGTCTTCCCCTGGGAGGCACCGACTACTTCTAACATTGTTCAGGGCTTTTTTTTCTCTTACTGAGAGGACTAAAGGCGAGTGTCTGGTCTACCTTCTCATATGAGTCGGCTCCGCTGTCTTCTCTGTATTCACTTGCCTAGGTGACACTCAGCATTCTACCCTAGACGACTGCAAGAAGTGCATAAATCCTGTCATTTTGTCCAGTATCACTCTCTCAGGATGTATTGTTGATACTCTGTTACTCAGAGCATGCTTGCAGGACCAGAGGTATGGTCATCTCCTGTTTGCTTGCTGAACTTATAGAATTATGATCCACCCCAAATCCACCCCACTGAATAAAAAAAAAAAAAAAAAAAAAAAAAATTGCAAGATTCCAGGTTGATGCTAAAAAGCATCAATTAAAAAAAAAATAATGCTCTCCATTACCACTCAAGGGATATTGCTGAAACATGAAATTAACAACAGATTAAATGTCAATCACTCCAACTCCACCACTTACACAAAGCAAAGTCCACACTACATAAAATGGGTCCAGGTCTTTCTAGTGAGACTCATCTTCCACTACCCACCTTAATATCCAGTCTGCCATTTGTAAATAACTAGCCTCATTTTTTTTTTTATTTCAACACATCAAGTTTGCATTGTTTTTGTAACTTTAAGAGCTCACCTCCAAGCTAAATATTTCCAGCCAAACTATATATTAAAGATGTGAGTGACTTAGAAATTGATATCCAACCCAGTCCTGAGTCCACTCAGGGACTAGCTTGTTAACTCTGTGTTCGCCCCATGATCCTACCTTCCTTTATCTCTCCAATTCCTTCCCCGAAACTTCAGGTTGGCAAATCCATGGCTTGACTTTTTTAATCATGACTTCCAGTTCCTGGTTTTGTTTTTTTTTTTTTTTTTTTTTTTTTTTTTTTTGCCTGAACCATCTGGCTGGTTATTTATTTTTCTTGCCTTGGGATCAGAATTTACTCCTGTGAATCTTGTAATGGATAGAGCTGACTGGCCGTGGCTATTGTGCTTTGCTTTGCTCCTAGTGTGCTCCAAAGCTAGATCTCTGGGACAAAGCTAATAGTCTTTTCACAAATGACACTAACAAAATTTGGCTTTCTCAATGAAGCTTTACAAGGGGTACCAATTGCTTGAAAGGTATGAATGAGCTTATAGGAACAGAGGCTTGCACTTATTATCCACAAAGTAATATCTCTACTTCCAGAAAAAAAAAAAAAAATGGTGTTCCCATTCTATAACAAGTTCGAATTCTTCCTCCTGTGGTGTTCTGGCATTGGTTTTGGCTTACTCTTAGAAAGTCTTATGGGTGCTCAGACATCCTACTTATAAGGTAAAATAAACTGTACTACTTATGCAAAGACAAAATTTATTACCAAGTAACATTGGCTTTAATTAAGTTTGAATCAGAATAGGATGTAAACCAGGAAATTTGGCAAATGTGAAAGATAAGTTCCATTAGTCATTATACTAATGATTTCAGTCCAGCTCAGGACTAACCAACAAGGACAATTTCTTCTATTCAATATAGATGTTTCTGTGCATATTACATCATTGTGTAAATTAGAAACAAAATTAAAAAGATAAGTATTTTTTGGATACATATCCCGCATTTTATTTATCCATTCACCTACTGAAGGACACTTAGATTGATTCCATGTCTTGTCTGTTGTGACAAGGGTTGCAATAAACATAGGAATGCAACCATCTCCTCGACGTATTGATTTTGTTCTTCTTGGATAAATACCCAGTAGTGATAGTACTATTTGTTTTTGAAGAACCTCCATATTGTTTCCCATCACGGCTGTGCTAGTTTACATTCCTACAGACAGTGAACCCCCAAAGGATTTTCTTTCCTCCACATATTTGCCAGTAGTTGCTGTCTTTCACTTTTTTTGATAGTAGACATTCTAAAACATAAGAGATATCTCACTGTGTTATGAATTTGTAATTCCCAGATGATTGGTGATAGTAAACATTTTTTTCAGATACTTGTTGGCTAATTTTCTTTTTCTGAAAAATGTTTATTGAATTTTTAGCCATGTTTAAATCACATAATTTGATTTTTTTTTCCCTCATTGAGTGCTTTTGGGTTTCTTCTACAGTCTATCTATTAATTCCTTTTCAATGCACTGTTTTTATTTTCTCCCATTCTGTGGGATGTCTCTTCACTCTATTGATTTGCTATAATGTAATTTGTCTATTTTTGTTTTTATTGCCTGTGCTTTCAAATTCTTATACAGAAAATCTTTTCCCAGACCAATGTCCTAAAGAACTTCTCATAATTTCTTTTCCAGTGGTATTATATTTTCAAGTCTTACATGTAAGTCTTAAATCCACTTGGAATTATTTTTTAATGTAGAGGTCTGGTTTCAGTTTTCTGCATGTGGCCATTCAGTCCCCCACACCCACCCCAGAGACTGAACCCAGGGGCGCTTAACCACTGACCGACAACCCCACTCCTTTATTTCTTTTCCCTTTTTTATTTTTAAAATTTATTTACTTATTCTAATTTGTTACACATGATAGCAGAATGCATTTCAATTCAAGTACACATATAGAGCCCAATTTTTCATGTCTCTGGTTGTTCACAAAATAGAGTCACATCATTCATATCTTCATACGCGTACTTAGGGTAATGATGTCCATCTGATTTCACCATCTTTCCTACTCCCGTGCCTCCTCCCTTCTTTTCCCTCCCTTTTGTACTATCTAAAGTTCCTTCATTCCTCCCATGTCATACCACCACGCCATGATTGATCACCACGCACATATCAGAAAAGACATTCAGCCTTGTTTTTTGAGATTGGTTTACTTCGTTTAGCATGATATTCTCCAGCTCCTTCCGTTTACCTGCAAATGCCATAATTTTATTCTCTTTTAATACTAATATTCCATTGTGTATATATACCACAGTTTCTTCATCCATTCATCTATTGAAAGGCATCTAGGTTGGTTCCACAACTTAACTATTGTGAATAGGTCCATTGATATGCCTGCATCACTGTAGTATGCTGTTTTTAATTCCTTTGGGTATAGACTGAGGAATGGGATAGCTGGATCAAATGGTGGTTCCATTCCAAGTTTTCCAAGGAATCTCCATACTGCTTTCCAGATTGGCTGCACCAATTTGCAGTTCCACCAGCAATGTATGAGTGTACCTTTTTCCCCACATCCTCTCCAACACTTATTTGTATTCGTTCTTTTTTTCTTTTATTCTAAGTTGTTATACATGACAGCAGAATACACATATAGAGCCAATTTTTACATATCTCTGGTTGTATACAAAGTAGATTCACACCATTCATGTCTTCATACATCACTTAGGATAATAATATCCATCTCATTCTACCATCTTTTTTTTTTTTTTTTTTTTTTTTTTACCCATTTGCCCTCTCCCTACCCCTCCCTCCCCATTGGCCTTTCTAGAGTTCCTCTAATCCTCCTATGTATTCTTGATAGCTGCCATTCTGACTGGAGTGAGATGAAATCTTAGAGTAGTTTTTATTTGCATTTCTCTAATTGCTAGAGATGTTGAACATTTTTTCATATATTTGTTGATTGATTGTATATCATCTTCTGAGAAGTGTCTATTCAGGTCCTTGGCCCACTTATTGATTGGGTTATTATTATTATTATTTGGATGTTTTTTTGAGTTCTTTATATATCCTAGAGTTTATTGCTTTATCTGATGTTCATGTGGTAAAAATTGGTTCCCATCCTGTAGGCCTTCTATTTACCTCACTGACTGCTTCTTTTTCTGAGAAGAAGCTTTTCAATTTCAATCCATCCCATTTGTTGATTCTTGATTTTATTTCTTGTGCTAGAGGAGTCTTGTTAAGGAAATCGGGGCCTAACCCGACATGATGAAAATTTGGGCTTACTTTTTCTTCTATTAGGTGCAAGTTCTCTGGTTTAATTCCTAGGTCCTTCATCCACTTTGAGTTGTGTTTTGTGCATGGTGTGAGATAGGGAATTAATTTCATTTTGTTGCATATGGATTTTCCATATTCCCAGTACAATTTGTTGAGGAGATTTTTGTCTAATTGCTCTGGATAGAGTTTTAAGAACTATGTTAAATAGAAGTAGTGAAAGAGGTCATCCCTGCCTTGTTCCCATTTTTAGAGGGAATGCTTTAGATTTTTCTCCATTTAGAATGATATTGGCCTGGAGATTATTAGCACAGATTGCTTTTACAATGTTGAGATATGTTCCTATTATCCCTAGTTTTTCTGGCGTTTTGAACATGAAGTGGTGCTGTATTTTGTTGAATGCTCTTCCTGCACCTATTGGGATGATCATATGGTTCTTTTCTTTAAGTCTGTTGATGTGATAAATTACATTTATTGACTTCTGTATGTTGAACCAATCCTGCATCCCTGGGTTGAATCCCATTTGATCATTGGTGCACTATCTTTTTGATATGTTTTTGTATTCAATTTCCCAGAATTTTATTGAGAATTTTTGCATCTATGTTCATTAGAGATATTGGTCTGAAGTTTGCTTTCTTTGATGTGTCTTTGTCTGGTTGTGGAATCAGGGTGATCTTGGCTTCAGAATGAGTTTGGAAGTTTTCCCACTTTTTCTCTTTTATGGAATAATTTGAGGAATATTGGTTTTAGTTCTTCTTTGAAGGCCTTGCAGAACTCAGCTGTGTATTCATCTGGTCCTAGGCTTCTCTTGGTTGGTAGGGTTCTGGTGGCCTCTTCTATTTCTTTGCTTAAAATTGATCTGTTCAAATTGTGTATATCATCCTGATTCAGTTTAGGTAAATCATATGATTCTAGAAATTTATCAATGCCTTTGTTATTTTCTATTTTATTGGAATACAAATTTTTAAAATAATTTCTAATTATCTTCTGTATTTCTGTAGTGTCCACCATGATATTTCTTTTTTCATCACATATTTTAGTAATTTGAGTTTTCTCTCTGCTTCCTTTTGTTAGCATGGCTAAGGGTTTATCAATTTTATTTATTTTTTCAAAGAACCAACTTTTTGATTTGTCAATTTTTTCAATTTTCTTTTGGTTTAACTTCATTGATTTCAGCTCTGATTTTAATTATTTCTTGTCTTCTACTGCTTTTGGTGTTGATTTGTTCTTCTTTTTCTAGGGCTTTGATATGCAATGTTAGGTCATTTATTTGTTGACTTTTTCTTTTTTTAAGGAAAGAACTCTATGCAATGAACTTTCCTCTTAGTATTGCCTTCATAGTGTCCCAGAGATTTTGATATGTTGTATCAGTGTTCTCATTCACCCCTAAGAATTTTTTAATCATCTCTTTCCTGTCTTCTGCAATCCATCATTTATTCAATAGATTTAGTTCATTAAATTTATTTCATCTCCAGGTATTAAAGTAGCTTCTATTTTTTTTATTTTATCTTTTATTTCTAATTTCATTCCATTATGATCTGATAGAATGCAGGGTAGTGTCTCTACTTTTTTCATATTTGCTGAAAGTTGCTTTGTGGTATAATATATGATCTCTTTTAGAGAAAGATCCATGTGCTGCTGAGAAGAAAGAGTTTTCACCTCATTTGTGGATAATATACTCTATATATATCAGTTAAGTCTAAGTTATTGATTGTATTATTGATATCTATAGTTTCTTTGTTTAGCTTTTGTTTGGAAGATCTATCCAGTGGTTAAAGATGTGTGTTAAAAACACCCAGTATTTTTAGCCGGCGCAGTGGCGCACGCCTGTAATCCCAGCACTTTGGGAGGCTGAGGCAGGAGGATCGCGAGTTCAAAGCCAGCCTCAGCAATGGTGAGGCACTTAGCAACTCAGTGGGACCCTGTCTCTAAATAAAATACAAAAAAGGGCTGGGGATGTGGCCCAGTGGTCAAATGCCCCTGAGTTCAATCCCTGGTAACCACACACAAAAAAAAAAAAAAAACAAAACAAAAAAAACACCCAGTATTATTATGTTGTGGTCTATTTGACTCTTGAAATTGAGAAGACTTTGATGAATATAGAGTCTCCATTGTTTGGAGCATATATATATATATATATATATATATATATATATATATATACATACATACATATATATATTAATTATTATGTCTTGTTGATATATGGTTTCCTCAAGCAGTATGTAATATCCTTTATCACTTTAAAAAATATTTGTTTAGTTGTAGGTGAACACACAATATCTTTATTTATTTTTATGTGGTGCTGAAGATCGAACCCAGTGCCTCACACATGCAAGGTAACTTTGGCTTGAAGTCTACTTTATTTGATATGAGGATGGAAACCACTGCTGTTTATGTAGTCCATTTAAGTTGTATGTTTTGTTCCAACCTTTCACCTTCAATCTGTGGGTGTATTTTCCTATGAGATAAGTCTCTTGAAGGCAGCATATTGTTGGGTCTTTTTTGTTTGTTTGTTTTTATCTAATCTGCCAGTTTATGTCTTTTGATTCCTGAGTTTAGGACACTAACATTCAGGATTATTATTGAGACACAATTTGTATTTGCGGTCATTTTTGTTTATTTTTGGTATTTAACTTGATTTGGTTTCTCCTTTGATTATTTTTTTTTTTCCTTTTGTGTAATACCTCCCTTTGCTGATTTTCTTTTTTTTTTTTTTCATTTCCTCCTCATAGAATATTTTGCCAAGCGTGTTCTGTAGTGTGGGCTTTCTAGTTGTAAATTCTTTTAACTTTTGTTTATCATGGAAGGTTTTTATTTCATCATCAAATCTAATGCTTAATTTTGCTATATATATTTTGTTGGCATCCATTTTCTTTTAGAGCTTGGTGTATGTTATTCCACTATCTTATAGGTTTCAGGGTCTGGATTGAGAAATCTGCAGAGATCCTAATTGATTTACCCCTATATGTAATCTGATTCCTTTCTCTTATGGCATTTAAAATTGTCTTCTTATTCTCTATGCTAGGCATTTCATTATAATTTAATTTGATGTAGATATGTTGCTATTTTGTATATTTGGTGTCCTGTAAGCCTCTTGTATTTCATTTTCCAATTCATTCTTCATGATTGGAAATTTTTCTGATATTATTTCAATAGATTGTTCATCCTTTTAGTTTGAAAATCTATGCCTTCCTCTATCCCAATAATTCTTAAATTTGGTCTTTTTTATGTTATCCCATAATTCTTGAATGCTGTGCTTATGGTTTCTTAACATCTTTACTGTGTGGTCAACTTTATTTTCAAGATTACATATTTTGTCTTTGTTGACTGAGGTCCCATCTTCCAAGTGATCTAATCTGTTGGTGATGCTTTCTATTAAGTTTTTAATTTGATTTATTGATTCTTCATTTCAAATATTTCTGTTTTTTTTTTTTTTTTTTTTTTTTTTTTTTTCAGAAGCTCTATCTCCTTATTGATGTTATCTTTTGTTTCCTGCATTTGCTTACGTAGCTCTTTATTAAATGGTCATTTGCTGCCTGTATTTGCTCTTTTATATTGTTATTTAATTCACAGAACATTTTAATTATTTACATCCTGAACTCCTTCTCTGTCATTTTTCCTATGGTGCTGGCCATGGATTCTAATAATGTAGTATCTTGGTTAGTTTGGGGCACTTTTTTCTCTTTTTTTTTTTTTTTTTTTTTTTCATGTTGTTTGTGTGTCTTCCCTTCTAGCAGTGTGGATCAGAGTTGTTACAGTTTTTACCCTATAGGCTTATAGTGTCCCTACAGGGTTCAAATACCTCTCCTGTCAGGTGGAGATCAATATCAACAGATTCCAATACAAATAATATACAACCTTAAATCAAATACCTCTTATTAATATGTTTAGAAGTTGTCTAGAAGCAGGAAAAAAGAGAGAAAGTGATTTGGGGGAGACAAGTAAATGGGAAGACAATAGAGAGAGTACAAACAAACAAACAAACATAAAAATTAAGAAAATATGTAAAAATAGGGGATAAAAAGAATATATAGCACAACTGTAATATAAGATTCTGACATCCAGTCCTCAGTATCCTAATCCATGAAAAGTACTTGATTTCAGAATTGTTGGGGATGTGAGGGTGGGATAAGAGAGAGAGAAAAGAAAGAAAAATAAAAGAGAAAAGAAAAAAGTCTTGAAGGATTGTTTTGTTGGAAAATACAAGGATGATCTTGGGGGCAGAGCTCCTGGAGTTGGAGTATAGTACTTGCCCATTTTGTTGGGGGAGATCAGTGTCACCCCTCCCTTTCTTCTTCCTGCTTCCCTTCTCATGGGGCCACTAGGTGGGGTTGTTCATTTCCTGGTATCACCACTCTCAGGATGGTGAAGGTTATTAGGGTAGGAGGGTTGATCTTGGGGCAGAGCTCCTGGAGTTGGAGTATAGTACTTGCCCATCCCTGATGGGTTGACTGCACCTCAAAGATCTCCTTTGGGGCTTGCTCATGGTCTTATCTCTTTATTTCACCTGTAGACCTCACAATTCCTAGTCTCTAATTTAGTCTCTAAACTGTATCTCACCCCTCCCTTTCTTCTTCCCAATCAGAAACCTCTTCCTCCAGATGTCTTGTGGGCTGAGCTCCGGGTAGGGGCCTGAGCACCTAGGACACAGTCACACTTGTTGTGGAGAGCTAATAACTTGCAGAGAAACAGCTAATATGCAGAGAAACCCTACTGCTTGAATGCAAGGTCGTGGAGTGACACAGAATGCAGCGTCCCTTTAGCCCGCAATCTTGGATCTGCCATTCAGATTTTCTAGCACCACTATTTTAGGCATTTGTGACCACATGGATGAACTTAGAAGATATTATATTAATGTATGTAGGACAGCTATAGAAAGACAAATAATATGTTATGTCCCTCACATGTGGAACCTTAAAAGAGTTGGAATCATGGGTGTACACAGTAGTATAGTGGATGCCAGAGTCTGGGGAGAATGTAAAGAAAAGAATAATGGTTAGGGTTTGGTCAGTTGGTACAAACTGGCAGCTAGATTGAAAGAATAGATTTTCATTCTTTAGCACAGTAGAGTGACTGTATTAACAATGTTATAGACTATACTTCAAAATAACTAGCAGATTCTGAATGTTCTCACCAGAACAAAATGATTAATTTTTGAGGCGATGAATATGCTAGATACCATGATTTGTTCATTATGTAATGCATTCATATAAGAAAATATCACACTGTACCCCACATATATGTACAAGTGTTATGAGTCAATTGAAAGCAAAAGTAAAACTTTAAAAACATTTTCATTCTTTATATGAAATTCAAAAATATAACACAATAGCAAAGAGAAAAACAAAAGATGCCCAGAATTTCTTAAGATACCTTATTTCCATCTGCTGGAAATTTGACAGGATACATCATTCTAGACTCCCATTGCTGCTGAGATAAATTATCAGAAACCTAGCAGCTTAATCCTGCATTGATTTATTAGTTCACAACTGTGTTGTTCAAAAGTATGTACCCAGAGTAGCTTGGCTAATTTCTCTTTTCTTGGTCTCATGGTGCAGATATCAAGGAGTCCTCAGCACAGCTCTTGTCTGGAAGTTGTAGAAAAAGCCTATTTTCAACCTCATTCAAGTTGTTGGAGGAATCAGTTTTCTCATCGCAGTTGGAGTAATATCCTTCTTTTCCATGGTTTATATCAACTGCCCCCCCCCCCACTATTTCTAGGGACCTCTCTTTAGTTCTTGCCTGTGGACCAGTGCACCCTAGACCCAGGGACCACACGGCTGATCTTTCCCAGGCTTGGAGATGGACTTCCCTTTCTGTAGCACCTTTCTTGCCTGTTTCTTATCATACAACTCTTTAATTACAGTCAGATACATTTTCCTGCTCTTAAGGTTTATTGTAAGTAGACTAAGATCATCCGAATAACCCAGAAAATCCCCCTATTTTAAGCTCTGTAAATATTTATTTCATCTGCAAAGTCCATTTGGCATGTAACATAAGATACTCAGTGAACAGAAGTCATGAGCATGTTTGGGAGAGGAAATTCTTTCTACCACATTTCTTCTCCTATTAGAACAGGAAACAGAATGTCAGAAAATTTTGGAATAAGTAAATAATTATATAATAACTAAAAGATAAAAGAAACCCCCTTACACATTATGTACTCATTAAGTTGAGCCTATGTACAGCACAACTGTGCACATCAGCCCTAAACTCCAGGCAATTCAACAAAGTCTTGGATTCACCTCTGAAGCTAAGAGGGTTGGGGACTTAATGCAGCCTAGGCTTATGTAATTATCTTCTATTCTCGTGCCATTTCCCAGCATAACTTGGCAAATCACACAGCTAATAAATGACAGAGCTAATATTTGAACTTAAGAAGCTTTCTTTTCACAATGCCAAACCATTTGACTCTGCCCTATGGCAATAATAGCGCTTCTTCTTTTCTTTAAAAGAAATAATGGTCAATAGTGAAGTAATAATAATGTCAGCTTTCCAAGTGCACTTTGTACAAAGGATTAGCATTTATAAGGATAGGATAGATACAATAATGCTTTATGAAAAATCCATCAGGAAACTAATAATTAAATCAGGTAACATCACTTTCCCAGAGCTTATGAGTAGAATTTGCTCTTTACACTCTTTCAAATTGAATGGCATGTTTCCATTACATGGTGTTTAGAACATCAAAACATTAGGTAAACAACCCCAACAAATGAGGTCATTAGAAAGCAGGATGCATAGATGCAGCCAGCAAGGGACAAACTCAATAATACAGCACAAATTTCTTTATTGCACACATTCACAATACACCAATTCTAGACCATTTTTTCTTCACTGAAATGAGGTTGTCCCCAACATACGTGTAAGTTTTCCAGGACAGAGGAATATCCTTTTATGCATATTCAGAACTATGTATCTAAGGAGGTCATCAGCATTTTTCTTTACTTTAGAATAAATCTGAACAAAAGGGAGAACACAATAATTGATGCTACCCATTTACTCTTTTATAACTGGAATGATATTCTCCAAGTTATAAGAGAAGAAATTAGGTGAATAACGTAGTAAATTATCATCACCAGTGAGCAATTAATTGTTTGGGTTCCCCATTTTTCACATAGTTACAGGGTCTGCTTGTTTGTGCCAGGAAGTACCTACAAACATTGAAATTTTCAGAACTTTCACATATTGCTATACCATATTAGTGCAGAAAAAAATAATTAATTTCAAAATCTACAGAGCCTTATACAATTGCTTCTTTCCATGGCTCTTTTGGAAAATGTATAGATATTGAAAAATTATACAGTGGAAGGGATGTGTCCATTTAGTTACCTGCTAAAGTCCAGATACAAAGTTACATTCTCTACAGAGTCTTCTTGAACTCTACCCCCCATTCCTGTATTTCCCTAAACATACAGCCTTTTTTCCCTCCAGATGTCTGTCATTTGTATGTACTGTTCTTTTTTTTTTTTTTTTTTTTTTTTTTTTTCTGGTACTGGGGATTGAACTCAAGGGCACTTGACCACTGGGCCACATCTCCAGCCCTTTTTTGTATTTTATTAGAGACAGGGTCTCACTGAGTTGCTAAGGGCCTTGCCATGGCTGAGGCTGGCTTTGAACTCATGATCGTCCTGCATCAGCCTCCCAAGTGCTGGGATTACAGGTGTGTGCCACCGCGCCCGGCTTATATATTCTGTTCTTAAGTCCTATTAGTTAAAAATGGAGAGAGAATAAACAATAAATCAGAAAATGGCAGAAGGGGTATCTAGAGAACAGAAAAATCATCTTCCCCTACTAGATTCCGTCACTTTTTAGTGAGACCCTGAGGTGCATCTTGATTTAGCACAGAACCTATCAGAGAACAGGAAGTAAGAAGCTCAGTGAAGGCAACAGTGAATCCTTGAGTCCTTTCTGTTATCCTTCATGTTGAGAAGCCAAAACTTCTTGACAGTAGTTATTTGTAAGAAATATTCTGATTGGACAAAACTCAGTGATGACTCAGTTTGGAGTCCTGGATGACTAAGGTTGGACAAGAAGTCATCTATTCCTGCAAATTATGCAAGAGCGCAGTCAGACACAGTCAGGGTCTCCGTGAATTAAACAAACAGAAAAATATCTAGTGGCACAGGGACCAGAATTCAGGAGTTTGGACATTAATAAATCTTTCAACAATACTACCTTGCATTGTCACTAAAAGTAGAGGAAGTATTTTCAGAAAGCAAGCAATGCTATCAATGTAATCTAACACTTCCAAATCATTTTTACTTATGTAATATTTTTCCATTATTTCCTTAAAATTAACATCTCTATAAGCCTTGGAGACAAGAGAGACTATAATGTAGTAGCTCCAGGAAATAGCATTCTGAAACACCTCAGGTGTTTGTTTCAGCTACCAGTGCATATGTTTCTGCAAGTTGATGGAGAGTTTTATCTCATCTGCAATGCTCTAAGGATCTGACAACCTTAGAAACAGGAGAGTCAGAGGTGTTTTACATTGCAATAAGTTTGTTGTCAACTTTTTCAGATTGTAAACACCTTTTAAAACTTAGGAAGAGAAACAAGGCGACTTGTATGCTATAAAAATCAAGACAATTTGCATTCTTCTTACTTACTTACTTACCTTAAAGGTTCTTAGGTAGTGAATATCACACACAAGCACATGTTCATGTTAATTTAGTTCAGAATATATGCTTACCATTGATTAGATCAATTTTCACAACATACTTTAAAATGTATTTTTAAGTGCAGTTTAAAAGGCACTCTTAAAATATCCCAGCATTATTTGAATAGTGATTTTGTTAAACTAAACTATCCTAACATTTGAAATTGTAGTGCATGAATTAGCAACACTATGGAACATGATTTATTAAGGAAATGGAGAAATGTTGCATTGAAAAAACTATGTTTCTTAGTGTCTATTCTATTTGGCAATAATATAGTTTGTTATAATTTGTTATTAATACATAATTTGGTAAAATCTCTTTCATCATTTAATACAATCAACAGTTATTTAGAGAAATCCTTTTATTTTTTTCATAGGACTTTTTTTTATTGCATATTATTTCAGATTAAATGCCTGAGAATTGTGTTTTAGTTTGTTTTTCTGCCTGTACTTTCTTTTTATTAGAACTCTTTATTCAGGCAAAAGACAGAGACTTCCTTTTATAACATTCTCTATGTTTGAAGAATTAAGTGTATCACAACAAAACAGAAAGTTGAGATTTATTCCATGTGGTGCAAAGGGACAATAAACAAAAGAAACAAAAACTAATGAAATGTTAGGAAGGAAATGCATACCATGGTATTATACTGACTGAGAGGGAAGGTGCTTTGGGCTACCTCATAGAGCATGTTCAAGGAGACTTATGTCTGACAAGGGTATATTCAATATAGGAAATTAAGAATAAATTGAGAATAAGAAGTGACCAGTAATAAAAAGAAATTAGGAACAAGTATCTTAATCTCAACAAATAAGGTAAAGAAAGTACATTATATAAGTGATGATGCTTCTGATGAGAATTTTCTGATTTACCCAAGTACATCTATAAAATCTCTAGAAACCCACCTACTGCCCCTCCCACACACCCACAGGTGCAACCTACCATTGCACACATGACCATAAAATCTGGGAAAAATATTATAAAGACACGTGTTGTTTTGCAGATTAAAGAAACTAAGACATTTTGCAGGGAAACAAAACTTCATTTTTTGACAATTTCCCAAAAATTTCTTTAGCTATGAAGCTTCCCCAACATTTTGAAAATTATTACAGGTTAAGATCTGAAATAGGGTCTTCTACTCAGAGAGTAGAGTGGGGATTGGGAAAGGAGTCATGGTAAAAGTCATTTCAAACAATAAAACGTATCAAAACAGGATGAACCAGCTGAATCACATCACCACCTGATTGTGAGAGCAGACCATGTGAAGGAAACAGGGGATCCAGGGAAGGACCCTGAAATGTCTAGATGAGAATCAGAACAGGGTGCAACAACTTCTTTAAGGAAGCCCGTAAAAGCAGGTGTGCCACAGGACTCAAATGGCCATCCTGCCCCTCCATGTGCACCCTACAGGGAGTTCTGTACTTGACCCTCCTCTTAAGAAATTTTCTTACTTGGTTGCCTCGGCATTGCTTGTATTCATGCTTTGACTCCATGAAACTTGGTCCTGATTCAATCTCTGCTGGTAACACATCCATGGAAAAAGAGAAAGCAAGCTGGGGTGTCCACCATCACCTCTTCATTTTGGCTGTCTGAATGCTTCGGTGTCAGGTCAACTCAAAGCAGGAAGACTTTAATAAAAACAGACAAATTTCACTGGTATAGAGTCAATCAAGTGCATCAAGGCCCTGCTGAGTCAGATAGGTTTTCTCTCAGGTATTTTCCCACTGCTCCATAGCTCCTGGGTTAAGTTCCTTCACTTCTCTCTTCTTTCCTGGAGGATTGCAACCATGCCTCAATCCTTACTTTCATTTTTTTTCTTTCTTAAATGTATCCTTTACCAGCTTCCAGAATCATATTTTAAAGATGCTAATTTGACCAATAATTCTCTTCCTTTGAAACAACCTGTTGAAACTGAAGTTTGAGATGAAACTGGATTCCCCGTGTCTGTTCGAGGATGGGGTTTGTGCAGGCTGCACTCTTCACCAATTTCCTTCTGTGTTCTTGTCTTTCAAAAAATTTTTAAGTTATTTATTTATTCTAATTTGTTATACATGACAGCAGAATGCATTTTAATTCATAGTACACATATAGAGCACAATCTTTCATGTCTCTGGTTGTACACAAAATACACACCATTCGTGTCTTCATACATGTACTTAGGGTAATGATATCCATCTCATTCCACCATCTTTCCTACCCCCAGCCTCCTCCCTTCCTCTCTATCCCCTTTGCCTTATCAAAAGTTCCTCCATTCCTCCCATGCTCCACCACCCATTCCCATTATGGATCAGCATCCTCATATCAGAGAAAACATTCAGCCTTTGTTTTTTGAGATTGGCTTACTTCACTTAGCATAATATTCTCCAAAACCATCCATTTACCTGCAAATGCCGTGATTTTAAGCTCTTTTAATGTTAAGAAATATTTTATTGTGTATATATACTACAGTTTCTTTATCCATTCATCTATTGAAGGGCATCTCTGTTGGTTCCACAATTTTGCTATTGTAAATTGTGCTGCTATAAGCATTGATATGGCTGAGTCCCTGTAGTATGCTGTTTTTAAGTCCTCTGGGTATAGACCAAGGAGTGGGATAGCTGGGTCAAATGGTGGTTCCATTCCCAGTTTTGCAAGAAATCTCCACACTGCTTTTCATATTGGTTGAACCACTTTTCAGTCCCCCCAGTAATGTATGAGTGTGCCTTTTCCAAATTTGAAGAATAAAATCCATGGACAATAACACAGGGCAAGAGTAAACACAGCAGAATTTATTTAACTGAAAAGAGAAGAGATAATGCTCTGACAATGTGGAGGGGATCTGATAGCTGGATACCTTTTTGTGTGGATGTGTGAGTACAAACCTAGGGTCTTATATAGTTTTGGGGAATGATCATTGACCAAAAATCTATGTTAAAAGCACTGGGTAAAAAATAGAAGAAAGATCAGTGAAGTACACAAAGGGAATGAAGGGATGGTATAGGGAAAGACAGTGGAAAGAATCTGAATTAACTTTCCTATATACATACATGAATGTACCATAGTCAATCTCACCATCACATACATCCACAAGAAGCTAATTAAAAAAAAAAAAAAAAAAAAAAACTATAATTAAAGAGCAGAAAGATCAATAGCAAGAGGGAAGGGAAGAGGGGGAGGTAGAGAAAGGGAAAGTAGCATGGACTGAATTAGAACAAATTATATTCCATGCTTTTATAATTATATCAAAATGAATCCTACTGTTATGCATAACTAAAACAAACCAATAAAAAGTATCAAAGCTCTCGGGCTATGTCAAAGGACTAAAACTCAAAGGATGAAGAGACTTTGAGTTTGAATCTTCCCTGTATCTCACATTTGGGTGCACCCCACCTTTCATTTTTCAACATTTTGTAACAAAGGAGTTAGCTGGAATGTTTCCACAGGTTATCCTCATGGTGTGGTCTTTACATATGAGCAAGACCTAATTGGAGCCCATTCTCTGATTGCCTGACCATCTATCTATTCACTATCTGTTCTTATCATTGTCACTTATGGTAAATCCTCATTGTTTATCATTTTACATTTGCCTGCATGAGCCTGTGGGACACACCTCTCTCCTCATCCAGTAACTCCAGAAACTCTGGGCACATCTCACTCTTCCTTGTGCATATGCCTCTCCTGTTTCTGTACTCCCATCTGCTAGGAACATACTTCAGGACAGTTTTCCCTACCATTTCCCTGATATAGCTAATCCCTCCTGACCTATCATAATCAGCAGCAGCAGTAGCATTAGTATGTACATTGGTGAATTATGTAACAGAGCCACACGGGTGGTGCAGTGAATTGATGACAAAGCAAGCTCAAGCTTCAGACTCTCTGTTCAAATCACCAACCTATCTTACTTAACTCCCATTTACCTAGGTTTCTTAATTTGCAGCAGGGGACATAGCATATTTTCTACATATAGATGTGTTTAATGAATTAAATAAAATAACCAAGCAAAAATTTAGAATACATGGCATGTACTAGCTAGTTACTATTATTTTGCTAAGTTCTTCATATGCTTTATTCTGTTTTATCCGAATTATAGGTTTGCACTTGATTGATATTTGCAAATGAGGAGGCTTAATACTTTCCCAAATGTTATGGGGAATATGTGGTAGATAGAGTTAATTTAAGATCCTGGATCCAACCAGTGTCAAAACTTGTGTCTTTAACTTATTTATTGTCCCTGAGATAACATTCAGTTTTAAGATGTTGGATGCAGAAAATGCTTTCTAATGTGTTTGTCTTCTTGACTTCTAAAAGCTTTGACCATAGCCTATTATTCATTGCATCACTAGAAACTGAACTATAATTATCTGATTGTGTGACTGTCTCCATCAAGGATATTTTAGTCTTGAGAGTAAGAGCAATGCTTTTTTCTTTTCTGTGCTCTCCTCAGATAATAAAGCAATGTATTTGTAGTAAGCAGTCAATTTACTATTTAAATTAATGAATGGATGAAGGGTTTGATGAATGAATGGATGGCTGGTTCAATAAAGTTATCAGGAATCAGCCTTCAGGGTAAATGAGGAGTTTGCTAAGGTGTTTTTTTTTTTTTTTTTTTTTTTTGTGCGTGTGTGTGTGTGTGTGTGTGTGTGTGTGTGTGATTTGAACTTAGCAGAAATATCTTTCTCTAACAAAGTACATTTTCAAGTTGATTTATGAAATGTTAGGTATTACAGAAAACATTTATTTTTATATGAGCTTGTATTTAGCTTCATTACATCTATATAGAAATTACCCCTAACATTCCCTAGAGGTGCACAGTCAAAACAGAATTTCCATTATATTAAATGATAATTTCCTGAACAAACTCAGGCATTTTTAAAGGAAGACTAATTAAGGTTTTTTTTTTTAATTTTTAACCTACTTCACCTACTCTAAATAATAATTTTTTATAACCTTGCCAGTACTGTGAATGTTAACAAGCTTAGGAGTGAAATAGAAATGGAAACCTTTATTCAATAGTTGAAAAATCTAATACTTTCATAAATTGAAAACATATCTCTCAGCATAGTTTTCTAATTGTATTCAGCCTTCTTATAAAATAAGATGCTCTGAAAATACCACCATTTACATCCTATAAGTTGGCTGCACTATATTTTTTCCTCTGAACCCTGTTGTCATCAGTCCTATTTCTTTATCTACACACACTTGCTTATTATGAAAATTAATTTCTCGAATTTCAACCAGAGGGCATATTAAGTGAAATGATTCAGTAATGTTAGCTTCCTTCCTTCATTTCTGACCTCAATAATGTAAAAAATTCCCTATATTGGTCAGTTTTCAATGAATTTTTGATGATTAATTAATACAGACATTCAAAAATGCCATAAAAACAATGGAAGTTTGCAGAAATACTGTATTAATTCACTTACTCACCAAGTAAAACATCTTTTCTGATCAATATTTCATGTAAGACAAGGAGCATTTGGCATAGATGTAACACCCTAAGTGGCTGCCATTGTCAAGGGCCCTCAATAAATCTGAGACTTTCTTAATGAACATAAATAAGTTATGGCACGTGCTCTTGATTTCTGTCAGGCCTTGTCACCTATGAAAATAACATTATTTCATTAAGCAGAATGATAAGTTAGAATACTTGGTACCTAATCTAGTGCAACAATTATTTTAAGTATACAATTTATCAGTTACACATTATCGTGGATACTACAGATATATTCCTGAGATCAATTTTTGCAAAGAGATACTTTATGTACTTTAATCCAGCAAATAGGTATGTCAGTTATAATTCTCAGATCATGTATCAGGTAAATCGAAAATAAGTACACACAAAATGTTTAAAATGTTTATATAGATAAAGGTGGAATCAAGAAAAATGTCTCCCAACAGTACTGCAGCATGCTACACAATAGTGAGAATTAATGGTCTACCATTAGACACAGCAACATGCATCTCAAATAACAAGCAGAGTCATCTACGTACCATGCTTAGAAAATGCATGCTTTCTGTTATGGCTCGAGTCCTAAATGTCCCTCAGACATTCATGTGATGCAGGCTTGGTCCACAGTGTGATAATGTTCAGAGATGCAGCTTTGAGAAAAAGTTGGATAATGAAGGCTCAATCTCATCTCATCAAAGGGTTAACCCATTGATGGATACATAGCTGAATGGACTACTGTGAGGTGTTGCAAACTGTAGGAAGCAATGCCTACTTGAAGGGAGTGAGTTCTTGGGGCCATGCCCTTGGAGACTATATTTTATCCCCCTCCCCCAGCCTCCTGGGCTCTGTGAAGTAAGCAGATTTGCTCCCCACATGCTGTGGGCCATGATGTTCTCCATCAATGAAACTGAGAAACAGTCAAATCAAGTAATCATGGACTGAAACCTATGAAACTGTGAACCAAAAATAAATATTTTCTCCTTTTAAGTGAACTTTCTCAGATATTTTGTCATAGCAATAAAAAACTGACTAACATACGTCACTTAAAACAGGAAAAAAAATCATTGGTACTAGAAATACCCACAGTGCTTGCTTCTGAGAGAGAAGAGACTTCAAAGAGGTAGGAAGCACTGTGGGTTACTGGAATGCTATTTCCTTGACCTGAATGCTGGACAGGAGTGCACACTTTGAGAGAACTTCTAGAACTATACATCTTTGATCTTTGCACTCTATGTATGTACGCTATATTTTGAAAAAATGTATCATAATATATACAACTAGCTCAAAAAAGAGGCATCAGTTAATTCAGATGTTTATAAGATTAAAAAATAATCTTACAAATTAAGAGGAACAATGTACATTTATATGATCATTAACCTCCTTTGTCTTTCCTCTTTCAGATAATGCAATCTGCTAAAAAACAAATTTCAACACTTCATCCCACCTCTTCTGGATTCTTGAGATATACAGTACATTATTGCTGTATATATTCCACCTACTTGTGGATTAGCATAGCATAACTTCTAAGTTCTACCTAACTACAACTTAGCCCCATTGATAAACATTTCTGTCCTCCCCACTCTCCCCAATCTGGGTTAGGTATTTAAATATTGCAAAATGTATACATATGTCAAAACATAACATGGTTACCCATAACTGTATATAACTTTTGTTTTTATGACTGCTAAAAATGATGATATTTGAAACAAAAGAAAAAATTGTCATTCAGAAAATAAACTGAGTCAAATGTGTGGAAATTAAGTGCCTTATTTCAGTATTTTGTTTCATCAACTCTGAGTACAAACAAAAATTGTTTGTCCTTGTATTATTATGCTGAACACAGAGATATTAGAGATGTCTTTCTCATGTTCCACCCAATTGACTTCTAGATTAGTAGATTGACCTCATTTTATTAGAAAACAAATCTTTTTATGGTGCATTAATTTTTATATTTTGTGAGTTTGCATATAATTTCTAATTAATTCCTCATAAATGCACTGACCTACTTTTTATTAAATGACATATATTTTACTGTGTTTACTGAGTAGCGTTTTTACAAGGAATGATCTAAAAAACAGTGATGTTTCATTGAATTTACTTTTTAAGGCTTTGCAAGTAAAATTTTTATTTGAGGTAATTCTTCTTTGCATATCTACTAGAGATTTAAATAAGCTTATTTAACATTTACATATAGAGTTCAACAGTAAACGGCTAGACTAATACCTTTTTTCCCCCTAGTAGAATGAAGAAAATGGACATAAAATACATGCATGTATATTATCCATATATATTACGTATACATTTTGTATTATGTATGGACAAGGTACATTAATAACGAGGTATGAATAAGGTCATCAGGGATGGTATTATCAACGATATGATATTTAGACTCAATTTCTAGAGAGGTCTTAATTTTCAAATAATTTGCTTTGCCAAATTCAGAAGGAAGAGACAAATAATCTCAAAAATTGCTCTCTACTTCAGAGGGCATAAAGTTGAATTAACATTGGAGAAACCAGTTTCTTCCATTTCTTTAGTTTCAATTTTAAAAGCACTGATTTTATTTAACATAGTTGTAACTGTCCCCTGTAATTTCATCATGTACTCACCCTTCTGTTTATAGTAGTGACCACTGCCCAAAATATTTTGAACTGATTAGGTTATTTAATCAAAATGTTTCTAAAGTCAAGAAATCACAAAAACTACACAGGGATCTCAAACCTTTTATTTTAACCCACCATTTATCTGTGGTTATTAAACAATACATCAGTATTTTGCTAAGATAAGGAACTGTTTCTTAGTGATACTACTGCAGATTAAAGTTCTGACTCATTTCCCAAGCATTGATCACCCATAGTTCATCAGCTATAATTTCTAGTTTGGTTTCTTTAAAGTGTTGTGTAAGTGTGTACAATTTGCCCTTCAAAAATTGTTGGTCACAAGTAGTTTAAACAATTTTAAAATCATCATCATAGTTTATTATGAATTTGTAAATGATTCAGCCTTCCAAAAAGGATCATTTTTATTATTTATCTTTTTATTTGGTTCATGTAGAATTTAATCATGTAATCAAAATAACAAGAACAGCTGTCATAAGCAGGTTCAAGTACAAATATGAGTAACTTTCCATAACCATCCAACTCAAATGCAGAGAACAGAGGTCACCAGCAAGTTTGAGAATGACCCCTGAGCCCTAAAGCAGCTGGTCAAAGCCTCTTTCCACTTGCTTTGCAGAATAAATGGAGGGGCAGGTTGATCCAGTGAACCATTATACCAAGGTCAGGTAGGACAAGATGCATTTTCATTTTCATTAAAATCCAAATTTGTGTTTCTCCCTTTGGATTAGAAATGTAACTGCATTGCCCTAAAATATGTCTCAAAAATCCTAAAAGGATAAAGAGGACTTTATAAAATCTTTGTTAGCTCCTGTGCCTGACAGGTCTGTGAGTGTTAAGTGACTGTGAAAATTGAGAATCACCTTGAGAGTCAAGTCCATGTTCACCAACAGGGACGGTGATTTCAGGGTTTGTTTGATTCTGTCCCTGCACACAGCAGCGTGAGAATCATGACCAGACCAGCACAACTCAAAGGAGGCACTGCCAAGAGATCAGTGTGGTCTGGAACACACACTTCCTGCAGAAGAAAACCTCTGCTCTCCTCTTTGCTTTGCCCTTTATGTTTCTGCAGAAAACAATTTAGAAGACATATCCAGAGATGCAGTCACATGACATTCTAAGGAAAACACTATCACCAGGTAATACTATCTGGTAGTTTAAAAAAAAATGCTAAAACAACAGCAACAGTGAAAACACCACCAGAAACTAAAAACACATTTTACAATATTTGTATGTTGTCAATATTCTAATTTGTTTGAGACCAGAGGGATTGAAATAATGACAATATTGCTACATATTGGCAATCTAGAGATACAACCTTATTATTATAAATTAAAAGATTGCAAATTAAAAGTAGAAGCAGTATCCATAGAACTCAATATGTAGAGTAAGGCTCCAACACGATTCTGTGCAAATCTATGCAATGGTTCCTTTTACACTATCATAAAATTGTTGGGTATTCTTTCTCATCATCTAGAAAAGAACATCTTCATAGAAGAAATTTGTTTTTCTCTGAGTCTTCAGTATATGCTATAATGCATAATAGATGCTTATTTGCATAAGGAATAAATTAATTCTTGGATAGCTTATCAAGACATTTAAGGACAAAACTATATCTGTTGAAAACAATAATGCTACTATAATATTCTAGGACTTTTCAAAAAATAGGCACAATTTATGTGAAAACTCATTGTAGACTTGAAGAAAATTTAAATTATAATTTTTAAAAAATTATATGTGTATAAAAGTTCACAGAAAGCACTCATGTTATCAGCTCCTATAAAGTACAAAACCAAAATTATTTCAAAAGTACAAATAAAATATAAAGTCAATTACATACATTAACTTAATATAATTTTCAAAATGAAAATTTTAACAGAATTTAAATTAATTGGTTTGATAAAAGCATTCAATTTGTTAGTTCAATTAAACATTACTGTGATCAGCTGTAATTTGTTACAATTTAATCACAAATAGCCCTTTGTATTTTACATATATGCACCTTAGTTTTAAATTTCTTTTGCTTTAAACTTTTACTCATAGAGTTACTTATATGAACATTATCTTATTTCTTATTTACAAGGTCAAGTTCAACTATTAAGCCATTTGTTAATTCAATAGTGCTTTATAAAATCTGACCTTGAAAAAAAATCATTTCATAAATTAATAATTTTAGGATAATAAGATTGCATATGTAAATTAATTATGAAAGTATTTAACATAAAATATAATGCTTGTACTAACACTTTTCTTGTAAAGTTAGGTATTACTCTTTGTATTTTACAGATGAGGAAACTGAATGTCTTCGGGTTTGGTGGAGCACATTTGTAAACCCAGCTATTCGGAGCCTGAGGCAGGAGGATACCAAACTGAAGGCCAGCCTGGGCAACTTAGCAAGAACATGTCCGAGCATTAAAAGAACAAAAAAAGAAGGAGGAGGAGGAGGACTGGGGATGTAGCTCAGTGTTATGAAGTCCCTGGATAAAATCTTCAATAAAGGGTGAAAAAAAAAAAAAGTAAACTGAGACTTAAGAAGGTGATTAAGTAAGCTACTAAGTGCCTGAACTGAAATTACAAACCAAATTATTTTACTTGAAATGGATGGTTTTTATGAGTAATTCTGTAATATCTCAATACTTTATTCCCAATAAAGAGCTTTTGTCTCTAAACTTTGAAACCAAAACTCTTCTCATATACTGCCTTCTGATCTAATTTATTTTATTGTGATTTTATGGTATCTGAGTTGTGAATATGCCCTTTTTATTTGGTCTATTTATTCTCATGGAACAGAAATTATTTGCTAATTTTATCTGAAATGACATTTGCAAATAGGATACTAGAAATAGTGGTAAAAGAATAAAATAATCAGCTTTTGGCAGTAGTGGAAAAATGTCTTTAAATTTCAGAATGTGTTTCATTATAAAATGTTAACATAAAATATCAAAGCACTCCAAAAACTCTTTCCATTAGACTTAATACTACCGTCATGGTCATACACTTCACTTACTACAGTGTATAATAAACATGTAAAATTTGAAATGAGAAAATTGCATAGCGTCTACTATGCTACATCTGTTTCTATAATAGAAGTCATTGTAGACACATGTGAAACAGTGGTAGAGTGAGGCGATAATTTTTATTATTTTTATTGAGAGGAATTAAAAATTGTAAAGTGAAAATAAATTAAAAGAGAAAATGAATTTCTAAATAAGGCTAAATAAATTTATAGTTCAGTTTGTGGGTGTGTGAATGAATCAGGTAAGCTTGTATGGAAGTTTAAGGATAAATGAATGAAATGAAGAGTTCCCATTTTATATAACATGCCAAAGAAGAAAAATTGTAGTTTTTAAGTAGATCTAAGTATAAAATAGTTCTCAAGAAGATGAGAAAGTGGGGTAATAAAGTGGGTTGAAAGGAAGTGAAAGGGAACTACCAGGTGTCCGAAACACGGTCTCACATGCTTCATAGATGTTATTCTTACTTAATGGACATTATAAGAGAAATTTAGATTTTATGATGTATGTTCACTAAAGAAAGATGTTAGAAAATTATAAGCCATATAATCAATAGTGAATATAAAATCTCTCTCTCTCTTTTTTTTTTTTTTTTTTTTTTTTTACAAAATACTTCCCATTGCCATGCTTTGTTTGTTAGTGTAAAAGACTTGCAGAGCCAACATTTCCTAGAGACCTGGGATTCAGGGTTAGATGTGATCTCTAAGACAAGATTGTAAGCACATCCTTGTAGAGAGATGGAAGACAGGCTGGAGAGCAAGGAGGCTGGAGAGGAAACCAAGTAAGACAGGATCAGAGGAAGAAGGAGACAATCAAGAGCAAAACCAAACAAACAATTTTAACAGAAGATACACAAATTAATGAAAATGTGTTTAAAAAAAATAGAACCCTTTGACTTCTATCCCCACTATGTTAAAATCATTATTACCCTGATCAGTTCCATGTCTTAGTAATTCAGCTCTTCTACCATGACACATTTTTGGATTTTACAGATTTATTGTCACAGTTTTGAGGACTATTACCTCTAGACACTCAGTTTGCGACCCAGATGTCACGACAGGAAGCTATGTTAATCACCTCATACCTTTTTCTGCTAAAACCTCATCATAAAAACATTTTTAATCCCATCCATACAGCCTTTCTATGAATAGAAGCTAAGCAGATGACAATATTTTTCCTTGCAAATTTTTGGCAAACCGCTACTGTTAGGAAGCCAGGAAGCAGAATTTTGAATGCATTTCATGCCAGTTCAACCTTGTTCTTCTTTTGCAGAGAAGTTCATCTTGCCCCCGTTGTTATATTTAATATAATTCTGTTCAAAAGAGTTCTTTTGAACTGGTACATCGTTCATTATACAATTCATAGTAGAAGTACATCTAAGCTTATTGTTGATAATTTAGGGGAGGAAAATTTGTGTTTTGGAATATTAGTGAGCTTTATGCCACAAAACTCAATTTTTTAAAAAAAATTCTGTTTTTGTTATTAATCTAAAGAAATACTCCAAAGGACAAAGAAGCAAAATGGTTCTCTTTGGAGAGAACATATTTGATGCCAGCCTCCGAAATGCTTGTCTTGTGTACAGGTAGGATGGATGTTGGGTAAATAAAGAAGTGGGTAGTTGGGGTGGTGTTATTTACATGAGCTGCCATAGGCAACAGTATTCCATAACCCAGGTCTCCTTGCACTATTATATTTTGTGGTCATGTGTCATAATAAAAACGAATTGTAATTCCCCTTTCTTTTTTCCAGATAGCTCAATTCTTTTTCTTTGACTTGTGCTTTGCGTATACAAAGTCATTTCATGAAGGAAGAGTCAAATTGATTTAAATAGGTATATTTAAATAACAAAATGCCTCAGTACCAGAGATATAAGAGACCAAAATGCAAATAAAATCAGAAATACAACTGAAAAAAAAAAACTAAAAACATATAACTAAAATGCCAGTGTTTTACCACAATGTATAAGTCAACAAATTAGGGTTTAACTGATTTTAAAAAAGCAGCACGCCTGTAAAGCAAAAAAAAAAAAAAAAAAAAAAAAAAATTCTAGTGGTCGAGTGCCCCAAGAAGTACCAAAAAAAAAAAAAAAAAATTCCTAATTTTCCTTCTTCTATATTCTTGTTAACTAAGAGCTACTGCTAAAAATAATGTGACAAGCTTGACTTTGAATTGAGGGCAACAATTGGTTGTAAAGAATACAGTTTTGTTAATTAGTAAAATTCAAAAGGAAGTCTTTCGTGGTTGGATTGCCAATTATTTAATTTTCTTTCTATTCTAATTCTCAATCCATTTTAGCATTCATCAAATCGGCAAACAGCATAATTAATAAGGAAAATAAACCACGACAGTCTATTAACATAGCATGCAAAGGAAAAATGGCCAGAAACATGCTAATTTGAGGCTATATCAAGGGTTCAGAGTGACATATCGTGATGTTGTTATTTAATCGTTTTAATCTGTATTCAATATTCCCATTGTCCGTAGGATATAGTGATCTATCTTGGTGGTGGCCAAATTCATCAAATTTGAAAACCCAAGAAGTATCATGGTATCAGATTAAGTGGGGGATGAAAATGTTTATATAGGAAGTTGTCTTTGTTGGCAGTGCTGGAGACCATGAATCTATTACACCAGAATGCACATGAGAGAGATGAACAGGTATTGGTTTATGTCATTTGCACAATTAAAAAATTAAGGCAATGTATTTGTCTAACATTGTGATCATGCTCAACAAATCTGGGTTTTATAGACTCTAACCATGTAGATAAGTAAGGGTTAATAAACATTTGTGAAATCAAGTTAGACACTAATAAGAGAAAGAAAGTGATTCAAGACTAGAAAATGTGTACGGGTGTGTTGAGGGGAAGAGTAGGAGATAAATGAGAGGGAGTAAATACCGCATGCTTAAATGGGCAATTGACTCCAAGGAGCTCTAGATTCAAAATGAAGAGTCGTTGGAACATGAAG
Source organism: Tamias sibiricus (assembly GCA_025594165.1). Lineage (NCBI taxonomy): Eukaryota > Metazoa > Chordata > Mammalia > Rodentia > Sciuridae > Tamias > Tamias sibiricus. Next base: position 20,694,313 of record CM046671.1, read on the forward strand.
TAGATGAGAGTCTCTGCATGTTGGGACGTACGTAGCCATTAGCACACTGGTTTCTAAATGCCTAACTGCAGGAAGACCAATTGTTATTGGAATTTATGCATCCAATTGGAATTATGTCTATGTGACCAGATCACACACTTCAAGACAAAACAAAGCTGCTGTCACTTGCTATGAACGCATGGCATAATGACAATAATGCAGAGTAGTGGGCATTTGGCCATTGTCCCCATGGTGTGTGCTTTAAGATGTCTTCTTTCTCCATGGATGATGTAGAAATGCTATTGATTTTTTTTTTTTTCCTTGAATTCTACTAGATGACTTATATTTACTCAATTACTTGTCAGGGGTGTTGGATGACCTTGGGTCATGCAGGGAAACAAAGCTAGTGGAGGTAGTCTGTTTTAGCAGAGGATTCACAGCTAAGAACAAAACTGATGAAATCATTCTGGAAGCAGGGTTCTCTGTAAACCTGAGACTTAAGAATTTCCTGCTTTGTTCAGCGAAAAAAAGACTTCCCTGTAAAACACTAAGGATGTTTCATGGGGGCATTTTGCTGAAATTGCTGAAAAACATTAGGAAATCTACAACACCAGGTTTTAGAAATCCATGCGTCTGAGACCCGTGAACAGAGCATTACTTCTCACCAATAATGGAATTGAAAATGCCCAAATCAAATATAAAGGAATGTCTGTCTCTATAACAGCAGCAGGGCTGAAAGTATCCATAAGCCAATTAGTTTCTCTGTGCTGTAGATTTCCTCTGCATTGCTATTTCAACAGCTCATTACTACATTAATGAATATGGCTACAGAGCCAGGCATTTGTACAATTGGTGATAGTCCGACCTCTCCAAAATTGAGCACCTAATTACTTCTTCACATGGAGTACAGTTTAAAGGTTATTGCTCATTCTCTAAGCCAGTTATAAAACTTCTTATTGACTCACCTGGATTTAAAAATAACAATCAGGGTTGCTTGTGCTTAATGACAAGATTCTTTTGTTACTAAAATATATTTGAAGTATTGAAAGCTTACTGACTTCTGCATAGCAATATAAGTTCCAAGTTTAGTATTTGGTTATTAGGCCTCAGAAACAAAAATGCAATTTTTCAGAGTGTATCACATGTACCAGGCAAATAATATTTTGAATGAAATTATGAAAGCTAAGTTAAAGTCAAAAATAAATCATACAAAAGAAAATAAATTATACTTACTTTGTGTATTATAAAATGTGATTGAAAATATAAGACATTTCTATAAAAACAACAGAAAAACTGAATGGGAAATTCAAGAAATAAATAGCATTGTTATGTCAGTTATTTGAATTTTTCTAATTAAAAAAAAATCCTGTCACATAGTTTTCATTTATTTTTTTCTTGCAGTGTTACAGATCAAACCCAGGGCCTTGCACATGCTAAGCAAGCACTCTACCCTGAACCACAAATATCCAACCCTATTATTGCTTTTTCTTTTGATCCTCTTATTTTGAACCATATGTGTCCTTTCATATTGACTTACTTTTCTAAACCAAAGGCTATGACAATACAAACATTTGGGATTGTTTTCCTATCATTGTTCACAAATATAATGAAGAATTCAGTATAATAAGCCACTTATCCTGATAAGTCAAAGACCATGTCCTTTTCTGAAATACTTTGTTACAAAATCTTAAATAATAATAAGTAAAGTGAAAATGCTGAAATGAAATTTTTTTTATTACCATAACTTTGAAATTCTTAAAATAGTGTTTTCTACATCAATATTCAATCTGCTTACTTTGTTTTTTTGGCATTTCAAATGATCTGTGCAGAAGAGGACAATTTTGCTGACCCCTGGCTTACTTCCAAGCCTTCAGAGTTAAAGGAATCAAGTCAAATTGCAGATTTTGAGTCAGTGGCCTTGAACCTGATATCGGGTGCTTATTGCCTGACACATCCATCAGGCACTACATGTGACTGATTGGGCTGTTTCTGAGGCTTTGGAACTGATCACCAGAGTGAAGGATTTTTCCGTCTGCATTAAAGCACAAAGTCATTTTAAAGACCAATTTTAGAAAGGTGAGCAATAACTGTCATCAACAACTAAAATTTTACAACCACTTGAAAAATGGCCAGGATCCTAAAATATGAAAAGAAGAACAGTCTTCAGGTGGCTGTCTGACACCTCTCCTTTATTGGGAGTTCATGATGCATTTATTAATATTTATTAATATATTAATTAAACTCTCTTTTTATAATGACAGCTTTTCATTTTGTGATTTTAGCCTGATGTTTTTCTCCTGTGGAAATATTGGATACTTTCTTGAGTAAGGATATTTTTATAAAGGTTTGATTTTTGCGCTATTTTTCAAAATTGAATAAGATCTTCCTTTTTGTTATTATTATTATCTATCCTCAGAAGTCAGATTTCTTTATATTTGGCCAGTTCAAACAAACAGAAGGTTTGCACAGTTCATGTAAACTGGCACAAAGCATTCAGGTTTGCAGATCCCTCTCATAAAAAGCGGGTACATGGATGAGGTAGAGTCGAATGAAGTCCCATGCTTCCAGATCCTTCTGCAAGAGCCACCTTTTAGTAAACGTGACTGAGTTTACTTTTATCTTAACTGTTGACGTTTTATTTTTTCTCTATTCTCATTGCCTTATTTTTTCTTGATTATTCTCAATATCCATTTGCACACATTCATTTTGAAACTGGCTTGTGTCTGCAATCTTCATGCCAATCAAACTGAAAGACTATTTGTAATCTTATTATTTCAGGTTTTAAGAAGTTTTTGGTGTTTATGGAAATATTATAGCAATCATTTCATCATAAAACTGTAAATAACAAGCCGGGCGCGGTGGCGCACGCCTGTAATCCCAGCACTTTGGGAGGCTGAGGCAGGAGGATCACGAGTTCAAAGCCAGCCTCAGCAATGGCGAGGCACTTAGCAACTCAGTGAGACCCTGTCTCTAAATAAAATACAAAAAAAAAGGGCTGGGGATGTGGCCCAGTGGTCGAGTACCCCTGTGTTCAATCCCTGGTACCACAAAAAAAAAAAAACAAAACAAAACTGTAAATAACAGAGAAGGAAATACCCTCTCTATGCAGATACATTAAGTTATCAGCATTAAATGAGTGAAAATAAGCTGGATAATTAAAAAGAGTTATAGTTGAACTGCTAAGTGAAACAGACATGGGTTTGGAGCTTGGGTATAAACACTCACATTGACATCTCAAAACAGTTTATCTGCCTCACTTTCACTTCTTCCTCCTCAAAATGTGAAAATAAAGCTGCATTCATATAGTCATGAATGTTATATGGTATCATATATGTAAGATAGGTGTATAATATATATAAAGTATCTGGTAAGGGGACTGGAATGCACTTGGTGCTCAATAATTGCTTCAACTTTAATTCCTTCCAAAAGTTTTTAAACAAAAGACATTTTCCTTCTTATTGAAACTATAACATAGTCAGTTTATCGCACAGATCCTATTTCAAATATATAATCATAAAAATATTTTGAAATAGCAGTAAACTAGTGAAACAGCAGTAAACTTTATATCATGTGTAATTTGTTTTATGCAGGCTAGAATACTTATAATGAATATCAGACATATAAACATATACACATGCCTAAAAATTATATATGAAATATGTATATCAGAAAGAAAGTATATATACATTTACTAAAAAAGCTATTATCTTATGATTTAAGTTAGCCTGATTTCACCCAAAAACAACAAAAGAAATTATCATTGAGAAAAATATGTGTTTATATATGAACATTTGCAAAGATAAATTTGGTTTCACATGTCATACTAAAGTAATTTAAATACAGCTTTAAAAATTTCACTTGTCAATATGAATCTATAGGATAAAATGTCTACTGTTACTTAGCTAGTTAAGCAATATGATAATCATGTCTCAGGAAACAAATGTGGTAGCACTGCTTAAATTCTGTGGAAAATAATCACATAAATTATTTGAAATTCTGTTCATATACTAATAAACAATTTTAAGAGAGAATTATTAAATTCTAAGTTGATTCAGAAAAGAAACATAAAAATAAAATGATTAAAGAATAATTCAGTCTTACATTATTGAAACAGTATGTAATTAAGTCCATAAATATAGAATTATACATTTTAAAAAGAGTATCTGATTTCAAACAAACAATTCTTATTTGTAGGCATTTAATAGCAGATTTGCATGAATATATAGCTACAAAATTGCTATATATCTTGCAAAGTGGGTTTTTAAAATATTATGTGAGTAATGGTCATTGAGTTGTATTTGGATCAGGCATTTATTTTTATTAACAATCAGACAAAATTCCTCTGATTTTGTCATTTTAATTGAAAGTCACAGACAAGGGATGACTTAATTCTAAAAATACAAAGGAAACCTAAGTATTCAACTGAGGTTGTACATTTACTGCTGACAGGATTGAAACCTAGTTCCAGAATTTTGAAAAGCTACCCCAATTATGTATGAAAACTAGTAAAGGAATGATCACTAGGTTTAGGACTATTATGCATTTGGAAAAAATATTTTAAATATGAGAATATGAAAAGCAATACAAATAAGTTTGCCAAAGAAGAATATAATTATTTTGTGTTTATTTATTTTATGTCTCTTTCCCCAAAAAAGCATAGATAATAATAGTTTAATATATACCCTAAAGGAAAAAAAATCACACCCACTAAATTCTTGAGGTTTACTTCAGCAAATCACAGAGGGCTAGAATTCAGAACATAGGACTCCAAATATATATTTTCCACAATTTCTTGCAAACCAAATAAATAAAGAAGAAACCATTCAATGGTTTTGAACTTCTCTTTTTTTATCTCTAGATAACTTTTGGACTCCACTTTTTTCTTTGCATCTATAAAAGATAATGAATGATTCCTTAGAGTCCACTTTAAATTCATAATAATTTAAATTACCAAATTATAAAACCTAATAACTCAGCCATGACATAAAAGAAAGTTCTTCTGGCCTACTTACATCATAGAAAATTCAAAATTTTACTTAGAAGTTCTGGAACATATGCCTAATATTCACTTACAAAGTAGGGGTTGTTTATTTGTTTGTTTATTTTACCTTTGGAAATGGAGGTGTTGTGGTTCAGCATTCTTATACTTTCTGAAATAGTAGCAGTCAGCACACTCTTATATTAGTTCGAAAATGTTGATTTCATTTTATTCCCTGAGTTGGTCCTGGAAGTCCATGCATGCCTTGTTGAATTCCCATTCTATCATAAGCTACTGATAAACAATATTAAAATAAATCTGATTTCACATTGCATGTTATTTCCACTTACTGCAGTACTTATGAATGTACTTATGAATACCTCTTTCTGAATTCAACCGAATTTTCATTGCCATATAGAAATTCTTAGAATATTAACTTGATCCCATCCCATCTTGCCTTTTAGGAACTAGTTGCATCAATCATTTTCCTTCATGCCTCTTCTTTTAACATTTCTATTTAACAAATTCCACAGTGTTAAATACTTATGAAAAACTCAGCAATTAGTAATAGAATTTATTAGGGACTGGGTTGTGGCTTAGTGGTAGAGTGCTTGCCTAGCACGCATGAGGCATTGGGTTTGATCCTCAGCACCACATTAAAAATAAATAAATAAATAAAGGTATGCTGTTTACCTACAACTGAAAAATATATATTTAAACAAATCATAGAATTTATTGGAGAAATTCACATTATTATTATGTCCTGTCATCTATACTGTCGTTTGAAAATCAATAGTAATTTTAAAAATCTCCTGTTGATCCCCCAAATATCTACTCTGAAGACTGGTCTCTGTTCATCAGTGGCCCCTTCTGTCACAGTTCTGTTGAATCTCTGGAGACCAGGGTCCTCTGCTGCCACCATTCTGATAAGGCTTGTACATCATTCGTCTTCAGATGCTTGGATGACTGTCCTCTTCTGTCCTCGGTGCTTTGATGCTCTATAGAGTTGTCCTAGTGAACATGATTTCCTTATTAAGGGGTCCTCCACTCCAGCTTTCCCAGCCCTACACAGTGACAACTGGTGTCAATCTCTTCAATACTTCATGAGAAAGAGAGGGACATGGCTCTCTCATTTTTCTAACACATTTATTATTATTTGTGGGTAGTAAGTGTCTCTCTCCCATATCTGCTGCTACTGTCAAGTTGCATAAACCTGAAGGGCTTTGGTTGTAGTCCTGCTTTCACGCATATACCACAGCAAAGTACAGTTTCCTCACCGTGCTGCAGTCCTGATGCTCCTTCTGATCTGGTCCCGTTGCAGCTGATTTTTTTAATTCACACACACTGCTAAAACACTGTACCCAAATACACTGACAGGGTGGCGGATTCTGGAGGGCTCCCAGGCATCTACATCCATACAGTAAGATTGGAAAGTTTGGATCTAGGTTCCCTTACATGAATTTATAACCTATTTTTGAAAACCCAAGATCATTTCTCCTGTATGTCCTAAGTCTAAAAATGCCAATCTTTCAAAATTTTGACACTAATGGATCACATAACCCTCATTGTTTTAGGAGACCTCTTGGTTCTTGCACAGAAGAAATTGATGTGAGAATGGGAAACCTCTGTAAGGAAGTACCTATCCAGTGAAGGTGCTGGTGACTTCACTGGTATTTGCAGATGTGAAAGGAACCAGCATCCTGAGAGCTTGCTTAGGGTTTTTGAATTTGGTTCTGCTTTCCAATTGCAGAGGAGAAATGAGAGACTTCACATTCCACTGTACTGGGGATGGCCTTGGTAGTTGCATCCGCTGCTCCAAGATGATATTCTGTCTCACTCCAGACCTAAAAAATTAGCTGGAGATAGAGAGACGGAGACACAGAGAGAAAGAGGCCTATAAAAAAAGAGTACAGGGGAGAGAGAGAGAGAGAGAGAGAGAGAGAGAGAGAGAGAGAGAGAGAGAGAGAGAGGATATACATATGCTCAGATATACAAATATAAGTAGATATCCTAACAAATTCTGTGTCAAAAAATTATGTTTCCGTCTTCTTCCTTCTTTTACCTTTGTATACTCTGTGATTCTATTTCCAATTTCACTTACTAAACACATTTATTTTTCAGCATTCTGTTATTTACACATTTCCTTTCTTAAAAAAAAATTTCCCCTAATATTAACAATCTTATACATTTTTAGAGCTTCAAACCACATCTATACAGCAGAGTCTAAAATATGCTTCTAACTTCAGTCTGCTTTTGAATCTCATCTCTAAAACGCCCTCCTGTAAGTCATAATCAGACATTTTAGTGCTACTGACGCCATGTATCCTAAGACAAAGGAACTGAAACTTCACCCATCAGAGTAAAAACAGACAAAGTAAGTGAATGGATTCACAGGTCAGGAAAATTAGAGAATCGTCTAATCAAACAGATTAACACAGCTAATCAAAGAATGTGCCACTGAAAGGGAAGAAAGTTGTCATCCATAAAACAGAAGGATAATGACTGACAGAAGTTTGGTAATGCAATAAAAACAATGTCCCGGGGGAAACCTGCTGTGGGCCAAAGATACAACTATTGTAACATTAGGTTGGGCAGTCCTTTGATGGGAGATGGCACCAGTAGTTTATTTTACGCAATAGCATTACAGATTGGAAACCTCGAGCTTCACATCTTGTTTTGTTTCTGTGTTTGTTTCACCATCTAGTTGTCTAATTATACCTATGCTCCCATGTTGTGTGCCTATAGGGAAAGAAAACACTACTCAGAAAAATGTGTTTGGTTCCCCCTGGCAGTTATATATCTCATTGGTAATTAAAATGTTGGCATTCTGACTTCATAGATCAGTCTTATGAGATTGATAAATGCAAAATCTATTACTAAAAGATAATTCCGGTTTCTGCTTAATGACAAAATTCAACCCCGGAGCATCAAGATCGGCATCAACATGAGCCATAAGACATTCAATGAAACAGTATTTCTTAAAATGCATTCTGTGGAATGCCAGGTAACAAAACACTATTGAAAAGGTTTAAAAACTACACAGACTATCTACCCTTTTCTAATAGCTTTTAAATTATTATGCATTAGCCTATTAAAAAGAAAACATCTTGCTAAAGACATCCAATATTGAGTCATTGTTTTCCAAAATCGGTTTTACTGAAGATGTATTTTTCTGTTGTAGTCCCTGGGTCCCAGGGCAATTTTACACCCTGGAAGGCCAAGGGAGACAGCCAGCTGTCATACCTAAAGAACACATGTTCTGTCCCTCTGATACATCTATAAGAATGGCAACCACATGATATTATGCCACTCAATTCTCACTTAAGTGCTTAGTAACATTTATCTTGGCCGAACTGTGTGTTAACTCTTTCATGTGTGTCTCCTTATCACAACTAAAGAATAAAATCATTAAGAATGAGAATTTGATCCAATATCTTTCCTATTACAATCTGAAGCTTCTGGAAAGAGACCAGGCATATGTTTTCCACAGATTCCTGCCTTTCTAATTGTAGAACTAGTCATTACACTTAAAGTAGGAGTCACACATACTATGCTCACAGTACAACACAGGAAGAAATATGTAGAACTATTAATGCTAAATTGTATATTCCATGTTGCTGGCAGGTTGTACTATTCCTGCCACCATTAACTTTTTTTTTCTAAAATGGAAAAAAATAAAAGGTTGTATTAAATATTTTCTCACCATCTAGTAAAAAAAAAAAAAAAAAAGAAAATGTGGACAATTTTCATCCATCATTTATTTTAAACTATAGTTGATATTCTCATCCAAACCCATTTCCCAAAACTTAGTATATCCATATCTAAAATCTAGATCAAGGGCCCTAAATTATATCATAATATGTGTGCAAACAAATTCATTGTTGACAAGCAAATCCATCTTGCTTACCCAAAGTTTAAAAGTTCAGGGAAAATAAAAATTGTTAAGCTGTGAATTAGTTGTGCAATAATTTTTACTGTTTTAGCATGAGTTGCACTTGTCACAATTGAATTGTGACTTTCTCTGAATTAGTAGAAGGGAGATAAAGAGCTTTCCATTTCTAGGAAGCACTACAGAAGAAGTATCATGCAATTGAGAGATATGTGTTCTTAGTTTGAACAAAATTGCATTTAAGTCAGAGCAAAATATATATGAACTATTATCCAGAGTTTTTTTATATAAAATACATCTAATAATTCTTCTGAAATCTAATTATACAAAATTTTAATTTGAAAAATATTTCAAAGATAGGGAATCCCTTTGAATTTCAGATATTACTAATCCTTAAGGCATCCTTAGAGTGGAGTTAAATTCTGCCTTATCTTCAGTGATTCTGTTAGAAACGTTTATTAAATACCTGCAGTGTGTGGGGGGGTAATTTAGAACTTCGCTGGAATATGAAAGATGCATGATCCTATTATGTAGTTTATTATTTGTGTACGACATTTACATCCATTCAACCACTACTAAAGATGAACAGAAACAGAAAAAGGGAGATTTCCTCATCATGTATTTGACAAGGTCTGAAAGCATTCAAAACCTGTGTTTGAAAAAGCTTTTTCACTTATTTAGTAAAATTGGCTTACACATGAGTCCCCTGACACTTTTTATGAAGGAAATAGAATATACAGTACCTATAATACTGATAAAGATCTCTCATCATGATAATATGTATCAGAGAAAAAATTTTAGCAATAAAGCAATGTTACCTTCAGGAATTTGCAATTTGTTTAGGAAAAGCGACATAGTAATAAGAAGACACTGAACAGTTATGGAGACTACATACCCACGGGGATCGATCCAGATCCTCCCATAGCACATTATGGCATTCATTATACAAATGAACAGAAAGCAAACAAGAAGAACATTGTGCTCAAGGCCACAACAAACACAAAGGCAGGAATCTGAACATGGTTCATAATGAAAAAAAGGTTGTGGCTGCTCAAAATGGTGTTTTATATGTTGAAACTGTGCAAGCAAACCGTTCAGGCTAAATCTGGCTAGAAAGATTTTCAGAATATAACACATTTTGTTAAATTTTATTCTACTTGTAAAATAGGAATTGAAAACCAGAACAAAAAAAAAAATAATTTCAGAGATTATTTTTAAATGAGCATGTGTATGTGAATGTGAATTTTTGCTTGTTAAAGGAATCTGTTCATAGATCTCACTCACTGGTGATAAAAAATACTAGTGTGGTTTAGCAATACTTATATATTTGTTTTTCATCAGCATAGTAAAACAGAAGTTTGTCACCTGGAAACTTTTAACCTAAAATATCAATGAATCAGAACTTATATAGTTAGTTTGTATTATGTCTTATTACTCCTGAGCCGGAAAGACTCTTGTCTCCCAGTAACCTTAGAATAGGTAATAAACCAGCATCATACTTACTCATATTCTAGGCTACTCTATGCTCAACTGTTTCCTAAAGCAACTGAAATATACATTACAAACTAAACAAATCAATGTGTGTCTCTGTGTCTTTATATTTGTAATTATGGAACACACATAAAAATTTTCGAAAACAGTGGATCTAATCTCCATCATTTTACATAGAATAAGTGGTGTTATACTTTTCTGGACTTAGTTCTTTCTCCACAGTTGAAGAATTAAACTCACTTTGTTCATTGGAAATATTTCAATGATAAGGATATCCCATCAAGATTCAATGGCTTGGACAAATCCCGCTAACTTTCATGTTAGTATTCTAGTAACTGCATTGTCAGGGTGAAGATTTTGTATATGATGTCCCATTTATGTTAAAGAAGTAGGATATTGAACAGGTTGAAACTATTCCTACAATCAATTGTTGTCCTTACATTTTAAGCATGACACAGTTTAGGGTTTGTTGTTGATACTGTTATTTTAGTCCAAGTTTTATAGACAGTTCAAATCCTAAGAGGAACTTTTAAAGCTCCAGATGTACACCACAGAAGTTTATTAGAGTGACATTATGAGATAATAAGCGAGAAATGGTGTTAAATATCAATTACAATGCAATTAATAATATAGAGTAGCATTTTCCATCTGTCTTTTCCTGAGATGCATATGTTTACTGTCAATACAATAACCTATATAAATCTAAGAGAATTACGAAGCCAACCACAAATTGGTTGGGTGTTGCTAAATATTGATTCACACTTATTCTCCTCATCTAGACATGAGAATCTTGAGTCCCTTTGAACTTCACTTTAAAATACACACACCTACTCACGCACACAGTTGTTTTGAATTCCAAACACAAGATCTGTTTTTGTAATGTATGGTTATATAGTCATAAGGTTGCATCATCTAAATGGAAGATTTCACTGCTGTATGTTTCTCATTTCAGCTGCATTAATTGGATTATGCTGGTTACTACAAAGCAGTTGCTTGACTGTCTTTTCATTCAATTACCTATTACTTCTGAATTAACCCCATGAACTGTACTGCTTTCTCTAATGAGGTTTACTAAATGGAGGCTTGGGCAAAACTGTAGATCCACATGTGTAGTGCATTTTGGAGTGATTTGTTATTGATGTATTCAGTATTCAAGCTTTTCATTTTTTCCTTTTGGCTTTCTAAATCTTCATGATTGAACTATTCAGTGGAATATCAGTACATCCTTATATAGACAGAATAAAACAATAGGCCGTTCCCCACTACTGCCAATGATTTTTCAGTATCTGCTGGAATGTGGTTTTAAAATGATGAGAAGCTCAACAGGAAAGACTATGATGTCTCTTATAAGTACAGGATAGTAGCCCTTTTTATGTGCTCATTATCGTTATTTCAGATTCTTCTTGGTATAACATAGCCCATGCACTAGGAAAAAAAAAAAAACAACTTAGACTCCATATTTTAACCATTCCTACCTATGGGACTAGAGAGCTTGAGTTTTTCGTTTGCAGTTCTAGTATTACCACTTCTTATTCATGTGGTCAGTTTCCTGAACTGAAAAATTAAAAATATATCACCTACTTCAGACGGCTACTGTAATGATTCAAAAGACTTAATATTACAAAGTGCTTAAAAGAGAGCCCAGCACATAGTAAGCCCTCAATGATGTTGGTTTCATCAACACCATTATCTTGTGCTCAAGAACACAGTCAAAACATAAGGAAGTGATGGGTAGTGGTTCCCCATCTCTAGCTTAAATGCAGAGAATATACAATCATATCAATTTGTTTTGTCCCTTGTGGTACTATTTCTCCTGTCTCCATCATTATGTCATGTAGTAGTCTTGTTAGGAAAGACTTGAAATTAAAATAAAATTCAGAATGCTGCACTGGAAAAAGTTAACTTATCTTCACCCATATAAAATTGGTATGAGGATTAACAGTTGAGCCTTCAAAAGACCTGAGTACTCTACCAGCTGTCTCTAGGGTTGCTTTTTGGCACCACCAGTATACTATGATCTGTTGAGTTGTGTTCATCAAGACTTCTGTTTGTTTTCTTTCAACATATCCCATCTTGTGCAAATTGTCATGTTCTTGAGTTACCCAACACAATTCAAACACAATGTTTGAGAAATCTGCAGGCTTATTGATCTGGTGCCCTCAGGGCAGAATCCACAAAACTCACATTCTCATACTCCTTTGCAACTACACATGAGCACTTGAATTTGGTTTAATGATAGTCATAAGCTTCTGAACCTTTGGTTCAGAATCAAGCAAATTAAGAAGAGAGACACTGGGATTGGTGGCAGCAGAGGCATACAGTATGATCAGAGGCAGCCAGAGGAAGTTCACCCCCCGAAAAAATTGGAGTTTCTTCATCTGTGCAGTGGTGATCCATGACACTAGGATTGGTCCCATAAATTTAGACCCAACCAATCTTGTAAAGTTTAGCTGTTTAGCTTTAGTCTCCAAACTACCAAATATCTTTATGATAAAATTCTTTTCTGGATTTAAAGTGTGTGTGTGTGTGTGTGTGTGTGTGTGTGTGTGTGTGTAATATTCACAAGAAGAATGTAGTGTTGTTTTGACTGTTTAACAAAATAATTATATGTTGGAATGTTTAAGTATAGACTCAAATAATGTAAGCCTTACTCAAGATTCTGAGAATTAAAAAAAAGGATAACAATGTAACAATAGTTATGTAAACCTACAACATTAGTCAATTTTCTAGAAAAATAAAGATGCACTCTATGAACTACTTATGCACTGGATGACTTTACTTTGTTGTATTTCCTGCTACTGAGAAAAGTGAACAGATTTTGCCAAGCGACATCCTGAAAACGTGCAGACCTCGGCTTCAGTCCATATCATATTTCACTGAAAGCTATTGGCCTTTTTTTATAAGCACACTAAAAGAGGGACAGATTAAGGATAGCTTTTATGGGATTTATAGGTTTGGTTCATTCATTTTTGTATGTGTAGAAAGGTAAGAGAGAGAATGAGAATGAAAGAAGGATAAGAATGCTAAGAAGATTTACTGGTTCTTACTCTATCTTAATTCTCCAAACCCCAACTTCAATAGCACTAGGTCTACTACTTATTTAAAAAAAAAAAAAAAAAATCGAGTGCAGTCTAGGCCATAGAGTTTCAAGAATACTTGTTCCAAGTACACATTGGTAGCTATCTTCATGAAAAGCCATCCGGACTTTGTCTCATTTCCTTGTGTGGAGATTAGGAGCCTGACCTAATTCTGAGACTAAAGTCCAATCCAGGTTCTATCATGTAAACTATAAAGCCCAAGGCCATTTGCTGACCTTTCCTTGGAACCTCATTTTATCAAATTATGTTAATAGTATCCACTCCTAGGGTTGTTGTGAGATTAATAAGATAATTTATGACTCATAATAACCTCCCAATGCATTTCAGTTACTATATTATTATCACAGACATGTCTCTAAACTATTTTTCTATGCTTTTTTTCAATCCTTCATCTTTGCTGTGCATTGGCATTGTTTGAACAGTGATGGGTAGGCATTTCACATGCACAGTTACAGGGCAGCTTAGGAAGAGGGCATCAGTGAGAATGTGTTTACTTTTGAAAAGCCATACTGTTCAATTCTCAGCTCCACTGAATGTTAATGCATAGATAGGGGTCAACATTAAAGCCACCTGCCTTCCTGGGAAAATTTCATTAAACCAATATCAAAATGAAGTTATAAAAAAAGTGAAGTTATACCATCCTGACAATTGTCTTGTTGTGAAAGTGTGACTTCTATGTCCCCATTTTTCTTCATGAATGAGATGATCTTTGTATTGAAAGATAGATCCTGGAATACAGGTAGCCTACCAAACATTCATTGTCAAACTATAAAATGATTTTTTTTTTTTTTAGATATTGAAACATAAAATCTCTGTGAGCTTTACTTTCTCAAGTTCTCCTTGGTTTATCAACATATATTACATTTTTGGTTTAATAATATGTTCCCTAAAAGCAATTTCTATGAGATAAGAAATAGTTGTTCAAACATTGCAAGGTCATGGAGATGCTGGGCAAGTTCAGCCTTAGCAGTAAAAGTGTCTCTTGAGTGAAAATGCTGTTTCACAGTGTCAGTGAGCCCACCTGAGAAAACATCAATTTCCCTATATTTATATGTCCCTTTTATTATTTAATCTCAGCATAATCCTACTGGTTTATAGCTTACTTACATAAAATGGCATATGACGGCAAGTGCAGGCAGACGCTTACCCTTACGTTAATTCTTATAATATGGCACTCAGGCAACAAATAATCAGAACCATATTATCAAGAATTATGAAAGGCTCACTGTGACAGGCCGATGGTTTGAACAATTAAATGCTCTCTGTCGGTGTTTACTGCCTCCGTATTTCATTTAACATACAATGAAACAAGTGCATATAATTCTTCAAAATGTGCAGAAAGGTGTACAGTTTCATTACACTCTGCGCATATCAACTCACAATTACTAAAATATATGAAAAATCAAGTGATAAACCCTCCAAGTATTTTATGTGGACAAACACTTTAGGCAGTGTTTTAGTATTCGTGAGAAACAAAACCAATAAGGAATAAATAATGGGAATTGTAAATAATACAGATTAGCTGACACAGTTATGGGGGCTGAGATGCTCCTCAGTCTGTCCCCTGTTAGCTGGAGAACCAGGAAGACCAGTGATGTAATTCAGCCCTGTCTTAAGGTCTGAGAATGGGGTATTGGAATATTCTGTATGTCCTAGGCAGAGTCCAATGTCCCAGGGCAGGAGAAGGTGGGAGTCTCAGCTGAAACACAGAAAGCAAATGAACTCTTCTACTTCTGTTTGAATCAAGACCCTCACACAGGCAAGGATTAATGTTACTTATTCAATGTAATGATAAAAATGGTTTCTCTTCAGAAGACACCCTCACAAACCCACCCAGGGATAAAATTTTACCCGCTATCTGAGCATCCTCACTTCAAGTCAAGTTGACATTTAAAAATCAAACATCACAGGAACACACATACCAAAAAAAATGTGAAATTCCTGAGTGCTTAAATATGACCATTAATGTCTATATCCTGGGAAACACTTTTAAGCATCATACCTAGAAACCCGACCATGTAGCTTTCTTGTGTTTGATAATTAAAAAGAAAAACAAATGATGAGGATAACTAGCTTCAAGAAAGCAGGATTTCTCTGTTATATAACATCTAGTTGTTCAACTGACAATTATTGAATTATGATTTACTATGTACTAAAAGCCTGTGGAGGATGCTGTGGGTGGAGGAATGTAACCACATGTTCAAATTAGAAGTTCTGAGATATTAAAGCAAGCTTGTATTCATTCAACAAATCTCACTTGCACACGTACTAAATGCTAGGCTCTGTCCCAGGTGCTACAAATAATATAATTGGAACAAGTAGACAACATTTCTGACTCCCTGAGTTAACAAGAAGAAAAATAGGCTATAATGAAATCACGAGTTAAATTTGCAAATTGTGATAAATGTGATGGTGTAAAAGCAGAGAACCATTAAGAACACGTGAGAGTGGAACCTGCTTTTGAACATTCCAGGAGGATTTTCTAAGAAAGAAGTGTCTGCACTTGGATGAGAAGTGAGGAGAAAAGGTAATTGGGTGAAATGGGTGTTGGAAGCAAGTCGGTAAATGATGATGGGGTAGTTCTCCCCCTTGCCCAGCAGGAATATTCAATACATTAAGATGAACAGAAACATGGCTTATTAAAGAATTCAAATAAAATAATAAGTTTGAAAGCCAAAGAGCCAGGGGGAGATTGTTTCAAGTCAAGCTCAGTCTAGCAATTTCAAAACCTTACAACTCAGGTATTATAGGTCACATTTAGGATATTTAGCCTTCATGCTAAGAGCCAAAGGGTACACAATGGATCATAAAACAGGTGAGTGGCATATCAGATTTATGGTTTTAAAGATTTCCAGCATCCTATTAACATGGAAATACCTCAGGGTCAGCGATTTTAAGATTTTTTTTTTTTTCTGTAAGGATCTGTGAACATATTGGAACGGATATCTCAGAAATATGAACATTTGCACATACATCCAGAAATGCATGCAACCTGAGCCCATAGGGCTCCTGAACCCATGGATCTTCATGTTCAAAGTTCTTACCCTACAGTGAAATATTATTTGGAATTTTAGGGCTAATGATAAACCCTGCACATTAAAAATAATAGTAAGAAGAAGAGCTTACAGGAAAGATTTAAAAAAGAAGCCTTCATGCCTATATAATTTATTCTGGGAAAAGAAAGAGGCTAAGTATTAATTTTACTGAAAGATACAAAAAAAGAATTATAAGGTCAGGATGGCTCAAACTTGGCTAAGTTTATTGATAACAAATTCCAATTTAGGTTCTGTTATGGTGTGAGGGATTCAGGCTAAAAGAGCCCATGAGCACTTCAACAGGCAAGGACAAAGGGACAGGGCTACCCAAGCCCTTTGGGGAGTAACATGTAGGTCCATTTATCTTAGATAATATGCAGAGAATCAGAATTATAGGCAGCATTATGAGTCTTATTTGCCTGGCTGGATTTCAGTCTTTTTTGATCCCATCCCTTCTTTCTATGCCCCCATTCCTCCCTTTTGGAATGGGGATGTTTACTCCATGTCACTGTATAGTGTGTGTGTGTGTGTGTGTGTGTGTGTGTGTGTGTGTGTGTGTGTGTGTGTGTGTGTGTGTGTATGTATATCTTGCTTTTTATATTTACAAACTAACAGCCAAAAATTTGCCTCGAGGCTCAGAGAACACTTTGAGATTGGACTTTTGGACAGTGCTGTAAGTGTTAAGACTATGGAACTCTTGGAAATGAACTAAATGCATTTTGCATTGTGAGCTGTGCATGGTACATGAGCTTCTGACATTCTGGGATGAATGTTATGGTCTGGATATGACATGTCCCTTACAACTCCTGTGTTAATGCAGAAATGTTCAGAGGTAAAATGATTAGATTATAAGAACTGAAACCTAATCACTCCATCCTAGTTTGAACAGACTGCTTGGGTGGTAACTGAAGGCCTGTGGGGCATGATTGGAAAGTAGGTCACTGGGTCATGCCCTTGAAGGGTTTATCTTCCCTGTAGTCCCTTCCACTACATCTGTCTGCTTCCTTGTTGCCAGGGACAGAGGAACCTCTCTCTGCCATGCCTAATGATGTTCCATCTCACCTTAGGCCCAGACCAATGGAGTCCGCCTTCTATGGACCAAGACTTCTGATACCATAAGCCAAAATAAATTTTACTTCTCTAAGTTGTCCTTGTGTGGGATTTTGGTCACAGAGATGCAAAATCTGACTACAACTGTTTCCAAATAACTTAAAGCTTAATACATAAGTTAAAAACATAAAGAATATGGAAAATCATGGCCACCTTGCCCTGTTCACCTGTCAAGTCAAATTATTTTCTGGTCTCATATTTCTAGAAAAAATAATTTTGGTCTGACACCTAAAAAGTTTCACTTCATGCAGATACCAAGTTATTTTTTAGCTTGTTGAACTCTTTCTTACTTTCCCTTTCTTGACATTCTTCTTCTTTTTACTTCTCTTGTTTATTCTTTCTTCTTTCTTGGCCCATAGGTTCGTCCTTTCTTCTTGAATATAATGACCAAAACTATTCTTTCAGGACTGAATTTCATTCCTCTTCCTTAGGTAGGACAGATGAGGCTGGACACTGAAGGAATTTTCAGAAAGCAATGTTTTTTAAGCTCCAGTGGTCCAGAGGGACTAATGTCTAAAAGTCTCTGGACCCTGGGTCCAGAAATTCTTTTAGATTTATACTCAATGTGATGGTTACATGACAGTAAGAGGAAACACACTCTTTGTCCCACATTCTTAGGGCAGACAGAGGTTTTTCAAGTTGTCACCAAGAAAACTGAGATAATATCCTTTTGCACAACAAGCTTCACTGCAGACTCTAACTCTATCACATCTTTTGTATGCAAACCTGGCCTTTACAAGAAAAAGGAAGCTTCAAACCACAATGTTCTCTGCAGACATCCTGCTGATAGTCTTCCTAAAAATCTTCCTGACAAGAGGAGAAGCTTAATTATGGCAAGGATCTTCTGGATGGGGGTACTTGGTCTGCTTCAATCCCAGTAATGCCCCTCTTCAACCCTCAGACCTTGTTTATGTAAATTGCTGTGCACACAGCCCAGCCTCAGCCAACAGTGATGATCACAGTGATGGAAAATTGGTGGTAAGAAGTGTGAGTAAAGGGGCAGAAAAATGAACATGAAAGCTGAAGTAATTCAGAGATAGGATTGAAGTCTAATTTTAAAGAATCATCACAGAGACTTCTGGGCTACCTGTGGATTTTTAAATTTTTCAGTCAAAACAGTAACATGAATTCTACAACTGGTTTCAACAAAGACATCAAAATTCCGTGGCACATGAAAACCACCCTCAGAATAACAGTTGATATTACTACATAGAGAAGGGCTAAATACTCCTGAATTTACAGCATTGCCTCAATTTGGGTATGAGGGGCCCTCCAAAAGCATTTGTGTGAGAAAATGCAGGAACATTTGAAGGTGAAGTGATTAGAATATGAGAGCTGTAACTTAATCAGTGGATAAATCCATTTGATGGATTAATAGTTTGAAGGGACTATGGTACTGTTGTTGCCTATAGGCAGGTTGGGTATGGCTGGAAGAAGTAGGTCCCTGGAGTATGCCTATATTTTGTCCCTGGTGAGAAGAACTCTCTCTGCTTATTGGTTTCCATGTCCTGAGCTGCTTTTCTCTGCTGTATCTTTCTGACATGAGATTCTACATCATCTGAGGCCTGGAGCTCTGAAATCAGCTGAGCCTCTGAACTCATGAGCCCAAATCAACATTTTCTCCTCTAAGTTGTCCTTGTCACGAATTTTGGTCACAGTGGCAAAAAGCTGTCTAACTCAGACATGCTTAAAAAATATGAGATACCATGGAATGATACCCAATTCTAGGACAGCTCTACTTCTTGAAAAGTAATATTATAAATGGAAATGAGAAAGATGAAAAATCGTTAAGCAAGTTTGACAGATCGTGAATATAGAACAATGTTTTAGGGTAAAGACAAATATTAAACCTCTGTGAAAATATGTGTGTTCATCATTGGTGTGGTCAACTCTATGCAAGAGTATCAGTTCTTGGAATGAAGAGAATGGGTTCACTTTGGGATAATGCAAATCTGAAATGTTTACAGGGCATGCTGGTAGACATTAATAGAAAACCATGCTCAGTAAGGTGGGAGTGCTCCTTAGGAGTCCTGCAAGGACACAGATAGATTTCAAAGTCATCAGGTATACCCATGTAAAGACAGAGTACCTAGATGAACAGATAGAGTAGTCAGTATAAATAAAGGAGCAATAGGAAGAACAGTCTGAATAGAAGGTGAGTTGTTGATAAAATACAGACCCAGATAAACAGTCCAACTGAGGAGATCAGAATACTTCTAGGAGATTATAATATTACAGAAATCAATGGAGAAGGATTTTTTGGAAGTGGACATTCAACAATGTGAAATAATCCAAGGATATCAACAAGCATTGAGCCCTCAGGAATTTGATTATTAGTAAAGTAATTAGGAGTTTTTAAAGGACAGTTCCAATGGAATAATGGTGATAGAAATGCTAGAGATTTGGTTGCTGAAAAATATGAGGTAGTGAGTACACACACTATAATGTATGTTCCCCAGATAATGTATAATTTGAGATTTGAGTGCATTTTGAGTGGCTGGATAAAAAGATTGAAAAATATATTTAAAGGGGTAAACAAGAACAAATATGTGAAAAAGACAAAAAAAATATTCTGGAAAGATTAGGATATCTAGCAAAGCACTAACTATGGTGCACAGATCAAGGACATACAAAGAAGGCTCAAATATAAGCAGAATAAAAAATATTTACATATAAATATGCAAACCAAGAATGTAAAATAATAGTCACCTGGATAAGGAATGTGGGAAATCCTTGGCAATAGAAAAGGAACATTTGGAAAGGAAATTTAAGAGCTGAAATGACTGCACACAATAAACTACTCTGCTTTCTTAAGTTGGTGCCCTGATTTCTCCTCTTCTGAACTCTACTGATTTGTACTAATTTAAGGGATCATCATCTCAGTTTTTTATAATTTCTTACCAAAGGCCATGATTGACAATAATTAGTTAGGGACAGATAACTAGCAAAGTTAAAAGAATCCATGAAGACATTGAAGGGGAGATGGGCGTGTTCAGTACGTATCATTTTAAATCTTGCCCAGTCGCTTTCATGAAGAGAACCCAAAAGCACAGAATATGGCAGGTCAGAGGCAATTCAACTTAAGAGAGTCAAAAGAAATTTTTAGGAACACCTTTCAAGGCAATACAAATCCCAATAATAAAAGGTCCTTTAAATACATCAAAAGGACTGAGTCATTCAGGAAGCATTTATCTGGTGGCTATTCCATGAGGATCAATAGGACCTGGGGGAAATCATTGATTTAAAGGGTCTGAAAGGGGAAAAATGAAATGAAGAAAAACTGAAAATTTGTTCCTATCTGTACTGAAGAAAATTGCCAGAAAGTCCACCAAATACATTTTCTTTAGGATTACATGGTACATTGTCAAACCTTTTTTTGAAAATGACTTTAGATTTACCCAAAAGTTTAAAAAAGAGTTATCATGTATCTTTCCCCAACTCTTCTGATATTAGCATGTCACATAATCATAATACATAATTAAGAATTAAGAAACCACCTTTTGCTCAGTATCATTAAGTAACCTAGAAATTTTACTGAGGTTCAACAACATTTTTTTGTTAATGTTCTTTTTCTATTTTTGTTTATCAGATGGAAGAGAGACCCCCCCCCACACACACAGTGCAAAACCTTTAAGAAATCCACCAATCTTGGAGGATGCCACAGATGGCAGAGCTGGACATGCAGGTCCATGTAGGTCACCGTGTTTGATATGTCCTGGCAAAATGGCATCCTTACCACACCACAGGACACTTGTGTGCCTCATATGCATGTACTCGGAATTTATCAAATGCATACTAAAGCACTGTTTTTTTAAACAGAGAGGAGATTGTTGTGGTGTAAACTAATCAATAAGAGTGTAAAATACAGACTATAGATATAAGATTTTGATAGGTGAGCTAAGATAAGATAATTATAAAGCAAGAACTGTCACAGACAGGCCTAAGACTCCATTTTGCTGCCTTCTATTAAAAAGGAAGAAAAAAAAAAAAAAAACTGTTACAAGAGCTGTTTCTGAGAAACTGAAATGAAAGCTGTTTCCTTATATTATATTTCTGTACTTTGTACCCCACAAATTGTACTCAACCCAAGAGATAGTGGTCTTGGTGACCCATATGACTTTAAGTAGATTCTCGCCCCTGCTAACCACCTGCTCAAGCCCAGGATATGGTGTCTAACACTTGCTCGGTCTAAAGATGTGGTTATCTGAGTTGCCCTACATTTTTTTAGCTTCTGTAATGTGGTAGCTTGCTAACTAGACCTGCCAAATTCTCTTTTAGCTTCCATGATTGACTTGCTTGTATGATGCTAAGAAAGTTGTGGTTTGCGTTCTTAAATTTCCAAGGAAAGCCAGGAAAGGCTGTGGTTCTCCCATAGAGCTTTAGTCTCTGTGGGTGGCAGCCCCTGGCCAAGTAATAAAGCTCTATAATTTGTTTTAAATTCAGACTTGCAGTGTTTTCTGAAGCAGCTCCTCATAACAGAGATGACCATTCTATACAAAGAAATAGTACCTTCATAATTTCTTTACAAATAATTGTACTAATGTCATTTTTGAAGTATTATTCAATAGATTTGTAAATGCTCAAAAAGCAACTCTAAACAAAAGGTTGATATTTAATCCTGATCTGCTGAATTTAAGCCACAATATCTAGGCATAATGAACCTATGTCCAAATAATGAATAAGACCCGAAGTGAGGAGATGTCAAAGCCTTGGGGCATCCTAGGTGAGGGTGTGTGCTGTGTTGCTAAATTCTGAACACAGGCAACTCACATGCTTTTCTGCTTTTCTGAGAGAACGAAAAGAACAGTATGGATCTTGAATAGCAATTTTCAGCTAAATAAGCAGGAGAAACAAACCCATGCAAAAAGGCGTACTTTTCTATCTTTTAATCTGTGCCACATCTCAGGTTCTGTTAGCCATACTAAAGTTACTTGGAAGATTTTTCTATTACTTAGAAGGACATGATGTCTGCTTTTCATTGTTACTTATTTCTGTAAGTCTAAAACATTTTTGGCTCTGTTGTTAGACCATTATGGTCTTTTTGTACCATAATTATAAGAAAGAGTTTTAATGTAAAACAAGAACTCTAGTTCACATAAAATACCTCAAGTTGCCTCTCCTCCTTTTGACCTAATACTGAGTCTTTTGTGCTTCCTATGACAATT
Source organism: Tamias sibiricus (assembly GCA_025594165.1). Lineage (NCBI taxonomy): Eukaryota > Metazoa > Chordata > Mammalia > Rodentia > Sciuridae > Tamias > Tamias sibiricus. The sequence goes on from CM046671.1 coordinate 20,717,058, forward strand.
CCTTCTTGTAAGTCTTGCCTATATGTTATTGATTCCAAGTTCGTTATTAATACGATACGTTTTTAGAAACTTTTAAGAAAGTCATTTGAAAATTAATCATGATTTTGTGGTTAAGTTGGCAATCATTTCCCTTTAAGTTTCTTGTCTTCAGTTGGGTATATGAGGCTCATCTGAAGAACTTAGCAATGAATTTCAAATCCCAGATCCCACATAGATTTTCATTTTTAACCAGCATTCAAATTTTTACTTTATTTTACTAAACTCCCTGCTATTGCTATGAGACTGTGAAAGGGTAGTTGTAAAAGAGAAAATGACATTTCTGTCCAATCTCTACTAATCAAAACTTCAAATGCAAAGTGATTTTTAAATCAGAGACAGGCATCTATTTTAAATAAGGTTCCATTCAAAGATATGACTAGAATCTTCAACTTCATTTTTCATATATATACATATACTTTCCAAATGAATTTACTAATGGTTTATTTGCAGTGTTCCTAAATGTTTGTATAACTCCTTCATGATTTTGTAAAATATACTTAATGTTCTACATGATGTTAAAATGAGATAGTGACTGGATAAGAAGAAAATAATTATCTTGTTTTTCCTCCATAAAGTATTACGAAATTTAGAGAAAACATAATTAAAACTCCTTGCTGAGCTCTCACACTTCTAAAAGTATACATCTATCAATAAATGAAGAGTGAAATTTTTGCTCAATAAGATAATAATGGCTAGTAATTCCAAGAGAACTATACAAGATCATACATGTAAACGAAGTATTATATTCCTGAGTGTGGTAATGATGGAATTGTTTAGTCAAACTATCACTCCTGACCTTTCCAATTATAGATTCTGCAAAAAATAAATAAAAGTCAATTCAGTGCTAGAGAGTATACAAAGACAGGCAGGGAATGAAGGGTATATGATCCTTCAAGGATGAAATTCACAGAGTGTAAGACCAACATTTTATCTAATTAGCCTATACACAATGTTTAATGATGTGCATGGTACTCAATTCATGTAGAAAGTTAGAGATTATTAGAATAGAAAACAGAAATCAAGATTTAGTCACATTAGAGTAGTTGCAAGTTTAGGCAAGAAAATAAAAAAGATAGAATTCAAAATAAAAGATGCCACAATGGGGAAGCCTAAAGACCCTGTGTACAAATTACCAAATATTTGCCTGGCTCCTCAGTTGCACTATGAAGAACACGAATCTAAGAAATCTAGATTTCTAGTTAAAATGAGTGGGTTAAAAGTGTGGGTGGAAAATCTAAAATGATGAGTAGGTAGTTCAACAGCTAACACGTTCCAAGGAAAGTTACACTTTAAAGTTTAAACCTAGCTGGGCATGGTAGTATGCGCCTGGACAACATAGTGAGACCCTTTATCAATCAATCAATCAATCAAGTTTAAATGTAAACAACGTATGGGATAGATAAATACCTTGGGATTTAAAAGAACACCATAAAGAAGCCATCCTGTTGGAATAAAAGTCATGTCTCAGTACTAATAATTTCTGAAGCGAAAGAAATAAAAAACTGAACAAATCCACAGACAACAAATCCTCCCTAAGAGATATGTGTTTGTAGATTCTTTTGACTGAAGTTAAAATAAAATTTCAGATCTCAGGAAAGGTTGAAGAAGATTGAAAGGTAAATGTTGGTAACTGTAGATAATTATTTTTTTAAAATGGTTATGTTTTTAAACGTCAATGTGTGTGGAACTAAAATAATCAAGTGCATGGGGTTGTTATATGTATACAAAATAAATATGTTAAAATAGTAATGCAATTGATAGAAGTAAAATAGAATTATGCTGTTATAAGTTTATTTAGTACATGATACTGATGCATCTACAAATTAATTCATATTGATAGGGGTGAATTTATAAATATTTTAATCATTAGATTAACCACTAAATACAAGAAGGTATAGTTTATTAATCAGTATAAAATATAGAATGGTTTATTAATGAAAATATTCATATTTTCATCTAGAACTCAATGTCCTCAATAATTTATTTCATCATATCCCTATCCCAAAGTTGAAGAGGGCAAAAACTTTCTAGGTTCCACTCTTCATATTTATAGATGCCATTTTCCAAAGATAATTCTGAAAACAATTTAATGTAAATTGGATAGAGATTAAGGATAAAATACTTGATAAATACAAAAACACAAATAATGGAATACAGATTATGAAATGCAACTTTATAGGATATAAGTTCTTCTTTGAATTTATTTCATTCATTTATTTGCTAAAAGATATGCATAAAATTTTCATAATGCATTGAGGAATGGAGCTAAAAAAATTGTGCTCAAGATGAACTGGATTTTTAATTTCTTCCATTCATTCATTTTTCTTAAAAACTCATTGCAACAGTTCTTCCATATACAACTTTTCTGCATATTCCTGAAGCTCCTTCCTTCCTTCCCTCACTTCAGGTATTTTTTCTTAAATGAAAGCTCACCTCCTTGGTGAGTGCCTCCTTAAATACCCTATTCAAAATAGTTATCCACATTAAATTCCCTAAAACTTCCCCCAGATCCCTTCCCTATTATATTTAGGACTATCTGACATATATGTATAACTACTAATTTTTGATCTATGATGTGTACACTATATAGCTGCACTTGATGTAGTCTCCAAGGAGTATTTTTTTTTAATTTGCCCCTACATTTCAACCTTCAGCCACACCTAGTACAGAGTTTACCTTAAATAAATACATGTTAAAGAGGTGTTCATATTGTATAATTTCAGTAAGTATTCAAAGGTGGCATAGGTCAAAACCTTGACTTAATTAATTTTAATCACAAATTTAAATTATTTAAGTTCTGATTTGATGCATGATCATATTTTTGGAAATAAGGCATATGACAAAAAATAGAGGAAATGAAATTTTTCACTTATTACAAAATGTGATTTCATTTAATGTTAAAAAGTAATTTACCACATAACTATTTTCTTTGAAATATTATACACAGATGATTTTTAACAACTGAAGCAAATGCAGTTACATCAAATGAGTCCCAATAGAATATAGACTGTATTATATTGACATAAGAAAATGTAGCCAGTGACTGGGAAAATGAGCTTATTTTTAACACTTAGGTGATTATGATGAAGCCAATGAAATATAATTAATAGGTTCATGTATTATGAGAAAATGAAGCATAACAAAAATTCTCTTCATCTAAATAGTGGTAAACAAGATATTATTATGTAGATTCTAGCAATGTGCATTATAATTTAGGGTCTTGATCAGGGAAATAAAAATACATTGTCTCCCTAGTAATGAACTACACAAATTTTAAGTAAAATGAAGTAACAACTATTCAGAATTAGGTTAAGAATCTCTTCAAAAGTCTAGTCTGTTTTTAGTAGCAAACACTTCAAATTATTATTAAAGCACTTTAAAATATTAATGTAAAAGAGATGAATAAATCTATCCACAGAAAAATTATCTTTTGCTTGAATATATACAAAAGACACGAGGGCATTTCCTCAGGTGCCCTTAAGTGCTTGCACCTCTCATTGACTCACTATTAATTCTGGCATTTTATGACTCTGTTAAAGGCTGATTTAAATTTACATATTTTTGCTTGGTGGAAGTGAAAATCTTCTTTCCCCTAAAATTAATCCAAATTTTACTTTTGTACCCTGTCACATATTAACCAGTTTGGTTTCCAACTCAGCAAACATCTTAACATTTTTTTATTAATTGTTTGCTCAGTTCCTGAAATGCATTTTTAACCAGTTTCAACATCTGAATAATTCCTTCATTAATTAATGAATTGAATAAAATCATTGAGATGTGTTCAGTTTCTAATTTCAAGAGAATCTTTATTTTTCTGAAGAGAATATATTTTATATTAACAATTATGCATAAAAACCATAGCAATATTTATGTATGCCTACTTATACATTTATATAATTGATACACAATTAATATTACTTACTTAATCTGTACAGTTTGATATATTTTGACATATTCACACTGCCATAACATCATCATGCAAGTTAGTGAATGCATTCATCACCCCAAGAGTCTGTGTTTAAATTCAATCCAGCTGTATGGCTTCCCAGCTATATAACCATTAATCTGTTCCTTAAATCTCTGAACTCGGGTTGCTTACATGTAAAGGAGGATAGGTTTCAAACTATTATGAAAGAGTGTTGTGAACAACAAAAGAAGTATGAATGCAAAGTACAAGGTGCCAAAAATATATCTATGGCATAAGAATTAGCTACTATATGACTATAACCCATTCTCTATTTTTTGATTATGCACCTAATTAAATGTTAAACATGTGTATTGATGTGAGTGTATTGACAGTTTTATTCTAAGTACTTTACTTACATTAATCTATTTAGTTTTTGATAAGTAAAATGAGCCAATTTAATACTATTAATGCACGAGACAAACAATATTCAGAGAGAATAAGAACAATATCCAAGCATTTCTGATACGGTGTAGAAGTATTTGGCCAAGTGCATTTTTGTTTTAGTTCTCTATAGTTATCCATAGAGTATTGTATGCCTGGTAGTCTAAAAAACACTTCTTAAATCTATGATGTTGATAATAATGTACTTAATTAAGTATAATTAGTACTTAAATATTACCCTTGTTTTCTTTACATGAAACTTTTTGCATGAAATTTTATGATTCATTCTAAAGCTAATTACCACAATCCTGACAGATCCTATTAATTTTTAGAGAACAAAACCTCATGGATGATCAAAATGATCAGATATTCACAGAAAGCTGATTCCAATTTCAACAGATTTCACAGCTTAACAAAACTATGGGATATGCGATCTTTTATAGGTGTCATTTTTCATTAAACATTTTTAAGGTTCATTCACACTGTGGCAAATGACAATACTTCATTCTCTTTTAAAAGTTTAATGATATTCATTGTATGTACATTTATAATTATTTATTCATTCATTGGTGAGCACTTTGACTATTTCTCTCTTTTGGTTATTATGTATGGGGCTGCTATTAACATGGAGGTATAATTACTTAACTGAATGATTTGCAGGAGAGAGGGGCAGTATTTGTCTTCGTGTTAATGCTTGGATTATATGGTACTTCTTTTTTTTAAAGAATTGTGAAAACGTTATATGAAATTTTCAGAATTGGTAAATCCTTACAGACAAAAAGCAGACTGGTGGATGCCAGAGGCTGGGAAGAGGATAGAATGGGAAATAACAGCTTAATAAATGTATTAGTCTGAGTTTTCTTTATCTATCTATCTGAGAAGAGATTTACTGTGAGGAATTGGTTCATGTGAGTGTGGAGGCTGAAGAGCCCTCAATCTGCTTTCTTCAAGCTGGAGATCTGAGAAAGCCTGCGATGTAGTTCCAGATTTGGTCCAAAGTTGAGAACCAGTAAAGCTGGTGTAAATTACTAAGTCTGGAAGCCTGAGAACCAGGAGCACTGATGGGATAAGTCTCTGTCCATGAACAAAGAATCCCCAAAATCCACCTGGACTGGTCAAGTAGAGAGCGTGAATTCCCTCCTCCTGTTCTTTCTTGGTCTATGCAGGTCCTCAGCATTTGGAATGATTCACACCTATGTTAAAGAGGGTCATCTTCTTTATTGGTTACCAGTTAACATACTAATGTATCTAGGAGCATCTTTACAGACACAAACAAAAATTAATGTTTAGTCAAATATCTAATCATCCATGATCCAAGCAAGTTGACACATAAACATCACAAGTCCACCGGGCATGGTGGCACATACCTATAATCCCAGCAGCTCAGGAGGCTGAGGCAGGAGGATCATGATTTAAAAGCCAGTGTCAGCAATGCCAAGGAACTTAGCAACTCAGTGAGACCCTGTCTATAAATAAAATATGAAATAGGGCTGGGGATGTGGCTCAGTGGTTGAGTGCCCCAGAGTTCCATCCCTGGTACCAACTATAATTTTAAAATATCACAAATCCGTGCTTTCCTATCATGGCAACCATAGCCATCTCTGTAAAACAAACTTAATCCTCAAATACAAACAATATTGAGATGATGATTCTGGCTAACATGGTATAACTATCATATATACTACCAAAAACATGCTAATGCTTTCCCCAGAGAATAAGGCAATGTCCTTAGATGACACTTTTATATATCTTACAACCTATGTGTTGTTATAAAATTAACAATATTTAAGCATCATGATAGAAAATAAAGTCAATATATCTAATTTTGCATGATAAGATAATATGAGAAGAAACAGTGAGTTATCTGAAACATGTAGAAAACATAAAAGGGGGAGGGAGGGAGGGAGGGAAGGAGAGAGAGAGAGAGAGAGAGAGAGAGGGGGCAAAATAAGAAATAACAAAATAAGAAAAAAATATTGCCTTTGCCTTTAGCAAGCACCTCAGCTGATTAGTTCATTGTATAGTGTGATGACTCAAACCCTCTACCCTGTGGTCTAAGCCATTATTAGTCCTGTCTTATCTGGTCCTATGTAATGTGTCATTGATCTTAATCACAAGACATGATAATATTAAAGAATCGTAGCAGGATACAAAATCAACACTCATAAATCTAAGGCATTTCTATATATCAGTGACAAATCCTCTGAAAGGGAAATGAGGAAAACTACCCCGTTTACAATAGAATAAATAAATAAATAAATAAATAAATAAATAAATAAATAAATAAATAAATTACTTGGAAATCAACTTAACCAAAGACGTGAAAGACCTCTATGATGAAAACTACAGAACACTAAAGAAAGACATTATGGAAGACCTTAGAAGATGGAAGGATCTACCCTGTTCTTGAATAGTCAGAACTAATATTGTCAATATGACCATACTACCAAAAGCACTATACAGATTTAATGCAATGCCAATCAAAATCCCAATGACATTCCTCATAGAAATAGAAAAAGCAGTCATGAAATTCATCTGGAAAAATAAGAGACCCAAAATAGCTAAAGCAATCCTTAGTAAGAGGAATGAAGCAGGTGGCATCACTAGTATAGACCTTAAATTATACTATAGAGCAATAGTAACAGAAACAGCATGGTATTGGCACCAAAATAGGCCCATAGACCAATGGTACAGAATAGAGGACACAGAGATTAACACATATAATTTCAGTTATCTTATATTAGACAAAGGCACCAAAAATGTACATTGGAGAAAAGATAGCCTCTTCAACAAATGGTGCTGGGAAAACTGGAAATCCATATGCAATAAAATGAAATTAAACCTCTATCTCTCACCACGCACAAAATTCAACTCAAAGTGGATCAAGGATCTAGGAATTAGACCAGAGACACTACACCTAATAGAAGAAAAAGTAAGCTCTAATCTCCAACATGTTGGATTAGGCCCCAAGTTCCTTAATAAGAATCCTGTAGCACAACAATTAATACCAAGAATCAATAAATGTGATAGACTCAAATTACAAAGCTTCTTCTCAGCACAAGAAACAATCAGTGAGGTGAACAGAGAGCCTATAATTGGGAACAAATTTTTACCTCATGCACGTCAGATAGAGCACTAATCTCTAGAATATATAAAGAACTCAAAAATCTTAACACCAAAAAAACAAATAACCCAATCAATAAATGGGCCAAGGAACTGAACAGATGCTTCTCAGAAGAAGATATACAATCAATCAACAAATACATGAAAAAATGCTCAACCTCTCTGTCAATTAGAGAAATGCAAATCAAAACCACTCTAAGATTTCATCTTACACCTGTCAGAATGGCAGCTATTAAGAACACAAACAACAATAAATGTTGGCGAGGATGTGGAGAAAAAGGCACACTCATACATTGTTGGTGGGACTGCAAAATGGTGCAGCCAATATGGAAAGCAGTATGGAGATACCTTGGAAAACTTGGAATGGAACCACCTTATGACCCAGCTATCCCACTCCTTGGTCTTTACCCAAAAGACCTGAAAACAGCATACTACAGGGACACAGCCACATCAATGTTTATAAAAGCACAATTCACAATAGCTAAGCTGTGGAACCAACCTAGATGCCCTTCAGTAGATGAATGGATAAAGAAAATGTGGTATATACACACAATAGAGTATTACTCAGCAATAAGAGAGAATAAAATCATGGCATTTGCAGGTAAATGGATGGAGTTAGAGAATATAATGCTAAGTGAAGTTAGCCAATCCCAAAACGCCAAATGCCAAATGTTTTCTTTGATATAAGGAAGCTAATTCACAGTGGGGTTGGGATGGGGAGCATAGGAGGATTAGAGGAACACTAGAATGGCCAATGGGGAGGGAGGGGAAGGGAGGGAGCAAAAGGGTGAAGAAAAAAATGGTAGAATGAGATGGATATCATTACCCTAAGTGCATGTATGAAGTCATGAATGGTGTGAATATACTTTGCATACAACCAGAGATTTGTAAAAATGTGCTCTATATGTGTCATATGAAATGTAATGCATTCTGCTGTCATTTATAACAACTTGGAATAAAAAATAAATAAATTAATTAAAAAAAAGAATCCTAAGTGAGCTCCTATATTCCAGATACATTCTTTCTTAGCTTCATTTTGGAATAGTAATCTGAGTTCACTTTGGTAGACAGGATCAATCTATCCATCCAACACTGTAACTTTTTCTTGGCTAATTTAGACACAGTTAGATCCCAAAGTCACTGGGAGAAAATATTAACTTCATTTCAGTGGAACCATTGTTGTATCTTCTGATCAAGCATTTCTCTCTCCAGAACTAAAACCTCTATGCTTGGAGTACATAAAATCATGGAAACAGAAAGCAAATATTTTTTTAGTGAATCACCTGTTGATTTTTGAACCTGTGAAGTCTAGGTCTGAGGAAAGTAGCAAAATAAATTGTTAAGTGATTCAGAGAGTATACAACCCTTTGAACACTGTCTCATCCCTGAAAGGTATTGGCATCTTGCTGGCACTGTAAATGAGTTTTCAAAAGGCCGTAGGACAGTTATATCAAGCCAGCTGCTTTAGGATGGATGAGTCACATGGTAAGACCAATGGATTTCATGAGTGTAGAACTATTGCTGTGCTTTTTAGTTTTGTGTCTCCTGTGGAGTGAGTTACTTGATGAGAAGCAATGCTATGTACAATATCATGAAAGTTGATATAATATTCTATAAGTATTCTATAAGTCCACAGATATCAGTTTGGGTAGAAATGTTGCATTGTATAGAAGGAAAACCTCTACCTATTTGGTAAGGACAAAACATTGACTTTTCCATTATAGACATGGTCTAGTGTAATCAACCTGAAAGTAGATACCTGGAAGATCACCACAGAGAATGTTGCCATGTCAAGGAATTTTTGCAGTCTCCTACTGGCAGATTGGCCACTCAGGAGTGACTTACCAAGGTCAGCCATGGTAAATGGAAGTCCATGTTGTTTAGCCCAAGTATAACCTCTATTCTTATCACTACAGCCACTTTTTTCAGGAACTCATTGAGGGAGGGCCAGAAGTGTGTCTGGGAAAGAAGCTGATTTTGCTAAATAGGTTATCAATTCTATTTGATTATTCCAATTTTCCTGTGCTGATGTCACCCTTTGGTGAATGATTCACATTCTTCACACTCTTTGTTCATTTAAAGGTGTCTATCCTCATCTCTTCCCCAAATTTCCTTGTCACCAATTTTTTAATTGTTTTTCTTCCAAGTTGCTTACTATACAAATGAATGGTTGCAATGTATGAATTGCTATCTAATAGTGTATCTAAACATTTATCCTTCCAAGAAAAGTGATCCACCAGGTGCACTGATAGAAGTTCTGCCCACAAGAGGGATTCCCTTCACCAGTGTCATTCAAGGAGGTACAGGAAAAGTGTTACAGTGCTGAAGTTCAGGTGGTGCCTGCATTTTGTGCAGAATCGTCTGTCAACTGTGTGTGCGTTATCTCTTTCCACATCAGTTGATCTTAAGAAGTTCCCCCTATGGATATAGGAGGAGGTTGGGAGAGAGAAGGTGGTGTAGCAGGATTGGAGACTAGGCATTTGGATAGCTTCTCCACATAACTTATTTGTGCCTTTGGAGCCTGCTCACATCCCAACATGTATATACCATTCAAAGGCTATTTGATAGCAACTACTATCATTGTTAAATAAGTATATTTTTATTTCTGTTTAATATGCTGCATTCATGAAAAAAATTATTCTTTTATGGTTAGTTACAATAGGAAAATTCTCTAATGATGTATATGATTAAATTTTTCTACTTGCTGATTTCTCATTTTTTCTATTATATCAATACAGACTACAATGCATTTCATTATTCTACTATTACAATTTGAAAATATTTTAAAAATCAGAGTGATTTATTAACAAGTAGAAGAGACATATCTTTAAGTTTCCAAATTGAAATAAACATATAGAAACATCTTAAACATAATTAATTTAATCTTGAAAGTTTTTTAATTTTTTTAATTTGTTTTAATTAGTTAAATATGACAGTAGAATGCATTTGTGCACTGTGTTATATCATACATAGATGGGATATAATTTCTCATTCTTTGAAGTATACATGATGTAGAATTATATTGGTCACGTGGTCACACACACACACACACACACACACACACACATATATATATATATATATATATTCAGTAATAATGTCTGTTTCATTCCAATATCTTTCCCATCCCCACATCCCCTCCCTCCCCTCCCTTCACTTCCCTCTACCTAATCTCAGGTAATGCTATTTTTCCCCTAGTGCCTCCTGCCTTATTGTGAATTAGCATCTGCATATTAGAGAAAACATTCAGCCTTTGGTTTTGTGGTGTTGGCTTATTAATTTTGCATGATTTTAGAGGGACAGCCACACATTTAAAAGAGGTAATCCTGGTTTCTTGAGGAAGTCAGTAAAAAGGTTAAATAAATATACTTCAAAGCAGTTCATATACACGTAACTGGACTATTGTGGAAGTTTCACATGTAATAACAGGGACCAATATGTCTTTGTTTATCTTGGATTTTGTATACCTGGTCTGCAGACAAGACACATTATAAAAGAGGGTATAGTGTATTTAATGTCACTAATTTTATTACCTTATTTTTTGTGTATATGCTATATAATACTTCTCCAGTGAAATAATTATCCAAGAAAGATAAGATAAACAGCTTTATCAAAAAAGCTTTCCCTGTCAAATTATATACAAATGATAAACATTCAAAATGAATAGGGACCCTCAATACACTATTTTACTTATTACATATTTTATATGTTATTTTTTATCTCTGTATTAATGCAAAACAGTCTTTGTCATTGTTTATATTATCATGTTTAATATAGACTTCTTTTTAGATGTGTATGGAATTTCCACTTTTTTTTCTGTTTTTATATTCACCATCACAATAACATTACCTGGCTATAATTACATAGCCCACTTTAATAACTTCTTAATAATATATTGTCTCTTTCTACTCATGAGCCTCACTTCTATTTGTTTTTCAAACCTAAACTGCAGCAGCATGCTGATATATACCATGAAGATGATAGAGCAGAGCTATTAAAATACTACATATGCTGCTAATTTAGGTAATTACCTGTTATGTCTTCCATAGGGTGAAAAACCATTTTATACCATTTGGTTTTCTGAGAGGAATAGCATGATTCAGTGTTTGGCTCAAAGAGAGATGCTAACACAGTGCATTTATGTGTTGTCCTTAGTGTACCACTAGTTCCCATATGAGTTTTCCCTTGATCATGCTAAACTGATCTAGTCTGCCTCAGGACAAAAGAAAGAAAATACTTAGAGCCTCCAAATGCTTGTGGGGATAATAGTGCAATATCAGCTTCAATAGAATACATATAATAAACACAGAATTTGATGATAATCAGTTGATTTATGGCCCCTCAAAGAAGTCAAACTTTATTTTTGGAAAAATAAAATTTGCCTGTACATTTAAATACTTACCTTATAAGTACTTAAAAAACACTAGAATATTTAAGTAGCCTTCTTAATGAATGCTCACAATATTAAATTCCATTCTAAATAATATTAATATTTTGCTTTAAGTAATGGTCTTCTTTAAATTTGAATAAATTTGGTATCAAAATTAGAAAGAGTTTACTTAAAATAGTACTGAATTCTTAAAAAGGCTACTTGCTCAATTAATTCAACTTTGTAAAACTAGAAAATAGGTTTCTCCATACTAAGTGTAAATTAGTCCTATTATAAAGGCCTATGGGGACAATAGAGAATTTACCATCTGTGCATCACTACCAATAAGGACACTGATTTCATATGTGAAGTCAACACAAGAATTATGGCAAAGTACATGATGATTCTGGAATTACATGAATAATGGAACTCTGAAGATTAACCTGAGAGTCACCAGCAGACAGAAGCTCCTCCATCCTGTCAGTCAATTTTCAATCAATTAAGATATTCTGAATAAACTGCCTCCACAGAGAAAATCCATTCATTTTAACATGTCTCACTGGATGTTTGCAATTCCTCCTTAAAAATGCCACTGTGCTGCACATGTTTAATTAGAGCCACTGAAAGTTTATTTCTTTCCCTTATACCTAAACATCTAAACCATGGAAGAAATAGGGAATAAAATTAAGGCTTATTGCTTAAATAAGTTTCAGTGACAATAATGAAAAGAGAAAATAGAATTTATGATTAAAAATGAGGAGGTGTTGAATTCATTTGGCATCTTATGTGTAATGTGAAAATTATGGAGTCTCTATCCTAAAATCAGGTACCACCAAAGTGGCTAAAAGTAAGGCAGAGAGTTAGTGCAGCTTTATAAAAACAGGGAAAGGATTAAAATTGTAGATCTCTTCAATTATTACTTTTTTGTCTAATTGAATTAGAGACAAAGATTTCAAAAGATGTCATGAGAATTTTTATCAATTTATACAATTGACTCTGTTGATCTCTCTGTGGACAATCTTTGGATCTAGGGTGCGGGCATGGGCAAGAAAAAATAGATGGTCTAACTGTGCCAGGTCAGTCTAATTTCATGGACTTGCCATACAAGCATATCTAAGATGTCACTGGAAGTTTCCTTGGTTTAACACATGAATGTGTTCAGCTTCAATCTCTTAGCTTTGATCATTTTGAACTATTGGTTTTCAATATCAAGTAGAAGTTCATTGCCTAACCTAAGGTATCTGCAAATCCCTCCAGGCTTGCATTATCTGCGTGGCTTTCAGAGCTTTTTCCCTGCTTCTGCAGAAAAGCTGAGCTGACCAACTGGTCTACTCCCTTGCTTGTTTTGTCCTTTCTGTGTAGCCTATAAATGAGGTCCAGATATGGAACGTACCCACATGTCTCCATTTCCTGGTACAGCATGCCATGCTTCAGCTTTCTCATGAAGTAATTCTCTGCATAGCACTTACCAAAGATCAATGACAGCTAAGGTGGCACGTGGTATGATGGAGGGAGGACATAGAGGGATTGGAAGAGGAAGGAAGAATAGTTATGGGGGAGGGGATTATCTGTAGAAATACAGGCAACTTTATATCAGAAGCTTCTGTTCTAAAAGGTCTTTAAGACACACACCAGGTTTCCTGTCAATCTGTCTTCTCTCCTTCCTTCCCTCCCCACCTACCTGAAATTTCTCAAAATTTCAAATGCAGATATATTTAACTATCATTTTCTTTTACTAGTTCCCTTTTCTTCTTACAATTTTATTTTCCACCTGAGTTACTAAAGTACATTTAGTGTACTTCACTTTTAGGAGGTTACCTTAAGAGTAATATCTCAAAGTAATATTGGTTTTGGTGACACTCACAGAGTGATACCTTAGTCATAACTTCCCTATACATTCAGTTAATACTAAATCATAAAAAAATAAATATTAGTACTAAATGAGGAGAAAACATCCCAAGATGTTACATCTCTAACATGCAAATGGCTGTGGGAAAAAACAATTAAAAACTCTCAGTGGGATACAGGTTTAGGAGAATATCTGGTTCTATTGTTAATGTGGTCCATTTAAATTCAGAGATAACCCTTGACAAATATATTTTATTGTAAATAGGTAAAATAAACAAGGGTTTGTGTTATTTTATGTCATTCATTTGTTCACTAAGAATATTTTAGTTTTGACTTTGATGGAGCTACCAGTAGTGTTTTGTAGTTATTAGATGTTTAGTAGTGCATTAAATTGGGAGGTTTAGAAAGTACTTATGTCAGGCTGGGGATTTAGCTCAGTTGGTAGAGTGCTTGCCTCCCATGCACAAAGCCATGGGTTCAATCCCCAGCACCAAAAAAAGAATAAGAAAAAAAAAGTACTTATGTCTTTTATGTATTGAGCCACTATAAAAGTAGGTATAGTTTGTCATAACCTCCCTTGACTCCTCAATGTTCACTAAGGAAATGGCTTATATCCAGTTCATGTTTTGATGGAACAACACGATCAATTTTAGACAAAATATATCCACAATCATATTTCATATATGAATACATGAACATTTGTGTGTGCCTGTGGGTATAACTGAGCAGACTAGATTTCCAAAAGGACTGTTTGCTTTCTACGAAAATTTTGTTGTTGGGTTTCAAATTTCTTAGCTAACCTGATAAAGTACAAACCAAATTGCATCATATACTGATGATTTGCAGTATTATGAACATAATCTTGGAATGGTATCATCCACATGAGACTTTGTCATTTACCTCTTCATTCATCAGTTAGCCTAGACCCCTTCATTTTTTTACTTTAATAAATTATCAATTTAAAGACATGCCATTATTTCATGAGTCACTAAAAAAGGAAAGAATCTTTGTAAATTCAAATCTGGCATAAATTAATAATCCTGTGCAACACAAGAATCGGTTGCATAGTCTTCTCATCACCTTGAGGTTTGTTTCATCTACTCAAGGGATTTTGCAATTTTTACCTTCATCTGGTTCTTATTCACTTTTTGTTGGGTTGGTGATCAATCTGCATGTGTATCAATATCTAAGTATCATCTACTTCTGAGGATTGTTCTTCCTTATTTACCACAAATCACATGGATATGACTCTGTAAGACAATGTGCAATAGCTGTCATTCTTCTTAGGAAGACTGCTTTACTCACTATGATTGATGTTATGCCCCACTGTTTTCTCTCTCCCTTCTGTGAATGTAACAACTCTTTTAGTTTTTAAACATGTTGAAATTCTTGGAATTTTTAAAAGGCAATTGAAATCAAGACATAAAGTAACAATCATGCACACATCCTGATTGTGGCAATGAGAAAGGAACAAATTTGACCAAGTTCTTGTATGCACAGGCAAGGACAATTGGCTTACACCTGCATCTTAGCCACTAAAATTGAAAATGTTACTGATTATAATCATCTTCAAGTTATAACATAAAAAGAGAAACTCTTAAATAAAAGTGCACTGTTGTATTTATTGAAATTCACAAGGTGCCAGAAACTGCTACATGCTGAAGGTTATCAAAGGAATGTGGTTGGGGTCAAGTGCTAACTATAGTGTATGTTTAAGTACTATCTGTAAGTCCCATATGAGAACATATGGTGTGGTAGTAAAATGTGTGCTTAAGTAATACAAAGAAAATAATTCTTCATGCTGGCAAAACCCACACACACTTCAATGGAAGGATGTCAGTTTATCCAATGTTTAAAGAGTCACAGAATTTGGAAAAGTGGAGATGGTGAACAGAAAGAGACTTCAAAATCAAAGCAAATTGTGAGCAAAGCCCTGAAAGCAGTAGATGAATTCAAGAGATGGTAGGTAGCTTTATTTGGTTTAAGTTTAGCATGGAAGAAGAAATAATCACAAATGAGATCGGAAAGGACTGTAAATAGAGAAGATTCTCAAATGCAGAGTTAAAAAATAAGGTGAGTGTGGAATTTTTCTGATGTTGTTACCATATGAGTAGAGCAGTACTTTGGGAGGCTAAACCTGTGTTGCCAACTTAAATGAATGAACATGACCACAAAGGTGAGATTTGGGTGCCTATCAGTTGCCTCATGCATAGGGAATGGCCACAACAAGGTAAGCTGTGGTGTTTCTCTATACCTGTCCTCAAGGATAGGTAGTACTTAGCACATTAGAATAAATGCCTTTATACTGAAAATTACTGCCCACCAAACTGTGGATAATTCACTCCAAAGGAGAGTAGGGATCATTTTTCTGGAAGAAGTGGCACACATATTGCATAGTAGGAGCTTGAATGGTGAGAAGTTAGGAAATTTTCAAGTACTCTAGAATTAAAGGGTTTTGTGGAATGAGGTTGACATGGGTGATTTTCATATTTTCTAAAAACAAGTCCAACAGGTTCCAGCATTCCCCAACTACTTCTAACAAACCAATCAGAGAATGTTCATAAAAACTAAAATTAACTTGTTTATGCAAGCTCATTTATAGCACATCACTCATACTCCACTGGTTTAAACAAAATTGATAAAGAAAATTTGGAAGCAATTCAAGAGATTAGAAGCCAGAAAAAACTAGTAACAAAGGTTTACAGTAGTAAAGTGTTATAACAGGCCAATATAAAAAATTGTTGAAGAATTGAAGTAGGACAATGGTCATGAGAAATATAAAGGATGGAATATGTATGGAACAATGGTCATGAGAAATATAAAGGATGGAATATGTATGTTTAAACACCTCTAGAAATAGTCCTGTTAAATTCTATAGTGGAGTTCTAAGTACATGCTTGTTTTGCTACAAGTTAAGATAAATTGTACATTAAGATAAAACTCTCCCCAACATAGTTGGATTGTATTTCCCATAAGAATAAGAGAATGCACAATTTGTGATTTGAAAAATAGCAAAAAAAGTATCAACTGAGTGATAATGGCTTCCCTTTTCCATGGACTTGGCATAATGAATAGCTGTTAGGTTATTTGTTGTCTTTAGCAAAAAAACAAGAAACAGAAAATCCCTAAGTTAAAATAAAGACACCACTATGAAATCCTCAATCCATTTCCCATTCTAAAGTGTTCAAAAAAATTAAGGTTTTCTTTAATGAATTAAAAAAAAAAAAGTTTTGTTTATTTGTCCAAACTCTTTCTTCTCTGGATGTAATAAAACATCATGGAATTTAGAAGAGAAAGTAATCCTTACACACTCCATGAAAACAAGTAGGCATGCTGCCTTTTTCCTGCCAATGTGGAATCCTTAATTACTGTTCAAATGCAACAATCCACTTACAACAAGCATTATACTCTTACTATCAATGAATAGAGGTGTGATAGCACTTTATAATTTTGATTCTGTTGTACATCCATTGAAAACACATTTGGTCAATCAAGGATCATGCACTTGTTCTATGACCAGAATACTAGACATAAGCTGAGTCAAGTATTGCTTAACATTGAAATACTCAAATTGTTTATCAAGAGCCAACTTTTGAAATGTCATTTCAATCTGAAATCCTTCCGTCTATTTTTTTTTTTTTTTAATTCACCGTTCACCACTATTATTGCTATGTAGCTTTCCACAAGCTGTCAGATGTTGTGGGCAACCATGTCTAAACTTGCAGACCCAGCATTCCATCTGGCCAAGTCACAGAGCACGACCCGTGGGGCCTGAGGACCAGCTGTACATCATTGTGGAGGCACTCATGACCTAGGATGCAACAAAGAACTGCTTTAATAAGAAATGTGCTTCATCTAAGTGTCTACAAAGACTGAACCTGGCCAAAGCCATAAAAACGGGTTAGGATTATAATTGCTTTTTAAAATATGTTTTTATGGGGCTGGGGTTGTGGCTCAGCAGTAGAGTGCTCGCCTAGCATGTGCGCAGCCCAGGTTTGATTCTCAGCACCACGTAAAAATACATTGTGTACAACTAAAAGCAAATAAATAAATATTTTTTAAAAATATGTTTTTATTAGGGTATAACAATTATACATAAAAGTAGGATTCATTGTGACATATCCATACATGCATATAACATAAAGTCCTCACTCTTGGTCCCTGTTCTGTATTCTGTGGTCTCTTTTCTACTTACTACTTTTTTTTACTCAGTGCATTTTATTTATACATAAAAGTGGGATTCATTGTGCTATATTCATATATACACATGGCATAACTTGCTCTATTTCTTTCCCTAGTACCTCTCCATTCCTTTCCCTTCTCCCCCCTCCCAGATCCTATCCAGCCTTCAGATTGCATTAGATCCTTTTTAATTCCTTTTTTCCTCTCTACCTTCCTCAAATGAGAGAAAACATTCTGAAGTGAGCTATAATGCTTCAAAAATCTTACAAAATAACGTTCAAAAGCACAAGGACCTACAAGCATCCAGTGCCAATTCTCCATGTTGTTTGGGCAGTGAGTGTTCAAATTTCAGTGGACACCAAATGTGAAAATATGTTCAAAATGAAAAATACAGAAAATACCAAGTGCTGGCACATATCTGGAATAGTAAGGGTTTTCACATTTTGTTCCCAATCTTGGAATACAATTTTATATTATTTTTTAGAAAAGCAACTAAATATTCAAACCATACTACACAATAATGCCACTTCTAGGCACGTACCCATATTTGTCAAAACAAAACAACAAATAAAATACAAAATTTGTAATATCTGAAAACTAGATTTAAGCCAAATATCCATCAACGATACAAAGGAAAAATAAATGATAAAACTATTCACATAATGACATACTGTTTAACAAAGATGACAAAAAATTATACATGCATGTAGAAAATTTAGATGAGCCTCTTACAAAATATAGTACAAGAATCCAGGCACAAAATTATCTATAAAAATTATTTATATGAAGAATAAAAATGGGCAAGCAATATGCTGTCAGATGTCAGGATAGTGACGGCCTTTGGTTTTGTACGTGGAAGGGGACTCCCCAGATGCTTGTGGTATTTAAACTCGATTTCTATGTGATGCTGCTGGTACGGTGTGTCCAACATGCCAGAATTTAGTGTGTACACTTACAGCATGATAGTTCTGCATGTCTGTATGGATGTTATTTTTTATTAAAATGTAAAAAAAAATGTGTTTAAAAATGTTTTCAGGGAGGTTAAAGTAATAAAACATCCTAAGTAGCTGTTCAATTACCTAAGGGCTGAGATTACATTTTCAAACCTTTGGAGTTCTTTATTCTAGAATTAACAGGGCAAGTTAAACATGTTGTGATGGCCATTCCATTCACCTTTCTGTTGAAAATTAACAAACGTGGCATTAAAAAGTGAAACTCAATGGCAGATTATGTTTAAAGAGAAAGGGAAATTGGGATTCTAAATAGCCCATGCTAGTGATGAATGATTACCTAGCCTCAGGAATATTGGACATCTGGGCAAAGATTATCTTTTTATAGCAAGGTGACCCTAGGGCAATTTGCTAGAAGGGTCTTGGTCCTTGCAGACTGCTATAACAATATAAACTGATTGCTTGCACATAACAGAAATTTCTCATACCTCTGAGCTTTGGGAGTCCAAGATCAAGGTGCTGGCAGACTAAGTCTGATGAAGGACATCACCTTGGTCCCTGTATGATGCCTTCTGTCAGGGTTCTCGCATTGAGGAAGAGGCAAGGGAATACCTACTGTCCTTCTTCTTTAAAGGTCACTTACCCCATTCATAAAGGCTCTGCCATCATGACCCCATCAACTGACAGAGAACACACTTCCTAATATCATTACTGTGGGAACTAGAGTATCCAGAGGTGCATTTTTGGGAGACATGAATACTCAGACATGAATACTCAGACTATAGCAATAAAGCTGAGGTAGGGATGACTCTCCACAGACATTTGAACTTTGAAATATACTTAAGTAAATATAAGAAAATAAGATGAGCTTACCTAAGATAAGTAAAAATGTGAAATACAAATCACAGGTAATGGAAGACAACACAGAAAAGAAATTATACATTAGGAATAAATCATATTGCCAATTTGTGCTGTTCTAACTCACAACAATTTAAGAATCAGAATATTTTTCTCATTAGTTCTTATCATGTTGTATTTTTAAAAGTTGGGTTAAGATCTATTTACCTGATATTAACTTACTTTAAACTACTTTGTTTTAAACTATGTTCAAAACAAAGCACACAAAATTTTCTAAATTGTACATAACTTTAAGTATAAAAAATGATTGCATAATGAAATTAAAAATGCAAGCATTCTATTTAAACTAAGATTTTTTTGTTGTTATTGTTATTGTTGTTGTTAGGATAGTGAACCCTCCCAACATGTTAACGTATAGCAACTTAAGAGAGGAAACATTTTGTCTGAAACCAAAAGTTCAGTTTTCGTTAGATTTTACCAGATGTTGGTATTCTCAAAATTGTTTGTGCAAGGAAGGAAAAGGGACTATTTTTACATAAGTATGAGTTACCCTTATCCCTAGAAATGTGTATTTATAAACACTAGATCTAAACATTAGATGATATCCAACAATAACACTACACTTATTTGTTGTAATTTAACAACAAACACAATGAGGTTTGTGAATATAAATACAACTAAAGCAACAAAAATACTGAGATTTCCAAATAGTGTGGAACATTTTCACTGTAATGAGAAAAGAACCTATTATTGAGCTCAATTCCACAAAGCTATTTAATGGGAAATTGTTATAATACACAGAGAATTAAACCATCCCTTCATACTTAGTTGCTAGCAAAGGAGAATAAGTATTTAATAGTTGATTTATAACCTCATTTCACATTTTCCTTTTTGCTTGCACCAGTTGCTTGGGCTATAAGTTCATTTTGTCATAAAGAAATGGGAATATAATCACATCCTAATTACATAGCTTTGGGTTATTTGTACAATTAAGTTATCTGTTACAAAGTTAATGAATGTTAATGATGCAATTCTCTCTGGTGACCTGATTGATATACTAACATTTATTGTGTACCACAATCTATTAATTGAGACATAATTATTAAATGGATATTGAAAAAAATATATATATATACATGAATATATTTTTATCTCTCAAATCAAGATAAGTCATTTATGACAATTGCATTTTTAAATACACTCTCAGTTGTTAGAGACCTAAATTTTAAAAAGAGCAGTTATGCTAACACACTTTATCTTTTTTGACTAACACATGGGCATAAGTGTAAACTAGACTCTTAAGATCTGGGGAGAATGTGTCCTTTATCCCAAATGGGGACAACCATGGAAAATTGAATTAGAAAATGAAATTCAAAAAATGGAGCCTTAAACATAAATGGCATTGCAATGTGATGTAGAGAAAACTGGACAATAATAAGAGAAAATCTTTATAAAACAAGGTTAAAAAAATACATGCACACAAAATTAGCACTGAGCACTCCAACCACTGGGGAAAATCTCCTCACCTTTATTTCCTTTGCTTAGACACTGTCAGCAGTCACAAATCAGGTTAGGTTTCGATCACAGTGTGTTAAATTATATTTATGCCCTTGTAAAACTGTGCAACATCTTTGCCTTGTGTAAGAAATCTTTAAACCACACGTTCTGGCGAGTAACTGCTGATATTTACTTCCAAAATTTGATCTGATTGCAATGGATACTTGAACAATGACCTTTTAAGGAGTCCCTTTCTGAAAGCCTATCTCTGACATGCATATTCCTATTACAAGCCATCAGTGGCTTATATCTTATTGTGATAACTTAGAAACTGTCACCTGAATCTTTCAAATGCCTTTTGATAATTAAGATTTCCAGATTCAATTTACAGCATCAATCTCTAGCCACAAATAGTGTGTTTAATATATCCCCTAATGTTGGAACTGGCATGTGAGATTACATTGAGATACAAAGTTGATGAGTGTAGAAAATGAGAATCTAAAAAATATTTTCATGTGAAGTGTTCCACATATGGAAGCAAACATGAGTTCCATTCATGGGAATTATCTCATTTTTTTCACTCATATTGGCTAACATATAATTAAAGTTAAAGAATAATGTTATTTTATTTCCTCAAGCAAGTTATAACAATTTTTGGGGGGGGTTTTTTGTTTGTTAGATTTTTGTTTGCTTGTTTGTTTGCTTTGCAGTACTGGAGATGGAATCCATGAAAGCACAACCACTGTGCTATATCCTGAGCCCTTCTTACTTTTTATTTTGAAAATGGGGATTCGCTAGGTTTCCCAAGCTGGTCTGAAAATTTTGATCCTCCTGTCTCAGCCTCTAGAGCACATGGGAACACAGACATACTCCATTATGCCAGCTAGATTTTTACTTTTTCATGGTCTTCTCTTTAGCAATGAAAATACATTTATTATTTAACCTAAGTGGTTAAATAATGTTTTAGTGTTAAAACTCTCTTTATTCATTTTCCTAAAATTATTTATTTCTTCAGAACTGCATTGGTTACACAGCCATGAGCTGGTTTCCCTTTCTTGGTTTGGAAAATTCTAACAATTTGGGGAGGTGGTTTTATTTCTGTTAGTTTTTTTTATTGGAGGTTTTCCTGACCTACTCTTGCTTGGAGACTTTGTTTGCTGATCAAAAGAAATGAATGAAATGAAATTTGACTTGTGATATTTTTTCCTGATGGGGAGTAAAAGATAATTTTACAAACATTTCCACTTTCATAAAACAAAGTTCCTATTTCTTTTTAGATTAATTTTCATAATTAAGGAAGTTGAGCAAAAAAAAAAAAAAAAGCCACATTCCTCTTCGGATCTAATTAAAACAGTATTTTATACAGTTGTGCCTGAAGTTCTTTTCTTAACCAGTAAAACAGCAAAAATTAAATTGCCCCCCCTGTGACTTTGTAAAGGGCCTCAGCTAATTTAATTAATTTATCTTGAGCCTCCCTAAATTCAGCACCAGGCAACACAAGTCAGCAGGTGTAAGTTCACTACCACAGAGGTCTGTGCAAGCTGGGGTCCATTTAGATAAAGGAAGTTGACAAATGAAAAATAATAACCTCTCACTTTGGTGATGCAAATTAATTCTTCTGAACTATTATCACCAACCCTCCTGGTTCCCAAGTTAGAGGATTTCCTAAAAATGAGGGTCATTTAAGTGACTATAAAAGTGAATGTTTCCTCCAATTATGCACAATTTTAAAGTCTTATTAGAGTCAATAAAGTGTGTCATTGTGTAGGCAAAGAAATAGGACCGCCTTTCTAAAATTAGCAAGTCCCTATTTTTTTCTGAAATATCCTAAAAAATGGTAAAATCTTCCTTGGCAGCTACAAGGGGTTGTTAAATCTCTTCTCCATACTCTGAAATACTGACCTTTGTTATGTAAATGTGACTTTAAAATTATTTGTTTACATGTGTCTTAATTTTACAGAACATTTATGGGAAGTAACATTTTCTACCGAGCACCTTATTTTAATTATTTTATTTATTTTTTGCCAAGGAAGAGAAATTCACTGAAGTTACTTCAGTTAATAGAGTCTTATTTCAAGGCACCATCTGGGTCCTCAAAAATGATATATTTTCATATCTGTCTAATATGTTTTTTTTTCCTCAATTTATTTGCCAATAATTCAGCTCAGATCATCTGGTTTTATATTAGGAAGAGCATCTCATAGTGACAGGGAACAGATATAGGTGAGCGGTGGGACCATGAGGTTAAGGGAATAATTCTATAAACTAGGTCCATGGTGCTGACCCCACATGCTTTCTTTTAAAAAGCAATTTACCTGCATTCCTGCCTGGCTTAAGTTGACAAGATATGTTCCTCAGCAAACAACCTGTTATCTGCAAAAGAAATGCAGGCCCCAATGCCAATAAAAAGAACACAAGTTACCCTAAAGAGGGGACTTTTGTCACCCTTACACAGACCAGATCCCAGAATTCAGAGAGATAAGGATAATTACCTCTAACCATAAAATATGTAAAGAATGTGTTCAAATTAGAACTGGTCATCATGGGCCAAAGTGACCTAGAGGTGTCATGGCAATGAGCACTTGAAAGTCTGATGCCATCAGTCAAAAGTCAGGAGGTGGGCTGGGCATGGTGGTGCACACCTGTAATCCCAACAGCTGGGGAAGCTAAGGCAGAAGAATTGCAAGTTCAAAGCCAGCCTCAGCAATTTAGTGAGGGCCTAAGCAATTTCGGGAGACCCTGTCGCAAAAGAAAAATATTGGCCAGGTGCAGTGGTGCATGCCTGTAATCCCAGTGCTTGGGAGGCTGAGGCAGGAGGATCACGAGTTCAAAGCCAGCCTCAGCAATGGCGAGGCACTTAGCAGCTCAGTGAGACCCTGTCTCTAAATAAAATTCAACAAAGGGCTGAGGATGTGGCCCAGTGGTCTAGTGCCCCTGAGTTCAATCCCCGCTACCCGCCCCCCCAAAAAAAAAAAAAAAAAATATAAAAAGGGCTGGGGATATAACTTGGTGGTTAAGTGTCCCTGGGTTCAATCCACTGTCCAAAAAAAAAAAAAAAAAAAAAAAAAAAAAAAATGTCAGGAGGTAGAACTGGGAGGACACTTTGAAAACTTCCCTGGAACAACTAATAAAACTAGAGGTCAGGGGCAAACACCATTCTCTTCCTCCCTGAGAGGGCCCACCACTCTTTCCCTTTAAAGTTGCCCCTCTTCCCTTTTCTTATGCTTTCAATAAAACCATGCCTGCTACTCTAAATGACATGTCTAAAATCTTTTTTGTGTGATTGCAAGAGCTGGAGAGAAAGAACTGTGGCTTCCTTACCTTCACTGTAGGTCTCGGTCCTACAAAAAACTGTGTTGGAGATAGGTGGAGAACAGCACAGTCCTCGTTATCAACTCAGCAGCGCTTATGAGCTCTGCCACCATAAGCAAGTTACTTAAGTATTTGAACCCAACATTTCTTATCTGTGAAATGAAGATTAATGCCTATACCCAGGGCAGTTTGGAGAGTTAAATAATTATAAATACATAACATTAAGTTATACTCAGTGTTCCCTCATTTGCCTCCTTGGTGATTCCCAACTGTAGGACAAGACTTGGGGTTTCTAATAGGACCATCGATTTTGCAGAAATAATATAGCATTAGCCAGGAACAATTGCGTATCCCTGTAATTCCAGAAACTTGGAAGTTTGAGGCAGAAGAATCTCAAGTTCAAAGCCAGCCTCAGCACCCCAGTAGTGAGACTCTGTCTCAAAATTAAAAACTAAGAAGAACTGGGGATGTAGCTTAGTGATAAAGTATACCTGGTTCAATCTTGAGAAAGAAATGGAGAAAGAGAAAAGAACAGCATATATTATTGTATTACAAAAAAAAAAAAAGAAAAGAAATTGTTCACACACCATATATTGACATGGTGATTGTCTGAAGGCGGGGATAAAATACTCCACAGATCTGATCAAGAATTGAGGCATTCTCCTTTTCCTTTCTTCAGATAACTGATTGTTGTCTTGTGTGTCTTGTTGCCTCCAAACAAAACAATCTCTCTCCCTGAGAGAATATACAAGTATGAACAGAAAGATTCTGAACACAAATGATCAAATGAACATAGTTATAAGAAAAAAAATATGCAAACTCAATATAAAAATGCCAAATAATGGCTATAGCATCTCCACATTCATTTCGCAGTGTGCTCTGGACTCACTCTGTGGGTCTCTGCCAGCTAGCTCACGTTATGCTCCAGATTTCATTTGCTGCTTCTTTTGAGAATAAGTGCAACATACATATTGTGATTCCCTTCGTGCCAATTGCACCTGGTAATAAGTTTCTTAATATTTCCCATGAGCTGGGAAGCTTGGGTATTTCGTTCTAAAGTCACACATTTCTAGTACATGCAATTATTTGAAAAATGATGAGTCTACCTATATATATCATGGTTGTTATCACTCACATTTCATCCCAAAGGTCAAAAATTGAAGAGGAGTAATAAAATCCACATATATAAAAACCATCAGTATGTTATATCAAGGAATCCCAATGTAACTGTGGAGATCATCTCATATATTTTCTCCAATCCTCAAGTGTTCCACATAAAAAGAGTAAACTAGAAAACTAAACATAAGAAAGCAAATTCATGCACTTTGATGTTCTTTATCAGAATCCCAGTACTACTTATTAGAAAACAACTGTCCTATCCTCACCCATCACACAGTGAATAAGAACTGGTAGGGCATGGCTAACTCATGAGATTTTTAAAAAAACACTTCTGCTGGTTGTGAGGCCCAGCCAGTGTTCTTTCCAATAACACTGACAACTAAACACATTTGAATAAAGCTCAAGATACATTAGTTTTTGTCTGTTCCAAACTCTTGAAGCTACAGTGTATGGGCATGCGTGCATATGATTTTATGTATAGATGTTGGGTAAGTGAGTGAGTGGTGCTTGTCTGACATGATGTTCTAGTAAGAACAGAATTTTGAATAAGGTAAGAAAATATCAGGTAATCATTCTAATATGGAAATAAAAAGAATCTTAGCCTTGCCAAATCATCAGTTCTTTATTAGTGGTTGTGATTGTAGATTCAGATTTGCAATCATATTGATAAGGCACAGTGGACTGTGTAAAATAGATTTACCTTGAAGACAGAATAGAGGGTAGCAAACACCACATCCCATTCTGAGTGTCACAGCAGGTGGCTTCTAAATCCTGGTGCCTTCTTCTGATGTACAAGTCAGATTGGATTTGGGAGGTATTGGCCATGAGGAAAGAGGCTGAGTGTGTGCTGACAACTTCACTCCAGGGCACTCGAACTGCTTAGTGTTCAAAGCTGCTTATGATGTGAGACATGCATAGGACTTTCCTCACAGTCACTGAACTGCAAGAAGGTCCAACCCCTGCTTCATTTTCCAAGTCAGTGCTGTCTAATCAGCATCGATTCTTCGTAACCTATAAACACTGCTAACCACAAAGAGCAGTGCTTGGTCAGAAGCATATTCCTGGCCTGAGTTACGTTTACCTTCACTCTGGTATCACTGTGCTACCAATAATCTTTTGAGTTCATCTTACAAGGAAAATAGACTACTATGCAAGGGCTTTCCTCGAACCATAAGGCTAGAGAGGCTTGAGAAAGCCTTCAGGCTTTAACTGGCTATTAACCTTGCCCCAACACTTAACAAGCTCTGTAACCACTAGCAAGTTACTTAAGTATTTGGACCCCTAGATTTTTTATCTGTGAAATGAGCCTAGAGAAAGCCTTCAGAACCAGGCTTTTCCCTTCCCATTCTAGCCTAAATGCGGAGTATTTCTCTACATCTTGTTTATTGGCAACACAATTAGACAATAAAGATAACAAAAATTCCAAAATAAAAGATTGGAAACATTTTCATTTTCTGAAGTACAGAAAAAAATAAGTTCAATGTGTTTTGGGACAAAGAAGCTGGTTCTCATAGGGCTTGTTCATAAATCATGTTTTCACACATATGTGAGTAATCTTGTCAACTGAGTTCAACCTACACTAGATAAAATTAAAATATACATTTTTATAACATTCCTTAATAGCTGAGTTTTGAGTAACACAATTTTAGAAATACTATATTAGTGAGTTAGCTATCAAAATAAACAGCTAATGATGTATATCATTTATGTCTTTATTGAACTTTCAAACAAACAAGCAAATAGCAAATCAAAATACATTTATAGAAACAGTTTCTTCAGAGTTAGATTCCTAAATCACAACAAACATACCTAGCTGTTACATTTTTGGCAAATACTCATTTTCTATATCTTTAATATATTTCATAAAGTGTGCCACTTAAGATATACAATGATCTTATAAGCAACCTTATTGGTTAATGACTTAAATTATGCATAAAAAAGGCACAACCTTTCCAGTTGCAAAGTTGGTGTTTATCCAAAGTTGTCAGGGTACTCAGAGCAGCTAGAGGATTTGGTATTTGGTGATGATTAGCATACAAGCATAGTGAAATCCAGTTATTTAAATGGAGACTATTTTTGCATTTAATATAATCATTAGATTATTATTTCATTTCTTTCAAGTCCCCAAATGGAATATCAACTTTCTCTCTTTTTTTTAATGGGAAGCAATAAGATTTTCCTGCCAATTCCAGTAGCCCAGGTCTGATAGGAAATATACTAATTACATTTAATTCAAGGTGTTGTCAGACCAAACCACTATGGAAAGAAGAGTCGGGGGAATGAAATGAGATCTTTTGGGCAAAGAGCTGAATGGGAGCTCTGATGTGATCACAAGTCACTATTGTTTGAAGCAAGTCATTCACCCTGTGAAAGCCTCAATTTTTCTACTTAAAAAATGCATTTATATACAATACTGGGCAGTAATTGGGAAAAATAAAATACCATCTGAAAAGCCTTTGCACTTGTAAGACAAAATACTAGAGAACCACTGTTAATGGAGAACCTAATAAGACCAATTTGGGGGAAAAATGTTACATTCTACTCAAATAATAGCACTACTTGTAGTTCCTGTGTGTCATTTGGTGCACTAGGGAAATTATAAGAGTATTTTACCCAATGTTTGAGCACTCTAGCAAATGCAAAGCTGACTATAGTTGAACATAGAATGAAATATTTTGAAAAGGGGATAGTCAGCATAGAAATTACAATATCATGAACAGAATGATTAGTCAGAAGCAAAAACTCAAACTGTTTATAAGAAAACACCTTTTCATAGAAAACATTAATAAGATTGTCATTTGTTGTGATTTATCCTCTCCTGTGGTGAAAAAAGCCACTTTAAAAATATTAATTTTTAAATTTATTTTATTAATCTATATATTTTGTTCAATTTTATGACTAGTTCAATTCCATTCATTTTGGCTTAGTTTTCTAAATAATCAAGAGCTATGACACAAAAATGTGTAGTTTAAATTAGTAGCGGTCCTCTTTTGAGTTTAATTCACATTGCTGTAAAATTATTTAATAGTTACTCAGGAGCTGGAATGTACTTAATATTTTGTAGTATCATTTCCCATCAAATACTTTCAAAGCCATTACACACACACACACAAACACACACACACAAACACACACACATTCACTATTTTGACTCTTACAGCTTTTTTTTTAACATGAAAAGCATTAGTGGTTATTAATATCTACAAAGTGCAAATGTCATCACAAGTTCAATCCCACGTACACATTTTGCCCCTTGATAGTGCTCATTCTGTTTGGCCCTTGATAGTGCTCATTCCGTTTGCACATTCTTTTATACTGATGTCAATATCATTGTTAATACAACAATGTATCTGTATGCTTTAACGTCAAACGCCTTTAAAGTATTTAAATTCACTTGTATATGTACTGTACATTTATTGTACTAATATAAAAAGGCAGTAAATAAACTCCCATTTACCTTAATTAAAAGAAAGAAAGCATATACTTTGGACGCACTTGCATCTTCTACCTCATAGCACTGGGAAAGGATTTTTTGTTGTTGTTGTTGTTTGTTTGTTTTACCAATATCTAATCAAAATACTCTATAACAAAGCAGGGGAGAATGGAAATGGTGCTGTGTGATTGGACGCTAGAAATTATTCTGGAAAGAAAACAAACATAAAGTCGGCAATCTAATTAAACTAATCTGAACGTAAAGCACTGTTTTATATTAACAATGACTGAGAAGGGAATGTGGGCAGATGTTAAAGTTCTTTTCTGTTAATGAGAAGGTGAATGCAAATATTCTGGTAATAAAAAATGTAGGTTAAAGAAAGTGTTTTAGTGAATCTCCTTGCAAGTTTTTGTAGCATGTCCTTAAGTAACAGATAGGTGAACATTATGTATTTTCAGTCAAATCAAAACTGTCTAATAGTACTAAAAACTGATGTATGGCTTTAGAAGCATTTCGGAGATAACATGAATGAAACAGAGCTAAACAAGAAAACAAAAACAGGACAGCAAGAAATTCATAAATTATAACCACATATACTAATAACAATGATAGACACCAATGTGTTTATGTTTCTTATGGAAAACACAAGCACTAAGGTTTGTTCTTCCCTTGCTTACATTTCCCTATTATTACATGTAGAAGTCTGAGGATCGATGCTCTTTTCTTTCCAGTGATTTACCCTCCAGCCCTGGGGGGGGGGGGGGGGAGGAGGGTTCTTATGGTGCACAAGGATGGGAATCAGCCCTGAGGTGTCTGCAACTCTGCTGAGTTCAGTCTTCTCCGTCTCCACGACTCTGCCCTGTGGATTTAGCCACGGTGGCCTCCCAACACTACTCTTTTCTGGTTTCAGGGAACACTGTGTATTCTTTGGCTTTCTGGTTCTTCAGTTGCCTCCTGAAACCTCTCTCCAGAAGGTAAACTGGGAAATCCTCATGTGTAACTCATTTGCTTCCCTCCTCTCAGAAATTTGCCATACATGGGGCTGGAGCTATGGCTTAGTTGTAGAGCACTTGCCTCGCATGTGTGAGGCCCTGGGTTTGATCCTCAGCACCAAATTAAAAAATAATAATAAATAAATAAATAAAGGTATTGAGTCCACCTACAACTAAAAAAATCTTATTAAAAAAAGAAAAAAAAATTGCAGTGCATCACCAGTAACCCCATGGCTGAAACTATCATTTTATATTATTTGTCAGAATATTTAGTTGTTAAACCTGAAAGGTGGTTCTTCAGCCATTATAGCTGAGAGAAGATTTTTATAACACTTTTAATTTTTTTTGTCTTCCCTTCATCTCTGTCATTTTCCCATCTTCTTCTACTGATTGATTTTTCCTGCTGGTGTGTGTCAAAATTTTCTTATTCTTACTCCTTATTAATGTCTAGACACTGGAAATTTTACAGTTTTTACTGTTGGATTTCTTTGCATTATTTTAGGTAGGGTCAGAATTGTTTCTGGCATGCAGTTATATTCAAAATTAAGTGTATTTTTCTTTTTCTTTTTCAAAGTAAAATAACAATCATAACATTTATTTGCTTACTGTGCAGTACAAGTAACAGACAGAGAAGGAATGTGCCAGCTCCACAGTTCCAGTTTTCCTTACATTATGGAACCACGTGAGGGTCACCTGACAAGCAGTACATATACTGAGCATACCCATACACAAGGTTCTTGCCTTTCTCATGTACCTGAAGGAGAAGGGGTACTATGGCAAAAAGGAAAGAAATGGAAAAGTACTAAATCAAAGTTAGGAAAAGTGCCTTCGGGAAAGACCCCTACGTGAGGCTCTGGATGGAGGAACATGGACAAGGAATCCAGCTATGTGCATGAGATTGCTGGCCCAGGGAGTCTGAATTCTTCAGTGAATTTCCTTCCAGAAACAAATGTACTATGTGTACATGGCATCACAGACCCCACACAATTCAGTGTATTTTTCTAAGGCTTGTTTTGAAAATTCTTCAGGGAAGGTTAGGAGCAGACTTCACACTGGCACTTTTGGACGCTCTCATTTAAGATGAAAGCCTTCCCCAGTGGGCACCCAAATCCTTATATAAATTAGGGTATCTGATGTCAACACAGTGATCCCTGGGTTCTTGCTCCCTGTGAGATTTTTTTCTGCCTACTCCTTTATTGCAGTTCATTTCTGGCTTTGTGTAGTAAAATGCTGTCCACAATTACCAAAAAAGTGGAAACTATCCAAATGACCATCCCGTGATGAATGGATAGTTGAAAAAAAATATGCATATTCATGAAGGAGCCTATAATCAAGGAGATAGCTAAAGATTGCGGTTAGCTGAGAGCCATAAAAGATGTTCTAGTTTCCACCTGATGTTGATACATTATTCAAAGAATCTTTGTATGCCCGTGAACACTGCGTGACGCACCTGTAAGCTCGAGCTGTAAGCACGTGTCCTTGTTAAAGCTATATGTATATAACTGGGTGAGGTTCGTTAGTGTGTGTGGGGAAGAAGAAGGTGGTGGTTGGAGTTAGAGCATTTGGAGTGATTGCTGGAGCTGGAGAGAGGAGAAGAATAAAAGACTTTTTTCATTTTCATCCTGCCTCCGAATTTTCCTGTGGCGTTCGCTGCTCCAAGCGACTTCCGCTTCAGGCAGCGACAGGTGGCGGCCTGTACGGGGAATTCGGCGGCAAGGTAAGAAAAAAGGTCTTTTATTCTTCTCCTCTCTCCAGCTCCAGCAATCACTCCAAATGCTCTAACTCCAACCACCACCTTCTTCTTCCCCACACACACTAACGAACCTCACCCAGTTATATACATATAGCTTTAACAAGGACACGTGCTTACAGCTCGAGCTTACAGGTGCGTCACGCAGTGTTCACGGGCATACAAAGATTCTTTGAATAATGTATCAACATCAGGTGGAAACTAGAATATCTTTTATGGCTCTCAGCTAACCGCAATCTTTAGCTATCTCCTTGATTATAGGCTCCTTCATATTCATGCAATAAAATATTACTTCGTCACAAAAGTAAAGTGAATTTCAGTGCATACTACAACTTGAACGAAACTGGGAAAGCATTATAGTACATGGAAGAGATCAGACACAAAAGTTTATATATATATATATAAACTTTATTTATTTATATATGATTCTATGTACACTTTAGGTAAATCCATACAGTCTGAAAATAGTTCAATGTTTGCCAGGGGCAGGGGAAGGGTAAGGTGGGTATGGTTTTCTTATGGGGTGATAAAAGTTATGAATTTAGATGGAGGTTATGGAAACACAACTCAGAACATTCTAAAAGCCATGAAATTGAATACTTTAAAATATCAAATTTATAGTATGGAAAATAAATTCCTCTAAACCTGTTATTAAAATGATCATAATGAAATAATCTAAATATTTTATAAAGATACAAATGATTGCAAGTGCACAAAATAATTTACAAATTAAACTTGACAAATTTATGTGATCTGAAACAAATCAAACCTTTAGGATGAAATTATTAGAGTTTTGGGAAAATTTAGAAGATGATGGAAAAACTTCTGTAAATATCCTGCACAGAACATTCCAATAGTCAACTGGTTTGATTTGTTCATATAATCAATGGAATGAGGAAATAAGTTACTGACATGTACAACAAAGTTCTAGACCTAGAGAATTGCAATGATCAAATGAGCAGGAACTTTAATGGTTACATTTATTAAAAATGAACCAAAACTAAAGATGTTTGAAGAGCAGGAAGATATTGTGAATACTGTGAATATAAACTGAAAACTAGATTTTACTAAACAATAATTAAGAATAGGAACTGTATAAAGCAGGTCTCCCAACTCCTCCTGTGGCTATTAGCCCATGCAGGGCTCCCCAGTGCATTAACAGGATGGCTACATCAGCACCAGCCGCAGAATTCCCAGACACCGCTTCCATGTGGGACACGGAGCAGCTACCCACCCCTAGGAACACCGGCTGCCACTCCCTTGTGGACCCCCATCTACCAATGTGGGGATGCACTGGTTGCTCCCCAGGTAACCTCCATCTTGGGACTCGGCAGCTGCTGCCTTCTCTACACGTGGTAGTCTGCCTGCACCTAGGGACATTCCACAGGCCCAGAGGACAGCCAATAGCCGCAACTCTTCACGCCATTGAACTCATCTCTGAATACATCACACAACGACATCGCCTGCCCCCACCCACCCAACCTGACACCCCCGCATTGGAAACCTTGGAAACCAACACCATCTTGGGACCTATCCTGCCATCTTTGGTGGGGGAAGCGCCCAGATTGGAACTCCAGCTGGACAGGTACCCAGTATCCATCTTTCTTCTCTCCCCAGTGGCCAGTAACCCGGTACAATAACTTCCCAGCACAAAACAGCTCTCAGTAGGATGGGTGCGCAGTGCATCCAGGGCACTGCCCACAGGAGCCCTGGTCAGACAAATCTCTTTATTGGGAACTATTAAGGGAGAGAGAGAGGGTGCAACAATTTGGAGACTAACAGAGAGACCAAGAAATGGGAAATCCTCAGGCAAGATAGGGAGATAGGATCAGGCACTCAAGTCATATAAGTAGGCCCAAAAAGAGACACTTGAGGTGCAGTATCCATTCAGGGACTGGTGGGTGCCACACCTCACTTCCAGGTGCCCTGCACCAGGACTAGCTTTCCTACCTTGATTGCCTTCACCATTTGGAGGGTAGAGATTGCAGCTAAAAACGGAAAACCCCAAACATTGAAAGAGAAGTTAATCAGGAAAGATACTGATCTCCAACCAAAACAATCACCAATTCTGGTTTCTTCCTTCAAGATTTTTCTCTTCTTTTCTTTTCTCTTTTTCTTCTCCCCCAATATTTTCGCACCCTCACATCCCTAACATAAGTGAAACCAAGTACTTTGCAGAAATTAGGATTTTGAGGACTGGGACATCTGAATAGTATATTATAGCTAAGTAGTATATTTCCTTTTTTTTTTTTTCTTTCTTCTTTTTTTCCCCTCCAATTTTTTACTATATTAACAGCCTTTAATTTTCTTAATATATATGTGTGTCAGGTTTATGTACCCTACTGTCTTCTCACATTCTTGAACTCTATATTCTCACACCCAGCCTCCTCAGCATATCAACCTATGCCTTACCACCAGATCACTGTCCACCATCAGAAAATGTAAACCCTTTTACAAACCTACTGATTATATTATAGGTAATAATCAAATTCAACATTTTTGTACATTGTGACCAAACCGTAAATGCCTTAATAGCAATGAATTGTTCCATAGGTCATGTCTTGTTTATGGTGGGATCTGTTAACATTGCTCTTCCCCACAAAGGAGAGTTAGTGGAAGCCAACAGGAGTACTATAAGCTTACAGGGTAAAAATGGTAACACTTGGACCCACAGTGCCATAAGGAAAGACACACAAGCAACATGAAAAGAAAAGTGGGGAAGGGGTCCAAAACAAATCAAGATATCACATTACTAGAATCCATGGTCAGAACAGCAGAAGAAATGACAGAGAAGGAGTTCAGGATGTACATAACTAAAATGTTCTGTGAATTAAAGGATGATATAAGAGAGCAAATACAAGCAGCAAAGGATCATTTCGACAAAGAGTTACATAAACAAATACAGGAAGCAAAAGATTACTTCAATAGGTAGATAGAGGTTAAAAAAAAAAAAACAGATATCCTGGAAATGAAAAAAAAAAACAATAAATGAAATTAAAAGATCAATTGAAAACATCACCAACAGAGTAGACCACCTGGAAGACAGGACCTCAGAAAATGAAGACAAAATATATAATCTTGAAAAGAATGTAGACAGCACAGTAAAAATCGTAAGAACCCATGAGCAGAACATTCAAGAAATATGGGATAGTACACAAAGACCAAATATAAGAGTTATTGGGATAGAGGAAGGCATAGAGTTCCAAACCACAGGAATGAACAATCTATTCAATGAAATAATATCAAAAAACTTTCTAAACATGAAGAATAAATTGGAAAACCAAATGCAAGAAACTTACAGGATGCCAAATGTACAAAATCACAACAGATCCAATTCAAGACACACTATAATGAAAATGCCTAACATACAGAATAAGGAGAGAATATTAAAAGCCATGAGAGAAAGGAATCAGATTACATATAAGGGAAACCAACTAGGATAACTGCAGATTTTTCAACCCAGACCTTGAAAACTAGAAGATCCTGGAATAACATATGTCAAGCTCTGAAAGAAAATGAATGCCAACCAAGAATCTTGTACACAGCAAAATTAAGCTTTAGATGTGATGATGAAATAAAAACCATCCATGATAAACAAAAGTTAAAAGAATTTATAGCTAGAAAACCTGCATTACAAAACACCCTTGACAAAATATTCCATGAAGGGGAAACGAAAAACAACAATGAAAATCAGCAGAGGAAGGTATTACACTAAAGGAAAAACTAATCATAAGAGAAGCCAAGTCAAGTTAAATAACAAATTAAACAAAAATGGCTGGGAATAAAATCATGTCTCAATAATAACCCTGAATGTTAATGGCCTAAACTCACCAATCAAAAGACATAGGCTAGCAGACTGGATTAAAAAAAAAAAAAAAAAAAAAAAAAAAAGACCCAACAATATCCTGCCTCTAAGAGACTCATCTGATAGGAAAAGACATACACAGACTGAAGGTGAAAGGTTGGGAAGAATCATACCACTCACACAGACTGCAGAAGCCAGCAAGAGTTTCCATCCTCATATCAAATAAAGTAGACTTCAAGCCTAAGTTGATTAACTTTTGATTAAAAGGGGTAAAAAGGACATTTCCTACTGCTCAAGGGAATCATACAATAACAAGACATAACAATTATAAATATTATATGCCCCCCCAAAATGGAGCATATATGTTCATTAAGCAAATTCTTCTCAAGTTCAACAGCCAAACTGACTACAACACAATAATTTTGGGTGACTTTAACACACCTCTTTTACCACTGGATACATATTTCAAACAAAAGCTGAACAAAGAAAATATAAAGCTCAATAATACTATTAATAATTTAGACATAACTGACATACACAGACTATTTCATCCTTCAACAAGCAAATACATTTTCTTCTCAGCAACACAAGGATCCCTCTCTAAAATAGACCATATATTATGGCACAAAGAAACTCTTGGCAAATACAAAAAAGTAGAGATACTACCCTACCTTGTATCAGATCATAATGGAATGAAATTAGAAATCAATGACAAAATGAAAAATAAAAATTACCCCAACACCTGGAGACTAAACAATATGCTACTAAATGAAGAATGGGTTGCAAAAGACATCAAGGAGTAGATTAAAAAATTCTTAGAGGTAAATGAAAACACTGATATAACATCAAAATCTCTGGGAATCTATGAAGGCAGTACTAAGAGGAAAGTTCATTGCATGGAGTTCATTCCTTAAAAGAAGAAAATGTCAACAAATAAATAACCTAACATTACATCTCAAAGCCCTAGAAAAACAAATTAACATCAAAAGCAGTAGAATACAGGAAATAATTAAAATCAGAGCTGAAATCAACAAAATCTAAACAAAAGAAACAACCGAAAAAAATTGACAAAACAAAAAGTTGGTTCTTTGACAAATGAGTAAAATTGATAGCTACACTAACAAAGAGGAGAGAGAAAACTCAAATTACTAACATATGTGAAGTAAAAGGTAATATCACAACAGACGCTACAGAAATACAGATGATAGTTAGAAATTACTTTCAAAACTTGTACTCCAGTAAAATAGATAATATTAAAGGCATCAACAAATTCCTTGCATCATATCATTTGCCCAAATTGAATCAAGATGATATACACAATCTAAACATACCAAGAGCAAACAATGAAATAGAGGACACCATCAGAAGCCTACCAACCAAGAAAAGCCCAGGACTGGATGGATACACAGGCGAGTTCTATAAGTCCTTTAAAGAAGAACTAATACCAATACTCTTCAATTTATTTCAGGAAATTGAAAAAGAGGGAGCACTTCCAAACTCATTCTATGAGTCCAATATCATCCTGGCTCCAAAACCAGGCAAAGACACAGCAAAGAAAGAAAACTCCATATCAATATCCCTGATAAACATAGATGCAAAAATCCTCAATAAAGTTCTAGAAAATCCAATACAAATATATGTCAAAAAGATAGTGCACTACGATCAAGTGGGATTCATCCCAGGGATGCAAGGATGGTTCAACATACAGAAATCAATAAATGTAATTCATCACATTAATAGAGTTAAAGTTAAGAATCATATGATCATTTTAATAGACACAGAAAAAGCACGTGACAAAATACAGCACCCCTTCATGTTCAAAACACTAGAAAACTTAAGGATAAGAGGAACATCTCTCAACAACGTAAAAGCTATCTCTGCTAAGCCCCAGGCCAACATCATTGTAAATTAAGAAAAATTGAAGGCATTCCCTCTAAAAACTGGAACAAGACAGGGATGCCCTCTTTCACCACTTCTATTTATCATAGTTCTTGAAACATTGGCTAGAGCAATTAGACAGATGAAAGAAATTAAAGGGATATGGATAGGAAAAGAAGAACTCAAATTAGCACTATTTGCTGATGATATGATTCTATACTTAGAAGACCCAAAAAGTTCCACCAGAAAACTTCTAGAACTAATAAACGAATTCTGAAAATTAGCAGGACATAAAATTAACACCCACAAATCAAAGGCATTTCTGTATACCAGTGACAAATCCTTGAAAGGGAAATGAGGGAAACTACCCCCTTTATATTAGCCAAAAAAAAAAAAAAAAAAAAAAAAACCAACCTTGGGAATCAATGAAAGAGGTAAAAGACCTATACAATGAAAACTACAGAACCTTAAAGAAAGAAATCAGAAATCAAAGAAGACCTCAGAAGATGGAAAAATCTACCTTGCTCTTGGATAAGCAGAATTAATATTATCAAAATGGCCATACTACCAAAAGCACTATACAGATTTAATGCAATTCCATCAAAATCCCAATGGCATTTCTCATAGAAATAGAAAAAGCAGTCGTAAAATTCATCTAGAAAAATAAGAGACCCAGAATAGCTACAGCAATCCTTAGCAAGAAGAGTGAAGCAGATGGTATCACTATACCAGACCTTAAACTATACTACAGAGCAATAGTAATGAAAACAGCATGGTATTGGCACCAAAATAGACCAGTAGACCAATGCTACAGAATAGAAGACACAGAGAATAACCCACAAAATTACAATTATCTTATATTAGAGAAAGGCACCAAAAACATACATTGGAGAAAAGATAGCCTCTTCAACAAATGGTGCTGGAAAAACTGGAAATCTATATGCAAGAAAATGAAATTAAACCCCTATCTCTTACCATGCACAAAACAACTCAAAGTGGATCAAGGACCTACGAATTAAGCCAGAAACCCTGCATCTAATAGAAGAAAAAGTAGGTCCTAATCTCCATCATGCTGAATTAGGCCCCAATTTCCTTAATAGGACTCCTGTAACACAAGAACTAAAATCAAGAATCAATAAATGAGATGGATTCAAACTAAAAAGTTTCTTCTCAGCAAAAGAAACAATCAGTGAGGTGAACAGAGACCCTATCTCATGGTAGCAAATTTTAACCCTCATACATCAGATAGAGCACTGATCTCTAGGGTATACAAAGAACTCAAAAAGCTAAACACCAAAAAAAAAAAAAAAAAGAAAAAAAAAAAAGAAAATAAAAGAAAAGAAAAAGAAAACCCAAATAACCCAATCAAATAAATGGGCCAAGAACCTGAACAGACAACTCTCAGATGATGATATACCATCAGTCAACAAAATATATGAAAAATGTTCAACATCTCTAGCAATTAGAGAAATGAAAATCAAAACTACTCTAAAATTTCGGCTCACTCCAGTCAGAATGACAGCTATTAAGAATACAAACAATAATAAATGTTGGCGAGAATGTGGGGAAAAAGACACTCATATATTGCTGGTGAGACTGCAAATTGGTGCAGCCATTATGGAAAGCAGTATGTTGATTCCTTGGAAAACTAGGAAAGGAAACACCATTTAACCCAGCCATCCCTCTCCTTGATCTATACCCAAAGGACTTAAGAACAGCATACTACAGGGACACAGCCATGTCAATGTTTCAGCAGCAAAATTCACAATAGCTAAATTTTAGAACCAACCTAGATGCTCTTCAGTAGATGAATGGATAAAGAAAATGTGGTATGTATACAGTGTATATATACAGTGTAATATTATTCAGTAATAAAAGAAAATAAAATCATGGCATTTGCAGGTAAATGGATGAAGTTGGAGAATATAATGCTAAGTGAAGTTAGCCAGTATCAAAAAACAAATGCTGAATGTCTTCTCTGATATAAAGAAGCTGATTCATAGCGGGGTCGTGTGCAGGAGCAAGGGAGAAATAGACATACTCGAGATAGGAGAAGGGTGGGGTCAAGGGGTTAGAAATGTTGGTAGAATGAGGTGGACATCATTATCCAAAGTACATGTATGAAGACTTGAATGGAGTGAATATACTTTGTATACAACCAAAGATATGAAAAATTATGCCCCATGTGTGTAATTTGAATTGTAATGCATTCTGATGTCATATATAACAAATTAGAATAGAAAAAGAAAGAAACAAAAAAAAAAATAAACAAAGATCTATACTCATGACTAAAAAAAAAAAAAAAAATAGAATGGGAACGGTTCAGCATTTTATTCACTTATATATTACTACTCCTTTAAGAGGAAAGGTCAGATAAAGATAAATTCTAATATCGATTTTCAAATTCAAAACAAGTATGTAGTATATGTAGTATATATAAGATAGGTTTCCCAAGAATGACATTGCCTCACAAATTATTTTCTGTTTAGGTCATTTATGACCTTGATGCCCATCAATGCATGTGAATTGATGCCATGCCTTCGGCAACAGTCCTGACTTCAAGTGAGTGTTCCCAGACTCTGA
Source organism: Tamias sibiricus (assembly GCA_025594165.1). Classification (NCBI taxonomy): domain Eukaryota; kingdom Metazoa; phylum Chordata; class Mammalia; order Rodentia; family Sciuridae; genus Tamias; species Tamias sibiricus. Next base: position 20,757,144 of record CM046671.1, read on the forward strand.
AAGTCTAGCAGACATATGAACCTCCTATTTGTCTTTGAATTAAGAGCATTTAAATAATAATGATATAGTTAATAATTAAAGTTTTGAAGAATAAGTTGTAAAGGCTTAATGTTTGCTGTTTCTCATGCGGGAATATGAAAACATGAAAGTCTGGTTTTAAATAAAGCCCTGGCAGTGACTCACCTTTTATGCATGCATGTAAGAAACCAGTACCTTCACAGCTCTGTGATACTGAGCTAGAGCAGCCATGCCAACAATTGCAGTTCTTGGTTTCCTTTATTGAACATGTACACACGGTCTCTTGACAAGCAATTGCTGTGTCAGGTGCTTAAAAAGTGGAGGTAAATGGAAAGCATAAAAGAATTTTATATGTAAGACAAGAGGTAAGAAAATTACATCCATAGAAGGCACTGTGCAGATGGCTAGGAAGTTTCATAATAAGTTGGATTCACTTTTTCATAATCTGTATCTATGCCAGTACTTGAATTTATGCAGATTAATCTAAGGACACATAACGTTTAAAAATTCTGATTGCAGGAAATAGAAAAAAGTTCAGAATTTTCATGGCACCCCCTTCCTGTGGTACTCCCTCCTAATTTTCACTCCTAGGAAGAGGGAACATCAACTCTGGTTAACACAAACCTCAAGCCTAATAAAAATTTTCTCTACTAATTTTCCAAACATTTTAAGTTTATAGTCACACCTTTGTGATAAGAGGAGATGTGGTTTGCACTTAGAATTGGAAGTGGAAATGATATAGAAAGTTTTGAATGTCAAAATTAGAAATGAACAGTAGGAATTGAGAACAAATCTTGCTTCCTGTAAACCACAGAAGAGATCTTTGGGATTTGTAGCTGTACTGAATTGGGTACACAATTATTTTGATCTATGAAGGAAGAACACTGTCTAAAACCACACTAAGTAAATTTCTAAAACATGAAGAAATAAACTAAATTAGCCCTCAGAAAACATTGCATTCCTATTAGTTAAATAAAGTCAACATTCCAATAGGCCAATTCCTTTTGCTACTGTGGGAAATGAAAGGGACAATAGGTGTTTAACTTTAGTTTTCTCTAAGAACTCAGCATCCAGTGTCCTAGATACCAACCTATTTTCATGCTTTCCTTTCAGTACATGATTTATTCACGATTTGTACTATCAACCAAAATAGTTGTGCCATTTTTCACAATTTTTCTGACATTGCTCATCTTTCATTTAAAGATCAATTCCTTTCATAGCACTTAGGTCTTCTTTTTGTTGTTTTGTTTTTGGGTTGTGTGTGTGTATGTACGTATGTGTGTGTGAGTGTGTGTGTCTGTGTGTGTGTGTGTGTGTGTGTATGTGTGTGTAGGGATGTTGGCATTGAAATGCAGCCACCTCAGTTATTAATATCCATCAGCTCTAGAAAACATAATTTCTCTCCTCATCCCTTTCTTGGAATTGCATGCTTTTACTCCCCAAACCTATCAGGCAGGGAAGGAAAACATTCATTTCTTTTCTTTTCTTTTTGTGGTGCTGGGGATTGAATCCAGGGCCTTGTGCACACAAGGCAGGCACTCTACAAACTGAGCTATATCCCCAGCCCCAAAACATTATTTTCAGCAACACATTTCAACCATAAAGAACAAGGAGCTGAAGAGCTAGCTGCACAGTTAGACAATGCCATCCAATATCAGAATATGTGCAAATTTATTTGCCCCCCGAAAATAACTGTAATACAGGGGTTTAAGTATAAAAACAATTCCAATAACACTAACAAATCTCTTCTACCAAAGTAAGACACTGTCTTTGACATAAACATTTTGTTCAGTGATTTCACCCATAGACATAGAATGAATGCTGTGAGGATACTCTGACTGACACATGTTGACTGTTCTCTTGCATTTGTATGATGTGTTTTGATAATAATTTCCCCTCTATCTAAATTGTATTATTTGATATTTTATATGGTTCTGTTGCTGTCACTTAATTTGTTATGTTTTTTACCACTAGTTAAAGCTAATGGGAAATACAAATATCTCTTAGAAACTACCAATTGAATTTATGAGTTCTGTGAAATCTCTAACAAAAATTACTGAGAATAAAGTGTCATATCCCAGCAAGTGGCTCATACAAATCAAAAAATATTTTAATTTGTAGGGATAATCTTCTCTGTGCAAGTGTGAGATTTTAATTAAATTTACTCTTATTGGCCAGTCCTCTATTTAAAGCAAATTATAGAAAATAGCCTCTACATTAAAGAGAAAAAAAATACTAAAAATTTGGGGGGATTAATCAGCATACAGAGTATATTGCTCAGTGACCACAGGGGCCTTTCAGGCAGAGGAAAGGGAGACACAGAGAGGTGTGTGTAAGGATAGGTTAGAAGATGAGTTGTGCCAATGAATTGAAAACTCAGTTGTGTTACAAATGCAATTTAAATTTCAAACCCAAGGAATGAAGTGATTAAGAAATTCTGATACTTAAGAAGTTTCTCTTAAAATGAACAATGATGATGTTTCATGCATCCACCTTGCATTAGAGTAGGAGTAAGCTTTTTACATCTATTATCTCATTTCCCTGCATACCTGGAGAAGGGTCTCAGAATGTGAGAATCACACTAATCTTTTAAATTACTTACCTGAATCTAGCTAAATAACTTCCTTTTGATTCAATTATTTTTCTGAAAAAGCTTCAAATAAAAAGGTAGAAGTGATGATTGAGGCTTTTTATCAGTGAGTAGAGCTAAGATTGACAAACAATTAAACAAATGTGTTCTCATAAATGAAATCCTCCAAATGTGATATTTGGACTGACATCTATGAATTTACAGTCTATGTTGACTAAATTATTTAAGTAATTTCAAGAGTCTATTTTATGTTTTGGCTGGCAATGAGAAACATTTGATAATAATACTGACCATTCTTGAGTGCCAAGCACAATGTGGTGTCTTGTGTGATGAGCATTACAGAGAGCAGATTACCAGGAGATATTTTAAACCTGTTCCCAAATAGTTACAATAATTTTACACCCAAATTTGATATTTGTGCTTTCTATGATACTTCATTAAGCTTACTTTCTTTCAAATGCTTGCTGTTGCCTTTTCTATAGTATCTTGTGGAACACCATTCATTTTCTCAATTCTTCTAAGTCTTCTGGGAGATAGGAACATTTCTACCTACATACAATTCATTTATGTATTCAGAAGTAATATGGAAAACCCACTTCATGGGAAATCATCAGGTAGCAGGGACAGGGACTGAGAATATAATTAGTTCAAGTCACCAGCCACCTACCCTCTTAAAGAGTTTAAATTATGGTGACTCTGATGCTCTGCTCACAGGGAAATTAACTTAGAGAACAAAGTGGGGCCACTGATATGTGACTTTATGAAAGCTGAAAAAATTGAGTGCAATTATGTATGCATTTGGGAGATGTGTGTGGGGTTTATTAGCTCAGCATTTTTCTGTCACTTATGCACAATTACTTATCATTTAGAAATAATAACCCTTGATAAACTACAGGACTTCAATCAAATACGTCTGATAACTAAGCAAGTATCAGCAGTGCTTGGAGACGCTGTCACAACCAACAAATTTAAAGCCCTTATTTTATGACTTAAAGAAAATAATTTTGGATGGACAATACAAAAATAATTTTTCCAAAGGTCTGATGCAGAACACTTCAGAAGTTGCATTCTTTTTAAGAAGTCAAATGCAATTAGAAATACAGAAAACTGGATATTGCTCTATGGACAAAAGAAGGATAATGGTCACATTCTTATTAAAGTGATGAAGCTTATCTGGAACTTGTATATTTCATATGGAAAAACCATTAATAATTTCATATATGGCATTCTTCTTCCTATAAATCCTAAAATTTTGACAGGAAGCAAATAAGTTATCTGGTTCAGTAGGTATTTTACAGGATGATTTTGTCCTTAAAGTCCTAAAGAACAAGCTCTTGTGATCCATCCCTAGAATGAATCTGTTCTCCCAAATTTAGTTTTGTGCCCTGGGCCAGCATGTAAAATGATTTAGGTTTACTGAAAAATGAAAAACCATAAATGTTTGTGAATTCAAATGTAGCATGAATTAATTAGAATGTTTTCAAGTGCTTTCTCATAGAAAGACTTACCCAAAATGGAAAATGAAGAAAACACATTAGCTTGCAGGTCACTAGCACTTCATTACAGATGACGAAGATCTAAAGTTAATTTATTATCTTTGTTGCAAATGTAAAAAAAAAAAAAAAAAAAAATGAACAAAAAAAAAGGACCACAAACACAAACTGGGAATTTTCCCATGACACTTATTACTACAATATCCATAAAGAATAAAAATGCTTATATTTGGCACAGCACAGAAAGGAAATAAAAAAAATATTTTCCATTGGCTTACTGGATTATTCTTTATTTCTTTCCCTCTTTTATTTCTTATTGTAGGATTGGGGATTGAACTCAGGCCTTGCACATATTAGGCAATTAGTCTACTAGATCAACAAACCTAGCCCCTTGTTGCAACTTTTTATCAGGACTCTAGAGGCTTCTTGCAGTTATATTTAGTGATCACAAACTAATAGCTGAAGAAATACATTGTATTTTCGTTAGATAGTATAGTAAATAAATACTAGTAATGTCTTTAAATCAATGTTCCCACTTTCCCTACTTTCTCTGCATGTCTTATGTATTTCATCTAATTCTGATGTTCCTATGAGTTTTCTTACCTATGTCTCTGGCTTTTTCTCAGTCGATTTTCCATTTCAAATTCTGATTTTCAGTAGTTTTTAAATGAATCAATTAAAAAAGTTTTCAATCTTATGACTTTTCCCCTTAATTTCTAATATCGAGTTTAAATTCTTAAACTTATATGCACACTACTCCTGCACACTATCCTGGCTAGGTATAGTTAATCTTTCATGCTTTGATTTAGACAACACTTGGACAAGGTACCCATTGGACTGGATCCCCCTCCTATTTGCAGCCATAAGTCTGTATATTCAATTTAGCAAATTCTGTATATCATAGTTATCAATTTTCTTATATATGTATCTGAAATGAAACATACTTATTTATCTTGTTCATTTTTATACCTACAAAATTAGATACTCTATCTGGGATATAATAAATTATCCAAAAATATTGGTTTACACATAACACATGTCTACTCATTCTAAAAAAAATGAGTTCCTTATTTCTCTTTGTAGGTTGTATATGACAATAAAAGTATTAGTATTCTTGTAAAATAATCAAGAAAAGAAAACCTCCTAGAACTAAAAAGCAGTTAGGAGAAAGTTGCAAAATATAAGGTAAATACACAAAAGTCACTTGTTTTCCCATGGGCCAGCAATGAATAATTGAAATTGAAATTTTAAAACACAAACAAAATAAGTAAAATTTTTAAGTATAATTCTAGTATACATATATAAGGTCTATATGAAGAAAGCTAAAAAAATCTGATGAAATAAATTAAAAAATCTAAATAAATGCAGAGATGACCCATGTTGATTGAAAGAAACTGATTTTAAAATTTTCATGAAGACCTAAAATAGCAATCATGTATTGAATAAGGATAGCAGAGTTAGAGAACAGAAACTGGTTAAATTCCAGATTTACCATAAGATATAGCATGTGGTATTGGCAATGGGATATCAAACAGATAAAATAGCATAGATGATCCCAAAATAGAATAACATGTATCATATCAACTGACCTTTGACAACAAACAAAACAAAACAGAACAAAAACAGGCTATGTAATACGCTGTTTGGAACAACTTGAAAGAGCCTGACTTACAGGTGCGTCACGCAGTGTTTACAGACATACAAAGATTCTTTAGATAATATATTATTATCAGATAAAAACTAAAACATCTTTTATGGCTCTCAGCTATCCACAATCTTTAACTATCTCCTTGATTATAGGCTCTTTCAACAACTGAACAATCAGGTGAAAAAAATTTAATCTGGACAAAATCATACATTTAAAAAATCAATTCAATAAGAATCATAATTCTAAATGCAAACACAAATTGATTAAACTCTAGAAGATGACATTAGCAAAATTTAGGTTTCTTTTAGTTTAGTGATGATTCATTCAGTCAAGAACAGAACATGATACATGAAAGAAAAAATGAAAACGGAACCCAATAACATTTAAAGAGTTTTGTTCTTCAAGTCAATGTTTACTGCCTCCCCAATCCCCCCACACCCACACACACACATACAAAACCAAACCATGAACTGGTAGTAGATCTTGGCAACACTCACATAGATTACAAGCCCTCTATCCCAAATATACAAATAATATTTAGAACTGCAGAAGGAGAAAGGAAATAGCTCAATTAAAAAATAGGCAAGAGAGATAAACAGACAACCCACCAAAGATGATACACAGAAGGCAAACAAGCATAAGGAAAGACGTGCAACTATCATATGTTCTTAGAAAATGCAAATGAAAACAACAATGTGATACCATTGTGCACCTTATTAGAATGACTAAAGTTCAAATCATTAAAACAGTGAATACTGCCAAAGACGTGGAACAGGAAGTCTCATTCGTTGTTGGTGAAATTATAGAATGGCAATGGTATTTAGCAGTAAAATAGATAAGCTATAAAGACATAAAAAGACATGGAACACCATTCATATTGCTGAATAAAAGACGTCAGAGTGAGAAGACTACATACGCCATGGTTTCAATTTGATAGTATTCCAGAAATGAAAACAACTATGGAGATAGTAAAAAGTTAAGTGTTTGCTACAGTTATAAAGAAAATGGAATAGACGAGAAAAGGGCACAATTTTAGGGCAGTGAAACATCTGAATGGTGCTATATTTATGTAGATGGTACAATGCATATATCAGAGCCCATCAAACTGTAAAACATGAAGTGCAAACCCAAATGCCAACCATGCATTTTAGTTAATAAGAATGTATCAGTATTGGTTCATTGATTAAAGTAAATATGCTACACTAATGCAAGATACTAATAGAAGGGGGAACTCTTCTTATGTGCCCGGAGGGAGTTTAGGGAACCTCTTTGTTCTGCCTGCTCAAAGTTTCTGTAAACATAAAATAGTCCATTAGAAAACATAGGTACCCAAGGCTCCAAGAGATTCTAATTCATAAATGGCAATAGGAGACTATGATGGTTTGGATTTGGAGTGTCTCCCAAAAAAGCTTGTATGGAAAGCAATGTCCCCTATGTAGCCAGGTTCAAAGGTGGGGTGGTTTGGCAATGAATGAATCATGATAGCTCTGATTTCATGAGTGGACTAATTCATTTAATGAATTAAACCATTGATAGCTAAATGGACTACTGGGAGGTGTGGCCTATATGGAGGAAGCAGGTCACTGGGAGTGAGCCCTGTTTTATCTCCTTCCCAGCCCCTTCCCAATCCACTGGACTGGAATGAATCAACACAATCTTAAGCTCACTGTCCTACTTCAAAATACATGGAGAACAGTGATCTCAAAGAATGTATTTTGGGGATACTAGATCAACATCATTTTTTTTTATTGTTGTTTTTACTTGAATGCCCATACACAAAACATTTGTTTCAAAATTTGTTAAAGCACCTGTTATTCTTTATGGTATCACTTAATGAAATGGTAGGATTTCTTTCTTTGTAGCTTTGACTACTCGTATTCTGGGCACTTCATATAATTACCCATTTTAAATGTAATTTTAATTCACACCAAAAGGGATTAGCCATCAGGCGAGGGGGTACTTATTTAATCAAATCATTTCCATATCACAATCCTCTCTGGACATGATTGGAAAGTGATACAGCAGACACTGGGGAGCCAGAGAAAATAACAGTGAAGATTACGTTGACGGTTCATTTCCCAGGAAACAAAAAGCTATGCCGAAAAGAGCATAGTCTCATTTCTATGTGCAGCAGAAAGAAAGCAGGACAGGTATCACTGTCAAATTCATGATCGCCACCCTCACCTCGGCAAAACATCCTAGAATCCAAGTGAAAACTGGCAGGGGTGAAATGTTTCCTTCTTAAGTTGTCTTACTGGTTTTATTTAGAGCTTTTGCCAACAGCGGTTCCTTATATGGAAATATTTTCTTCCAAATTCAATTTCTAATCAGTGATCAAAAGGACAGTTTTGAAATAAGTGGAATGCAGGTTAGAGGGTCAGAAGAAATAAGGGTGAGGAAATCTGGTTTGCTTTATAACTCTTTCTTATTATTCTATCATTTAAAAAACAATAGAAGACTTTTTTATCTTAGGGGCAGAACTAAAGGGACCTGCAACCTAACGTAGACAAGTAAAACCTTCCAGACTTCACTGAAAACTTGGTGATGGCCATGAGTGTGATTTAGAGAAACAGTTTCTATGACATCTGTGTGAACAAGATAAGAGATTCTCAGACTCCACATTAATGTTCTTCACAATTCATTGCCCTCAATAATTTCCCTCTCTGTCCTATTGTGCAGGACACATGAACATATGCAGGGGACTAAAAGAGACTCAGGCATTAAATACAAAGATTTCTAGCTCTTAACTGTAATGTATAACCTTTACATAGTCAAAGAGTTCCATATTTGGGGCTAGGATGTAGCTTAGTAGTATAGTGTTTGCCTAGCATGTATGGGGCCCTGGGTTCAATTTTCTGTGCAAAAAAAAAAAAAAGAAAGAAAAGAAAAGAAAAACAAGAAAAAAAAAAAATGTTTCCATATCAATATATGCAACAGATGCCACATGGTTAATATTATGCATCAAATTGGAAGGGCTTAGGGATGCCAGATAGCTGAACAAACTTTATTTCTGAGTGTTTCTGGAAGGGGCTGGATCAGTAGGTTGGGTTTAGAGGATATGACCTCAGTGTTGGTTTTTCATCCCTGGAACTCAGACTCTGAGACTGAACTGCAACACCTGCTGTCCTTGGACTTCAACTTACAGACTGCACATCGTGAATTTTTTTTCCAGAAGTCTCTCTTTTTATATATGAATTGTTTAAAATAGTCCAGCACTGGAAAAGAGAGAGAGAAAGGGAATCCAGAACATCACACAGAGAACGTAGGAACACACTAACACTGCTTGGGAAGTATAAGATATAATGAAGTGATATTGAAGAAGAATAATGAGTAAGTTGTAGACTATTTGGTAGGGATACTGATACAATTGATTACCTACATGGAAACAAGTTTTAAAAATCACTACATTATATAATTTAAAAATTAGTACTAGATGGAACAAAAAATTAATTTAAAAGAAAAATGAAATGTTTAGAAAAAATTGTAGGAAACATTTGAGGATTTGGAATTTGGTTGATTTTTACAGCATCACATAGAATAGAAAGCATAAAAAGAACATTTAATAAATTTAAGAGTTTCAGTTTGTTAATATTAATGATAAATAGTATGAAAAGTGTATAAAGACAATAATTAGGAAATATTTTCACTAGATGACACCAGTGAAAAAACTGAGTCCAAACTGTATTGAAAAAGTCCACCATGTCAATATGAATGTCAATTTATACCAAAAAAAGTGCAAGTATTTCACATATGTGAAAAAGCAAATGTGTAACTAAGAAAAAAAATGCTTTGTTTTTATGACTAATCATATAAATGCTAATTAAATCTCATTTTATGTCCATTTCACACACTGAAACTAAGACATTTTCAAAGTGTAAGAATAGCGCTAGTTTTCATAATTAAGATATACTCCATGATTGTATAAACATGTCAAAATACACTCTACTGTTATGTAAAGCTAAAATGAACAAATAAAAATTAAAAACGAAATGACAACATTGTTCATAACTTTAATTACCTTATACTATTAGTGGAAATATATATAAATTGGGAGATAAATTTTGAAAACAATCTGGTGTGTTTGAATCATGTAACTTTTTGCAGTCCATCCATTTCACTCCTAGATATACACCTTATAGAAAATTTTGTACAATAGTACTGCTAGTTCATGCACAGGAATATTTGTAGAAATACTATTCATAATATTGGTGCAGTTAACAGGACAAAATGACCCTCAATATTACACAGGATATACTGTGGTTTTATTCATCTATTGTAATAACTCACAGCAATGAAAATGAACTACAGATGTGTGTGTGTGTGTGTGTGTGTGTGTGTGTGTGTGTGTGTGTGTTTGAACACTGGCAAATCTTTAAAAAGCATCATTGTGCAAAATACACAAACAGTTTTGCATTTATATTCAGCCCTCACTGCAGTGTGACAGAAGGACACTTGGAAACGTCACTGGCATATTCTTCCTCCCAAATATTTATAACCCCAATCTAGACATGAGAAAAAAATGAGGCAAACTCCAACTGATCAACCTTTTACAAAGTACCTGAGCAGTCCTCCTCAAAACCCAAAATTTGGGCTGTGGCTATGGCTCAGTGGTAGAGCGTTTGCCTCACACAGGTGAGGCACTGGGTTCGATCCTCAGCACCACATAAAAATAAATAAATAAATAAAGTTGTTGTGTCTGTAATCACTAAAATAAATAAATAAACCCCCAAATTATCAAAAACAAGGAAAGTCTGTCCAACTATCCCAGTCCCAAGCAACCTAAGGGGACTGGGGGGCTACATGCAGTATAGTGTCTTGAGTAGGATCTGAAAAACAGAGATAAGGAAATATTAATCAAATCCAAGTAGAGTATGGGCTGTGGTTACAATAATGTATAAATGTTGGTTCATTAGTTGTGAGAAATATGCCTCCACTAAATGTAACATTTTAGAAAAGATGGCACTAAGATGTGGGATATTTGAGCCATCTGTGAGCTACATACAGATTTCCTATGAATCTAAAACCAAACCAATTTAAATAATTAGTCATAAGAATCAAATTAAAAAGGTACCAGGCTGGGCTCTGTGGTGCATACCTGTAATCCCAGCAAATCGGGAGGCTGAGGGAGGAGGATTGAAAGTTCAAAGCCAGCCTCAGCAATTTAGCGAGGCCCTAAGCAACTCAGTGAGACCCTCTCTTAAAATAAAATACAAAAAGAGGCTGGTGATGTAGCTCAGTAGTTAAGTGTCCCTGAGTCCTGAGTTCAATCCCTGGTACCAAAAAAAAAAAAAAGATTAGCATCAGGTTTCTTTTTCATGTCTTCCTTTAACATATTACTTTCTACCTATTGTCGAATTATAATTGACACTTTCTCAGGAAGTACTTTCTTAACTGTATATCATTTGAGTTTATTCTACTGTAGGCTCTCATAGCATTTGGATTTCCTGGTACATTTTCAATGTTGTATTTATTTTAGTAACAATTGATTAATTAATTAGTTAAATAATGTTTATTTTCTCCACTAAATGAAAAGCTCAATAAAGCAAGACATCATATTGGCCTTCAACCATTAGGAAAGTTTCAGGATCTGACAGAGAATCTCCTTTATGTAAACAAACATAAAGACCCAGAAAGGGGAACACACTGATTGTAATAGCATATATTTCTATCTTGTTGATATATCTAGCTGCCTATATTACTAGGAAAGAAGTTAGAGTTAAGAGTTATAGCACAAAGTCCATGTGCGTTCCAGATTAAGTAGGGTCAATGTACAAATGTATTTCACAATCTTCTTTACTTTTTTAGTTCTATAGATTTTGGATATAGTCATATTTCTTATCCTCAGACCAAAGGTAAGAACAAGAAATTCTAGGTTTCAGTTTGCTATGTGATATATTGTTCCTGATATGAGAAAAGATTACACAAATGAGAAAGCTTTCCATTGTATTTATATTCCTGGATAGATATAATTTACAGACAAAGACCTACAACCCTGTAGTACATTTTATTCTCAGAGCTCACACCTGTGAAATAGGAGCAGACGGGCCTTCCTTGGCCCATCTCCTGTATCACCCTAGAGGAACTACCTTCATGCAGCATAGATTCTGTTTATAGGGTGCTCCATACCAACATTCTTAAACTTCGTAGGCTAATACTGGACTTAAATTTTTAAAATCAACAGTATAAAATAAGATTTTTTGAAATCTTTTTAAGTAGATTTTGAGATGCAAACATCTAGGAAAGGAAAAATATCATAACAATTTTAAAAAATGCTTTTTGCCACTGCAAAGTGTTTCCTTTACAATTATGTTGATAATTAACTTATGTATGAAGTAATATCATTCTGCTAACTTATCTTGCCATTTGTGGCTTCTAATGTGATTCCACAACATAAAAAATCACCTCAGTACTATTTGGTAAACCTAAGAATTGCAATGCATTTTTACCGCATTAGTAATAAAGAATGGGACATAAACAGCTGCATTTCTATAATTCATCGTAATTACACAACTCTAGGATGTCTTTAAATTTAATCAGAATCTACTTCTGTCAGGACTCCTTTGTTGGAAGCTTGAGAAATTTTCATGTTTTAGAGATGATACATTGGGCTAGAGACAGGCACAGTGATGATGGGTGCCAGAAAATTATTCTACAAGTAAACAGTTAAAGACAGCATCCAGTTCTGTAGAATGAACCACTGACTGATGGATTTTTTTTAATTTTCACAACTTTTTTAAAGTTGGAAAGCAGATGTGTCGCTGCTTTGTTTCCCTGACTTCTAACATTCTTGGACTGCAAGAGCCTCTTTGAGGACTATTAGATTTAGAGCAGCATAATATCTACTGGGCAAGCTTGGTTGCTGAAGTGCCTGTGCATGCACGCATGAGTATGTGGTTTGCAGTAAAGATTTTGCAGATTTCAACTATGTGTGATAGTAGAAATCCAGGTCAACTATGCTTTCAAATATGCACATGTAATCTTTTTGAACAGGCATTGTTATTTGAGCATCACTGATTCAGAAAACATCAATTGAATGTTGCTGCAAAGCAAATCTTATCACTTTCTGTGTCCCATCAAGCAGGAATGATTAGTTCTCTAGGTTCACAGACTCTTAGAAATATGATACAAATTCAAAGAGTAGGAATCTTCCATGAAATATAAGCATGATCAAAAATCCATCTCTCCAGACAATATTACTTTCAGTGGAGGGACTGGTAAACTTAAATCTAGCTATGTCTGCAAAGCTGCTCCCGGTGATATTTCTGTTGCTTAGAAAAGAATTCCGATGAGCATTGATTTCCAATAACTTGTAAAATCTGTGGCACTCCCTGCAGGCTCAAGTTGAGGATGTCAAACTTCGGTTGGCCTTTTTACAACCGACATCTTCTAGAAGCCTAGCAAGGCACATTCTCTTACAGTGGGAAGAAAGCCAAATTCATGTTAAGCAAGTCATAAGGCAGGACTTCGTGTTTCCAGAGGATTGGTAATTTTTATGACCTAAAAAGAAAATCAAAATAACATCTGAGCATCCTCATTCATTTGATAGTAACACATGGGTAGTTTTGATGGAACTGGGTCATTGCTCTTAAGGATTACTCTTTCTAAACTGCAGACAATATATATTTTAAGAAGCTGCAAATCTCTGGGGTTCTCCTTTGGGGGTCAGTCTCTCAGGGAAATTGATTCTGTGATATTTTTTATTCTTCTCAGGATTTCTAATCTAAATCCATACATTATAAACTGAGCTCTTCGAAGCTTTAAAAATTGACAGGATCCTAAGAAAATGAATAGAACTGGGAGAAAACATCTCTCTTAATACAGGCTTCACCAAGGTAGTGGCAATGAATCGATAACTCCCAAATTTAAAAGCTTTCTAGACAATGTGTAGGACCTACATTTTTATCTTTCTTGTAAACTTGAGGTGTTATTTAATAATCCCTTTGCTGGCTCAAAAATGGTGCATCTAAATAGGATCAAAGGATATATATATCAAAGGATCAAAGAATATATATATGTGTGTGTGTGTGTATGTATGAAATTCCATAGTGTTATTACCAAAAGAAGGGTCACAGGTAAGGGCCATTCATTAATTTCAGAATATGCAGTTATGGTTTGAGTAAGTATATTATTACTTACAGTAAAAATATACTTACTCAAACCACATATATGTATATATATATATATATGTGTGTGTGTGTGTGTGTGTGTGTGTGTGTATACATTTCTTTTTTTTTAACTATTTATTTGCCATAAGAAAATGTCTCACCTTTCACCAGTGAAAGTATTATCTGCCTGTTTTAAGTAGCATATTAAGAATGGATTTATGATATATGGACACACTCTAATGACTTCTTTGCTGGAAATTTGAACCTAACTCATTTTATTTGAAAGACCTTGAGTACATTTGGAAAGCAGTACAACTTTGCAACCAAAGAGATGTATAGAAATGCATTTTTAATTTGCCTTCATACTCCTAATTCAAACTTAATATCTTGTCTTCTGCATTGAAATCCAGGCTCATTTTGCCAACCCCCAGTTTGAAGTCTCCACATGGGCATGAACCATCATGCTCACAACACAACTCCTGATTTCAAAGTCCAAACAGGCTCATGTGGCTGTCATTTCTAATTCAGCCAATGGAACCATAGCTCCATTCTTCACCAAACCAAATTCTAGGAACTATCATGGGTGTCTTTTTCTTTGCACCTTTTTCAAATGCAGACTATCACCAAGTTCTGTCAAGTCTATTTCCAAAATGCTCAATTGGGATTTTTTTTTTTCTTTCTATTCCTTCCACTATGATCTAACTGCAAGTCATCATCTCTATCTCAGTTCCCCTGCAGTTGTCTCCTAATTGGTATTACTACTTCAATTCTTTAAAACATCTCCTTACAATGTATCGAGTGTGCAGAAGCCACAGGTCCATTTTAACATGTAAATCGATTAGCTCCCTCCAAAAAAAAAAAAAAAAAAAAAAAAAAAAAAATTGAAATTTCACACTGTCTTCTCATTGCATTTGAAATAAAGTCCACAATCCTTGATCTGGTCCCTGACAATTTATCTGAGTTGGTATGCTGATGTAATCCTCTTTACTCCTGCAGATTTAGCCCCTCTGACAACCCAGCTTTTCCTCAAATCCTGCAGTTTTGTTCTCTCCTGAGGGTTTTTGCTGTCCTTGAGGTCTGTCTGAGTTCTCTTCCCCATAGATTGTCCTCCCATTTTATGTAAAGCACCCACACAAAGAATCTCCCACTTGTCCCCAGTCCCTCTGGATCACATGTCTCTCTTAAGTTACCCTCATGTTATTCATTACTTTGAAATGATCTTATTTATCCACATGTTTATTTGCTGCTTCCCTTTAGCCCTGAGAAAGGAAGCTCCCTTAGAGCAGAGGCATTTGCTTGTCCACTGTGTATACCACATGTCTGTCACAGTGCCTGGCAATTGTACAAAGTAAGCAAAAACATATTTGCTAAATATCTGGTGAACTAATAAGATTCCATAGTGTTAATACCAAAAGAAGGGTTACAGGTAAGGGCCATTCATTAATTTCAGAATATGCAGTTATGGTTTGAGTAAGTTCATTGCAAATTATGACTTAATTCTCAGCTCAAGGGGGAATATTTTATTTCACATTTACTAATGCACAAAGCACAAAATTTACAAATAAATTTTAGTAATTGCAATAATGCTTACATAGAGTTTACAAAATAAAGCAAAATTATATCTCAAGTACAGATTATAAGCCAAAAACTTTGGGTACTTGATTTAGCATTCATTTGGTTTAATGTCCATTGTTCTCTACTGTTGGTATTTTTATGTGTGGGAACATCTTTTTTTTTGCCCTGCATGTGTTGTTTATGCCTGGAAGCATGTATGAAGTCTCCACTGGTTGCAAGCGGAGATAAGCTACTCCACAGCCAGGTGACTAGACATCTAAATATGGCCTCAATAAACCAGAAATAAAATGTAGCTATACCAACAGTGTTTTGTACTTTCATCCCTGCCAGAGAATTCAAGGCATATTTTATTGTCTGAAAACAAGACTTATGTGGAAAATAGTTTGCAACAAACAAAACTGTTGTTTTTGTTTTTCTTTAAATATTATCAAACAGGCTACTTAAAACAGAGTTCACCAATAAATTCCACAAGCCACAAGTACTGCTGCCCTAGAAGGTTAATAGGTCTTTTTTATTTGTTTGTTTGCTTTGATAAAAATCTACAGTTTCAGTATCCACAGATCAAATTTGATAAGCCCTTGACTACAAATTAGAACAGAGCAATTCATATTTCAGTGATAAATAAATCTACTTGAATTTGATACTTACTTGCTAAAAATCAAGGGTAGGGTTTCCAAAATATGTAATCATACTGCTATTATATATATTATATTATATATATTATATATGAACAATTTATATATATTATATATATATTATATTATATATTAACAATATTATATATTTTAGGGAGTTTACAATTCATCAAGTTCCATTCATGCATTTACATCATTTAATATTTACAGTGGCATAAATGTCTTTGCAGGATAAGTAATGTAGGGATTAGTAGATTTTTTAAAAAGTAACATCAGTCTAGAGACCAAAGGGATGTTTTTGAGTATTACTAAATGAAACCTGTGGAAAATGTCTTAACATATCTATGAAAGAACTAAAAAATTAAATAATTTATAGAACTTACATTCTTACTAAACCATAGTATTTATGATGTCTTTTTCCCTTTCTCTTTCACTCCCCTCTATCTCCCCACTACTAGTATCATTATGAAGACAGTCCATGATGTGATAGTTATAAGATGTATGTACTTTAAAAGGAAAAAAAACAAACTTCAAATTAATATAATCACATTCTGCTACAATATAGAAAGGCCCAAATCCAAAACACTAGGCAAAAAGTGCTAAAGAGGAAGTGTGTTATGGTTTAGATATTTTGTCTCCTGAAAGCTCATGTATGGGGTAATGCTAGACTTTTCAGGGGTGAAATGATTAGATTACAGGATCTTTCACTTAATTGGGGGATTAATCAATTTGAATGGATTAACTAGGTGGAAACTGTAGGAATGTAGATTGTGATTGGAGGAGGTAGGTGTTCCTTTGGGATTTATATTTTGTCACTGGTAAGCAAAGCTCTCTCTGCCTCCTTATTGCCATGAGTTAATTTGCTCTCCTTTGCTGTGCTCATCTTCCATGATGTATGGACTTTCCTTAGACTCAGAACTATAGAGTTGGCTATCTATGTACTGAGACCTCTAAAACTAGGATCCAAAATAATTTTTTTCCTCCTCTATGATTTTTGTCACATCTTTTGGACACCGAAATGAAAAAGATGACTAAAACATAAATTCGTGGCAGGAGTTGGGTTTTTACTGGGACTAAACTGACCATTTGGTTAAGAAGTGTGTGGAACTGGTTTGTTGGGGGAAGAATTATGAAAATTTTAGAGATTCAGGTTGGAAAAGCTTCAACATTTTGTAAGGAGAACTTAATGGGCAACTTCTTTGAGAGTTCAGAGGACTATAGTGCTAATAGGACTGTGGATAGAAAAGACTGGGCTCTTAAGATTTTTTTTACTCAGCAATAAAAGAAAATAAAATAATGGCATTCACAGGTAAATGGATGAAGTTGAAGAATATAATGCTAGGTGAAGTTAGTCAATCTAAAATATCCAAATACCAAATGTTTTCTCTGATATAAGGAGGCTGACTCACAGTGGTGTCAGTTCGGGGTACATAGGAGGAATGCTAGAAAGGTCAAAGGGGAGGGAGGGGAAGGAAGGGAGCAGGGGGGGATGGAGGGGATAAAAGAAAGGGTGGTTGAATAAGATGGATGTCATTATCCTAAATGCATGATTGAAGTTTGAATGGTACGAATATACATTGTATACAAACAGTGTTTTGTAAAAAAGATGCTCTATATGTTTATTATGAATTATAATGCATACTACTATTATAAATTGTCGCCGACTGCAGCTATAGCCACCTGCAGCAACAAAACTGTAGGAATAAGTTCACAGGCAGACTGGAAATGAACAGGCTCTTTATTCTGCTAGCTTCTCTCTCCGGCTCCAAGAACAACTCCTACCCACAAATCACACTCCTCCAATCACCCCAAAATGGCACCGACCTGCTCTGCAATGTCCCAGGCCAAGTCTCGCAAGATCATGGAAGGTGGTGACCTGATCCGCAATGTCCTGGGCCAAGTCTCGGGAGATCATGGAAGGTGGTGATGCTTGAACATCTTATGGCTTAAAGCTAACCACAATCTTAGCTATCTCTCCATTTAGGACTCCTACAATAAAGACAACACTTTGAATAAAAAATAAATTAAAAAAAAGATTTCTGAGGAAGATGTCTCTATTGAATATTGGAGTATAAGCCATTCACGTTAGAATATGGCAAAAAAGAAACTGCCATTTTGAAGTTGTCCGTATAACTTTTGTAAGGCTGAATTTAAATGTGATATACTAGTTAATCAGGTAGAAGAAATTCAAGGCAACCCAGCATTCAGGCAGTGATATGAATATTGTTGGAAATTTTTATTCAAGTTTTTGGTAATAATCAGGAGTGGAAGCAGAGCAGAAATATTTTTAAAACTTTCTTTTTGGCCAAAAAAGTTCATGTAAAACTGGGGCTAAGGAAGTTGTGGTTGTTAAAGTGATTATAACAAATAAAAAGATGCTGAATACATTATCCAGAAACAATAGGAAAGATGGCTAGAGGGCATCCCAGGAATTTGCAAGACTATATGCACCTCAGGCTCAAGTGTATAAAAGTAAAAATTCTTTTAAGAAGAGTTCTTTGGGGTACCCTGCTTGCACAGGGGTTTATACAATGTCGTTTCATCATACTCAGCTGCCCACCCACTGCTACAGCCATGGTTCCAAGAAGCCTGGTTCTTGTTCAAGATGATGGCAAACAGTGGCATCACCCATGTGGTGCAGGTTCTGCAGGATTGCATTATGCTGAAGTTAGGGAGTCAAGGAGGCTTCCATTGAGATTTCAAAGGAAGACTTGGGATGCCAAACAGTAGCAGGGTCAATATCCCTCTGGAATGCCTCTGTGAGTGTGATGTGTAAAACAGTGAGAAGGAAGCCTGAGATGCAGTGAAGACCCCTGAGATTAAGAGATGTCAATACCAGTGGCACATCTGCAGAGGAAAGCTCCAGGAAACAAGCAACGATAAGCCAAGAGAGAGGGCATGTAAGTTGCAACCAGTAAGACATCAGAGACAGAGCTACACAAGCTCTTTGGAAAGAACATCATGATAGCATGTGTCCAAATGTGGACTTGTAGCTACAGGACTTGTTTGCCCAGTTGGAATTTGGTATTGCTTTTGTCCCATCTATTCTTCCTTTACCCCTAATTCTCTATCGTGGAATGTAAATGTTATTCTATGCCATTACATATTGGATAAACATAACTTGCTTTTGATATATACAGGGTGAAACATGTGTGAGTTTCCCTTGAATCTTATACGAGATTTGGACCTTGACTTTTGTGCAATGCTGGGACTATTAAGATTATGGGGACTTTTGGCAATGGACTAAATGTATTTTGCACTGTAAGAAGGCATGAGCTTTTGTGGATGAAGGGTGTAATGTTATAGTTTGATCAGGTGTCCCATGAAAGCTCATGTGTGAGACAAGCAAGACTTTTCAGAAGTGAAAGCCTTATACTAATCAGGGAATAATCCACTTTAATGGATTAAATGAGTGGTAACTGAGGCAGTTAGGGTATGGCTGGTGGATGTGGGTTACTGGGGGCATGAATTTGGGGTTTACATTTTGTCACTGGTGAGTGGAGTTCTCTCTACCTCCTCATTGCCATGAGCTGAGCTCCTTCCTCTGCCATGCCCTTCCACCATGATGGTTCACCTCATCATGGGCCAAGAATTATAGAGTTGCTTGTGCCCAAATGTACCTTTCTTCCTTTCTTCCTCTATGTTGTTTTGTTCGTTTTTTTTTTTTTTTTTTTTTTTTTTTTTTTTTTTTTTTTTTTTTTTTTTGGTTAAAGAAACAAAGTCTGACTAAAACAATGTGGAACAGGAACTCTCATTCTTTGTGGTGGGAATACAAAACAAGATGACTGCTTTGGAAGATAGCTTTGCAATTTCTTACAACTGAACATGCTCTTTCCTTATTATCCAAAAATTGTACCTGCATATTTACCCACACAAATTTTTCCACATGAATGGAAAACATCCACATAAAATCCTACATGCAGATTCCGATAGCATGTGGATGCGGATAGCAACTTCATTCATAATTGCCAAGACTTGGAAGCAACCCAATGTCCTTCAGCAAGGTAACGATAAATAAACTGTGGTACCTCTAGACAACGTAATATTATTCAGTGCTTAAGAAAAATAGCCATCAAACTACAAAACCACATGGAGAAATCATTATGTGAAAGAAGTCTACCAGAAGAGGTGGACTGCATAATTCCAGCCACAGGATAACATGAAGAAGACAAAAATATGGACACAGAAAAAGAGAACTGCTTTCCAAGGATTGGGGTGAATAGTTGAAGCACATAAGAGTACTAGGGGACAACACCCCTTTGTCCTATTGTGGATACATGTCATTATACATTTGTCAAACCACTCAGAACGTACTACACCACAAGTGAACCCTGGTAAAAATCATGGACTTCAGATGATAATGATACATTAACGTGTTTTTAAAATATCAGCGTGTGTGGGTATTAATAATGGGGGGTGTTTTGTATGTATAGGAGTAAGATTTTTATTGGAGCTCTGCAATTTTTTCTCACCTTTTACTTTGAACTCAAATTGCTTTAAAAATAAAGGTTATTGGGGCTGGGGTTGTGGCTCAGCGGTAGAGCGCGCTCGCCTTGCACGTGCGCGGCCCGGGTTCGATCCTCAGCACCACGTAAACATAAAATGCATTGCATTGTGTACAACTAAAGTAAATAAATAAATATTTTAAAAAATAAAATAAAGGTTATTAATAAGATTTTGTGAACTGGCTCTGATTTGAAGAGATTAATTAGATTACCCTGGAAATGACTACTGCTACATGTTTACAACTTACATACATATGTAAATATCACATGTACAAGCATTTGCAGTTTAATATATTTTAAATCAGTGTACTAAAATGTATTGACTTCCAACAAAAGGAATAAACAGGCAGATAGATATGGAGAAAGAAATATGATTATTTTAAAATTTCATAGAGTTTGACTGAGCCTCAGCAAAGACATCTATGTTTTTATAGAACAAATAGAAGTCAAGTTCCAATTTCCAGCTGATTTCTAAATGTACCATTTATTCTTGGAATACAGATCTTTATGCAATTTTTACTTCTGTTTCACATTTAATGAGTGTTCTTAATTCATCTTTCACTTCCTAGATTGAACCCAAATTGATTCTATCCTTAAAAGAATAATATTCAGGAAAACATTATTTTATATATTTTCTAAAAATATGATACAACATTTCTAATTTTTCATTTCCATATGAAAAAACAATCCTTAAGTAGTCCTCTTCTACTTCTATTTGCTGGTTTATAAATCTCTAATAACTACTGTCTAGCAACTTCTTTTTTTCTTACATTTTCTTTTATTCCTTTCCTTTTTGAAAAATAAAAAAGATACTTATAATGATACTTTTTGTTTGCCCATAGTAGGGATTGCAGTTTAAGCTGCTAGCCAAGAAGTTTGAAAAACTTTCAAAAAGCATTGATGTTATATTACAGGTACTTGACAACAGGTGTATTCTTAGGATTTTAAAACAGTTATGAAAATATTAAGAAAAAAGTTTTCTATAGAAAAAGTTGATATGGAAAAGCATTTCATAAGAAAATTCTATAAAGTCAACTTGCATCTTTAGAACAAAGAATAAATCTTTACATAAAAATATGTTTAATGTTTAAAACTCATTAAATTCATATCATACCTATTCAATCAGGCCAAGAAGGAACTTCCACATTCCCTGGAGTCGATTGATTTTCCTATGATATTTAAATGAATGGGTGGTGTATTATAGTCATAAATAACATCAAAGTGTACTATTCATGTTCTGGGATTAAAGTTCTGCTGTTACTGTGAAGTTAATCATCTTCACAATTATACAATCAAATGAAGAACTTTGAGTATTTTTTTAAGAGGGAGAAGAAAAATCCCTAAGGCTTCTTTTCTTCACACTTGCAAAAAGAATATGTGTGAAGAAAAGAAAAGGAGTCTTTTAACTATATACCCTTGGGGAACCTTTTGGACACCACAGGCATTTAAGAACTACTGTGAAAATGAAGAAATTAAAATATACTAGGTTATAGACATAGGTTTATCTTGAAGGTAAAATTTGCTCAAGGAAGATAAAACCAAAGACAGGTGAAAATGAGCTGAGTATGGAGTAGTCCTCCCTCTTCCCAATGTGTCAGCCATGCAGAGAATGAATATTACTGCTTTTTCTGATAGAAGAAAAAGATGACTAAATGGGAATCTTTGTCATTTCTTTCATCTTCTGGGTGATAAGGGGTGGGGGGAGCACTAAGCTAGAAGATCATTTCCCCTTCATAGCTAATTCACTCATCCGATAAGAAGAAACCTCTTTCATATTCAGCCCATGAAGTAAATGTCCTGGTGATACTGAATTAAGTGGAGGTATATTGAATACTATGAATTATTCACAGTGAATTGTAAAGAGCTGAAGAATATACTATTAATTCAGCTTTAATATTAAAACTCAATTGCAGTAAACAAGCATCATTTTTCTGTATGTCTATGTGGCCAATATCTTCAACAAAATATTTTTTTCTAATTTAAAGCAATTTCAAAAATGGAGGATTAGCCTGACATCTCTAGACGTGTATTTAAAAATCAACTACCATACTTCTTGAAACATGTATTACTTTTTGAAGTATGATCAACAATCATACTTCTTGAAATGTGTTATTTTTTCTTTCCAAGTGAAGGCACAGCGTGCTTATGATAAGATGCAACAACTGTGTCCCCTTAAATCTATCTCTTGGTGCAGAATCTGAAGCCTGGAACAAGTCTTCACATCTTCATGAAAAACATCCCTCTCAAAAAGTTTTGCATTCCGTATTTTCCTTTAAAATTACTTGATTAATTGAAATTTTAAAACTTGGGTAATGGGAGCAGTCAAATACTTATTCTGGACATTGATTGTCTTCTGGCTGTTGCATGATTGTTTGGGCCAGATTCATTTCAAACAGGCTGAGAGGCTTGGTGTGACTGAATCCTTCAGGCTTTCACTTCCTGGTTTCACTTCCTGTTCAATACTTCCTTGCTTCCACCTAACTCTTCCTATTGTTTTGGCTTCTTCAAGCCATACATGCCTCCCTAGCTGAGTGGCAGCTAAAAAAGAAGTGGGTAAGTAATGAATTGTGAAGAATTATGTCACTATTGACAGGTTCAATAATGCTGAAGAGACTAGATACAAAAGCTGCTTGCAAAGATGAACCTCTAGTGAGCAGCATAGACACCCAAACTCATAGCTGGGTGCTGTAACACTCTGGTGGGGGAAATTGACAAAACTTCAAGTGATCTGCATTGCCAGAGTACACCAATTAGTGTTTTGCAACATCTGAGACATACATTTTACGAGCCCTTTGGACATACCAATATTTGTGCTTACCATGCCAGTCATATAATGTCTACTCCAGAGAGCTTCAGCTAGAGATTATATTTTTAAGATTTGCCATGATGAGGAACATTCCATTTTTAATATAAACAAAGAGCAAAAGAGATCCAAATGTGTTATAGGCACATGTGAATATACCACACTGAAATCCATTATTCTGTGTAATTCATATGTACTAATTCAAAAAAAAAAAAAAAAGCAAACCAGAAACAAAAAACAATGGATATTCCCTTGGTGCTATTAAGATATGTTTGCTTTTCATTTGGTCAAACAATAACTTTTGATGTCATATACTTATATGACATCAAATAGGAAGAGATGAAATAGAATCACGTGTTAGAATTTTTAAAATTCACATAATTTATATAAAACTTATATAAATATGAAACATATAAATATGTTGAAATGCTGGATACTGTGCTTAACACAAAATTTTTTTTATCATTATTCAATTCAAAATCTGAATTCAGAAGTGAAAGCTAATATTTTAGAAAGAATATAAAGTGTAAGCTACCTGGTACCGTAACCCGCGAGGAAAACTCTTGGAGGCAGAGTATAGCTTTTACTACTTTTACTTCTACTTTCTTAGAGCTTAGAGAGGGAAAGAAAGATTTTTAGAGAGAAAGATTAAAGCGAGCTTTTTTCTTCTTGTCTTCTTAGCTTAGAGTCTTAGAGAGAAAGAAAGATAGAGCTTCTTCTTAGCTTAGAGTCTTAGAGAGAAAGAAAGATAGAGCTTAGCTTAGAGAAAGACTAGAGCTTCTTTCTTCTCTCTTCTTTCTTTCTTCTTCTTTCTTCTGTCTTCTGTCTTCCTTGGGAGCCTCGGCCTAACTCTGACCAGTCATTACTTCTTCTATCTGGTTTCTCTTCTGTAACCACTCTGCCTACATTCTGGCCGCTCTGATTCTTCTGACAGACCGAGTGACTGCCCGACTGACTGAATTCTCTGTTCTCCTAACTCGGACCGCTTTCACCCGGTTATATACCTTCAGCTTTTCGGGTGCCTACAGGTGCGTCACATACATATCAGGTGGAACTTATGGCTTCCAGCTAGCTGCAACAGCCCTTCCTAATTAGGGCTCCTTCAATAAAGGAGAGTTTTTTGGGGGGAGAGAAAGTGATAAAATCAAAGCATAGATAGAAGAATTAGAAACATGCATTCAAGACCAAGTATGCTTATAATTTCTGATGGAAAGGCCAGCTCATTTTAGGGAATAGTCAGGCATTGGTTAATGGAAAATTTATGCTGTTAAGAAAATGAACATTGGTTAAAAGAAGAGCTAATGAAACATCTTAGCATGATCTTAAAATCAGCTTAAATAAATTTAATTTTATTTGCATACTTGTTATTTACATACGTCTTTATTATATTAATTTTTTCAAGTTAATCTGGGATATTTTCCACTGCAGCTTATGGGCACAAAATCTGAAGTCATAAAATGCTATGGGGTAGAATTAAACTATATCCAAGCCATAGTTCTGGGTATGATACAAAACCAATAGAGTTATCATGGACAGAATAAAGTAAATGAAGGAAGTTTTACCAAGGGACAAGTGAGTGTCTGGATGGTCGGTTAGATTTGAGAAACATAGGGGAGAAATGAGCCAGAGATGTTGCTGCAGTGCCCAGTGAGCTTGAGGATCTGTGGAGACAGTTCTCCCCACAGATGGGAAGCCACCCGGAAAGCAAACTTGAAAGGGAATGTGATAAATTATGTCTAAGATATGCTTGACTTGAGAGAACAATGGAAAATCTAAGGGGATCATAGCACAATATTATCTTCCACTTGCAATGGACTTTCAAAACCATGGTACTCTATCTTCATCTGATTCATCAATCTCTTTAAACATCAGCCCTAACAAATTGTCATTCAACCTGTGTTTGACATTCCTTTAATGACAGGAAAATTCCCCATATTTCCCCCCAATTCAATGTTTTTTGCCAATCCAATTTTTAGAAACGCCTCTCCTATACTGGTCCAAAAATATGCCTCCTTAAAATTCTAGGCTTTGGTACTAGCTGTTCCCTAAGGAAACAAAATAAATGTAATCCTTCTTTCACGAAACAGCCCTTCAAATAATTGAAGGCACTTTTCATGTCCCATTGAGCCTCCTCTTCTGTAGGTTAAATATCATTTGATGTGCTTTCGATGCTTTCACTGTGTCTGCCTTTAAAGTGAAGTGCCTAGAACTAAACTGAGCATTTTTTTTTTAAAGTTAAATTTAAAGAAAAAAAAATTAAGACCAATCTCTATGAAGATTTCCAAAGCTCTGACATCAGGAGAGTGTTCAAGAGGAAGAATAAACACACACCAGAAAGCAGAGCAGAGGGCTGGAGATTAAACCTTCATAAATGATACACAAGAAGCAAAACAGAAAAGAGAAAAAAGGAAAAAAAAAAAAAAAAAAAAAACTGTGCAAAAGATAGATTAGACAGACAAAGAAAGCCAGAGCAGTGTGGGGCCATCAAAATTGAAGAAAAGAAAGTTTCATGATTGGAGTGATAAAAAGATAAATCACTACAGAGCTACTGATGTTAGAAGCAAACTGGAGTCCTTTGTGCCATTTATTAATTGCCCCATGCATTTGATACAAGTTGTATTCAGGGAAGCCAGAATTTACATAATTTATGTGGCTAGAGTATAGAAAATTTGGAATGAAAATTGAAATGAAAAAATACTACTACTGGTAAAGCAACCTTATTCATACTTTAAGGCCTTTATCAAAGGTCACTCCTTCAAGTAAACCTTCCCTGGTACTCTACATCACAAGCAACTTGCATTCCTTATTTGTGCTTCTGAAACCCATGCACAATGACTTGTGGTAGCATGATTGTTGCCATTTAAGGATTATAAAGTGTTTAGTGAGATGCACTTTTTCTTAACCATGTTCTCAGCTTTCAGCCTAACACTGGACAGACAGAACATGGCTGATAAACAGGAGTGGAACCAGAAGATGAATGTTCTTCAGTGCAAAAAATAAAAGTCCAGTAGACAGTTCAGGTGCTCTCTGCAGTATTGCTCAGATGTTATTTCTAAGAATTTTCATTTCCTGTGTGTGTGTTTTCAACTTCCAGAACCTGAAACCACTTCGATTCGCTGTTTTAGGGTGAATATATCCTTTTTGCTCATGTGTGGACAATAGCAGTGCCCAGGGTTTGCATCAACAAGGTTGTCCTTAACCACTCAGAATGACAGAGACTAAGCCATGGCCTCTGGAGTGGGTACCCAGGAGTGTGGGTTACAGGAGGTTCCTTGAAGGACCAGGCCAGAGCAAACATCTGTGTGATTTTACCCAAAGTCACTCCATGTTTGGCCTCTCTGCCTTTGTTGTCTTGCTGTTTTTGTGTCTTTTGAGAACTTCCTGATATAGCACTTTCACACCAATGCTTGTTCCTGCATCTTCTTCTGGTTCACAGGATCTAAGATGGAATTCCTCTGAAGATAGTGGAGAACTATTTGAAAGTAGGGAAGTCAGGGTAATTCAGAAACAATCTTTGCATTAAATCGGCTATCACATAAACTTCAAAGTGCAGAGAGTTAAAACAATAGTTCATCATAAGATTAAATCTTGAAGGGGAAAAATAAAAGCTTGCTACTAAACATCCGAAGCCTTCAACTGGAGAAAATTAAACAGAAAATATTTGATTAATAGGAATGTGTCTTTAGGATGCACAGCTTAAGGATTTTGAAGAATGTGAAGGGCTTAAGATGAGAAATAAGGTTCATTTATATAAATATACAAATAAGTCCAAACAGACCTTAAGATGATCATAGATTTGAATGGCTGAATAAATTATAAGTAGGTTTAGATACATACTACTGAACTTTTCTGGCTTCTCCTGGTGGACAGTTTCAGATTTCAACAGTCTGGTAATTCAGTTACTACTTCATTATCAATGGACTCTCCCATATTCTCTTTTTACTTTTGTTTATACCTTTTGTAAGAAATTAATCATCTTTTTGAACTTCATTGTAATTTTAGATCGGTTAATCAAGTATGTTTAATCTTCTATAATTAACTTAAATTTTCATAAGGGCGTTATTGATTTTCTTTTTAGAAAATATAAAGATTTTCTGTTTTCAGAATATTTGATGTTGTTTACTTTCTTTGGTTTGACTCTTTCTTCCCAAGTCTCCTTCCTTGAATTATCTAGAGAGGGCTGAACTAATATTCCAGCTTCTCCTTCATAGCTATCACCCCAATTCCTGATCTGATGATGGTTTTATCTATTGCATCTATATATTTTACCTGAAAATTATGTAGCTTGCTAAGAATCATGAAGAGAAGAAACTGGTTTCTTTATTCAGATATATACACCAATTGTTCACAGCCTTCTTTCTCAAACTATGTATATTTCCACAACTTTAATTAGTGCTAGTTTTGCTGCATTTCTTATCCTACTTTTTTCTCAGTCCTATCCATAATAGAATCTATTTCATTGAGAGCTAGCCAATTGTGTTGAAAATTTGAGAACATTTTCTTCTGGATAAATGTGTTGTCAATTTTGTAGATTTCCATCATGGTAAGCTATTCCAAATACACTATTAAACACTGGAACACTGACAAATATTTAATTTTCTCATGCCAAATCTATTTTATTTTCACATGTGGTAAATAATGCCAATGAAAATTAGCCATGAGTTGTTATTTCTTTATTTCATGTGTAATCATCAATATTATTCTAATCCTACCTAATTAGTTTCAATTTGTTACTGAAGCTAAGATCATTATAAACATTCATTTGGAGGTTAATATGTCTTCTTCTTAAGGCTGCAAAATAATATGCTTTGTTTAGTGAAATAAAAGTTGAACTCATACCAATCTGATGGTTATGAAATGTCTACTGCTTATGATAAATAGATTATCAGAAACAATATTAGAAATAAAATAATATCCTAATATTATACATTACTATGCACATGTATGGAATATTGTAAATATTCTCCTTCTTCCAAGAACAAAGCAAAGAGCAATTTAATGATCAAAAGAATAAAGGAGTGCTAAAATAGGGGTAAAAATGTGCCATACTTTATACTAAGAAAAATAGAGGAAAGTCCAAATCCGTATAGACTTATGACAAGGAAAGAAAGCTATGGAATCATGAATATCTGAATTTATGTCCCTGCTGGTTCATAATTCATTCTCTGAGCTTTCAGCTTATCATCTGAAAATTTAAAATGAAATAAAGACAACTCCTTAAGGGTTGTTACCTGTGCCTGACAAACAACAAACAACTTTCATGAAATATTTTATAATTTATTTATTAATTTTTAAATATATATGTATGTATACACATAATATATAATATTATGTATAATATACTTATACTATATATTATAATATTATATATTATATGCATATAATATATAATACATTTAATAAATTATATATTATATATACTTTATTTTTCTCTAAAATGGAATATCCTGAAACTGGCAAATTTTTTGGATAAAAGTGATCACAAGAAGACAAAAGTATCTATTATATAATGTAACAAGAAGAGATTTATAGAAATTCAAGATCTTAAATTTAGTTGAAGTAATCTAAAAGAAACATTCAAATTATATTGCTAAGTAATTTGGTTGAGGTCATGGACAAATGGTTTCAAAAGAAAAAAAAAAAAATAACACCACCCTAGTTTATTTTACTGTTAATGGTATGATGGCATGTGTAGATAACTAGATAAGGTCTTGCTTTATCTCATTGAATGACTTTCCATAACTGCTGGGTAAAATTTATACATTTTAAAATAGTAAGTGTGATTCTTTACCATCCTGCTGTATCCTTATTCTTCACTGAAACCCCAAATCTAATTCCCTAACACAAAGAATGACCTTCCCTGCTACAAAGCATCCTTTACCTTTTTTTTTTTTTTTCCTTATAATAGATGTTGAAGTATAACTGGTACAAAAAACTTGAACCTATTTAATGTATACAATTTAATAAGATTAAACACATCCCTCTACCTGTGAAACCATCAACAAAATCAAGGTAGTTGACACATCTTCACATCTAAACGTTTCCTTGTGCGTATTTGTTCTTTGTTCTTGCTTTGGTTATTTTGGTGATTCTAAGAATACTTAATATGATATCTACCATCTTAGAAGTTTTTTTTTTTTTTTTCATTTATAGTTTTGCAGTTCTGGGGATTGAACCCAGGGCCTTGGACATGTTAGGCAAGTGCTTTATCACTGAGCTACATCCTCAGCCTCCACCATCTTTAAGTACACAATACAGTATTGTCAACTACAGGCACTGTAAATAGAAATTATTTATCTTGCATAACTGACATGTTCTGCCCATTGTTCAACCATTCCCCATTTTCCTATCCCCAAGTAACCACAATTCTATTCTCTGCTGCTATGACTTTGTGTATTTTATGTACCTCATGTAAGTCAAATCATTCAGCCTTTGCCCCCCTGTTACTGACTAATTTAATTTATAGAGCATCCTCCATGTTTGTCCATGTTATGCCAAGTGGCCGAACTTACTCTTCTTATTTTTTGAGACTGAATAATATTTCAATATAGGAATTCAGGAGAGAGAGCACATATGAGATCATGATGGAAATTCTTTTAGATATATACCCAGAAAGAAGATTGCTGGAACATATTGTACTTCTATTTTTAATTTTTGAGGAAACTCCATCCTCTGTTTTATAGCAACTCCACCATTTTACATTCCACCCACAACGTACAGTGTCCCAGTTTATCTGTATCCTCATTAACACTTCTTCTTTTTTTTTTTCTTTTTGTTGATAATAACGACCCTAACAGGTATGAAGTAATATCTCATTGTGGTTTTGCTTTGCATTTCCCTGATGATTAGTAATGTTGAGGGCCTTCTCTTACACCTGTTGGTAATATATACAGCTATTCAGGTACTTTGCCCATTTTTATCTGCTTCTGTGATGGTTGTCAATGTTGTTGCTATACAGTTGTAGAAGGTTCTAATATGGTTTAAATATTAGTCCCTTATCAGATAGATGATTTGCAAATATTTTCTTTATTCCTTTAAGTGGCTTTTTCCTACTTCTGTGAGGTTCCCTGGTGGTACAGAAGTTTATTAGTGTAATGTCAGTCTACCTAATTTTGTTATTTTTGTCTGTGCTTTTCATATCACATTCAAGAAATCATTGCAAAGACCAATGTTAATATTTTCTGGGTTTTTTCCTATAAGTTTTACTGCTTCAGGTCTTATGTTCAAGTTTTTAGTTCATTTTGAATTGATTTTTATGTATGGTGTAAGATCAGGGTCCAATTTCACTTTTGCATGTGGACATCCAGTTTAATATCTATTCTAGGCACCTCTCTGAAGATCACTTGACTGTTTGCTAAAGTTTACTCCATTCCTTTGGACCGTAACTTTATGTAAATACCATGTTATATTAATTATGTTACTTTGTAATATATACAGAAATCAGGGAATATGAGGTCTCCAGCTTTATTCTTTTGGAATATGCTTGCTTTGGCTATTCTGGGTCTTTCATACTTACCTATAAATTTTAGTATTTTTGTTTCTTTTTTTTTTTTCTATAAAAGATACCACAGGTATTTTAACAAGGTTGGCTTTTAGAATTTGTAGATTGTTTTCAGTATTATGGACATTTTAACAGTATCTATCCTTTCAATCCATGGACAAGGGATGTTGTTCCGTTTATCTGTAACTTCTCTAATTTATACTTCAAGGTCATTTTTCAAACTACTTTACTGTTCTTCCAACCTGTTTGTCTTGTCTCATTGTTGAATGGAAATACTATAGTAAGACCTTCAAGCATTTTCTGATCCAGATGAAAACATGTTTTGAGTATCTTCTCTCACATCCTGGGGTACATGCCATGGGAACCAGTGATCTGTTCACAGAGGTTTGTAATAAGAAACAATTTCAGTAGAATTTTCTCTAAATTCATGTGTACTGAAAGTAAAACAGGAGCCCTAAGGATGGGTCCTTAGAACATCCAGAAAGTTAAGGAAGCCTCAAGGAAAACAGGATATCCTGTGTCTTATCATAGAAGGAATGAAGGCCTGAAGTATGAGGAAAACAGTGGCAGACTTGGAAGTTATCCTCCTACCAATCCTACCCCTATAGCAGGGACTCCTGTTCATCTTTTCCATGAATGCATCATGAATCTTCTCAATGACTTCACTATAGTATACCTAGATGTGCTTTTTAAAAGATATCATCATTCAGGAATTCATTACTGATTCATATATCCCTCACCTTAGAGTTATTTAAGTCCTATAAGAATTATTTACTATCCTTTTATTTTGAAATCACAGATTAATATAGGCATGATCACACAGAACAGATAGAAGACATTAATTACATATGTGGAAGTTCTCAACAGTAAAGTTAAAGTCAATGTCAAAATATTAAAACTTTATTTTTATATACTGAGTGTATAGGTTGTTACAGAGACTCATTTAGGGACTATTTACTTGACATAATTTCCTTTTTACTAACATGCAGCTGACCTTTGAATGAGGGTATAGGAGCAATGATAATTTTTGATTGCCTCAAAACTTAACTACTAGCAATATACTCTTGACCAGGAATTTTATCTATAATGTGAAGATAGACACATATTTTATATATGCATTATAAATTGAGAAAAATATGCAAGAACATAAAAGACCACTTTGTACAGCAAAATGCAGCTTACTAGGGAGATGAACTGCTCACATGGAGATGATAAATGTCAGCTGGCACTTTTAGGCATCATTGACCTCACCATAATAGCAATAGGAGGTTTCTACAAAATTATTACAGTAGTAGAGTGTGTAGTACAGTTAACATTAGACAGCTGTGATTGGCTACTGCATCTTTACATGTGTTTACATTTCTCTCAACTTTTAGCAGTGCCATTTTTGGTCTGTGTTTGTATAGTTGTACCACACCATGAACCTGAATGCCCCTTTCCTGGTATCCTAAACCTAGCCTAGTTAAGGGAACAATGAGAGAGATCTTGGGAACGGCAGTCCAGATACCTATTATCTTGAAAGACGCTACCTTTCTCCTGTGCACACTAGGAACTAAGACAAATTTATGCCAGCTGAAAAAAGCAACTTTCTTGCATGTACAGTGGGACAATTGCTCTTCTTGATACTGGTCATGCAAGGAAAGGAAGCCAGTTAATGCTGATGACATCATGGCTTCGCAGCCTAACATAGAAAAACTTCCCTGGCTGGGGATGGCTGCAAAACACAGGACACTGGGGAAAGGGTACACTTCACTCCTCCCACCAGTCACTACCTGACAATACACCATGAGAGAGAGAAGATAATATTTGGCAGTATACAAGGGCCAGAGATGCTTTTAGCCTGCTGTCACTAAACTCTTCTTGAAGCAATCATTGATCTCTTGTAACATATCCTCAATAAATCACATCTCCCATGCTGTCTCTGGGCTTTTTCTTTGGCCTGTCTACAACCTATTCCACTTTCCTGGCATGACCTGCCCACAATCCCACAATTTTAGATTTGAAATTGATAAATTTTAACTTTTTTTTTTTTTTTTTTTTTTTTTTTTTTTTTTTTTTTTTGTACTTGGGATTGAACCCAGGGACACATTACCACTCAGTTGCATTCCCCAGCCTATTTTGAGACAGGATGTCACTAAATTGCTAAGGCTGGCCTTGAACTTGAAATTTTTCTGTTTTAGCCCCCTGAGTTTCTGGGATTACAGATGTGTGCCACCACACCAGGCAAATTTTAACTTTTCATAATAGATTTGTGTATTTCTTAGTAGTAAATGATGAAATACAATATAATCTGCACATTTTATATGTTTATGACATATCAACTTTTTAAATTTTTAAAATATTTCTAGGCTATGTGGTTCAACCTGAAATATTTTTTTTTCTAATTTACATAAAAATTGTGAATATTTATGGAGTTCTCTGTGATATTTCAATATAAGTGTACATTATGTAATTTTCAATTCAGGGTGAACTTTACTGTCTCCTTAAACATTTATCTTGGTATGTGTGTCTATTTTGTGAAAACATTCAAATGCATTATTTCTTGCTTTTTCTCAACCATATAATGCATTATCATTATCTATGGCCATCCTACAAAAATCTAAAAAGAAAAAGAAAATTCTGTGAATAGGTACCCTGCACAGTTCTAACCTGTGGTGTTTTCTTTCTTTTTTTTTCCCCCAAGGGTCAACTATAAAAAGAGGTTCATCAGCAATAAAGCCAGAGAAAGCCCTTTGGCCAAGTTTGCAGAAACAATGTTGCTCACTAGCATTAGATGCTGTGGATTATAGGAAATATCTCAGGCAATAGAGGCAATCCTCTACAGACCAAGAAATGAGTCAGCAGAACTGTTGTGTCTGGCAAACTCCTGCTACAGTGGGGAAATCAGCTGCTCATCAGCTGTCACTCAGAGACTAGTCTCTTCCAAGCAAAGGGTTTGTGTTTAATACACAAAACAATTGGAATGAGAAACTGCATTCACTAAATGGTCCAAACAATTATACAAAAACTGAAACAAATCTTTGCAAGACTTCTTCTTATCCTTCCACAAAAAAAAAGAAAGATTGAGATTATATAGGAAATAAAGTTATTAAAATTAATAAAACTTTTGAATGTATATTCTTTCTAGCACCATTTAAAGGCTGTCTTTATCAAAGAGCCCATGTTTCAATGAAAAGAATGACTTCTCATTTTAAAATAACAAATTATCTTAAAATTTTAATTGATATTTTATAGAGCTTTTATTTTTCTTTGACAAGATTGGTTTACTAAATATGATAAATGTCACAAAAGGGCTTTTCAGTTTTTACATTAAGACAAATACAATATTTTGTAGTAAATACACGATTTAAAATGTAAAACAAAAACACCAAGGCCTCAGCTTTGAGGGAAGGCCATTTTCTAGTCATATTGCGGATACAAAAAAAAAAAAAAAAAAAAAAAATTCCTAGCCTTTAACACATCTGGAAATGTTGAAGTTAGGTTCTTTATGATGAGATGTGAAAATATTACTAATGAACTGTGTTGAAATTCTAAGTCCCTGAAATAAAAGTTTACTCACTACCTATAAAATTCAAGTCCTCCATAAACAGCTTAATGAATTTGCATTATTTTATAAGTATATAGGAATATATTCTATGTAGAAAATTTGAAATAGCCATCAAAACAATGAAATGCATAAAAATATTTGCTAATCACATCATCCAGTACAAATATTATGTATGTATGTAGTTATCTTCTACTTTTATTATTGATGTTTTATGTTTTCTTTTTTCCAATTTACTTTCCAATTTCATATTTAATAAATTGTATTTTGATTATTTTAATGTTTTCCTTTACATTTTAATATGTATAACCAACACATCGTTATTCATAAATGTGCTCTCCTTAGCAATAAGAATCTTAGAGTATTAAAATGATCAATCCTTTCAGCTCACATATTGTGATTGTGTAAATTTATAGAGTTAATATTCACCTAGATTAGTTCACATTGACCAATTTTATAGCTCATCATTCTATCTCAATCTGGTACAATTTTACTTATTAATCAATGACATACTTTTTAATTTTATTTGATAAAGATGAGTTATTAGGTAACTTTTTCTGCTTTCATCTGAAAATGTCCACAATCATCTTTGTTCTTATAAAGCATGTATTCAGCATTTACAATCAAAGGTTATCTTTTTTTTAGCTTTTTGAGGATGTTGAATGCTGTTTTCTGACTTCTGTTGTTCTTTAGAAATAACCAGAAGTCTAATTGTTACTTACTATGTACTACATTCACTTAGTTGGTCCACTCCTTCCATGTTGAGAGTGAACTCTCACTTACTTATACGTATTCGTTCATCTACATGACTCAGTTTATTCTTCCTCTGAATTTTGAGAATTTCCATACACAAGGACCTGTTTTAACAGTGATCTTTACTGTCCAGTTATTTAGGGGCCATTTGTCTGGTGATGCAGCAAGGCTATTGGCTAAGGTAATTTGTTTCTACGTGAGGAAAAAGACTGTCTGAACTCCCAGAAAATTACTTTCAGAAAGGGCTTATTTGTACAGCAACTTATTTTTTACCTTTTGAGAATGATCCAGGTTGCAGTAACCTACACCATTCTCTGACATTTCTGATTCGGCTCAGATTTAGACTCTAGCTGGATTTATGGTCCAAACTCTGTCTTCCTGGTGACTGTGTTCTTGATTTCTTTGCCCTTTCTCCTTCAAGAAGGCAGCTTTCATGGTAAGACAATGTATTGCACTTAGTTGCTCATGTGGCTACTAAGTTCAGGTTTCATTTCAACAGACTGGTGAGTTAAAAGAATCAGATAGGAAAACGCACATGTATACTGGCTCCCATTACATGAGAAGACAAGTTATCCTGGTTTGATTTTGAAATTGGAATGGAGACTCCTTTGCTGGACCAGTCTGTGATAGCATATAGCATATCCTTGGCCTAGTACATTGTCTTTATGCTATCAGGTACAGCTAAAGCAACCAGCAAACCAGTTAGTGTAGTCCTGCCGTGTGTGTCATTAACCTCTAGGAACCAACCATATGAAGCACTGAACAGGCAGGAGATAATGGATGAAAGGCCTGATGCTTAATCATTTATTTCCCACAAGCCAATTGCTTCCTCATATTCACAGAGTTGGAGATTAGAAAATGCTCATAATCGAGTCATCAATATTAAACCTGGTGTTATACTGAAAACAGCAGACTTTATCCTCTCATGTTAGAAGGTTTCTAGAGACACTGTTCAAATAAGAACAATACGGTGCCATTAACTGGAAAAAGAAACCACTTATTTCTCCTTTACATGTTCTCTAGATATAATGAGGCATTTTCTGTGTAGCCAGGAAAAGACTTTCAGATCATTTTATTAAATAGAAATTCCTAATCTATATTCTCTCACTAAACCACTATCTTTGTTTGGACTCTATAAGTTTAAACCTTCTTCACTTTCTTTCAACTTATATCAGTAAATTTATTACTAAAATAATACAGCATTCCATTTAATTATGTCTTTGAGCCTACTTAAAATACAGCTTAGTAATGCTATGCATTTCTTGAATCTGCCAAAGAACAGAGATCAACTCTAAAAAAGTGCTTTCTAGCAGGAAAAAAAAGTCAGTTTTTCTGTCCAAACACACTTATTGTTTAACACTGGTGGCAATTTTATGAGACTAATGTGATCCAATATTCTAGGCCCCTTGCAGCTTAATGAATTGACTGAAGACAAAAACCCAACACCAGATCTTTACTACTCCAGGTGCCCCAAAAGTATTTCAGGGCCAGATGTTTGTAAGTAATGTGATTTTGCAGTTATTATCTCTGGGTCTGGGGAGGAGGTAAATTCAGTTTGGTTCATTTTTGTTTCAATGTTCTTTTACTTTTCACTCTTCTCCACAGTTCAATACAGTTCACGCTTCTTAAGGAGTGGTAAAGTAATATCTCATTAACTTAGAGTCTGTTCTTCTGCGGACTTTCTTTTTATAGATCTGCCTGTGTTGTCTCAACTCAGAAGGTATTAAATTTAAAGATGTATACTCTGTTGGATAGTAAATAAGAGAGACAAGTGGGAGAGCCCATTTAAACGTCCATGCTGTCAGGCCATTTCCCCACAAAGAAATAGTCAAGGGAGAAAGCAAGAGATTTGTTGGGCATAACTAATTTGATCTTCAAGTGGGAAGTTGGGAGTCTCAAGTAGTTTTGCACTTTATTCTTCATGAGCAATACATCACCCTTACTCTTTTATTTAATGCTTTTGTTTCTTATGATTAGTTCCTAATTATTCTTTATACACCAAATGGAGTTTTGATTACAGAATGATTGGTGATTCCATTTCAAACATTATTCATCTTTTTATTGTGTTTCTACATTTCAGTTCAGTCTATGATTTAAAATATAATGTTTATTGAATTTCAGGATATTTCAATGAAAAATTCCATAACATCTACATATTCAAAGTATTTTAATTAAAAATATTTAGAGAATTTTTCAAAAGTATCTAAGAAATCCTAAAAATAAAGACTTCATTTTTCAAATATTGTTTAAACTTCTTTATAGCCACAATTATACTAGAAGAAAACAGGTTTCTGACATTGGGTGTGGCTGCTTTACTCTGGCTTCTGCATCTAAAGTGAACACATGTGTATACAGAGATAGGAGAATTTTGCTCCTATCTGATGATCTTGGAGGACCAGAGGCAAAGGCTGCCCCTGCATTAAATGGGAAATCTGAGGCATGTGTGGTTTAGATAATGAATTTGGATTCCTGACTAACATTATCACTATGCTTCAATGATTTGATCTCCTTGGTGTAGCCAACAAGGTGAATTTTGCTAGTTTCTGTAGCAAGCGCATAAAAGGAAGCTATGCCCCCCCCTCACTTGGGTATCTAGAGGGAAGGACACCCGGGAATATGAACTAGAAAACCAGCATTATCCTAAATGCATGATTGAAGATCTGAATGGTACTTATATACTTTGTATACAAGCAGTTGTATGTAAAAAGATACTATACTTGTGCATGATGAATAAGTAAAAATAAATAAAAAAAAATAAAAAAATAAAATTAAACTTCCTGTAATGTTATTAGAATACTATATCCCCTCCATATTCTTCATATAATTTACACCCAAATTATGCCCTGCTTTTAAAAATTGTTTCATTGGTTTAAATGATTAAAGTATCAGAGATAACTTAGTTCTTAAAAGCAATTTTATTCTAAGCAATGTCTTCTATACCAAACACTATTACTGAAATAGACCTTTAATAATATGGAAACTTGTGCCCACCTCATGTTCTTTAAAAACAATTTAGTTCCAAGGGTATAGAGATTTTTCTGATGTTATAGTTGTTCTGTGAAATAAAAATCTAAATACATTTATTAAACTACCATGGGAGAAAATTGGAGGGAGTTTTATGACTACATATTGAACTATTTCAACTATTCACATAAGAAAAAAATAATGGAAGGAATTGTGGATATAGTAGCATATATTAATTCCATAAAATTTTTTTTTCTGATGATTATACCTTTAGGAGAGAGAGAAAAAATATAATATTTAAGTCACTCCCAAAATATTAAGCTCTTTATCATTTCACATGTGCTTTTTGTTTGAGAAACAAAATCGTTTCCTTATACTCAATGATGTGTAAGCATCACGTCCTTAAATAGAAAGAAGCTTTGGCTTTGCTCTGATGTCCAGGGATAGTATCATTAAAGTAAGTTTGATTTTTGCTGAAGGATCTGATAATGATCCTTGTAAGTTAGAATCAGATGGAAGAATTCACAGCACAGAGCTGACCTCGCTACCACCTGAGGGAACTGGGCTGAGCGATGATGAGCAT
Source organism: Tamias sibiricus (assembly GCA_025594165.1). Classification (NCBI taxonomy): domain Eukaryota; kingdom Metazoa; phylum Chordata; class Mammalia; order Rodentia; family Sciuridae; genus Tamias; species Tamias sibiricus. The sequence continues at coordinate 20,795,861 of CM046671.1, forward strand.
TTTCTAAACCCTCGTTCCTACTCATCATCCATCCTCCCTGCAGCAGCGTCATGAATGGAGGCAAGTGTGACATCGCACAGAGGCCTCCCAAACGCTGGAGCTTCTGCTCTACCATCTCCTCAGGATGCTCAGAAACCCTACTGCTGTGGCCCTTGGGAAGGTCCTTCTGCACTGCTTCCTCATCCCCAAACTAGGAACGTTTGTAATGATGAGGCCAAGAAATGTCACTGTCCTGAGTGCAGGCCAGGATTGAGACATCCACATTCCTATGCAGTTTGCTCTCTGTCTGTCCTTCTGACACTTTGAAAGGGCTCATTTTTATCTATCCTGGTCTAAGACTCTCATGTACTTACCCCTAAACAAGGGAATAAGCTCTTTTCCATTAAAAAAGCATAGTTCTCTTTGAAGTTCAGCTCCAGTCAAACCATGCATATTTCAAAAAGCACATCAAAGCATCAGATAGTATTGATATGCAACTGATAGCTTGATATTGAAGAGCCACTATAGATTAAAAATTCCAGATAACAAAGTGTAGGCTTAATTACATGCGTATCTTAAGCAATACACATACATAAGGAATACATGTGTATTTTTCTATATAACCTTTCTAATCAACAATAAACGTGAATAAATAGTGTAAGAGTTCATTCTACCTTCTCCCTGCAATGTCTGTTTAGCTCATCAGCCTTCACTAATCGGATGGACCATGTTATTATTCTAAACAGCAGCATGTGTTTCTCCACAGCTCAGCTTTAGATTTACACCCCTCTGTAGCCAACCAATTTGTTACCAGTAGGATGAATAAAGATCAAGACAATCAGAAAAATTAATGGATCAACGAAGACAAAGAGCTTGATGCTTTGTTTGTAGGACAAGACTTACACTGTTCATTTATTCTTACAAACACACATAATGGAACACTCACTCCTTGCTGTTGGTTTCAGTGATGATGTACTTTTCTGGTTACCATTTTTATTTGTTTATTTGTTTGTTTGTTTGTTTTTGGTACTAGGGATTGAACTCAGGGATACTCAACCACTGAGCCACACCCCCAGTCCTATTGTTTTGTATTTTATTTAGAGACAGGGTCTCACTGAGTTGCTTAGTGCCTCACTTTTGCTGAGGCTGGCTTTGAACCACAATCCTTCAGTCTCAGCCTCCTGAGGCACTGGGATTACAGACAGGTTTGCACCACCCTGCCTGGCTCCATTTTAATTTTTTTTTAGCGTCTTTTTAATGTGTTAATGTTTAAAGCTTTCAAGGCTCTATTCTGAGATATCAGCATATTTATAATATGTAATAAGTATTATGTAATATAATACACTATATATATATATATATATATATATATATAATTTATTATATGTATGCAACGTTCTCCTAAGTGTTAGCCATTCCCAAGGCTGTAATGGAATCTACATTTCAAGAATTCCGAAACTAATCTGTAAGCCTAGTTGCCTTATTTGAACTTTAGACTCGGCTATTTAACATTCTGTTTCATATAACCATTTCAATATTCACATGAGCAGAAGAAAAACAAAAAGGGGGGGGATAATGAAAGTAAATAAACACAAATTCAACCTTACATATTTTTCTTTTGGGGTTTCTCTCTAGCTTTTGGTCAACTGAATAAATAGACCCAGAATGTAACCAGTAAATTAATTTAGATGTTTGGAAATTATTCCCAATACTTCTCTCTCTTTGACCACCCCAATATTCCTCCACCAAATTCTGTCAAACCAACTCTACAGTTTGGTTTCTATCTCATTTTCCACCACCACTAACTTGGTGCAAACCACCATCTCACCTGGAATATAGGAATCTTTTTGCCTCCCTACTGCTACTGTTGTTTTCTTTCAATCCATTATCCACTGAACAGTATTTTCAAAGATTCATGCCATTTCATTGTGCAATTCTTCCACAATTACTTAGGATAAGGACCTTCTGAGACCCCAGTTTGACCTGGCCTCTGCTCACTGCTCTCCCCTTCTTCATAGTCTCCCACTGTTTCTTCATTGTGGCCCAGCCATGCCACTCAATTTCCATTCCTCACTTCTACCAAGATCTTCTTTACCTCCAGCTCTTTCCCTTACTCCCAGGCATGAGCCTGCAATGCAGTTCCAGATTCCTTTCACCTGAAACTACTCAACTCTCTCTCTCTCTCTCTCTCTGAGCTTAAAAATCACTTTGCAAAAGAGCATTTTTCAGATCAGCCTCTCTAAAGATGGATCTCTTGTTCTTTAAAAAATAATTTTCCTTATCTATCTTTCTCTTTATCACTTTTCTGCCTAAAAACTATCTATGCACTCTCTTATTAAAACTTCAACACCTAATCTCCTTCTCTCCTTTTAGCTGAACAGAGAGGAAAGACCTTTGTTCCCTAAAGACTTATACCCGCTCATTGAAGAAGATAGCTTCCTGCGAGGGAAAGAAACCAGACTGGAGGACATTTTAAATAGTATGTATTATTCATAGGAGAACAAGGCAGAATCAATTCTTCTCAAGATTAACCACTGAAGAGCTTGAGCTTAATTGGAAGATTATAATCAAGTGACTGGGAGCCGTGCACCAGAGAAATGTTCTAGTCTAGCACATTACAGAGAAGGAATGGCCTCATGTGATTCCCATCTCCAGACATTATTTTTAGCTTCAAGAGCCAAGATCTTTTATATTACCTTATTATGAATTCATTTTTGTTAAATAATATATAAAGTGAAAGAGAAAGTAAATATATACTTTGAAAGTTGAGAAAAGGAACAGAATTAGCACAGAAGAGAAGAGGAAAAATATGAGTGGAATTAAGGAAAGTGAAAATGTAAATTAAGAAATGGTAATATTAGGACACTGGAATAAAATAATAAAATTTAAAAAAGCATTCACAGAAGTGTCCAAGCAAAATTACAAAGAGGAAGAGGGCAGGCAATTTAACCAAAAGTTTTATTTTTAATACTATTCAAGAGAGCTAATCTTAATACAGAGTTCCTCAGCCTCAGCATCATTAGCAGGTTGAGTTGAATAGTTCCTTATGGTTGGGGTGGCAAGGGTCAGGATGCTCTGTATGGTAGGACGTGTAGTGGCATCCCTGGGCTTTGTCTTAAATGCCAGTATCAATCTTGCCTCCAAACATTGTGGAGAGGAATGTCACTCCTCACTCTACCCTCAGGTTGAGAACCTCTGGCTTCGTGTAAAGGGAAGAGGACTTAGCAAAACAACAACAACAAAAAAGTTCCATTTTTAAGTCTTAGATAAACACTGAAATTGTGAAATAGCTGCTTAATCAATATCACTCTCTCTATATATTTTTAAATTTTTCCTCAGGAAAATGGAAATATCCCCAGCACCTGATGGATTAATTATATCATTCAAATACTTTCAAGAAAATAATGAAAAAAATAGAAAAAGGGAAATCAGAACTGGGGAGTAGAAGACTTCATAAATGCAGGTATAAAGGTCAAGCGTAATTGGTAGAGTGCAGTTTCAAATTTTGCTTTGATCAATTTGGCATCCAAAGTGAAACGCCAGGTGACTACTTGCATAATTCTTTACCAGACAGGGGCTCAAGGACAGCGTAGGTTACCTTCTCTCTTTTCCCCTACAGACTTCACAGACTTTGTAAGAAGACCACAAAGGACACAGAGGACACAACACTTTTATGGCAAGAGCACTTGTGATTTTGACAGAGTTGTTTTGATGTAGTGTTTGTCAATAAAACTTCAGGGAACAACATTAAAACTCGGTCTCATGAAGGCTGCTCTGTGGTCAACGAAGGTACTAAAGTCCAGTCTGATCTAGGCCTCCAGCTCAGAGGCTGGCTGCATAACCCAGACTTTTATAATGGTCAAGATTTTTAGGAAGTATTACTTATTTCTCTCTGGCTTTTTATGAGAGCTCAATATTAATTATTTTGAGATACTTGTGAGTGAAGTGTTACTACATAGATAAGATGCATAATTGGAAAATTAAGATTGTCATTTTCCTCTTTGCTACCTGAATGGCAAGTCTTGACCTTTGCTGCCATCTATGCCTATTATCTACCTGTCCAAGGAAGTTGGATATTTAGTGAGTAGGAAAGGCAGGGAAAAAAAGGGGGGGAAAAATATATAATTAAGTAAACTTAACATTAAATTGAGACATGGTTTAATTCTCTTAGCCCCACAGTACTGCCCCATATAATATTTTATTGATCAAATATGAAAGGCTCAGACTCACAGGAACATGGTATGGACAGACAACTTTTTACCCACCCCCATTGCTATTCAATCTGAGACTTGATACCCAGGCATGGGATAAAAGATGATGAAAATAAAGTGAAAAAAAAAATCCTCCTTCTTTTCTCTTTCAGTAGAAATGTGAAGGAGAAAAGGAGGAAGAGTATGAAGGAAATATGAAGGAAATAATGAAATCACTAGGGTCTGCAGAAGCAGAAAAGTGCATCAGGTAAGAGGAAACATCAACAAAGTATCGTTTCTGGCCAACTTAGATAGGAACAATGTCAATGCTAAGGTCTGAGCTTTGCTGGGCACAGAGAAGTTTAAAAATGGAGCATCCCAGGACCACTGGAGTGTCCCTGTTGGGTAAATAACCTGACACCACTCTGGCTAGATGTGTTTCCTCAGAGAAAAATGGAGAATATAGTGGGAATCATCTGGGTCTAGATAAAGCCATTTCTACCTGCATAGGATAGCCAGGCCCTAAATAAAGGAGCACAGAACAAATAGCATGTTCTATCCTCAAAGAGCACCCAAGCATGCAGCTAGCGTTGGGCAGAAGTCTTCATGCTGCATACTGGTGTCAATAGGAGGCATTGCACTGGAATACTGGACTCTCTTCAAAGTGCTGGCCATTTGCATATCTGCTCTGCCCCATTTCTTAAACCTGTGACTCCATCTCTGAGGATTTCATACTTTTGCCCTGTGAGTAATTTCAAACAAAAGAAAGTGTTGTGAAATACACCAGTTAAAATAGCGGAGAACTTTTTATTGCTAATGCCTCTCTTTCAAGCTTAAGAAGAATCTGCAGCACCATTGTCTTTCCAATTTCATCAATATTTTACCTCAGGGGAATGGCAACTTGATTTCTTCATGTCATCTCTTAATTTCAGGTTGGAGATTATGCAAAAAATATCTGAGAGTGTTACTCCCAGAAAACTACAGTGTATTTGTGCAGCGTGTCCACTTATGCAAAAGACCTCCACAATCTGCAGAAGTGTTCAATTTCTACAATGCAGGCATAAAAATACAAAGAAGATGTCAATGAATTCTGACTAAAAGAAATTTTATATTCTAAAGTAATTTAAAATTAATTCTCTGAGATGATTGACATATTTCTAACTGTAGTCCCTAAAATTATATTACTTGTATAACTTTCACCAATGTAATGAAAAAACAGCTAATAAAATGTGGAAATACTGATTGTGATACATGATTCTGATGGAAAATTGTCAATTAATGAAATTTCATACTTTCATACATTTGCATGCACCAGTGTTAACAACTGATTGTGCCACAAAATGCTGGAGAATGTCATATTTTCTCACATACCAAAATAAAATATACAAGAAGAATAACGCCCAAATCAAAATTCACAGATTGATAAAGACATTAAATGATAAAGACATTAATGTGCACAAATAGAGGAGCTAATGTAAAGTGAACACAATCATGTAACATATGGACAAATAACACATCACCAGCATCATAGGTGACCTCCTGTGTCCCTCTCCGAACTTCCCCAAACGTCATCCTCATTTCTGAAAGTCGATTTTCAAACATTGTATAAATACACTCTGTTGAATTATTATAAGGGGTTGAGGTCTATAGCCCCCCCCCCATACCAGGGATGGACCTCTTCTGTCTACCAAAAGAGGCCAGAGGGGCCTACCTCAACAATGAGACTGGATTGGGAAAGTAAAGTCCACCAACGCCTCCTCCCCCGCCTTCAAAAGACTCAGAGCCTCGTAGGGGAGACCAGTCAGTAGAATGCCGGAACTCGGTTATTGAGGAAGTTGGACGGTCTTATATAGGACATGGGCCAATCAGCAGAAAGATCATAGGGACACATAAGGAGCATGGTCAGATGCCATTGGCGGAGCCATTGGCCTATCCTTGGGGTGGTTTCAGTTCTCACAGCCACACCCCCTGCTTAGCCTAGGTCCTGTAACAGGGCGTGGTAATGCGGCAAGCAGCCAGAAAGCCAGAGCTTAAGGTCCCGACACACTCTTGCAGGAGAGTTTGTGATCATGACTCTCTTCTTCTAACCAACAGTATTAATACATTTGTGATAGCCATTTTTGCTATCACAAATGTATACAGCATCTCGTTTATTTCCATTATTGCATGGTATTCTTATATTTAAATACATCACAATATTTGATTGTTGTTTTGTTGGTGGATATTTGAAGACTGTTCAATTTTTGGCAGCTTTAGACAATATTCATGGTTGATTTACCCAAATATTTACCCTTTGATATGATCTTACTTCATCTCTGTGGAGTCACGCCAGACATTTTCTTTTTGTTTTATACTACTCCTTTTAGTACCTTATTGTTAGGCAGAGTCAGCTGGTGAAACAGTCTCAGTTTTTGTTTGTTTTCAAAGAACTTTATTTTATGCTATTAGTTAAATGCCTTGACAAATGAATTAACTGAAAATATAAGATGCCTTATTTTCCAAATTTTTTTCCACTTGTATTATTCCTTGCATAGTTCTTTACAGACAGAAGCAGAGAGCCAGTGGCTTAAGGGCACCACAGGTTACCTCGGCGCTGTTCTGCTACAAACATCACAGACTTTGTAAGAAGACCACAAAGGACACAGAGGACAGCACTCACACCATGTTTTTGGCATGGGTACTTGTGATTTTATAGATTCTTATATTTTTGTATATTTGTTTCATTCTTTTGTATTCTTTCTATGGGACAGACTTTTTTCTTTTCATTTTATTTCATTCTTTCTTTCATTTTCAAGTCTGTTGCTAGATGTTAGACGATCATTGTCACGTTTGGAAATTTCTAATCTTGTATCTTTTCTTTTACCCAATTTTCTCTTTGTTTCTATTCTGGGATTCAAACTACACATATGTAGAACTTTCCAATATGTCTCATATATTTCTTTCCGTTTTCTTCTACATTTTACACCATTTACATCTTAAATTTCATTTTGAATTTGCATCTTTCAATTTAATTCTGAATATTTTCTTCTAAATTTCCCTTCACCTTGATAATTTTCTCCTCAGCTACATCTAAACTGAGTTTTAAATTTTGTTATTGCATTTTTCTTAGTTCAAACATTTCCTTCTAAATTATACTTCCTAGTTCACTAATAAAAAATTCTCCATTTCATTATTATTTCATTTTTTTCATATTAATTACAAATATAAATAAGTGTATAAAATTCAACATCTAAATTCCATCCATTTGCTTTTACTACTTTTTTCCATCTTGGTTTTATCTGAAGTTTGTCATAATGCATGTCTGCATGTGTTCAGTTCACCATGCAGTACATTTAAAAAATTATGAAACTCAAATATATACCATGTAGACTAGGGGCAATGCTCCTGGCCCTATCAGGGACTGAATCAACTGGACGGTGAGCTATCCTTTGTCAAGTGCTGTTTCATATTTCACCTGCACAAAGGATGTAATTCTTTGGGATCTCTCCAAAACGCTGGGGTATGCATCACAACTTTCTCTTATAATAGGCTTTGAAATCTGTTTTGCTTTTGCTTCAATCTTCATGAATCCTCTAAAAACTGTGCTCAGGTTCTGAAACTTTCACAAACTTCCTTTGCTTTCAGAATTGTAATTGCCTTCAGCAGGAAAATGTCAGAACAGAAAACACCATTCACTTTATGGGCTTTATTAATCTTCTGCAAATTGCCTCTACAAATGCTGACTTACTTATTGCTAGCATTTTAGTGTGGAGCTATATATATGTATGTGTAGATATATCTCCACACACTTTCTAACATTTTTAGTTGTTCTCAATGGAAGTGCCTGAGGTCATTGTCAATCTGGATATCCAGAAACAAAACATGGAACACAGTTCCCTTCAGATTTTAGAAGCTAATGACAAGATAAACATGTGCTTAATTGACATCTCACTTCAAGTACAGGTAAATCAAATATTTCAAGACCCAAGATGCCCAAATTATTATTATTTGATTCATATACATGGCAGATACTTGATAAGGATACTCTACTATTCTAATGATTTTGTTTTTGTTTTCTTATTTCTTTTTTTTTTCTGTCTAGTTCTAAAATTTTCTATTCCATTTATTACTTATCCTGCAAGACCTACATATCCAAAATAAATTGTGAATTTTTAAGTGTAATAGTCCTCAGAATATAACCTATATATCTTCATATTTGACAAATGTTTTAGTAAATTGATATTTTGTTGCTGCTATGTGCATATGTTATGCCCTAAATGGATTCTGAACCAACTTTTTCCTCATTTCTCTTAATATTCAGCACAGTAGAGCACATAGTTTATTATATTCTATTAACATGACATATAAAATTCATGTTTTTTTTAAAAATTTTCCACTCCCAATTCTGTGATTCCTGTAACACAAGACCAATGTTACATGCTCAACCAAAATGTTTTTCTCAAGTGATTCTCTACCTAGAAGACTTTCCCATAATCAACATGGGAATAACATTCATGTGAAATTTTTAGTCCCTTCCATTTAAATTCTTACATCACTAACCCCTTCTACAAAAAGATAAAGGATTTTCTCCTGTGTCCACAGTTCAGATGCCTAATGCTGAGAAAACATAATTTATAAGTAAGAACGCTAGAAATTGGTTGAAACTTTTACCAACAAAACACCTTATATTATTATCATAACAAACATAATAATGTGAAGTTTCTAAAATTCTGTCCCAAGATCTGATCATGTTCCCATAGGAATGAAAGATACTATTTATTATTTACTGTGTACTAATCACTGTTCTATTTTAATATGTTTAATGTGTTAATGAGTTCTCTTAGCAATGGTACATACCATTACTACCTCCATTTTATAAATGAAGTAATTGTGTTATAGACAGATTGATTTGTCCAGATCACACAATTAGGAAGTGGAGAAGCTTAGATTTAGACTTAAACAATTTGGCTCTAGAAATCACTGTCATGACCTATGACAGAGGACCCACTCTCTACTATCTTGCTATGCCATGGGTCTTCATATATTCACCTGGGTCTTAGTAATATAGATTAGAGGCTATTCCCAGACTGCAAACTCTGTATTGTCTTGTGCTGTACTCTGTACTTTTGTTTAGAGCCCTCATAGGATTAGATGTTGAAATGAACAATAGATGGATTATCACATTAGTACCAAAACCCAGGGCATCATGAATACCAACAACCTCCATGTTATTTAAGAGCACAATACACAGTCAATCCATGTGCTATTGCTCTTCCCCCACATCATTATCTTTGTTCTCATGTGCATTACTGACTTCAGGGACATTTTAACATACGTTCATGTACCATGCAGTCATAGCAAGAGCAAATCACCGTTCTTCCCAGGGTGCTCACAATTAACTCAGTTGTATTCTGTCTTCCTTAACTGCTCATCTCATTTTCTTTTTTATTTTTTTTTCTCCTCATGCCCAAACTCCAGATAAGATTATTTTTTTCTTTAGTCTCCTCAGTTTTATTGGTGCATTTTAATTGTACCGAAAGATATATTGTTACATGTTCTTATATGCACACAATGTAATAATAAAATTTGGTGAATTTCATTTCCATTTATTTCCTGTTTCACTCTCTCCCTCCCTTTTTCTGATTCCTTTCCTCTTCTTTTCTGATTTCTCTTTGATTTTCATGAGATGCCTCCAACCACCTTTCTTTTCTTTTTTCTAAAAGACTATAAAGTTGTAATTTTATTTTAATAATAATGATCGAACTTGGAGAGTTGTCTTTGTTCCATTTTTATAACCCAAAACCAAAAGCAGGATGAATAAATCATTAGAAATTTAGTTTTAGTTTTATATGTGGGCCATTGAACTAGATCCGAGCTAACAACTCACATATAATTGTCATGTCCATTTACATATACACAAACTATTTAAGAATACAGACTCTAAAGTGACATCACTATATTGACATGCAACGTATGATATAGGTTCCCTTATGAAATAAAATTAATCCTCCTTTTTGCTTCAGAGAGGAGTGAACACATGAAAAATACTGGATCCTATGTCTGACACAGAGAAAGAATAGGATGTTAGTCATTTTTTTTTTTTTTTTTTTGTGGTACCGGGGATTGAACTCAGGGGCACTTGACCACTGGGTCACATCCCCAGACCTTTTTGTATTTTATTTAGAGACAGGGTCTCACTGAGTTGCTAAGTGCTTCCCCATTGCTGAGGCTGGCTTTGAACTCGCGATCCTCCTGCCTCAGCCTCCCAAAGTGCTGGGATTACAGGCGTGCACCACCGCGCCCGGCTGTTAGTCATTCTTAATATTCATGGAACACTTTCTTTACATATTGTCTCCAGTGTTGAAAAAAAAACTTACAATTCAGGGTATTAATGTTAGTCACAGTAACTCTGTCAAGGGATAGAATAATTCAATGATCACAATTTACAATACTTCTTTAAAATATAATTTTGAAAGGACTATGTATTTTATACAATGAAAAATTTTATAATGCTAATTTTATGTCTGTTTTACTTCATGTTCATAAGTATTTACTATTTATCTATATATCCATTTGTCTCAGGATTCCTATAATCAGTGAACAGGTATTTTACCTCTTTATTTTGAAAGAACCCAAAATAAAATTAGTCAGATAGCTACAGGTATTAAGCTTAAACATAGAGAACTTGTCTAGCATGTTTGAGAGCATGGGTTCCATTCCCAGCACTAAAGAACATAATAAATAAATAAATTACATAACTTCAGAGATGTTATATAATTTATTTCAGGTCTCACATGGCATGGAATGACAGAATATGATAGGGTAGGTCAGGGAAGGATAGGATACATACTGTGAAGGAAAATCCCTGGTAGACCTGACATATGCTACAACACGATACATGTTATGATGCAACAGACAGGGCACAATATGATACCACTGTCTTTATAGTGCAAGGAGGGAAAACAGACAATCTCAGAAAAACAGTATTAATTTGACTAGAGCAGAGCTCATTGTGGAATCTTTATTTTTTTTCATTATGAAGGAAAATTTAGCCTTTATTTCAGTTAGAAAGGTATAAACCAATGGAAAAATATAGTTCCCTATAAACCAAATTATAGGGATTTCTGAGGAGTTCATTGTTTTCTTGACAGAGTTCTATGCTCTAGAAGAACTAAGAGAAGTGGAGCAAGCCCCGGAAATGAGAGGGAAGTGTGAGTCCTCCTTTGGAATGTGGAAAGAGATTGCCTGTCTAGCCTGTTCTGGTCTGGGCACACCTGCAAAGGGAGCATTAGAGGAGTTAAGGACAGACTTCCTGTAGGAATCACCCCAGGTGGGAGCTCACTGAGGCATCTTAAGAGCCTGCCTGCCGCCTTCTCTTCGATGGACACCATCCTGCCCCTAATAACCTCCAGCCCTCCTGCTTCAGCTACATTCTCTGACAGGACACTGCTCTTTGGAGCTATGTCAAAGGAATGAAAGATGTGATATGCTATTAGAAACTGAAATTTTACCATTATTTGTATAAATATAGGTAAGACACAAAAGTTTCTAACTCTTCATATGAATAACTGGTTGAGTTTTCAAATTACAATATTTAAAAAGCAGCTCTATCCACTTCTGTTTAGAGTTGTGCAGCAGACAGCAAACAACAAGGACAGTGCCACGTCAATCAACTCTCGTCATGTCACTACTGTAAAAGGTGCATCTCCTCTAGTCTACCAATTAACCTGTAGCAGATTTGCGATGGATTTCATGACATCACACGACCTGGATAAGGAAAGAAGTCTTGTTGGAGAAAAGGAAAATAGGCACATACTGAATTAGAAAGAGAAGATAAATCATGGCCCCCTTGTCCCTGTCATCCAAGCATAGGTGTGCCTAGACCAGAACACAGCTAGACAGGAAATCTAGTTCCACATTCTGAAAGAGGAATCACACTTCCCTCTCATGCCCAGGATTTTCTATAGGGCAAGAGTGAGAGCAAAGTGGTCAGTGAGGGCTCTCAGACTGTTTGAATGACAGCTCACTTGGATCTGGGGGGCTGCTATGGATGGCAGCCATGTTTGCAGTTTCCCTGCCGGGGTTGGGGAGTGATCAGCCCCACTGTGTAAGCTGAGTTCACTCCCCGTGCCACCAGCCGGAGGGAAGGGAAGGCTCTTGTACTATCACAATCATTGGCATGGCCAGCTCATTGTCCAGACAATTCAGAGAATGGTTTTAGGATTGTGATCCAACAGCTGTGCTCACTGAATGACAAAGTTGCTGTTTGGGAACCTCTAAACATCCATTCAAGCTCTCCAAAATGTTTTAGGTGGTTTTGTTTTTTTTTTGTTTTGTTTTGTTTTGTTTTGTTTATAGAACTAAGTTTATCAACCTGGAGAAACAGTGAATCACTTAGGGTCTTATTTGTGGGTAGTAAAATTGACATTAATCATTATGAACTAGTTCTTAAGGAGTTTAAGAAAAATAGCATGAGCGACCAGGAGCTGTGATACAGACCTTTAATTCAAGCTATTGGGCAGGCTGAGGCAGGAGAAGCACAGGTTCAAAGCCAGCCTTAGCAACTTAAAGAGACCCTGTCTCAAAAGTAAAAGGGCTGACAGTGTAGTTCAATGGTAGAGCACCCCTGGTTTCAATCCCCAGTACAGCCCCCCAAAAATCATGAACACATAATGACAATAATAATGAAATGTAGGTGTTTTATATTATACATGCGGTGTTCTTCAAAAGCTCATGTGTGAGAAAATGAAAGAAAGTTCAGAGATGAAATGTTTGGGTTAGGAGAACTTTAACTTAATCAGTGTGTGAATCTCCCGACAGGGATTGACTGGGTGGCAACAGTAGGCAGGTAGGGTGTGGCCAGAGGAGGTGTGTCACTGGGGGTGTGCTTTTGCGGTTTATATTTTGTCTCAGGTCTTCAGAGCTCTCTCTGTTTCTTGGTGCCATGTCCTGAGCTGCTTTCCTCTGCCTCACCTTTCCACCATGATGCTCTGCCTCCCCTCTGGTACACAGCTATGTAGTCTGCTCTCTGTCGACTGAGACCTCAGAAACCGTGAGTACCAAATAAACTTTCCCTCCTCTATGATTGCTTTTATCAGGTCTTTTGATTGCAGCAGGAAAAAAAAAAGTTGATTAAACCAGGAGAATACCCATCATAAAAAGAAATGCACAGTACACTTTTACAGTCCAAAAAAAAATCCATAACACAAAATTTACAATTTTCAATATTTTAAGTATAAAGTTTATGAAATGAAATACATTTGCATTGCTCTGTAACCCCCACACTGTCTCCAGGATTGAAACTGACACTGATACCCATTAAACACTGATACCCATTAAACAATACATCTCTTCCAGCTTCTGACCACCATCTTCGATCAGCCTTCTTCCATCATGGTGAATCTGATTTCTGAAGGTAGCTCATGTAAGTAGAATCACACAGTATCTGTCCTTTGGCTTACTTCACATAATGTAAGGTCCTTCCATGCTGTAGTTTGTGTCAGAATTTCATCCATTTTCAAGTCTGAATGATGCCCTGTGTATATATATATATATATATATATATATATATATATATATATATATATGCACAACCACCAGTTTTTGTTTATCCCATTTGCACTGTGGACACAGGGGGGCTCCTCTCTCCAGGAGTTGTACATAGGCTACTATGAATATGGCTGTGCAGGTATCTGTTGAGTCCCTGCTCTCAGTTCCATCAGTTACATATCCAGAAGCTCAGTTGCTGGCTCATATGGCAATTCTATGCTACAAAATATTTATAAGTCAATTTGTACCAAAAGATGCTTTATAAAATATTTTTAATGTCTCAGAGATTAGGTTAACATCACCTTAAATATTTACATCAGGGACTCACTCTAGACTTTTGTTCTTTAAATTAAGGCTGAGGAAAAGAACAAATTAATAATTTCTCTTCACTTTCCTTTAATAGGGAATTTGGTGTTCCTCAGTTTAAATGCTGGAAATCCAGCTAAATCTGTGGAATCTGAAGTTGAAGTCAGGCATTACCAAGGATTAGTTAGCTTCACAAGATGTTAGGCCATCTGTTCCTAGGAATAGTGAGTGTTCATGGTGGAATACAGCTAACACTTAAAAGATTTCAGTTCTTTGGCTTTTCCTACAGTCTCCTTTTTCTTCTTTTATATCAAGAGGAAGCTGTCTATTCTACTTGTTTTTGTTCACTGCCAATGAAAGTTCTGCTTTCTCTTGCCTGTTGGTAACAAGCAAATCCACACACATTCACTGTAGTGGAAATTTCGATACATAGTAATATATACAATTCACATATTTTCTATATGATTTTGTTTACACCTTACATTTGAAATTGCTATTACATTGAATAAGAGAAGCCTGAAAAATCATGAAAAGACAACTTTCAGGAGAAATTCACTGGAAACCAACATCAACATCATTATCTCCATCACCAACATCATTCTCTACCTCTGATATCATTTATAGATGATCTGTTAACTTACATTTTTATCTTGAAAGAACTGACATCTTGACAGATAGTAGTTTAATGAATGAGTTATTTGACACTTAACCTCAGAGGTATTACAGATTTGTCTAACAAGTTTTCTGGCATGAAGTTTAAATTTGCCTACTACCTTCATGTCATCTCTCTTCTGACTAAAAGGAAAACAAATGAAGAATTGGGGTATTTAAGTAGAATAGCATTTAATGATGTGATATGTGAAGAAGGTCATTTTTTCTGAAACAGTGGGTGCCTTTGTCCTAACCCCATGCCCAAGATGCAATTTTGACATATTCTAAAGTAGGCTCCATTTTTCTCATTTCTATCACTGCCTTATCTGTCTCATAAAATGATATTAAAAATTCAGATAATAAATGTTAAAGGTTTTTTGAGATTTGTAAAATGTAATAAAATATATTGCATGATTTGATTCATTTGAGCACTCTGTTGTTCAAACACACCACAGCAGAGGCCATTCTATCAAAAGGACCAACCACAATGTTTAGAATAGAACCACATTTTTATGTTTCTATGTAAATGTCTTACCAAGAATATGATACATAAAAGATATTCTAGGAAACCTAAATGTAACCGAAACAATTACTTTTAGAAGTTTATCTAGGTGCAAACAGAAATAAGAACTCATTTGCCTAGGGAAAAATATTTCTAAGAATCAGAAAAGAAATATATATATATATATATATATATATATATATATATATTAGTAATAAAACTGGTTATATGTTGGAGGAAAAGTAATACCTTGGTATGGAATATAATGGATTTTATGAATGCTGGCATCTGGTAGTGGAAACTAAGACTTATTTTCTTTTGGGAGGAGGCCTAAATAAATGCAGTGTGATGAATATAGACCTCAGTTGCATTTTTGGAGTGGTTAAAATTGCCATTAAGCATCAGTAAAAGGCGAGATCATGAGGATCTGTTTGACAAAATACTAAATAAAAGAATATCTGTATATTTTGTGATTCTACCATTTTTAACCTGCTTTTTCAATAGAAGAACTGAAACATCCTTTTGATTGTGGTGTGAGTATATAATTTGAAAAAATAAGAATTACGTATTAAAAAATCCACCGGGCAACCTGTGAGGGAAGATCACTGGCTGAAGATATGGGAGCTCTTAGGTCTTTGTCTTTGTCTCATTTTGCTCATTGCTGCCTTCATTGGCCTCACAATATCCTAGAAATCTTGACCTTGAACTTCCAAGTCTTGCATCTAGTAATCTGATTCAACATCTTTTAAGCAGAATACAATGAGAAACACATTCCAAGATTTTAAAAAAAGAGTCATAAGGATGAAAATTACACTATCACTGTGGTCATTCTCTAAAAGCTGTGAATGTGTGTGTGTGTGTGTGTGTGTGTGTGTGTGTGTTTTCAAGATGCTCTCAGCAGAAACAGTAAAGCAGAGAATAAGCGAGGATTGTCTATTTAAAAGTCCTGTGTTGAGATTTCTTGAAGTTGGAATTTGGTGAGTAGGATAAGGCCATAGCAAGAAAAGCTTTGGGTGACAGGCTGAGGAATGAGGGTATCATCTTTTAAGTCATCTGGATCATAGGATATTGCACAAGACCTGTGTGGCCTTGTTGATCTGAATCCCTCATTACACTGTCAGCTGTCTCTTATGGGAAGATTCCACTAAGATTATGAATGTCGTGCTTAGAGGGAATAGAGCCCTCAAATAGAGGCCTTGGAAAGAAACTATTGGAAGAGTATAACTAGGAAGCACCATTTGTTACCTCTTGGGAAAGAAATAGGCTGATTGAACTTCAGGGACCTCCTGGCTCCCACAATGCATTGTGATACCTGATATTTATTTCAACAGTGAGGCCCTGAGAAAAGAATATAATATTAAAAAATAAAATTTTTAAAAATAAACTACTCAGAAATGAAGAAGGTGGCATTGCTTTCTTTTGTTCTCCATCTTTAAATTATTTCCCAAGATGCAAAATTTAAAAATCACTACTAGCCTGAAATAAAATCCAAATTGTGACTATAAAATTAAAAATATTGACAAAGTGCCCAGTTGAAAAGTTAGGCACTGAGCTTTAGCATTTACATTTTCTCTTTTTAGATGTTCTGCACTTAAATTTTATCCAGAGAGTTCCAATTTTTATTTCCTAGAATTCTTTAAAATAAATGCTAGCATTCCTCATGGTCATAGGAATGTGAAACAGCATGGTCTAATAGAGATAAAAAGTCAAGACAAACTTTTAGAAATTTTTCCATGAGACACTTTTCTCCTTAGCATAGGTTAAAAGAATAAGTTTTTTTTTTCTTTCCAAACTTATATATTTTTAAAAAACTGATAAATGTCCTTTTACATATTTATTGCATACAACATGACAATTTGAAGTTGTGGAGTGGTTAAGTCTGGCCAGTCAGCATGTGCTTTTTAGACCTATTTAGCAGCTATATGTCTTTGGCTTACAAATCTATTTCCTCATTGAAAAAAAAAATAGAGAACCTGTAAATGAGAGCTGAGGACATTTATAACTCCACAGTTTTATTCTATAATTCAAAGGTGTCTGCCAGTTATTAACATCCAACATTTCCACAGCATTCTATTTGGGCTGCACAATCACAAGGCAGGCATTTAGTTGCTTTAAATTGCTAAATTCTGCTCTTTTCATAAAGACAGTTCTTAAAAGTCCTGCTTAGGTCAGAGCAAATCTAGTGATCTGTTTAGTCACTCATAATTCATCACACTGATCTGGATGCTCATTTAAGCTTTTCATGCTTAAGCCCACGTATAGGACATGGTATTTGACTTCTAAATCCAAGTCCAAACTGTGCTGCCATCATCAGCCTCAAGATACAAAATAATATTTCACTAGAACTGATAAAATGGCAGCAAAAAAGTGCTAAAGTCTATGTGAATCTGTGTGTGTGTGTGTGTGTGTGTGTGTGTGTGTATGTTTCTGTGCATGTGTACACACTAGCACACACTCACACTTTGCCATCTAATGACTCAGTTGGTTTCATGACCAGTAGTCTGAGTGCAGACAGCAGTTGCTGGGGAGCCTCTGGTGCTTGAGGATGGATGAGAGTCTGCATTTATCTCAGTAGCAATGTCGAGGTCCCTGAATAACAAGTGTTTCCTAATTAGAGTCTCCTTTATTCTGCTGCTGGTTGTTTCCAACACAGGGAAATTATCTGAAAGAATAACTGCCATTGGATGTCAGGAGGTCACTTGATTTTGTTTTCTTTGTCAAAATGAGCTATTTTCATCTCTTCACAGCATTGAGATTTCCAGCATAGTGGTTGAAGGGGAATAAAGAGTGATGTTCATTTAGTCTTCCAAAGAAACAGGGAAGGATGTGGGCTTTAACTACTTGGAATTCTGGGAAGTAAAGAAGGGGAACATAAAAATGGTAACTCCACTGGAGTCCCATGAGGAAAGACTTGCAGGTTTACTGTACAGGAATCATTAACTTAAAATAAGTGGTGCATTTTATTCATCTGATTCTCTTTGAATCTAATCCTATGTTTTTATCTACTGCATTTCTAAATATTTAATCTTCATGCATTAATCTGATTGTCTCAATAAAAAACAAACAAACAAACAAAAAAAAAAAAACTAGAAGAAGGATTTCACAGAAGAGTTTCAAATCAACAATGAGTTATCATCCAATGGCCTCCTCCCTCTACTAAACACAAGGAGTTCACTCCACTTTAAAGAAGGTGCAAATTTATTTGTTATCACATTGTATTTAACAAATTTTTATTAACAGTTTATGAAATAGTTAAAACAATTCTGTCTTCTGGGCCATTTGTTCTGTCTACTGTACCTCTAAGGCCTGGCAAGATAAAATGGATGGTCTTCTCTGCAAACCACCCCGCCTTTCTTTAAGGTATTCTCAAAGGTCTCTTGATGGCCATGTGTCCATGCAAAAGGAATAGGCTGAGGAAAAGGGAAATGCAGTGTGTATAACTGAGGCTCATCAAAGAAATATTGAATGAATGATTTAAGTAACAGGAAAAAAAAAAAAAAAAAACCTGGGTGATGGGCTATTAACCAGAGAGAAATATATTCACAATTAGGAATTCCTATCTGTAATCACCTGCCTGTAGAGATTGACAGAAGTTATTTAATTACTTGAGAATAAAAAGCATGTTGTAATATATTCCATGGAGAGTAATAACATTATTCTTTTTGTTCTTTTAAACACTTGAGGAAAACTAATATTGCATAACTGTTAAAATTTTCAGAAAAATTAATCCTTCCACATAATTCACATTTGTTTTCTGTTTAACTGATTACTCATATAATATTACCTGGAACTCAGGTGCTAGTTAGAAATCCCAACAGAAAACTTTGGCAAAAGAAAAAGTTTCCAATATTTGGGTTTCTCTTTTGATTAAGGCTGATGAGGGTGGCCTGGCAAATCATTGAGCAAATCGGTGCTAATTGGTACACTTCAGCAAGTTAAAGAGGCATAAGAGGGCAGTGGACAGTCTGGCATAAAGATATTCCTTCTGGCAGAACTGGCAGAGTGAAAACCCAGGAGTCCAACCCAACCTTGGCACAATGGTACCATTTCCTGGGAAGTCCAGGAAAGAAGGCAATGCTTTGAGAACTCCTCAAAGAGGAAAGAAGCAAGGTGCTTGTAGGAATGCTTGGGGTATGTGTTTATTATCTTTTCACACCAGGTCCAACCAACTCTAATGCCATAAAAGGTAGTTAATGGAGGAAACTAGGCTAACTTGAAGACTACCTTGTGCCCACTGGTTAGTTAACAAAAAATAAGAAATGCCAAAACCGGGTGGGGGGGGGGGACCCACAGGAATGAATTCAGAGCAGAAATAGAATCTATAATTTTCCAAAATAATATTAGTTGTTTCATAATGAAAGTTATCCATTCAGAGTTGCTATTACCAACTGACCACTTAAATACATGTACAAAGGTACACACTCTCACGCTGAGACAAGACAGGGTTTGTCATTTCTCATTTTATTCTTTCCGCCAGGTCTTGATGCATCACCAACAACTGCAACATAGAAAATTAGTTAGAAAATACTCTCTCTCTCTCTCTCTCTCTCTCTCTCTTTTACAATATATTGGGTTTAGTTTGTTCAGAGTTGTGCAAAAATCTCCATTATCAATTTTAGAACATTTTCATCTTCTAAGAGAGATACTTTCTAAGCAGTAATAGTCATTCCCCCCAGAAAATCATCTCTGATCTTAGTTTAAGTGCTGCTGATTTCTTGCTCTTTATCTTCCCTATTCCTAGACTCTGCCTTTTACTGTAGCATTTACTATAAAAGAGTTCAGACAATCTTATTAAAGTTATACACTTCCACCTCACTCTACTGCTCCAAACCACACATCCGCATAGTATGCACTGCCATTTTTACTTTATATTTCAGGCACTTGGGTATTGTGGTAAGAGCATGTGCTCAGAAATCTGATTGCCTAGATTTAAATGACAAAGTCACCACTCACCAGCTTGGTTAATTAAATTCTCCAACCATGAGTCTCAAACTGAAGGGTGTAAATGCGAACAACACCTATCAGGTATATCATTCACGAGGCCTAAATAATGTCATCAATGCAAACAGCAGTGTTTGCCTAGAATTAATGAAACAATTCATTATAATTAATAAGTATTTCACCAAATCATCATCAACAAAATATTTTATTCCATTTCTTTCATATGTTACTTTTCTTAAAAGTGTAAGAGTAGCATATTCTAGAAGGAAAATAAGCAAAGGACAGAGTGTCTACAGTATTATTCCATGGAACTGTAACACTCAGCCAAAACAACTTCTTCCTTATAGGTCCAATGATATCCAGCCAAGATTAGAACATCCTAATTTCTGGCTTACTGATAAATGACGTAGTCTCGTTTTGTTTCAGCACTTTATAGCTAGGACTGTAATATTTCTAGCAACTATCAAAATGACTTCAAAGCATGTTGGCATGAGAATACATTTTAATAAATATTTCTCAAATAGTATCCAACTTATAAAAGTATTATAATGACACAATATTAGCATACATAATCACAGATCACAGATAATTTGTGTGATGTGCATATTAAGAAATAAATATTACATATGAATCATAAAACAAATTTCATTTTCATGATATAGAAACAAACCACAAATTATTGTAGAATAGAACTATATCTGACAAACAGACATAACCATCTGCTTCCCAGAAAAGGGAAAGGTTTGACATGGTTTTGATCAGAGGTATCATTAATGAAAGATTAATAAGCTGAAAGATTAATAACATCTCAAAGTGAAGAATTTCCTTTTATCTCCTTTTGCCTTCTTATCCTTTAATGTAGGTGTTAATGAGTATTGAAATGGACAAAAAGCAAGAAAAGGCATAAGAGAAAGAGGTGCATCAAGTCTTGGTCCTTAAACCTTCTGACTTGGTCTGCATGACCTTCCCCATTTGAATTCATCAAAAAATATTTAATTTACAACAGGAATTTTCCATGGTTATTTCTGCACAGAAAGTAAATATTCATAAAGTGAGAAAAATATTGCTTAGGCATTTTATGAGATGACCTAGGAAAAGTCAGAACTCTTCTGCATCATGTTTTGCAAGAAAATAAAACTGTTATCTTCAGAAACTTAACCACTCAGTAACAAACCATTTCTATTCTTTATTCTCTAACTATTTCTCACCTCCCTTCAGTTTTCAGAAGAAACAGGTCCTCATCAAGAACTAAGGAGAGTTCTTTTTTCAATTCTCTTTAGTCTCCATTTTGATCAAATATCTCAAGTTAAATGCCTGCTTAGGTTCTGGAAATATGCCTCATTTGCTCACAGGAAGCATCCGCCCTGCTGGGTGAGCAGCCCTCTGAGACATTTGTGAGTTGGTGATGGCACCAACAAATGAGGCAAAACGCAGTGATCATGATGGGTGTGACACAGTTTAACAGCAATCGTTTTTCAACAATCATTTTTTAACTCTTCACTAAACAGAAAACTACTGTTAACATAAAACTGAGCATTTCTCCTTCCTAACATGGTCTTGTTAGACTATGCATCTTACTCCTCTGAGGTTGGTATCTTGGTAGCCATGTGTGGTCAAAGTCAAGGTCTCAGTGCTGCTTCTGATCTTCTTGACCCTGGGGTCCAGTCTTTCCTGGAGCATCATGTTTGTGATCCTAAACTGGGCAGCCTGAGTTGTGAAAGAGCACCATCAGACCCATCCTGCTGCTCTTCTGAGTGCATTGACTTCATAGGATCATTTTGACTCTTGCTGATACGCTAGGTTATCATCTCCACATAGGTGCAAGACACCTTTATCTGATCTCCTAGTTACCCCACGACAAATTCCATATCTTCCAAACCTTTATAATACTTTAATTACATTCTAGGCCATAGGGATTACTAGTCTCCTTGATAATACTGTGGATCTTCAGAACAGCCCACTTTGTGCAAGAATTTCTCAGTGGCTTCATCCTTTTTTTCAGTGGGTGCCAACAACTTTGACTTCCCTCGCTGTTTGAGTAATGACCAGTTTTCCCACGTTTGAATTAAGAGAACATAGTGGCTGATGATGTGTTTACATTTATTTTAGTAGAATCACTTTTGGAACACTTGCACAAGTTCTTATTTTGATTTTGCTATTTCAGCTAGAGAAGTAGATTTCCCCTATAAATGCCACCGGGAATACTGAGAATAGGGATAATATGATGCAAAATCAAAGTTCAAGTTTGTTACATCTGGGTTTGAGTGAATTATTCTGATATGTGACCTTGGGCAAGTATATACCTCACTGGGTCTCAGTCTCTCTGCTTGTGAAAGGGAGATAAGTGATGTTAATTCAATACTAAGCATTTGTGACAGTTACATGAGGAAAAGGATGTGTGGTGCCTAAATAGTGGCTAATTACTGAAAAGCACACCAAAGAAATGCTAGCCATGGATGGTAGCATCTTTTTTAAAAAGTTCATTTTAATTAGGTATATATGACAGCAGAATGCATTTTGATTCATTATAGACAATCGCAGCACAACTTTTCATTTCTCTGGTTGTATACAATGTAGCATTGCACCATGTGTGCAACCATGCCTGTACCTAGCATAATGATGTCCATCTCATTCCACCATCTTTCCTGCTCCCATACCCGCTTCCCACTCCTCCCTCCTCTTTACCCCATCAAAGTTTATCCATTTTTCCCATCCCCCCATATGGATCAGCATCCACTTATCAGAGAAAACATTCTGCCTTTGTTTTCTTGGGATTGGCTTGCTTCACTTAGCTTGATATTCTCCAACTCCATCCATTTACCTGAAAATGCTATAATTTTATTCTATTTTAAAGCTGAGCAACATTCCATTGTGTATATGTACCACAGTTTCTTTATCCATTCATCTTTGAAGCACATCTAGGTTTCCACAACCTAGATGTGAATTGTATTACTATAAACATCGATGTGGCTGCATTACTATAGTATGCTAATTTTAAGTCCTTTGGATATAGACTGAGGAGTGGGATAGCTGGGTCAAATGGTGGTTCCATTCCAAGTTTTCTAAGAAATCTCCATACTGATTTCCAGATTGGTTGTACCAATTTGCAGTCCTACCATCAGTGTATGAGTGTGCATCTTTTATCCACACATCCTTTCTCTGTTCTATGGATTTTGAATTCTTCATCTTCTTAACAGAAGTGAAGTGACAGCACTTTTTTGTCTGTTTACTTTTTATTTTGTAAAAAATGCCTTCTGATCACCCTATTTAGTTGTAGCACTGTTACCACATACTGCCAAGGAAATTAATGCTTATTCAAAAAGAGCTTAATTTTATGTTGTACATTATTTTGGTTTTACTGACAGAAATAAATTAATACCTAAATGTAAACAAATATGTAACAAAGTATGCTAATCATCATCAACCTGATATTGCCCCCCCTTTAAAGCTATGCTATATTAGCTGGAGTGTGGTATTTCTAACCATGTTTAAATTAAGACATCAGAAGATACACTTCACATACTCAGATGGAATCTCATCAGCCTCAGTAAAGCCATAAATACATATTACTATAATGTTCAATTATGTATCATGAAACTAAAATATTTATAAACAATTATAATCAAACCAAAGGCCAAACATAATTTTAAGAGCCAATCCTTATAAAAAACAAAGCATGTGTATGGGTAATGTCTTTCATCCACTCTCCAAAAAAACAAAACAAAACAAACAAACAAACAAATAGAGCATGCTTAGTGCATTTTGCACCTCTTAGTTTTCACCAAGATTTGGTTAATTTACATCACAGTACAAATATCATGAGAATAATTAGAAAAGTATCCTAAATTGGGAGACACTTCAGGTATTTAGGAAAAGAAAAAATAACACTTGGGGCTAAGCCAGCCTGAGAGGACAAATTGCTAGACTAAAAATTTCTTTGCATCTGTCATAGTTACTACTGGTGTTTTCCAGATATTCTTGTTCATCCACCTGCCTGGCCTCTGTGAATGGTTAACTCATGTGGTTCCTTTTACCCAATGAGTTGTCAGGAATACAAAGTGTCTTCTAAAGTCAGTACATTTAATTAATAATGCAAGAACCTATAGAGATTTCCCTGTGGAACTGTGACTTCCGTGATGGCTGCTTTTTAGTCCTGGGTCCCTGAGTGTCTTCGTGGATCAGATCCACTCAGCTTACTACCAGTGGGCATTGAGAGTGGGAGAAAAGCCTTCATTGTTTAAGCACCAGGAGTTGGAGAGGGTAGGCATATACCTCACATATATACACAGATATGTTCATGTATATACCTCACATGTATACACAGATATGTTCATGTATATATCTCACATATATACACAGATATGTTCATGTATATACAAACATATCACCACATTTCAATTTGCCTGAAGGATGAATAAACCATGTAGGGACAGAAGCCAGGCATAGGGATACCTATTATAGAGGAGAATAGGAAGCAGAACAAGGAGGGGAAGATGGCTCCCCCTTTCATGAGTTGGGAATTGAAGAGGACCCAGGTGCCTCTTCCTCTCACTCACCCTTCATTCTTCACAGTAGATTATAATGAAGGAAATACAAAGGTTTGTTTCTGGGACACATTTCTAATAAATTTGTCACAGACAATAAAATGATGCAAGAAATTCTATGGGCTCATGTAAAAGACAGGATTAGCCCAAAAAGAAATGCCAGAAAGGAAACTGCTGGGACTGGACAGAGAACAAGCTAAAACTGCACTCAAGCAGAGAAAACATCCAGAATATATTTTATTCAACAGTCTGTTAGCTTTAAAAATTATGAAGCAAGCTAACAGACTGGTGAATAAAATACGTTAGATCTTTCTACCTTGGTAAATATACCTCCATAAGGACAGAGTGTGTAGAGCTGTTTTCTATACGACTAAAATTTGGAAAGCTGAGTGCATCTATTTTGCACGTTTCTCGGTTCTGTGGGTACGCTGGCTATGTTTAGAGGAGTAATAAAGTCATGCATAATTCATGAACAATTATAAATTTATTCTATAAAATTTACTTTCATTGATTTTGATTCTGCAAGTCACCCATTATGTTGTTATGATCAAGGTTCCACATAATTTGAGCTGTATTGAGGGGTCCTCATACTTTGGCCTACACTTGCTTTAACACAGTCCACATATATTTTAAATGATTGAAAATAATTAAGAGTAATATTTATGAAATATGAAGTCATATGATATTAAATTTAAAAAAAAATTTTTTTTAGTTGTAAGTAGACACAATAACTTTATTTTATTTTATGTGGTGCTGAGGATCGAACCCAGGGTCTCACACATGCAAGATGAGTGCTCTACCGCTGAGCCCCAGCCCCAGTCCCATGATATTGAAATTTAAGTGTTCTCTGCTTCCAGTACTTGGGACTTACATTTTCTCTTTTCCTTTATGAATCTAACCTTCCCTCACCTTCATAAGTTTAAATACTCCTAGTTCCCTAGATTCATTCTTTTTCTCTAAAGTTAAAACTTTGTATGCATCATTCTCTTCTAGAATTGACCCCTCACCATTCATTCTGTAATTGAATCATTGTAAATATAAAGTCATGCAGCATGTAGGAAAGTTGGCAAGAGGATATCCAGGAGTGGAAATGTACCAGGGTAAAAAGACTTAAAATCGGGGGAAGAATTATCAGAACATTGACAACTCAGAGATGGGATGGGAAGCCTATTGCCCTTTTCTGTCCCTTCTAGACAAAATTCCCAGCATTCCCTGATGGAATGATTTTGTGTTTGCCACCTTTTTTGCCATCTAGTTCTGCAGACTTCTCCCTTTTCTGGGCACTCAACCTCTCCTCCTGCAGTCTTCTCTTCTAGAATGTAGGCATCTATCCCTATGCCCCATGCTTCCTCTACCCTGTAGACTATTTCAAGATCCTTGGCCTTGTCGTTCCTCAATTAACTCAAGTTATTCTGATTCTAGTTTACCATTCCATCCTAGAAATGGGGTGTCCTATCCAGGGGTGGATTTACTATGAAGCTAACAAAGCTGAAGCTTCAGGGTTCACATTACTTCTATATAGGGCCAGACATTATGTGACTGAAACATTATATTGCTTATCTTGGCAACATGATGAATGACAAATATCAGAATGGTGCACTTAGCCAGTACCATTTCCTTTAATAGAAATAGTTAATATGACCTATATTTTTAAAATGTATAAGATTAATACTATTTTTTTATATTGAATTTGAATACACTTAGTTTTATTAGAACAGAGCTACACCTATTCTCTTATATATTGTCCCTGATTGTTTTTGCACTAGCTACAGAGCTGAATAGTGGCAACAGAGAATTGTGTGACCAAAATCCTAAAAGTGATGTCCTCTGGTGCTTTACAGAAAAGTTTGCTGATGTTTGATCTAAAGGATCAGAGAGAATATATATTCATGTTTAAATATAAACGTTTTTACTTATTTTTAGAAAACTACAAATAAATGAAAAAATTTAAAAAATATAATTGTCTTTAAAAATATTTCCTTACACATTAAATATCTCTTCTAAAATTAAATGATAAAATGAATATCTTAATATGGATCAAATTCAATATCAAAAAATAGTATTAATCTTATACATTTTAAAAATATAGGTCATATTAAATATTTCCATTAAAAGGAAACAGTATTGGCTAAATGCACCATTCTGATATTTGTCATTTATCATGTTGCCAAGAAAGAATATAATGTTTCAGTCACATAATGTCTGGACCTATATAGAAGTAATATAAAATATTTAACTTTCCAAATAAACCTCAACAGCCATCTTCAACTGTTCAGTTACTATGAATTTTTACTTAATCATTTGAAACTCCAAAATGAAATAAAATAAAAATAAAAACAAGTAAATTATGGAACCAACGTACGTGTTCTCTTTTTTTATTCAAAGTTGTTGTATTTATAATAGTAGTATGCATTATAATTCATAATAAACACATAGAGCATCTTTTTACAAAACACTGTTTGTATACAATGTACATTCGTACCATTCAAATCTTCAATCATGCATTTAGGATAATGACATCCATCTTATTCAACCACCTTTTCTTTTCTTCCCCTCCATCCCCCCTTGCTCCCTTCCTTCCCCTCCCTCCCCTTTGACCTTTCTAGCATTCCTCTAATCCTCCTATGTACCCTGACCCAACACCACTGTGAATCAGCCTCCTTATATCAGAGAAAACATTCGCTATTTGGATTTTTGAAATTGACTAACTTCACTTAGCATTATATTCTCCAACTTCATCCATTTACCTGCGAATGCCATTATTTTATTTTCTTTTATTGCTGAGTAAAATTCCATTGTGTATATGTACCACATTTTCTTTATCCATTCATCAACTGAGGGACATCTGGGTTAATTCCACAACCTGGCTATTGTGAATTGTGCTGCTATAAACATTGAAGTGGCTGTGTCACTGTAATATGCTGTTTTTAAGTCCTTTGGGAATAGACCCAGGAGTGGGATGGCTGAGTCATAGGGTAGTTCCATTCCCAGTTTTCCAAGAAATCTCCAAAGGTGTTCTTTAACAGATGAATGGATAAAGAAAAGGTAGTCTATACACACTATGGAATATTACTCAGCCATAAAGAAGAATGAAATTATGGCATTTGCCAATAAAGGATGGAACTGGAGACTGTCATTCTAAGTGAGATAGGACAATCTCCTCCCCAACCCCCAAAAAACCAAAAACAAAGCAAAGACTGAATATTCTCTCTGATATACAGATGCTAACACACAGAAAGGGGGGTGGTGAGAATAGAAGTTCATTGGATTAGACAAAGGAAAATGAAGGTAAGGGAGGGGGATAGGAATAGGAAAGGCAAAAGAATAAATTGGACATAACTTTCCTAAGTTCATATATGAATACACGACCAGTGTAACTCCACATCATGTACAACCATGAGAATGGGAAATTATACTCCATGTATGTTATGGTGTCAAAAGACATTCTACTGTCATGAATATCTAAAAATAAAAAGAAAAAAATTAAAAATCAAGTAAATGGACTCAAAAATAGTCCTCTATTACAGAAAAAAAAAATCTATTGCTTTCTTGTTATCACAGAAAGCAATTTGAGAAATTGTATAATTGTACTTGCTCCTTACCTAAATACAGACACCTGGAGCCCTTCCTTTGCTCGGAGTCAGAGTCTCTGTAAAACGCTGGCCGCAGCCCGAACCACAAACCCTCCTGTCCGTCCCACTCAGTCATGTCTTACAAGGACAGAGGGCAACATGGCGCTTGAACGGCGCTGAGAATGCAAGTGGAGATTCTGGGTAAGGGAGAGAGGAATCCCCAGGTTCTGTAGTCAAGCTTTCTTTGTGGTTGTTGGCTTGTGGAGCGTGCTCCTCGTTTGCCTGAGTCAAAAGTTGTGACACCTGGGCACACAGGTGCAGGTCTGTAATCCCAGCAGCTGGGGAGGCTGAGGCAGGAGGATCACAAGTTCAAAGCCAGCCTCAATTTATTGAGACCCTAAGAAACTCAATGAGACCCTATCACAAAATAAAAATAAATTAAAAAATAGGCTGAGGATGTGGCTCAGTGGTTAAGTGCTCCAGAGTTCAATCTCTGGTACCGGTAAAAAAAAAAAAAAAAAAAGGTGTGACAGTTGTTCAAATTTGGTGAGGGCCAAAAGAAATCCTGTTCTGGACTCCTGTACTCCAACTCTCATGGTATAGGTGTGGGAGTCATAGATACTAGAACCCTAAACAGTCCTAGTCTTATTTTTCTGCTATATCCTGGAAAGCTTGCATTTGACACCTAAATGATGCACACTGTTCTTTTGAGCCTGGGGTAAAAACAGTCAGTATTTCCCAAGGGGGTATTTCCCATGGAGAAGTGCCCTTCTCCTTTCAGAAGAAAAGATTATAGCATCCTACTGACACCAGTGTCCCCAGTCACTTGGCGTCTGAAATTCACTGGAAACGACTGTAAACAGTTGGCTCTCAATTGTAGACTCCCTTAGCAACAAAGGTAATTTATACTGCTTGCACTATTAAAAGCAAAATAACTAACTAAATAAATGTAGATGTTGCAGGCATAATTATGTCTCCCTTCCCCCAAAATATGTATGCTAAAGTCCTAATCCCCAGTACTATATTTGGAGAGAAGTGTTTGCAAAGATAATTAAGTTAAAATGGGGTCACTAGAGTGGTCCTTAATCCAATGTAACTGGTGCTCATGTACAAATAAATATTAGGACACAAAAATGTACACAGGACAGCCGGGCGCGGTGGCGCAAACCTGTAATCCCAGGACTTGGGAGGCTGAGGCAGGAGGATCGCAAGTTCAAAGCAAGCCTCAGCCATGACGAGGCACTTAGCAACTCAGTGAGACCCTGTCTAATAAAATACAAAAAAGGGTTGGGGATGTGGCCCAGTGGTGGAGTGCCCCTGAGTTCAATCCTCAGTACCAAAAAAAAAAAAAAAAAAAAAAAAAAAAGAAATACACAGGAAAAATTATGTGAAGACAGAGAAAAGATGACCATTTGTAAGTCATGGATAGAGTCCTGGAAGAGATCTTTCCCTCATAGTCCTCAGAGGGAAGAAAATCTGCTATCTTTTGTCTAAGATTTCTAACCTCCAAAACAGTAAGACAATATATGTCTGTTCGCCAGTAATTCTAGCACTTGGGAGGCTGAGGCAGGAGGATCATGAGATCAAAGCCAGCCTCAGCAATAGCAAGGCACTTATCAACTCAGTGAGACCCTGCCTCTAATAAAATACAAGAAAGGGCTGGGGATGTGGTCCAGTGATCAAGTGCCCCTGAGTTCAATCCCTGGTACCAAAATAAATAAATAAATAAATTTGTCTGTTGTTTAATGCACCCAGTCTGTGCTAGCTTGTTACTGTAGCCCTAGCAAACTAATAATAAAGTAATAACAAAGTAGCTGTTACATAAAAATTATCAGCGTGCACACTGGGCTCAGCAGACAGCATTAACTGTGGTGTGAGCCACTGGGGAGAATGGAAAATTAGAGGACTCACCCTTCTCTTGTTGTCTTCACCTTGTTTTTTCCTTTCTTTGGTAAATCCCCTTTCTTATCCTAACCAGGAGTTCGTGATTTTAAATTTGTCCTGAATTCTAGTGTTCAAGTAGTGATAACCCAGGAATGATTCATTTGGCATGACAGTGATAATCCTTTAATTTTATAACTATTGAGATATCTATTTCTGCACTAAAAAACTTCCATAAGACTGATAATGTGAAACAACACTTTGTTAGGCTGCCAGGTTTTGTGGGTCAGGAATTAGGACTGAGCACAGTGATAATAGTTTGCCTCTGCTCAATAATACCAGAGGCCATAGTTGGGAAGACCAAAAGACTGAGGGAGAGAATAGGAAAATAAACAGGGAGAGGAAGTGAGCAAATTGGGAAAGTGAACATTGTTTAGTCACATGATATAATTTCTCAGCTTTATTTATTGACTTTAAAAATGAAATGCTAATATTTATCTTTCAATCATAACCATCAGAATTAAAAGCCATAGTGAAATTTTCTAATAGAGTATCTGATCCATGGGGGTGGTATTCTTTGTACTTATTTTTAAAAATTTAGAGAAGTTTTAGATTTATAGCAAAAGTAAAAGCACTGAAATTTCCCATACATTGCTGCCCCATACATGCCCAGAGTCTCCCGCTATCAACACAGCCCTCCAAGGTGGTACATTTGTTAAAATTCATGGTCCTATATTGACATATATTGTTGCTCAAAGTCCATGCATTAAATTAGGGTCCACTCTGGTAGCTATATATTCTATGGGTTTTGAAAAATTTTATAAAGAGTGTGTATTAGTTGGGGTTCTCTTCTTTTTATTCTAAGTTGTTATAAATGACAGCAGAATGTATTATATTTCATATTACACTTATACAGCACATTTTTACATATCTCTGGTTGTATACAAAGTATATTCACACCATTCCTGTCTTCATACATGCATTAGGGTAATGATATCCAACTCATTCTATTTTCCTTTTTTTTTTTTTTTACCCTTTTGCCCCCTCCCTTCCCCTACCTCCCCATTGGCCATTCTAGTGTTCCTCTAATCCTCCTATGCTCCCTGTCCCAACACCACTGTGAATTGGCATCCTTATATCAGAGAAAACATTCAGCATTTGGATTTTTGGGATTGGCTAACTTCACTTAGAATTATATTCTCCAACTTCATCCATTTACCTTCAAATGCCATGATTTTATTTTCTTTTATTGCTGACTAATACTGTATTATTTATATATACCACATTTTCTTTATCCATTCATCTACTGAAGGCATCTAGGTTGGTTGCACAGTTTAGCTATTGTGAATTGTGCTGCTATAAATGTTGATGTGGCTGTGTCCCTGTAGTATGTTGTTTTTAATTCCTTTGTGTATAGACCGAGGAGTGGGATACTGGGTCATAAGATGGTTCCATTCCAAGTTTTCCAAAAAATCAACATACTGCTTTCCAGATTGGCTGCACCATTTTGCAGTCCCACCAGCAATGTATGAGTGTGCCTTTACCCCCACATCCTCTCCAACATTTATTGTTGTTTACGTTCTTAATAGCTGCCATTCTGACTGGTGTGAGATGAAATCTTAGAGTGGTTTTGGTTTGCATTTCTCTAACAGCCAGAGATGTTGAACACTTTTTCATGTATTTGTTGATTGATTGTATATCTTCTTCTGAGAAGTGTCTGTTCAGTTCCTTTGTCCATTTATTGATTGGGTTGTTTGTTTTTTTGGTGTTAAGATTTTTGAATTATTTGTATATTCTAAAGATTAGTGCTCTGGCATGCATGTGGTAAAAATTTGTTCCCAATTAGTGGGCTCTCTATTCACATGAGTAATTGTTTCTTTTGCTGAGAGGAAGCTTTTTAGTTTGAATCTATCCTACTTGATATTAATTATTGGAGTACAGGAGTCTTATTAAGGAATTTGGGGCCTAATCCGACATGTTGGAGATTACATCCTACTTACATCAATAGAGTTAAAGATAAGAGCAATATTACTATCTCAATAGATGCAGAAAAAGCATCCGTTCATGTTCAAAACACTAGAAAAACTAGGGATAATAGGAACATATCTCAACATAGTAAAAGCTATCTATGCTAAGCCCCAGGCCTATATCATTCTAAATGGAGAAAAATGGAAAGCTTTACTTCTAAAAACTGGAACAAGACAGGGATGCCCTCTTTCACCACTTCTATTTAACATAGTTCCTGAAACACTGGCCAGAGCAATAAGACAGAGGAAAGAAATTAAAGGGATACAGATAGGTAAAGTAGAACTCAAATTATCACTATTCACTGACAATAGGATTCTATAACTAGAAGACCCAAAACATTCCACCAGAAAACTTCTAGAAATCATAAATGAATTCATCAAAGTAGCAGGATACAAAATCAACACCCATAAATCAAAGGCATTTCTATATCTCAGTGACAAATCCTCTGAAAGGAAAACTACCCATTTACAATAGCATCAAAAAAATAAAAATAAAATACTTGGTAATCAATTTAACAAAAGATGTGAAAGACATCTGTAATGAAAACTAAGAACACTAAAGAAAGAAATTATAGAAGACCTTAGAAGATGGAACGATCTACCTTGTTCTTGGATAGCCAGAATTAATATTGTCAAAATGACCATACCACCAAAAGTGCTATATAGATTTAATGCAATTCTAATCAAAATCCCAATGACATATCTCATAGAAATGGAAAAAGCAGTTATGAAATTCATCTGGAAAAATAAGAGTCCCAGAATAGCTAAAGCAATCCTTAGCAAGAAGAGTGAAGCAGGTGGCATCACTATACTAGACCTTAAATTATACTTCAGAGCAATAGTAACAAAAACAGCATGGTATTGGCACCAAAATAGACTGGCAAACCAATGGTACAGAATAGAGGATGCAGAGACTAATGCATATAATTTCATTTTACCTTATATTAGACAAAGGTGCCAAGAATGTATATTGGAGAAAAGATTGCCTCTTCAACAAATGGTGCTGGGAAAACTGGAAATCCATATGCAACAAAATGAAATTAAACCCCTATCTCTCACCATGCACAAGACTCAACTCAAAGTGGATCAAGGACCTAGGAATTAGACCAGAGACACCACGCCTATTAGTTGGGGTTCTCTAATAGTACAGAACCAACAGGATATACATTCATATGTATGATAATAAAAAGGGAATTTATTAGATTGACTTATACAACCAGAGCTGGATAGTCCCACAATGGCCTTCTGCAGGCTGGAGAGCTGGAGAAACAGTAGCTGCTCTCAGTTCAAGAAGCTGGAGTCTCAAAATTAGAGGGACCACTTATGCAGCCCCAGTCTGGAACTGAAGGCCTGGGAATCCCCTGGAGAAATGCTGGTCAGAGTCTGCTTTGGCAGAGTGGAGGAGCAGGAGTCTGATGTGCTCAGGTGCCTGCAGCAGCAATTCAAGCACCAGCTCCAAAGAAATGGAGGTTGCATGTGCATTAGCTTCTTCTGTCTTCCACCCTTTCTTCCAGCCCCTCCCCTATTGGAGTGTGCTGCCCATGCTTAGGGTGGATCTCCTCCTTCAGTTTGTTGTTCCACAGGCAAATTATTCATAGAAACTCCCTCACTGACACACACAGGAGACTCTTAATCCTAGGCATCTCTTAATCCAATCAAGTGGGCAATTCAGATTAACCCCTGCATCATGTGTCTACCACTGCAGTATCCCTGTCCCAAGTTAACTTACCTTTTTTATTATACTGCAGCTGATGATCCATGGATATATCTTGCATGCATTTATGTCTTCTATAATTGCACTCAGAAACTGTAGTTTTCAGTGTGTATGTGTTGCATATCTTTGGCAAAACTTTTAACATTTTCAATACTATCAATAATGATACACTATGTCTTCAAATTTCAATATCTTATTATCTCTTGTAACAGAGAAAAACAAGGAATTGATTTGTGAATATATATATATATGTATATATATATATACATGTACATATATTGTTTATTTTGAACACCATTAAACTCATTTTTTTTAATTTTACTATTTTATTTGTTTGTTTTTTATAGAGTCCTTTAGGTTTGTTGCATGGATGTTCAGGTTATCTGTAAACCAATATAGCTCTACCACTTTCCTTCCAATATCAATATTTATTTATATTAAGTTATCATTTATTTATTTAGTTAGTTAGTTTGTGACCTTGACCAAAACCTGGAGCATATTGAATAAAAGTGATAAGAATAAAGATCTTCATTATTTTCCTGACCATAGGGGAAGATATAGTTTCCTACCATTGACTATAATAATATAGTTATATGTTTTATATGAATTTAATTTATCGGGTTAAGGAAACTTTCTAGTTCATGTTTTTTTTCAGAAATATTTTAATTGGAAGTGATTTGGATTTTGCCAAATGCCTTTTCTGTATCTATTGATAAAATCATAAGTTTTCCCTAATACCTCACAATGGGGATTAAATTTAAACATGAGTTTCTGAAGGGTCGGAGCATAGTAAAATAGCTCATTAATATTATACATTACATTGATTGACTTTTAATTGTTAATGCAGCCTTGCGTTCCTAGATAAAACCCAGGTCATCATGTTTTATCTTTTTCTATACATTATTGAATTCCATTTGATGAAATTTCATTAAGAATTTTGCATCTATGTGCATGAGTGCATTTCTATGCGATGTATCTGTGTTCTCATTTACCTCTAGGAATTTTTTAATCTCCTCCTTGATGTCTAGTGCATTGGTTAGTAGTTTCTTTTATTATAAGTACTTTGTCAGGTTTTGGTGTCATAATGATCCTGTCCTTGTAGGTTGGTTAGGAAAGACCATAGTTTTTGAGGGTTTTTTAAATTTTTATTTTGTTTTATATTGTTGGAGGATTTTTAATAGCAAATGTAATTTATATGATAGGATATTCATGTTATCTATTTTTTTCTCAAGTGAGCTTTGGCAGTTGGGGATGGGGAGCATATAGAAAAGTGTAGGAAGTTTCAGGAAGAAATTTTAAGCAAAATAATATCATGCCATAACATTGCATGAATTATCAAGATTGCATGAATTCTTATATTCAGTTCATTTTCTAAAATTTTTAGATAACACTTAATATTTATGCATATTTATAAGGTACACTGTGATGTTTTGCTTCATGGATACTTTGGATATTGATCAACCCAGGGTAATTAGCACATCCATCAGCTTAAACTTGTCTTATTTCCTTACGGTGAGTATGTCTACTTTTCTTTCTTCTATTTTGATATACAATACATTATGATCCATTATAATCACCCTTATGTGTCATAAAACAACAGAAATATTCCTTCTATCAAAAAACATTATATCTGTTGATTGACTTTGACCCCTCCTCACTAACCCATTATTTCAGTCACTGGTAGCCTCTATTCTGCTCTCACCCTCTATGAGGTAAAATTCTTTAAATTCCAATTCTGAGTGAGTCCTTCAGTGGTTGTCTTTCTGTGTCTGACTTATTTTACTTAACATAATGTCCTGTAGGTGGTTCTCAACTTGAGTAGCCACACCGTTTTTCCCCAGAAAATGCCTTGGAGATAGTTTGTTTCTTTCAACAGAGAGTAGTTTCAGGATTGAGAAGCACTGGATTAGATTATCTGTCATCCAACACAATAGGAACATCAGGCACTTGTCAGAGACTATAGGAACATGAAGTTGGATAACTGAGTAAAATTTAAACAGAAGGCTCTTGTATACTATGAAACATAATTGTGCAAGAAGGGGTGGAAATGTTTAACATCTGAATTATGAGAAAACTAACATTGGAGATAGAGCTGATAATTCATAGTATTAGGTGTGAAAATACCAAATAATATGAAATCATTAACTTTTAGTTAACTTTTAACTAACTTTAACTTTTAATCTTTGTTATTCTCTCTTCAATTCTATTTTATTCTTTTAAATTATATTTGAGCAAATGTTCTAGTCTGTTAGTAGCATGCCTTTTTAATTTATTTTTAGTTTTCCTTTATTTATTTCTGTGTCACCTGGAATCAAAACTAGGATTAACTCATGCTATGGTATCCCTTTATCACTGAGCTATATCCTCAGCTTTTTTATTCTTATTTTGAAACAGGGTCTTCCTAAGTTGCCTAACCTGACCTACAACTTGCAATTCTCCTGCTTAAGCCTCTCAAGTTGTATCTTTTAATAACTAATTAGCATTTACTATATTGTCTTTGGAGTAACAATCTCTAACTTCTGTGTTACCAACAAACAGCATTTGTCCACCAGAATTGAAAGACATTCTCGAGTTTTCAATTATTTTCTTCTAACAGCTAAATTTTGTTAATGTAAGTAAAAATGTGTTTCCATCTAGAGTAATAACAGACAGTTACATTAAGTAAAATCGTAGCAGAGATTGGAAGACATGTAGTTATGGAAAAAGGTATAAGGCTATGTGGAAATGACAGAGTTTTGGAAATTAATATTTTGGTAATAAAAAATACTTTAAAAATTAAGCATAAAGATAATATGATTGTCATTTTAGAAAAATAACCTTAAACAGGTATTAAAATATTTATGGACAAAAGAAGCAGAAAATATATGCTAAGAGGTTACCCATAACAGATGAAAAATACCGAAAATAGACACTTCTAGCAAGTGAAAAGAGAGTGCTTCATAACGCAGAGGGAGGAAAAGAAGTGAGTTTTTATGAGAAAAGAAACCACTGTCTGAAAATAATTATTGCAAGAATTGTTTAGGTACAGGCAACATGGCCATTAGTGAGGGACAGCTTAGGACTTTTTAGTTAAGGAGCCTGTGTATCTATCTCCCTTAAAATATATATTCTTCAATGGCTTACATATTTAATTCTTTTATTCATCCATTAAGTAATACCCCCTGAGCATCTTCCATGTTAAGCCCCATGTTACACCCAGAGTCATGAGAAGAGTGGTAGAAAATCTGCTGTTTCCTAGTCCCGAAGGCAACTGTGCAGATAATTAGGCTGGTGTGTGATGAAGCTCATTAGTGGAAGGAGGTGTGAAGTCACAGCAAAGGGGCCAGGCGAGGGCTGCTGAGAAAGGAAAGCACAGGAGCCCAAGGGAAGTTAGAGGCGAAGCTGAAACATGAAGCAACAGGGAGAGGGCATGAGTTACGAACGGTTATTGTAGACTGAGGGATTAAGTGGGCAAAGGTTCTCAGGCACACAGCCTGAACACTTCTTGCTTAAAACCTTTTGGAGAAATATCCCAGGAGAAATATCCTCAGTTAGCCATGCAACAACTAGCCCTGTCTGTTTGTCTGAAGTCCCCTGTCCTTCTCCCTGCCTTCACACCCTGCTCCATCAGACTATAATTCTTCTCTTATCTCCGTGTCTTCCTACAGGCTGTTGCCCATGTCTGGACACCCTACTTCTGCTCTCTAAACGATGAACTGTTCATGATTCAGCTTTTTGGGGAGGCCTTTCTTTCCCATGCCTTCCTCGGTGCTCCCCCACTCCCCCATCCCTCCTTTTGTGGGTGCACGTGTGGGTCCACACTGCACAGACCCATTTATGGGAGAGTGTTTCTATTGTAGACTGAGGGATTAAGTGGGCAAAGGTTCTCAGGCACAGAGGAGAATGGCTTTTTTTTTGTAAAATGAGAATATTCAGACCAATTGGGTGTGGCGAGTAAATGTCCAAAGGGAAAGATTGACAGGTGGAGAGTGAGGCTGTGGTCAGTTCAATAAATTTCTTAAAGGTCTTGTTAAGAGTTTGGGTCAACTTAAACACAAGGGACATCACTGCAAAATTTTGAGCCAGGCAATGCTAACTTTATTACATTTTACACAAGGACTGGTTTAAACACAATTAATTTACTCATCTATCGTTTGGATTTAGGGGAAGATTTCTCATAAAACCTAACTTTCAAAGTCATGAATGATGGAACACCAGTACTTGGCATTTTTTCAGTTCCTCTAATTTTAACAAAAAATAGCATTGTTATTTCTTGACCTCAGAAAACTTTTTATATGAAATTTTGCATAAATTCTAGAATGATGGCTACAATTTGATAATATAAATATCCTTATAAAGGGTTAAGAATGGGACTATCACATGTAGCCAGTTCACATGGATTCAATAGTATTTTCATTAAATTTTACACTATTTTTTCCTTGTAGGCTAATGTAATATTGTATTATATTGGATTTTGGATTTGTTAAGATATGAGAAATATCCAATCTTGCAAATTAATTGTATTGCTAAGGCTCCAGAATATAGCTATTTTGTCATGTTTTTTAAGTTTATGACATGAAGTTGTTTAGATTTGTTTTAACTTGCTTCAAGAATATTGTAACTCATTCTTTAAGCCCTTCATTTAACAGAAACTGCAGAACTAATCTGTGAGCTTCTAATCGAACAAACTAATCACACCTCTGGGTTATTCAGTTTACCTTTGTCCTCCCTGTTTAATTTTAAATAGATGCTGTGGTATTTTGCATCTTGTCTTGAAAAACAAACCTGCTCACTAAATAATTGCTCTGGACTAGAAAACAATAGAGAAGATAGAGTAAGCCCTGAATTGTAAATTTGCAACAGCCATATAAAAATGGCCCATGGAAAGAGTTAACTATTTCTCCAGAGTTTCACAGCTTTCAAAAGTTTCTCCTGTTGTCTCTGCAAAAGCAATGGACTAGCTCTTCAAGAAGGTGTGTTTTAGCAAATTTCAACTGAGGACTACTGCAAAGAAATTCTTGTTCATAGGACATTTGGAGAAAGAAAGAATCCAACTTTTCAGGCCCCACTCCCACACTGACTGTTCCATAAAGAATAAATGGACCAAATATTACAGCTAGCATCACTGATTCTCAATTATATATATATATATATACATATATATACATATATACATACATATACATATATATAATTTCATCTCATTTATTGAGGATCTAACCCAGTACCTCATACCTGCTAAGGAGGCACTCTACCACTGAGCTACATCCCCAGTCCTTTTTCTAAATTCTTGTATCTTAGTTTGTTAGTTTCCACTCCATCTCTATGATGTCTGTTTTTGTAAAGCTCTTGTACTGTGTTTTCCTTATTTCAGTGTGTCCAGGGCCTTGGCTCACATCTCAATTAACACCAACAAACAATATTGCACTGAATGTTAGCAAGGGGTTTACTTTTTATTGTTTTGCTGCCAAAACAGTAATGCAACCTTAAACAAGAGCTGGGAAAAAAAAAAAAAAATTGCATTGTGTTCTCCAATTGAAGACAAATTCAAAGGGCAATTGGTAATGAATTCAAACTAAGGGAGTTCTAAGAATCTTGAGTGAAACTGGGAATGTATGAGATATAATCACATTTAAAGGATTTGCCCAGGTACAATTTGTTCATTTTGTAGTGTTCTCTTTCAAGGTTTTCTCGACCTTGAGAATATCTCTCTTGATAGAAGTAGGAAATAGTTGATTTTAAAAAATGTGGGGAGGAGGAGAAGGAACCCAAAGGAAGGGTGGGAGGGAGGAAGGAGGCAGGCATCCAAACAAGAAGTTGAGGTTCATGAAGACATGGATAGGCACCCTGGGAAGCTGATGGTGAAGCTGGATTCAGCAGGAATGTAAGCTAGATGCCAAAAATGGACATCTGGGAACTCTTCTCACAGAATCTAAGGGATCTGATAGTCCAGTTAGGAAGATACATAATAGACAAAACATAAGGTAAATTTGGGCATCTCAAAGAAGTTGTGATCTCCTTACATTAGGTTGAGAGAGTTGCTAGTTTTAATGAAACCTATACCCCCAGTAACCTCTGCAGACCTACTGGTTTCTAACCTGGACCTCCCCCACCCACCCATGTCCCATTGCAAATTAAGTTCCCTGATTATTAGAGATGATGGCATTAAAATCTGAATGTTCCGCAGGAAGAACATAATAAGCTTAAAAGAAGTACAGGTAAATTTCCTGAGAGACCAAAGAAAACAAAGGACTCCAATGCTGGATTATCAAAGGATTTACATTGATTGGCAAGAGTTAACCTAGTCATGCAACAGCGTAACACTAACGAGTTTTAATAATTATAGCAACATTTCAAATTAGGAAGTTTTTGCTGATATGCAGAAGGTAGCCCAAAATAAGGCCAAAAAAGAAAACATAAAATTTGGGGTGGGTCTTCCATGAAAATAGGAGACCAGTAGAATAAAGGAAGGGGATTGAGGGAAAGGGAGGAGGGCGGGATGGGAAAAGGAGGAATGCTGAAAGGAGACTACCCTAACTTTCCTATGTACGTATACAAAATGCCATAGTGAAGTTCACCTTTATGTATATCCATAATGCACTAATTTAAACAAATCTATAAATAAATAGAAGGTAGATCAGTAGAGTAGAGGGAAGGGAAAGGGAGGAGGAGGAGAAAGAGAAAGGGGGAAGTACTAGGAACTGAATTGGAGTCGATTATGCTCCAACTTCTATAATTATGTCAAAATAAACCCGGATATGTATAACTAAAATGATCTATTTTTTAAAGAAGTTTTAATACAAGGTACCACTAGATCTAATTGACTCCAAGATGACAAAAGATTACTGATTTCATGGACTCAGTATTCAGAGTTTTCCCAAAGGACAAAGAAAACAAACAAAAAGATAATTAATGAAAATATTCCTATAGTTAGATTACAGAGAATTTCTTTTTTATTTACTTTTATATTTTGGATGACAGGAAGGTCGGAGATCCTTTTTTTCTAATTGTATATATCAGCCAGTTCTCTAAGTTTGATAAAAGGTAATATAAGACGTATGGTCTTTACTATTCCCTATTCCAAAGGACTTTTCTATCCCAAGAAAACTGTTGTTTCCCCACAGGACCCTTGGGGCTTGGGAAAAGATCAAATCATTAAATATTTTTTAAAAAATCAGTCTCAGAACATATTAGTGATAAAGAGAAATAGTCTGGAGAATCAAATTTATATGTTTTATGTTCAATATTGACAAAGGTGCCTGAAACACGGACTAGAGATAACACCTACACAAAGAAATATGTATTGAGTCAGCTAATTGACAAATATGTTCCTAAAATTATTTTTCTTCTTATATCCCTAGCCAATAAGACAGAACTGAACAGTATTAGATTGTTCCTGTAGATGGATGCAAATTTTCAAGCAGATTGATATTAATCACCAAATAATAGTTCTTTATGCGGATGAAGTTATCTACTGCCCTATCTCTAAAACAATAACAGAAAGCACATTAAGATTTCAAGAAAGCCAGCACATGAAGAAAAAGGTTGATACAATTGACATCTTGAATAATGCTACAAATCAGAGAATGTTCATCTGTCCAGTGGGACACATCCAGAGGAGATGGCTGACCTGGGTACATTAGCAGACAAATAAATCTGACATGTCTCTACAAATGGGAAAGCAATGTCAAGCTTTATCTCATACTTATTTGAGAATAATTGATTTGTTTTCTTAAAGACTGCCTCTCTAGCCCTCCTAGTCAAAAGAGTTTCCCAGGCCTTCAACCTTTTGACTGCAGAAGTCATTTTTACCCATATATCCTGGGAGAATACCAATTGCTCATTATGGAACACTGTCAATAAAAGAGTGCTATGCCAGTAACAGCAGACCTAGTGCTTCTTGATGATCTAGTAAAGTTGCATGTGAAAACTAGGAAACTGATTTTGTTCAGGCAGAAAACTACCATGTTGTTGAAGTCAAGTTCAATACCATCAAGACAAAAGCCCAGAACCTTAGAATTTTACTTCTTTGCAATTGCATATGACTCCTTTCCAATATTTATATAATATTCCCCTTGACACACTGTGGGCCAGAGAAATAAAGATTAGAAGAAATCTTGTTGCAAGTTTGGACTTTTACAACTTACATCTCTTCCTCTAGTGTGAATAATTCCTGCTAAGAGTTTTGTCACATATTTTATTTCTATTTTGAAGTAGTGCATGCACAATTCAAAATATTTGTAATTTTCCTGATTCATTAATTTATAAAACTTCCCCTATGATACAATCCAACCAAGTCACCATTTAATGCTAAAAGAAGCATAGTCTTCAGGGCTGGGGAATATAGCTCAGTTCGTAGAGTGCTTGCCTCACATGCACAAGGCCCTAAATTCAATCCCCAGCACCACAAAAAAAAAAAAAAAAAAAAATGGTCTTCAAAATGTGAGTTGTTCTCAGAAAGCTATACTAACATTAATTTTTCATTATTCGCCCTTTGAAATCATTTTTTAGATTATAAAATAGCAAGAAATAAAGCAATTTTCT
Source organism: Tamias sibiricus (assembly GCA_025594165.1). Taxonomy (NCBI): domain Eukaryota; kingdom Metazoa; phylum Chordata; class Mammalia; order Rodentia; family Sciuridae; genus Tamias; species Tamias sibiricus. The sequence continues at coordinate 20,838,219 of CM046671.1, forward strand.
TCCTTCAAACAAATAAACAAATAATTATATGTCCTATATCTCAGAGTTTGCTTTCTTACAAAATCTTCATTTAAAAAGATTGCCTGTATTTCCAATAGTAGAATAATATGTAAATGTTTGCAAAATAATAAAAATACAAAATTCATTGTGTTAATTCATATAGTCATTCTGTGTGTGGAGTAAAAGAGAAGATTTAAAAAGATATAGGGAGAAAGATAAAGGAGAAAGGGAATGTTCTAATAGAGTAGTTTTTAAAGGAATTTGTTTTAGTGTGATGGAAATAGTCTATGCTTAGCTTTTAGTTATCATTATGCAACTCCATAACATACTAAACCCCACTGAATTGTACAATATAAACAGATGAATATTATAACATGTGAATGTCTCAATGAAGTTGTCCAAACTGTCAGATAAACTTACTTTAAGAAATGTTAGTAAGATAAAATTTATATAAAATTCTATTAAAGATATATAGTTTCATAAGTCATAAACTAATGTTTATACCAACAAATGCACAATAGAGCTTTTCTTCTACCTCAAACTATTGTCCTGTGCTTCATTCCCTTGCATCTCTTTATGACCCTCAGCTTCAGGAAGCATTGATGAGATTTATGTCACTGAAGAGTAGATGATATTCTAGATGTCTCAAGAAAGGACCACACAGAGTTCATGATTCTTTCTGGCTCAGCATCACATTTTTGAGATTTTTTGCATCAGTTGTGTGTTTTCCTATATTGATGATCAGCACTCCTTTCATCTCTTAATGAAGTTTTAGGGAAATTTATAGATTTCCAGTATTCGCCTATTATGAATAGTTTCTATAAATAGTTATAGAGGTAAAACTATTAATACAGTTATAGTAACTATAAGCAGTTACTATAGGTGTGGCTATATATATTTATTACTCGTGGGTAAGTATGAAAGTAGAAATTTGGGATCATATGATAATTTTATTTAACATTTTAAGAATTTGACAAGCTATTTTGCAAGGTAGTTATATAATTTTAACTCTCATCAGCAGTGTGTAAGCATTTTTATTACTTCACATCTGTTTCAACTCTTGAAATCATCAATTTTTGTATTAGCAATTCAGATAACTATATCATGATATTTCTTTGTGATTATAATTTATTTTTGCTGATGAGCAATGACAGACGTAAATTTAATCTGTCTTACAATGATATACAAAATATCAATGGGTATTTCTGTATTTTTTTGAAGTATATTTTCACATCTTTTCCCATGCTTTCTTTGATTGTGTCTTATTGTCAGGTTAGCAATTGTTGTTTAGCTGTGAAGTATATGAGCATCAGATAGCCTTCACATAGCAGCCACTTCAGAGCCTGCCCTACCTACAAAGACCAACCCACTTGAGGTCACACCAATCCCGTGGATACACATAGCCAATGATTAAGTATGGCGGTGATGTAAGGGCCTGCCCATGTCACTCTGATGTCAAGTACTTCAATGGCAGTATCAATTTCAGAGCTAAACCTATCCGGGTTAGCTGAAGTTTGGCTATCTCTGAATTGCAGTTTGATTTCTCTTTCTTCAAAATTCTTGCTTTCCACCACTTTCCTTTCAAAGGAATTGATCCCTGATCATCATCCCATGACCCAAACCTCATTGCAGCACCCACTTCTAGAGAAACCAACCACAGTTCTAATGTTCTTTCTTTAATTTTCATTGTGTTCCCTTAAAAGGTAAAAGTTTTCATTTACAGCTGCATATGGGACTGGCCACAGAACCAAGTGTTGTGCTTCCTCACAACTGACTCAGCTGAAATCATTATCCACCAAGAACCTTGGGTAACTAATGTGCCAGACAAGAACTTAAAATATGTCTCTCACCCATAAATTATAGGATAAAATATGTCTCTCACCCATAAATTATAGGATATAATGTGAACTCTACTTTAGTAAGTGTCAACTTCACAAAATGTAAGTATATATACACAGCAGTATTCCCTTGTTAACACTTGGAAAATTCTTATTTTTTTTTCTTCTAAGCTCTGTGCAGAGAATTCTATTACTAGCATGTATTTCCTCATCCGGGAAATGAGTAAATTTAGGCTTTACTTTAGGAATCAAGGAAGGAAATAAGGAAAGGTTGCTACTCCTTGCTTTATTTTTTGACAAAGCTCAAGTTTAAACCCAGTGCCTATGCTCAGACTTCATTTCTGTTTGTATATTGAGAACTCAGCTTGGACATAAAATTTTATTTTATAAGCTTGCTTCTCCTGCCTAACCTCCATTCTGACTATTGCTTTATTTTTTCCTCCTTTTTTATCTGCAAACTCAGTTCCCAGAGCTGGTCCTGCTCAGGCTCCTGTGGCCTGCCCTGCCCTGTGGCCTGTCATAATTTGGTGGTCACTGCAAAACACATGAAATACCAGTGAATACTTACACTACTAAAACTTAAAGGCTCATATTGCTATTTATAGTCACACTGAGGTGCAGGAAGACACTTCTGAAACAACTCAGTGGATAAAGATTATACATGGTTTGTGTAGAAGTGCTGTATATTAATTAGGCAAATGTTCTCCTACCTGGAGCATTATTTAATCTTACCAAACTCACTTAATTGGTTCTCTAGTTCCAAGCACATCTTCTGCTTCATAATTAATGTCTCAACTCTCAGTCCCAGCTAACTCCAGACCATAAAACTATGAAGAACAAGGAAAGTGAAGGTCAGAGAATATCCCAGAGCACAAGAGCCAAAAAATGAATATAAGACAATTATCAGAATGTCAAACATTGAAAACAAAAAATACAGATTAATCAAACTCCCCAAGTACTCCCAAGCTATCTAATCACAGCTCTACACACAACACACATGTGCACACACACACATATAAACACACACATTCTTTATGTGTCATTAAAATCAAGGAAACCTATTTTCTAAATTAACTAGAGAGAAAATAGGTTATTCAGAGGTGTCAAGGAGAATAATAAACAGAAAAATGTATCTTGCATTTAAACACACCTTTTCTAACTTCTGAATGGATACGGAGAAGAGAGAGACAGAGAAAGAGAGATTCCAGCTAAGTAATGACCTTTGCCAAGGACATAAAGAGTTCTGGGCACACCATCACTCCTGAAGTGCTGCTCTTTTGCAGTAAATTACCACCTGAAATTCTCCTCTCCTTTATCCTCTCTCTGCTGTACCTCGGAGGTGAGTCCAGGTACTGCTGACAGGGCAGGAATAATTCAGTCGGTAAAATGCTTCACAACAAGCACACTTGCCCACTGACCTTCATCCTCTCCTCTGGATGGGAAACATCTGGCACTTTTGTGTGTCAATATGGGCAAAGCTTTGTGCACAGCCCTAGGACTTCTCTCCTTCATGTCAAGAACACCCCCCCCCCTTAGCAAAAATTAATGAAGGAGGAAATGGGGCATGAGGCCCAACTACACTCTTTCAGACAGGATTTAAGACTGAGTCATATTAAGCATCCAGTGTCTTAAAGGGCCATTTCCTGTGTTTGTCCCCCCCCCTTTCTCTCTCTCTCTCTCTCTGTGTGTGTGTGTGTGTGTGTGTGTGTGTGTGTGTGTGTGTGTGTTTATACACACATTGCAGTTAGAACTCAGGGCCCCATGCATGCTAAGCCCATGTTCTACCACAGAGCTGCACCCCGGCCTCCTGTCTCCCTCTGTCGTCATCATTTCAGTAGAACAGATTTCCCCGAAAAATACGGCCTGATTAGCTATTAGAATAAGGTTTCTTCTTGTATGTGCCACAATATTGCTATACTGTATTTTCAGAATAAATTCTTTTTTAAAAATATCAATGACAGGGCTGGGGTTGTGGCTCAGCGGTAGAGCGTTCGCCTAGCACGTGCGCGACCCGGGTTCAATCCTCAGCACCTGGTAAACATAAATGCTATTGCATTGTGTACAACTAAAGCAAATAAATAAATATTTAAAAAAAAATCAATGACAAATTTGTCAAGCATTTCAATTCCTTCGCTTTTGAGTCGCTGTTATGAACACACATAATAACATGCTTTGTATAGGTAAATTTCCAACAATTGGTGTTTTACCTTTAAATGGACCCCCTCAGTATTAGAGCCATTTGGATTCACAAGTATCAAAATCTGGGCTCCCAAATGCCCTTCTGCCAAAGCTGAGGTCCCTGAATTGAGGCCTGAGTGCATTTTGCCCAGTTAAGCTAATGACAAAATGCTGCTGTAAAAAACAAGTGGATTTGAGAGAATGCCGAAGCCTAGAAGCCAGGAGGAGAAGCTGTGAGGTGGGAAAACCAAACGCTTTTCCATTCAATTTTATTTTTAAACAAGAGCTTACAAAAGACTTCACGGGTTCTTCTACTTCAACCAGAGTGTTATTTAATCACACTCCTTTGAATTGATTTTTAATTGAAATACTCACTGTTAGCTTCTTGGGAATTCCTGCAAGTCTTATAAGCAAAGCCTTGGTTGGCCATTCTTTGTTCCAGATATTCCTCTCAAGGTTGTTGGTAACAAGGAAGGAACATCCTTGGGACACAGAGACAGGATTCCCTTCTATGCAAAGGGCAAGGAGTGTGACTCTAATGTAGTAATGCCTCCCTCTAGAGGGGAGGGCAGTCACACTTAACACTGTTCATAAAGAATTGTCACAAACATGCCAATATTCTCACTAATACCATGGCTGCCCGTAATAAACTTTCTTCTCTGATCTGGGCCATGTCTTCTGTTAGTACCCACAAAACTGGAATATATTATCTGTGTACTTGAAAGCAAGGAGAAATTGAAATCCTTTGAAGTTCTTGACATGTTTGATGATGAAGTTGGGATTGTGACAGAGACACAGTTTTCCGAAAAAGGAAGTAAGAGGGCCTTGTGGAACAATTAATGAGATTTGAGTTAAGTCTGTGGGAATTGACAGCCCATGTATGGACAAAATTGTGTAGTCTTGGACAAATAAAAAATGGTGCTATATTACCAATTAAAGTAGGAGAAACTGCAGAAGTCCTACAGAGTGAACACAAGAGAGCATCCCAACCTATGCCCTGTTGTGGCTGACTCTCTTCTGGGTATGGAACTGCCGTGCCATTCTTCCCTATTACCTAATAAGCCCAAACATTTAGAAACCTGCTAGCCAACTTAGATTTCCTGGACCTGTATGAATAGATACAAGTACATAACTTGTCCACCAATCAAGAAAAAGCACTATGTCATCAGCAGTTGTAACAACTAATCCTACGATGAGTCCTAGTTGGAAAGAATCATCTCCTCTTCTGGTTTGGATCTGAAATGTCTTTCAAAGGCTTATGAGTTGAAGACTTGGTCCTCAATGCAGGAGTGTCCAAAGGTGGGGTCTTTGGGAAGGTGATTGGATCATGAGTGCTCTGACCTCCTCAATGGATTATCCCATTGATGATTCAATGGCATTACTAAGAAGAAGTGGAAGCCAAAGGAGGTGGGGGGTCTAATGGAGGAAGTAAGCCACCGAGGCTTGCCCTGGAAGGGTATATCTCGTCCTTTTTATCTCTTTTTTTCTTTCTTTCCCTCCCTCCCCCCTTCCTCCCCTTCCTCTTTTTCTCTCTTTATCCCTCACAGCCACCTTGGACTGAAACCTCTGAAACTGAGAGCCAAAATAAATCTTTTGTCCTCTAAATTGTTTTTATTGGGTGTTTTGTCCCAGAAACAAAAGTTGACTAAAGCATCTTCCTTTTCAATAATAGTCAGAAAAATGTGCTTTTCCGTTGGGCGTACTATGGGGAGACATGTGTGACAACTATGGGCAGAAACCATGTAAATTAACAGAATGTTGCTGGTGCCCTGGTGAGATTAGAAGGCCAAGCACATACACCATGTCAAGGAAGAGTGGTAGCAGCTGGGGTGTCCACAGCTTCTGTATTTATCACTGCGATTTTAGGTCCCTTAAGAGAGACCAACATACTGCCTCAGTGCAGCAAGTCCTGCTATATGGGAATTTAATGCATAGCTGGAGAGTCCTCTGAGACAGAAAAACTTCTATGAGAAACCACAATGAGACCCACTGAGGTTCTTACTGCCCCTGAAAGAGTTTCAGTAATGATGCAGGTCACCCACTGAGTCTATATTATTTTTTGTTTGAGCCTTTGACATTGAAAGGCAGCCTCCAGAGAAAGGTCAGCCTGGGATTTGGGCATCCTGATCATCGTCTCCATCTTATAGCTGTTAGCTTGTCCCTGGATTCTTGTTGAAACTCAATGCCTGAATTTTGTGTGGATTAACTTGGTCTTAATTTCTAACAAGGTTAGAAGGACCCAATAAGCAGTATTTGTCAAATAGAAATGTTTTAATCAATCATGTGGGTGGTCTGCCTTAGCCTGTACATCACCATTTTACTTGTAAGTGGGAAAAAACAATGTTAGTAGAAAGTTTATTGCTCTTCCCACTGCTATTTGGAAAGGTGCTGGGCCCCTGAAGCCCTTAATTCACAGAGGTTCCCCTCAGTGTCTGGGCTTGATTCTTTCATGGTTTGGCTAAGCTCAAAATTGATGGAATCCACTGGGCTTCTATACCTTTTCAACCTCAACCCCAGCTATGAAGAACTTCAAATGATGTGGTCACTGTTCAGTGGACAGAACATAGCTATATTCAAAGGCCTGGCTAGTGCTTACCTTGATCAAATTTGTCACAATTTTACTGAAACTCAGACTGTTGACAATAGCATGGTGTTTGGTCTGCCACTTGGAGAATTGACTGACAGACTAATACTGCCCTCTAAGAGACCATGAATTGCAGAAACTAATGACAGAGACTAATCAAACCATCTGGGTTTGCTATGCAAATGTCCAAGTTAAGTGCCCCTTATCTGGTAAAACCAACAGAAGTCATGCTGTTGTCTGAAACTGCATCACCCAGCATACCATCATTTCTTCTGTCATAGACTTTGTTCTGATGCAGAGATACAGAGATGACCTCTCCGGGCCTGACTTATGACTTCTGGCTAGAGCTGACCTGTTAGCCTTTCTGATATGTGCACAAATGTTTCTCACTGTGGTTTTAATCTACAGTTCCCTAATGAGTAACGATGTCAGACATCATTTTATGTGTTTTTTTTCTACTTCTACATTCTCTTAAGTAAACTGTCTGGTCATGGGTTTTTCACATATTCTAAAAGATGGTTTTCTCTCTTATGATTTGAAATCTTTATATATCATAGTTATAAACACTTTAATATGTGTGGCTCATTTTCCCCATTGTAGCCTATATTCCCATTTCTTCACAGAGTTTTTTTTTTTTTTTTTTTTTTTTTTTGGTGGGGGGCAAGATTTTTAATTTTGGTGAAGTTTAATTTATCAGTATTTTCCTCTTTGGGCTCATATAGTTGGTAATAGATCTAAAACTCTTTGTTTATACCTAGATCTTGAAGATTATAGATACATATATATTTTACTTAAATTATGTCATTTTATGTCTTATAGATACATTTGTGATCCATTTTGTATTGAGATTGAAATTGAGCTTCATTTGTTTGTCTATACATGCCTAAATACTTAAACGCTGCTTACTGAAAATACCACATTGAATTGCTTTTGCATTTTGGTGAAAAATCACTTATGCACTTCATGTGGGTCTCTTTGGGGGTTCCCTATTATTTTCACTTTGTGACTTTTTAGTCTCTTTTCTTGGTATATTCACACAGGGTTATTATACATTCCTGCTGAATTATTCATTTTATGATTGCTTTCTGTCTCCAGGAATTACTCTAAAGTAGACTTTGACTATAAGTTGATCATCATCTCTCTTAAACCTACCCATGGTTGTTACTTCTCCTTATTATTAACATATCTTTAACTAAAGTAAATTAGATGTTGGCCAACATTAATTCAAACTTGTGAATAAACATTTCATTATGGAATGTATGTCTACTAATTGGCTGGCAAGGCCTTAAAATATTAAAAGAGTGTGTATATAAATCTGAAATGATTTTAAAAGAATCTGTTTTCTCAATAGAATCACTGCATTATTGACCTATAATACCATATGAACTAGTTAATTTGTTATATTCCTACACAAAGACTATCTTATTCAAGGCAACCCCACACTGAGAAAGAGTGGTGATCATATTGGGATAACAGACATCTTATTGTAATACAGGAAAACACAGAGAAAGAGCTCTCAACATTTAATAATTGAAAAATTGAGATAGGAGCCTCAGAGGCAATTGTTGGGAAAGTTAAATTTATTAATTTACTTATAAGAGAAATAATAATGACTAATATTCATTTAATAATTTAGAGGTTGAAAATCGCTTTTATGATTTGGCTTCTTAAGTTTTCCTGGGTATTAATATGTCTGTTGTTAGGCCATTAACGTGTCACGAAAGTTAATCTTGGATAAATTGAATGACCTGTTTTGTCATCACAGATCATAACCTGAGCCCCAAATTGAATTGTATCTCTGCCGAAGGCCAAATCTAGCCTGAGTGGAGAGGGAGGAGAGATGTTCCAGAGAGAAATCCTGGTCTGTCCTACTTCTGCCTCCTGTGCTGAGTTTCCTGCCTAATGAAAGTGGTCAAGAGCTGTCACTAATTGATGGATGTCTTTCTACAATTGAGATGAGCAAAGTACGTTGGCTTGTGATTCCAGCTATTACTAAAAATGTGGCAAGCAATGATCAGGATTAAGGTGATGGAGAATTGCGGGTACATAACACGAAAATGCTTCAGACTAATCACAAAGGCTCACAGTTCTATGCTTATTGTTCTTATTCAGACAAAGGAAGTCTAACCTCAAGTATTTGAAAATCATACTTTTGATGAGGAATATGGCAAATTTGTTCTTTCCGTGTAGTAACTTAATTATCAAATGGTTCAAAAAGGAAAATGAATTAACACTTAGAGCAGAACCATATACAGAATTTGTAATATGTAGTTTTTTTTTATAAACACTCAGGGTATTCTTGAATATTTAACTTGTACAAAGTAGTGAATTCCATGAACACATTGTACTCTCTAAAATTCGCATAATAGCCTGAAGAAAGCTTTTACCAACTGAAGAATTTCAGACTATCCTAAAGTCTTTTTATTTGAAACAGACATAATTCTTTTGTCCAAAAGGATTTCAATAATTCTAACCATATCTTAAGAATTTTTCCCAGTAGTGGTGGTTTATCATACACACAAATTCTGGGAAGGAGCAAAACACTTAAAAATCAGTTGTCATTTCATGTTATATTACCAAGCAATAATGTCTTTAATTTTTAGTGTGTTTGCCCTTCCAAGTAGAATGTGAACATTTTCAAAGTTATAGCAATTCAAATGTTAGCACCAGGCAGTGTTTTCCCATCTTAAAGTAATCCTTTAGATGAGGGTGTCTCTCAACTATTAAGGAAACATCTGTTGGAGGCTCAGCAATTAAAACAAATAGTTTTCCTCTCTAATTGTTTGTATGTGAAATGAACATGGGGTTATCAAGAGAGGCCCAGGCCATGACAGACACAAGGCAGAGTGAGAAGGAAGGAGAAGATGAGCATGGGCAAGAACAGCTCCTGCTAGGAGCTGCCTCAGCAGACACATGCTGTCATTGAAACTGAGATAGGGGTCAAGACAAAGCAGATTCACACATCAGCAGAGGGTTGCTACTTTAAACAAGAAAGGGAAGAAACAATAAAGGAAATGATCCTGAGCTCATAGCACTTTCCTCTGACCCAGTGGATGTGTAGATGTAAACAAAACAAACCAAACTCAGTAAGCCCTTAGTACCCCTGGGATGATAAAGATACAAGGGGTGACATGAACCTATCTGAATTTCACATCCTGTTTGAAGTGATCCTTTCTCAGGCTTAATGATCCAAAAATGTACTTCACACAATCTACAGTCTGATGTCATTCAATTATCTCAAATGATTTAAACTTTTTTTTTTCCTAATAATTTAACATACCATGGTTTTAAAAGATAATGACCTTAAGACTGCCTCCTTTAAATATTTCTCTAAGAACTGTTCTATTGGCAAAGTGAAAACCAGGACGTTACTCTGCAATCCAAAGAGCTAGACTTTCAGCTCAGCCATACCAATTGTTGAAAGTGTTTGGAAGTTATAATGCAGATCTAAGTTAGCAGTTTAAAATCTTCTGACCTCTTTGTGACTTTCCTGAAGTGAGCTCCTTCAATGAGACCAATGACAAGAGAAATGGTCCATGCTGGATTGATATTAAGGCTCACCTCTTTTCAATTCTTTTTTCAGTAGTCTCAGAGGAGGAAAAGGATCAGACATGCTCCCTTAATTTTGTTTCCTGGCAATTAACTCCCAGAATAACACCAAATAATTACAACCATAACATTGCAGAGAAAGTTAGAGTAGCAGTAAATGTTGCTAAGCTGTGAACTTTGACAAACAAGCCCCTATAAATGGTGCTAGGCCAACTTTTACGCACCTGGTAACATGCTCTGCATTGAGGCTCAGAAAATTTGGGGAAAGAAGATAGCTCATTATGTGGAAAGAAACACCTAAATGCTTGAAGTCTGACATTGTGTCTTGGGAGTAGAGGACAGAAGAAATAGCACACAGAAAGTCTCATTACAAGGGAAATCAACAGAGACTCAAGGTAAATTCCATGCATTTACCTGTGTAGCTATTTCTCTGTTTGTTTTGTTGTCTTTCTGGGAGAAAGAAAAAAATAACAGTAATCTTTCTGTGTTGTGCTTCCTGAAGGGGCTCAACAGAATGGCACTGGGTTGTGGTATGTGGGTGGGTATAATGTGAAATGCCTGTCTTGCCAAGCTGAGGCCCAGCACATCTGGGTCCCCAGTGTCCCAACCTGCTCTCAAACATTGTCACTTGAGGCAGCCAACCCCATTACACCTATGCAGCTAGTCTGTCTTCCTTCCAGGTAAGCATCTGAACTTAAGCATTTTGACTTTATTCTTATTGATTCCCTTCAATTATTAAAGACATATTCCTCCTATCACCCAAATTTCCACATCCCAGTAAAACTACCCACACTCCAAATCATTCTGAGTGCTGAACCTGAAGGCTGCCAGGACTCCCTCCGTTGTCAATGACTTTCTTAATTTAGCTCATTCTCACATCGCATTCCCTTTTGTATGGTCATGGATAAAGCAATTAATTGACTAAACTCCAGTTAAGCTTTTAAAGAATTCATGGCTTACTTCCTCCAGGAATTTTAATTTAATTATCTCCTCTGTTTTCATGGCTGTTCTACCTTAACCCAAAGCAGTGAATAATACAAGACTCTCAGGGTGATGACTGAGGAACTCTAGAAAAGGGCTATATTTCTTAGGGATCTTTGTGTCTTTAAGGAAATAGTGAAAGGATTCTCCTTAAAAGCTTTACTATCAAAAATATTGTTGTATTTAATTGATCTGCAAAGGTGGGGTCATTCAAAATTTTAAAGATTTAAAAGCTCAGGTTGTAATCATCCCATGAGAGTTTGGGGACAGATATTTGGCAAAAATATTTACAAGAATTCCAGGTTTCTCACAGTTAGGCAAAGAAGAAAAAGATTGAGGTTCACGCACAAAGTTACACATATATTTTAAAATTAAAATTAAATTAAAAATAAAAACCCTTTCCTGATTGGGAGACAATAGGTCTAAACTTCACTTTGCCAATCTAATACATGCACTTAGATGTCTCCTCTTCATTGATTTCTGGTCATTTGGATACAAAAAGCATGTTATAGATCTTATTATTCAATTCTCTGTCCTATCATTCAAAAATTTTACATTAAAAATATTAAAAGCAGCCATTCAGTAACCCATGATAAATTAAAATAAGTCAAATAATTCAATATTCAGGTAACTAGAGAGAGAAAATGTGAAATTAATATTTTTCCTAACATAAGCAAAAAGAAATCATCAGTAATATTACTTGTCTATAAATAATGTTTCAAGGGAAATTTATGTATAAGCAGAAGGAGGTTGTGTAGAATTCCTGAATCTATTAAATAAGGAAGAATATATTGAAAAGAAAAATTAACACCTGTGGAGAGGTGAAGTTAAATAATTAACCGAATGTGGATATCTCTATTCTTTAGAATGCAACCTAGCTTGAAATTTAATAGTATGCTCAATTTAATCATTTTTCTTCCTTGCTCTCTTTCTTCCTCCCCGCCCTTCTTCCTTTTCTCCTTTCTTCCCTTGACAACATCCAGTTATTGATGGTAAATATGTTGCATTCATGTGCAGTAAATATTTTAACTTTTGACACCGACGTTGTGCCCATGAGAAGTCCATCATCAGAACATGAGGCCGAGACTCAGAGAACTTGCATCCATTGTCACATACTCAACAAACTTGTCAGTTTTGAAAGTAATGTTCTGAAAATCCCAGTTTATGTCATGGTGCTTAGTGTTACAGTGCTCCTTCAAATATCATGGATACTAAATCTGCATTTAGCTACATCTCACAACATGTTTTTTTTCAAAGATCACAATGCAGTATTTATCCTAAAAAGAATCAATTGGTAATGAAGACACTGGTTATGAAAACACTTTGTTATTCTAACCCCAAATGTGATCTCCTCTGAGGACTGAGCTTCTGTTTATGTTTTTTTTTTAATTTTTTTTATTTTTTTAATTGCAGGAGCCCTGTTTGGGGATTGGCTTGAATTGAAGTTGACTATGAGCCGGGGAGATTTGGCCATTGTCGCCACCCGTAGTCTCACGGGATTTTGTTGCGGGATCTGGAGTGACTTGGCCGAAATTGCTGATCGGGTCAGCGCCATTTTAGTGGTGTGTTTGGCGTGAGTTAGTTGTTAGAACCAGAGAGAAAAGTTATCAGAATAAAAAGCTGTTTGTCTCCAGTTTGCTTCTGAAGTTCTTCCCGCGGCTCCGGTGCTCCGAGCGCTTCAGGGCGGCAACAGGTGGCGGCCCGTACGGGGAACTTCGGAGCGGACAGGTAAGAACTGAAAGGTCTCTAAAGATGGGTTCGAATATAACTGAATCCCAAGTGATAGAGGCTATGCAAAGACTCCTTGATATACCTGACTCTGTTCTCAGTGAGGAGTATATAGACAAAAGTGAAAGTGATCAAAAAAGTGTAGATTCCACTGGGCCAACTGAGACCAGTAAAGAGAGTATTAGAAGAGACCCAAAAATGACAAAAATCCAAGCTATTAAAGCTATTCGGGAGTTATTGGCGAAAGCTGAAGGATACTTGCTCTCACTGGAACCTGGGCCTCAGGATATTGCTGTCAGTGAAATTAGCAGTGGTGAGGAATCTAGTAAAAGTGATCCTGAGAAAATGAGGAAAAAGAAATTAAAAAAGACCGAGAAAAAGGTCCGTCAGGCAGAGGAGTCACTTGTGGAAGTGACTACTCCCCCATGGGTGGAATCCATTACAGAAAATATGAAGGGTATTACTAGGCATTTGCATACCCTAGAAACAGAAATAAAAAGTCTTTCTGATCGCTTATGCGCTCTCGAGGACAACTCACAGATACATTGGGAACCGCCAGCATTTGAAAAGAAAAATGGACAGAGTGTCCATCAGTCAGTAGATTTCAAAACAATAAAAAATCTCAAAGAGGCAGTAATGACTTATGGGCCCCAAGCTCCTTTCACGTTGAGTATGCTGGAGTCCCTTAACACCTTTAGCTTAACCCCCTCAGACTGGAAAAGTCTATGTAAAGCAACATTAAGCGGGGGGCAATTCTTGGTTTGGCGATCGCAATTTTAAGAACTTTGTATAGAAACGGCTAAAAGAAACGCGGCTGCAGGGTTTGAAAACTATAATATAGACATGCTCACAGGAGAAGGGCAATTCGCAGACTTACAAGCTCAAACAGATTATGACTCAGATATATATGCTCAGATAAATGCAGCTGCCTTAGAGGCATGGAAAAACTGTACAAGGACCTGGGGATCTACAAGGTAGCTTGTCAAAAGTGATTCAAGGACCTAATGAGCCGTTATGCCGACTTTGCTGATCGACTTTTGAGAACTGCAGGTAGTGTGTTTGCAGATGTTGACCAAGCTATGCCTTTAGTTGTTCAATTAGCTTATGAAAATGCAAATAAATGGTGCCAAGCAGCCATCAGGCCATGGAGAACTAAAAAGGATCTTTCCGTATATATACAACTATGTAAAGATATAAATGGCGCCTTTGTCACAGGAAATGTGATTGCAGCCTCAATGAGAGGTGCTTCCTCTCGAAATTTCACAAAGGCTAAACGTAGACATTATAATCAATCAGGATATTCCAGGCAAAATTATTATAATCAATCAGGCAATTCTAGGCAAAATCCCAAAAGAGAAATAAGATCAAGCTCATACCGTGACCCAGGCCGCTGCCCCAGGTGTAAAAAGGGAAATCATTGGGCCAATAAATGCTATTCAAAATTTGACATCCATGGAAATCCTTTGTTCAGGAATTCAAAAAACGGGGCACGGGGCCCAGTACCCCGGGGCCCACAAATGTACGGGGCATTGCAGAAGGAGTATCCTCAAGCATCCACTCAGATGCTTCCCCGACACAATCCCTACTACCCATCCACTCCCTCGCCAGAGGAACAAGAGGAAATGCAGGATTAGACCTCTGTTCCACCGCCCGAATAGTGTTAACACCTGAAATGGGGGTTCAACTGATTCCCACAGGAGTCAGGGGACCTCTTCCCTCAGGGACTGTAGGACTTATTATCGGGCGTAGTCCTAAAAGCTTATTAGGTTTGCAAGTGACCCCAGGTGTAATAAACTCAGACTACAAAGGGGAAATAAAAATAATGCTTAGCTCACCCCAAAGTGTAAGTTCTGTTAATCAAGGAGATAGAATTGCTCAGTTGCTTCTCCTTCCCAATTTACATAATTCATTTAAAATGGGTATGCCTCAAGAAGGGAACAATAGAGGATTTTGTTCCACTGACTCAAGTCCCATGGCTTGCTGGGTTCGAGACTGTTCAAGGAGGCCTATGTGTAAAATAAAAATCCAAGGAATAGAAATGGAGGGATTAATAGATACTGGAGCTGACTCTTCCATTATTAATTTACGCCAATGGCCCAAGCACTGGCCTCTGCAAAAAGCTTCAACCAGTTTAAGAGGCTTGGGATATAATAACCTCCCAGATAAAAGTGCAGTAATTTTAAAATGGGAGGATGATGAAGGCCATAAAGGAACATTTCAGCCTTATGTTTTACCTAATCTACCGGTTACTTTATGGGGAAGAGATATTTTGCAACAAATGGGAGTACACCTTGCAACCAAGCCTGCAGATGTTAAATGTGAAAACCTACAGGGTAATCTTAACCATAAAAGAACTCATTATCAAAAAGTACAGAGTAATCTTAACCCTAAAAGTAATCATTGTCATAAAGGAAAAAGATATTTTTTTTCGGGGCCACTGAGAAAATAATTTTGAAAATACCATGGCTTTCTGATAAGCCAGTGTGGGTCCCTCAGTGGCCCCTATCTAAAGAGAAATTACAAGCGGCCCACCAATTAGTTCAGGAACAATTAGAAGCAGGTCATATAGAACCTTCCACCTCTCCCTGGAATTCCCCCCATATTTGTGATCAAGAAAAAGTCAGGAAAATGGCGATTGTTACATGATCTTAGACAAATCAATAAAACCATGCAAGTTATGGGGCCTACTCAACCTGGACATCCTAGTCCCGTAGCTATTCCAAAAAATTTCCATCTTATTACTCTTGATATAAAGGATTGCTTCTTTTCTATTCCCCTACATCCTCTGGATGCCCCCAGGTTTGCTTTTTCCGTTCCTTCTATGAACAATAATGGCCCTGATCAGAGATATCAATGGAAGGTTTTACCACAGGGAATGGCTAATAGCCCCACCATATGCCAAATATATGTTGACAAGGCTATCCAACCCATTAAAAATAAATATCCAAACCTCATGTGTCTACATTACATGGATGATATTTTATTGGCCCACCCTAATCAAAAAATCTTATTTAATATATTCAGTGATGTGGTAGAAAATTTAAAAAAATATGGATTATATATAGCAGAAGAAAAAGTTCAAACCAGATCTCCCATATTATATTTAGGATTTAAAATCATGGATACTTTTGTTAGACCCCAAAAAATTTTAATAAATAAAGAACATTTGACCACCCTCAATGATTTCCAAAAACTACTGAGAGACATTAATTGGCTTCGCCCTACACTAAATCTCACTACTGGCCAACTAAAACCTTTATTTGACATCCTTCGTGGAGATCCTGATCCATCTTCACCACGAACATTGACTCCTGATGCTAGGAAAGCTTTAAAGTTAGTAGAAAAAGCCATCGAAGGAGCTCATTGTGATAGATTTGATTTAACTCAACCGCTGATGTTGATTATTATTTCTTCACAATATACACCCACAGGAGTATTTTGGCAACAAGGGCCTTTATTATGGATACATTTGCCCGTCTCTCCTAAAAGTATAATTGAATCTTATACCTCCATGGTGGCTAAACTTATTCTTCAAGGACTTAAGACTTCTACTAAAATATTTGGCATTCACCCTGCTACTATTATTACTCCCTATTCATCATCACAGATTGAATACTTATGCTTCAATGATAATGATTGGGCTATAGCTAAATGCTCTACTTCTGCAAATTTTGATAATCATCTTCCTAAGTCCCCTATATTATCTTTTTGTATTAATCATCCTATTATATTTCCACAGGTAATAAAAAATCAACCTATTCCTAAGGCATTTAATGTATTTACAGATGGGTCCTCAAATGGTACTGCTACAGTAGTCACTAAAAAAGAAAATATGACTTACATAACTGCACACAAATCAGCTCAACTAGTGGAATTGGAAGCTGTGGTAAGAGCTCTGGAAAATTTTAGGGACCAGCCCGTAAACATTTTTTCAGATAGCCACTATATTGTACAAGCCGTCCCAAAATTAGAGTTAGCAGGACCAATAGCACCTCATACTCCAGCCTTTAAATTGTTTTATCAAATACAAAAACTTTTGTGGGCAAGAAAAGAACCTCTATTCGTAGGCCATATTAGAGCACATACTAATTTGCCTGGTCCCCTCCATGAAGGTAATCAAAAGGCTGATGAACTTACAAAAACAGTATTTATACTTTCAGCGCTACAACAAGCTACTTTATTTCACTGGGGGGGGGGGGGGGACAGTTTCATGTCAACAGCACCACCTTGCAACGTAGGTTTAAAATCACAAAGGAGCAAGCCAGAACAATTGTAAAAGATTGTAAATCTTGTATGACACATTTGCCCAATCCTCATTTCGGCGTTAACCCTAGAGGATTGATGCCCAATCATTTGTGGCAGATGGATGTTACTCATGAGCCAAGTTTTGGAAAATTGCGATTTATTCATGTGACCATAGATACATGTTCAGGCATGATTTTTGCTTCCTTACATTCTGGAGAAAAAGTTAAAAATGTTACATCTCATTGCTTGCAAGCTTTTGCTGCATTGGGCATCCCTAAAATGCTTAAAACAGATAATGGCCCCGCATATACGTCCTCATCTTTCAAAGAGTTTTGCGCAAAATTCAATATATCCCATAAAACAGGCATCCCATACAATCCTCAGGGTCAGGGCATTATTGAAAGAGCAAACCGAACACTGAAAATTATGTTATTAAAACAAAAAGAAGGAAATTGGAAAAGTCCTAAGGACAGATTGGCAGTTGCCCTGTTTACCTTAAATTTTTTAACTTTAGACTCTAATGGTTATTCTGCTGGAGACAGACATTGGAATCCACACCAACAACATAAACCTTTGGTTTACTGGAAGGATGTTCTTTCAGGTACATGGAAGGGTCCAGATCCAGTATTAATTTGGGGAAGAGGATCTGTTTGTGTTTTTCCAAAAGACGAATCCTCTCCAATATGGATACCATCTAGATTAATAAAACAGGTACCACATCAAAATGATCAAGATGAAGTTATTGAAGAATCAAGATTAATAAAAAAGGTACAAAATCAAGAGGACCAAGATGAAGGTATAGAATGATTCCCTCAAAAGAGTCCTTCAAAATATTTCACAACTTAAGTGTCATTTCTCCCGGCCGGGACGAGGAGATCTCTCTTTAGTGTGCACACAATTGTATTTTTTTTTCTTCTTTTTATATTTCTTCTTTTTATACATGTCTTTATGTCTGTACATTTGTCTATATTTCATGTTAATGTGACGTCACAAATATATGTTTGTATGTTTGTTTGTCCAGTGTGACGTCACATAGATCAAAGCGCTTATGAAAAAGAAAATATATATATATATGGATCCAAATAACTTTAATTCATTTTAGGTTTAGAGTATTCAATTTAGGTAAATAATTTTATAAATGAAGGTACTTTCAATTTTGATTTATAGGTGTCCCTGGGACTTCTCTTTAGCAAACAATATGACTAGTGCTATATAACCTGATATTTTGGTGTTTTGACTTAAGATTGTTTATTTGTTATTAACTTCATTTGTTTAATAGCTCATTAATTTCAATTATCTCAACAGGTAAAAGATTGCTCTGTATACAGAGACTCAAGGGTTCCAGCTAACAAATTATTTCTCTAAAGTGCCTTTACCTTTTCTTTAATCTATCTTTAATGCAGTAATTACCCTCAGTCTTTCTTTGTTTTGTTCTAAATATGATATTTTTCCAACTTATGTTTGTAGAAGCTCAACCAGCGATGTGTGTGAACAAAAATCAACTTTAATTTTCTAATCTAATTATTCTATTTTGTAGTTTGACAACTCGCCTCTTGACTCAGTGCTGCAATAGCACTGCCTTTCCTTTAATAATTGATGCTTGAGTTTCTAGGTAGCGGGCCCTGAAGATTTGCCGGTGGCATTGTCTAAACATAAAAAAGACGTCTACTGCTACAGCTGCAGGAATCGCGGCCGCCGCAAGCATCCCTGCTGCTCAAACATCAAACAACCTCACCAACAGTGTGGCCTCTGCTCTACATGCATGGGGCCTCCTACATCAACATGTTACAACAAATGAACATTTTGATCTTTCATTGTTTGGGACTTTACGGGACAATGCCTTGCGGGTATTTGTCTAGAGAATTCAGTGTGTTACTTGTTGGAACTTAGGGCAGCTGATTTGTTTAAACAATTTGATATGCTATGCAATTTGGCTCATCACCAAAAGGCTTGTAGCCTTAAAGCCGCAACATCTCCTCACAATTGGACGGCTGTTAGTCATCATATATAGTCGATCCTAAAGGGCTCCATTGGATGGCTGGTTAGCCAATGACGGGTAAGATCCCCAGAGGGGGACAACCTAAGACAGGCACAGTCGCACGGGACAGTCTCATGTGGCCGACATATCAACCTAAGACAGGAGTCAAGGGCACAGCCTTGATTATCCGATGACGGGTAAGAATGTTGGTTGCACATAGACGTCCTAGAGCATTACCTCTTTTAAAACAAAAAGGGGGAAATGCAGGAGCCCTGTTTGGGGATTGGCTTGAATTGAAGTTGACTATGAGCCGGGGAGATTTGGCCATTGTCGCCACCCGTAGTCTCACGGGATTTTGTTGCGGGATCTGGAGTGACTTGGCCTAAGACACACCCCCAACCCCGCCCCCACCTCCCCCCGCACCCCCCTACCCCCCCATCCCCCCCCCCAAATTGCTGATCGGGTCAGCGCCATTTTAGTGGTGTGTTTGGCGTGAGTTAGTTGTTAGAACCAGAGAGAAAAGTTATCAGAATAAAAAGCTGTTTGTCTCCAGTTTGCTTCTGAAGTTCTTCCCGCGGCTCCGGTGCTCCGAGCGCTACAGGCGGCAACATTTAATCACTGGTAAGGTCTTTGTATACTATCCTATTTAAGTCTCACTGCTACTTCCTTTTTTTTTTCTCTCTCTTCTCCAAAACTAAAAATTTTTATATCATCACACAATTCACACAACATTTCCTATTATTTATTTTGATGCCATATCTATCACAATACAAATTACTCCCCTGTGGTTAACTTACGATGCTTGCTGCTTTGTGTGTGTGTGTGTGTGTGTGTGTGTGTGTGTGTGTGTGGTACTGGGGATTGAACTCAGGGGCACTCGACCACTGGGCCACATCCCCAGCCCTTTTTTGTATTTTTTTATTAGAGACAGGGTCTCACTGAATTGCTAAGTGCCTCGCCATTGCTGAGGCTGGCTTTGAACTCACGATCCTCCTGCCTCAGCCTCCCAAAGTGCTGGGATTACAGGCGTGCGCCACCGCGCCCGGCTATGCTTGCTGCTTTTTATTGTGCCTTTTGACCACACTATTATTAACCAAATTATTGATGATTACATACACATGAAAATGGCTGTTCCAAATCTCTTACCTCCAGATCCTGGGAGATCTTGACCCTTACTTTATCTCTGCACTCACTCCCCATGATCACAGCAAAACCAGTAGTTCTTGATCTGGGGAAACTTTGCCTCTCCAGGAAATGTTAAGCCAAGCTTGGAGAACTTTTTGTCTTCACAACTGACTCAGAAGGGAGGACCACCATTGGCATCTAGTGACAACCTATAGGGATATTGCTAAAGAGCCTACATTGCATAGGGTACTCACCTGCCCCCCCACACACACACATAAAGAGTAGTATAGCCTCAGTACTGCTGAAGCTGAGAAACCCTGCACTAGAACTCACCATGACCCATGAGAACACATCTTCTCTAATACCATCTTTAAGCATCCTAAACTCTGATCATCGCCATTTACTTTCCAGTTCATCTCTTAAAGTTCTCCAGTTCTAATTATTCAACTTCACCTGGACCCAAATTCATACAGTCAGCTTGCCTTGCCTCCATATCTCACACAACTTATGTCTATTTTCCCACATCGTGTAGTATAAATTCCATAAACAAACATTAAATTCAGTCTGCACATACATCTTTATCTTCCTTACTTTCTTTTAATTGACTTCATTAAACTCATCTAAAAGATCATTCTTTGACCATTCCAGAATTCCAGTGTTTTTAACCTTTGCTCTTATTACACACAAGTACCTGCATAGCTACACAGGGCTAGAGAAAAGCACAGATCTACTGTGAGTGGCTTCATTTAAATTCATGAACCTGAAACTTAATGATGACCAAGACTTTTATCATGTGTCCTACACCTTTCATTCTCTCACTCTTCTAGATTAACATTTCATGGTCTCTTTCACTGCTATTTACCATCTTAGTCTTAGATTTATGTTGTTGTATTTGCTATTTTTCTTAAAAATGAATTAGTCAGTTATTCACAGAACTGGAAAAAAAATAGTGCTAAAATTCATTTGGAAGAATAAAAGACCCAGAATATTCAAAGCAATTTGAATCCAAAAATGCAATTCTGGAGGCATCACAATAATTAACTTCAAATTATACCACAGAACTATAGTAACAAAAACTTCCATAAAAACAGACACATAAACTGATGGTACAAAATAGAAGGCACAGAGACAAACCCACACAGATCCAGTCATCCAATTCTTGACAAAGGTGCCAAAAACATACATTACAGAAAAGACAACTTTTTAACAAATGATGCTGTTTATCCATATGCAGAATAATGAAACTAGCCTCTTATCCTTCACACAGCACAAAAATCAACTCAAAATGGATCAGAGACCTAGGAATTATATCAGAAACTATGCAACTCCTAGAAGAAATGTAGGGTAAACACTTGTGCATATAGGCACAGGCAATGACTTTCTCAATAGAAACATTAAAGCTCAGGAAAAAATGCCAAGAGATAACAAATGAAATGACATCAATTAAAAAGCTTCTTCACAGCAAAGGAAATAATTAGGAATGTGAAGAGAGGAACTACACAATGGGATAAGATCTTTGCTAGCTACTGTTCTGAAAGAGGATTAATATCTAGAATACATAAAGGATTCAAGCAACTTTACACCAAAAAAAATCAAATAACCAAATTAATAAATGTGCAAACAAATTAAACAGACACTACTCAAAGGAAGAAATGCAGATGGCCAACAAATATATGGAAAATGTTCAACATCATTAGCAATTAGGGAAATACAAATCAAAACTACACTGGGATTTCATCCCACACCTGACAGAACAGCAGTCTTCAAGAATAGAAATAATAATGCTGGAGAGGATGTGGAGATAAAGAAACACTTTTACACTGTTCATGGGATTGTAAATTAGCATATCCAGTATGGAAATCATTATGGAATTTCCACAAAAGACTAGGCATGGAACCACTATAGGACCCATCTACACCACTCCTCAGTATTTATTCTACAGAATTAAAGTCATCTTACTATAGTGATTCATGCATACCGATGTTTATAGCAGCACAATTCACAACTATGGGAACTAGCCTAAGTGTCCATCAGTGGATAAATAGCTAAAAGAAAATGTGTTAAATATACACAATGGAGTTTTATTCAGCCATAAAGAAAAATGAAAGTATGTCCTTCGCAGGAAAATGAATGAAACTAGACACCATCATGTTAAGTGAAATCGGTCAAACTCAGGCTAAAGGTCATATATTTTCTCTCAGTTGTGGAATCTGGAGAAGAAAAGGAAAAAAAAAACAGTGGGAGTGGGTGGGTATCTAATGAAAATCAAAGGGAGATCAGCAGAGGAAAGGGACTTGGTGATGGAAAATGGGGAGGGAAGGGGAACGTACCAGGGAGTGATAAGGGTCAAATTATATTATTATACTGTGTGCTTGTACAAATAAGTAATTGCAAATCCCATCGGTATGTACAATTGCAATGCACCAATTCAAAAATGTGGAAACAAACTTAAAAAAATGAATTATAGAGAAGTTCATGAATTGCTACCACATTGCCCACTAGCAAGTGACTCTCATATTTCACCTTACTCCTGTTCCTGCGGATGAAATGCCCATCTTCCTACTTAGGGTCAAATTACTGAATTCCAGCTACATATTTCCCGTTTGCTAACTCAATAATCACTCAGGAATGCACTACAGTCTTTCTTACACTCTAATCTTTATGTTCTACATGTGCCATTCTCATATGCACATATAAAATTTGTCATCTCCCCCATAATAATCAACTCTCAGCTTTCCTTCCATTTCTGGCCATTCTATTATTCTACACTTCTTATTAGCAAAACCTCCTTAAATAATGTCCACCTTCACCTTGTCTACAGCTTCTTAGCCCACTCTTTCATTTTCACCTTCTGAAACTATTAAGCTTTTCCTTTAGGATTCTATTACTATCGCCACTCACAGGTCATCGCCAAGCATATATTGATTGATTGATTAACCAACTCTCAGTTCTTATTTCAGCCCTCATTTGAGAACATTGCCTTTTCTTGGCTTCAGGACACTGCATTATGCTTTTCTCCTCTTCACTGGTCAGCTATCTGCCACTGTCTTTTAGGTCTCCCTTGCCAATTAAACCCTTATTGCAGCCCAACTTAGACAATGGTCTTCCTCTTTTCAATTAATAATCATTCTTTTGTGACTGCCTCTATTATCCTTCCTCAACTGTCTCTCCAGACTGTTTTCCATCCTACTTCGCTCTTCATGGGCACATCTCCCTTTTAGATAGATTGAGGCTGCATGTGTATATAGGTCAACGGATCTGAGGAAAAACTGATATGTCCAGGTGCATTCTTTAAAAATATCCTACAAAATTCCACAGTCTGTTTCTTTCCTCTTTGTGATGTTAAAGATCACATGTTCTAAGATGGTATGGTTTTAGGATAAAAATGGTCGGTTTTGTAGATGAGCTTGTGGACTATGATCCAAATGACTTGGAAGTCTGTTATATTAGGCCTCTGGCAAAACTTCCAACTCTTTGGTGGGTTAATCTCTAAACCATAATTCCATAGTATATTTGATCACAAGTATCTGTAATATCAACTAAGTTCTTAGGGAATATGGCATCTGTCAATGAAGCATGAAAATGTCTTTAGTTTAATTAAAGTGTTCATTTTCTCCCTCTATGCAAAAAAGGTTAAAAACACATTAGAAAATACATAATTTTGAAACTTAGGTAAAAATAAATTTTAACTACAAAAATTTATTAAAAGTTGCAATTTCATGTACTTCTTAAATAACCTCCATTTTCATAAAGTCATGTAGGAAATATTTAATTATTTGTATTGTCAGACCAAAATATGTAACAACTTGAAAAAATATAGTTATATGTTCTATTTTCCTTTACTTTTTGCTACATTAACTTAAAAACTTTCATTTCATATTTGAACAACCTCAACTTCTTGGTACTAAAGTTAGCAGCTGAGTGACCATGGTCTTAATGTGCTCTTGATTCAGGATTTATCTGCTATATTTAATGCTCAGTTAACATAAACATTTGACTATTGATCCAAACTTGAAGGTGAAAACCCACAAAATAAGTGTCACTGAGAAGCTGAGCATATTGAGAGTTCAGAATTATCATCCAAGAACCATTAGCTAAACAAACCATGTGATTAAAATAGATATTTAAGTTTTTCCTGAGATATTTAAAAGAATGACAATGTAGAATGGAATTCCATAGTAACCTGGTGAGTGGAATTTCCTTCATCCACTCTTTTCTTGTTCCTTTCCTTTCTTTCTCCACCCCTTCTCTGTGTATATGGCTGTGTATTCTATTACTCTCATTTTTTTTTTCCAAAATCTTCCTTTTATTTTTTAAAAAATTCACCCAGAAAGATACACTTCCCTCCCATATCCTCTCCTGTACGATTACATTTTATGTTTAACGAGTTAGCATCCTTAATTGCCTTCAATGTTTTCCTTATTTCCTTATCACCAATATTTGGGATTAAAAAGGAGAATGCAAGATTGATCCAGCAAATTATATATAGTCCCTTAGAAGGCTGGTGGAAATAGGAAATTTTTAAAATTATTTTGAAATATGGAGATTGGAGAAACTTTAATTCAAAACAGTTAAATATGTTTGTTTAGATTGTTTTAAAACACATTTCAGAGACTTTCCCAGCCAGCTCACCATGGAGATGCTATCCCAGCACAAGACAGCAGAGGAAAAAGCTCTGGCCTAAAAGCTACCCAGCTAGGCCCTCTGGCAGAATTTCCCAGCCTGCCCACTGCAGAGATGCCATCCCAGCACAGGACAACAGGAGAAAAAAGCACCAACATGCAAGCTTCCCAGGTAGGCCCCCACCAGCAGACTTTCCCAACCAGCCCACCGGAGAGATGCGATCCCAGCGCGGGAAGGCAGGGGAACAATCCCCGACCTGCAAGCTTCTCAGATAGGCCCCCACCAGGAGACTTTCCCAGCCCACCCACCACAGAGACGCCATCCCAACGCAGGACTGTAGGGAAAAAAGCCCCAGCCTGTAAGCTTTCCAGCTAGGCGCTCCAGGATACTTTCCCAGCCTCTCCACCAAGGAGACGCCATCCCAGCATGGGAAGGCAGGGAAACCTGTACCTGTCTGCAAGCTTTCCAGGTTCTCTGTGACTGCCAGGGACAACTGGCTTAAACTGGAAGGGATAAAAGAAGGGCTTCACAGGGTGCTGTTTGTCTGGGATTTGTTCCTGAGATTTATTCCTGGGTTCAACTTTTTTTTTTTTTTTTTGGTTTTTATTTGTTTGTTTCCTTCTTTGTGTGTGTGTTTGTTTGTTTGCTTTTATTCCTTTTTTCTTTCTTTCTTTTCTTCCTTCTCACTTTTGTCTCCTTTCTTCTTCCCTTATCTTTCCTATTTACACCCTGCCATTGCATTCTCAGCAGAGGCGAAAACAAGTTATATTCAGAAATTGGGACTTCTAGAACTGGGGCAACTAAACTATACAGCAAAGCAGTGTTATATATAGTTTATTCTCTATTTTTTCCCCTCCTTTACACTAATTCCTACTTCTTTGTCATCTTTTTTTTTTTTTCCTCATTTCCTTCTTCTCTTAACGGTTGCATAAGTTTGGTTTATATATGAATCAGTCTTTCCACTAAATCATTCACTCCATTCTCTTTCCTCTCTCATCTGCAGGTATTAAACCACTTCCATAGAATTCTGTTTTTCACACTTCCTAAGAAAGAACAAATCAATACCCTCACTTCCTTCTTCCTAAACATATCACCTCTGTGTCCAATACTTGAAACTATAAACCCCATCACAAAAATACAGAGTATATTTGAGACAATATCTGAGTTAACTGAATATATACATTGTGATCAAACTGTGATTATCTGAATAGAAAATGTCTGGTTTTAAAGTGTAAAGTATTTATAAGGGGATCTGATAGCATTGTACTACAGGAACATCATAAGGCTTTAAGGTAAAAAAACAAAATAGTTGAGGTTCCACAGTGCTGGAATAAAAGTCACAAAAGCAATATGAAGAAACAAGGGAAGAAAGTGACTCAAACAAATCAACATACCTCCTCAGTAGATTCCATGGCAAGCACAGTTAGTGAAATGCCAGAGATGGAATTCAGAAATTAAATATTCCAAATGTTTATGGAAATTAAGCATGAACTACAAAATGAGATGAGGGAGCAAATACAGGTTATAAAAGATCATTTTGACAAAGAACTTTAAAAACAAATACAGGAAGGAAAAGATTACTTCAATAGGGAGATAGAGGTTCTAAAGAGAAACCAAACAGAAGTTCTGGAAACAAAAGAAGCAATAAACCAAACTAAGTGTTCAATTGAAAGCATCACCAACAGATTAGACCACTTGGAAGAAAGGACCTCAGATAATGAAGACAAAATATATATAATGGATAAAAATGTAGATTCCACAGCAAAAAATGGTAAGAAATCAAGAACAGAACATTCAAGAAATATGGGACAACATAAAAAGAACAAATTTAAGAGTGATTGGGGTAGAGAAAGGTGCAGAGCTCAAAGCCAAAGGAATGAGTAATTTATTCAATGAAATAATAGCAGAAAAATTTCCGAACTTGAGGAATGAATGGGAAAACCAAGTTCAAGAGGCCTACCGAACACCAAACATACAAAATCACAACAGATCCCCAACAAGGCACATTATAATGAAAATGCCTAACATACTGGGCAAGGAGAGAATATTAAAAGTCACGATAGAAAGGAAGCAGATTACATATAGGGGGAAACCAATCAGACTATGTTCAGATTTTTAAACCCAGACCTTAAAAACTAGAAGATCCTGGAATAGCATATTTCAAGCTCTGAAAGAAAAGGGATGTCAACCAAGAATCTTATATCCAGCAAAATTGAGCTTCAGATTCAAAGAGGAAATAAAAGCCTTCCATGACAAACAAAAGTTAAAAGATTTCACAACTCAAAAGCCAGCACTTATGAACATCCTGGGCAAAATATTCCACAAAGAAGAAAAGAAAAATAATAATGAAAATCAACAAATCAATATTAAACTAAAGGAAATAGCAACTAGAGGAGAAACCAAATCAAGTTAAATACCATAAGCAAATAAAAATGGATGGGAATACAAATCACATCTCAATAATAACCCTAAATGTTAATGGCCTAAACTCACCATTCAAAAGACACAGACTGTCAGACTGGATTAAAAGAAATGACCCAACAATTTGCTGTCTCCAAGAAACCCAACTCAGAGAAAAAGACATCAGTAGACTGAAGGTGAAAGGCTGGGAAAAAGCATATCACTCACATGGGCTGTGGAAGCAAGCAGGGGGTTTCCATTCTCATATCAAATTAGGTAGACATCAAGCCAAAGTTAATCAAAAGGGACAAAGATGGATATTTCTTACTGCTTAAGGGAACCATTCATCAACAAGATATAACAATTATAAATCTATATGCCCCAAATAATGGAGCACCTACATTCATCAAACAAACCCTTCTCAAGTTCAAGAGTAAAATAGACCACAACACAGTTATTCTAGGGGATTTCAACACACCTCTCTCACCAATGGATAGATCATCCAGACAAAAGCTAAATAAAGAAAAACTTTAGGCCTCACTAAAACAATTAATAATTTAGACCTAACGGACATATATAGAATATTTCATCCCTCAGTAAGCGAATACACTTTTTTCGCAGCAGCACATGGTTCCTTCTCCAAAATAGACCATATATTATGCCACAAGGCAACTCTCAGAAAACATAAAAAAGAAGAGATACTGGCCTGCATTCTACAGACCATAATGGGATGAAATTACTAATCAATGATAAAACAAGAAATAAATAAACTACTCCAACAACTGGAAGCTAAACAACATGCTACTGAATGAACAAGGAGTTGAAGAAGACATCAAGGAGGAGATTAAAAAATTCCTAGAGTTAAACCAGAACACAGATAAATCATACAGAAATCTCTGGGACTCTCTGAAGGCAGTAGTAAGAGGAAAATTCATTGCACTGAGTTCATTCCTTAAAAGGAAAATAATCCAACAAATAAATGACTTAACTTCACACCTCAAAGCACTAGAAAAAGAAGAACTAATAAACACTAAGAGCAGTAGAAGACAGGAAATGGTTAAAATCAGAGCTGAAATTAATGAAATTGAATCTAAAGAAACAATTCAAAGAATTGACAAAACTAAAAATTGGTTCTTTGAAAAAATAAATAAAGTTGACAGACCTTTAGTGATGCTAACGAAAAGAAGAAGAGAAAAACTCAAATTACTAACATCCATGATGAAAAAGGAAATATCACAACACCTCAGATATACAGAGGATAATTAGAAATTACTTTGAAAACTTGTACTCTAGTAAAACAGACAATATGGAAAGCATTGACAGATTTCTAGAGTCAGAGTTGTATGAATTGCCCAAACCGAAACTGGATGCTATACACAATTTAAACAGATCAATCTCAAGAGAGGAAATAGAAGATGCCATCAAAAAGCTACCAAGTAGAGAAAGCCCAGAACCTGATGGGTTTACAAGACCTTCAAAGAAGACCTAATAACCATGCTCTTCAACTTATTTCAAGAAATAGAAAAAGAGGGAGCTCTCCCAGAATCTTTCTATGAGGCCAATATTACATTAATTCCAAGGCCAGGCAAAGACACAGCCAAAAAAGAAAACGTCAAGCCAATATCTCTAATGAACATAGATGCAAAAATCCTCAACAAAATTCTGGCAAATCGAATACAAAAACATATCAAAAAGATAGTGCACCATGATGAAGTGGGGTTTATCCCAGGGATGCAAGGTTGGTTCAACATTCGGAAATCAATAAACATAATACATCACATCAATAGACTTAAAAATAAAAACCATATGATCATCTCAATAGTCCCAGAAAAAGCATTCGACAAAATACAACACTCCCTTTATGTTCAAAACACTAGAAAAACTAGGAATAACAGGAACATATATCAACATTATAAAAGCTATATATGCAAAGCCCCAGGCAAACATTATTTTAAATGGAGAAAAATTGAAAGCATTCCCTTTATAAACTGGAAGAAGACAGGGATGCCTCCTTTCATCACTGCTATTTAACACAGTACTTGAAACTCTGGCCAGAGCAATTAGACAGACAAAAGGAATTAAAGGGATCCAGATAGGAAAAGAAGAACTCACATTAGCACTATTTGTTGATGACATGATAATCTACCTAGAAGACCCAAAGAACTCTACCAGAAAACTTTTACAACTAGTAAATGAATTCAGCAAAGTATCAGGATACCAAATCAATACACATAAGTCAAAGGCATTTTTGTACATCAGTGACAAATCCTCTGAAAGGGAAATGATGAAAACTACACCCCATTTACAATAGCATCAAATAAATAAAATACCTTGGAAACAACTTAACGAAAGAGGTGAAAGACCAACACAACAAAAACTGTAGAACACTAAAGAAAAAAATTTATAGAAGACCTCAGAAGATGGAAAGACCTACCTTGTTCTTGGATAGGCAGAATTAATATTGTCAAAATGTCCATACTACCAAAAGCATTATACAGATTTAATGCAATTCCAACCAAATTCCCAATGACATTCCTCAAAGAAATAGAAAAAGCAGTCATAAAATTCATCTGGAAAAATAAGAGACCCAGAATAGCTAAAGCAATCCTTAGCAAGAAAAGGGAAGCAGGTGGCATCACCATACCAGACTTTAAATTATACTACAGAGAAATAGTAACAAAGACAGCATGGTATTGGCACCAAAACAGACTGATAGACCAATGGTACAGAATTGAGGACACAGAGATTAATACATATAATTTCAGCTATTTTATATTAGACAAAGGCTCCAAAAATGTACAGTAGAGAAAGCACAGCCTCTTCAACAAATGGTGCTGGGAAAACTGGAAATCCATATACAACAAAATGAAATTAAACCCTTATCTCTCACCATGCACAAAACTCAATTCAAAGTGGATCAAGGACCTAGGAATTAGACCAGAGACAATACGCCTAATAAAAGGAAAAGTAGGCTCCAATTTCCAACATGTCGAATTAGGCCCTAAGTTCCTTAACAAGAATCCTGTAGTGCAAGAATTAATATCAACAATTAATGAATGGGATAGATTCAAACTAAAAAGCTTCTTCTCAGCAAAAGAAACAATCAGTGAGGTGAATAGAGAGCCAACTAATTGGAAACAAATATTTAATACATGCACATCAGATAGAGCACTAATTTCTAGAATATATAAAGAACTCAAAAAACTTAACACCAAAAGAACAAATAACCCAATCAATAAATGGGCTAAGGAATTGAAAAGATACTTCTCAGAAGAAGATACACAATTTATCAACAAATACATGATAAAATGCTCAACATCACTGGCAATTAGAGAAATGCAAATCAAAACTACTCTAAGATTTTATTTCACTCCAGTGAGAATGGCAGCTATTAAGAACACAAACAACAATAAATGTTGGAGAGGATGTGGGGAAAAAGGCACACTCATACATTGCTGGTGGGATTGCAAAATGGTGCAACCATTATGGAAGGCAGTATAGAGATTTCTTGGAAAACTTGGAATGGAACCACCCTATGGAACTAGCCATTCCACTCCTGGGTCTATTCCCAAAGGACTTAAAAACAGCATATTACAGTTACACAGCCACTTCAATGTTTATAGCAGCACAATTCACAATAGCTAGGTTGTGGAATCAACCCAGATGTCCCTCAGTAGATGAGTGGATAAAGAAAATGTGGAATATATACACAGTGGAATTTTACTCAGCAATAAAAGAGAATAAAATAATGGCATTTGCAGCTAAATGGATGAAGTTGGAGAATGTAATGCTAAGTGAAGTTAGTCAATCTCAAAAATCCAAATACCGAATGTTTTCTCTGATATAAGGAGGCTAGTTCACAGTGTTGTTGGATGGGGGTACATAGGAGGATTAGAAGAACACTATAATGGTCAAAGGGGAGGGAGGGGAAGGAAGAGAGCAAGGGGGGATAGAGGGGAAAAAAGAAAAGGTGGATGAATAATATGGATATCATTATCCTAAATGCATGACTGAAGATTTGAATGGTAGGAATATACATTGCATACAAACAGTGTTATGTAAAAAGATGCTCTATATGTTTATTATGAATTATAATGCATACTACTATTATAAATACAACATTTTGAATAAAAAAAAACACATTTCAAAGGCAAATGGTCACTGGACATTGCTGTTGGCCTAATTAACATCACTATCTATAGCATTCATCTTCATTTTAGAGCTCAGTCAGCATTGTATATATTTAATAGTTTTGCTTTGAAATTTTCTTTTTAGCATGTGAAAATAAGTACATATTTTAAAATGTCTAATAATCTTCAGCCTGAAAATAAGCTTTGCTTTCCTTCCATCCTCAGTTACCAACTATCTGAATTGATTTTAATTTTTAACTTCTTCTGAAAGGTGCAATTATAATAGGATTCCTAGTGTAGTATATGAATTAAGAGCCTGCATATTGGATCTCTCCTATGAAAGATGAGGATTCAACCACTTACAAACTCACCTCATGCATACATAAATACAGACACACTCACCTGCACACCTAGATAGTATGCACAGACTATTCTTCCAGTTTTCCATAATGGTGATTGAACGTTTTCTTACTAAATATACAATGTTTATATTACTTTTACTGTGTAAGTATTGTTTAAACTTGAGACATGTGGTTATCCTTCTTATAACTATTTCCTCTATTTGAAATTGACAGTTGACTCTGTTCTTCATTTGCTTTGACTTCTATGTGGTTCTAATGAAATGATAGTCAGTACACAGAAACACCTCATCCTCTATCAATTCTGTCTAATCTTAGTGACATTCTCTGCCAATTCCACTGTCCTCTTGCTCCAATCTGCCCTCTAGTCTGTCAGGTGAGCAGCATTGCTGTCTTCCTGGGATCTCACCACTCTATCATTCTAAGTGATGTCTTCCCTGAAAGTGTTAAACTTCTCTGTTTCTCATTTATTTTCCCACTTGCTCCATGCCATTTATTTCTTATTTTTGTCACTTGTTTTGATGCAACACTTCCTCATTGTCATTCTCAGAAAGAACCTAAAGAGATAAACGTTTTTGGATGTCATGCATTTAAAAATGCCTTTCATTTATGCACATACTTGATTCATATCTTGCCTGACTGTAGAGCTTAGGATGGAGATCAGGATATTAAGAAGAAAGTTGCCATTCTGGTTCATTATAAACATTGGTTTCCCTATATGGAAACTTGCAAAACCTTTTCTTTATCTCCTCATAAAATTATTGAGATTTATCCACAATATGATACATTTTAGTCCTTTTAGTCCATGAGCAGGTAGAGTGTTTATTCTGATTTTGTGTATGTACAGTGTTGAATAAATATTAGCTCTCAATTAAATCACAGTGTTTTTCAAGTAATGACTATTTTTAAGACAATCATTTGTACAATAATTTCTAGTCCTCAACTAACACCTCCTATGAGGGAGCAATAGCTATTTTTGTCCATTGAACAACTCCAGTCTTTACAAGAATTCCTAATCAAAATCAGGTATAAGAATCCTGAAAATGTTTCCACTGCCTTGACAATTGAGCTTCAATAGAAAACAGTTCCAGTTCCAAAACACAAGTATAGTCCTTATATGGCAAGGTAAATTAACACTGCAGGAGATGATTGTAAGAGATTAAAACAGCAGAAAAGAAGTTGCAGAGGATATATTTTACCAAATGACTCTGTTGAACTAAAATAATTTTTAGAAGGCATTTAAAAAGGATAAAGTCAATAAATGGAGGCAAAACTTGAGCTGGCATCATGTTCATAGCTGTTTATCATGTTTTCAAGAATATGAAATAGCTTGTTAAATATCCTCCTGAATTCAAAATACTAAATCTCCCCTGAAATCTTCTCTTTTTTTCAAAACAATTTTATCAGGGAATAATTTACATGGCACTAAGTTTATTCACGTTATGTGGGAGGTTTGATGCTTTTTAGTAACATACAGATAGTCATGCATCCATCACCAAAGTCAAGTTTTAGATGACATCCATCACCCTAAATAATTGTGTTTTTTTTTTTTTTTTTTTTTCTTCTTCTTCTTCGTAGTTGGTTCTGGCTTCCATTCAGAACAAGCATTGTGAAATTTGTCTTTCAACTAAAATAAACATGGAAGTTGTTTGGGAACTGAGTCTGTCTGTTCCCTTAAAATTTGTGTTGAAGCCTAATTTTCAATGAGATGATAGTGGGAGGTGTGGCCTTTGAGGTGATTAATTAAATGTAGAGGAGGTTATAAGGGTGGAGACCCATAATGGTATTAGTGTTCTTATAAGAAAAGCAAGACCAGAGTGCTCTCTCTCTCTCTCTCTCTCTCTCTCTCTCTCCTGTTGTACTTGCTATCTGCAAGCCAGGAAGAAGACCTTTGTTCAGGAACTGAATTTTCTGATACTTTGGTCTTAGACTTCCTAGCTTCAGACTAAAAAAAAAATTAATTTGGTGTTTGAGCCACCCAGTCAATGGTATTTTGTTATTGTAGCCAAAATCAACTGAGAGCAAAGCTGTTGAAATCGTACTTCTCCGACAGCAGTGGAGTATGGATATCGCAAGCCAGATGTGAACGACCTGGGAGGAAGCTTTGGCTTGGTCTCTGCTGCAGACATTTGTGCAGGTCTCTTTCCACGCTGTTGCAGCTTTTAAACCTGCAGGAAAGGCCCAGTCAATCATCATGCTCACTAAGGATGCCCCCAACAAAATTACCATCACCCAACTTTACAAGTGTTTCTGCATCAACTTCTCTGAAGGCAGTAAATGGCCAGTAATGTATATGGATTTGGAAGGACACTGGTGTCCACAACTTTACTATTTCATTTCAAAAATTACTAAAAAATTTAGTTTACCAGAATATCCTGGTCAAATCTTCTGTTTGTTTCAACCTTTAAGCACTACATACATATAGTTAATAACAGCTCTACTCTCAAAGAATCTACTATTAAACCTTTATTCTGGTAGTATGGCTATCTGTAATTATTCTTAATGTTTTTAAAACATTTCAATAGGAAATAAACAGTGCACCTAGTTCATTCCATTTTGCCTTTATTAATATACATAATTAAATAATCATAAAATATGAATTATCATACTTTTGTGCAAAAAATTGATGATATTGTCAATTTTTGAATGATTCTTTAGAAGAAAATGTATATAATTTAACCATTGACACAAAAAGTAAGGATTTTAATATTATTCTTTTGTTTGATAATTATGAAAAATGTCTGTATTTGCATCCAAAAATTTAGTTTTGAAATTCTATATTTCAACTGTAGATATTATGTGTTGGCTTCATTTGAATAGAATCATTTGCTTTTAAGTATATTAAATTTGACAATCATCACGAAATTTTAAGTTTTATTCATTATGATAAATTCTGATCCTAGTAGAGACAAAGAAAAAAAACATAAAATGATTTTATTAAAAAATATTTAACACTACTCAACCATTCTAGAATTTTAAAGCATTTTCTATTCTGTTATCTTCTAGATATTAAATGATACTGTGACATCTGAAAGGTCAACATATTGATATCATAAAAAGAGTAAGCAACGATGATAAAGTTAGAATGTATTTATATTTTTACCCAATTTTAAAATGGAAAAGGATCAATATTTACAGAGATTCTAAAATATGCATATTCACCACAATGTTTAATAGTTCCTGTGTATAAAAGAGTTCCACCTAAAAATTAAACATCATACCTGGTGTAGTGACATTTCCCTATAATCCCAGCAACTTGGGAGGCTGAGGAAGGAGGATTGCAAGTTCAAGGCCAGAATCAGCATCATAGCAACACCCTAAGCAAATTAGTGAGAACATGTCTCAAAATAAGAAAAAGTAACAAAAAGGGCTGGAGATGTATCTCAGTGGCAAAGCGCCCATAGGTTCATTTTCTAGTACCCCCTCCAAAAATATTAAACATCAAGCTTATTATTTTGATAAAACCACACTTTTTCAAGGTTTTTAAAACATGAATTTTCTTCCTTTGGTCATTTCTTCATTTTTTCCTACTTGCCAGATAGAAAACAGACTCAGAAAGTTTGAAATTAAATTATGCTTATGGTCTGTTTTTTATAATGCTTTTCTATGCTTCCTTCTCTACTACTGACCCTATAAGAATAATTATATCCAAATGTGCCTTATCATCAGTCTGTTTGTGATGTTTATCATAGAGTTCAGAATATCTCTTGCAAAGTATATAGCTTTTTGAAAAGAAACTCAAATTGGGAAAATAATTTCCATATATTTAAAAATGGTAATCTAGCAAAAGTTTGAAAATTAGTGAGTTAGAAAATTGAGTTAGAATTTTTACTTACATAGTAAAGAAGAATGTCTGTCAATGAGGTCTTTGTGATTATAGTTTCCCATAAATACTTTATTCTATAAAAAGGAATTTTATTTTGTTACACAAAGAGATGTTTCATGTATGCCAACTTATTTATTCTTATCCAAGTATCTGATCTCATCCTAAATATTTAATATTTAAGAGAACATAGCAGTTACAACTATAATGTCAGACATTTTGACATGATTGAATGTTTGTGTCCCCTATAAATTCATAATCTGAAATCAGTTTTCTCTCTCTCTCTCTCTCTCTCTCTCTCTCTCTCTCTCTCTCTCTCCCCTCCCCTAATGTAAAGGTCTATGGAGCTGGGGCTAGGAGAGGTAATTTGGCCATTAGTGCCAAGCCCTCCTTAAAGGCATCATTAGGAGAGAAACCTGGAGAGTTTCCTGCCCTTTCTGCTTGGAGAGGACCCTTCAACATGGTGCTTTGAACCAGGGACCTTACCAGGCACCACACCTTCCAATGCCTTGATCTAGGACTTCTCACCCTCTAGAACTGTGAAGAACAAATTTTTGTTGTTTCTAAGCCACCTAGTTAGAGGCAATTTTTTTTTATAACAATGCAAAAGGACAAAGACACCTGCATGTTGAAATGATAGCTATACTTTATTTTTTGATAAAAGATGGATATTTAAACTCTGCTTACTCTTACAATTTGTGTGAAAGATCAAAGTTTATATAGATGCAGTAAAATCCTGTGATAACAGGAATGATAATGAATGCAATGAGTTCAGATTAAAGTAATTGACAATTGACTCCCAAATCCTGAGAACTTCAGGCAGGCTGGCTGTGCAGTCAGGCCTGTATCGTTTAATTAAGCTCACAATAATGCTATCTTGCATCTTAAGCAAGACAATTGTTTCAAACACTAATTATGAATAGTGTATTCTAATTTTTAACATACATAAATATGCATATTATATATGTTGTGTGTGTGTGTATGCACACACATATCTTTGGTTGGTATTTTCATTGTACATAAATGCATTTGTAAATTATTTATTTTCTAAAATCTTCCTCAGACATTTAAAATGAGCAGGAATTAAGAAGGCAATTGGTTAATGAACATTCTGGGCAACAGGTAAAACAATTTAGGTTATATGAAAAGGCTTTTCAACACCAGTGATTTCTCCCATACATATTTTTTTCCCAGTTTTATATACTTCAGCCACTTCACTTTTAGTGTACAAGGTGGGGTGCATCTTCCACAATTTATTTCCCTAATATTATTCTATCCTCTTTGACCCAACAACACACAAGTATGCTTGGAAAGACCTAGAATTTAATTCTTATAAGGCGAACATGTTGTAGAAGAAGAGTATAATGTGGTAGTTTTTACTCCCCACTTTAATCTTAGTGCCAATTTCAGTCATTGAATTTGCTGAGGCTTGATAGTCACACATATAAAAATCAAAGAACAAATCTGCTGTAAGTCACTGGGTGACTGTAAACAAAGGCATTAGTGAGCATGCTCACTTACTCTGGGGCACTACGGATCCCACAAAGACAAGAGGTTTCATTTGAAGTATTAATTCTTTTCTCTTAAAACAATCATCCAGCAAAATATTTTACATTAGGTGCTAGGGTTAAGACACACTTATAAACGTTAATCCTGTAAGTGAATATGACGTGTCAAATCTGCCTCATAGATCCTGGTTCCTCATGGCCAGGGTCCTTCAGGCCCATCCTTAATACTGAGTCCGAAAGAAAATGCTAATTGAATAGGTTATATTTGGAGTTACAGTTTATTGTGATAAAAACATATTTCTACTGAACAAAATAGTTCCTGTGCAAGTGTCAAATAAGGGAATTTTGCTAGTTTAACTTCAGTGTTGGGTTGGTCAGTATGAATTTTGCTGCTAGAGTTGTGGACGTGAAATTCCAATCTTGGCAGAGAGACCAGGCCCTTCCTGTGTCTGCTGTGCAGGCAGGAGCACCTGCAGCTGGGCAAAGTCTCTGTCCACACAGGAGCACACCTTGCTCTCATCTCTGGCAGCTGGTTCTTCCTCCTGTGCTCACAGCATTGTGTGTGGACAGCAGATGGATTCCCCCAGAGCTCCGAAGCCACCATTTTGACAATATGTTTTAAAGCCCCCCGAAGCAGCATCCAGCCATGCTGAGAGATCTGGGTAGCCTCTTCACATTATCTGTTGACAAAGGAACCAATGGTTGCTTTAGAAAATACTCTGGATATAAATTTGCAGATATTTTGAGTAGTATGTTTTAATCCTATTTTTTTTTAAAAAAAGAACTGTCATTACAAAATATATGTTCTTTTTTTCTTCAGGAAATCATAATCTTTTACAGCAAAAACTCCTATTCCCTCAGTGTTGGAGCACCTCTGTCAGGAAATATTTCTAAATGTAACATCTAGAATAGGATTAAAGTTATAGTTAAAAAGCAAAAATAATGCATTTAAATATTTTTTTTGTGTTTTCTTAATGTTTAGGTTTTAAAAGTTATCGCATAGATCCTTGGGTTGTATAACCGTAACTTTGAGAGAAAATCTGGCATATGTAAGGTCTGTGAGTTGTGAAAAACAGCTTAGAAGTAGTATATGGATAAAACTCAGATCACTGTGGTTCATTTCAAAGGTCAAAAACAAAAATAAAAAATGATGGCAGAACATTCTAGAACATAGGTACATTTCAGGTTGATGTGAAACGAAAGCAGATACCCAGAAAAGTTTCTGCAAATTCATATTGAGACGTGTATAAGAAGTAAATCTTGTCTGGTTAGGAGCTATTTAACAGTTATACCTCTGTAAGAAATCAAGTTGTCTAGAAAATCCTTGAGAACCAAGTTGCTGGGGCTCAACTGCTAAGAGCTCTAAGTCTCTGCAAATGCCTGAATCTCTCTGAATGATGTGGTTTTCCTTCTCTTTTGTTCATAGAGCTAAATACGTGGTTGTGCACTACTTGGGTGACGAGTTAATCAAGCTTTGTGGCACATGGCAATTCCATGTTGATATGGATGGTATGAGCACTGGCATGGGGGCAGATGGAAACCAAAATATTAAAGGGAACATTCATGACATGCCACCCCAAGGAAAGCTAGGGAACTATCAGCAGAGGATAAGAAAGATGAGGAGGGTATTCTTGCAGCCAAGACTCTGACAGTTGGTGAGAGTGTAAAACCTTCACAGTCAGGGGTCTAATCCCAAGTATATAAAATTTCAGAAAGTCTATGCAAGAGATCAGCAGTGGTAATTTCCTGTGTGTTTAGTAAGCAAGTATGTACTCCTCAGGAAGTTTAGTATTTGGGAAATAGTCACAAGAGTGAGGCAATCTAATGATGTATCCCTTCCACATCAGACACACATGAGTTTTAATCATAATGATTCTATTACACTCTTAACACTCTAATTTGTTTTTTTTTTTTTAAGTTTTCTTATATCCACACAAGACATAATTACTTAATACCCTTATTGGCTGTGTAATAATTATATTTCCTTATAATTTTCAGGAGAAAATAGTGAGAACACTCTGTTCCCAGCCCCCATTATTAAAGGTTTGAAACACACGCACACACATACACACATAATGAAACAAAACCCTAAGGGATCTTAAGTTTGCATCATAAACTCTTGTTTAAAAAAAAAAAAGAGTGTGTATTTTATTACTGCATAGCATCTTCTATTTATTTTCTCCACTGGACTTCCTCCAGAGGGATCTATTTCCGTTGTCTTGGGTAGGCACAACTGATCCCATGTTGGTTTCCACCATCTATTCCCAGGCATCCATTTTTTACCAAGGTCTGATACTTCCAGTAAGACAAATCACCCTGGCCAGTGTCACTGGGTAACATTCTTCCTGGGGGGCATTACCCTGTGCTCACAGGTAATAAGATGACAAGAGCTCTCACTGGCTCTTCCATTTCTGTTTTTCTGTCACGTGTCAGAGACCTGCAATCACTGAAGTAATATTTGTTCCCTCTGGAATCACCAACCTAAATCATAAGCTGTCTTCTTATGAGGGATAATATATCTATAATGTGGCACACACCAGGTACGCAGCTCCAGTGCTACAACACCCATTTGTTGAGCTGCTAGAAATGGTGGAAAGTACATGCCCAAGGTCAAGTATAACCCCAGTAACTGCCTTCAGCCAAGGCCCCAGCTATGCCTGAGGCTGTACGTGTTTTCCAGGGGTGTCCCTCATTTCAGGCTTCATTCTCTCTTCCTTGTGTTCATAACAACTCAAGGACGTGTTGTGCTGATCTTAAGCAGGAGGAGCAGAAAAAATGTATCCTTTTCAAATTTTCAGAAGAGTATGTGTAGAAATATTACAATTTATTCCAAAAAGAGAGAATCTTATTTGGAAAGATTCATCTGTGAAGATAACAGGACCTGGATCTGCTTCATGGAATCATTCTTAACTATTAATTCAACTATTTTCATGTAACTCTGTTGTTTCCATGTTCACATGGGTTCAAAGATAGTGCTTCTTGTTTTACATTACACTACACAGGTTTTAGAAAAAGTACTGTTTTTGTTTTTCCTTTCTATTTCATTTTTTTTTATTCAGACCTTTGCCATACCGTACTTTCTTTCACATAAGGCAAACGTGTATAATAGAGCAAGAATTGGCAAGCTAGTGATGCTATTCTATAAATAGACATGCATGTTTTCTTTAAAATTCAGCTCTAATTGTGAGGTGAATCTTGTCCATCTGTCTTTCTCTTCTTTGAGAAACTTCTGTTTTAGAACTGATTTCCTGGAAAATACAGTCCAATGACAAACCCACATGATAATGCTTTTATTTTGCATGAAGTGCAATTAGAAAAAAAAAAAAAAAAAGAACAAGGGGAAAAGGACAGTGGAGAGTGAACAAAGAAAATGCATAAATATGAAGTTATACATTGTTAATCTGGCCACAATATCTCAAAAAAGAAGTGCTTTCTCATTTATTTAACATAACTTTAGTGAAGCCATGTAGAAACACTGGGTCTTAGAATGATTCGTAAGAAGGGAGAAAAAATGAACAACTTTATCTTCCAGTTCTTTTTTAGTCTACTGAGGAAACTTCATACTGTTTTCCATAGTGGGTGTTCTAATTTACAATGCCACCAACAGTGTATAAGCTTTCCTTTTTCTTCATATCCTCATAAGCATTTATTACTTTTTAAAAAATATAATAGTCATTCTAACTTGGTAGTTATCTCTTTATTTGCAAGATTTCTGAGTGTTTTTCAAAATATCTCACTGACAGTTGGAGTGAATGCCTATTCCAAAGCTGGATTACTGTGTAGATTTCAGACCTCTTGTTTATTTAGACTATAAGGCCACAAGGGCCATGAAACTTCCCAATAGCTAGTATTACTAGCATCTGTGATGATAAGACTTTGTTGGGACTCTCACTTTCACCTTTGCCCACATGGAGGGCAGACTCCCTCTCCTCTGGTTGTGAGGCCAGAGCAGTAGGTGCCAAGACATTTTGTTCCTTTTGCAATGTTGTAGTCCCAGGTCTCAGAAGTTTGCAAGGTTTCTGTTTTTCTGCTTTTGAATTCCAGCATTATCTCAAGATCACTCACCTCAATATGCAGCTGTATACCTTCTGTTCTGCGTGGGTTTTTCTTTTGGCAGAGCAGATGAGAATTCCAGATGCCTCTATTCAACCATACACCTTGCTCAAGTCAAGTAGATGGGATTACAGTGGCCTCTAGGACCAAGGATATCTAGAAAGGTAAACAAATCTAGATGGGTGCAAGTTTGTGCTAAGCAGCTTCTAATAAAATACAATTTCTCGTAGCTCTTCTTAACCATTCTCAGTTCCTCTTATTAGTTCAAATATGTCTACACTAGGAAATACAGGAAACAGACACAGCTACACACCTCAGTACTAAGTTCAAATTAGTATTCCCTGGAAAGAATGATCTCTAACACAAGAGCAGAAATCATTTTATTTATTTCAATTTTAAACACAACATGTACTACTTATTTTTTTCCAGAGTATTGTAGAGCTTTAGAAACTAGCATTTAGGAAGGGTACTCTGAATCTTACAACTAGATAACCCTTGGTCTTACTGGATTTGACACTGATGATGAGCCCAACAACCTCTGCAGTCTAGGAGAAAGGCTGTGTGGGCCTGCAGACTGGGAAGCTGCTGAGTATACGGTTAGAAGTTAGGGCATCGGGCTTCAAAACCTCAGGTGCAGTATGAGCACGGTGGCTCCTTAGGCTTGCAATGGAAAAGCACTTACTTTGAGCATGATTCTTTAATATTGCACTTTTTTCACCCTTCAGAATATGGTGTCGTTTTTTTTTTTCTTTTTTACAATTATTATAGTAAAGTAAATGTCAAATTACTTATAGCTACTATCTTTGCTTCCCCATTCTTTGATCCACCGAGACACTGCATAAAAATAACCCCTAAGGCTGTGGCTATCACCACTCTTGCTGGAACAAGTGCAGACTACCTGTGATGCTCTGGGTCAAGGTTAGGATAAATGTAATTCCATTTTCATCTTTGCTACAAGTACATCCCCTCCAATGGAGGAATCCCCTTGCACCTTCAGAGCCTACCTTTGTAGGATCATCTATGAATTCTACCTGTGTGTGGAACAATGGAGTAGCTCCCTTCTCTAAACCTGAAGCACACCTCTTGATGAGGGTTCCTCTGATGTTAGATGCCATCAAATTTAGTTGAAAGATTTCTAAACTTCCTTTCAGAGTTTTGGAAAACAATTTGCTCTCCCTGTTAATGAAACCATCCTATGACCCAGCCATCCCACTCCTGGGTCTATTCCCAGAGGACTTAAAAACAGCATATTACAGTGACACAGCTATCTCAATGTAGCTGCGCAATTCACAATAGCTAGGTTGTGGAACCAACCTAGATGTCCCTCAGTAAATGAGTGGATTAAGAAAATGTGGTATATACGCACAATGGAATTTTACTCAGCAATAAAAGA
Organism: Tamias sibiricus; assembly: GCA_025594165.1. NCBI lineage: Eukaryota > Metazoa > Chordata > Mammalia > Rodentia > Sciuridae > Tamias > Tamias sibiricus. Next base: position 20,880,714 of record CM046671.1, read on the forward strand.
AAATAAATTAATGGCATTTGCAGGTAAATGGATAAAGTTGGAAGACATAATGCTAAGTGAAGTTAGTCAGTCTCAAAAATCCAAGTACCAAATGTTCTCTCTTATATAAGGAGGCTATTTCAAAGTATTGTTGGATGGGGGTACATAGGAGGATTAGAGGAACACTAGAATCATCAAGGGAAGGGAGGGTAAGGGAGGGAGCAAGAGGGGAGGAAGGGGGAGAAAAGAAAAAAAAAAGGTGGTTGAATGAGACGGATATCATTTTCCTTAATGCATGATTGAAGACCTGAATTGTACGAATATACTTTGTATACAAACAGTTGTATGTAAAAAGATACTAAATATATGCACTATGAGTTGTACATATTAAAAATTATAAAAATAAAATTAAAAAAGTATTTAATTATATCTGAGATTAAAAAAAACAATTTGCTCTCCCTTTTTATTCTGGTAACAGGTGAGATTATCTTTTTCTTCTTTAGAAGTTTTTTTTTTTTTTTTTTTTTTTTTTTTTTTTTTAGTATTTATTTTAAGTATAAAGAAAGAGGGAGCAATGATAAACTGCCACATTAATTTTCTAAATTTTCCTACCTTTGCAGAAATCTCTTACGGGTGTTTAAAGGAGTCACTTTATCCCATAGCACCTGTACATCTAAAGACTAGTTCTCCAACAGAAGTCATTATAGTAAGTTTAATTTTGCATTCATTTAAAAAGCAGATTACACAGCTGGGAACTCTGTTAAGGGCATCTGCTGCTCAAACCTTATCCTCCTCCCAGTAGACTCACCATGTCAAGCTTAGGACTCATGGCCTCTGGCTGCCACAAATGTCTATGAATATACAATATAAATTGAAACTCAAGTGCCCCCAATGAATTATTCTGTGAAACAATTTATTGTGCTTATCTAAAGATTCACACTAAAGAAATAAAAAGACCAAAATGTTTCTGGGGTTTCTTTTAACTAATGATATCAACTCAATATTCTAAGTGGGGGGTAAAATGTATATGGTGATTGTTTCATTTTTGCTAAAAGATTTTTAAAAGGTGTAACCTCCCCTAACTTGATACCAATATTCGTGAGAATCTATAAAAATCCTGTTGAGCACCTTCTGCACATAACAAACCATTCTGAGTCTTAGACCTCAAAAACAGATGGGCCAACTTTGGTGATGCCCCTCATATTTCAAAAACAAAAGCAGGTTATAGATAGAATACTATATCTTGACAACTGACGGTTCTATCTATTTTGTTTGTTTTGTTTTGTATCTTTCTAATTTATTGCCAGACCCCCAGATGTGTGCTGCAGTAAGATATCATTAATTGCTAGACATGAACTTGTTGGGCTCAGGCATTGCTGGAGGCTGTCACCATCCTTACTACCTATGGGCAGGATCTGATTTCATTACAGCACTAGTAAAAAATGTATACAAGCAAAGAAAGAGCAACCAGATTAAAAAAAATTAATTGATTTGCATTCAACCTGATTTAATTAATCCCTTAACCTGCAGACATAGAATTGTAAGCAGTTTTAATGTATCTTTTATGTGAACTTAAATTGATTCAGGGAAACAAAAGGATGTAACAAACACAGAGATATAATTCACTTAAAGCCATGGAATTGCATTGTTTAGATGAATTGCTTCTTTGAAACTGTTTATTCTCCATAGCTGGAGAATATCGAATCAGGAAGCAATTTATAATTAACTATTGAGCATCCTTTTGTTCTACATTGCTCTGTATAAATAATGACTAAATTATATGTATATATTTTTATGCTTTTCACCACTAAACTGAATCAGCATATATTACCATCTTCAATTTGAAGATGAGTCAATATAAGAGCAGGCAGAGCAAACAAGCTTGTGCAAAAAATCCTTCATTAATTAGAAGAATTATGGCTCTCATATTTTACCTGTTGCTTGTCATATTAATGAGAAATTATTTTCCTTTTCTAGCTCATTTATTTCCTGTGTTCCTTAAGCCTTCATTGAAACACTTACCCAGAAGCTTTTCCTACTGCAACATGTTCTGATCCATGGCCTGCTTTTCCCTGTATCTCCAGGTCACAGCAGAGCTGACATCCTTGAATCTCATGCAGGACATTATATCTTCAATTGGTATCATCAAACAAAGGTATAATGCCCTTCCTCCATTTATATCAAGTTTACTCATGAAAGCAACCGGTGGAACTCTTGCAAAATGTAAAACTTTTATCTATGGAGTTGGTCTGAAATTCTAGAAATGAAATCCATTAATGCTTTTTTAATCTTATTTTAATTTACATATAATAATTGTGTGTGTATATATATATATGTATATATGTATGTATACATATATATATGGAGGGAGGGGGAGAGAAGGAGAGAGAGAAGTGTGATATTTCAATATATAATAATCAAATAAGAGTAGATAGAATTTTTATTGCCCCAAATATTTATCATGTACTTGTGGTAAAATCATTCAAGGGCTGAGAAATATAGCTCAGTTGGTAGAGTGTTTGCCTTGCATGCAGAAGGCCTTGGGTTCAATCCCCAGCACCAAAAAAAAAAAAAAAAAAAAAAAAAAAAAAATTCAAAATCCTCTCTTTTAGCCATTTTTAAAAATACAATAAATGATTGTATTTATCCTCATACCACTATGCTAGAGAACACAAACGTATTCCTTCTATTGAACTAGAATGCTGAACCCACTAATCAACCCCTCCCCATATCCCTTCCCCCTCCTTCCCTAGCCCAAGATAACTACCCTACTTGTCTCCACATTTTCCAGTTTCAATATGTGAATATAAAACCAATAGTACTTGTCTTTCTTGCCTGGCTTCTTACATCACTTAAACATAAACTTCAGCAGGTTCATTCCTCTTGCCACAAATCACAAGTTTTCATTATTTTCATGGAAAAAAATAATATATATATGTATATATATATTTATATGTATAATTGTATATGTTTGTGTGTGTGTGTGTATATATATATATACATACATACAGATATTTTCTTATTTATCATTTTACAGCACTGAGAAAGATTTCACATCTTGACCATTTTGAATGGTACTGCAATAAACATGAAGTATGGATATCTGTTTCATATACTAATTTCTTTTACTTTGGATATATACCCAGTAATGGGATTGCTGGGACATATATGACAGTTATATTTTTAATTTTTGAAAACTTTCCATAATATTGTCTATAATGGTGATATTAACTTACATTCCCACCAATAGTGTATAAAAATTTCATTTTATCTACATCCTCAATTGCATAGGTTATCTTATGTGTTTTAGAAAATAGCCAATTTAAGTGGGATAAGACGATATCTCACTGCACTTTTGATTTGCATCTCCCTAATAATTGGTGATAAGCAAATCTTCATATAACTTTTCAACATTTGTACATCTATTTTTGAAAAATGCCTTTTTAAATGACTTTCTTAGTTTTAACTAAGATTATTTTTATCAATATCTATTTATAAAAATATTATATTTTATAGTTAATTAGTTTGAACAAATAATTGTATATAATTATGGACTAAAATGTTATCTGATGATACATGTAGAAATATTATAGAAAATGTATGTAAAAAATCTCTAAAACAAGTACAGTTTTCAAGGCTGTCATGAGAAGAAATTGGAGAATTATGCAGTTGTAAAATAAGTGAGGGTACTGTTTTGTCATTTAATATTTTAAAAAGTTTTGATAGAAAAAAAGTAAACTGAAGGATCAAATGGATTTCCAATGAAAATTACATAAGACATTTATGGAAAATTCAGGCAAATTCCGGAGAAATAACTCAAAAAAATAAAATGTGAGAGGCACTGTTTCAATTCATGAGACTGAAATAACATTGATATTAAACTGACAATAATATAATAAAAAATTTCACGACAGTCTTCTACTTGAACATAGGTACTAAAGCCCTAAATAAAATATTTTTAAAGAAAACTGAACAATTTCAAAAGTCAATATATCAAGAAAAATATGTCAATTTCTGGAATTCAAATTTGGTTGAAAACTCATATCAATGGATTCCAAAATAAGTTTGACAAAATTAAACAGCTATTCATGATTAAACCTTAGAAATCTAAGAAGAGAGTGCAACTCCTTCAACTTATAAACAATATCAACAAAACACATTGAGGCAACAGCATACTTCATAGAAACAGAATATATCCCGCTAAAGTGAGGAATAAGGTCTGCTACTCTTTGTGGACATCCTATTGAAAGTCCTAATTAGTATACTATGAAAAAGAAATTAAAGGTGTCTGGAAAAAAAATAAATGAATTGTCTTGTTTGCAGAAAACATGATTAAACATGCAGAATATCCAAAATATTGAATAAAACTCTTGGAACTAAAAGATAAGTGACTATAACAAGGTGACACGATATGTTTACTCTTCAAAAGTCAATCACTTTCCTATAGCAATGAACATGTCAAATTTTAATTTAAATGAAATACCATTTGTGTTGGCATCCCCAAAATTAAATACTTAAATATGAATCAAATAAAATATATACCAAATCTATAGGAGAAAAACTACAAAAATCCGATGAAAGAAATCAAAGAACTAAATGAATGGGGAGGGAGAAATTCCATGTTTCTGGATAAGAGATTCAATACTATCAAGCCATCAGTTCTTCTAACTTGATGTGTAGATTCTAGGTATTCCCTGTCAAAGCCTGCCCTCAGCCCATCTCATAAATGTAATCCTGACTACATAATATCCTACTGCATGTGTTTTTAGACATTTAAATGACTCTTGCTCATATGTACAGTAAAATTCCCTGAGCACAAGTGTCTCCATGGTCTGGACACGTTTGTGAATTCTACCAACTGACTTTCTTTCCTCCTTTCCCTAGTCCTGAGGTTAATCCATGGACACTTCTATGGGTTTCATTCTGATTCTTTCTTTAAATTTATTCTTTTGACTTTAAGGTATGTTGCTTTGATTGAACACATCCCTGTAGTAACTGCTGGCTCTTTTTACTAGAAGCAGCATATTCTTTTTTGTTATTGTGAGTGGGGTTATTAAATGTGCTTACCTCCGAGCCTCCATTCACCAGGCCTACAGATGCATGCATTTTTGTTGTTTGGAGGCAAACTGCTTCCTATCTGAGATGGTGCCAAATATAATGTGGAATCAGGTGTTTCCACATTGTAGGGTCAAAGTGCAGTGGGTAAAAAATGTTAGGCTTCTTGTATAAGAAAAAACAAAATGCAAATTTTTAAAAAAGATAACTGCTTGGAATTAAGTGGTTACCTATTATTTATTCATTCAGAAGTTTCAATATAATATTCTGAAACTCAAAGCATCTCTCCACTAAAAGGAATGATCATTTTCATCCAAAGGTTAAATATTTTTAATAATAGAATTGTGGCCTAAATAAAGAACAAAAACCATGAGTTATTTATGATGCTATCAGTTAGTCTACTTAATGACATAAAGTTATTTCCATGAAAACCCTTTCTCATGCCACATGTAAGGAAGGAGGAGAATTTCTTATTACTATCCTTTTTGAAAAAGTAGATATTAACTTATACCCTCCTTTCCAAAGGCAATAGGCCCAGAAATGACAATGATTTGTCCAGTCCTCTTTGCTGGTGGTAAGACTCTCATCCATATCAGAACTATAAGGCAAGTTTCAAGCCAAAATGATCTTGTAAAAATTACTAAATGTAGAAAACAACCCTAAAATTAAAAAGTAATCAATGAAAAATGTCTATGATTTATAAAAGGAATTACAGTCATGTAATGACATTTTAGTCAGTGACAGGCCACATGTAATGTTATAGTCAGACTATAATGGAACTGAAAATTGTCTATCACCTAGAGAATCCACAGCCCTCATGATGCCAAAGTGCAATGGATTACTCGTGTATTTAAGGTGATATTGGTGTAAATAAATAGACTGCACTGCCAGTCATATGAATGTATAGCAAATAAATTTGTGAATACTAGGTGTGTAGTAGGCTATACTTACTAGGTTTGTGTAAGTACAGCCTGGGTTGTTCAGGTAATAATAAAATCATCTAGTGACATGTTTCTCAGAGTGTATTCCTGTTAAGTGACACATGATGTATGTAGTACAGCATTTCTGTCCAACAGAAACATACAAATATATAAATGATCCAAATAATTCCGACATGTACCAGTAAACCTGAGGTTTACTACCACTTGACCCGTTAAATCGAATTCTAGAAATATTGTACACTTTACTGCATATTTAGGGATGTTCATTCCTATAATGTTTACAATAAAAAAAAGGAGAACTTAAATATACAAATAAAATTATAGAATTTAAACAAACTTTGAATGAATCTCTACAAAGAATATATTTATTGATAATTTATAATGTACTTGCACATACCTAAATATAATGTCTAATTGTAAAATATACATGATATGTGAAAGAAAGCACTGAAAGAGAACTTTGTCAAAATGTTAATGAGGGAAATTTAGATTATAGAAGTATAATCATTTCCCCCCATTTTTGTTCTAAATATTTTACCATAAAATGCTTTTATAAATATGGAAGTAAAGAGAATGGCACAGAAAACTCTTTCTCTGAAGTTCTTACATGCCCTTCCTTTACCATGGTACCCCTGTAGATTGTATAATAAGAATTACAAATTTATGCTCAGTATTTTAATAGAACTCACTATATTGTAAATTTAGCACTCTGAAGCCAGAATTTTTCTGGAACTTGCATGGTATTTATCCTAGAGCCTATTTTCCCTTACTTTTACTCATTCACCCTTGGATGGTGTTTTTTATTTTTACTTCAATATTCAGAAGCCAGGATATTGTGTGATTGAATTTACCCGTTCTTGTTATCACACTATTGAAATAAAGGTGTTTGTTTAACAATGGAACGTGAAATTTCCAGATGAAAACTAGTGTCACTTTGACAAGAATTTGACAGAAAGTTAAACACACACACTGACAGTTATTTGGGGATGTTAACTGTTCTGCAAACATCCAGAATTTTAAGACAATCCATTAATATGTAACTGCACCTCTCTGAATCAATGACTCTATTTTTAAAAGTGGATCGCTAAGGTGAAAAGAAAGGCTGAATAATGTGTCCAAGTGTATCTGTTGTAAAGTCTGCAGCCAATGTTAACAATACAGCAAGAAATGAGGACAATGTTAAATATTAAGGAATATTCAAACCAGAGAGATCTAATATTTACATAATGAGTTTAGGTAAGTTGGAAAGTTATTATTGTCATTTTCACTCTTTAATATATGAAAAACAGCAAGAACAAGTACAATAGGGTTCACAGAAAACAAGTCTTCTGAGTTAAAAAAAAAAACTAAGCAAAATAAAAATAAATCAGCAGTCTTACACTGGGAAGAACCCCACTTATATCATCAATATGCTTTTTTAATGAATTTTGAATTTTATTTTCACTTATTGAAATTTATTTTTAATAGGCTTTTCAAAATGGGCAAGAAATAGAAATACATTAGTGTTTATAAACTGATGAATGGATAAAGAAAATAATAATGATGATTTTTAAAATATTTATTTATTTGTTTTAGTTGTAGACAGTGCTTTTATTTTTAGGTGGTGCTGAGGATCCAACCGGCCCCGGTGCACGTGCTAGGCAAGCACTCTACAGCTGAGCCACAACCCCAGCCCTGGTGATTATTATATTTGTTTCTTTAAGCAAAATGCATTTACATAGAGGAGGGATTTTGCTTCTGTGCCCTGCCTTAGATACATCACTTATGATGGAACAACACATTTCTCCCAATATAATCACTGGAAGAGTTTAAGAGAACTGGATCATGGTCATGAGACCGACTGCCCCATTATATAATTCTTGCTTGGCTGAGCTTTGTTGTTCAACCTTGTTCTTTCTTTATGTAAGTGACTGAATTTCAGAGATGAGTTTCTTTGCAGGTCATTTTTTCCAAGAAGACTCAAGCAATTTGCAGATATCCTTAGCCATGTATGTCTTCAGTGGCAATGCTGGGGCCACGAAATTATGCTTCTCACTATTGGTTCAAAAGTAGGAGTCACTACCTTTAAAGGCAATCAAGCGTAATTGACTCGTTCCACTCCCGTATGGTTCTTCTCGCCATGATTCTTCCTGAGCCAATTTCACCATTTATCCCTCCTGTTGTCACATATAATTGCAATAAATTCCAAGGGCATTTAATTAAATAAATAAGTAAGTAAATAAATGTAATGAGTAAGAGTCACTAAAAGATTAGCAGTCAACACCTCTATTTTATGCATTTATTCACAACATTTCAATAAGTTATTTGTAGAAGACTGATTCTGAATGCATCATTCTCAAGTCCTATATTATTGATCTATAGATAAATTGAATAAGCTAAATCAATTACTGTCACTCCTTTCTTCTAGATGAAAACAAGTCTAAATTTTGGAACTAAGCATTAAATACCCAGAATGATGATATTAGCTGAAATAATAGAAAAACTTATGGTAGTAAACTATCAAAATCAGTATTTTTTGTTTAAAAAATCATCACTTTTTTTTACAGTTTTCATGTATTTGTAAAATTTTAATTAACAACTCAATTAGTAAATGGGCACATGAACTAAATAGACAAATTTCAAGAGAAAAAATTGCAAGTGGCCAATATGAAAAAATGTTCAACATTCTTGGCAGTTGAGGAAATGAAAATAAAAACACTGAGATTTTATCTTACTCTGCTTAGAGAACAAGCATTAAGAATATAAATAATTTAAAATGCAGATGAGGATGTGGGGAGAAAAGAACACTTATACATTGTTGGTGAGACAGCAAATAGTACAACCATTATACAAAAAAGTATGAAAGTTCTTCAAAAGACTGGGAATGGAAACACCATACAACCCAGCTATTCCACTCCTTGGTATTTATCCAAAAGATCTGATTAGCATAATATAGTGATACCTGAATTGTGATACTTATAACAGCACAGATCCAAATCACCAGATTGTGGAATTATCCAGGTGTTCATCAACAGATTAATAGATAAAGAAAAAGGGGAAGTACTGATAAATTAAGTGGAACAAATTATATGTATTAGTGAAAATGTTACAATGGCCCCCACTATTATATATAAATATAATGCATAAAACATTTAGGGGGTTTCAAGATGGTGGACTAGAGAAGGTCATTTTTCTGGCTGCTCCATGACAAGAAACCAAGAAAGCAGACAGGCAGCTCCTCAGCAAGGTGAATGAAAAAAAAGGGCAGTGGGGAGCGGGGGGGGGGGGGGGTTACTGGAATTTAATACTGGACACTCAAAGCAGATCAGGGACTAAGGAGGTTGTATATAATGAAATAAGAAAGAAATTCCCCCCAGCCACACCTGCTGCCATGTCCAGAGGCACCAGCCAGAGCTGTCCCTCCATGAGCAAAGTGGAGGGATAATGTAATTAAAGGAACCCACATTTTGAGGAGGCCTGAGGCATGTGTGGATATGGAGAGTTCAGAGATCAAAGACACTGCCCAAGTAAACTGAAAGGCACGCTGCACAATATCTTCCTGCAGGAAAGAAACTGCATCTTTCCGGGTGGCATGCGGAAGACAGAAGAAGGAACCATTTTGTAGCTGCAGCATGGATGCCAGCAGCTGGGAGAACCGATTCCTGCAAATCCGAGTTTGATCAGAAATACAGATCTGGAAAACCCACACTGCGTGGATGGAGTATGCCTAAGTGACCAGGAGAAAATCAAACACGGAGAGGGGTTTACACAGGTGATTACTTGTTGTGAAAACCCACCTGGCTATTTCCTCCCCCTCTAATCTGGCTGCTTATAGGACCATCTGGGGGAGAAGTGCCTGGCTAGGAATTTGAAAGGGCAGGGTTTGGAGAGATTGAGTTTGAAAACTGAACCAGATAATAGGATATTTAGTGTCTGCAGATGACAGAGGGGACTAAGAATTGACTCCTATACCACACAATTGGAACCCAGGATGATTCCTGGGGTGCAGTCTTCCAGGATGGACCAACAATTGCTGGGCCCTGGAGATGCAATGATATAAAGTCTCCAGACCAATTAGCATAATATCCTCAAGCCTACCTAAGCCTAACCCCTACCTCCAGGAATTCTACCTATGGGATTACCTCTCTCAGTCTACTAACCCCCACCCCCACCCTGAGAGTGGAGCAAGCATCACACTTAACATGACCCTACCTAACTCTGCTGAGAAGGGAAGCTAATACTCTTGAATTCCAACAGAAAAAATTCTTTACTTTTCATAAGAGTTTTTTTTTTTTTTTTTTTTTTTCCTTTTCTTTATTTAACGATGACCTTAATGGTTCATGGACATTTATACATATTCATATTTGTCTACTTTTTTCTCATTTCTACAATTTTTGAAGCCAATTAATTTTCATAAATCAATATTTTGTGAAGTAGGGTGTTTTATTAGTATATTTCAGTTTTGTTTACTATTCTTTCATTTTTATTTTCAATTTAAAAAAATTTTTAATTTGTGTATATTTTTTTCTCTCACATATCTGTTTGCCTTGATTCCTTCTACCTTTTCTTCCTATAATAGCTATTCTCTATTGTTCTCTCTTTCAGACGTCCTTTCTTTATTTTTATTTACTTCTAACTCCTCTCCTCCTCCCTCATAATCATCACATCCTACATCATTTCTGTTGTCTCCCTGTCCACCATTCAAAATTGGAAGCCCTTTTGAAAACTCACTGGTTTTACTCTAGGCAATAACTGATCATATAATTTCTGTTTATTATGACAATATTATTAACACTGTAGATATCATAAAACAAACTATTTGGTTTAATGCTGTATATTATTTGCATTGGTTGTTGTTATTATTTGTCTGCTCCTAAATGGTGAGGTAATAGAAAACTCCAGGAACACTATAAGTCCACAAGATAGAGACACTATTGCCTCTTCCATACTGTTAGCTGTGCAAAAACAACATGAAAAAGCAAGAGAGCAAATCCCCCATACAAACCAAGATACTTCAGTAACAGAATCCATTGACACCACAGTGGAAGAAATGTCAGAAAAGGAGTTTAATATGTACATAATTAAACCAATTTATGAGGTAAAGGACAATGCAAGGGATGAAACCAGAGAGAAAATACAGAAAGTGAAAGATCACTTAAATAAAAAGAGATTTTGAAAAATAATCAAGCAGAAATTCTCAAAATGAAGAATTCAAATTAAAAATGCACTGTAAAGCATCACCAACAGCCTATACCACTTGGAAGACAGAGTTTTAGGCAATGAAGAAAATACATATAATCTTGAAAATAAAGTTGACCATATAGAAAAAATGTTAAGAGACCATGAACAGAATTTCCAAGAAATATGGGATAACATGAAAAGGCCAAATTTAAGATTTGTTGGGATAGATAAAGGCTCAGAGATATAAACTAAAAGAATGCACAAACTTTTCAATGAAATAATATCAGATTGTAAAAACGATGTCATGACATTCTGAGATGGCCTGGGACCTTAGTGGTGGGATGGAGATAGGTGCCTGTTGTCTAGTGTGGACTGCCAGAGAAACATAAAAATGAATTCCCTTTGTCTTCCTCATGGTGATAGGAAGAAGCAATGTTTCAGATCCCTGCCACAATTAACAGGAAGAGGACATAAAAATAGGTGCTCACATATTCTTAAAACATCATGATTTCCTTCCAACTCTCCTGAGCCCAAATAGGGTCTTCAATAGTAAAATAAGCTATTGTATGGAACCAGGGATCCTCTCAAATCACCCCTGTGTGGTCTATCTAAACTGCCACTGCAGGAGGGGACAAGTTGCCAAGCACAGAGAGGAGAGGGCCAGGTGTTCTCCCTGCAGCAGCTGCTGCAGAGAGATTCACAACTTGCAAAAGCAAATTTCTCAGCTACAGAGAGGCGATTTCACCTGTGGCCAAGAAAGTGTTCTATTTCATTTGAAAGATTCTGTGAACGGGGCAATACAGACAAGCTCTTCTCCAACCCAAAAGTTTCAGGTAAACCAACAATATGAGGCCCCAGGAGAGACTGCATGGGATTAGCAACTCCCAGGATTATGACAACCTGGTTCCAGATTTAGCTGAAGTGATTTCAGTGCTCTCTCAATTGCCTAATATGGAAAATTAAAGGATTGTATTAAACATTCTGGCTATTTCTGAGAAACATGTGAATATATACCTGACATTCTTTAACATTTAATTAATTGCATTCCTGCATCTAACAAATATGCAGTAAATAAGGTTATTGATCTATTAGATATTGAAATATAATAAGAAAAGCATTACACATTGGATGAACATTGATAAATTTGCTCACCAGATAACTAAAATTAAAAAAAAAAAAAAAGAAACAAGTAGAGAAAGAAAGCAAAAATAAACCATAGCACCAAGTCTCCATGGAAACTCAGGGAGAGTAAGCATGTATGCCACAAACACCATGCTGAGAAAAAAAAAAAATGTTATGAGCATATGTTTTGCTAGAACTTACAAGAATTTCAAATGCCAGTTACTAAGTGTTACATAGTACTACTACTCTTTAAAAACAATTTTTCTATCTCATCTCACTATTATTCAATGGCTTTTTCAATTGTTTTTGCTGAGATCCTATGGATTCTTGGGCATCATGTAGTTCTAGAAATTTGAATGTCACCTAGTCATTCAACCTATACTCGGTATCCCAACCAGCAGGTTATTCCCTTCTTTGCCCTTTGTTTTTACACTTGCAGAGGACATGCATAAGGGTATAGGTGTTAGAAGTTTGAGACAGTGATTTATTTGATGCACAAGCACACACACACACACACACACACAAAGCACTCAAAATAAGAAATGAAATGTTATCTGAAAATTCTAGTCTCATATTTGTAATGGGATTTTCATAAGCATGTAGTATAGAAGGTCCCCAAGAAACAAGAAAAGATATGTATACCATACTCCTCTTCCTGAAGAGCCCTCAGAAGAACATTTCACATTTGGGAAGCTTCTATCTCCCAGTGGACACCACTTGGACCCTGAAAGTCAGGGGGAACTGGTGTGAGCCAGTGGTGCCCTGACTTGCTGTAGCCAGTTGCTTTTTAAATGATTTTAAATGAGAAGAAGAAACATTTTAACACTGAAATAGATGAGAGTTAACAGAGTAGATGAAAGACCCATGCTAACCAATTTAGCTTCTTATCAGACAGGAAGAAGGAGATGAACACTGCAGTAAAAGACATGTTGGAGGCACGGACACTGAGCAACCAATTTGTTTTGACTCACAGGTCATGATCTCTAGAACATCAAAATGTGGGTTGTTTACCATAGTGTCCTAAATCAATTGTAAAGGACTACACAGCTTAACTGTAAAACATGCATAAGAATTTCCTTTAATACCCTTGCCAAAACAGTTTCTCATGTCCATTTAGATATATGATACTGAGCTCCAGTTTCTCTTATTCTTTATATTTTATCACTTAAAATCCATTTTTATTCTTTTGTTCTCTGAAAGAATAATTATTAAACTGTAATCCTGTGCTATTACAGTAATTAATATGAGGTAAATATTCTAAAATGAGAAACAGTCACTGCCCAGGCTGGCTTTACCAGTGGCAGAGATAAACATAAATAAATTAATTAATTCCATCTACATTAACTAGCTGGATACTGTGCCACACCTCTCCTAGGATGCAGTTTTGTTTTCTTAATATGCTGCTTCAATTTGAGCAATTTATATTTGTTAACTTTTTGTCCTTTTTTATTAAAACTTTATAGTTCTATATAGTGGTTGGGTTCATTCTGACAAACTCAGATGTGCATGGAATTCTATTTCAGTCATGATCCCCCACTTTTCCCTCCAATGCTCCCTCCATTCATGAAGGATGAATAGTATAATATATAAAACTATCCCTAATATCAAGTTAGAATCAATTCTATCACCCTCAAAAAACTTCTTACTGACTTTTTGTATCATTTCTTCCACTAAATCTCAGACAACAGCTCATATTATTTCTGTAATTACAGATTAATTTTCAATATCAGGAATTATATGCAAGTAGAATCATGTAGTATTTAGTCAAGTTTGTTTGTTTGTTTTTCTTAATTGGCATAATCCTTTTTAGACGCATCTGTACTTGTCAACTTTTTCTTTATTTTGCATAGATATAAGTCATTTTGTTTATCCATTAATCTGATTATGGACACTTAGACTGTTACCAGCTTGGCAGTATTAGAAATAAATTTTGTATGCATTTTGATATAAACATTTTTTATGTATATTTTCATACCTTTTGGGTTAACCAAAGAGTCATAGCATGTGATGTTTAAGTGAAAAGTATTTCCCAAGGCTGTTATACCATTTACATTCCCACAAGTGGTATCTGAGAGCCCCAATTGCCGCATTCTTCATAATAAAGTTATGTTAGCACTTTTGTAAATTAATTTCATCATTCTAATTATATGTAGTGCTATGTCATGGTATTTAAATATGTAATTTCTCTCATAAGTAATTACATTACACTTTTCATGTATTCTTTGACAATTTCTATTCTTATTTTATGAAGCATCCTTGTCTATTTTTTAAAAATCATGGCTTGATATCTTACTATTGAATTAAAACACATCTTTGTATATCTACATACACATTTTTGATGTTTGTCTTATGGAACTATCTTACCCAAACCAATACCTTACATTTTTTATCTTCATGAGAGTGTCTTTGAAAGAGGAAAAGACTTTTTTTTAAAGACTTTTATCTGCACACATAACATATATGCATATAATTTATAGTAAGAATGTATGTTTATTCAATAGTATTATTTGTCTTTAATATGAGAAAGCATTGCCTACTTCAAATTATTAAATGCCATATTCTAAAAATGCTATGGTTTTTATTAATGGGTCTAGAATCCATTTTTAATTAATATTGTGTGTATTTTAAAGATGGTTATAAGGCTGCCTGTCACTGCAGCCCCATTTCTGAACATGGCTTCCTTCATCTTGGGACACCAGCCAGGGCCTGGAAGCCCAATATCAAGGTGTCTGTAGGTTTGGTCTCACCTGAGGTCTTCCTGCAAAAAGGTGAGCTAATAGTCACCATCTTGCTGCAGAGTCAGGAGGGAGCCAGGCTTTCCCCAGCTTGATGAGTCCTTAAGCACATGGGAACGGAAAGGGCTGGCTACAGTGGGTGGAAAGGTTGGAAGAGGGTGTGAGGGCATCTTGTTCTGGCTTCACCCAGTTGGTCAGGTACGCACTGAATTCCTGTGCCCACTCAATCTGGCATTCTCTGGGCTGTGACACCAGCCAGGTCCCTGATGCCCTCCTCAGTATGTCATCCATCCATCGCATTCCCTGGTCCTGCCAGGTCTGGCATCAGTCAGGCATACACAAGGGTCCTGTGGATCCCCAATCTCCAGTCTTCTATCCCTCCCCAGTCACCAACCCAGCCCACCACCCACAGCTAGTAGGCTGACCTACAGCACTCTGCACCTGGTCCTGATCGGCCCAATCAGGACAGATCTCTTTATGACAGGTGCACAGATCCTGGTGCTCAGCACTCAGCACAGCCTGAGGTTTGAATAGGAGCCATTTGGTTTTAGGCTGTATATTGTTTGCATTTGGTGCTGTAAATATTGATCTCCCCTTTAATCATGAGGTTCTGGGAACCTTCAGAAACACTCTAAGTCTACAGAGGAGAAACTGTTATCTCAGACCCATACTGCTAGATGGGTAGACACATGAACAACATGAAAAAACAAGGGAACAAAGCACCCCCAACAACACAAGATGCTCCAGTACTAAAATCCATTGACAACACAATAGAAGAAATGTCAGAAAAGGAGTTCAGAAAGTACATAGTTAAACTGATCCATGCCATAAAGGATGATGTAAGCAGTGAAATCAGAGGTAATTTCAGGAGGTGAAAGATAACTTCAGTAAAGAGACAGAGATCATGAAAAAAAAAAAAAAAAAAAATCAAACAGAAAATCCTCAAAATGAAGGAAACAATAAACCAAATTAAAAATTCAATGGAAAGTATCACCAAAAAACTAGACCATGTGGGAAACAGAACCTCAGGCAATGAAGACAAAATATATAATCTTGAAAATAAAGGTGACCACACAGAGAAGATGGGAAGAAACCATGAAGAGAACTTCCAAGAATTATGGACTATCATGAAAAGAACAAATTTAAAATTTATTAGAATAGGGGAAGGTGCAGAGATACAAACCAAATGAATACATAATCTTTTCAGTGAAATAATATTAGAAAAATTTTCAAAACCTGAAAAATGAAATAAAAAAATCAAATACAACAGTCTTACATGACCCCAAATGTACAAAGTTAAATAACAGACCCACACCAAATCACATTATAATGAAAATGCCAAACATACAGAATAAGGGTAGAATTTTAAAGGCCACAAGAGAAAACTACAAGATTACATATTATAGAAAACCAATTCAGATCTCAGCTGATTTTGCAACGCAGACCCTCAAAGCTAGGATGTCCTGGAACAACATATACCAAGCTCTGAACAAAATGGATGCCACCAAGAATTTTATATCTGGCAAAATTAAGTTTCATATTTGAAGATGAAATAAAATCTTCCATGACAAACAAAAGTTTAAAAAATTAACAACTGGAAAGCCTGCACTACAGAAAATTCTCAGCAAAATATTCCATGAGGAGGAAAAGAAAAAAAGAAGTGAAAACCAGCAAAGGGATGAACTATACTAAAGGAAAATACAATCAAAGAAGAAAATAAGTTAAATTAAAAACCACAAATATGCCAAAATGAATGAGAAGATAAATCATATCTCAATGATAACCTTCAATATTAATGGACTAAACTCATCAATCAAAAGACATAGACTGGCAGATTAGATTTTTTTTAATATTTAGTTGTAGGTGGACACAGTATCTTTATTTTATTTATGTGGTGCTGAGGATAGAACCCAGGGTCCCACACATGCAAGACAAGCCCCAGCCCTTGCAGATTAGATTTTTAGAAAGACTCAACAATGTGCTGTCTCCAAGAGACTCACCTTATAGGCAAAGACATCCACAGACTGAAAGTGAAATACTGTGAAGAAATATTTCACTCATATGAACCATGTAAACAAGCAGGGATTTTCATCCTCATATCACATAAAATGGACTTCAAGCCAATGTTAGTTAGAAGGGATGAAGAAGGACATTTCATACTGCTTAAGGGAATTATACATCAGTAAGATATAACAATCATTATTTATGCACCAAACAATGGAGCACATACGTACATATAACAAACCCTTTTAGATTGCAAGATTCTACGAGACCACAACACAATACTTCTAGGTGACTTTAAGACACCCATTTCACTACTGGATAGATCCTCCAAACAAAAACTAAACAAAGACTCTATAGAACTAAATAATGCTATCAATAATTTGGACTTAAAAGACATAGATAGAACATTCAATCCATCAACGAGAGAATACACTTTCTTCAGAGGAACACGTGCATCCTTCTCTAAAATAGACCATATCTTATGCCACAAAGCAACTATTAGCAAATACAAAAAAATAGAGATATTACTCTGCATTCTATCAGATCATAATAGAATGAAATTAGAAATCAATGATGAAATAAAGAATAGAAGCTACTCCACTCCAATACCTGGAGAATAAATAATATGCTATTGAATGATGAATGGATGGCAGAAGAAATCAGGGCTGAAATTTAAAAATACATACAGGTTAATGAGAAAACTGATACAACATATCAAAATCTTTGGGATACTATGAAGACAGTGCTAAGAGGAAAGTTCATTGCATTGAGCTCGGTCATTAAAAGAACAGAAAGTCAACAGATAAATGACCTAACATTACATCTCAGATAGGCTCTTCAACAAATGGTGCTGGGTAAACTGGAAATACATATGTAGAAAAATGTAATTATACCCATAACTCTCACCCTGCACAAAACTCAGTTCAGAATAAATCAAAGATTTAGGCACTAGAACAGAGACCCTGTGCCTAATAGAAGAAAATATAGGCCCAAATCATCACCATGAGGGATTAGAATCTGACTTTCTTAACAAGACTCCTAAAGCACAGAAATAAAAATCAAGAATCAATACAGGGGATGGATTCAAACTAAAAAGCTTCTTCTCAGCAAAGGAGACAATAAGGTAAATGGGGAGCCTAGACAATGGAGAGAAAAATCTTTATCACATGCACTACAGATAGAACATTAATCTCCAGCAAACTCAACACCAAAAATAGAAAAATAAAATAAAATAAACACAAAAAAACAAAAAGCAAGTAACCCAATCAATAAATGGTTTAAGGAACTGAACACTTTGCAGAAGAAGAAATACAATCAATCAACAAATATATGAAAAAAAATGTTCAATATCTCTAGTAATTAGAGAAATGAATATCAAAACCATTTTAAGATTTTATCTCATTCCTATCAGAATGACAATTATTAAGAATACGAGCAACAATAAATGTTGGTGAGGATGTAGGGAAAAGGGTATGCTCATACATTGCTGGCAAGACTGCAAATTGGTGCAACCATTATGGAAAGCAGTATGGAGACATCTCTGAAAACTTGGAATGGAACCACCATTTGATCCAGCTATCCCATTCCCTGGTTTATACCCAAAGGACATAAAATCAGCATACTACAGTGATGCAGCCACATCAATGTTTATAATAGTTCAATTCACAATAGCTAAACTATGGAACCAACCTGGATGCCCTCCAACAGATGAATGGATAAAGAAAATGCAATATATGTACACAATGGAATATTACTCCATGATAAAGATGAATGAAATTATGGCATTTTCAGGTAAATGGTTGGAGCTGGAGAATATCATGCTAAGCAAAATAAGTCAATCCCACAAAACCAAAGACCAAATATTTTCTCTGATATGCAGATGCTAATTCAAACCAAGGGGCCGGGGGCTAGGGAAAAATAGAGGTACTTTACATTAGGCAGAGGGGACTGAATGGAGGAGAGGGAGTATGGGGTTCTGAAAAGAACAGTAGAATGAATGAGACATTATTAACCCATGTACTTATATGATTATACAACTGGTATGATTCTTTTTTTTTAAGTTGGTTCCTTAATTTTTTAATATCTTAAGTTTATTTTTTAGTTGTAGTTGGACAAAATACCTTTATCCCATTCATTTATTTTTATGTGGTGCTGAGGATTGAACTCAGGGCCCCGCATGTGGTAGGCAAGTGCTCTACCACTGAGCCACAACCCCAGCCCATGACTGGTGTTATTCTACATCATGTACAACCAAAAGAATGAGAAGTTATACTCCATTTATGTATGATGTGTCAAAATGAATTCTACTGTCATGTATAACTAATTGAAACCAAAAAAAAAAAAAAAAAAAAATGGTTCTCCAACTGATCCATCACAGTTTGTTGAAAGCAATCTTTTTTTCATTGATTCACCTTGAACCTTTTATCAACAATCAATCAACCAGTCTTCCAGACTCACTTCAAAGATGGGCAGAACTACAAAGAATGTTGATTACTCTGTTAATAGAAGAAACTGAAAATTAACAACTATTTTCTTAACCTTCAGGGAATTTGGTATGGTAGAAATTAAATAATTATGAAACGGCTCACAGAAGAATTGCTGAAGTTATGGAAATCTGCTCTATAGTACTAAAGTGCTGTGTATACAGTTCCATGCATTTCTCAAAATTGGTAGAGAATAAGCTTCTTTATTGGGAAAATTTTACAAATCAACAAAAATTTCAAGGGCTTTCAACACAGAACAGATTGTGAATGTAAATCTAAATATATTACAAATGTTTGTCATGACTTCAATGAAGAGAGTACAGGATAAAAGAGAACTGAACATATTAACTTAGTAAAAGGTTGCTTTTACTGCTACAGTGAGGCTAAAGACCAAATAAGCCATACTCTAGATGCAAATTGGTTACTCACAATGATATGGCTTCTCAGGTGATTTTACATGTATGTACGTTTGTGTTTAAAAATTAGTAAGTAAATTATAGATATCTGAAGGAAGGTTTCTCTCTGGCAAATAGAAAAGATACAAATAAGAAAGAAGAAAGGCCTAGAATGAGCCCCATGGTACTGAATAATAATCCATGATATTGGTATGAACCCATGGTTTTGTGTGTATGTGTCTGTGTGTGCATGTGTGTTTGTACATGAATACACATTTTATATGTGTGCATATGCCTAGTTTGATATAGACACCTATTTCCTCTGCCCATTGAGACAACTTAGAAATTCACACACACACACACACACACACACACACACACACACACATACACTTCCTACATTCAAATTGTGTTTTCCAAATGCCATTGTCTAATAAGTATATCCAAAGCCATTAACAAAAAAGAAAGGAAAACAAAGCTGTGGACATGGTTAACACCAAAACCAATGAAAAGAATTCCCAATGTACATGGCTGAACCAATTGGAGCCTAAAAATAATTAATGACTGCATTGAATTATTACAAGTCAAATGATAAATGAGTCCATACCGATATAAGTAAATGCTTCAGTAAATTAAACAAGGAAAAAGAAGCTAACCTTGCTTTACAGAAAATCCCAAGTAATCATGAAAACTCTCCCTCTTCTAGGTGGTACAGTTCGGTTTCCTTCTTCTTGGGCATAGACTGGAATTAACAACTTATTTGTAAAATTTAGGGTATTGTGAGGGAACAGTAGAAACTACAAAGGAGGAACCTGGCAGACAGCAAGTAAACAGTGATCAAGGTCAATGTCACTAGTCAAACCTCATGCTGATTTTGTACACCTCCTGATTCCAGGCAAGGAGAAGCTGTATCAATCCGGATTCTTCAGAGAAACTCAGAAACAACAATAGTTTCAGAGATAGACAAGTAGACAGAATGACAGTCACATTTATTTTAAGGAATTAGCTCTTGTGAGTCTGCAAAATACCTGACTGATGGTATTCAGACGTTTCAGTCACGAAAAAGCAGGATAACTCAGAGAAACTGACAAAGCAAAGGAGACTGGAGAAGCATCAAAACCAGATGAAATAAAGTGTTCTGAGTTGGGTTCTGAGATAGAAAGTATATTTCTTAGAAAAATCATGAAGACATAATCATTTAGCTAATAGTACTGCACAAATGTGAAATTCTTAAATTCTTAAATGATTATATTTCAAGCATTTAAATTAGAAAAAGGTGGGAAAAATGTATATAGGGCACTATGTACTAGCAAATTTTATGAAAATCGAAAGTCATCCCAAGATGGTCATGAAACCAAGCAAAAGTTCAGCTGGAAAAAAAATTTCAACATATTACAGGCAGAATCAATGTTAATATATTACATAAAAACTAATTGATTTTATTCAAAAATGGGCAAAAAATAGCCAGTTATTTAAAGAAAATAATTTAAATCCACTTGCAATTTGTTAACATTCAGTGGTTACTAAACTTCCACTGTGTTTTTTTTTTTTTTGTTGTTTTTTGTTTTTTGTTTTTCTGTTAGGTTGCAGTACTGGGAATTGAACCTAGGTCCCTGCACATGCTAGGCAAGCACTTTACCACTGATCTCCACTGCAGTTCCAGGGTTTTTCTATAAATCACTCCCTACATGGAGTGAAAAGTGGAGTTACACATACTGTTCAAGTGTGTATGGATTGGAACAATATTTTTAGAGGAATATTTGGCAATCTTTATGAAAATGAAAACATCATCCATGTGCACAGGTGCTAAGTGTTAGGAACTTAGACTATGGAAAAAGAGGGTTTTGTTTTGTTTTGTTTTGTTTTAGATTTATTCACATCTATGTAAAACAAAATGACTGAAATCTCAGTGTCTGTGGAATAGGCATTCAGTCATCTGAGGATTCTTCTCTTCTCTCTTGGATTTATCTAAGTTCCCAGAGGGCTTATGTGGTCATGCTGGGGAGGATACTCAGGTCTGAGCAGGCTTCTCCCTGTCTGTGACTTTCTCTGGAGGGTAGCTCGTTGCTTGTGCTCCCGTCTACTTTTTTTTTTTTTTTTTTTTAATATTTATTTATTTACTTTAGTTGTACACAATGCAATGCATTTATGTTTTTTACATGGTGCTGAGGATCGAACCCGGGCCGCGCACGTGCGAGGAGCGCTCTGCCGCTGAGCCACATCTCCAGCCCCTCCCGTCTACTTTTAGTTAGCATCTTTACCCAATATCTTAACTTACCATGGCTTCTGGTCCTAAGCATCAGGTTTCAATTCCCAATCTTGGTCTTCTCTGGATACACAAGCTCTGCCTCAGACACTTCTGTGTTTCTTTAAGGTTGCCTTATGGTGAGTTTGTACACATTCCCCCAAAGGATATTAGAACTGAGAGCTGGACGGGGCTTCATCCAACCAGCACCCAGACATTTTTGCTCTGCTTGTCAGGCATCATATCTGCACAGGAGTTTCTCCATGAACATTACCAGCTCCCAGCTCTGTGGTGAGGAAAGGAAGAAAACAACATTGCTGTCCCATTAGAGTTAGTAGCATTCCTTTTTTTTTTTTTTTTTTTTTTTTTTTTTTTTTTTTGGTACTGGGGATTGAACTCAGGGGCACTCGACCACTGGGTCACATCCCCAGCCCTTTTTTGTATTTTATTTAGAGACAGGGTCTCACTGAGTTACTAAGTGCCTCGCCATTGCTGAGGCTGGCTTTTGAACTCGCGATCCTCCTGCCTCAACCTCCCAAAGTGCTGGGATTACAGGCGTGCGCCACCGCGCCCGGCCAGTAGCATTCCTTTTGTGATGGAAAAAAATGCACATACAGAAAGAAAGAATGAATATTTATATATCCAAATGCACACAGAAATTGCCTGTAGATATCAATTCTTAGACAAATTATATGTGTGCTTAATGTTCCAAACTTTTAAAAATGAAAATACTTATCAACGATACTTTTCCATAGGGAAATGCAATTCTTAGTCCCACCCTTCAAAGTACAGTTCTTTTACTTTCAGAGAATATTTCACACAGGAAAAGTTAAAGATTTATTCTAGAGTTGTTGTAAGTTTCATAATTGTCTTAGAATTGATTGCTGCATGAAATAGGCTTATGTGTTCTGACAGTTTGTTAATATAATAGACGGAATTTTTAGTAGCAAAAGAGTTACAATTTTTCATTGCTTGTAATAATTTTTTTCCTCCTTTTCATTGCTGTCTCTTTGTAGATAAAATGGAATTTCATAAGCTCTTGTTTTTCAACATCAGTTTCTAGGAAATTTTTTCATCAGAATGCCTTGTTCAAGGCTAAATACAGCTCAGAGAAAAACACATCCAAAGAAGTCTTAAAAAGATTTATTGTGTTGTACTTAATGGGAAATATTGTTACTGTAAAAATACATTGTAAGTTGTAACCTTGACTGTTTGTTTACTAGGATACTTGAAAGTAAATGTAATAGCCTTATTTTCTAAAGCAGATAAACTGCTTTTCCTCTGG
Organism: Tamias sibiricus; assembly: GCA_025594165.1. Classification (NCBI taxonomy): domain Eukaryota; kingdom Metazoa; phylum Chordata; class Mammalia; order Rodentia; family Sciuridae; genus Tamias; species Tamias sibiricus. The sequence continues at coordinate 20,904,118 of CM046671.1, forward strand.
TATCTATGTGATATTTTCTAAACCATTTTCTCAGGAATAATATATCTGTTTTAGCATTAGTAAAATATGTTTAATTTATTTATGTTTATCATTCAAATGTAAGCTATATAGTGTGGAATATTTATTCCCAAGTACTAGAAAGGCTTTTATTATTCGAATATGAATTACACCATTTTCACATTGCCAGACTGACTGAAAACTTGTTTCTTCCTCACTTTTGGTATTATTTTAACTAAAGAAGTTCTTATTTTGCAACATTGATAGATACATAAATGTACCAAAAGACTCTACGACAGCCTAGCTCTCACACTGGGGACTAGCAGTGGCTTATTTAATGCCACTTTGTACTGGCGAAAACAGACATAGGAAGAAACTGGAATGGAATCCATGTGGCAAATGAAGGATTGCAATGTATGCCCACTTTCTTTGCCATTAGAAGACAGTAAAGAAATGGGAGGGGTTGTGTGGCATTTGGACCTTGCTAATACTTCTCAGCTGATAAATAAAACCTAACCTCAGGCAGGACTGCACAAGATGTTAAGTGTCCCAAGTTCCATTTTCCTCCTGCACAACAACCAACTGGGTGACTTGACTGGCAAGACATATGCCCAATAAGGCTGTGCTTCCTGATCTAATGGCATTGGGCTACCCATAGACTTTCCCTCAACAATTCCAGCAGTGCCAGTCACCAAGATAGGCACTGGATGTATAACAAAATCACATCTGGCCCGTGCTGTGTGAATCACATGGTATACTTTAACAATAAATACTTCAATATGGCCTACTTTGACAGGAAATACTGTTTTCAATGAACATTTATTAATAAGTAGCAATTAATATAATGACCATTGCTAATCATATGATTGACGGTCATAATTTAACAGTAATTATTTTATGTAATTAACGGAGTCATCTATAATGTTCAGGAACATTTCAGAGGACTTTATATTTAACTTCTCAGTGATCATGTAAACCTCTGGGGTAAGTACCACCATTATATTTTCCTCACACAGAATCCAGATCACACGTAGTTCCAGTAGCACTGCCAATTTGTGACAGCTGATAAACTGGGATTCAAACCCAGCATGTCACATGACCTTTCATTGAGAAAATAAATGTGCATAATTTGTAGCTTGAGATTGGTTCTTTAAAAGAAATGAATATGGTACAGTGGAAGGGGCTGTGAGGATGGGGTGTTCTGAAGCCTGAGAAGAAAGAAGAACAGCAGGAAGGTGCTTCAAGGAGAAAAAAAAAAAATGCAGATGGAAAGGTTCTGAGGGAGGGGAAAATATGCCTGTAAGAAAAATAGAAAGGAGGCAAATCTGGCTCTGAGAAAGTGGACAGGAGAAGGGAGGATTACACTGAGGCAGAGTGGGCAGGTCCTGGGCCTGTTTTCTTCACACTCACCAAACCCCATTCAAAGTGTTCTGAGAACTCAATAGATCCGCTATTTTGTTGAAAGCACATCACATACATGAATTATGTGGAGCAACATAACATTTGAGTATATTCACAGTAGTTTGCACATAGCATTTGTAAGATTGTTTCAAGTCCTCAATTCTTTGAGAAACTTAAATATTTTCATAATTACTGGTTCTATATGTGTCCTGTAGCAGGAAAGTCTCATCATATCTCAAGTCAAAGAGAAGAGAATAGACTGACTGCTTCAGAAGGCTTGGCTGAAAATATTAGACCCTTCCAATCAGACTCCACAGGCAGCTGTAATGGAATATCTCAGACTGGGTGGTTTAAGCAGCAAATGTGTTTTCTCGATGTTCTGCTGGCTGCAAGTCCAAGATCAGGGTATCAGCCAGGTTGGTTTCTGGTGAGGCTTCTTCCTGGCTTGCAGACAGAATTCTCTCTGTCTTCATGTGACTTCCTTCCCCCTATGCCCTGTGTGTGCACACTCCTCTACATCTTCCTTTTCTTCTTTATTCCTCTTTCTTTTCCAGTCCTATTGGATTCAGGCCCCACCATAAACTTCATTAACTTAATTACCCATTCAAAGTCTCTATCTCCAAATAAAAATCACACTGGGCCTTTAGGTCTCCTGCATATAAACAATTCAGTCTATAACAGCTTCGAGAGGAAAATAAAATCAAAGCTTAAAAATAATTAATTGGGTGATGCCACCAGATAATCTGTGACCTGGCTGAGAAACAACGTGACATATTTAAAACAAAATTGGAATAAGAAAGACCTGAATAGGGGCTCTGTGTTCTTTGGCTTAGTAGATAACCTCTCTATGCCTTGATTCCCATCTTATAAAAGAAGGAAAAGAATTTATCGCAGTATGAAATAATATATTAGAGTGCCTGGTACTTAAGATCTTGATAGCCTGCATTTACAATTACTGCTTTCTTGGTAAAACCATGTCACTGCAGTATCAAGGTGCTGTAGAGCAAATGGGAATGGACAAATGCAGTTAAAGAGCATCATACTACTCTGTGAGTTGATACTGGGTAAGGGCTCCTTCCTGTCTTGCAGACCACAGCTTTCTTTCTGGATCCTGTGTGCACATGGGGAAAAAGAGAGACACGGAGACATGGGGGAGGTGCATCCAGTGTTCAGTTTCTCATAAGGAAATCAGTGTTATTGTATTAGGGCCCCCTTAGGACCTCATTTAACTTTTTCTCTTAAAGGTCCTTTCTCCAAACATGGGTGGGCTAGGGGTTAAGATGTCAACATGTGAACCTGGAGAGACACAAATAAGTCCACATTAAGCAATGCCTGCAGAATGTAGGTACCTTCTCATCAAAACGTGTCATCAGCCCTTCCATCATTGAAAAGCCCCCTGTAGTGACTTGCTGCCAAGTACCTGATGGGTCTCTTAGAGGAGTGGCTGTATCAGGGATTCGATGTGGGTCTCTGTGGCTGGAGTTTGGTCATTCAGAACAGCAGCAGCCAGGTGTGTGTGCCTTGGTATCTGTGTCACCCCTGCCACAATAGTCATATTGCTTGGGAATTCAATATTCTAGCAATGGAGTGGCCACAGCACAGCAGGAGGGACTCAGCAGGTCCACACATTATATTTCTAGGGTTGTTTATCATCTTGCCCATAAATGTTCTCTGATGAGCTGTAATGATGATTCAAAGACCTCCTCACCTTATTCCTTTTTCTCAGAAGGAATTGCTGGAGTTCTCATGGAATGCTGGTCAGCTATCATGTGAGATAGTTCTAAAAGCCTGAGCCTGAATTGCTCTTTGGCTTCCTGAATCCCCATATGAGCTCACCCTATTGTGTGTGCACCAGCCATTGCAAAGCCATTCAACTTAATACCATCACAAGCTCAGCCAAGGCTAGCACCATACCTTTCAACCTCAGGACGATGGCCAGATTGGTTTTAATAAACTATGATGTTCTATTCCAAATGCTTATGATATTAAAATATTATAGAACAGATATAGGGTCCACTCTTAAAAACGTAGCAGTACATGAGGAAGAACATATTAGAACTGTTATCAAACCTAAAAGAACAGCAGACATACTGTTCAACGTGAATACAATATGGAAACCACATGGAAAATGGAGAGGAACCATAATGGAGACAGTACTTTAGATGGTAATTTGGGTTATTTCTATGGGTGAATTAAAACCACAGCAAGCAGTACTCAGAACAAGCTGCCTCTGTGTGCATGATTTTAAGAATTTGTGTGACTGTTTTGCGTAGGTGGATCTAGTTGAGGGAAATTTGTAGTGTTCCAGATAGCCATCTTCCAGAGGGGTTCATATCCAGCCAACCACACCAAACAGTGAAAGGAGACTTGTAGTAATCAGATCCAAGCACACGTAGTTCAACATTGTTACCTAGTAGCAAAAAATTAAAATGTAGACAGAAATATATGTGTGTTTTATGCACGTATGTATAAAACACAGTGTGAAATTAAATGAATGCACATATATGAGGACAATTATGTGTATGTGGCAATAAACCCATAGAAACAGGCTGGATGGATACACACCAGATTTTTACTACTGGTTTCTCCAGAGTGAAGAGTGGCTTTATGAGACAGAAGAAATGATTCTTTAATGTTTTAAAAACTTTTGAATTATAAATAATTAAATTTATTATGCAAAAATGTATAACCAATTTCAAATGGTTATCATCTTTTATACAGGTTTGACACATAGATTTTCAGCAAATATTTATTAGAAGAATGTCAAAATACATGTTTTTTTCATATGTGTATCATACTTATACGTCACTATACTTTCATGATTTTGTGATTGCTTGACCTCCCTCTTCTTAGAGTTATTAGGTCAAACTGAATCCAGCAAAATCCCATAGAGTGCTGAGATAAGAAAGGAAATGTTAGGATACAGTTCAGTATTCCCAAAGAGTACAGCTTAGTTGTGAGCTCAGTTTGACAACTCAGACAGACACGGGTTAAACTCTTCTTTCTAATATTTACTTTTTATTTAATTATGGAAAAACTATTTAACTTCTCTTTAAGATATTTCTTTTCTAAACAAAGAAAAATAGCTAATGAATACTTTGTAAAGTATTATGGGAAATATGTTTTTGTCACATAAAAATCTTTTGCTGAGTCAATGAAGCTTTGCAAATGCTCAATAGAGATCACTGCAAGTCCAGAAATACCCTGATATCATCCATGCACACTCTTCTCTAAAATCCACCCATCACATGTCCTTCCTTTTGTTGTTTTCCTTCTTTTTCAAAAAAACATGATGATAGAAAATTTCACAATGTTAAGAAAATGATTTGACAAAACATAATGTCTATTATCTGATGCCTATAATGGAATTTGGCAAAGCTTTTATTGTATTCTATCACCATATAAAATATTCATTAGAAGGCAAATATTGTTTCCATATACAAACTCCTTTTTCTAGCGCCATTTATAATTCGATAATGAAATGAATTTTGAAAGTACTTAGATAAAAGAAGACAGTTTTTAAATGTTTCATTTATTCAATTTTGAGTAACCCAGTTGAATTATTGTTTAATAAAACATCTAAACTTTTTTCTTTCTTTTTTATTTATAATAGTAGTATGTATTACAATTCATAATGCACATATATAGCATCTTTTTACATACAACTGTTTGTATACAAAGTATATAAGTACCATTCAGGTCTTCAATCACACATTTAGGATACTGACATCCATCTCATTCAACCACCATCCCCCCCCATCCCTCCCTTCCCCTCCCTTTCTTTTGACCATTCAAGTGTTCCTCTAATCCTCCTATGTACCCCCATCCAACAACACTAGCCTCCTTATATCAGAGAAAACATTTGGTATTTGGATTTTTGAGATTGACTGATTTCGCTTAGCATTATATTCTCCAACTTCATTCATTTACCTGCAAATGCCATTATTTTATTCTCTTTATTGCTGAGTAAAATTCCATTTTGTATATATACCACATTTTCTTTATCCACTCATCTACTGAGGGACATCTAAGTTGGTTCCACAACCTAGCTATTGTGAATTGTGCTGCTATAAACATTGAAGTGGCCCTGTCACTGTAATATGCTGTTTTTAAGTCCTTTGGGAATAGACCCAGGAGTGGGATGGCTGGGTCATAGGGTGGTTCCATTCCCAGTTTTCCAAGAAATCTCTATACTGCTTTCCATAGTGGTTGCATCATTTTGCAGTCCCACCAGCAATGTATGAGGGTGCCTTTCCCCCCACATCCTCTCCAACATTTATTGTTGTTTGTGTTCTTGATAGCTGCCATTCTGACTGGAGTGAAATGAAATCTTAGAGTAGTTTTGATTTGCATTTCTCTAATTGCCAGTGACGTTGAGCATTTTTTCATGTATTTGTTGAATAATTGTGTATCTTCTTCTGAGAAGTGTCTTTTCAATTCCTTAGCCCATTTATTGATTGGGTTATTTCTTTTTTTTTTTTTTTTTTTTTTTGGTGTTAAGTTTATTGAGTTCTTTATATATTCTAGGAATTAGTGATATATCTGATGTGCACGTATTAAATATTTGTTCCCAATTAGTTGGCTCTCTATTCACCTCACTGATTGTTTCTTTTGCTGAGAAGAAGCTTTTTAGTTTAAATCTATCCCATTCATTAATTCTTGGTAATAATTCTTGAGCTACAGGATTCTTATTAAGGAACTTGGGGCCTAATCCGACATGTTGGAAATTGGAGCTTACTTTTTCTTCTATTAGGCGTATTGTCTCTGGTCTAATTTCTAGGTCCTTGATCACTTTGAATTTTTAACTCAAACTAATTAATTAATATTTTAATTCCAAAGTTTTGTGCATGGTGAGAGATAAGGGTTTAATTTCATTTTGTTACATATGGATTTCCAGTTTTCCCAGCACCATTTGTTGAAGACGCTGTCCTTTCTCCACTGTATATTTTTGGCGTCTTCGTCTAATATAAGATGGCTGAAATTATATGTATTCGTCTCTGTATGCTCAATTCTGTACCACTGGTCTACCAGTCTGTTTTGGTGCCAATACCATGCTTTTTTTGTTACTATTGCTCTATAGTATGATTTAAAGTCTGGTATGGTGATGCCCCCTGCTTCACTTTTCTTGTTCAGAATTGCTTTGGCTATTCTGGGTCTCTTATTTTTCCAGGTGAATTTCATGACTGCTTTTTCTATTTCTTTGAAGAATGCCATTGGGATTTTGATTGGAATTGCATTAAATCTGTATAATGCTGTTGGTAGTATGGACATTTTGACAATATTGATTCTACCTATCCAAGAGCAAGTTAGGTCTTTCCATCTTCTGAGTTCTTCTATGATTTCTTTCTTTAGTGTTTTATAATTTTCCTTATAGAGTTCTTTCACCTCTTTCGTTAAGTTGATTCCCAGGTATTTTTTTTTTTTTGATGCTATTGTAAATGGGATAGTTTTCATCATTTCCCTTTCAGAGGCTTTGTCACTGATGTACAAAAATGCCTTTGACTTATGGTATTGATTTTGTGTCCTACAACTTTGCCAAATTCATTTACTAGTTGTAAAAGTTTTCTGGTAGAGTTTTTTGGGTCTTCTAGGTATATTATCATGTCATCATCAAATAATGCTAATTTTATCTCTTCTTTTCCTATCTGGATCCCTTTAATTTCTTTCATCTGTCTAATTGCTCTGGCCAGAGTTTCCAGTACTATGTTAAATAGCAGTGGTGAAAGGGGGCATCCCTGTCTTGTTCCCGTTTTTAGAGGGAATGCTTTCAATTTTTCTCCATTCAAGATAATGTTAGCTCTGGGCCTTGCAAAAATAGCTTTTATAATGTTGAGATATGTTCCTGATATTCCTAGTTTTTCCAGTGTTTTGAACATAAAGGGGTGCTGTATTTTGTCAAATGCTTTTTCTGTGTCTATTGAATAATCATATGATTTTTATCTTTAAATCTATTGATGTGATGTATTATGTTTACTGATATCCGAATGTTGAACCAGCCTTGCATCCCTGGAATAAACCCCACTTGATCGTGGTGCACCATCTTTTTGATATGTTTTTGTATCCGATTTGCCAGAATTTTGTTGAGGATATTTGCATCTATGTCCATTAAAGATATTGGCCTGAAGTTTTCAATTCTGGATGCGTCTTTGCCTGGCTTTGGAATTAATTTAATATTGGCCTCATAGAAAGAGTTTGGAAGAACTCCCTCTTTTTCTATTTCTTGAAATAGTTTGAAGAGCATTGGTATTAGTTCTTCTTTAAAAGTCTTGTAGAACTAGGCTGTAAACCCATCAGGTCCTGGAGTTTTCCTTGTTGGTAGGTTTTTTTTTTTTTTTTTTCCCACAATTTAACCATACTTTATTTGACTGCATCTTATTTAGATAGCTTGCACATTTCAAATCCCATTAAATCTCTCTCTCCAAAAGAATATGGGCCAATAAGAGAAAATTATGCAGCAATATTCAGTCATCAAACAGCAGTCCAATATTTTGAGATACACGTGATATTTTATAGATACTCAACTCAATGTTACAAGGCTTTCAGGTTTGTAAAAGCATAACCATAAATTATATTGTTGGTAGCTTTCTGATGACATCTTCTATTTTTTCGCTTGTAATTGATCTGTTTAAATTGTGTATAGCCTCCAGATCCAGTTTAGGCAAATCGTATGACTCTAGAAATCTGTCAATGCATTCAGTATTTTCTATTTTATTAGAGTACAAGTTTTCAAAGTAATTTCTAATTATATTCTGTATATCTGAGGTGTTTGTTGTGATATTCCCTTTTTCATCACGAATGTTAGTAATTTGAGTTTTTTCTCTTCTTCTTTTTGTTAGCATTGCTAAGGGTCTGTCAATTTTGTTTATTTTTTCAAAGAACCAACTTTTAGTTTTGTCAATTCTTTGAATTGTTTCCTTCGTCTCAATTTCGTTAATTTCTGCTCTGATTTTAATTATTTCCTGTCTTCTACTGCTCTTGGTGTTGATCTGTTCTTCTTTTTCTAGTGCTTTGAGGTGTGATGTTAGGTCATTTATTTTTTTTTTTTTTTTTTTTTTTTCCTTTTAAGGAATGAACTCAGTGCAATCAATTTTCCTCTTATTACTGCCTTCATAGTGTCCCAGATATTTCTATACGATGTATCTGTGTTCTTATTTACCTCTAGGAATTTTTTTAATCTCCTCTTTGATGTATTCTTCAACCCCCTTGTTCATTCAGTAGCATGTTGTTTAGCTTCCGGTTGTTGGAGTAGTTTTTCTTATTCTTTGTTTTGTCATTGATTTCCAATTTCATCCCTTTATGGTCTGATAGAATGCAGAGTAGTATCTCTATTTTTTTATATTTGCTGAGAGTTGCCTTGTGACATAATTTATGGTCTATTTTGGAGAAGGAGCCATGTGCTGCTGAGAAAAAAAAGTGTATTCATTTACTGAGGGATGAAATATTCTATATATGTCCATTAGGTCTAAGTTATTAATTGTTTTAAGAAGGCCTAAAGTTTCTTTGTTTAGCTTTTGTTCAGATGATCTATCCATTGGTGAGAGAAGTATGTTGAAGTCCCCTAGGATAACTGTGTTGTGGTCTATTTTACACTTGAACTTGAGAAGGGTTTGTTTGATGAATGTAGGTGCTCCATTATTTGGGGCATATAGATTTATGATTGTTATATCCTGTTGATGAATGGTTCCCTTAAGTAGTAAGAAATATCCATCTTTGTCCCTTTTGATTAGCTTTGGCTTGAAGTCTACCTTATTTGAAATGAGAATGGAAACCCCTGCTTGCTTCAGCAGGCCATGTGAGTGATAAGACTTTTCCCAGCCTTTCACCTTAAGTCTATTGATGTCTTTTTCTATGAGGTGTGTTTATTGGACACAACAAATTGTTGGGTCATTTCTTTTAACCCATTCAGATAATCTGTGTCTTTTGAATGACAAGTTTAGGCCATTAACATTCAGGGTTATTATTGAGATGTGATTTTTATTCCCATCCATTTTTATTTGTATTATGGTCTTTAGCTTGATTTGGTTTCTCTTCTGGTTGGTATTTCCCTTAGTTTAATATCTCTCTTTGTTGATTTTTGTTGTTATTTTTCTCTTCTTCTTCATGAAAAATTTTGCCCAGGAATTCAGAAGTGCTGGCTTTCAAGTTGCGAAATCTTTTAACTTTTGCTTGTCGTGGAAGGTTTTTATTTCATCTTTGAATCTAAAGCTCAATTTTGCTGGATATAAGATTCTTGGTTGACATTCCTTTTCTTTCAGAGCTTGAAATATGCTATTCCAGGATCTTCTTGCTTTTAAGATCTGGGTTGAAAAGTCTGAACATAGTCTGATTGGTTTCCCCCTATATGTAATCTGCTTCCTTTCTCTTGTGGCTTTTAATAGTCTCTCCTTGCTGTGTAGATTAGGCATTTTCATTATAATGTGTCTTGGTGTGGATCTGTTGTGATTTTGTATGTTTTGTGTTCGGTAAGCCTCTTGAACTTGGTTTTCCCATTCATTTCTCAAGTTTGGAAAATTTTCTGTAATTATTTCATTAAATCCATTACTCATTCCTTTGGCTTGAAACTCTGCCCCCTCCTCTACCCTAATCACTCTTAAGTTTGGTCTTTTTATGTTGTCCCATAATTCTTGAATGTTCTGTTCTTGGTTTCTTACCATTTTTGCTGTGTAATCTAGATTTTTCTCTAGGATATATATTTTGTCTTCATTGTCTGAGGTTCTTTCTTCCAAGTGATCTACTCTGTTAGTGATACTTTTGATTGAGCTTTTATTTTGGTTTATTGCTTCTTTCATTTCCAGAATTTCTGTTTGGATTCTCTTTAGAGCCTCTATCTCCCTATTGAAGTAATCTTTTACTTCCTGTATTTGTTCATGGAGTTCTTTGTCAAAATGATCTTTCACCTCCTGTATTTGCGCCCTCATCTCATTTTTTAGTTCATACTTAAGTTCTGCAAACACTTGGAATATGTAATTTCTAAATTCCATCTCTGGCATTTCACCAACTGTGCTTGCCTTGGAATCTACTGAGGAGGTATATTGATTTGTTTGTGTCACTTTCTTCCCTTGTTTCTTCATATTGTTTGTGTGTCTTATCTCCCTGCACTGTGGGACCTTGACTATTTTGATTTTACCTTAAAGCCTTATGTTTCTCCTGTAGTACAGTGCTATCAGATCCCCTTATATTTCCTTTACACTTTAAAATCAAACACTTTCTATTTAGAAAATCCCAGTTTGATCACAATGTACAGATTTAGTTAACCCAGATATTGTTTCCAATTTACTCTGTATGCTTCTGATGGGGTTTTATAGTTTCAAGTATTGGACACAGAGGTGATATGTATAGGAAGAAGGAAGTGAGTGTATTGAATTGTTCTTTCTTAGAAAGTATGAAAAGATAGTTCTATGGAAGTTGTTTAGTATCAGCAGATGAGAGAGGAAAGAGAATGGAGTGAATGATTAGGTGGAAAGACCGATTTATATATAAACCTAACTTATGCAGCAGTTGAGAGAAGAAATAAAGAAAGACGGAAAAGAAAAAAAAATGACAAAGGTGTAGAAATTAGTGTAAGAGAGAGGAGGAGAGAGTCAAGAAAATAGAGAGTAAACTATATATAACACCACTTTGCTATATATTTCAATTGTACCCGTTCTAGAAATCCCAATTTCTGCGTATAACTTGTTTTTACCTCTGTTGAGTATGCAATGGCAGGGTGTAAATAGGGAAGATGAAGGAAGAAGAAAAAATACAAAAATGAGAAAGAAGAAAAGAAAGAAAGAAAAGAGGAGCAGAAGCAAACAAACAAACACACTGTCAATCAAAGCAAAAACAAAACAAAAAAAAAAAAAAAAAAAAAACAACAAAACAAACAAACAAAAAGTTGAACCCAGGAACAAGTCTCAAACAAAATGGACCCTGGGAAGCCCTTCTTTTTTCCCTTCCAGATTAAGCCAATTGACCTGGTTCACATCCAGTCAGCGATCCTGTTAGTAGAGTCAAGGCTGCACCTTTGGCCAGTTGCAGAATGGCACAGTGGAAGAGTGCTCAGTGAGTGCCTACCTCTTGTTCTGATCACAGCTGGGCAAGTCGCACTTCCCCTGGGAGTGGAGGGGGCTTTTCCTCAGGTCGGGCCCTGTGTGCAGCAGCAGGGAGCTGCTACTCTGGTCCCTGGAGGCCAGGCGAACTGGTGGCTGGGTCGCTTCTTTGGGGCGGGTGCCTACCTTTTGTTCTAACATGTAAAATTTAATAAAACATCTAAATGAATTTAATGGAAATATGTATAATTATAAATGATTAGAATTAAAATCAACCCCCAAAATCACAATATTCAAAACCTAATATCTAAGATACACGTTTTGAATATATAATGACATAATACATATAATATAAAAGATTCATATCCCTAAGCATATTAGACATGTTTGCAAATCATTATAGTAAAACCACTTCTGAGAGCTTTCAGAGACAAATTATCAGATAACAGACCAAGGAAATACAGATTGGAAACCCATGGTAATTTCTTGAAAATAATCAGAGATAAATGCTGATATTTTATAGCAGAACATACAAAATTATTAATTCACTTTGTTTCTAATCAAAGGAAATAATTGCTATGAATGAAATAAAAAGTTTTAAATTTGATAGGTCAAATAGAAGGAAGAATTACAGTAATTGATAATGGTTTTAATAAATTCAAATATAAATAAAACAACTATATTTGGTCAAAGGCAGGTAGGTAGGAAGTAGTTCCAGGGAGTTCATATATAGTCCACTTGTTTAGAGGATGTGAAGTGATGGCTATGCTATTTAGCATGTATCCGTAATTTACTTGAAGACTTTTAAAAAATTTTCAATTTGGTATCTTGTTTCTTTTTTTAATTGAATATTTAAATTACTTTTTTTTTTTTTTTTTTGGTACCAAGGATTGAAATCAAGGGTGCTTGACCACTGAGCCACAATCTCAGTTTGTTTTTGTGTTTCATTTAGAGACATGGTCTAGCTGAGTTGCTTAGGGCCTCACTAAGTTGCTGTGGCTGACTTTGGGCTAGTGATCCTCCTGCCTCAGCCTCCTGTGCCACTATCTCAGTTAAGTTTCTAACACTACCATTGCAAGTCTTTCAAAAGAATCAAAAGTCAGCAAAATACATTTCTAGAACAATATTGCAGTGCTCTGGCTTTTGAATTCTTTATAAATAATATTATGTCCTGAGATTTTACAATCTTATAATAAGTAAAAGATTCTTTTGTCTAGATGTAAATGATTTTTAATTAAAATTAAAATATTAACTTCATACTTGTTAGGATTCAGCATATAACACCCTCTACCAAATAAAAATAGGCAAATTGAAAATAAGACTTCATACTTTAAGATGATGGATGTAGGAAGTTTTAGCCAACATTACAAAGCAAACCATCTCCAGGCAAGCAGAAACTTTTAATGCCAATCTTTCTTGACATTAGAAATACAGATTAAATAGTTCTATTAGATCTTGCAGTAAAAACTTTAATATTCAAAAACCCTATTTTGACTATTACAGATATTTTTCATTGTGACAAAAAATTTTAAAAGTTTGTCATTTCCACCTGCTACTATGTAAAAGTAGAAAACTAAAAAACTACCTACCACCACTTTGTTAAATGAAATTGCCCCAAGTCATCTCATTCATTCACAGAAAACTAACATCTTACCAACATTAAGACTTTCAATCCAAGAATGTGACATATGTTTTGATTTATTGCTGTCCTCTTATGTATCTTACGATATTTTTTAGGTTTTAATATCTAGATTTTGTGTGTACTCTTAACTTATTTGCTTATTTTACTAACCTGTTTGTAGTTTTTAAGCTATTACAAGTAGTTTTGTTAATCATTTTCCAAATATTTATTCTTGATGTATAGAAATAGAGTTGACTTTTTATACTGCTCTTGTATTAAAGATGGTATTTTCAAAGAATATCTGTACTAATATATATTCCATCCTACATGCTCTTCCGACAGTACAGCACTGACATTCTTTCTAGATGTGATGTCTCTATTTTCTCCTTTTGAACCTGGGTGTATCTTTCAAAGCGTTTTTAACAACATTGACAACAGTATTCTACAGAAGACACATTTATGAATTCCAAGGGTTACTTATAAAAAGCAGTTTGGTTTTCATAAAACTATTTCTACCTCAGGATTTTTGCATTTGTGCCATGGATAGGAATTCAGCTTGCCCTGAATATGACCATCTTAAATAGTAACTACCACGTATACTTCAGAGTAACTGGGTCGAACAGCAGGAAATCCTTATATAGTTTCCCAGAATACCATAAATAAACAAAAGCATTAGATGGTACATGGAACTTCATAGGAAGATAAAGATGCTGTTAGTGCCAGGAGTGACATCCTTGACCTCTTTGATATTAGTTTGAGATGAACCAAGTACATTTTGGCTTGGATGAAGTCAATTTATCCCTGACCATCTCATAAGACTCCTCCTTCTGAACCAAATCACAGGTCTCCACTGGTCTTGCTGCAGCCCAGACCAAGGTTTTGTATGTAAATACCCACCCCTCAAAGTGCATACTACAATCCTGGCTTTGTTTTACTCTTTCTTCAGGCTCATGTCCCATTGCTGCTGGTCCGCATACACAAATATGTGGCCATCATGTTGTAGGGACTCACAGATTACATGTGGGTGTTCTGCACAACAGCTTCAAGGTCCCTACCCAACAGGCAGCAGCATCAACTTCAGAAATACCAGTGAATAAACCTCCAGATGGTTTCAGATGTGTTTTAGTGTCTGATCAGGGTCCCCAGACATTCCCAACCAGAGAAAAGACATCCATTCTCCCCATATAAATGCCTGAAAGGCACAAAGTGGGGAAATAACAAATGATCTTTGTCATTTCAAACAACTATTTTTAGAATATTTTGTGAGAGATACTAATATGTTTCTACCCTGTGATCTTTGTAAAAATCTTACTAAGTCTAGTAGTTTTCCATAGCTTCCTAAGGATTTTGTATAGGAATAATCATGTAATTTGCCTTTTTCACAATGTATGTTCTGTGGGACCCTCTTTTTTCAGCCCCAAGCCTCTGTTCAGTTTAACTGCTTCTTTTTGCTTCTGTAAAATGCTTGGCTTAAAGACAATAGAAGTCAAACCACTGTGACCCCATTTTGTTATCAGCTGCCCCAAAGTGTTGCAAGTCTCTTGTCACAAAGCAGGAATAAGCCCGGATATGATAAGCTAGCCTGGGCACAATAAACTCGGGCAATGGCAGGGCCCTGCAATGAACAGTCAGCACATTCCATAGCTCTGGGGATGGCACCCACCAATGAAAACCTCCTTAGACACGCATAGGCTCCCCTGGCCAATCAGGCGAGCCCCTTCCCCCTCCTTGCTTCTACCCCTATAAAAACTCAGTCTTTCCTCATTTCTGGGCTCTCAGTACAGATCCACTGTGTTGGTGAAGTCTGAGAGTCTGAGCTTAAGCCCTAATAAAGGCTCTTTGTTCTTGCATGCGCTCTGGACTCCTTGGTGGTTTTGGGGGGTCCGTTCTCTGGGCACAACATGTTCCTTGTATTTATTATTCTCACATGGATAGAATGCATAGGATTTCAAAGACAATGTTGAAGATAGTGATAAGAATCTATGTCATTTCTTTATAATTTGGGGGAGAAATTGTTCACCATAGGTATGATGCTACCTGTTTCAATATCTGCCCTTGACCAAGTTAAGAGCATTTCCTTCTTTATCTAAAATCTATATCACAGCTTCTACTATGAACAGGTGATGCACTTCATCAAACATATTCTCTATCTGTTGAGGGAAGCATGCAATTTTATCCTGTATTGTGTGAACTCAGTGAATATATAAATTATATTGATTGTTTTGAGCCTTAAACCAACCTCACATTCCTAGATTAAATTCCTCATTGAATGGTATCATCTTGATGCATCGTTTGATGTAATGCAATGATGTTTTGTTAATAGATTTATTTCCACTTATCTGTTGTTTCTCTGTAATATCTGTATTTGACATTCTTATTAGGGTAGTATTGACCTCTGAAAATTAGTTGAAAGCATTATATCTTACATTTTTTTTCTGAGTTTGTCAATTTCTTAAATATTAAGTAACATTTATCAATGAACTAATGTGAACTTGAGACATTCCTTGTAGAAAAGTTTCACTTTTTAAATTTATATAGGGCTATTAAATTTTTCAATTTCTGCTTATATCAGTTTTGATCATTTTTATCTTTCAAGGAATTTGTGCATTTCTTTTTTTTTCAACTTTATTTATTTTTTATTCTAAGTTGTTAGAAATGACAGCAGAATGTATTACATTTCATATTATTCTTATAGAGCACATTTTTACACATCTCTTGTTGTATACAAAGAATATTCACACATTCGTGGCTTCATACATGCACTTAGGATAATAATATCCATCTATGGTTTTGGAAGTATTTCTGTACAGTTAGCCTAAATTCCTATATGGTTATTTTGTAGACATGGGATAGTTTCCTAAGACTTGAAAGTGTTCTGTCTCCTCTGATGGCATACACAGCACACAACACTCATATGTGAGTAAAGCCAGAACTCTTTAACTTAAAACTCCAAAACACTTTGCACTTGAGAACACTGTAACTCAAGCTGGAGAGTGGAAGGCCGCTTGTGGAAGCAAGTGGGTTGGAATTGGCTGGGTTCCAGGCTTTCATCATACTGGTTAATTTTAATCATATTGTTGGGCCCCAGAGTGTAGGAGCTATCCTTAGTTTTCTGGTGTCTGGTCCTGGAGTTTGGGAGTGTTAAAGGAGGTGACTGTGATATATGATTAGTATGTTTGAAAAGTGACCCTGACGGGGATCAGTGGCTGGTGGGTGGGAGGCTAATAAGGGAAGATGAAGGTGTAAGGTTTTTGCAAACTTTCCACCCAGGGAAATCTAGAATTTTAATCACGACTGTAAACCTGGATGAAGACAACTTTTGCAATACATTATATTACAAGGATTAGTGATTATTTCCCAAATTTTGTTTCTGATAATGGAATTTTATGTCTTATCTCTTTCTTTTCCTGATCATTCAGGATGTAATTTAAATAATTTATTTTTTTAAGAATAAGTATGATTTTCAAATTGTTGTTTCATAAATTTTCTTCATATTTAATGTTTTTGGTTATCACTATTTTTCTTATCTACTTAATTCTATTTACATGATGCTTATTTATATTTTTTAGCTTATTAATAAGGAACCTAACAGGCATTTCTCAAAAGAAAACATACAAATGACTGACACATATATGAAAATAATGCTCCAGATCACTTGGTAATAAGAGAAATGCAATTGTAAACCACCATGAGCTATCACCTCACACCTGTTAGAACGTCAACTATTTAAAAACATACAAGATAGCAAGTCAAGGATATGGTGAGGGAGAACCTCTATGCAATCAATGTTGGTGGAGGTGTAAATTATTAGAGCCATCACAGAAAGCATTTTGGACGTTCCACAAAAAATTGAATACTGAATTACCATTTATCCATAAATGCCACTGCTTCTTTTATATATAATGTAAATAAAATCAACTTTTCAAACAGGTATTGATGGTCTTGATATTCATTACAGCAATATTCACAATAGCCAGCATACACAAACAACCTTAGTGTCCATAAGGGGTTGATAAGAAAAAGAAAATGTGGTAGACAAATGCAATGAAATATTACTCATCTGTAAGAAAGAAGAAAATTCTGCCACTTGTGAGAATATGTACAAACCTATAAGTTATTATAGTAAGTGAAATAGACCAGGCACAGAAAGACAAGTACCATGTGATCTTCACTCATATAAGATATCTAGAAAAGTTGAACTCATAGAAGCAGAGTGCAAAATGTGATTATCTAGGGCTGACATGGGCATAATGGGTAGGTTTTGGGGAAATGTGGTCAGAGGACACAAACTTTGAGTTAGAAAGAGTAAGTATAACAGGTGTATTATACAACATGGTGACCATAGATAATAACAGTGGATTTTATACCTAGAAATCGCTAGGGGAGTAGATTTTAAGTGTTCTCACCACAAAGAAATGGTAAGTATGGTAAAGTAATGCATATGTTAATTAGCTTGTTTTAGTGATTTGGCTATCCCAGATAAGGTAAAAATATTCCAAAACACCATTTTATACACCATGAATATATGTGATTTTGGTCAATTAATAAAAAGGAATACAATCAAATTAAGCAGCTTCTCATAGCTTATTTTTAAGCAAAAATCCAGAGGATGTTTCTCAATTGCTTTCTCTACACACAGAGCTTATTCCTCCATGTTTCTGTGCCCCACAGTTTTCAGCTATTTCAGTCTCCCCATTGTTGGGTATCTGGCAGCACGATGTCTACAATCTACTTAAATTCCTTTTCCTTGTGCTATATCCCCAGAAAGCCTAGAATGCCATTTGGCTCACTTTGCCTCCTTCATCTCTGGGCTACAGTCCTGGGGTTTTGTTTGATAACTGAAGACAATCATTTCATATATGTCATTCAATTTTCTAGTTGTTATTTTACATGTTATGTCCTCATTAGACTTTGAAGGTAATTGGAATAAAAAGTGCTTAATGAAACGTTTAGAAAATATTCTCAAAATGAACATATGTGTATGTTTTCATATGTATATATATGATATGTATATGTATATACAGGGACACATATATAAAATACATATGTATACTATAGATACATATAGAGAGAAAGAGGTCATAAAGTTAAAAATGGAGGTTGTAGAGATGATGTGTGTAGGAATGATTTAATTTTCCAGATTCACATATATATACTTACATCACCTTTTAGAAAAACATCCCTTAAACAAGATATATGCAATATAAGAATTTCTCAAATATCATGAAAGAGTAACAAAATAATTGAAATCAAAAACTATTGAGCAACTTTAAAGAGAAGAATATATGAAAAAATGCAGTAACAGTTATATTAATAGTTAATAATGATTATATTCAGTCTTTTGGTAGAAAAAAGGCAAGGACTACACACACACATACATATAGATATGTGTATATATATATATATATATATATATATATATATATATTTATGAAATGTAAAGGCTACACAATGTTTAGGAAGATAGGTGAGAAAAGAAATAGAACAAGGTGCCTGATTTCATACATATGTGTAAAATATAGGAACATCATCATTAGTTGAAAGGTAGTGTTATCCATGTAAGTGTCAAGTTTTGTTTCCTTCTTCACATCTGCATATTGTAAGATTTAGCTTTATTTCTACATAAAGTGAGAGATTTACATTCCAGGTATTAGAAAACCCAGATATTGGTACAAATCTTCCCTTTGAATTTCTTGCAATTACCATTTTACTTAGAATCTTCATTTATTTTAAAAACTTCCAGATTACACGAATTAAAAAAAAGATGAGAGTAACTAAAATATTTAAACACACAACATTTTTGTAAATTATATTCACATTTTTAAAAATTTGAAAATGCATATTTAAGAGGCACTTTATCTTGTATACCTTGAAGTTCACATTTCCTGCAGCACTTGGGTGTGTCCTGATGGGTGGCCTCCATCCCTGTTGCATCAGTAAGATGAAAGGCAAAGCTAAAATGTAGCTTTTGCAGCAAAAGACCTTCCTACTGGTTCCATGTCATAGCACTTAGTTAATATTTATGGGGAAAAATGAACTTCAAATGCTAAACAACATGGGAGTGGCATTTGTGAAAGATGTTTGTTATTATCACCTCAAAAAGGCCTAATTTATAAAGCACTTGCTTTCAAAGCATGCACAGTGTATTTTCTTTTACCCTCTGACAATTCCATCTCTAATACGGTACTTTTTAGACATTGCCATCTATACCATAGATGACCAACCAAGATTCTGTAACAAAAAGAAAAACAGAGTCCAAGAAAAGAAACTTCAACAAGGAAGACTAGAACACAACCATACCTGGTCAGCTCCCTAACACCAGAGTCAAGTTTTTAAATGTAGAAAAAGAAGAAAAGGGAGCAGAGAAAATAGAGGCTTGCTAACAAATAAGGAGGGACATAAAAAATCAATGAGCCATTGATAATGGGTGAGATACAGCTCTCGTTTTTTAAAGAGAAAAATGAAGTCAGAAAATTTAGGAAATTGGGAAATAATGACAGCCTGGTTAAAGAAGCTGTTGATGGAGTGTAGGTAAGAGGAGGCTAGTGAAGCAGACTGAATAAGTATCTCACAGTACAGTTGGGGAGGAGGGTCTAATGAGGTACTGTTGGGATGAATCATCCTGTTCCAACTCAATATCATCCTTAATGACCTGAAAGGAGTGAATAATGCATGATTGAAGATTGCATGGGAATTGAGCTCACAGGAGCTGCAAGAAATGTGGTAAATAGAAACAAACAACAATAAAGCAAATGGATTTAATAAAAGCAATTTGAAATATAAGTCAAAATAAAATGATCTTTGTAAAACTAATCAGGCGGCTGAGAGACTATAAATGCAAAGAGAAGAAAAGCAAATAAAATTCCAAATTGTTACTGGCAGATAATTTCTTAACAAGTTATGTACCTATTTCCTGCACCCTTAGAATCTTATGTAGAATAGGTTCCTGATAAACACTACCAATGATTCAACTAGTGTCAGAATAATGATGCTTCTGCAGTCTAGCTAACAACACAGGTGCAACCCTCAGTCTGGGGATCTGGAACATACACTCAACTCATTATTAATGTTTGCAACTTATTAATCAAAGAGAATCAGAGCTGTATATTTGGTAGCATTCTTTAAGCAGCATGAGAAGAAAGAGATATTATCTACAAAGAACTTTCGCATGTACATTTAAAAATAGGGAAAATTAGGAGAAATTGATAGCAGAAAGTGAATGATGGCAGAGTTTCAAGAAAGAAGCAGTAACCTGTGCCAAATGATAGAGAAAGGTCAAATAAGATAAGACAGAAAAGCTGCCACTGAATTAGGCAATTAGGATGTCATATATGAAAATTGACAAATAGGGGCTGTGTTGTGGCCAGAGCAGAATCCAAGAGCTCTGATTGATGAGTGACTAGCTTTTAAGAAAATAGAGAGAGCAAATATAAATGACTTTTCCACAAAGGTGAGCCCTGATGAGAAAAAGTGAAATAGGATGGTAACAGGAGGAAAAATACAGGATAAAAAATGATGTCTGAAAATTGGAGATAGTTGCTGAAAATAGAGACAGAGAGGAAAAACCTTATTACTGCACTCCTACTAATTTTTCATGACTCAGATCAGAAGCCACCTACTTTGTAAAGCTTTCTGACTGTTCCTGTGACTCCACTCCTGGATAAATTAGCCTCTTCCCTTTGTGCTGTGTCCCTTCTGCTGTCTCACGGCACCCTCTCTGCATCTGAGGCATATGACTGTTCATGATGTATTCGAATATTTTTCCAATGTTCCAGTGCTTCACTAAGTTGAGTTTCTTAAGGGCAGGGATTTTTGACTGCTTCCTCACTTCTGCCACTGTAGATGTTATGTCATGGTGGATTAATTGAGTTGTCATAATAAGTGCAAAAACAAATAGAGATATTACAAATTTCTTGACCATACAAAGCTCTTACCTAAAACTTCACCTCCAAACAAGGATAGGGATTCTGGTAAAACCAATAATAGCAAACAAGGTAAAGAAGCAATAGGGCAGAAAGTCAGAAACAAAGCAAACAGAAATGTGAATCCAAGACTGAGAGGATCACAATGACAGAGTAAAGCAAACAACCAAATAAGTCGGTCTATAAAACAGTGGAATTCAAGGACTGGTGGTAGTAACTAACTCACAAGCTGAACTCATGGATTTCTGAGCCTTCTCACTTTAACATTCTCTTGAATAAAAAGAATTGTTTCCAAGCCCAACAATCGAAATAATTTATTTTTTAGTCTAAGAGCTAAAAGGAAATTGGCTTTGTCAAATATAGTTACAAGTTGAAAGAAAAGTATGTATTTATTGAAAACTTCCAGTGGCTTAAAAGGACACAGAAGAAAATTGAGGAATAGAACAAAAATGGAGCAAGTTTTTACTGAAAAAAGTAAAGCTGGTAATACAAGGAACTAAGTGAAATCTACAGAGCAGTTAACATCAGGATGTTTAACAGTGGAATTAGAGTAAGTACTTATAATCTTTTCCACCCCACTCTGTGTTAACTAGCTGGCAATTCACCTGTGAATATCTTTGCTAGCATCAGAAGCTGAAGTCATGTGCCATATAACACATCCTATAGGGTTTTATCATCCTCGGGGTACAGTAGACAGGATTTGAAAAGGAATAATGTCAAAGCATAGATTAGCCATAACACCCAATGTGCTAATGCTCAAAGCTATCCACAGTACAGGGCACATGCAGTCTACTTTCCAAAGATTTTCTCTATAGCAAAATAAATAAAATAAAAGTCATAATTCCTGCTGCATTAGCAAAAGAACTGAGGTCATAGCTCTTATTAGTATCCAGAAGTATGGATGATACTAAAAATAATCCAATAAAATACTAAGCATATGAACAAGGAATTAAATCCTTGGAATTTTTACTTTCAGTTACAATTTGCCACAAGTTAGATTTCCTCTGTTAAGGAATACCCAAATGAAAACTTATTTAGCTAGTTAAGGAATAAAAACTATGAAAGAAAATTTTATTTATTAAAGCTATCGTACCTTTGCAGTTGAAACAATGAATACGATTCTTTTTTATTTCCCCATAGCATAATGTGATGGTTAATTTTGATTGTCAACTTCACAGCATTGAGGGCTGCCTACTAAATGGGTATAGCATGCTGTTGGGTATGTCTGTGAGGGCATTTCCAGAGTCAGTTTGTGTGAAGGTCAGTCGGGAGGGCTTCCCTGAAGGTGGGCAGCACCATCCATTAGACTGGGAGCCTGACTGGAGCAAAAATAGTGAGAAGGGGAAGACTCACTCTTGTGGTTGGCCCTACTTAAGTGGGCATTTTGCTATTGTCACCTGTGGACATCAGACTCCAGGTTGTTGAGCCTTTCATGAATTTCTGTCAGCAACTCTCCATGGGTTTTTCTGGTCTTCAGCCTTGGACTGGGACTGCTAAGTTGACCTCTCTTCAATTCTGATACTTTGGCTTCTTGGACTGAGCAGCTACCAAATCTCTGGCTTTCCAGTCTTCATGGGGCCACTGTGAAACTATCCAGCTTTTGGGGATAATAATCCAATCTAGTAAATATTGTCTTACCATTGGATAGGTAGGCAGGTGAATAGATGATAGATAGATAGATAGATAGATAGATTCTATTGGTTCTGTGTCTCTAGGGAACACTACTATATGTGACAAAATTAAAGCAGTTCTCTTGTTTGCATGGGGAATTCACTTTTAATGATGGAATGATATGTATTTTGTTCACTCACATTTCTGAATGTGGTTCTGAAATTGTTGAATTTTGCAGGATGAAATAACTTCATGGGGTCCTGTGTGCAATGGAATATTTTACCTTGTGTTGAGATTCCATGAGAGCCATATGTTTCATCAAGTTCACATCCCATAGCACTTGAACAGAATGGCTCTTCCTACCAGACCTGAAAGAAGGAGACCAGACCACAGGATCATCAGTATATATTCCTAATACCACCCATGACTTTATAATTAAAAGGGGACAAAAAAAAGGAATTACCAGGAATTTTCAAGTAACAATAAAATAATACAGAAAAAGAAGGAAAAAACAATTATCTGGACAAAAATCAGGGCTTCAACATAACTGAAGGCAAATTGCCCAGACATGAAATAACTGTAAATAAAAAAAGAAAAGTCGTTGAATCTCAGTCCTTGTTCTCCTACTCACCCCCTCCCACCTCGCCAGTCTTTGTCCTGAAAAAAGGTAAAAATGGAAGAGAGACAAGGGAAGACAAAACAGAGCCAGGTGACTGACCTGAAGTCAATGCCAGAAATACTAAATCCACCTCAAGTGTGAAATACAAAACCCGAGTTCAGGTGAGACAAAGGAAAAGCATTTAAAAGTTTGCATGATTTGAAGGGTCCAGCTTCAAAACACTTGAGTGTCTAGGGATCAAAAAGAAGGGAGGTAGCTACGTGGATTTGTTCAGGAAGGGACCGCAACCTACCAACCTGCACCCATCTGAGGACTGTGTGTGACTCCAGAGAATCGACGGTCAATGCAGGAAGCCTAGCTTGACCCCAAAGACACAGATTGCTGTCTTGGAGTAAATGGGACAAAGAGGAAAACTACCCTAGAGTCTGCTGCACTCTCCCAAGCTCAGTGGCATGCACACAAGCACAGGTCACTGGCTTTGTCCTTACCTCCAGAGTCAGTGTGAAAGATTGGAAAGTGTTTATTTTTCCTTCATCTACTTTTGTATAAATTCTTCACAGGGGGCTACTATGAGAAACTGCGATGGAGGAAGCTGTTATCGCTAATGGCTCTGAAAGTTGTTAACTTTAATGGATTAGAACTCGATCCGTGTTCAACGTAGTGATTTCAGGTAGCAGGGGAATTGAGTAAAAGACATTTTAGGCTCTGGCTGGAATTTCAGAGTTCAAATTGCATTAATACCATTTGACCAAATCTACTGAAAGAACAATCCAAGCACAAATCCTGTCATTGCCCTGGGCTCCCAGGATTCAACGGAAGGTTGACTCATCTCCTTAAATATATTTAGGTTCAGGTAACTCTGATTGAATTTCAGATTGATTTTTCTCCCCAATTCTTTAAACATAGTATATTTTCTTCTCACAAATTAAAATTAAGTAATTGGCAAATACAGATCATTGCTTTAAATATGTTCTCAGAACACGAAGACATTTTTAGTTTATTGACATAATCAAAGAACTATAAAAATAAAATATAATATTTTTTTGGAGAATAAATGTTAAAATCACATAAACACATATTACCTACAGTTTAAGTCAAATGCTCAGGTCAAAGTCACACTAATGTAGAAAGTTGTTTAAAAGGTTAAAACTTTCAGAATACCAAATAATACATGAAAAAATTGAAAACCCATTTTCCCAGTCATCTCTACCATCATCCTCACCATCACCACCATCATCACCACCACCACCATCATCATCATCACCACTATCATCATCATCACCATCATCCTTACCACCACCATCATCATTACCACCACCACCACCATCTTTACCACCACCATCATCATCACCACCATCATCATCACCATCATCATCATCACCATCACCATCATCCTTACCACCACCATCATCATTAACACCACCACCACCATCTTTACCACCACTATCATCATCACCACCATCATCATCACCATCACTATCATCTTTACCACCACCATCATCATTAACACCATCATCATCATCACCATCACCATCATCCTTACCACCACCATCATCATCATCACCACCACCACCATCATCATCACCACCACCACCATCATCATCATCAGCCCCATCATCATCATCACCGTCACCATCATCCTTGCCACCACCATAATCATTAACACCACCACCACCATCTTTACCACCACTATCATCATCACCACCATCATCATCACCATCATCATCACCATCATCATCATTTTCAAAAGTGGAAAGAGGAGAAAAAAATCACCTAAATCAACAACACCAAGAGTGCTGGTAAGGAGAAGAAGTGACACCAAGGCTTGTGGCAATAAACAGTGACTGTAGCAAAAGCAAGGACATAGTTACAAACAGACATTGGATAAAACTGCTATACAAACCAGTGGTCTTTTTTAGTTATCTCTAAACAGACTTTTCTTTTTAAAAAGCCATGTGAAAAAAAAAAAAAAAAAAAAACTACAACAACAACAAAAAACAAAAACAATGTGTTCTCTCATGGAAATAACTGGTTTCTTCAGACAGGAATACGGGGAATGGCTCCCCAATCAGCAAAGGATCAGATGAACTTGATGCTTTTCAGCTCAAAGCTGAAGTGTTCTCAATGCCATCCATGTCTACACAACTATCCAATCCAAGCCACCAGCCAACAGGCCTTCTGATCAGAAACTTTACCTTAGTGTGAGAGCCCTCAAGCCACGGGAGCCAAGGTAATATACACAGTATATTACAGTATGCTGGCAAATTTAAATAGACTAGGCTGGATTTGATGGGCTAGGAGTCTTGGCCAAATATGGAGCCTGAAAACTGCCCCTCTTTCATCCCAGTCATCTCAGGAATAGGGAAATTATCTTCTTCCTCAAAATGTCATCTGTTTCCTACTTCAGGATGAGTGGCAGTCCTTTCAGGGAAACCATTATTGTTTCAATCTCTGCCCAGGGACTGTTCTCCTTTGCAAAATTGATGCAACCCTTTAAGAATCCTTTTTGGAAGAATGAAAGCAAGGCACAGCTGGCACAGCTACATGACCTGAGAACTCCCAGAAAAAGCCACAGAGATGGTCTCAAATACCTGTAAGACAACCTCCAACTGTGTGAGCAGAGTTCAGCTCAGGCACCCTGGAGCTGGGTGAAAAAGTGAGGATACAGAAGAGTCTACCTGGATATGAAACTATAAGAAGAAAAAGAATATGTCCAAGCTGTAAATTTCCTGTTCATTCTTCAAAGTACTAAGGCTGGCTCTCTCATAAACTAACATTGTTTGGGTTAAAATTTTGTTTTCTCTTTTTAAATGCAATTATGTTACATATGTAATGTCTTCTGGTACATTTCAGAGATTGTTCCTCCAGGGGTTTGTGTTTAATGAATAAATGTAGACAGCATGCCTTATCTAGTAATCCAGAATGTTCCAATTTGCTCTATATAGTATTTACAATGGATTTTACCAAAATCTCTGTTTTATATAATATTGCCGAAGTCCGACTTCAACAAGGATGTCAAGGTCAGCCCGACCGATGCTGGAGGGGAAAGTCGACGAAAATGGGAATAATCCACACACGAGACAGGTGGCAGAAATCCTGCTAACTTTACTTTGCTCAGCAATGGTTTTTATATATTCCAGCAAACACAGCAGTTCATAATCCAACTATTGGGGGTTACATTAAGGAATCTCAGGAATTTTACACTTTGGCTATAGGAGGTTACATTAAGGAATCTCAGGAACTTCCAAGGTCAGGTCGTATAATCAGAGGAAAAGTCAAATATTTGTCCTAAGTACATACTACTGATTAATCCTATCTATCCTAGATTTGCTGAGGGGTAAGGAAGAGCCTTTTACAGACACACAAAAAGACCATTAGCTTTTCAATGGAGAGAAGTTTAGGCAATGGGCAATGTGGTGCCCTGTAGGGAGGGGTTATTTACAAAAGCTAATCTTTAGCAGAAAAAAAACCTGTCTTGCCAGTTCAGCTAGCTTCTGGCTAGATTCCACAGGGCCATAGAACTGGTTTTATTTTTGATAATTAAATGTATTAGAACCTGGTGGTCATACAGTAGAAATACATCAAGAGCAGTGGAAATACATCAAGAGCAGTAGAAATACCTCAAGAGCATATACAGACAAAGTTAATTCCTAATATAGTCGCATAGAAGTGGCATCTCATCAGCAAAGAGTAGCCAAGTTCAAACTTCCAGGCATTTAACCGGAAGGAGCTTGGGTTCAAACTCATTTGCGTGACCAAGGAGAACTCAGATTATCGGGCTCAATCCCTGGTTAGGGAGAACTCAGATTCACAGCCCCGAACTAACGGGTTGGAGATCGAGCTCAATCCCAACTTGGGGAGAACTCAGAGTCAAAGCCCTGAACTAACGGGTTGAAGATCAAGCTCAATTCCAGGATGAGAAATACCGCATAATATCTTTCCAAAACCCTGAATGTAAGAATTACAACTATTTTCTGCACACAATGACACATACCTATAATCCCAGTGTCTCCAGAGGCTGAGGCAGGAGGATCCCAAGTTCAAAGTGAGCCCCACCAACTAAGTGAGGCCCAGAGCAACTAAGCGAGGCCCTATCTCAAAATTAAAAAAAAAAAAAAAAAAATTTAAAGGACTGGGGCTGTGGCCCTGGTTGTGTGTCCCTTGGGTTCAAGCTCCACTACCAAAACCAAACCGAACAACAACCAAAAAAACCCCAACCATCTGAACTTACCAAGAAGTTGAAAATCTTTTTAAATATAATCAAATTCATATCTATTATAGAATGATCAAAACTTTGTGAAGTTATTAGGGGTTTGAATTTTTAAGTGTATTTTTCACTTTCTTGTATTTAATATCATTTTAAATAAGAAGATGAACGTATATCACCATAAGATATATTTAGGTAAGGTTGTACCAAATTCTTCTAAAAATTATATGATTAAACCTTGTGTTAGTTTTCATTATAACTTAACAAATAGTTAAAAGTTAAAAAAAAAAAAAACCACACAAGTTTGTTAACCCACAATTCTGTAGGTCAGAATCCAAAATGTGTCTCATTAAATCTAAGTGTTGGCATGGCTGTATCTCTTTTTTTTTTTTTTTTTTTTTTTGGTACTGGGGATTGAACTCAGGGGCACTTGAGCAGTGGGCCACATCCCCAGCCCTTTTTTGTATTTTATTAGAGACAGGGTCTCACTGAGTTGCTAAGTGCCTCACCATTGCTGAGGCTGACTTTGAACTCGCAATCCTCCTGCCTCATCCTCCTAAGTGCTGGGATTACAGGTGTGCGCCACCACACCCGGCTATGGCTGCATCTCTTTATGCAGACTCAGGTGTGTTTCTTTGACACTTCTAGCTTCTAGACAATTGTGACAGGACACCCTTCTCCATCTTCCAATCCTGCATGATCTCTCTTTCATGCTAGGTTCTCTTTGGTTTTCTGGTTCTCTGTTTCTGTGGACTCACAATTAAACTGGGTCTCCCAACATTTTTCAGGATGATCTCCCCCATCTCAAGGTCATTAACTTTAATTGTATCTGCTAAGTCCCTTTTCCAGTGTAACATAAAATATTCCCAGGCACCATAGTAAGGGCACTGGCAACTCTGGGGAACTTCTTCTGCCTATTCCACTCTAAAAACCTAGAAAATATTGCTAACCATGAAGAAATAAATACATGATGTTTTGGTACAAATGAACACTGAGGTTGAGTTTCTGTCAATGACATAAACCCACCATAATTTTAAGCAAAAATTTTACTTAACAAAGACTGTAGGTTAAATAATTACATAAATGAATTTCTACAAGCTAGCTCAGGGTACTTAAGCAGGGGCTCAATTTACAACTTTCTTTCAAATTTTCTGACAAGCAGAGGCCAGGTTGGCACTTCATCTTGAATTTTTTTGGTACTCCCCACCCTTGCAAGGGCATATATAATCCTTGGCCTTGGAGTTTTCTACACCTTGTCTTGGAAATTGGACTTAGAGTGAAAGACATTCACAAGGGGCTGCGTTGTGTCCCTCCAAAATTCATAACTTGATATGCTAACCTCCAGAAACCAGAATGTGACTGTATTTTAAAGACAGGGTTTTCAGAGAAGTGGTTAAGTAACCCTGGGCACATGGGTGGTCCTAATCCAGTCTGACTGTTGCCAAGAGACTAGGAGATTAGGACAAAGAGAGACACTGGGGCCAGACTGTGTAAAGACAGAGAGAAAATGGCCATCTAAGGCCAGGCCCTGGAAAAGGGCTCACCAACACCTTCAACAGCCTCCAGAGCGGTGAAAAAATAAAATCTGCTGTTTGAGCCACTCAGTCTGTAGTACCTTGTCACAGCAGCTTTTACAAACTAATAGATCCATGCTCCATATAGTAATAAATTATAACCATGACAATGGAAATGTTTCTACGGAAGCCCTTATCTCCTAATCAAGAGTTGAATTGACTCCTTCTGTTATTTTCAAGTGTACTAAGAATTCTCCTTAGGACTGGAAAAAGAAAAAAAGCAACATCCAAAACAGCACTCTAACTTACTCTGGGGACAGGTTCACCCCAGCAGTACTAGCACAAGTGGCGTTCCTTCCTTGAGGGATTTGGAGATTACAGAGTTCCTCGCAGGCCACAAAGCACAGGCCTCCAGAAGCCTCCTGAGGCTTCCACTGTTTTTCTTTTTTATGTTGTTGCTTTGATACTTGAGGGAATATTTACTTTGAAATTCTACTTTGTATTTCCTGCATTTAAAAATCTATTTGGTTAGAAACGTCTTTGCAAAAAGTGTGATATTAAGCCCAATTTATATCAAAACTCATGGAGGCTAGGGGTAAGCTCAATGGTAGGACATGCAACTAACATTGCCAGAGACCCTGTGTCAATACCCAGTACCAAAATGAAGACTTGTGTATCATCAAATCATATTCATCTTTACAAATACCACTGGAAATATCTGTGATACAGCAAGTGCTCACTAAGATTGCAGTCCCTTAATCAGGAAATAGCAAAACTCAGGTGCAATAGTCCCCTTCATCACTGTCCTCGTGATGTAGGTTCATGCTAGAAGACCTTTGGACATGGCCGTCTTCTCCATGGGGCCCTGACTTGCTCTAAAGCTTCGGCAAGTAACTCAACCCTTCTCATTCTCAGGCCCCCTTTCTGTATAAATGCTGAGTGTAAATCATCTCCAGTTCCTTCACTGTTTTAGAAAGTCTAGATTGCACTGCTCATCCTGGGAAAGGCTCTCTCCTCATCCTCTTGACCAAATCGAGGCCAGGAGTTTGCTTTTGCAAGTTCATTCCTTTATCTCTTAGCTCAGAGAGAAGGCAACATAGTGGGAAACACAGTGCCCAAGGAGACGCCTCCAACCCAGCGCGCTCTCCATGACGTTGGCAATCAGGATGGCACTTATCTTCTCGCTTGCTCACTCACTGACTCCTGCGTGTACTCCACTCACTTGTTCATTTATTCACTCTCCCACTAACCAGACACATTCAGTGCACACTTATTGTCTACTAATTCCTATAATCTGTGTCCTGGGTGGAGAAGAAACACTTGGGTTTTTTTTTTGTTGTTGTTGTTGTTTGTTTGTTTGTTTTGTTTTGTTTTGTTTAAATATTTAGTTGAACACCATACCTTTATTTTATTTATTTATGTTTACGTGGTGCTGAGGATCGAACTCAGGGGCAGACACATGCTAGGTGAGTGCTCTACTGCTGAGCCACAACCCCAGCCCGCAACACTTGGTTTTATTCCTGACCATAAAGACTCACAGAATAGTCAAGCATAAAGGAAGAGAGGTATGGTCACTAGGCAACTATGTCAGAGTAACTGATAAACAGATTTGTGGTCTTAGACCACAAAACAGAATACATTAGTGGCCAGTAGGAATGGCTTTAATCTCTAATTCCACAGTGCAACAAGGCTAATTGTTTAGAACTAGTTCTGAAGACAGACTGGATATTTTTCCTGGCAGAGATCAACATCTCAGGTATGACAGAAAGAGGTTTGTGCAGGACAGGAACCAAATGAGGATGATGATGTTGGCAATTCAGCAGTGGCCAGGACCTGACTTCTCTTGCAAATAACGTAACATCTTACCAAGGATGTTCAGGTGGATTGTACATGATTTAAGAAAGAAAATAAAAATCCAATTATTTGAATAAAGGCTTGGACACATCTCTGGGAATGAAAGGAAAGACTAATTTCCCTGGTAAATTAGAGCTTAAGGTAAAGAGTAGCTTTTGATGGACTTTGACCTGAATGGGTGTTGACAAGTAGAGCAGGGGAAGCATCTCAGTCTATGAAAGGGAGTGCCTGTGTTCGTGTGCACAGTGTGTGTGAGTGTGCGTGTGCATGTGGCAGGGCAGTCATGGTAACCAGGTGAGGTTATGGCAGCAGTTGACACACTGGAGTACTGAATATGGTTCAAAGGACAGGAAGAACATGAGACTGAGCTGGAAACAGACATGAAGAAGGAATCTAAGACATAATTAGACAGCATATTTAAGGGAATGAGAAATGATACACTTAAGATAACATTTTATACCACAAAATATTTTTTAAAAAATAGTCAAACAGATTAAGAAATGGTAAGAACACACAGTTACATTGTAAGAAGTAGGCTCACTATATATATGTATATTTTCATCTGTTGTAAAGTGATGATAATTTAATCAGATTATGTAAGGTGATACTTTTGCCTTACATCATAGTTCCAATGATATTTTAAGAAAATGTTATTGGTGAATAATAATGTGTATTTTAGCTTTGGTGCATATCTATGTTTGCGTATTTTGTTTTTCCCTGGCTTCTCTCCAGACCTTGATCTACCAATTTGAGCTTCAGGATCTAGCTGCTCCCCCCATCTCAGCTTCATCTTAGCTATACTTTCATCCATTCTCCTGCACTCCATGTTCCATTAATTCAAAAATGTTGTTCCACAAGCATACGTCTCTATGCCTCCTGCTCCCTCCACATGGAATATGCTTCCCACTCAAAACAAGAAGCACATTGATGAGCCGGGCGCGGTGGCGCACGCCTGTAATCCCAGCACTTTGGGAGGCTGAGGCAGGAGGATCGCGAGTTCA
Organism: Tamias sibiricus; assembly: GCA_025594165.1. NCBI lineage: Eukaryota > Metazoa > Chordata > Mammalia > Rodentia > Sciuridae > Tamias > Tamias sibiricus. The sequence continues at coordinate 20,935,893 of CM046671.1, forward strand.
AAGCCAGCCTCAGCAACGGTGAGGCACTTAGCAACTCAGTGAGACCCTGTCTCTAAATAAAAAATACAAAAAATGGCTGGGGATGTGACCCAGTGGTCGAGTGCCCCTGAGTTCAATCCCTGGTACCACAAAAAAAAAAAAAAAAAAAAAAAAAAAGAAGCACATTGATAATTGATTTCCCTGTCTCTGCTTTCATTCCCCTTAAATTTATCCTTCACAGACCTGCTGGAAAAATATCAAAACCTAAATACACACTAATCTTTATTCTTACGATTATCAAATGCACATATTTTTATCTGTGTAGTTAGAAAGGGAAGTTCTCAAGGAAAGGAATTGTGTTTTATTGATAAGTGAGTATTGTTAGCAGAAACATGCAAATAAATGAAGAAACTGACAGAAATATGTTAAGTGAAACAGAAAGAGATGCAACTCATTTTAGAAGAATATTTAAATTCTCCTTCTTTGAGTTGAGAGAAAGGTTATGCTTGCAATAATATCAATTTATTGCATTCATTCAGTAAATACTAAGTACTATCTTAGTCCATTTGGGCTGTTATAACAAGTACCTTAGATTGGGTAATTTATAAGCAGGCATTTATTACAGTTTTGGAGGCTGGGATGTCCAACAGCAAGGAGTCAGCAAAGCTCATGTCTCTAAGGGCTGTTCTCTGCTCAAAGATGGTGTCTCCTTGCTGCATCTTCAAGTGGTGAATGAGCAAGGCAACTCCCCTCAACCTCTTTCAGAAAGTGCTGATGAAGGGCACTAATGCCATTCATAGAGGCACCAATGCCATTCTTACTTAATTGCTTCCCAAGAGGCCCATTTGTTAATATGATTACACTGGATATTAGATTTTAATGTATAAACTTTGTGGAAAAACCAATACTCAGACCACAGCAACTACTGACTCCATTGCAGACTCTGGTGATACAACATTGAAGAATGTAGTTCATGTCTTTGAAGTTCAAATTCTTGATAGAGACTTCAGACAAAAACAGCTGGAAGGGGAAAAAAAAATGAGAATCACTGGAGTGCAAGAAATATAGTGGAGAGTGGTTGAAATTTTAAATATAATAGACAGGGTAGATTTCTTAGAAATTTGATAAAAATGTACCAAACGAGTGAGTAGACCAAACTAGGCAATTGTGAGAAATAGTGTTATCAAGGGAAAGAATACGAAGTGCTCATTCCTTGAGAATGTGTGTTCAGGTGAGTTTGAGGAAAGTCGACTAGACCACTGTGATCAGTGATGTATTGAGTGATAGGAGATGCGTGACTGTGGTGGTAATGACCCGATACTAAATGCTATATAGGTGTTGGACCATAGAGAGGTGATAGTCTGAAGTTGGCCATGAGGAACAAAGAGAATGCCCACCTGAACTCAGGCCCAGGGGTGTGAAGGCTGAGTGTCCACAGGAAGCAGCATCATTAAGATGGTATTGCAGTTTCATTGAGAGAGTTGAAGGTAATCACAGAGAGTAAGCATGGAGATTTCATTTACGACAGACCATAAATTTCAAAGAACTCATGGGGTTGTCTTAGGCACCAGAGAGGTTGGAAAAGGGGACATACTGAAAGACACAGCAATGGGATTGAACCGTTTGCTGGAAGGGACCAAAGAAAAGCCTGGGATCCTCACGGTGATTAAAAGAAGGAGGTAGAACAGGTAATGGGTTTAATGAGGTTACTTCACACTGGTCTCAAAGAAGACAGTGGTAGCTAGGCATTGTTTGTGAGTAGATCCCATTTCTTCCTTGCCTAAAGAGTTAAGAGACATGAAAGTGAGGGTCTCATTCTTAATGTATTAGTCTTACTCCTCTGGACCCCTAGTAATTATTTTTTGTTGATGACAATTATTTTGATACAGAAAATTATATCACAGTTTAAGCAGAAAAGGGAATGCAAATATCCACCTGGTATCCAGAATAAAATCTTATGTACCATAATATTTTATTTCAAAGATTTTTATCCTTTTTTCCAGAAATATGAATTACTCATTTTGAACCTCTTATCATTGTTTCACAATTTTCATTATTTTATTGCTATTTAGTCTTTCCAAAGTGTATATTTCCAATTTTCTGTTAGAATTTCCACTCTTAAATTCATTCTTTTAGTTTAAGGAATGTTCTCTGAGGAGAGAACTGCCATCATTTTACCCATATTGAAGCAATATGGGAAGCCCTCCAAAAAGAAGATGCCAAAACTATAAGATGTGAAAAGAATTATTTGGAGATGTTATAATTTAAATAATAGATTTCCCCTTAAAGCTCATGTGTGAGACAATGCAAGAACATTCAGAGGTGAAAATGACTGAGTTATGAGAACCTTAACCCAATCAGTGAATTAACCCCATGATAGTGGTAACTGAAGGCAGGTAGGGTGTGGATAGAGGAGATGGGTCACTGGGGTGTCTTTAGGGTATATATTTTATATCTGGCAAGTGGACTCTCTCTCTCTCTGTGTGTGTGTGTGTGTGTGTGTGTGTGTGTGTGATGTCTTGGGTCACTTTCCTCCACCACACACTTCCACCATGATGTCCTCTGCCTCAGCTTGGGACCTGAGGAATGGAATTGGCCATCTATGGACTGAAACCCCTGTACCTATGAGCCCCAAATAAACTTTTCTTCCTCAAATTGTTCTTGTCATGACTTCTGTTCCCAGCAGTGAAAAAGCTGACTAAATCACGAGAAATGGCTGTGAGGCAGGGAGTCAGAGGAAGAGAAAACATTGTTAACTGGATGAACAGGTCTGACTCCTTGGAAGGAGACAGGAAGATAGGAAGGCCTTCAACTGCAGTGCAGTCCTAAGATGGTTTGGTAAGGCTGACTTAGCATCTGTGCTGCATACAGACCAAGGATGTTGTCACCTTGTACAGATACACTGAAGGACTCAGCACAGCAGCTGGGGCTGTCCGTCAATCATGTTCCCTAAAGTAGGAAATCCGAGAAGCACATTCTCTCATCTGCCACAGTAATTACTATGCCCTTCCAAATAAGTTCAGTTAAATATAATGTAGTATAGTTAAGGACATGAGATAATTCTGTGAAGACAAGTGTCGAGATAAAAGAGAATGGCGAGCTGTGGGAGTGCAGAAGGCAGCAAGAAGCCTGTGGGCAAAGATTGGTGTCATGGGTTGAATTGTGTTACTCAAGATACATATGTTGAAGCCTTAATCTCAGTACTGCAGAATGTGACTATATTTGGAGATAGGGCCTTTAAAAAGATAATTAAGTTACAATGAGTCCCTGAGGGTTGGCCTTAATCCAGTCTGATTTGCATCCTCATAAGAGGAGATTAGAACGTGCAGAGCCGCAACACCAGGGATGTAGCCACACAGAGAGCAGAATGTGAGCTTGATACGGAAGGCACTCATCTGCAAGCCAAGGAGAGCCTCCGGAGAAGCCAAACCTGACCACACCTTGGTCTCAGGCTTCCAGTTTCCACAACTGTGAGAAAGTAAATTTGAGGTTTTGAAGCTGCCAAATTTATGGCAATTTTGTTCTGACAGCACCAGCAAACTGATGAAATTATATTCCTTATGATGAAAGTTTCAACAGTTAGAAATGACCAGGCTTGTGGGGACATGCCCACAGTATAACATACCATCATCACTGGAGTTGTTTCTGTTTTCTTTAGTTCTTTGGCTTCTCAGGGGAGGTCTCTGAGACAGATATTTGAGTGAGGACTCAGATAGGTCAGATCTAGCCATGCAAAGACCTAAGGTCATGAGTGTCCTAAGGAGAGGGAAATCTAGGAGCAGAGGTTCCAAGAGGCTAAATGGGAACCTGTCAAAGATGTGCAAGAGGAATTCTTACAGTACATGAGTTACTCACAGGGCCTTGGAGTTCACAACTACAATGTACGTCATGAACTGTACCTTAATTGTGCTACCGAGGGCGCCTTTAGCTTGGCCACTTCCATGATGAGTGCATACTGGGATTGCAAACATGACTACTCATTAGACTAGGTTAGATGATCTTTAGAGACCTTTCCTAGCTGTAATTTATACCAAAATTAAATAAAATTTGGTGGGATTAAATATATTAGTAATTTTTATCATCCTCTTATTTAAAAATAAAAAAGTGTGGAAGAATGTAATTTGTGACATACCTGGAAGCTGTGGAGTACATTGAAACACATCTAGAAAAGAATCAGATTCTTTCCCACTGTGCTTAAGAGGTAATGACATTAATTTTCTAAATTTGCTAAAGCTGCTATAAACAAAAGACAATATACTTGAAGAAGTTTTACACCTAATTTAATTAAAGCAAAAGAGATTTAGTTTTCTCCTTTTTATGAGACAAGCTCCACGTGAGTCAAATTAAGGACAAAGTTCATTTTTTAAATATCAAGCTAAGAATTATCAAAATTAACATGCAAGGCCTCTGTTAATTGCAAATAGATGTAGGTCAGAAATCAAAATAAATACTAGAAATTTAGAAGTTAATGAATTGAGGATATTTATGTAAAACAGTCATGTAATGTCCAAGTCCCAAGAATAACTCAAAAGTATATATGTGAGTTAATATACAATAGTCACTAAGACTAGATGTGTATAACAGAAAAAAAAATTTGATTGACAGTGTCAGTCTATCACTTTTATTTTTCAATTCTATTTTAAATCCAAATCCATGTAACAGTATAACTTATTATCAAATAACACTTTTGTCTCAAGGAGAATTTAATAAAAACATGAATTATTATATAGCTATTATTTGTGGAGAAAAGGGGATAGAATATTACTGAAAATTTGAAATTAAAGACATGTGGAAGAACCAGTGATTGTGAAGATGGAAAGAACAAAAGAGAAGGTTTCACAGGTTTGAAAACAGTGTAGTAAGATGTTCACACCTGTAAATTGTTGTTTTTGATAAATTGTTCAGTAAATTGTTCAGTTTCTTTCCTGTTTTCATCAGTACAATTCAAGGAAAAATATTCTTTGGAAAAATTAAAAGATATATAGGCCAAGGTACAGCATAATTATACTCCTGGATTAGATTATTTATGCTCCCTTCCCTGAAGCTGCTACTGTTGACATTCACCTTAGTTAAGCCCAATTCCATGCTTGTGTATCCATGAAACTTCACTGAAAATGCCACAAAGCAGTGGTTAAGACCACATTTCCAGTATAACCTGAGCTTGAATCTCAGCTCCACCACTTACTGTCCATGTGCCTGTGAATACCTACCCACTCTATGCTGCAGTTACTCTATTGTAAAACTTGACTCCCAGAAGCACTTTCTTTAGAAGTTTGTCATGAGGACTAAGGGAGTAAATGTATGAAAAGCACTTAGAGCAGAGCATAGCCCTGATAAGTGGCGGATACCTAATGATTCTTTGTATTGCTGAGTTACAGAAACACTCAGGCAACAGAATGCAATGGCAGGTGTGCCTGGGTGTGGTGTATACTCGAGCCCAGGCAGGAACACAGTCTTCAGTATCCAAAGCTAAGGTGCATGTTGATGCCAGCCAAACTGTGACACAATCCTGCTGAGCCCATTTGGAAAGCAAAGTATTTTAAATGTGCAAATGGCATGTGTTCTTGACCGTTATTTTAAAAAAAGAGAACGAATATTACATTATTTGAATATGCCCAATGGTAGTTTCTGGAGTTTCCAAGTGTTGGATGGTTCACTAATTATCCTTTGCAAATACTTAAGCAGAATAACTACAAGCAGAAAATAGAAATGCTATCTAATACTCTGATAGGAAAGCAGAAATAGATATAAAATAAGTCAGGAAGATTGAGTTTTTATAATAAAACCAAACCAGGACAAGCCGACTAAATATTTTCATTGTTAAAAGAAAGAAATAAGATCATGCAGAGCCACCTATACCTTCACCTTCACACAGAGAGGTCTTTGGATTCACCTTAACAATTCTCCCAATAGAACACTAAAGTAAAAGAACATTTTCTTCATCTGGGTTATTTATGAAACAAATATCAAAACTATTGTATGGAGCAACCAATTTATTTCATATTTTGAAAATTCAAATTGGGAAGAATTTGTAAATTTTAAATATTTGTTGTATTTGAATTTTAAGATAGTTTTATTTAACATTAGTTTTATGTAAAAATTTTATTTAATGGTTCCCATTAGCAAACATACTTATCAAGTGTAATCATTTTGATTTTATTTGTAATGGTTACTTTTATATTGGTAAGATATTAATAAAATATTAATTTAAGTGTTGCTATGAATTTATTCCATAGATGTGTCTAAAATCTAAAATCAGTTGATTTTAACTAAAGGAAATTATTCTGGATAATTTCACAGGATCTTATACAATTTGAATGCCTTAGGAGCAAAACCTAAGGCTTCTCAAAAAGAAGCTCAACTTTGACACTAAAACATGGTTTCCTCCAGTCTTCAGCCCGCCATACAGAGTTCAGATTTTCCAGTTCCCACAATCATATGAGCCACTTTATTGATTCTTAATAAATGTATATAATATAAATATGTGCACACACACACACACACACCCTATTGGTCATTTCTCTGTAGAAACTGATTGATACAGTATTGAAATTTTTCACCTTACTACAAATGAGTTCATAATAACTTGAAACAATTTTGAAACTTGAATTTAACCCAATATATAAAAAATAATTTATTATTTATGATTACTCAAAATAAACATGAATCCGAAATTTGAAACATGATTAAGTATGTAACAACTGATAGATGGAATGGAATTTAAACAAATCAGATCCAGCAGACAATATAGTTGAGTGATTTATTTCAAAGACTTTAAACTACGTTAGAAGTTGCTGGGTTTTTATGGAGCCTCACAGACCATGAAGGAGGAACACAGATTCATTTCAAGTCATCAGGTAGGCTGTGTTTTCCTTCCCAACTTCCAGTCTGCAACTAGCCTTTCCACTTTTATTGACCCAATTTGTCTCATCCTTCCTGATGTGGAACTCCCATAATAACATTATTATATAATATGTAGCATAATTATGTACTATACAACATAATTGTACAATAATATCATATAATAATATTAATTGATACAATATATATTAGTTGTAGGTTGTGATTTACAGCCTATTTTAATGCACCTGTGTTGATTTCATTGAGATAGTCACAGAATTGAAACTTGAGATCAAATGGGTTAAATATCTGATCCCTGTGCAATTTTATTTTAACATAGGATTCCTCTGCAAAAGTTTAAAGAGCGTTGCCTTGCCAAGTAAGTAGCAAGGTTAGATTCAAGAAAGAAAGGAAATGGATATTGCATAAAAATCTTTTCATCTTTAGAAGAAAATACCATAGAATTTGTGAAGTCTGAATTCTAGAATTTCCCCTTAAAAAGAAAGGAAAAAGTGTCTTTTATTTTACATAGAAAGTTTTTCTTTAAGTCAAAGCCATCTTTAGAATTGTTTTGTGTAAGTACCCTTTGAGGAATTTATCAAAATTAATTTTAGGAAAGCAAAATATCATTATAACAAGAAATAATGAATGACACTAAATCATGTTTAATTAATGCTTTCTTCTCTGTGTTGCACTAATTGTGCAAGAATCTTGTAGAGTTAGTGTTCACCATAGCCTTTGCAGCCTTCTGATTCTTGGTTAAGATTCTGTCAGGTTTTCCATTATAATAAATCTCTGTTTGGGGATTTATAATTTCATTTCAAGTCTTCCCTGAAGAATGACACTTGGTAGACAAACTTTGCCTGGGAGAGAGCTTCTCCATTTTCAATTCAAAGGCAGATGACAAGCAGTGCCTCCACTAACGCATGTAGACTTCATTCTCTCACTTAACAGAATATTATGTTTATTTTTCATAATTTGGCACTTTATTCAATATTAAGACTGTTTAAAACATTGAACTCAAGAAAGCAGCAAGTCTAATTTGAAGTAGAGCTTATTCAAACATCATCAAAATAATGCACCTGCACCTTAGCTTTTTGATACTCTCAAGCCTTCAGTTTCTAAATAATTTAATGTAACCTTACATTCTTAGAGAATGGAGAAATTTCCTGAGGCTAAGCCAGTTAAAGTTGCTTGGCATTTGTGCTATTTTTGGAGGTAATAAGCTATTCCCTACTTGTTCGGTGTCACAGACCCCGTGTTTACACCATATTATAAACCTGATGACAGACAGCCCAGCTCCGGCTGGCAATGTGACCTTTCTTTCCCTTAGTGATTCCATACAAAGTAAGCACTTTCTTTTCACTCCAACTTCCTGTTCTTGCCCTCCTTATAGCCTTGGCCTTAGCTTTTGTAGAACTAATGAATTAAATGACATTATACTGATGAGACACTGTGAAGTGCAAATAAAAGATGTTTATGTTACTACACGGCTGCCTAAATGATTGGGTTCATCTCCTGGTGCCTGAATTTTATTAATTTGGTTTATTGGCAGCAGGTGAACATGGGAAGAATGTTCACTGTGACAACAGGCATATCTGAATTTGAATTTGTGTCAGAACACTAACAATATACGATGGCAGGATGATCTGACCTCTCTGTGCTTCATTCCCTCATCTGTAAACTGGGGATTATAAAGCCCACTTCTGATTGCGTTTTTATGAGTGCTATAAAGTGCTTGGCACCCACAGGCACTCAACAAATTGCACTTGGATAATAATAAGAATAATAATATTGATTAAGACTTTAATTTTAATAATTGCAATACATACTAAGGGAGTTAATGGTCTAACCAGCTTCATTCAAACACACACTTTGCTGCAGAATGGAGAGCAGACCACACACCCAGGGGCAACCTGGAGTGTGGCCAGATGGAGGGCGACCTCCGGAGAGCTAGAGAGTTAGCGGACTGGGACTCAGAGCTGGTGTTAGCTACACGCTTCTGCTCTCTGTGTATAATTTATGCTCATGCTTGCATTCCTTAGATCCTAGTCAGAGACAGAGAGAAAGGAATGAGAGAAATATTTATAACAAATACCAATTAACAAGTAAATTGTACTAAAATTCCTATGCAAAAAGTTATCCTGACTAATAAATTTGAAGTTTCTCAATGTAGCATAAAACAGTAGATGTATCTCAGGTTTATCATCAAATATGCATTGATGAAAATTTCAGCTCTACCCCTCTTATTTTCCTTTTTGTATTTGAGTGAATACAGTACAAGAGACTAGCCTAGCAGTCATCAAAAAAAAAAAGAACTTTACAGCATAGGGGTATGATGGACAATAGGACTATGTTCCCTCACAAGTTAAAACTTTAATATCTAGTCCTGGTTGCACACACTTTGTGGATAAAGTCTTCACATGTTGTAACATCTCTGTAGGAATTACTTTTACCCATACTATCACTCCTCAAAAACACTTTCTGGAACAGCAGGTCAAGCCATTTCAGGACAGTTTCAGAATTCATTACCAACAATCTAAGTGGGAAAAAAAGATTTAAATAAAACCTTAAATTTTGAATTCTGATTGACTCTTTCCCATAGCTTATGAACCTCAGGAAATAATATATATATATTTATATATATATATATATATATATATATATATATATATATATATATTTAATACCCTCAGTGCTTAGAGTCTTCAGTGGTGTTACTCCTGCCTAGAAAGAAGCAAGGAGATATTATCCTGATGGGCTCTAAGCAACTTCGGCTTTTCATAAGAAAACAAATGGACATTAGGGAGGGAATCTTCTCAGGATATTTTGTTCTCTGACTCAAATACAACAACCATTAAAATGAAAATGCAGTGTATGTTATATAGTACATGTTTTCAAGTAACTATAGCGAATTCAACAACAATTAACAGGCTATCCATAAACATTTCAGTCTAAAAGCGATATGTCTGTACATTTTACTGCTGACCTATATGAAGGGCACTAGAAACTTGAAGCACACCAAAGGAAAAGCCAAAAAGTCATTAAAATAGCTTCTACCTCCAGAATACATTAGTTTTAAGTGAAATATAGAGAAATAAGTTAATTATAAACTGAGTCTCTTCCAAATGAAAAGAATTATGCTAAGGGATGAGATTTTTTAAAAGACATGCTCTGTAAGTCTTTACCAGCATAAAGTATCTAATTTAGCAATTACCTTTTACAAAAATACCAGTTTTAGTGTTATCCCTTTATTTGAAAAAATGTAGAATATAATATTAAAAGAATACCAAATTACAGTTAGGAGGAATACCTTAAAAGGATCTGTTTTACAGGATGGTGACTATAGCTAATGATGATATACTGTGTTTCTGAAAAATGCTAAGAGTGGGTGTAAACTATTCTGACTACAAATAGATAACTATTATGTTGTGTAATACAAATAGAAGTTAGTTCACTAGACCTAACCATTCCACAATGTATGTATACTTCAAAACATCACATTGTACACAATAACTGCATACAATTGTATAAATTTAAAAATGAAGGGGAAAAAGTGACACTAGTCACAATCTACACTGTTCAAACTATATAAGGACAACTTATATGTTTGTATAAGCATATGGAGAAAGAAAGGAATTATTCTTAAAATGAAGTCTTCTAAATGATAATTTATCATAAATATTTAAAACATAATAAAACCAAATTCAAAACAAGCAACAATGTAAAGAATAGCCTCCAAACACAAACACCTGGAGATTTCATTATCTGCTTTGTGCATAGCCCAGCTAGATGTGCCTTTCATACAGAAGAGTTTATTAGGAGCAGATAAACAAAAGGCTCTTATGCCAGCCAGGTAAACTTATTCAGCAAATTTGGGAAATATCCAGAGACTCCAAGAGGTCTGTGGGTTACCAAACAGAAAGCCAGGCATTCTAGTAAATTACTCCTTCGTCATATGCAATGTGAATTTTGTCAGCTGTAGTGTTGTTCCTGAGAAATGTATTGATATACCTCAATTAATATGGAATTGAAGGAAGCAGATTGCTCTTAATGGGAGTGCAACGAGTTGCTTTGTTTCTAGTTAGTAGCAGTGGTGGCTGTATATTTGTGAAAAGGGTGGAAGGAAAGAAAAAGAAAATAGTTGCTTTATCTGAACACAAAATATTCAAACCATACCAAACACTTGATTAGAGTTGATGATTTCTACAAAGGAGAGTAAACAAAGAAAAGCATTGATGGAAGCTAATTAATCATTCCTGGTTTTTAAAACTACATAAAATTAAATGTGTGAAAATAATTTTAACATGATAAGGAACACCCATTTCAAAGAGACTGTCCCCATTTAATTTAGAGTATAACACAAAGCAACCTGTCAAAAACAGAAACATTAGAAATGCTTACTTTATCATTAACAACATTATGTAAATATAGCTGAATACAATAAGAGAAGCATAAAGAAAACAAATATGTACATGCTACAAATGAGCAGAGAAAGTTATTTGCACATTTTACAAGCATACATAAAATAGGCCAAAGAATCAAATAAAACATTGTTCAGATTCATAAAATCTACAGGAAATGAAAAATCTAAAATTAATATGAAAAAATGAATAAATATAGAAAAAAGAGAACTAATAGGTTTAGTCCTAGGGAATCACAATTTTATAAAATATCCAATATAATACTTGTGTATAGATGCCCCAATATTTTAGAAGTATCAAGTTATTGATGCATCTTAATCAAAGTGGGATATTTTAATACTTTTTTCTGGATACATATACTTAGGAAGATATCGTATGAAAATTTAAGATATAGGGCAGAGGTGTGTAACATGGCAAATAGACAGTAGAATAAAGGGATCCACATTTTTCTTTTCCCAGTGGGGCTAGAAACTCCTTGAACTGGTAGTAATATCTTCTCTGGATGTTTTATGTGTCTTCTACAGAAGAGTATACACTATCTAATGTAGGATGAAAGTCAAAACGTATTAATGATATAAAGTATCTAATGACATTATCAAAGTGTTTGACTTAAGATACACACATGTTATACATGCACATATATGTGTGCACACACGTGTATGCAGATGTATTTGTACACACACACACACACACACTCATACATTCAACACCTTACCATGAAGAGAAAATAAAGACATAGAAGAGAAGATGGTCAGGGTAATGTAGAAATTTGATCATGAAACCCTATGCACAGAATGACACACACACTGGTCTTTACCCAAACTCAGTCTCTATCATGGAGCAAGGGGAGTGAGATCAGGAGAGGAGGGATGGAAAATCAGAGGAAAATAAGTATGAAATTAAAATGATGTCATGTGCCTGTATAAATATATCACACTGGACTCCACTTTAATGGATAACAATAATGTACCCATTAAAAATAAATAAATCATACCAAAAAAAAAAAAGAAAGAATGAAAGAAAAAGTGTCAGTAGCTGGTTCGACATACATACAAATGTAATGTATTTGTTGACCCAGAAGAAGAAAATAAGAAAGAGGTACTACAAAAATATTTTTTAAAATAGTGGCCTAAATTTTTCCATGTTTGATAAAAAACTCAAACTCACATATCCACAAAGCTCAATGAACTTCAAATTGGATAAAGACAAAATCATTGTAGTCAAATTGATAATGATAGAAAAAAATTCTAAAATTAGCCAGAGAACAAGAGACAAATCCAGGAAGAAATGATACTAAGTCCTCAGAAACAAAGCAACCCCAAAGAAATTGGAACATCTTTAAAGTATTGGAAAAGGTTATACATGCTATTAATGGCATTAATATGTATTGAATTAAATTTATACCAATAATGACAACCTGTGACCAAATATTAAAAACCTTAGAGAATGAACAAAATCAGACACAAAACAAAGGACATTACCCTTGATATAATAAAACTACATTGGGTGAATATCACATTTATATGACCTTTCCTTGCAACTTGCACAGCACAAGGCACACAGATCTCAGCCAGAGCACTGATGTGATTGGCCTCAGGATTTACAGGATGAACTATAGGACTGCCATGAAAGGAAGCCCCAAAATCTGCATATAAATTCACTTCAGATCCTGAACCAACTTCTAAACCACACATGAGTTTTAGTTAGATTTTATGTTGTAGTGACCAAAAGACCTAAAAAGAGCCAGTCGTGGTGGCGCACGCGTGTAATCCCAGTGGCTCCTGGAGGCTGAGAAAGGAGGATCTCGAGTTCATAGCCAGCCTCAGCAAAAGTAAGGCGCTAAGCACCTCACTGAGACCCTGTCTCTACATAAAATACAAAAATAGGGCTGGGGTGTGTCTCAGTAGCTGAGTTTCCCTGAGTTCAATCTCCAGTACCACACCCCCCACCCCCCAAAAAGAAAGAAACCTATAAAGCACTGCTGAGAGGAGGACATGTCTATTTTGGCTCATGGTTTCAGAGATTCAATCTATAGTCTGCCTACTCCATCGCTCTGAGCCAAAGGTGAGGCAGAACAGGTGGAAGGGCGTGGCAGAGGAAAGCAGCGTGGGATGTGGTAGCCAGGAAGCAGGGTGAAGAGCGAAAAAATCACACTGGGAACAGCTGTGCAGCCAAGGGATTTGTTAAGGGTAGAAAAGGAATGGGAGAGGGGAGTCAGGGAGAGGGGAGTGTGCAAGCTCAATGCAAGCTCAGGAATGGAAGGCGGGAGTCTGGTCGCGCTGGCTGTGGTCTCTGGAGCTATTGGCTAGGGCAGCTGCCATCTGGCGGGAGATGGCGGGTCAGTGTGCAGTGGCTGCCTCTTCCCATCTCCATTGTCTCTCTTCTCGCTGGCTCTCTTGGTGTTGCTCTGCTCGGCTCTCTGTCGCTGTGTCGGTGTGTGTGTAACCTGGATGGACGGGGTTTATATAGCTTACTGGTGTTGCGGGGTACCAGAGCGCGCTTTAAGCCTATTGGCTCCTAAGGGCAGCCTCGAAGCCTATTGGCTCCTGCTGAAAACCTCCTGCCCAGAGAGCAGAGCGACCTGATAGAGCGACCTTTAGCCCTCTGCCTGTGGAAGAGGGTGACCTTTTGGCGACCTTTAAGCCTGCCCATCTTATCTAACCCAGGGAAAGAGAGCGCTTCTCAGCTTCTCATAAAACCCTAAGGAACACTCCCAGTGACCTACTCCCTCCAGTTATACCCTGCCTGCCATAGTTACCACCCAGTTAATCCATTCAAGTGAATTACACCAGGGGTCAGGCCGCAGCTCTCATAACCCAGTCACTTTACCTCTCTGAACATTTCTGTACTGTTTCAAACGGGAGTTTTGGGGGACTCCTCATATCTAAACCAAAGCGACATGATTATGACAAGACCTCAAAGTGCCAAGGGGTAAAAAACTGACAGCCAAAGGAGTTGAACGGAGATTTTGAGAGATACTCCTCATGGAGAAAGTTCTAACTACCCACTCAGTCTTAAAACAACTAGAAAAAGAGGGAAGAAGGGAGCACGGAGAAGAAGCAAAATACTCTAATGATAAAGGCACAAATAAATAAAAGAAAACACACACACACACACACACACAAAGAAATATTAAAGGCAGAATTATCTGGCCTTAGTTCTACAATAGTAGAAATTAAAAACAAAAGATACTAAAATCTAACACATGAGAAATTTAGTATAGTATTTTAAATATTCTTGTGTCAAAAATATACCCCACACTAAGACATTATGAAATGTATTATGATAAAATGTATCAAAACTTAGGTTTCACTCCTTACAATGAGTTACACCTGTAATCCCAGTGGCTCCGGAGGCTGGGGCAGGAGGATTGCGAGTTCAAAGCCAGCCTCAGCAACTTAGTGAGGCCCCAAGCAACTCAGTGATATGCTGTCTCTAAATAAAAATATAAAAAGGAGCTGGGGATGTGGCTCAGTGGCTAAGGCCCCTGGGTTGAATCCCAGGTGCCAACCCAAAAACAAAACAACAAACAAAACTTTACCTTTCTACCTAAGCTGTCCTCAAGTTAAACTTGGATTCTTTGAAAGCTTCTGTTTCTGAAGACAAATGAAAATAATGTTTTTACCATGATAATTAAGAAAAAAAATTTAGAAATGAATGAATAATAAAGATATGAATAATGATCAACAGAAACTAGAAAGCAAACTAAAGACATACATTTGTAAAAGAAAGAGAAGCAGCTCTCAAATTGTCATTAAAATAGTGGAATCCCAAAGCATCAAAAAAAAGGAAGAGAAATTATCACACATAACAAATTTGAAGAAAATGTAATATAGTCAATGATTTGGAGGACTGTTTTTTAAGATGAATAGAACATATATGTAAAACATTACCACAATTATCAATATGGAGAAAAACTGAAAAATTTCTACGTTATAAATTACCACTATTTTTCAAAAAGAGCAAGAAAATGTAATTGAGCTATAACTAGGACCAATTATCAAGCAGTTATTCTCAAAGAACTCTAACCAAGGGCTATAGTATTAGATGAAAGTTCTATCCTCAAAGAAAAATCATTTTGTTGCTATTTATCTTTTTATAGAACAAAGAAAAATATTACCATAGATATAATTATCCATGGTAAATTACTAGCACACCTAATCCACACAGCTTACACAACATCATACAGCAGACTTTGTTTGGATTGCAGGATGTTTAACATTAGGAAACTATCATCCTCATTAATTTTTAACTTAATAAAGCCAAAATCAGATGATTTATTTCAATAAATGCTGTAAAGTAGTTTGAAATAATTAACAATCTTTAATATCAAGATGTTATTAAACTCGAAAAATATATCTCCTTTCTTAACACAATAAAATTATCTCTGTAAAATAGATAGCAAACATCTCCTTTTATGAAAAGAGTAAGACAAAGCTACCAGCAATCATGGTTGTTAGTCAATATTCTTCTCAAAGTCTAACCACTACATTAATATGTAAACATTTAAAAGTATGATGAATAAGTAAATAAATAATAAAAAAATTTAAAAAAAAAGTATGAAATCACTGATTATTTTTTGGAATAATATATGTTTCTCTATAGAAAGTCCAAGATGGCTCTCAAGAAATTCTGTATTGAAGAACTAGATAGACACAAAAAACTAAAAGCACTTTATGAAATAACTGTTTACCAGATAAACAATGAAAAAAAAAAATAAAATAAACATAAAACAAACGTTGGCAAATACATGCTTATATGCTACTTATGAGTAAATGTAAATGGAGATATGAAAAATAAGTGTGAAGGAAAGGAGAGAGAACAGAAGAGGAGATTCAGTAGGTAGAGGCACATATGCAAATGGCGCCCTCCTCATCCTGGTTGGACTCACTCGTTTTGTTCTGAGAAAGTGCTAAAGGGATGTGCATTCATGTGGAACCATACTTTGAATTTTTCATTGTGATCTTTTCTCTGGCTGCTGGTATGTGATGCAATACCTTTTTGCAATATTGGCCAGTGACAGTAAGCTGCAGGTCCTAGTCAGCCAGTAACCATGAGGGTCAACAAGGGATACTACATGCATTTTTAACTTTGATGATTTTAATTCTTAATGGGTGTGGTGACACTATCATTGCTAAAGGAACATGTGTACTAGAACCCTGGGGGGAAAGATTCAGTTACCCTAAATTAGCAAACCGTGACTTTAGGCCTTCTATGTCTTCCTGATTCAGTCTGGCTGATTATACATTTCTAGGATTATATGCATTTCTTCTAAGTTGTGTTATATGCAGGGATATAATGTTTTATTATACTTCCTTATGTCTTATGCTTCCCTGATATCAGTTGTCATTTCTCCTCTTTCATTTCTGATTTTATTTTTATATTTATTTTGGGGGGAGTACCAGGCATTGAACTCAGGGGCACTTGACCAGTGAGCCACATCTCCAGCCCTATTTTGTATTTTATTTAGAGACAGGGTCTCACTGAATGCTTAGCGCCTCACTTTTGCTGAGGCTGACTTTGAACTTGCAATCCTCCTGCCTCAGCCTCCCAGAGTGCTGGGATTATAGGTATATGCCATCATGCCCAGCACTGATTTTATTAATTTGAAATGTTTTTCCCATACTCTAGCTAAGGATTTGCTATTTTTATTTATCTTTTCAAAGAAACAACTCAGTTTTGTCAACTTTTTCTATTGTTTGTCTACTCTGTTTCCTTGGTACTGCTTTGATCTTATCTTCGTTTCTGCTAACTTTGTACTTAGGTTACACTTCTGTTCTAGTTCCTTGAAGTATAATGTTAGGTTGTTGCTTTCAAATCTAATTTTCTAATGTAAGCATTTATTGCTATCCATTCCCTTCTTAGTGTTGCTTTTGCTATAACTCATAATGTTTGCTAAATCATATTTTCGTTTTTGTCCGTCTCAATCTTCATTCTAATTTCCCTTCTGATTTCTTCTTGGGTCCAATGTTTAAGAGGGTGTTATTTAATTTCCATGTATTCATCTATTTTTCCATTTCTCTTTGTAATCAATTCCCAGTTTTATTTCATTATGGTCAAGGAAGAGGCTTAAAACGCTTTCAATCACCTTAAATCCATTAAGATTTGTTTTGGGACCTGGCATGCAATCTATCCTGGAAAGCATTCTGCATAAGCTGGAGGAGATGTGTGTTCTGGTATAATGTTTGTTAGGTCCATTGGGTTTACAGCTTTCTTCAGGTCTGCTGTTTCTTGATGGATCTTGTCCAGGTGATCCATCCATGATTGTGTGGTCCTGAAGTCTCCTGCAGCTGCTGTACTGTGTCTCTTTCCATCTTCAGACCTATTAAAGATGCTTTCTATGTTTAGCTGTTCTGATAATATGTGCATATATATTGAGTGTCATATGCTTTTGGTCATAATTTAAGGACTATACTTGTATGGCCAATTTATATTAACAATCAAAAAAAGTTTTTGAAAAGTCTCTTTAATGATGTTGAGAAAACTGGATATCTATGCACACAAAAGAAGGAATGAATACTCATATATAAAAATTAACTCAAAACAGGTAGAAAAGTAGAACCTAAGACCTGAATATATAAAAAAACAGGGGGAAATCTGTCATTGGCCTTGACAATTATTTCTTATGTAAAATACCAAAAGCACAGACAACAAAATGAAAACAGTCAAGGGGGATGTCACACTAAAAAAATAAAAAATAAAAAATAAATTTTTAAATACAATAAAATAAAAGGTCAACCTACAGAATGAAAAAAAAATATATTTGCAAGTCATATATCCAATAAAGGGTCACATCTAAAACATATAAATAACCCCTACAACTCATTAACAAAAATAATAACAATCTGCCTAAAAATGAGCAAAGTAACAGAATAGACACTTTTCCAGAAAAAAAAAAATACAGAAATTACCAGATACAAGAAAAGATGTTTAACAGTCAAATCATCAGAAAAACTTAAATCAAAACCATAATAAAAATATCATCACAAATCTGTTCGGACAGCTATTTAAAGAAAAAGAAAGAAGTAAAACTGGGTGGGGATATGGAGAAAAGGGAAGCCTTGTATACTGTGGATGGAAAAGTAATTGTTTCAGCCACTCTGGAAAAATAGAGGCTCATTAAAAAAAAAAAAAAAAAAAAAAAAAAAAAAAAACTAAAGATAGACAAATCATATGGCCCAGTAATCTTTTTTCTGGGTATATGTCCAAAGGACATTAAATCAGTATCTTGAAATAACACCTGCACTTTCATGTCCATTGCAACATTGTTCACAGTAGCCAGGACATTTAGAAGCAATCTAAATACCCATCAGTGAATGAATTGATTTGTTTAAATGTAGTATATGTATATAACTAAATATCATTCAGTTTAAAGAAAGAAAAACATCTTGCTATTTCCCATAATATGTTTGAATGAAGGACATTGTGCTAGTTTTATTTAGCATGTCAGTCACAAAAGAATCCAAGTTGCATTTCAGTCACAGAAGAACAAATACATGACACCATTTTTTTGATAAATATAAAACACTCAAACTCATAAGTTGGAGTGCAATGGGGAATTCACAAAGCGGGTAGGAGGGGTTAATGAAGACCTATTCATCAAAGGGTATGAAATTACTGTCATACAATATAAGCTGTAGACTTATGCTGTATAGCACAGTGCCTATGGTTAACAACACTGTATTGTATAACAAAAATTTTTCTTAAGGGTTACATCTTATGTCAAGTGTTAGAACAAGGAATAATATTTACTTCAGATATAATTTTAGTCTCAATAAGATAGTGGGATGAAACTTTTGCATGTAATAATAGTTTTAAATGCACAGATCATTGAGATATGACAATTAACTACCTGGCTAATTACTCATATATTGTAAAACACAAAATGTAAGGAAGCAATAAGTGTGCAGTGAATATGGAAAAGTTTGATTTATCAGAAGTATAAAGATGTGCAAAATATAGAAGCAAGGATTTGACTAGTGTTAACTACTCTATTATTTACTCAATCTAGCTGGTGTAAGATTTTTTCTTATCTTCCTGTATGGCCATTAAAATAAAGACTTAGCTTTAAAGAATAGCCTTATAAAAGGGCTTACCAATAAAACATCAAGTCAAAATAAGAGTGATTGGATCTTTATTATTTGTTAACTACCACGTACGGAAGGCTAGAAATACCCATCTTGAAAGTTGTTTTAGTCAGCTTTTTCTGCTGCTGTGACTAAAAGACCTGAAAAGAACAATTTTAGAGGAAGAAAAAATTATTTGGGGATTCACAGTTTCAGAGGTCTCAGCCCATAGAGAGCTGGCTCCATTCCTCCCAGCTTGAGATGAAGCTGAACATCATGGCAGAAGAGTATGGCAGATGGAAGTGGCTCACATGATCAGGAAGCAGAGAGATTCCCCTCACCAGATCTAAAAATACATACCCCAAAGGCATGCCTCCAGTGACTCATCTCCTCCAGCCATACCCAGTTAATCCTCTTAAGGGGATTAATTCACTGATTGGGTTAAGACACACGTAATCTGGGCTGGGGTTGTAGATCAGTAGTAGAGCACTTGCCTAGCATGTGTGAGGCACTGGATTCGATCCTCAGCACCACATAAAAATAAATAAATAAAATAAAGGTATTGTGTCCATTTACAACTAAAAACAGACTCTCATAATTCAATCATTTCTCTCCTAAATCTTCTTGCACTGTCTCACACATGAGCTTTTGGGGGATACCTCCCATCCAAACTATAACAGAAGTCAACAGATATTTAATGATCTCATTTAGTTAGACTAAGGAATAGTCACACGATTACTAATTTCCTTACTTTAAAAAATGCTACTAAATTTTAATGATCTCTATCAAAGGGTACTACTTAGCTAAAATAGTGGGAGATAAAAGTGACCTTGATATAATTGCAACCTTACACATGGTATGTATGCACTCTTTCTACATAATTATGTTTCTTATATAAGCTTTTCTAATTATAGTATTCATACACATTCATCGTTGAATATGTAGCCTCTACTAAAATGTAACATAACTTCCCTCCAGTTTAAAAAAAGAATAATTAAAATCATGGTTTAGAGTGCCATATACACCACACTCAATTTTTCTTATTGCTAAAAGCATATATTAGAACAGTATATTTGTCATAATATTACTGAATCTTTACTGACACTTTGTTATTAAGTGAAGTCCACGCTTTTTTTCAATGACTTCAGTTTTTACCGCAGTCTATCTAGGACACCATCACTGGAGGTTTTATTATTTTGTTTTGTTTGAGCAATTCCTTACTTCCTAGCATTACAAGATATACATGCTTACCTTGTAAATGGTTTCCCCATACCCTACAATCAGACATTTCTCCAGGAATTTCTGGATCCTCTTTATTTATTTATTTATTTATTTATTTATTTATTTATTTATTATTATTATAAGAATTGACAGGGACCAAGATTGAACATGAGTTATGCTCATTGCTCCTGGCAGTTTTTTTTTTTTTTTTTTAAATCTATACCCTCTCTGGCGAAAGAGACAAGATATGCATGTATATCTAGGCATAATAACAATTCTTGTTTGTTGAATATTATTTGGCATTTTTCTACACCACATATATTCTACTTTCACCTGCAAATAAAAATAATAGTTTTTCCTTCGAATCTTCATGTATTTACTTCTTTTTCTTTTCTTATTGCTTTAGCTTTGTGATTGCTTTCTAGCCTTCTTAACCTAATGGAGGGAATGCTTGAAGGCTTCCAGTACAGTTTAAATATGAGAGGAGAAAGATGACATCCTCACTCTTCCTGACTCTAAGAGGGAAATTATTCAATCTCTTACCATTAAAGATAATTTTTGCTGTAAAAAATGTTTGTGTATGTTATTTACCAAGTGAAGGAAGGTAGCTCTTAAATTTAGTTTCCTGAAAGTTTTTATAATGATAAACGCACAAAAGCACGTGGAGTTGTAAGGACTGGAGGAATTGCTATAGTAATAAACATAAGAACTATGTTAGGCTGTGGCAAGGACTACATGCCAAGTTATTATTACTTAAAAAATGATTGAAATTTTCTTTCCCAAGTTTGATTTCTTTCATCTTCATAAGGGTTTAATTGGAAGAATAAAAGAATTACAGTAAATAAAGAACACTACTCTTTTAATATTTTCATTAAACTCTGCAGCAAAAATCAGAAAATGAGATTTTTCTACAACAGTAAAAATATTCATTCTCATTATTTCTAATCTTTAAAGTACTCTTTGTGTGAATTTAAACACCTTAATGATAATGTTTTTAAAGAATATAAATGTATTACAAAATATCATGAAAAGGTACAAATTATGGTATCTCTTTTGGTCTTTTGCCCTATTCAAGAGACTGCAACACAATCTGAGATTTCCTTTTCCCACATATATTGATAGGTTGAGCAGAGGAAGTAAGAAAAACAGGGTGTACTATAAAGGACTCTTCCTAGAGACTATAAATATTCCTCTAGCTTCTGAAAGCTCTTTTTGGGGTTTAGTCTCTTTTTTGGTTTCACATGATTGCTTCCGTACCATTAGCAGTGAGTCTATTCGAATAAAAATAAAAAGTAGCACTTAAAAATGCTCTTTGGCACTTCAAAAGGCCATATATTAGAGAGCTAATTGGTATAGCTTTTACAACTTTCACATTGATTTTTTCCCATTGATTTTTTCCCCCTCCTTTGAGCTGTCTTTTCATTCTGCTCCTACTAAGAATTCTACATCTCAGTTCTTGGGGAGTAGATTATATGCATGAGAAGACAGTCTGCAAGTGACAAGTGACCCAAGAACTTTGATTCTCTTCTGCCAGGTCATTCTATTTCAGACAGGACAACTACTATTCCAATACTGGACAACTGCAGCCTGTGGGAAATATTCTCATGGGCCAACATGGATGTCTCCATAAAGATAAGATACTGCGTAATTTAACCCGAGATCAAGGGATTTCTGTGTTGAACAATAACAGTCTTCCACCTAAAAAATAAATCCCAGATTGACGTTTGCTTTTTAAAATTAATTTCCTTTCTACATATAGAATCATGAATTAAATAAGAAATATATTTTAATATTCATAAATTGGTATTGTATTCTATCATAATTATTAACAAAAAATATTGGGTATCAAATTATGTGACTTCTAGTTTTATTGCAATTATTTCCAAAACGCCATAAAGAATTTTACAATATGGAATATTACTTTGAAGATGAACATTGAAGAAGGTACTGCCAACAGTTTGAAGCTTATGCATAAGATCTGCCTCACATAGTTGTTTCAGATGTGCAAATTTGGTGTCTTCCTCTCCTTGGTGACTTCAGGACCTGTGTTGTTCCTTCAGTTCCCAAATCATCTCCTTGTCCATTGTCTCTGTTCTATTTGCTGATTTTTATCATCAACAAAACATTTAGATTTTATATAAAATCATACATGAAATAAGACTGTTAGATACAGAGAACATAGATCCATTGAAGAGATATTTAAACGGAAAATCAAGAGTCCTCCATGAAAGATTGATTCTGAGGAGAAAGCCCCATGATTTGCTGAGACCCCAGTTTTGCTCGTGAACCATGGTGCTGCAGAGGCACCACATGCTGGGAATCGAAACACTTGAGGAAAACTTGGTGGTGAGATATCATGAGTTCAGTTTGGGGCATGGTGATTCAGAGGAGCCTCAGAGATGGCTAAGTAAAGATGGCAAGACATCGTGGGGCGTATGAGTGTCCGACCTAGGACAGAGGTGGGAACTGCAACTATCAGTCCTCAATCCTCAGCTTAGATATAGCTTAATGCTCTAGGTGTGGTCCAGGACACATTAAAAGAGGACATATGTTTTCTCTCCTTATTGGAAACCAGAGAGGAAAAAATAGAAGAGGGGGGGGTCTCGTTAAACAGCAGGGAGACCAGGAGGGTAGAGAAAGTGGGTCAGGAGGAGAAGAAGCCCGGAAGGGGATATACTAGGGAATGAAATTGATCAAGCTATGTTCTGTGCATATGCAAATATGCCACACTGTTCAATATAATTATCATACACCAATTAAACAATGAAAACAACAAAGTGTTTAGCACCAAAAGTGTGTCATTTTTTAATATAAAAGTTTGTTTGGAGACTAGAATAAAGAGCCAGTAAAGGTGAGAGGACAGGGATACCATGAGAGTGAGATAGCCCAAGTCAAAGTGAGTGAGTGTTTCCATCAGAAAGACTACATAAACTAAAATAGGATGGCACTGTCACCCTCCATTTCCTGTGCTGTCAATAATTCTTCCACCACAATAGAGATTCTTTAGTTTTGTTCAGGAGTTTTTTCACTTTGTGAAAATTGTCAAATTATGCAATTTACACTAGTATTCACATATACACATACAAAAAGAAATTTTGCTGATTTTATTGAAAGTTTCTTTTTGTTTAATAGTGCAGGCACAGGGTTTCTGAAGCACTAATATTCTGTATTAAAAAGCCATAGTTTCCTTCTCCATCCTTTGAAATTCCCACGTCCGTTATCCAGAAGAAGCAAAATCAATTCTTTAGATTGTTCTAAATAATATAAACATGCTGACATTTCTTTATTTATGAAATTCAGATAGTATTTAAGATTCTTTCCTTATAGTTGAGTATTTTTCTGCATTAAATATGACCCCATACACTGTCCTGAATCCCATCTTTCAAATATTTTATACCACAATTCTTTGTTAAACCTGATAATTTTTAATATTCTTATGACCATGCAAATGGTGTCCCATGCCAAGTGCAGTAATTTTCTATGATCATAATCCAACTATCTATAATTATTTTTCTGTAGTGATAATTTTATCTGTGTTTATTCTACATTCTACTTCCAAAAAGTCTGTTATCAGTAAACGATAAAAAAACTTTTTATGTTACCTTTCTGAAACAACATTTTTTAAGGATTCAGATCAATTATTTTATTACTTTTTGTTTGTCTCCTTTTCATTAAAAGTACCAGCAATTTGGCAACCATTATGATTTTTTTTTCAAAAATTTGTTACCCACAATATAACACATCTCCTTCCCTCAAGGGACCCTTCTCCAATCTTTTCCCACAGCCTGCTGTACACCTGCTCCAAACCAGCATTATTTGCTTATTTTCTTCAAAGGCCTATGAACAGCCTTCATTGTGGGAATTCCTATTACCTGTCTCCGTCCCACAAACCTTGATGCCCTACACCTTGTCTCCTCCCCACTTCTTCCTATGGTAACACAGACTGATAGAAAATTGTGGAAAGCTTCAAAATTCTGGGGAGATCATTTATGAACTAGAATCTAAATCTAAAATTTTGCCAATCATCTGTAAATATAGAACAAAGACATTTTGCAACAAAGATGAATCAATTACCTTCCATATACATCTGAAACACAAAAGAAGGAATTAAACCAACACAAAGTGATTTTTACTTGCCGATGCCTTCTCTGCTTGTGCTTTTCTCCACTTCCCATTAGCCAAAGAGTAGACTGAGATGACTTGAGAATTATAAGTCTCTTCTCCCCTCTGCTATTTTCGTTTTTCTTTTCATTGTTGTTGTAATCTTGACTTTGTTTGTTAAACTTCTTCTGGACTTTTGATCATTTACAACTCCTGGTAGTTCCTTTTCTATTCTTTAATTGCACCCCTTTATTCTGCTTATCAGGATATAATAGCTTTGCTTACATAAAGTCACTAATCAAATATTTTTAAACATTTTGATTGGTCCTTAAAATATCCCCACCCACCACAGATCCTGTATATTTTTGTATTTCTTCTTTAGAAGTTTCTTTAAAAATCTAACAATTTGTAGCTGTTTATACACAGGTAAGAACCTAACTTCATAAAAATTAGTTGAAACTCTATAAAGACCAGCTTGTAAACTTGTCACTCCCACCGGAAGACAAGGAAGTCTTTTCTTCATAAAGTTAAAGAATGGCACTTCAAACTCTGTGGAGGACCTGGATAGCTGGGAGTACCAGAAATTATGTGGACTTTCCCTAGATCTTTCTGCTTTAATTCCTGAGGCTCACCTGTCCTCAACTGTGCCTGGAGTTCTCAGTGTAGAAGGTAGCTGCTTCTCCCTGGGTTGCCCTTCTGTAGACACCTAAAGCACATTTTTAGTTATGCAGCTAGATCTGACCCCCAACCTGTGAAATGATGAACTGTTCCATGCACTGCTGCCTTCAGTCCCACTTTCCTTGTCCATTTTGGAAGTGCTTTGGTATAGAAAAGGTAAATCCACATGGTCAGTGTGCCCCGTGTTGCTGGGCCATTTTTCTCTATTTAACTGTGAGTGTACTGCAAGGCTCCAACACCCCAGCATACCGTGCAGTTTACAAAAGGCAACCAATAAACATAATTCAAAATGAACTGAACTCATGGCTCAGTTTGATGAAATAGGATAATTTTCTTTGATGAAAAATAATATTATCCCCCATTGTTATGAATACTATAACTATGCCATCTTCTTCTTATTATTGTTCAATAGTTTTCTAGGCTTTTGAAATTGCTTTCTCTGATAAATGGATGCTGCTCCATAATGGGGACCAAGGGGAGGATGGAAGGAATGGAGGAACTTTGGATAGGGCAAAGGGGAAGGAGAGGAAGGTAGGAGGCATGGGGATAGGAAAGATGGTGGAATGAGATGGACATCATTACCCTAGGTACATGTATGAAGAAAAGAATGGTGTGAATCTTCTTTGTGTACAACCAGAGAAATGAGAAATGGTGGTTTGTTTGTGTACTAAGAATCGAAATGTGTTCTGCTGTCTTATTTAACAAATTTTAACAAATAAATACATTTAAAAAAAATAGACTAAAGAATTCTTTTTTTTTTTTTTTTTTTTTTTCATTAGCAATGTAACAACACATCTATCTTGTGAGAAATTCACTGGTTCACTGCAAGGTCTTCCCCTATTGGACATTGCACACTGTTAGTCAGCTTTCTGGTATTGTGACCAAAATACCTTGACATGAACAACTTAGGGGACGAAAGACTTGTATTGGTTCAGAGTTTCAGAGGATTCAGTCCATGCTCAGCTGGCGCCAAGGCTGGAACATGGAAGAAGGGCACCGCAGAGGAAATCTGCTCAGCTCAGGGCAGCCAGGAAGGAGAGAGAGAGAGGAGCTCGGCAAGAAATAGTGCCCAAGGGCACGCCCCCATGATCTACTTCCTCCAGCCATGCCCACTGTCCTATAGTCACCACCCACTTGTCCTCTCATATTACAACCCCATCAAATGGACTAATCCACTGATGAGGTTATAGCCTTAATGATCTAACCATTGAGATAACCAAGCCCTAAAATCCCCTCTTATGAACCTTGATGCACTGAGGACAATGTTTTTAACACATGACTCGGGGGACATTCAGGATCCAAACCATTACAATTATTTCGTGAAACTCCATATTTTTGAATGGATACAGTTCTTCTATCTACTGTTTCATAGGTAAGGGGGAAAAATGGCCTAAGACATTGCAGATATGCCCCCCCCACACACACATATTAATATATTAATATATTTATATATATATATGTGTGTGTGTGTGTGTGTGTGTGTGTGTGGCTAAAGCACTCCATATTCCCATTTCCAATACTATATTTACTTTCTAGAATAACATGTTATGTTTAAAAATTTACCTAAAGGTTTTTTTAGGAATCTGGTACCAGAGTTGTACAATATTTCCTTCCCAACTCTTTTTGTTTTCCAACATAATGATGAATAAGCATGGCTTTGTATGAAGTTTTCCTTCTCATCACAATTTCACATGATCCATTATCACAATAGCTTTATGGAAAAATTCATATTCTATTTACAAGCTGTTGTTCAGAAGGCATTACTAGCACATTTGAAATATCTCCATGGTCCAACATTTCTTTTCAGTCTCATCTAATTCCTTTGAGATATGAGTTTACTATCGTAATCCTCAATCTTCCCTTATTTTTTTTTTCTTTAGGTAAGAAGTTATGCTATTGGCTAGTAAACAATACAAGCATAACTTTCTTTTGTTTTACATGTCTTTCAAAGAGATGTTTAGCAAATCATTGGAAAAGCATAATATTTCTTATTTTAAACAAGAAAAATGTTTGGCTAGCACAAGATAAAAAAACTCTTAGCAATTAAAATTATATGTCTAGCATTATATTCTCCAACTGGTAAAGGAAAATAAAGATATATAGCTTAAGTCTTTAAGAAAAAGTTTCCACATGCTTTCCAACAAAAGCTGTTATATTGATATTGCAGTTTCACTAATCAGCTTAAGACATTTCTCAAAAGGAAGAAAAAACAAGATATCCTTGGAAGTTAAATTTAGCATCTAATCTTAGTGGAAATCAGTTAATCTCTGTCCTTCTATTGGAACTACTTAATAAACAGGTGAACATTATGGCTTACTTCAAAGAATTTGGAAGGGTTATATTCATATTTCTCCTAAAACATTAAGAAATCCTTCAGCCTACACAACACAAGACAATTACGTCATCTGATATTAACTAAAAACATTTGCAAAATGGAAGCTATAAATTATAATTTATTTGAGGATCAATTACTTGAAATATGGTTATTTGGATAAGAATTACTATATATAAAAATTCATTTTTGTTCTATATTTGACAAAATTATATCAATAAAACAAATCATATATGTAAGCAATATTTCAAAGATAATATGTCATAGATAACCTTTTCACCTATACCAGATTATTTTAGACAGCATTTTGATGACTGCAGTAGAAAAGATTTGTTTACTACAGATGATAATGAAGAGAAAATAAAAATTACAGGCAATCTCACCCTACACTTTTTTTAATAGCTTGGCATATTTAAAATTTCAACGCTTTATAAGCTTTTATATATTACCAAAGACAGAGATAATTACATAAATATGTGTACTGATGTTACATTTTAAGGCCTTATTTTACACATTATTTTGTGCTCTCTATTAATGAAGGACATAAATGTTCTTCCAAGGTATTAAATATTTTTTTACAACTTCTATACTCAGTGTTTTGTTGCTTAAATATGACACAATTTAATTCACCAATCTTTGGGGATACTTTAAAAGTATTGTTTTACTTATAGGCAAACAGCATGCTCATTACAAATAATTTAATCTATTCATAAATGGTTCCCTGAAGAATTTAAAAATAGAGGTTTTTTAGTGTTGTTCTGATATTTAAAAATTATTCAAACAGTAGTAAATAATTAAAATGAAGCAAGCTGCTTTATTTTAAATATTTGCTTATATTAGTCACCAAGTCAATTTGTATATGTTTTTATTAAATCATTGATGGTTAATTGCTCTTAGGGTAGAAAATACCTTCAGTGAAATTTCAGTTTCATAAAAATTACAAGGATGAAATCTGGAAACCACCATTTTTATCCTAACACCCTGTGGCCTTACATCCTAATCTCAGTATTGGAAATACAATTAGTCATTCATTTCTACCATAAAACAAACATAGAGGGAGCAAGAAGACATTTTGTACCTGGAGATAATTCTTACTCTGTATCTCCAGTTTTATACTCACATGATTCCAGGAATCTTCAACAAGCACATTATTTGGCAGCAATTCTGCACAAATGATTTATTTCTTCAGAGAGAAGTTTCACTTTGTATAATAGAAAGCCTGAAAGGAGTCATCCTCTTTAGTGGAAAATAGTACACAGGAAATGTTTGGAAGGGCAGGGAGTCTTTGGTTCTGCTCTATGGAGTAGAAATTGCTTTTCATTTAAAAAATAGATCTTTCTCAGGGAGCTCTGCTCCTCTTTCTGGTGAATAAAACAGCTTGATTTTCTGATGAGCATCCTTTAGAGTACATTTCTCTTCTGTTGACACTGAGATTCATGGGAATACTTGCCATTAACACAAATGGGAGCTAAACATATCAATTGCCTCATGTGAAGATTAAAACGCTCCTCTTCATTTGAACCCAATACATTATTGGTAATTACATTATGTGTCAATAATAATTACTCTTATTCCGTTTAACACTGCTGCTTGGAAACAAGTCTCTTATTGCACCGCAAGGGTCATAAAAGACAGCATGAACAACATGGAGATATTCCCTTTCAGAGCTTTGTGGGGCTTAACCTAATGACAGGAAGAGTTATCAAAATCTTTTTCAATGTTGTTAATTTTACTTGTATGTATTGCCAGCAGATTAAAAAAATATAGAATAAAATATTTAGTACTTCTACATAGGATAACATCTATAAAAATATAGAATAAAATATTTAGTACTTCTACATAGGATAACATCTATAAAATTTATATTTTTTCTAGATATGAATATATTCTGCACCACAAATGACTTAAAGAAGATGAGTATATTTTAAAATGCAGTATATTCAAATACTGACTTTTTAAATTAATACCAATCCAAGACTGTCCTATCTTTTCTATTTTTTCAATAAATCATAAAATGTACTTAATAACAAATAGTAACACTCATTTAATCATTTAAAATTTTTTTCTAAAAACGATAAATTGTAAACTGCTTTTTGTATGTGTTTGTGTGCATGTATGTAGATCAGTATTTCCTACTATCCTACTTTTTATATATTTCTTCCATGAGTCATTCTAAGAAGTTTATTATAACTTAGTATACCTAACCTTACTGAATCCACAAAGTAATCAGTGTTGACTCCTCACTATATTGTATACTACTAAGGAAAAGGTTTTTACCTGCTAAACTATTTTAAAATGCCAATTTACCATTTTATACTAATAGAGCATAATTTAGGCTGTTTTAGATACATTATTATCTATCATATCAGAGATTATGTGATATGAAAATATAAGTAAATAAATTTTACCAAATATTTTCTTATATGTTTTTCAATCTTTATAAACCCATTTGAAATCTTTTTTTTTTTTTTTTTTTTTGACATAGAGACATTGAAGGTTTTTTTCTACCTTTGACACTTAGTGGTATGAAGAGCATCAAGGATGTGGCTTTTCCTAAAAGAATGTTCTGCTATTATCTCTGCAATTTTTTTTTTTTTTTTTCTAAGCAATCAGCACAGATTTTGAAAGCCGTGAAGCAGGCACTTCCTCGATCCTCTGAGAAGATTTAATGGGAAGGTTTCAAACAACTTTGGGGATGCACAAAACTTCCTCACTTGCTCTGAAATTGTTTGTTAATTGAAATATCAAGGAGTTGTCATTGTCTATTCTTATCACAAAGAAAAAAAAAGATTTTATTCCATCTTAGGCAATGTAAATTTTGACTCCTGACAACACAGATTTTAAAACATTACCAAATATAAAATTAATTTTGATTGATAAATATTAAAATAAGATGAAGCACAAAGTTTAGAATTATGCAAAGCATCCTTAGTCACAACTTGAAAGTTTAGTACTTCTTTCTTTCTTTGCTATTTTTACCAAAGCATTAGTTTATAGAATCATTAATGAATGTTTGTCTGATGATTCTGACCAGAAGATTGATATTGGTGGCTATTGTATATTAATATTGGTCTCCATGTTTAAAGTAAGTTGAATTGTGAATATTGAAACTATGTCCTTACATATGAAAATAAATTATAACAGAGGTAGTTTACTATTTATTTTAGCTAATTTTTTTTTCTTTTTAAATTGTGGTAAAATTCACTACCTTCATCATTCAAAAGAGTGTGTAGTTTGATAGATTTAAATGCATTCATATTGTTGTGCAACCATCAACACCATCTACCATTAGAACTCTTTTTACCTTGCAAAACTTTTATTTCTTTAAATAGTCTCTCTGCTGAAATTGACTGAAATTATCCATAATTTACCACCCAAGCCTTCCTCTGGAAGTTGCAAGTGTTCAATAGAGTTCGGAGTTCCAAAGTAGTTCCATTAGATAGATTCTCCAGTGACACTGTTGTCTGGCAGAAGAGATTTATTTCTGCAGCTTCTTCACCTACCATCTCCCTAGAATCATCCATCTAATGTTTCTGAAGGTTGGCTGTGGTGGTGAAGGCCTGTAATACCGGCCACTAAGAAGGCTGAGATAGGAGGATTACAAGTTTGAAGCCAGGCTCAGCAACTTATGGAGACCCTGTAAGTTATTTTCTTATTTAAAAGTAAAAGAGGATTAGAGATCTAGCCCAGTGGCAAAGCATCCCAGGTTTAATTCCCAGAACCAAATAAATAAGTAAAGTTTGTGAAGTGTTTTTCTCCTCAATTGTTCAAAGAAGACAATAAACTGTGGAGGTTTCTGTTTTAAATGCCTTTAAAAAATAAGTACAATTTGTAGGAGACATGGCTTCGTGGTACCTTTGTGAGGTTCTACCACCCCACCCTGTTTCTAATGAAGTACACACTTAAAAATGTGCAACAAATAAAAGACACTAATTTTAATACAAGAAAGGCCAATGAAGAAAGGTATTTAGAGTCAAAGGTGAATTATAAATTAAAGTCCATAATGATTTAAATATTCTTTTTATTCCATGATAAAAATTGAAGCAGTATTTTTTTCTGTTTTAATTAGATAATTTCACTAAATATCTCAACCAAATAGAGTCTGTAAAACTATAAATAACAACATAAGATAGCATTTAATTTTCCCTAGAATCCTATTTTGCCCAAATGGCCCTAAGCCTATTGTTAGATGAACACTAGGGATAAGACTAGGAATTTTGGAAATACTGACATTGAACACAAAATTACATGAGACATGAAAACTAAAGAATCACTATGAATCTTACCAAAGTTATAAAAGAAAATATCATTAGCAACTCCATGCCCAGAATTTTAAATTCTAGATGAAAAAAGCAATTTAATAAAAAGTAAAAATTTTTAAAGGATTAAGCAAAAAGAATTAGGAACACTTTAAGCTCAATATATATTAGAGACATTTAATCTGTGATAAAATATTTCCCATAAAAATTTACTAGTTCTAGATAGCTTTACCAGTAAATTCTTAAAAGTATTTAAGAAATAATCTTACAAAAACTCTTTCAGAAAACAAAAATGAAAACAATTTTCTTCTTTTATGAATTATGCATAATTTTATCAGCAAAAGCTGACATTATATTACAGGAAAGTAAATGGTAGGACAATCTGTCCTATGAATACTTATCAAACTAAATAAAATGCTTGGAAAAATTTGTTATAGAAAAAAAATAGGTACATTAGCATGAAGTTAGACTTACTTCAGGAATCTGAAGGAAAGCCTTATAGTTTAATATTCTGAATTATTACTTAGCACATTATCAAAAACATAAAAGGAGGAAAAACAGGTGATCAACTTTGCAAAAGGAAAAAAGTCATGCAAGGAATTAGGTGTGCATATCAAACAAAAACTCTCACAGAGCTAGGACCAGAAGAAAACCCCTAACTTACTCAAGAGTATCTATAGGATAATTGCAGAAAGCAAAATACTTAATAATGAAATACTGGACGATATCTCTCTATGATCAGGAATAACACAAATTTATTCTATTTTCATCTTTATTTAGTATTATTCTGGCTTATCTCATAAAATAAGATAAAATTTAAAACATAAGATTATGAAACAAACAAGGTTTCATTGTCTATAGATTACATATTATATGTACAATAAATTCAAAATAGTCTGCTGATACATCATTTAATAAGTGAATTCAATAAAACAGTTGATATATAATCAAACATATTTCCATATAGTAATAATAATCATATCAAAAGTAAAATTTTAACTAAAATTACCATTTGAACTCATCAATAAACATCAGATATGTAGGACTAAATCTAGCAAGTGATCTGTAAGAACTCTTTCATGAAAAGTTCAAAAATGTTAAGATAAATTTAAGACTTAAATCAATTAAAAATATTTCATGTTTATGAACAAAATCACTGAGAATTATAAATGATGTCCATTCTCCCTTAAGCAGTACACAAACTCAATTCAATGCATGCACAATCTCAGCATGTTTTCCTTTTATTATAGAAACTGACAAGTTGGATTTAAATTTTATTGAAAATTCTGAATACTAAGAATTGACAAGGCAAAAATTAATGGTGATGAGGCCACGGAATAGTCTTACCCAAGCTACCTTCTACTATATAGACTACCAGTTGGATTATAAAATAAATAAAAATTCGAAACTGTACAGCTCTTATTTTAAAAGTATAGGGAAGTATCTGTACTTGTGTCAACCAGACACAAAAAAGGACTAACCATGAATGTAAGAGTTACAAGGTAGGTTGTGTTAAACCTGGGAGATTATCTCGTCAAAGTACACCATTAAGAGAACTGAAAACACAGGCCACAGGGTAGAAGAAGGATTTACAACATTATGCACAATAAATAAGTTCTAGTCAGTATATATTAAGGCCTCTAAATCAGTCCCCAAAATTATACAACACAATTGATAAATGGCTCATCAGAGAAACAGATATCCACATGGTCAATAAATATATGAAAAAGTGCTCAATTTCATTAGTAACTAGAATAATGGAAGTTGAAATCAACTTAATTGCTTATATGTTACTACCAGATTGGCTGAAATGATAAAAACAACAAATACCAAATGTTGGCAAGCAAGCAGAAAACTAAAACTATTTTGCACCCATTGGAGGAGATGCAGATTCACTAATAATTTTGGAAAACTGTTTGGAATTGTCTACTCAAGTTTAACCTACTTAATATACCCCACTACATTAGTGATTACACTTTGAGTTTTTTGTTTGTTTGTTTGTTTGTTTTGTTTTTGTCCCAGGGACTGAACCCGGGGGCACTTAGCCACTGAGCCACATCCCCAGGCTTTTAAATTTGTTTTGTTTTGTTTTTTAATTTTGAGGCAGGGTCTAACTAGGTTGCTTACTGCTTTGATAAATTGCTGAGCCTGGCCCTCAAACCTGTGATCCTCCTGCCCTAGCCTCCAGAGCCTCTGGGATTACAAGTGTGCACCACTGCACCCGGCACTCTGAAACATATTATCAAACACAATCTGTGCATATATTAACCATCAGACATACAAAAGAACGGTAGGTGCACTCATCATAACAGCCAAAGCTCAAATACATACTCTATATAAATAAAATGGAAGTGCACATTATACATCCGTACGGGGAACACGTAATGAGGATGAATGTACAGTGACTTCAATACTGTTTCTTTCATAAATGTCAATCTATTCTCAGAAACATATTGCTGAGAAAAAGAAACCAGATAGTCATGAATATATACTGTGTGATTTTATTTCTATAAAGTTCAAACATGGCAGGACAATTTTATACTGTTAGAATTCAAGGTATTGTGTTGCTCTAGAGAGGGTACTGTCACTGAGAAAGAAGAGGGGAGGCTGTGGTTCTTTGGATGGCTGCTGGTTACATGGACATGTTTGAACATTCATTGATGATGCAATTGTGATTGATGTACTTTACTGTTAGCATATTATATTTCAGAAAGCATTTAAAAGTACTCTTACCCACTTCTTCTAGTAGAATATTTCATATTCCTTCTCTGACACAGATTAGTGATTATAAGAAAGTAAGTACAAAAACCATGTTGAAGGGGTTAGAGTAGGGTGCTGTGTAAGTCAAAGACACAGGCAGATCCTTTTTTGT
The DNA here is from genome assembly GCA_025594165.1 of Tamias sibiricus. NCBI lineage: Eukaryota > Metazoa > Chordata > Mammalia > Rodentia > Sciuridae > Tamias > Tamias sibiricus. Next base: position 20,970,665 of record CM046671.1, read on the forward strand.
TGTTGTTGTTTTGCTTTTCAGAAAGTTACATTCCTTTCAGGGTAGGATTTGGGAGAAGGCTGTTTTACAAACCCATCCAGAGAGCCAGGAAGGGAACAATGGTAAGGCAAACTTGAAAGATACTCCAAAATGATTTATTCTCAGTTTTGTGTCCAAGTGGAGTTTGCATTGTTGTTGCCAGTAAGAGTTCTCTAGTGATCTGAAGACTACTGTGTGCTGCAACTTCTTGAATTTTGGAGTGTGAAATATGAAAAAAAAATATATACTAAAGACATATGTCACTTACAATGCTCATGACTTTACCAGAGTCTTTCAATAAAGGGAGAGAGAAGGAGGGGTTAGAACCAAATATCTGACTTGGTTTAAATAAAAATCAACTCCACTCATGGACCAAAATATCCACCTTCACTAAATTCAAAGAGGTTCTCTTGCAATTAGCTATTATGCATATATACTGACACATTCTCTCTTGACCCTTTTTTATGCTGAACTTTCTCTTTCAGTAGAAACTTTCTTATTTTATTTTCAATTGACAAGTAAAATTGTATGTATTTATTATGTACAACATCACATGAAATAGCTGAATTGGGATAATTAGCATATGAATTACCCTCCCTACTTACCATGTTTGTGGTGAGAACACTTTAGGTCCACTCTCTTAGCACTTTTCAAAAATACAATACATTATTAACCATAGTCACCATGTTGTATAATAGATCTCTGAGCTTATTATAACTAGCTGTATTATTAACTGTAGTCACCGTGCTGTACAATAGATGCTTGAACTTACTCTTATTTTTTTTAATATTTATTTATTTACTTTAGTTGTACACAATGCAATGTATTTATGTTTACGTGGTGCTGAGGATCGAACCCAGACCGCACACGTGCAAGGCGAGCGCTCTGCCGCTGAGCCACAACCCCAGTCCCTGAACTTATTCTTATTAACTGAATTTTTGTACCCTTTGACCCATGTCTCTTCAGCTCTCTCCCAGGGCCCCAGCCCCTCACAGACACATTGTACTCTCTTCTTTTATGAATGTGACTTTCTCAGATTCCATATACAAGTGAGATCGGGCAGTGTGTATCTTTCTGGCTTATTTCAGTGTTTGTTTGTTTATTTATTTGTTTGTTTTTCCAGACAATATGGGGTCTTTTGAGATGTACCATTGTTGTAACAGCCTAGTCATAAGTCCCGAGGATGAACCTGGAACAATCTGTTAGACTTGGTTGACATCATTGCCCTGTCACATGTTCCAACATCATCACTTACTTCTACCATCAGCTAAACTCGTCACTCATGAGTAAGTTTTACTGAGCCCAGAAAATGAATAGATTTGCATGATGTATGCCTTTATTATGTAAAAAATACTAATGATACAAATGTATACTCTGTATGCTTGTAATTGTTAGTTTTACATAGCTAAAAGAAGTTTGGGCTCATTTGATGAATGCTTTCTTTAAGGATTTCATGTCTAATCAGAGTTCACAATGAAAGGTTTTCCTTAGATACATCCAGGTGGAGCTCGTACCCTTCAAACATGCTGCTCACATTGTGGACAGTCATATAAGATAGAACCAGGATGCCTTTGGGCTGTAGGTCAGTGCCCTGAATAACCTTGAGTCAAGAGCTTTCCTTGGCCTTCCTGTCCTCTAGCATCACATCCATCTCTCCCTTAGCATCAGGTGTCACAAATTCAAATGCTTCCTATTTTCTTGCTATCTTGATTTTTCCCAGGGAGTAAAGTTGTTGGAAAACAAACTATTTAAATAAAAATCCTAAAGAGCTCCTTCGGAAAGGGACATATGGAATATGAGCACGCTCATTAAACAAGTCGAAAGGGAGACAGAGAAAGAAACATAGCTGAAATAAAGCACCCTGGCTGGGTGGGAGGGAGGGGGAGGCCGCAGCAACGTGCTCTTCCCTCAGGACAAGCATCAACGCCTTCCCCGTAGTTGAGGCCTCCCATGGCTGTGCACCTGCTTGCCTCCTCAGCCTCTTCCAATATTTTGCCTCGTATATCACAGACACACTGAGCCCCCTTCATTTTCTTTACAACAAACCTTTTTGGTAACTTGTTGTGATTTTCCTCCTGGTTGGTTTCTCCAGCCTAGTTTCCGAGCTTCCTGTAATTAAACGAAACCATTAGAGTGCTGGATAGAGCTTTCCCTACCAGACCCTGCCTGGTACAGTCTGTGCCAAAAATGTCCCTGGTGACCTTGGCACCAGCTTGAGGTAAGCCAGGTATAGTCTGACTTGACTCAAGTCACTTTTGTCCTGACCATTTTGTAAACCTTGTCCTCCTGACCCAAATTACAGGGACCCACTGGTCTTGCAGCCACCCAGGACCACATAAGTCCCCAATAAATTGCTCTCTGGGCTCTTCTGGTTCTGTCTGCCCTTCTTCACCTTCCTCAGTCCCATGGCCCCATGCAGCCATCGTATACACTGTACTGGCTTTCCCTGAACAAGGATGCTCAGTACGAACTGATTGCTTGCTGGCTGTGTGGGGAGAAATGCCCTGCTTTGTGAGGTCACAGGAGCCTTCTGTGTTGATGGTTGTGGAGAGCAGAGGGAAGGCACTTCGTTCTTCTCTACAGATGCCCCTCCCTCAGCTTTGCTTGGTGTACTCCTTACACTTGTGCCCTCCAAGTTCCTTCTCTGGCTCTGAAGGTCAGCTTAGAGACTCCGCCCCTGTGCTTCTCTTGTCACAAGAGCATCTCATCCCTGTGAGCTGTTGGGAGCTTCTGCACTGGACGCTCACACAGGAAGGCGGAACTTTGCAGACCTTATTCAGGGCTGTATTACCTAGGTCCCTCAATTAAATATTTGTTACCCACTTCAAAGCATTTGGGGACAAAAGTAAGAAGAAGCAGGGAAGTAGATATTTTAGAGAGAGACAGATAGAATACCAAGGTAGGGCCAGAAGTTTAGCTTAGTGGTAGAGTCTTTGCCTAGCATGCACAAGGTCCTGGGGTTGATACCCAGCACTGTTTTTAAAAACAAACAAACAACAACAAAAAGATGTATAAGACCTGGGAAAAACTAAGGTGGAGAGTGCACATGGAAACTTGAACTCTGGTGTGTAGGAAGATGATTTAAAGGGGAAAGAATAGTAATAATGATAATAACAATAAATAAGCCATGAATGTTACTAACTGCACAAATCTGACCAAGATTCTTCTGGCTAAATGGCCACCAAAATTGTCAAATAAGTAAGATCCAATAACATCAAATTCCCTGTCTAGATGTCTACACCCCCTAGGCTGTTTTTCTCAGGGAGCTGACCAGTTGTCCTAGCATTCAAATGTATTGCTCTCTTTTCCTGGAAGAAAGGTTAAGGAGATTGCAGAGATCCCATCCCACCTACTGGGTGATTGTGTCACAGAGGACTTTTCAAGGACATCTTATTTTTTTATTAAAGTAGCACATGCACAGGATTCTAATACCAGTAAACTACTGGAAGCACAAAAGAATTTAAATGAAAAGCTATTTTCTGCTCCAACAGTTCTTCAGTCTCCCTACCAGAGGCTCCTAACCATATACCTCTCCACCTCAAATCATCATTTGGAAATGCCCCACTATGGGAGATAGTCAAATGTTCTTACTCTTCCTGCTTCTCCTCATCCTTCCCATTTTTTATGCTTAATGTAATTACTTCATCTGGTATTTTCAAACAGGTAAGGAGACCATGTGACCATGTGACCCTCTCTCTCTTTTTTTTTTTTTTTTTTTTTTAATTTTGGAACAACTCAAACTTATGGAGGAATTACAAGTAAATTTTTTTTTTAAATCCAGCTTACTCTTAAACTCTCTTCACCAACTAATAACATTATGACAGATTGTCTTTTTCTCTTTCTCATTCTTACACTCTCTCATGAGTTTATGTACAGGTATCTATGCAGGTTTATAGGTAGGTATATATACATACACAGGAATGACATATTTTTAGAACCATTAACAAGTAACTATAAACACCATGTCTCTTTATCCCTAAGTAATTGAGTGTGTTTCAGTATGGGCTTAGAAGAACATTCTTATAAAATAGTAATATTCTGGAAATTTATTATTAATACAATACTATTTTCTTATACCAAGTCTATAATGTTTGACAATGGTCTGAAAAATGGTTCCCATTACATCCCCCCACCTGCCTGCTTCAAGATCCAGTTCTCCTTTAATCTGGGTGAGTCCTTTAACCTTCCCTTTCCTTTATTGACAGATTTGAAGAATGTGAGCCAGTGGTTCTTTAGAGTGTCACACAAATTGAGTGTGTCTGATGTACCGTCATCATCACATTCAGGTCATGCATATTTTACAGGAATACACTCAGGTGCCACCTTATCCTTCTTAATGCATCACATCAGAAGAGACATGACACTGTGTTGTCCCTTTATTGATGTTCCCTTCAATCCTCTGGTTAAAGTGACATTCAAAAACTGTTTTATGCTTGCAAGTTTTAAATAACATATGAAGATATGCTCTGAAATTATATAAATGTTCTGTCCTCCAAATTTTATTCAATAATTTTAGTATCCATTAGTTTTCTTTCCCTGAAACAATTATTATCATAATAGTGGCAAAGTTAATATGCTATCTTTTGCTATTTATTGATTTATGTTCTTATTTGCTTGTTTTGTTGTTTGTTATCAGCCAGGAGTTATGGACAATGGGATTTTTCCAAAAACCTCAGTCCTTGCTTTTAAGGCCTTTGACTTATTGGATGAAATCTTCTTTACTTAAAGTGTGCTGATTTTAGATGTTAATCAGATTTAAATTAAAAAAGAAATCTTCACAGCAACATCTTGTCCAATGTTTTACCAAATAATAGGACTCCACAGCCTAGTCAAGTTGACAGGTGAAATTAACCACCATGGAACTCAGCTGTGTAGGGGTTCCACAGACTAATCAAGCACTTTATTAGGTGTAGATATTTAAAATATTTATAACACTTTGCAATTGCAAATGCTGCATCAATTATTAATCTTGCATATATATAATTTTATGTTGTATATTGTCGGAGTGTTTCTTCAGAGCAAATACTCAGAAATACTATTCTTGAGCCATGAAGTAAACGAATATGTAGTTTGGATAGATATTCACAATCTCTTCACCATAAGGTTTATATTATTTGCCTTTCCATCAGTAATGCTTGAGAATCCATGTGTTTTCCTAGCTTCACCAATAGAGAGCATTATGAATAATTAAATATGGTAATCTAACATAGGAGTAAGGGTGTCTTAGCATCAGTTTATTGTCAATGAATTTAAATAGCTTCTCATGTTTTAAGATCAGTTTATATGTATTGATGATTTCTTTATTTACTCAAGTTTTCTATTTGTTAGTTTAGTTTACTTTTTATTCTCTTTTAAGAGTTGTTTACACTATATGGGTGATAGTTTTCATTTCTATTGTTTTATCTCACTTCATCATTTGTCTTATGGTTTTTTTGCCATGTAACTCTTAAAATTTTTTCGATGAAGTCTAACTTATCAATAACATATTTTATTGGTAGCAGATTTGTACACAAAGTTTAAAAAAGCCCTTTCATATATCCACACTGTAGAAATTCATGGATCTACTCTTTCATCACGTGAGGATAAAGATGTGGTAAAGAGGGAGATGATGTAGGAAGCCAGCCAACATGGTTGTTTAAAAAGCATTTGAACTATTGCTCATTTTGAATCCTTGTTCTTACCTTGGGGACCAGTTGATGCTGCTCTTAGAGTCTCAAGAAGTTCTGCTGGCATTCAGTTAATCCTTGAGTGAAGCTTTTTCGGTCTATTCTGAGTTTTTTCCTTGACTCTGTGATCCTTTGGCAGGTATCCACTCACTTTCTGTGTTTTATATACATGTTGAAAACGTCTGGGTGCTGCTGTTGTACCCAATTCTCAGGAAAAGAAAAGTCTCACAAGCCACTCATGTAACAGCCAAAGAAGCCTTTATTCCAGCCAGGGCCACCAACTCCAATCCACATGGCCAGGGTGGTAGACGTTGGCACCCGCTTGTAGCAAGGGCAGGGTTTATAAAGCACAGGGTTAATGTGCCCTCAGGTGGAGACTGTTTAAGGGTAGGTTAATACACCCTCAGGTGGAGATGGTTCAAGGGTGGCTTAGTCTTGCTCCACCCAAGGTTCTATTGCAGGTGTTGTGTAACCCTGTTCTTCGTTCCTGGTTCAAGGGGGTGGGGGAACAGGGGGCGGATCCAACCTTAAAATGGCGGGTAATCTAGAATGGAGTAGCCTCTGTTTATCACACTGCTGTCTTCCATACACTGCCCCACTTGGTTTTTCTCTTGTGAAGGTTCAGGAAAGAATGGAAAAGTCCATAAACTGATCATTTTTATTAGAAATTCAAAATCATTGTGGGATTATATCTATATCTATTTTATACATGCATTACACATGAACATTAATCATAAACAGTGGACAATAAGTTGTACTTAGAAATTGTAGATATTGGTAATTTGAAAAGATGATAAAGTTTCTTTTAAACACATTAATTTTCTTTGTCATTGTAAATTTGATGTCATGACATATTTAAATTGTTTGTAGTATCAAAATACAGTTTTTTATTGGCAATAATTACAGTGTAGAAATTAAAGATTATATTCAAAATTGAATCTGATTCTTTCTTTTCAAAGCAGGCATAAGATAGAAGAAAATTTGAATCAAAGGAACAATACATTGAACATTAATACCATTGTCTTGCCATTGAAAATTAATGGATAGCAGTTGAGTAATTTTGCATGAAAGTACCTTTATGAAGAATAAATATCAATCATGCAAAAACATTATATAATTACAAAACTTATATTTTCCACTTAATTGATTCATTTATACATTTTACCAAAACACTAATTACACATTATTTTGTTGCAACTCAGTCCATCTCTTATGTAAATAAATCAGATCTTTGGATCTGAATAGTATTGAATTAAGCTTATCAGAAAAAAATCAGAGGAAATATGTGCATTCCTAATTACCATTATATTAAGATAAAGACTTATTCTAATCACAAAAATACTAAGATTCCTGGAATATTGAGATTCAACTTCCCAAATGAAATTACTGTTATAAATACTTAGTATTTAGGCTAACAAAATTCAAACTTCAGTTATGTAGCTTAAAAGGAAAAGTAAGAAGGGAAAATATAGCATAGGTATTCTTCCAGTAGTTGTAACAGTCTTATAAATACAGCTTAGAATAATGTAGTTTATTATTTCCAGGTTGACTATCTAACACAATATTGCTAAAGAAAATAACTGAATATTTCTACCCATCTGCAATTAGATACAATTATGTTTATTAGTGTTTGAAAACAGAAACTGTAATTTATCAGTAGCTCTTCTGAGAAGTGCTTTATACAACAAGGTATTTAATAGACCCTAGTGTGGGGAACTTATCAAGGCATTCAAGGGGTGAATAAAGTTGCAGAGTTGTTTTTTTCCCCCTTGTATAGGATTTCTACTTCTGTAAAGTCTACAACTTTAGTAACATGTCACTTAAAAGAAAAAGTTAGATTAGATTTAGTACAGATTAGATTTAGGACAGAAACAGGATTTGTCTACACAAGGTAGGAATGTCCTGGAAATTTGTGCTTGTTATCTTTCCACCTTTGCCTTTTCTCTATAGCACACAGGACCCACTAACCACCCTGTGGATCTAGTCCACAGGTAACAACAGACACACCCCAATGGTCCTTCTGATGGTTAATCTGGATTTTCAATTTGACTGGATTAAGAGATGCCTAAGATTAAAAGAGTTCTGGGTATGTCTATGAAGGTGTTTCCAGAGATGAATGGCATGTGGGACAGAAAACTGAAGGGGAGGACCTGTCCTGAATGTGGGTTGCATAGTCCAAGTGCATGGATGGGACCTGAATGGAAGAAAACCGATGCTGACACAAGCTCCACACCTCTGGAACTGGTGCTTGGAGTGCTGCCTGAAGACGTGGGACTCCAGCTCCTTCACTCTTACAAAGTGGACTCTGACCAGCAATTCTTGGGAGCTTCCAGGCCTTCATTCCCAGACTGGGCTGCATAATTGGTCCTGTTCTTCTGAGACTCCAGCTTCTTGGTCTCAGTAACTACTGGTTTCTCCAGCTTTCTAGCCTGCAGCTAGTCATTGTGGACAAATCCTGCTTTGATACTGTAAGTCAATCTAATTAATCCCTTTTTCATAATCATATCTGTGTATATGATTTTGGTTCTATACCTCTAGGAAACCCTAATACAGTCCTGCCATCCACTAGTAACAACTATACAAGGATATAGGCCCCCTCCCTCTCTCTCCTGTACTGAGTTTATATATATATATATATATATATATATATATATATATATATATATATATATATATATATATATCTCCTAGGGTCTTCCAGACTCCCACACACCATAGGTCTGCTAGGAGTCTGTGCTTATGCAGCACTGCAAACACGATTTTTTGATTGACGTTTCTCTTATTTTCATTGTGTAACACAAATTATGTAGGTAGTCTTGAAATGAGATGATAGGTCTATAACACTCACTGTAGTACCTAATATGTAATACATATTTTAAAATGATAAACCACTGCAATTTTTATTTTATGGTTCAAATTTCATGTTAATTTTTAAAAATATTTTATTAGTTGTAGGTGGACACAGTACTTTTATTTATGTGGTGCTGAGGATCGAACCCAGGACCTCATCATACATGTGAGATAAGCACTCTACCACTAAGCCATAGCCCCAGCCCCTATGTTAATTCTTTAATAGATAGGTATGCATTCTCCCACTAAAGGCTTTGAAATAGAGTATGAACACATGCAAATTTCTCCTCCTTTTAATACTTGTGACTGTCCATCTTTTCTTATACACAGCATTCAGAGTTTTAAGACAAACATTGTTTTGTATGAGGTATGTACCAGAACCCATTTGGTTACAATATCTGTAATCTTGGGAAATACATGATCTATTCTACCTTATTTTTTTTTCTAGACCTCAGTTATAACCCTTTCTATCTAAGACCAGCTACACTGTCTTGCCTTAGAAATTTGTCTTTTTTTAAAATTTTCTCATTCTAGACAAATGGTCAGTCTATATTTCTTAAAACCTTAAGCAAAGAAGCTGAAAATGGAAACTGAGATCCACTTCTCCAGTAATGAATCCAGGCTATGTAAAGGAACCAGAAATCTGTAGTGTGTAACATCTACTATCAAGTTTCTTAAATGAACTTTCCTATTTTATTTCCATAGATGAGTTGTGATGTATTTATCACCACAGTTTTTACAGACAAGAAAATAAGGACTCAAAGAGGATAGATAGTTAATGTTCCCCAGGAAGAGTAGTAGAACTAGAGTCTGATTGCTAATTAACTCAAAATTGTCGCATAATCCATGGTGCCTCATACCCTATTAGATGTTAATGACTGCTTATGAGTTCTATTCCTTATCCTCCAATTGTTAAATCGGTTTAGATTATATGTTCATAAGTTGAAGTTTTCAGAGAATGTTTGTCTAAAACACAAAGCTTCACTATTAGTTTTTTTTTTTTAATTTTCCCAAAATTATTCATTCATTGCCAAATAGGTGCTATACACTATGTTCAATACTCCATTATTCAAGGTGAAAAGACATTATTCCTTCATTCAAGTGCTTTTTAATTTATTGGAAAAATAGACACATAAACTTGAAATTGTAATAAGGTATTATTTATCAGACTCCAATTTGCACCAAAACTACCATACAGTTTGAGAAAATATAGATTGCTAAACAAAACTCCCAAAGATTCTGCTTCATGAAGCTCATTGAGGAGCTCAATAGTTTATATGACCATTAAGTTCCTATGTGATGCCAATGATACAGGTCTGAGGACCACTCTAGCAAAACCATAAACTTGAAGGAATAGTCGTCATTGCACATTGGCACTGGGACACTTAAATAGGTGGGAAAGAAGAGCTACCAGGTCTTTGGGATGAAATGAGGAAAATTCACAACGCAGGGACTATTTCTATGCAGTCTTGAAAAGTCTGGAGAAATTGATCAAAAAAAGAAACAGGAGAAATTAGTAAACTGGCATGAGTAAGTCACTTCAAGTACAGGAACTTCATGTGTCCTTTCTACTGCTGCAATGATAAAACCCCCAAGTTTACTATTGGTAACATGTCAGGCTCACTGTATTTTGACTGGAGATTGCTAGATAGTAAACAACTGATTAGCATTTACATGATAATACTTTGTCCCAGAGACATTCTTACAAATATCTACAAAACTTTTCATGATGAATTTTATTTGCTATTTTGCTTGTCAATATCCCGAATATACCAAGAATTCTTCAAGAAGGGCATTATCATGCCCCCAAATCTCTGAGGTACTCACAAAACATGCTAACAAATGTAATTATCAAATAATTTTACAAATGAATGAATGAATGAATGAGGTAATCTAAACTGTAGACTCAATACGACTTACAAAGTTGTTTTTTTTTTTTTTTTTAAGAATGAGATGCAATATGAAACTTTTTGGGGAAAAAGAAGAGCATGCTCCAATCTCTTAATTTATAGATTATCTTCCCTCTATATTTAATAATTGTTACAAAATAATGAAGATATAAATCAATTTGATTATTCAAAAAGTACTTTGCCATTCTAAGAACCTCTCCACTGTTAATGCAACTTAAGATATGAAAATAATGGGTGGGAATAGTAAAAAGGCGTATAAGCAGTGTGAAAAAGGATTCAAGGAGAAATAAAAAATCATGGCCATGATGTAAGCGCCTTCTAAGTCAGACTGCCAGGGTTAGTCTTCAGAACACCCTGCCTGCTACAGAGCACAAACATGGTTCAGGGTATGGCCAGCATGAAAGCTGCAGACAGGCCTCTTCAGATGCTGGGATTTTTTTTTGTTTGTTTGTTTGTTTAGTTTTTGTTTATTTTTAGAACAAGTTCTGTTTTGAAATATCCTGATGGATTTATTCAAAATTACGTTCATGACAGAAGAGAAAATCTACCTAACATTGGTCCTAGAAATATAAAGTGATAAGTGTTTTTTTTTTTTTTTTTTTACTCTGAAGCAATATTCATAACTTTTACATAAAATTTTGAGACTTTCAGTGAAAATGATTAAAATTTTTTTAAATTCCTTTGATTGTTCCCATGAGGGAGCAAAGTGTTAAGTGTTATTATATTTTTAACATCAGAACCTGGCTTTGGGCTTAGAGAAAAGGTCAGGCTTTTCCCAGATAGTCAGCAGACAGCAAGAGGCAGCAGAAAGAACTAGAAACTCAGAGCAAGCAGAGCAAAGGCAGATTGCCAACAATCGCCTCTTGAAGGAATCAGTGGCTTCTTGTTCTAGGAAAACATTTCCCAGCTGGTTTAATTCATAAGGTAGGCCATTCTTGCAAGTGTGACCATTTTAATCCCTGTGTGTTCAATATTTGTATCTTAACACTTAGAAAACCTCTAAAATATGTTCTCTTTCATTCTTAGCCCATTGGCTGAAAATGATGAGACTATTCATTGAGAATGGATTGGGGCTCAGGAAGGAACAGGTTTAAGTAGTAGGAAAGGATCTAACAATGTGCTATCCATCTCTTCCACCAGACAGGTCATATTACAGAAATGTATGTTACTATTCTAACTGTCCCCCTTAGATATTGGATATTTTGTCTTCCACCTTCCTTAGGACGTAGCACCATTTCACTGAAAATTATAGTATCCACTCTGGCTGTAACTTGAATTAAATTAGGAATCCATGGCTCAAAGTGATGGTGCAAATCCATATCTTGGAGGGTTTGCTAGTATAAATAAGCAGAAATGACTTGGAATACTTCTCAGAAAATCAAAAAAGTAGAAAAAAAAGTTAAAATAAAAGCTCCAATCAATTCTTACTGTAAAGTTATTATTTAACAATGAAAATAATGCTAACATTGCATTTTGGTCAACATTCAAATTATCTGTTAATCACTAAACATGTTTTAATTGGCTTAATACTTAAAATTCCTTTAATTAGGCATTAATACACCCATTTATCACATAAAGGAGCTGAGGCTTGCACATACTGCATAACTTGTGAAGAGGACCCCATAGTCAATTTCATCTGATCCCATCCTACATGCACTTAACTATAAGTCTGTAGTTGTCTTATAAACTAGTAACATAGACAATGTCAATATAAGAAAAATAAGAATTATGGTCTACAGCATTATATTGACTAGGCATCTGCTTTTGCCAAAACAACTGAGTAGCAGGAGTCCTTAGGCATCCTGATATGAATATACTTTATTAATTGTTTGAAGTAAGAAAAGAGAATTACCTTTCTATTCCTATTGAAGAAAGAGGGCTCCTCTACCCACAGAACACATTCCCACCATACACAATGATGGAAGAAAGTCCAAACCACTTGAAGGAATGGGAACACAGAGTTTTACTCTTCTCACGACCGGGTCTCTCCTTCCTGTATCAGGAGCAGCCACTGGGAAGGGTGAACACTGGAGGGAGTAGATTAGATCAGAGGCCCAGAACCAGCCCTGAGTCCATCTCAGGTTCTGTTACTCTTTTGTGAACTTGAATAATTTACCTAAAACTTCTGCCTTCATTTCCTTAGCAATAAATCCAAGTTCATCATTGTGCCCATCTCAAAGGTCTGTTGTGAGGATTTCATGAGTCAGTATTTGCAAATTACTTGGAACTGTGCCAGGTACAGAGTAAGTACTGAATATATATTAGAGTATGTTTTAGTTAGCTTTGTTGTTGCTGTGACTAAAAGACCTGACAAGAACAACTGGAGGCAGAAACGTTTATTTTGGCTCACAGTTTCAGAGGTTTCAAATCAATGGATGGCTGACTCCATTGCTCTGGGCCCAATGTGAGGCAGAACATCCTAGCAAAGGGGCAAGGAAGAGGAAGGCAGATCAGAACATGGCAATCCAGAGTAGAGAGAGAGCTCTGCTCACCAGGGACAAAATACAAATTGCAAAGTCAATCCCTGTCTCCTCCAGTCACACCCTACCTGCCTATAGTTACCACCAAGTTTATCCATTTCAGCAGGTTAATCCGCTGATTAGATTACAACTCTCCCAACATAGTCATCTCATTTCTGAACATTCTTGCATCATGTCACACAGGAGCTTTTGGAGGGCACCACATATCTAAAGCATAACAGAGCACTTGTGATTTTAGACACACACACAAAGAAACTAATGGGTGATCTTTGTGATTAACTTTATTCAATGAATAAATACCTTTGAGTCAGAGTAAGATGTGAGTTCTTATGTAAATTCAAGGAAAATGATAACAGAATACCTAATAGTTAAGTCTTTTGTTAGCTAAACGTGAGCATTGAACTTGATATTTTATCCTTAAGGATACATTCTTATTGAGGCTGCATTCTGTTTTTCTAACTAAACAAGAGGAGAGCACCTCATAAGTAAAGTGTTCCTAGATCCTAAGTGAACAGGATCCTAACAGAAGACCCTTACCCTGTGCAGATGCAATCCTAGTACCAAATGACTGAATCTATGAGGTGTATATAATAGGCTTCAATTTTTGAAAAATTAGTGATTCAGGGAAAATTTTACATGATGTTAATTTCATAATAGCTATATGACTTTCTCTTAATTAGCTATTGGAACTTAGACTCCCTTCCCCCAAAATACATAAGTAAATAGTGATTATTATTAACTTTGGGTAATATTTTTATATTGAAAAATTTTGTTGGAAAATTGGAAACTCAGAGCTATAGAAGCTAAATTAGCCTTTATAAATTGGGCTCATATATAGACTGTTATTGCCACCATAGTCACTCCATATAACTGCCTATGAAGGAGCCCCAATTAGGGAGATGGCTATTGCGGTCCGCTGGAAGCCATAAGTTCCACCTGATAATAAGTATGTGACGCACCTGTAAATGCACGTGAGGCACCCGCAAAGCTAAAGGTATATAACCAGGTGAAAGCGGTCAGAGTCAGGAGAAGAATGAATTCATTCAGTCAGTCATGCAGTCACTCGGTCTGAAGAAGAGTTCGGGTCGGAGAAGAAGAAAAGAATCAGAGCGGCCAGAACATAGGCAGTGCGGTTACAGAAGAGAAACCAGATAGAAGAAGTAATTGCTGGTCAGAGTCAGGCCGAGGCTCCCGAGGAAGAAAGAAGAAAGAAGCTCTAAAAGCTAAGCTTTCTCTCTAAAGAAGAAATCTCTCTCTTTCAAGCTCTCTCTCTTTCTCTCTAAGCTCCAAGAAGAAGAAGAAGAAGAAAAAGCTATCTCTAATCTTTCTCTCTAAGCTCTTTCTAAGAAGAAGAAAAATCTTTCTTTCTCTCTCTAAGCTCTCTCTAAGAAAGTAGAAGTAAAAGTAGTAGTATCTTTACTCTGCCTCCGAGAGTTTTCCTCCCGTGGCGTTGTGGCTGGCCACGACAGGCAGCTTACAACTGCCCTCAACCAATTATGTCATAGTGATTGTAATTCAACCCCTATTTTTTTTACACTCATACACCAAGATGACTCATTCACAAACCAGATAGGTTTTACCCTCTTCTTTCAGATGTTTGTAGTCAGCCCCACAAAACCATTAACACAGTCAGGGAAAGGTTATTAGGAAACTCCTAGGGTAACATGGAGGTTCTGGTCTACCAGATACAGCAGTTCACTTGTGCCTGGTCCTCTCATACTCAATCCCAGATATAACATTTAATTTATAAGAACTGCTCTTAGTCTTGTTCAACTGTCCATTTTTCCAGGTCCAATGGAATCTAGCTCCCAAGAAAGAGTTCTCTGAATATATGATTACTCACTTGCCCCATCCCCCAAGATTTTCCTTATCTGTCTAGGCCCAGTAACATTTCAAAATTTGTTTCCAAGGAGACCTTTAATTCTTTGTTGTGGAAGTCAAGGCCTTTTTCAAGAATATAAAAGAGACTGTGATTCTCCCATTGCTTTCTCATAGATGGCACCCTATCACATAGTAAAGGGGTCAAACTCTCTCAAGCATCTCTTATGAGGGCATTATTTCCCTTCATTAGGGCTTCACCATTTAATCATGTCTCCAATAACCCATGTCTTCATATCACCACACGTGGGATTTAGTTTCCAAATATAAATTTTGGGGGTGCACAAACATTCAGACCATAACAATGATATGACCTGCTGCATGGTCTTCTCCTGCCATGTATCCTATTCATTGTTGTAAGACTTCCACCCATCTATCTGGCTTGGTGCATAGGCTAGAACAATGCATTGAATGGGGTGTCATTGGAACCAAGAGATGATACCTGCCCCTGTTCTTCCTTATTTATGGTAGAAGATACCAGACACATCAAGTTTCCTTTTAGTTTTGATAGTATCTATTTACATGCTATTGACAACTGAACACTTCACTGTGCTGGTGCCTGAAACTTCATCTATGTTCACCCTCTGTAATGAAATTGTCTTAGCAATGCCTTTAGCACACCAAGCTCTCTTTATGTTCTCCAACCAGCAGGATATTTTCAATGTGATTAATAAGTATGATTTTCTGCAGGATGCACAAGCAGCATTGGGTTCTTTGAAAGGTGTAGAGAGTTATCATAGTCATGAGACAAAATTTAAATTAAATATCATTGGACTTAGAATCTTAATAAAAACTCTTTCTCATCTTTTTTATTCCTTTTTAATTGGAATCCAGAAGAACATTGTTGGCCAAATCTATAGCCCCATACCATGTACCTAAGGCCTTATTAATTTCCTCTAGCAAAGATAATGCATCTGACAGAGCAGCTGTGATCAGTACTTCTGCTTGGTTAAGTCTGTAGTGTTTTATTAGTTATTCTCCAGAATTCATTCAGTTTCTGTGTAGGTTAGAATCTCAAGTTGAACGAAAATATGATAGAAACTAACACTATTGCATCATCTGTGTCTTTAATGGTGGCTGTTCCCCATGGATATAATGTTCATTTTCATTTACTACCTGGCTTGGGGGAGATTGTAGGCTAAGGAATACTATGTAGTTTCAGAAATTGTGAATTGTCCTTTCTACTCTAATAATGTATATGACAGGATAGGGAACCAATATGGTGGTTACGCCAAATGTCCAGTATATCAGTTCCAATTACACACTTCGGGTCTGGGAATTATGACTGGGCAGGTCCACAGACGTACGTACAGGGTCTCACTGTCAGTGAACATGAAGTCCCCACAATGTTGGATTAAACCCCTTTCTTCAGGATATAGTTACCCAAGTAAAGGTCTTCGGGCCTTTGGGTAAGACAGAAATTACCACTTTTAGAGTTCTTCCTCCCATGGATGGAGTTACCTTTTATAAAAATGGTTTACAGATCTGAAAATAGATTCAGGGATGAGGATGAAAAATGGAGCATTATTTTATATTTTTTTAATTAGTACGAACTTGGTTTCTTACTCTGCCACTCCTGCTTTTCCTCTGCTTTCTAAGTATGTATTAAGCAGCACACTTGATGATTTGCTCTTTATTTGACCCCTCAGGACATCATACTCTATTGACTCTTCCACAGCTCCATTTGGCTCAAACTTCCTGGTTAATGCTCCTACTTTTCCAGGTAATTGTGGCCTCCTGGATTCTGGTGGGGTAAGTACGTGCCCCCTGGTTTCAATGATTTTTTGGCGGATGGCCTCAAGCTCAACTCTGTGACCTACCACAGGCCCTAGCCTGCAGAGAAAAGCCAGTAATGAATATACTAATGCTGTAGTTCTTCTGTTAATTATGTTGCTGTAGTCAGATCTGAGCTGCTCATCCTGATGGCCAACATATTTCCAACACCCTGGGCCACAAGGACAGAACAAATCCTTCTCTTTATGTTTTTGGAATTACTATCCCAGTGTGCAGATGAAACATAAACATGAAAACAGGAATTAATGCATTAAGGGAAAAGAAGATTAGCAAGTATGTATCTATACATTCTGTCATCTTCATCTTACATTATTTTTAGAATTATATCAACAGATTTTAAAAATTGAGTTAGACAGGGATTTGATGAATTAAGTGGTTAAGACTACATATTAGGAAGATGAAGTAAAAATTCAAGGAATGCAAAAGAAAAAACAAAACAGAAATGTGGACACATGTATTCAGGGAAGCAAAAAACAAACAGAAAAAGCAAATGATAAGCAGATTAAGAGAAATGGATTGATAGAAAAATGTTCAGACTCAGATTACAGAGAATGTCAAAAGTTGTTATTAACGTAAAAGACAGCCAGACCCAGTCATGGAATTCCAAGGCTAGGGTCAAAGTAATACATTACTGAAGTCTATAGTCATGAAATGTCAATGCTATGGTAATTAAGCTAGTTTGAGCACTCTGAAAAAAGCAAAGATCCTAAAACCAAAATTTTAAACTAAAATTAATTCATGCATATTTCACACAAATGACATGTTCTGGTATCACCTTTATTAAAGTCATTCGGTTAAAAGCAATGAACAATCTACACTTTTTTTTCAGTGCCTTAATAAACCCATGGTAATTAGCCAAATATTTTAGAGGCTACTCATTAGTAAATTATTTTTCACAGAGTGTCTTCAAACTTCAAAGCACTCCATTTTTTATTTGAATTTGTTGTATATATAGCAGAAGAATGCATTACAATTCATAATACACATATAGAGCACATTTTTACATATCATTATTTGTATACAAAGTATATTCATACTATTCATGATGTCTTCAAACATGTGTTTAGGGTAATGATATCCATCTCATTCTACCATCTTTTTTTTCACTCCTTTTAATTTCAGAATTATGGGTTATTAAACCCAGACATTGAGAATGTTCTTCTCTTATAACTGATTTTCATTGATTTATTTAACCAATTTCTATGCAGCTCAGTGAGCTCTGGGTGCTGTCCCAGGAAGGTGTGGGACAGCAGTGGTGCCTGCAACAGAGGAACCTGGTCCTACTACAGTTAAAGAATTACCCACTATCACCTGAGATCGTCCACATATTGATCACCTAAAATCAAAAGTTCAGACTTAATGATAAGTATGCATTAAGATTTATTTGTATTTAAGAATAAACCAATGCATATGCAAAATGCTTTAATCATCCTTGACTGTCTTTTTACATCCCACACCTGATCCATTAGCAAGCACATTTATCTCTACCTTCAAAGTAAATCCTGATGTAACCACTCTCTACTTCTTCCAGCACTAACACTGCCATTCATGCAACCATTATGTCTCACCCCATTTGTGACCACTTTCTCATGAGTGTTCCTCTTTCACTCTTGCTAGTCCCCTCCCTACAGTCTATTCTACATTCAAGACCAGAGTGGTGTCAGATCATGTCCCTTATCTGACCTTACTGCCATTCCCAGCAGCTGCCCATCTCAGTAAGAACAAGCTCAAGGGACTGAGAATGCAGCTCAGTGATAAAACATACATTTAGTATAGGCAAGGCTCTGTGGCTGATCCCCAGCACCACATAACAAAAGAAAAAAGAATAAACTCAAAATCCTTACTATAAGGTTCACTGACTGTAACAAATGTACAACCGGGGTAGGGGATGCTGATACTAGAAGAAGCTATGCATGTGTGGGAAAAGGGGTATAGGGGACATCTCTGTACCTTCACTACAATTTTGCTGTGAACCTAAAACTTCTCTAAGAATTCTAAGTCGATTAAAAAAAAAAAAAATCCCTGCCAAGATTTAAAAGATGTGTATATGTGATCCTGTTCCTGGGAGCTGCTTTTATTTCTTTTTATATGACTCTGCCCTTGCTCACTCCACTCCAGCCTCACTGGGTCCTTGCTGTTCCTAAGACACAACAAGCTGTTCTCTACAAAGAGTCTTTGTACATTTTCTGGCTATCTGAAATGTTCCTCTGCAGGTGTGGCTACTTCTCTCCTTCATCTTCCCTCCATGCAAGTGGAGATTACTTAGCCAACACCTTTCTGATTGTCCTGTTTTAAACCCCCTCCAACAGAAATACCTACTTCATTATCCTGCTTATTTTCCCTCCATCTTCACACTTGATCACGTACTCATAAATTTACTTCTCTGCTATGTCTTCTTCCAGGAAAGTGTAAGCTTCATGTAAACAAACATTTATCCACTTTTATCTGCTGATCCATCTCCCAAAATTAAAAGAAAGCCTGATACATAAGAGGTGTTTAATAATGAAATGTTGAAGGAATGAAATAGATGCTTTTAATAAACACTTGCACATAATGTAATTTTCCCACTACCTAGATTTCAAGTAAACAATTCTTCACCTAGTCATTCCTGCTACCTTCCCCCAACCATAAACAAAACAAAACAAAAAAATAAACACTTTTTTTTTTATGTAGAGTAGCATGAAGCTTAGAAATTTGGGGAAGAAAAATTCAGATAACATATTGTGTATTGTTCATCCCAATTTCTTGCGACCTACTTAATATTTTGTCATCTCATGCTAATTGCGATATTTTAGCTAAATTGTTTTATATTTTATTATGATATGCCTACTAAAATTGTTTTATCACATGTTTGTACAAAACGATCAAAAGTGCATAAATTAAAATAACTTGGTAATAAACTCATGATGAATGCCCACAGTTCAGCCGGCATGTTATACCTCTAATATCTATACAATTTTTGATTGCAAGATAGTAGCATAAGGAAAATAACATTAACACAGTTGACAGATGGGGCACTGATAGAATATAGGAATTTATCTGACTAGTAAGTCAAAATATTGGCATCTAGTAAAAGTTGTCAGTCCATAAAGTCCAAACACTCCAAACTCTTTTTTTTTTTTTTTTTACTTATTAGAGAAATGATGTCACATTGAAAAATTGATTTTGAATTTCTCTGTACAATACCACAATACCTCACACCTCTTTCCTTGATTTCAAATCAACTGACATGGTGTATAGACTAGACAACTCAGATACCAGACTGTGGGCTTCCTTTATCGTGTTTATGTATTTTTAATTCTACTTGCTATATTTGAGAACCAGAGTTGCTAACTTTTGAAGGTCTCCAAGCTTTTACTATATTTTTAATGCATATAATTGAGAAAATAAATTATGACTGCAAGAGCTAGTTAGTGTAAATTCAGCAACACTTCTGAATGAGTATGTATTTAACTAATTTCAGAGACTTCTACACTTTGAGAAAAATACCTACATGTATGATGTAAATTTATTAGTCTACACAGTATTCATTCCTGATCTGCAGAGATTTGAGGGTGCTCTTCTCCCCAAGAGTCTGTGACAACAGCTAAAGAACACTCCATTAGTTTTAGGGGTTCCCAGCTCTTTGTACTCAATATCCAGGCCTCCAGAACTTCTGGGCTAATTGATCACACTTCCAGCACCTGTCATGGGTCAAACTTGGTTCTTCATTCACTTTCACAGGTGAGCTGGTCTACAAATGGAGGGATTCTTCTGTCAGGTTAGAAAGGCCAGTGTTCCTCCAATCTGGAGAGAGGGAGGAAGGGATGGGGCAAGTGGGTATGAAGGGAAGAAAAAAAAGAAGATGGTAAAATTAGATGGTTATAATTATCCTAAATGCATGGTTGAAGACATAAATAGTATACAAACAGTGATATGTAAAAAGGTGATCTATAAGTGTATTATGAATTGTAATGCATGCTACTGTTATATTCACAACAACTTTGAATAAATTTTAAAAAAAGGAAGAAAGGTCAGTGTTACTGTATTAGACCAGCAGACTCATCCTCACTGTGCAGTTTGCCCCACTGAAACCTCCCCGCTTCCCCCAAGGTCATGCTCTACTCCATATCTTGAAACTAAATGGTGGAATCAGAATGAACTGGAATAAGTGACTCAGTTTGAGCTTTTAGGTCACATATTGTGGCAAAAGTTCAGTATTTACCCCAGTACTGAAGAACCAGTTATGTAGATAGTAATTAAATCTAATAAGACTGGAAATGCTGGGGGGTGGGGTAAGGAATTTGATTGATTTCTTTCTTGTGAATCTTCTGAGAGGCTTTTTTTTTTTCTACTATATACTATGAATTTTTAAGAAGTAGATACAAAAAGATACAATAGAGCTATTCTTTGTTTGATCAAGTATAGCACTAAGATGATTTCAGAACATGGAGCCAATCATTTCCACAACTTGGTTCCTCTCTCCTGCTTAGTACCATGAAAACTAAAATCTTTATTTGGTCGTGACACTTTTTATCTTAGATCAGTTTCGATGTAACAGAAATGTGATGAAGATAATAGCGTTGCTACATGACACACTCCCATTTTCTTCTATTTATAGACTTCTTAATTTACTATGGTAAGGGTTCCACTATTAATGGACCAATAGCAATGCATTCTTATTAACTAAAGTCCTTACTTTAGTTTTATTAACTATATTTTTCTGTTTCAGGATGCAATATTATAGGGAGTTGTTCTATATCCTTAGTCCACTCTCGGTTACAACAGCATCCCAGACTTTCTCAGTCTTGTGTGACCTTGGTGATTTAAGTGGCATTGCTCAAATGTTTTATGGAACATCTCTCAATCAGGATTTCTCTATTTTTCTCTTCATGATTATACTGGAGTTGTGAGTTTGAAAGGGTATATTAATTTCCTACAACTGTTGTAACAAAGAGCCACAAAATGTGTTTTGAAACAACAGAAATTTATTGTCTCATAATTCTGAAGGCTAAGCTGGGCACAGTGGCACACACCTGTAATCCCAGCACTTGAGAAGCTGAGGCAGGAGGATCGCAAGTTCAAAGCCAGCCTCAGCAATGGCGAGGCACTTAGCAACTCAGTGAGACCCTGTCTCTAATAAAATACAAAAAAAAAGGCGGGGCTAGGGATGTGGCCCAGTGGTTGAGTGCCCCTGAGTTCAATCCCCGGTACCAAAAAAATAAAAAAGTAAAAAAAAAAATATATATATATATATATAAAATAATAATAATAATTCTGAAGGCTAGAAGGCCAAAATCAAGGTGTCAACAGGTCTGTATTCTCTGTGAAATCTGTAAAAGAACAAGTTCTTGACTTGTCCAGCCCCTGCTGGCTTCTTGGCAATCTTTGCTGTCCCTTGGCTTGTGCATGCATTGCTCCAATTCTCCATCTCACGGGCACTTTACCTGTGGTCTTGCTTTCACATGCTATCTTCTTGTAAGGACCCCAGTCATAAATCATGTATAAATACTGCATTAGGGGCCCAGTATTCCAGTACAACTTCATCTTAACCAATTGCTCCTGCAAAGATCCTATCTCCAAATACATTGTGAAGTCGTAGGGTCAACTTGCATTTTTGGAGAGGTCACGATTCAACTTTTCACTCCACACCCTACAATGAATTCTTTGCAGACATTTCTAGTACAAATAGGTCACATTCATTATTTCATTGCATGATATTAATTCTCTAAAATTTTCCATATATTAAGGTTCATACCTTGTATTGTAAAATTATGTTTATTATAATTCAAAGTACCATGTAGTTCCATAACAACAAAATCATATATAAATATGACAGAGGTTCCATAGAGGTAAAGAGCCTTTTCTATCACATTGTATCAAGGGTGAATATCAACATGACTTATAGCATCTTCAGTGGGAAGCATCAACATAAACTATTTAGAATTGTCTTGCATTGAAAATTTGTCTAATTTCCCATTTATTTAGTTATTTAATCTTTTATTCACACAATTATGGATTTATGGTTATTTATTTTGTACTTCAGTTATAATTTAATGCTACTCTATTTTGCTGTTTAAATCATTCCAGCTTTAGCCACTGGAAGTTGGATCTTGTTTCCTTTTGACATTTCTCTAATATTATTATTATTAATATTTCTCCAATATTATTATTTTATTTTTGGATAACTTCTTACTTTCTAGCACACATACACACAAAAGTGCTCCAGAATTATCTTTTGCATTTTCTGCCCCAGTCCCAGAACTTCCCACTTCTGTATTTATTGGCGAACTGCATTATATCCAAGTCCCAGAAGTGCTCATTGTTTCTAAGTGCCATTGCTTCTATGACCACATCACTGACAGAACAAGGACAAGCATGTTTATTATGTACTCATCCATGTGCAAACTCATACATTTTTTTCTATTTGTGACCACCTCTATCTACAGTAAACTAAACATGAGCTCATATGAATGTCTCCAACTCTAATTCATTATCACAGGATCATCCTAGATTCCTACTCTTGCTTCTCTGGAGTGTCCTGCTACAATGCGTGAAGCCAGACTCCCATCATCAGTCACACACGAATCACTCAATTCCAGCAGACATGCACAGATGTGTTAAATTCGTGAACATATCACAGGGGAAACTACTTTAGAGCACAATGACCTGCCTCCAGTCTCACAAACTCTACTCTTTTCAAAAGCCAACACCTGCTTCTACAGCACGGTTGCTTCATGTATTTTCAGTAAAATTGTGTTGCATTATCATATTCCACATTTCATCCTGTGATCTAAAATACAATTTTGAAATTTTGCATCCACTAAGACGTGCCTATAATCATGTTTATTGAGAAATATGTAGTGTCACTAGTCACCATAACTGTATCATGCTGAATAGGTACATACCCTCAAAAACTGCCAGACTTTCACCTATTTGCCCATTTCCACATCATGGCACCCTGTCAACCACTAATCTTTTGAATTTCTCCATAGTTTTGCCTTTTTTATAATATTTGGTAATTGGATCACACAATATGTAGTTTTTTTCCAAGTAGGCTTCTTTCATTTAGAAATATACATTATACATTTGAGGTCCATCAATGTCTTTTCCTGACTCAATATTTGTTTCCTTAATTGATGACTAACATTCCCTTGCATACTGTGCCACAGTATCCATCCACATATTGAGGAACACCTTGAATACTGGTAGTTTGGAGCAATTATGAATAAAGCTCCTGTAACATTTGCATACAGGTTTTTGTGTGTGAATATAAGTTTTCAAACCTGTTGGGCAAAGATCTAAGGATGTGCTTGCTGGACCATAAAATAAAATTAAGTTTATCTTTATGAGAAGAAACTGCCCAACAGTGGCTGTACCATTTTGCATTCCCATCAGTAATGAATAAGTGTCCCTTTGTTCCACACCCTTGCCAAAAATTGCTATTGTCAAAGGTTGTGGTTTTGCCTTTCTAGTAGGTATGTATTTGATTGTTTCTTTAATTTATAATTCCTAATGATAATGATTTTATACATACACACATATATGTGCATGTCTGTGTGTGCATGTATGTGCATATATATATATAAAATCTTTATTTATTTATTTAGCTAAAGTGTCTGTTAAGATCATGAGTCCATGGGCTGGGGCTCTAGCTCAGTGGCAGAGCCCTGCCTAGTATGTGTGAGGCACTGGGTTCAATCCTCAACACCACACGTACAAAAAAAATAATAATAATAAAATAAAGGCATTCTGTCCACCTACAACTACAAAAAAAAAAAAAAAAAAATCATGGGCCCACACTTTAATTGGGTTTTGTTGGCATATTTTTGAGTGTAGAGTTCTTGGTACATTTTGGATAACAGTTATTTATCAGATATCTCTCTTGCAAAATTTCCTCCTAGTTGGTGACTTCTACTTCAGTGCATTGCAGAGCAGAAGCAAATTGTTTTTCCCAGTTTATATATAAAAATTTATCACTAAACCCAGGTCAAACAAACACTTTCTTTTGTTTTATTCCACCGATTTATAGTTTTGTATGTTTGTTTGTTTTAACTGACAACCATGATCAATTTCAAGTCGATTTTGTGATAAGAATCAGTTTGGTGTGATTGACTCAATTCATTCAACAGATGTAGTCTTATTTGGATCATCAGTTTCTTTTTGTGTGCATTTTTATTAGTATCCTTGAAGGAGTCTGTCTACATCCTCTAAGTTACCAAATCTGTGAACTTGAAATTTATTATTAATATTATTTTCTGAATTTTTAATATCTACTGTCTAGGGAGATGGTACCATTTTCATCTCTATAGTAGTAATTAGTGACTTTTGTCTTTATTTCTTTATTAGCATGACTAGAGATTTATCAATATTATTAATCTGCTTAAAGAACCAACTTCAAATGATTTTCTGCTCCTCTGTTTTCAGTTTTACAAATTTTTGCTGTGATATTTACTATTTTTTCCCTTCAGCTTGTTTTATGTTTAAACTTCTCTTTTTTCAAAAGTTTAGATAATCATTTTTATATTTCTTTTTTTCTTTGCCAGTACATGTATTCAACACTACACATTTTCTAAGAGCACAGCTTCAAAGTATCACACACAAAAAAAAAATGATGTCTCCTTTTATTTTTATTCCAAACTATTTTTAATTTTTCTTAAGATGTTCTCTTTGACCCATGTATCATTTAGAAATTTTCTTTAATTTCTGTATATTTGGGGATTTTCCAACTAATTTTTTAATTTATTTCTAGTTCAGTTGCATGTTGGTTTGAGGACATACTTTATGTGATTTTTTACTCATCAATTTGCTAAGGTGTGTTTTATGACCAAGAATCAGCCTATCCTGGTGAATGCTCCTTTTGATCATGAGAAGATATGTATTGTGCTGTTTTTTTTGCAGCAGAGTCGATTGTAAATACTAATTAGCTCAAGGTGATGAATAGTGCTATTCAAATCAACTATATTCTTTCTGTCCACTTAAGCTGTTGATTACTAAGAGGTAAGTTGATGTTTCCAACTATAATAATTGATGGTTTTTTTTAT
Source organism: Tamias sibiricus (assembly GCA_025594165.1). NCBI lineage: Eukaryota > Metazoa > Chordata > Mammalia > Rodentia > Sciuridae > Tamias > Tamias sibiricus. The sequence goes on from CM046671.1 coordinate 20,996,284, forward strand.
AATTTTCCTTTCAGATTAACTATTTTCATGTATTTCTACACTCTGTTATTAGGTGCATACACATGTAGGATTGTTTCATCTGTTCATAAAACCAACACTTTATTATTATGTGATGTGATAAATTCCTTATCCCTACAATCTCACTTGTTCTGAACTGTGTTTGTCTTAAATTAATATAAATATTTAATTTTTTATTTTCATAAGCATTGTACAGCTCTATCAGTATGCTTATTTTATGTATTTGGGGATTTATATTTACAGTGGATTTCTTGTAGACAACATATATTCATTTAAATATATATTTGGGTCCTGGTTTTGTTTTCTAACCTTTGCACTTCAATTGGTGTGTTTATTTCATTCAAAGTTAAGGTGATTATTAATATAATTGGATTAATATTTATTCTTGTAGCAGTTTTCTGTCTTCTGCCTTTGCTTTTTTTGTTTTTCTTCCATTTTTTATTGCTTTCTCTGGATTTAATTATTTTGAATGACTTCATTTTGTCTCCTCTTTGGGCATATAAATTATACTTTAAAAATAGTTTTAGTGGTCACTTCAAATTTTCCAATATACATTTTTAACTTATGTATCCCTACTTTCCAATAAAACTACACTCAAGATTAGCAGAGGTAGTTCACCCACAATAGAGTTTCATGATCTTTCCTTTCTATTCCTCGTGGTTTCCTTGTTATACATTTAACTTAATTATATGCTTTTGTGATACAATATAAAATTGTTCTTCATATTTAAGTTATTTTTTCTGTCAGTTAAGAATGAAAAATAAAATATTTTTTCTTATTTTTAAATTATCCCTTGTTTGACACTTCCTTTTGTGGAGCTGAATTTCTGTCTTATGTCTTTTCCCTTTGCTTCTCTGTAGAAGTCTTTATTTCTCTTTAACTTTTCAATGATAATCTCACTCTGTATTTAATTCTCGTTGGATATATCTTTTCCTTTCAACCCCTTAAATATTTCATTCCACTCTCCTTTGTTTGCTTGCTGCTATGGTCTGAATGCTTACATTGACCCAATGTCCATTAGTGACTATCCAGTGTGACTGCTTAAAAAGTGAAGTCTATGGGAGAACACCTGGTCAAGGAGTCAGAGCCCTTATGAACGGGACTATAAAGGAGGTCTTAGGGATCTTGGTTGTTCCTTCTAACATTTTAGGATTCAGGGAAAAACTTGTAATCTATGAGGAACAGATACCAGACACCAAACCTGTGTACACCTTGATCTTGATTTTCCCAATCTCCAGGACTCTGAAAGCATTTGTTCACTATAAGCAACCCAGTTTGTGATATTTTTGTAATAGCAGCAAAAACAGACTAAGACACGCGGTTTCTGAAGAGAAGTCTTCTGTAATTCTTGAAACTGTTTCTCAACAAATAATGTACACTTGGACATATATCCCAGCTTCTTTAAAAATTTTCTCTGCTGTTGGTTTTATGTAGTTTGAATATGACATACCTATATGTAGTTTTTCTTTTTTAGCTTGATAGGTATTCTCTGAGCTACCTGAATCTGTTGTTTAGTATTTGAAATTAATTTTGGACTCTTCTCACCATTATTACATGAAGTAATTTTACTTTCTTTTTATTTTCCTTTTCCTTTTGAAATTTACATATCGACAATATCTTTTAAGATATTCCCGTAGATTTTGTGTAGTTTATTTTTCCTTTATTTCCCTTTGTTTATGCATTTCCATTAAGAAATTTGTATTTCCACACCTTTATGCATTACATCTATCATTTCCTTTTGATTCTAAGACATTTTCATTTTCTGCATATACTGCACATATATTCACATTGTATATTTTTCCAATACATCTTTTAACATCTTAATCATGACCATTTTAAAATCTTTGTGTGCTGATTCTACTATCTAGGACATATTGAATTTGGTCATGATGTTTATTTAGTCTCTTCCAACTATATATTTGTCTTTCCTCTTGACATTCCTTGTAAATATTTTTTGAAAGCTGCCCATTTTGTATGGAGTAGTAAGAACTGAGGTAGCTAGTACTTGAGTGTGAGGACTTAGGTTAATGTCACTAAGTGTTGGGCTTTTTTAATGTTTCCTGTAGGCCTATTATTCATTCCAATTCCTCTCTTGTAAGTTTCTTTCTCCCATTTTAACTTTGTATTTTCTTCAGTGTTCTTCAAATAGAGTCTGTGTCTTGCTACATTTAACCACACTTGAAACCTGTTGTTTGGAATACACTATGAGTTGCAGGGAGCTTTCTATAATTTCATGATTAAATTTCAGTTTTTACTGGACCTGATTCTCAAATCCATGGCTTTCACAGTATTCATGCAGTGGTGTAGTTCTTTCCTTCTTCTTTGAACCAGAAAAGCTGGAGAAAATTGTCCTTCCCCAAGAGGCATAAAATTTTAGTTAAGCGTTTCCCTTCACGAAGCAGGGCCTTTATTATGGAGAACACAGTGGGCACTTTTTACAGTGATTGCTCTTCCGTTCTTCCCACCAGGTTCAAGAGGAGATATAACTGAGGTCTTTCAACATTAAACCCTAGTTGAGTTCATGGGAATAAAATCCATGAAAGCTTGTGGATCCCTTAACACTTAAGCCTCCCAAGGGCCTCAAAGTAGTCCATAGCCAGCTTCTAGTTTTTTGTCAAAATTACCATTTCAGCATTCCCACCCATTGTGGCTCCAGCAGCTTCTGCTTTGGGAAAGCAAATCTTGCTTTAATGTTCTGCATGCACTTCTCTCTCCAGAGTTTGGGGTTCTTATCTTAAAATCTTAGTTTTCTAATGGAACAAGGAAAGACATTGATTTTTTTTCGTGTTGTTAGCTTTTACTGATTTGGAGAATAGGAATGATGACTTCTAAGGTTTTTACACGTCTAAACTGCAATCAGAAATCTGCAAGGTTTTTGTGTGCATTTTTTCACCTTCTCTGTCAAAGAATATGAACTAGAGGGCAAATTAATCCATCTCAAATCAATCCACTCTTTCTCACAATGTGGATTATTCAATTTTAAATATTAAATAATATTTGATAAGTTTATGACAAAAAACATTTGAGAATTCTGTTTCCATAGTCCATCTGTGAGATATTTTTATTTCACTCCACTCTTTGAAAATAAAACTAAGTGGTGTAAAACAATCATTAATTTGTTCATTACCAAAAGGCTGTCCTGTGGGCTGAGCATTGTAAACTATCTTTGGATATCAAGATCAATCAGACATGACTGGAGTCCTGGAAGACCCTGGAGTTGAGCAAGATGGGGAGAAACCCAACCGCATGATTTATATACTATACACTAAATGAGCAAAAGAGAGGTCTGTGCAGGGTCCAATTAGAATTTAAGGAGGGAGAAGGAAGTTTGGAAAAGTCAAAGCTGTTTTCCCAGATGAATTAATGTCTCTCCTTACGAGAAACACTACCTAAGATAGCACTCCTGATATTTTTCTACTCAGTAAACATTTGGGGGTGCACAGAAAACTAATAAATGAATAATACACATCTCTGTTTGTGGAAGCAGAATTTTCACTAGCAATCTAGTATGTGAGAAAATAATAATTTTACCCTTAGCTAGAACTCTAAGGTCTATCCCATTTGGAGGATAGCTTGTGTTTTACAGGGATTCTGAGAGGTCTAGGTGCACTGACACTGATATTTTTAACAACTCTGCCAAAACGTACCTACTGAAGTGACCTTTGCTTCATTAGCACAACTATCCCCTTCAGGCGCCATTCTGTTATTTCAGTAACACCAACATTGACCGAACATTACTGGAAGACATCTCTTGGAATTGCTTTCAGACTCTACAGTATTTACAACAGTAGAAAATCCTCACTCTGAAATCAAATGTGAATTATGAACATAAACAAAAGTCAAATTTAAGCTAGGAAATATTTAGAGAATATAAATGAATGAAACAAATTTAAACCAAACCAAGTTTTACTGGAATACAATAAATTCAACATGTAATAATAATAATAATACACCACTGATGGGGAACTTAAAGCCTATAAGTTAGGTAACATATAAGAGAATTCTTTCTCTGTAAGCAATATTATTAGAATTCATATATTTGGGGACTTTCTTGTCTATGCTATAGAAGTTTGATCTTATATCCAATTCAAACTCCAACTCTACATGTTTAACAGATTGCAAGCAAATTGGATTTACCCACCACTCCTCTGGAATTAGGTTTCAATCAAAATTGGCTGAAATATTTTAAAAGGCAATGAAAATATCGTATTTTTAATACTTTGTTAATACCAGAATGTAGACTCCTTCCTTTTTCTACAAATATTTACAATGCTTAAGAATATCATCGATATCTGTTGTGTTGGCAGAGATGTTTAAAGAGAAAACAGGGAAGAAAATGTGAACACATTAGCAGACAAAGAATACATGTTGGCCAAGGCAAAGGTGAAGATAGAAGCAGGAAACATTGAAATACAGCCTTGTTCTCATCGCCATTTCTTTTCCTCAGGTATAAAATTGCACTTGGAAATAGTAGACATTGTGCACATTGCTTTGAGATCGTATCTTTTGAGTGTCTCCACAGTCAAGATAATAAAATGTAATAAATTTCTGATCTCTTACTTTGGGTAGGATAAATTTAGGAAACAATCATGATGAAATTGAGATCAATAGAAAGTGCTGAAAACTTTAAGGTGGAGACTAAGGACAAACCCACAGGTGACTTGCTTCTACGCCAAAACTGCTATTTTTTTTTTTTTTTTTTTTTCCTCACCTCTTCACTCAGAGAGGCTCAGTGAGAGAAGGGACCTGTTTTTTTCTCGTAATAAGAGTTTTCTCTCCTCGGTGTGTCAAGTAACCAGGTCGTCTATTAGATTCCAACCACCACTTCTGCGTAATTTAGTGTGGAATTAGAGATTGAGTAGTATTTCTCTGGGTAATGAAATAAGTGTTGAACAGCTCCGTCTGCACACTGTTGAAATATGAAGTCATTCAAAAAGGAAATCATCTCGCTGCAGAATGTGATGGATAATAACAGCAAACATTTGTTGAGAATGATGTGCAAGGTAGCAGACACTTAATGAATTCAGTCCTCACAACCTTGCAAAATTGGCCCTAATTCTATTAACCTCTTATTAACCTTTTCTAAAAGTAAATTGCAGCACAGAGAAGTTCAATAATCGCCCTAAGCTCTCACAGCCAATAAGTAGCGACCCTGGAACTCAAATACAGGCAGATGGACGCAGAGTTGAGCGTTAGTAATAATGTTATACCATCAAGATAGTGTGGGAGCTGAAGGAACTGCTAGATGTTTCCTTTCCAAAAGCCACAATTTTGGCTTCAAAATGGCCAGACTGTGTGTTTAATCTGTTTCAGTGTGTTTACAAGTATAGGGCTAAGTGTGCCTGCGTTCGTCATGTTCAAGAACGGAGCCTGCTTTCTTGTTTGTAAGGTTGGCACATATTGCTCAAGGTACCTGGTTATTAGCTTCACAATTGCAAGATATCCAATTCATCTTCATGAAATAAGTTGCGGAGTTCAAAGATCAGAGATGTAATGGCAGTCTTCAAAGGAGATAGCGCTGTATATTCTGGTCTATCCTCTGCTTCTCCTCCTTTCTCGAGTTTCTCTTTGATCTCAAGCTAAACATCAGAATTTGGCTTTTAAAGATTGGAAGTGCCTTTCATTTTCTCTCAGCTGCCTGAGGAGTAGCAACTTCTGCATCCTACATGAAAGAAAAAAATATCTATATTTCTCCCTAAAAATAACTTTGGCTTCAAATGCCCCCTGCAAAGAGGCTGAAATAATTTATCTTGAACTCTGAGAAGACAAAAGAAGGTAATTGCATGGGTGAGCCATTACCTGCAGCAGGGGAGGCAGCAGGAGTCATTACTGATCTTACAGAGGCAGGACAGGGCATTTCCTGCATGTGGCTTTGCAGGAGAAGAGGTGGCAGCTCAGCGGCTCCTCTGGGCCATCTGCCTCCTCTTCTGGCTTCTGAGCGCTCACCACATCACAGTGCACTCCTGGATTTGCTCCGGTGGTTTCCTTTCCCCGTGGTTTTCTCTTTCCTCTCATTAATGTTGTGAGTGCTAAGAGTAGCGATTGCCCAAACAATTAATTTCCTTCTTTCTTGTCTAAAAATAAACTTCTTTACATGAAAGTACAGCTGAAATTGGAAATGATATTTTAAAAGTAAGAGGGCAAAACATGAAAACCTAAAAATCCAAGACCAAGGTATGTGGCAGGATGCACAGCTGTAGAAAACCAGATTATACCACCCAACGTGCACCTCATTGGCCTGAAAATTATTTTGCAAAACTGCAGACATAGGAGCTCTGAAAACAAGACTAGAAGTCACCCCTTGGGAAAGGAAACAGCCATTTGTAATGGTGTTCTCTATCTGTACCAGGAAGAGAAAGAAGTGTGACTACAAATCTCTAGAAATACTTTATCCACAGAGAAGGACACCAGGACGTACATGTCATCCATGCTTGCTGTTGCTGTGCTTTTCCTGGTCACTACCTTTTACCAGCCTCCCCCATAACCTTCTTCCTTTGTTTTAGCAAACTGTGGTTTATAGCTTAAATTCAAAGCCAGTTCCTTGAGATTGATTCCTTTCTCTGGGTCACCTGCCATGTATTCATGAGCACATGTGCCATTAACCTTTGTTTTTGTTTATCTATTATTTATTGGGGGGAGGGGTTCCAGTTTAGAACTCAGAATGGAACCTATCAAGAGCCCATGGCCCGTCGCACAGAAAACCCAATACCATGGCACCATTTTTTTTTGACAAAAACAAGCAGCTTTTTTTTTTTTTCTTCTTCTTCCTGTGCTGGCTAGAACAGAAGTAAACTCTCAAACCTCCCTACCAAGTAAGTGAATTGGATGGTGATAAGGGGAAGCTTTTAGGATTTTTTGCAGAGGAATAGAGGGTCTCCAAGCCCCTTCTAGGGTGGGATTCCCACCTCTCACCCCCTCCCACCAGGAGTTGTCATGTTCTACCTGAGGGATTTTGAGCTTGTGACATTGAAAAGGCATTAATGGCCAGGCGCAGTGGCACATGCCTGTAATCCCAGCAGCTCCAGAGGCTGAGGCAGGAGGATCACGAGTTCAAAGCCAGCCTCAGCAATGGCAAGGCCCTAAGCAACTCAGTGAGACCCTGTCTCTAAATAAAATATAAAATAGGGCTGGGGATGTGTCTCAGTGGTCGAGTGCCCCTGAGTTCAATCCCTGGTACCCTCCCAAAAATAAATAAATAAATAAATAAATAAATAAATAAATAAATAGGCATCAATGGAAGGAGGATCTAGGTTCTTCTGAACAGGTGCATTCTTGAAAAGCTGGTTTTAAGTCATCCTTGAATGGATTCTGGAGGCACTACCTGAAAAGCAACTTAAGCCCTTGTTTCTGAAGGAATGTGTTTCTAGGTATTCACCACTTTTCAGAAAGCCAGGTGCGGTGGAGCAAACCTGTAATCTCACCTACCTGGAAGCTGTGGCAGGAGGATCTCAAGGTCAAAGTCACCCTGGGCAACTTCGTGAGACCCTGTCTCAAAATGAAACAAGCTAGGGAAGTAGTTCAGTAGTTGGGCACTGGGTTCAATCCCCAGTACAGGGGAAAAAAAAAAAAAAAAAAGAGAGAGAGAGAGAGAGAGAGAGCAAAGGAATGGTAGAGAGAAGGATTTTTACTCCCCTGCAAACCCAAAGACTTCATACCTTGTATATGGGAAGTACTCACCATAAATTAAATTTTAAAATTAGTTAATAAATTGATTTAGACTTATATACTGTCTTGCTCCAAAACGTCTAGAATGTGCATAGCAACTCCATGTCTAAAACAGATTTTTCCTGTGGTCTGTTGTTCTCCAATGAACACTGTGAAGTTCAAGCTTCAGTTTGGTTTGATTTTTCTTAATGCACTATAATTGAGAAAAGCAATGTGCTTAACACCAGTTTGGGCACATGAGTCATATTTTGCAATCATACGTTTTCTTTCTCTTTCTGGGGGAAACTCTTGAGGAATCGCTAGGTTTCCAAGCCTCCATATTTCTTTTCTTCATATCATTCAGATCCTGCCTCATCTTTTTGGCTCTTCTTTTATTCGTTTGGATGGGGTGAAGTTGAGTGTTTTGACCTTCTCACTGTGTTCTTTCCTGTAAAAACAATGACACAAACAATAGCCATATTCCATGCAAGCCCACAAAAATGCATAACAAACCTGAAATATTGCATGTTTGCAGAAGGAACTTTCCTGCTATTGTTCACTGCAAGTTATTCAGGCAAGTCGTTTAACCTCTGTGGGGCTCAACTTCCTCTTTTGTAAAACTAAGGGGCTAGACTCCATGATGCCCATGACTTTCTGCCTCTACTGTCTGGGCTGGTATTTCAGGGGTACTGTGGTTCAGGTGATGGGATGCGCTGAGAGCCTAAACAATACCTCAGGTATCCTGTCAAGTTCATTACTGGACATGGTAATTTACTTTGCTTTGCTATGGGAGCCGATTTATAAATTTGGCATCTGCTGCATTCTGTGTGAGTGTATGTTTTAAGTTGTCTCCATCCATATGAAGCTAGCATGAGTGAGGTATAGGTAGATCAGAAGGCTATTGATTATTCTTGGGTAGACTCAAATATAAGTCAGAAGCAAGAAAAACTGTTGTGAGCATGACCTTTGAGGTCAACCTGAGTTCAAAGTCCTTTTTCACCGCTTATGAGCTCTGTGACATTGGGCAAGTTGTTTAGTCTCTCTGTGCCTTTTCTATAAAGGGGGATAATGACCTCATCTAACTCAGAGGTTTTTATGAAGATAAAGCATAGGAATGAATTTAAAGTGCCAGGTGAGTGCCACTAAACTATAGCTATCATCATCACAAAAGATAATACTTAAGAATTTATCTTCTGCTAAAGCCAGAAAACACAAGTCCACTGTAGACTAATCTATTATTTTGGCTATTCATTTGGATTTATGCAATATACTATTTTACTATAAACAAACTAATCTGATATTTGTCTCATACTCAAATGTCCTTATGAAGAGTAAATGGATAATTATAATGTACTTATCACTATTACTAGTGAATGTGCCTTTATTTTCGTTAAGTATATTTCCTGTGTACAAACCGTATTTTCTGTTCAAACTGAGAATTGATGTAAATGTTTCCAAGCGAAAAAAAATAGGTTTCTTGTCAAGAATAATTAAGGAGTAAAATTCTAACTATTTTCAAAGCAGTTTCTAAAAATAAGTTTTCAACACTTGCTAACAGGATAAAATGTTGCAGATAAATGTTTTACTAAGTCTATTGCCGCCTCTTTTTCACCAGAGATTCAGACTGTGTGGTTACCACAGTGCAGGTGGTGAGGGAGAGGCACTGGGTCTCGCACACTGTGCTTGCTCATGCGCTGCCCTGAGAAATCCAGCATGTGCTGTGGTCTTGCAGCAGCACTGGCCTGTCCGAGAATGTCACTGACTTCTATCTGTGGGAGTGCTGGTCAAATTGCTGTGAGAATTTTAGAACCATTTATGGGATATATCTTATTGGGGGTTGGAATCAAAATTTTAAAAAAATAAAATGTAAAACCCTGGAAAACAAAGAAAGAAAACCAGAATTTCTGATTAGAACAAAGTTCCAGAAAGAAAATCATAAAAGAGTGATGTGGAATTGGATTTTGAATAAAGAGAGTCAGAAGAAGGAAATGTGAGGTTAGACAGCAGGACATATGGGTCAGGCTTTGTTGAACACATCATGTCATCTCATTTAAACCTCAGAACGCCCAAGTTTACAGCTTTCAGGTGAAGAAGTCTTCTTAAAAAGTGACCAGTAACTACTTAGTATTAAGTATTTATTAGTATCAAGAATCTACTTTGACTCTTACTTATGTTCTTTGGGGAAAAATGAAATAAGAATAATTTAGTTTTAGACTTAGAGCTTGCATTCTAAGTTTTTGAAAGTATATGAAAACAAAACATTGCTTTATGATTAAAATCTATGTACAAATTGCCAAGGAATCATGATGGAGAAGAACCTGAATTTCCCTGGCAGATCAGAAGATGATTTTTTATTTATTTTTTATTCTAAGTTGTTATAAATGACAGCAGAATGCATTACATTTCATATTACACATATAGAGCACATTTTTACAGATCTCTGGTTGTATGCAAAGTATATTCACACCATTCGTGTCTTCATATGTGCACTTAGGGTAATGATAACCATCTATTTTTTTTCTTCACCCTTTTGCCCCCTCCCTTCCTCTCCCTCCCCATTGGCCATTCTATTGTTCCTCTAATCCTCCTTTGCTCCCCATCCCAACCCCACTGTGAATCAGCCTCCTTATATCAGAGAAAACATTTGGCATTTGGCTTTCTGGGATTGGCTAACTTCACTTAGCATTATGTTCTCTAACTCCATCCATTTACCTGCAAATGCCATGATTTTATTCCCTCTTATTGCTGAGTAATACTCCATTGTGTGTATATACCACATTTTCTTTATCCATTCATCTACTGAAGGGCATCTAGGTTGGTTCCACAGTTTAGCTATTGTGAATTGTGCTGCTATAAACATTGATGTGGCTGTGTTCCTGTAGTATGCTGTTTTCAAGTCTTTTGGTTAAAGACCAAGGAGTGGGATAGTTGGTCATAAGGTGGTTCCATTCCAAGTTTTCCAAGGTATTAGAAAACTCAGAAGATGATTTACTAAGGAGGTGAGAGTTGACATGAATTGAAGACTTCCTGGCAATTCCAGCCAATGTAGAAGAAGAAGGTAAACATCACAACAGAAAAGATGAGCCAGGAAATGCATTCATGGCTGGACAAGGTATTTTCTGGGAGAAGGATACAGTTGGCTTAGAAAGAGGGAGGCAAGGAGTGAATCCAGAGGTGAAACAGGAACAATAAGTTAGAGCAAGAAGCAAGGAGCAGGATGAGGTCCAATCTTCACAATGGGAAGGAAGGGGCCAGGGAAAGGAGATTGGAGATCATGGAAGACAGAGAGGCAACTTAAGCATAAAGCTATCTGGGTTGGTGACTGATTAAATAGTGCACGTGAGAGAGGTAAAATAAAAAAAAGGTGACTCAAGTTTTTGGTCAGTGAGAAAAGTAATGTTAAGAAATAGGAGAAAGAGGGAGCACTGTTGAATTTGAGACATTGGGCTGTAGGTGTTTGCAGAAAGTCTAAAATGAAGTGTGAAGCAAAAGACCTGGGCAAAGGATGTTTAAATGCAGCTGAATTCTGAAAGAGGATCAAACCTAGTTTATAAGCAAGGACAGCATCCAAATGGTGCCATTCACATCCTCATACTCCACATGGAAGAATCAGGTATGTCAGTCATTAATCAGGAGGAGCTCTACATACATGCAGGAAACAAGAATGACCTTTATTTTTAGAGAATAAAGAACAAAAATTGGTAAGGCCAGGTACAGAAAAAAAGTAGAAGCGGAAGAAATAGTTTTAGCAATGAAAAGGGAAGTTCAGTTTTATGAGATGCCATAAAGGAAATTACAGATGATAGGTTATGTTCATGGGTAGGTAAATAGTATCTATCTACATACATGCATTTACCCACCAACATGCACACATAGAGAAGGGGAAAGATGATCCCAACCAACTCTATGAATTCCAAAATAGAAGAAACTTTAAATTAGCAGCCACATCTGTGACAAGGAATAAAATTAAAGCTATAAAATTGAAGACATACTAAGGGACGAAAGAACTAGAACAAATAACAACTTAAAAATAGATGTGCAACAGGGCAGACTGGAAAGAAAATGAACTTTAAAATGTGCTCTAAATCCCAACTTTGCCTTTTAATTAGTCATCTGACTTTGGGCAAGCAATTTAACCTCTCTGAACTAAATTCCAACATCTGTAAGATAGATATAATAATCCATTTACAAGGTGTTATTATGAGGATGAACTAGATAATATGCATAATATATCTCAAAGTGCCTGGCGAAATGATCAATAATTAATAGACATTATTATCACCATTATTATAATGCCCACACTATACAACATTCATATGGCCCAAATTAATATTCTTGTGGCTATCTGTCAGTCTCGTCTCTGATTACTTAGTACTTTCCTGTACCCTGAAGGGAAAGGGGTGATAGAGAAGAAATACTTTCTGCCATTTTGTTATTATTATAATTGCTGAGTTGCAGTGAAGCTCAAGTTTAATTTAGAAAGCAGGAATATAAGCACATTTCCTGAACATTATTGCAGACTGGGAAGAGGAACACAGGAAAGCAAAGGGCATTAATACAGCACCCGGCTGAGACAGACAGAGAACAGGCAATATTAGAAGAAAGACAGGGATGGAAGAAAGTCCCAGCAGATGTGGCTGTACCCAGGCTGTCCCTCTTGTATCAACAATGCACTCTGGCAAAGCAGAGGAGGGGAACAGTGAGCCCGGGTGTCTAATAAAGCTTAGGTTTCTGTTTAAAGCAGAATGGGTCAAATCTCATAATTTATAAAAGTCTGAGGCACTAATCAAATTGAATACTTTCAATCCATGGTCAACATGATTATAGGTGCCAGGTAAAACTACAAAAGAGATGATCTCTGTCTTAGCATACCTTTGAGTGAATTGTAGCTATAGATTAGATAAATGCTTATAAGCAGAGGTATAAAATAAATATCAATACAGACTATACTGCTAGTCAGTCATAATGATAATGATAATAATAATGGTGGTATTTGATAGCAAATTCTATGACCCTGCCGGGTGTGGTAGCGCATGCCTGTAATCCCAGCACTTGGGAGGCCGAGCCAGTCTCAGCAATGGTGAGGCACTTAGCAACTCAGTGAGACCCTGTCTCTAATAAAATACAAAAAAAGGGCTTGGGATGTGGCCAAGTGGTCGAGTGCCCCTGAGTTCAATCCCCAGTACCAAAAAAAAAAAAAAAAAAAAAAAAATTCTGTGATCCAAGCACTGTTAGACATTGTTGATATATAAAACAATTTCATTTCCACAGCTACAAACAAGTTAAAATTATCATGTTGATTTTAGTGATTATTAATATATACTTGAAGCAGTAAAATTGGATCTAAGATACACTGTATTCTTGTCAAAATAACTGTCCAATAAAGAGTTTATAACCAAATATAGCAAAAAAAAATATTACTTTGAATAAATACACAATTTCTTCCCAATGCAGTTCAAAAATATAAAAGTATAGGATAGTACTAGTTTTAATAACTGCTGGTACAAGGGATTCACTTTTTTTATGTGCTCATAAAAATGTGTTTATACCACCAGTAATTTAAAATAACGATGCTACATGCAACAGCTATTATTGTAATACATAATTTCAGTCTACCAATAATTAAATAACACTTCAAGTTATTTTAACACTTCTGTCATGTATTTCTAAAATGAATTGCCTTATATCATCAAAGCCTCACTTTTCTTCATTATTTGAAACATTTTCTAAGATGAGGATTTCCAACAAGCTTGTTATAGTCAAAGTGCAGTGTATATTTCTCTAATTTTCATTTTTTATGTCCTGGATATTAAGCAAACAATGGTAATATATAAAAGCAAGACTGTCTTCCCACAGTGCCATCAATTCAAGACCATGTCCCAGCAAGGACTGGGAAAATGCTTGTTCACCGTGTTCAGTTGAATGAGTTAGTTTGGGTGATGCTTTTTATAGGGATCAAGTTGGTGCATGGAAATGAACGCAGTGGCAAGTCTGCCCATAGCATTATCATTTAAATTAGTGTTAATGCTTTAATGATCACCTTATAAATATTAATACACTCATTAGTTTCCTTTGGCAATGGTTACTTCTCATACATGTGTCATATCCTACCACAGAGAAAGGAAAAGAAATGTCAGCCGGGGAGTCTATGTTTGCCCATCAACTGTTTCCTTCTCCACTTATTTAACCTAAGTTTAAGGAAATTTTTATTCAAAGAAGTAAGTGTAAATGAAGCAGTTTAACTGTTAAATGCAGGCCCTTGGGCCATGCACAGGGCAGTGATGCCGTTTGGACTTTTGAACATTTAAGTGCTGTAATACAAGAGGATGCAGAAGCAGAGTAGAGGAAGAGTGACTAGAGTTCTTGGGAAGGAAGGAAAGAAGGAAGAGTGGAGCAACGAGATAGGACAGAGGAGGCTATAGAGGCAGCCAGGCAGCAATCTCCCCAGTTGTTATCTATGCAAAAATGGCAGACTGGGCTGCCAGTGCCCACTGGGTGGCCCCCCTGAAATGACTCCACTATGATATTTTTCTTTATACGTTCCAAGGTCAATTTTGGCAGCACAGTGATGTCAGTATAGAAAGTGCTCCATTTCCTTCTGCCTCTTCCTTCTGGTCCACAGAAGAGGGATGCTATACAAAGCAGCTTTGGATAAGATAGGAAAACAGGATGGATGCTGGTGTAAGCTTTTCAAATAAAACACAGGACCTGATGAGGGCTTGATGTAGAGTGTAAAGGAAAAACGGGGATCAAGAACAAATTTTATTTTTGAGAAACTAGATGAAGAGAATGGGGAAGAGCAAACATGATATTATGATATTTGTTTCGAAGAGGTCAGACAAAGCTAGAGGGAAAAGCAGGAGTTCTACTACCCAGACATTAAAAGGAAAATTCAAATAGATAATTTGATCTATCACAAATTTCCCAGCTACTATCCAAAAGCTGATCTAGATTATTGATTTAAATAATCCTTAACCAAAGAAATACATATTTAATTTTATATTAATAACAGTACTACAAACTGTTCATTATTTACAACTCATATACTTTATAGATTTTATTTTATCATTAACATCACTCTTGACACTTGAGATAAGTAATATTATTGGCATTTTACAGATGAAAAACTAAGGCTAATGGAGATTAATTTGTCTGATGTCCAAAATTTATAGTAGGTGCAGTATCCAGAACTTGAAAGAAAATTTTCTGGATTCCAAAGTCCTATTCTTCACTATTATGCAATAATATACCATAGATGCTCTATGAAGACCTGAATTCCTATGGAGATAAAAGAAATACATGTTCATGGAAATGGTTAAGACCATGTGGATTCAAGAATTATGAAATACAAAAAGGGAACACACACAAAATGTGAGTTTTAAAATAAGGTGACATAAAACATTGAGCTATGAGTTTGGATTCATGTATTTGTAATTCTTGTTAAATTTCTGTGTAGCATGGAGAAAAAAAAATTCAGTTTTCTTTAATGGCATCTTTGAAAAAAATCTTTAAACCTTTCCACATCTCAATGTAAGAAAAATTTTATTCCATATTAGAAATAAAATTGAAAGAGGAGGTTACCTGCACACCCAAGCTTAGAAAAAATTTATATATAGGGAAATATTTCTGTAATTATAATCAATATGAACTCTGATAACTTATTATTTTATATAACCTCTGATAACTGACTTATTTCTGTGACTTTGCTGTTTCCTACATGTCTTATATATTTGCTCCTCAGCTCCTGTCATATTTTGCAACAGATACTTTCTAGTATAATGTTTGTATTCTCTCTCTTCTCATTTTAAATATGTATATTTAGCTACTTTCTTAGTGACTTCCTGGGGGATTACAATTAACATACATGTAATAAAAATAAATTTGAATGTAGACTAAGTTTTAGTAACAAAATGTATCTGTCCCTTTGCAGCCACAGGCCCCCCATTTTATACAGTTATTATTATCACAGATTATATTTTTATATATTTCAAGTCCATTTATATAAATTTCTACTTTTTGCTTTGTATATTTCTCTTTTATATTACTCTAGAAACATAAAGAGGAGTCATAAACCAATAATATAGTAACACTATCTTTTATGATTACCTACATAGTTACCTTGACCAGTGGTCTTTCTTTGTATGGCTTTTATTTACTGTCTTATTCATTTTCAGCTTGAACAACTTTTTTGAGCTTTTATTATAAGGGAAGTTTTCTTGCAATGAACCTCTGAAGCTTTTGTTTGTCTGGAAATGTCTTATTAATTTCTCTTTCATTCTTGGAAAGTGGTTGGCGAGGTACAGAAGTCTTGGTTAGCAGTGTTTTCTATCCACATTTTAACTATGGCAGCACCACCGCCACCTCAGCCTGTCTCTGGCCCCAGGTCTTCTGATGAGGAAGCAGCTGAAGGTTCTAAGCAGATCCCCTTGGATGTGATCATGTCTTTTTCTCTTGCTACTTTCAATATCCCCTCATTCTCTTTCACTTTTGACCACTTGAACCACAGTGAATGTTGATTTGGATCTTTGAGTTTATCCTAAAAACTTTTGGTGAGGTCTAAACTCACATTCTTACTTCAAATTGGAGAAGGTTTTGGCCATTCTTTTATCACGTATTCTTCCTTCTTATTTTCTGTCTCTTCCAGGACTCCTACCATGTGTAAGTGATAAACCTGATGGTACGCCCAGGTCCATGACATGGATATTATGCTAAGTGAAATAAGCTGCGCTCAGCAGAACACTGTATGATTCTGCTTATGTGATGCAGCCAGAGGAGTCGGACGCATTGACAGTAAGATTGTGCATGCAAGAGACTAGGGGAGGAAATGGTGAGTTGTTGAATAGGTAGAGTTACAGTTCAGGGAGATTAAAACACTCTGGAAAGGACAGATAGTGATGTTCGCATAGTGATGTGTCACTGAACTGTGCACTTAAAATGGTTAAAATTGTTGATTTTTTTACTACATATATTTTATTATATGAAAATGTTCATGTATGGTTTTAAATAAATAGATCACTTGTTGGGGGGGGTGGATGTTAGCATAATGCTGTTTATAGAGTCTGAACAGGGGACAGAAACCAAAGGAGTACATTTTTAAATAAAAACTTATTGCCAAAGACATTTGGTAAAGCAATAGCAAGTAATCTGGATTATGGGGGCCAACACCTATAATCCCACTGAATGGGGAGGCTGAGGCCGTAGGATCACAAGTCACTGGACAGCCTCAGCAATTCAACAAGACCCTGGGCAACTTGCTGAGACCCTGTCTCAAAATAAAAAGTAAAAGAAAAAGGACTGAGGTGTGGCTCAGGGGTAAAGCATCTCTGGGTTCTATCCCAGTACCAGGAAGAAAAGTAAAAGCAATAGCAATAGCAATTGATATGAGTAAAACAAATTGATATGAGTAAAACAGAAATTCCCTGGAAAGAAACGAACTATCAGCCAGCATGGCAGGAATGTCGGGAGAACTGGATCACACAGCCAGAATATCAGGAAGATGACATCCTTAGCAGTGCCATTGTTCTATGTACTATCTTCAGTAATATCCATTCTGACATCCATTTATTTTATAGGAAATCCTTCTCCTTGAGTGTATAGACTAACATACATTGACGAATACCTTATTTTCAAAGCATAAAAATGGGAAAGCATAAATACATATGAGGGAATGAAGTATAAAACATAATTTATTTTATTTTCTGTGACTCGACTTGATTTCTGACTTCGAGTCTCCATCCTGCCGCGATGGGGGGAAATACAGTCTGGCAGTCCAGGGAACTGATGATGAGACGGGGAGGAGAGCTTGCCTGGAGCCTGTCGCTGATAGGGCAGTTGCCAGCACCGAGCACAGCTGCACCCTCTGTCGCTGCCCACAGGGTGCATTCAGGGGGACACTCTGCTCCACTCACATTTCACTCAGAGTGCAGGTCTTTCCAAGACGCCTGGCTGAGTCACACCCTCCAAGAGGTCCTGTGGCCCTCCCTCTCCAGGTGTGTACCCTCCTTGACTGCTGGGGACCAGGAGACCTCTCTCTCTCCTTAACTCAATTATTTCCCCAGGTGGGTCAAGTGGAAAGTTCTCTACTCCTCATGATATTTTTCATCCACATTTGCTCTTCCCACAGAATTTCCTTGTTTCCCTCTTTTAAGTCCTCTTGGTTCTATCTAATGCCTTGGAATGACACCAATCAGTAATTCTTCTTAGGATCTTTTTGTACTTTGTTTTTTGCCCTTATAAATACTTCCTCTTAGGAAATGATGACAGAGAAACTACTCTAAGGACAGAAAAAAAAAAAAAATACTGGAACAAGAAAATATACTTCCAACTTATTATTCAGTTGAAGGCAGCATCAATTTTCTAAGTACCTGTGAATAAATTCACCCCCCCCACCACCGCTGAATGCATAGTTGATCTCTCACCCTGACACTGGAGGGAGGGCATCGCCTCACAGAGGACAGAAGAGCTTGCCATGCTCAAGTTCAAGCTCATGCTCATTCTCACTGATACTCCAAAACCTTTAAGACTTGGAAGAGCCCATAATCTCCTGACCACATGGGGCTGTGGTCAAGAGATTGATTCAAGAGATGATTAGGTAGAACTAAAATGATCCAGAAGTTAAAGTGGCACAGTCGCATCTTCCCAGTGGCAGCATGCAATGGTTACTTTGGCAGATTCTTAGGATTAAACTTGGAGACATGTCATTGTTGGTAACTGAAAAGTGACTGTGGAACTGGTGGAGGAAATCTCAAAGTTTGTAAATGCTTAAAATCCCTGATGCTTACAGGTATCCATCCATTGGCTTAGCAAATGCCAAGACAGTACAAAGATTATAAGCATGAGTTAGGCCAGTAGCCTGCCTGATTCAAAATTCACCTCTGCCACTTACTAGCTATGTCAATTGGAGTGGTTAATAATTAGCTCCTGTGCTTCATTTCTCTCCTCTCTAAAGTGGGCATAGTAATAAAACCTACCACAAAGGGTAGGCTATGAGATTTAGATTTTGATAGATATTAGGTGCTAAAAATAATTCTTAGCAAAAGTAAAGCTCTATGTTAGTGCCTACTATACAAACCTATTACTAAGACACTAGAGATATGAAGACAAACAAAATGAGCTTCCTACCCTGGGAGACTGCGACAAAAATGTGATGGACGGAGGGTGTGCAGAATCCCATGAGAGCCTAGTTTTTCATAGCATGCCTACCACAGTCATATCACACACTCATTCTCCTATCGTACATTTTCATGTTGAAGTAAAGGATTGCAGCAGGTTAGCGACTCAAGGAAATCCACATTTTATTTTATTTTTTTACAGTTTTGTCAAAAGTTCATGTCAGCTCATCTGCTTTCACTTTTCCCACTTTCACAAGATGTCAGTGTAGTCAGAAAATGACTAGTTTCTTACTGGGGGGGGGGGGGGAGGTTCTGGGAAGAATCAACTTCCAAATTCATTCAGGTTGTTGACTGAATTCATTGCCTTGTGACCACGGGACCGAGGTCTGTTTCTTTATTAGCTGTCAGGCGGGATGGTTCTGGGATTCTGGAGGCCACCACCTCTCAGCTCGTGCCCTCTGCCTCCATCAGCATGACAGGACAGCGTTCCCCGCCTTCAGGATTGCGCCATCTTCCTCTTCTGCACATCTCTCCGACGGTCTCCTCATCTTCCTACAGCTGAACATGGTTCACATGAATCTACCTTCTGAAAACCTGCCTATCAAGAGCTCATAACTGTAGGTCCATCTGGGAAATGCCTTCACAATTTTGTAAGTGTGGAATAATCAGGAGACAGCACTTCCAGGGGGTCATGTTCAGTGTTCTGCCTATAACAGTCTCATCACTGAAGAAAAAGAAAAAAAATCCCCTTCCTCACTGTATCTCCCAGGCTGGCTTTGAATCCTCTTCCTCTCCATTGTTAAACTTTTAGCTTTTCATAGCCTGTGCAGCGGTGTCAGCCAGGCTGAGGACTGAGAAAGGGGAAAAGAGAATGGACAGAAGTCTGCAGGGTTTGCCTGGAGAGCACGTCTGAGTTAGCGGGCTTAGTTCCCTTTCTGAGTTCCGATCACTTGGAACAGCAGTTCCTCCGCTGTCAAGTTCTCTACTCCTGTGAGACCATTTAGAGAATTGACCATTTAAAGAATTGCCTAACTTGAATATGAGGCAACTAATTACTATTTATATGTGATGAATACAAAATGCATCTAAGAACAAGCTGGATGAAACAATTAGGGGGAAAATGCAGTTTTAGAAAGCAGGAGACATGGAGTCTAGATTCAGCTCAACTCACTGATTTATTTTTACCACTATTTAAAAAGCTATTTAAGTTATGTTTTGTTTTCCCAATGCCACCATAGCATTCAATTTTGTGATTATAAAAAAAAAAAAATAGTTTCAGTGTTCTCATCTGTAAAATAAGAAAACTGAATTAAGCCAGGGGACAGCAAATATAGTATCCATATGTCTACTCTCCCTTTCTTTGTCAGTAAATGACTAAAAATGTCAATTTTATTCTTATGGGACATAAAGCAGCTTCAAAGTAACAGTTGCACACAATATGAAAGTTTATTATAAGAAATAATTGAAGTCACATTTATAAAGGACTTCACATAGTACCTGGCATGGAACTGACAGTGTCTGCCAATCATGGAGGGAATTTCTTCTATGGGTGATGAATTGGTTTTATTTTGCATTTTTCTTCCAATGAGTTGATTCAAATTGCTTGGAACACTCTTACAGAGGAGTAAGGTATTAGACTAATAATCTCTGCTAAAAATAGGGTTGAACCCAGGAGAATGGAGAAAGAAATTTACCAAGTGACATTTTTTTAGATCTATATTTTAAAAATTAAATTTTAACTCCATAATCTGCCTCTTCCAGATCTTACCCACACTTATAACTTAGGAGGTCCTCTTTGAATAGTGTTAAATTATGACTATTCTTGACTTCCTTTTTTTTTTTTTCTCTCTCTCTCTCTAAGAAATGTAGTGTACACCCTAGCTCAGTGTGGATATTTTCACTTTAATTAAGGAATTATAGTCATGACTCCTGTCTCTTCAATTTTCCTGAAGGTCACTTAATAGCTGGAGAATGCAATGGTTTTGAATATCCCTACCAGAAAAGAAATCTTTCCCTAAATGAAGTGGTTATGATGCAAAGAAAAGACAATAATAAGAATATTTGACATTAGATATTTCGGCAAAAATCTCACCCCTCCTCCTGTTTGAATGGGAAAAGCAGACACTGTGAAATGTAAGTTAAATGAAGAGCAAAAATCAAATGTAGCAAAATCCATAAGAATGCTAAAAACATAATAATAATAAAAATTCTAGTACAATACATTTTGTTAATAAGGTAGAACCACTAGTCTGTTCTAACAGAAGCATGTGAGACCATTGTGAACTGTTTTTGTAACCAAAATCCAAGTGATTTCCTACTTGAAGGTGGTCCATTAAAAATTCCATGTAATAAAAGTGTTCAGGCATTTCCATGGCTTTCAGCAGTACTACCCATTTGTTATCTGTTTACGAGCAGCAACCAAGGTATCAACATAAACCACAGACATTTTTCCCTGAATAGGATGGGGCTTATTTCTGGAGGCCATGATTTCTGAGCGTGAACCTGGCCTGGGAGCATCAGTATCAACAGGAACCTTGTTAGAAATGAAATTCTCCGCCCCACTTCAGACCTAGTGAATCAGAAACTATAAGCATAGAGCCCAGAGAGCTGTGGTGTTTAAACAAGACTTCCAGGTCCTTCTGGTACATGCTACAGTTTGAGAGCCACTGATTTGATAGATCAGTAAACCCTGAACTTCACTTGCTTGTACTTATATACTGAGCCGCTTTGCAAATGTGAAATCTGGGCAAACGAATCCTGCAACAAATCCCTAACAATAATTAAGTGTAAGTTTTAGGTCATGTGTCAACCAAGAGCCATTTAAAATCTCAAATATTTCATATTTTTTTTTTGTTCTAAATAGTACATATTTCCCTTCATTTCTGCTATAATGCAACATTTCCTAGATGCTAACATGATAGTACACTCAATCCAGTTAAGCCAAACACAAGTATTTATTAAAAATCATGAACCATCCCTGAAAGGTGAGATGTAGGCCCGAAGATAAATCCATTTAAAGCTGAGATTGCAGACTCAGGATCCTTCAGATGGAGAGTTACTTCAAATGCCTGCTGGTCCACCAGTATATTTCAAGCTGTCAGAATGTCACTCACACCCCTAACACCTGGAACAAACAGTGCCAAAGCATCTGGCAGTAAATATATAGGGCTGGAAGAATCATAACAGGTTTTTTTTTTTTCTTTCTAATTTTAATTAAATCTCCTTTTTTTTCCCCTGCAGTCTGGTTTATTTCAGACCCTAAAATTATAAACTTCTGATTTATAGCATGACTAATCCTTCATGTCCCATGATAAAAAAAAAACAAACAAACAAACAAAAAAAAACTACACATAGTTACATGTTCCTAGACAATGAGGCTACAGGGAGGGACTGAACTCAACCCCTCACTGAAATATGGTGTTTACCAATGTAGTGGGTAAGTAAATAGCTATGAGGAAAGAGTGAGTCCCAGGTATCTCTCCCTTTCATGAGCCCACTTTTGTAACCTTCATGCTATAGCACATACCCATTCATCCAGGCATATGGTGAATGTATAGAGATGCATGCATGCATAATGAATAGACAACTGAAGGTCTGAAAATAAATTGTTAAAGCTCATGGTGGAAGGGCAGCCTCGTGGCTTGATGATATTTGTGCTGCTTGTCTGATAATTGTGCACCAGGCAGAAGCGCACGGTGATTTTGTAATTAATGCTTGATACACATTACCTTTAATTACTTAAGGCAGCCTCTCTTGGAGGAGTCTGGGTGTGAGTGTGCATATGTGTTTCTGTGCAGAGGGATTTTCAGCCTCTGAGTATTTCTCCCACTAATCAAATACTTGACTCATCCAGTGCAAATTCCCTGCTCCAAATGAGGAGAGCCAGAGTTAGAGAGAAAAGCAAGAGACAAGGGAGACCATTTTTTAAAAATAGGTTATTTCCAGATATTCTTAAAGAAGTCATAATTTCATCAGAACTGACATCAAGTTCAACCCTGCTAGGAAAGCATTCTATTTATTGCTAGCAAAATGCTCTGAAAGGGGAGTTCTATGAAGCCGTTCACACCCAGCAAGTGATCGCTAACCCTGGCTCCACAGGTCAGGGTTTGTCTTCTCCTTGATCATTTGTTGAAGTGGCAGTGTGGATGGTTAGAAACCATTGACTTTCATGGCTTATTTAGTTTATTTCTACCATAATCTATGGCCATCTGGGCCAGATCGAAACAGCAGTTATAAAGCACAATCGTGTAGGAGCGGCGTTTGGTTGCGTTGCCTGTACAATATTGTCCAAATAGCCAGTCCTGTGGCGCTGCTCGCTGGACTCCTACCAATTCTGCCAGACCAAGCCCTCTCCACCTCAGACGTGTGCAGCCCCAAATGAAGTTTGCTTTGGCCCATTATGTATGTGTGAGTGTGTTTACCCCCAGTTTCTCTCTTCTTCTCTTTTTCCTCTTCTTTATAAAATTGAATCCGTTGCCAATAACTGATAATTGGCATGTTTCACAACAAAATCTGGATCCTGCCTCCACTTGAAGTTTGCCTTCAACCATACCAGGCTTCCATTCCCACACAGGACCACCTGCTGCAGACCAGCAGCCGCCCTCTAGAAGGAACCTGCTGGCGCCAGGCAGCCAGTCCCTCAAACTAGCTGCTACCTCCCTCCCCGCAAGGCTGAAGCCAGCTGCCATTTATCACCAGCCTCTGCTGCTGTTCTCTTCTTCCCAGATTCTGTTTGTTCATGCGTGTGTCCTGCTGGCCTCTGCAGGCAGGTGGAGTTTTCGACACCTGCTATAGGTCTTCCTTCTCTGCCTGCCAACTCACCGGCCCCATCTTCCTCAGAGAACAGTGGTGAATATCCAGAATCCCAATGCAGTCATATTTTTGTAACCAAAATATCCACAACAAAGTCTACAGCTTTTTGGCTCCTTCCTTTTCTTTAACAGGAAAATACATTTTTTTTTTCTTTACAGTAACAAATTCAGTCCCATGTAGAAAGTTTCTAGGAATTGGCAAAGGTGACCTGGACAGGGACAGAGATCTCCAAGTGGCCTTGTTTGCCTCTGTCACCTCTTGGCCTCAACCTGTGCTCCTTGGGACCACTTCTGTCGTCTTGCTACAAACAGATCTCTGAGTTCCTTCAGCTCCAGTCAATACCCCTTTCTCAAGAAAATGACTCAGGCTAAGCCAACTAAAGTTTTACTCATCAGCTCTTTGAGTTTCAGCTTGCCACCATGCTGTATTAAGTAGCGTTTGCCAAACAAAGAGTACCTATCTCTACCAGAGATACCCAGGTTTAGAGTAAAACTACATCTGTATTTTTTTATGTCCCAGGAGTCAAAAAAAAAAAAACTGAAGTTGGCATGAGTCAGTAATATGGTACTATAGCTTTTTTAAGGTAAATGTGGGACCTGGCTGTGATAACAGAAGTACTGAAGGAATGAAAGAAAATGTTGATACTGATGAGAAATGTGATAAAACATCCATCCAATCCAGTTATGGACTCCATAATTTCCTATAGGCATGGTCTATCTGGAGAATAATATGGAGGGAAGTATATACAACATAGTGTATACAATATAGTATAGTATGTAGTATATATACAATATAGTATATACATAGATAGGATCATTATTGTGATCTAGCTGGACAGGTATGTATATACGTAGGCATTCATGTGGCTGGTGAACTCCTAGGTATACATGTGTACGTGTGCCTGAGTTCAGTAACCCATCAAATAACACCCTGGAAGGACCGTCCACGACTTCTTGGTTTCTGGTGGTGCCTGGAGGTAGCACTTCACACAGGCCATGATTCCCAGTGACCAACCCCACACAAAAGCTGGCCTCATCCTCCACTGTCCAGCAGAGGGCCCACTGGACAGTCACAACACCCCACCATCAGGGAAGAGAAGAAATAACTCCTGAGTCCCCAGAGCACAGTCTCTGCACAGCTCTGCAGATGACGCTTAGAAACCACAGAGTCAGCTGGAAGGGCAGCAGACCACCACATGCAGTCCTCTCTGTAAACTGACTTCATAGTAACTTTGCACTGGAGGCAGCCATCCTCACCACCACCAGCCCTGTCCACGAGACCTCAGCTGCAGTCTTCTCCCGGTTGGAGTGCTGCATTTGTGTATGTCCAGATGCACTGGGCTTGGCAATCAACTGCAATTCATAGCATCTGTATGGATCAAGATTGAGGTCAGCTGTTCTCCCCCAGCATTTGTTCCTCACTTTAAAACACATTTAAGACACCACACACACATATACCTATGTCCTCAATTCTGCCCCTGAGGAGGAAAATAGGTGTTTCTCTCTCTAGCATTTCTCAACAGTGGCACTGGGACCCTCACACTCAGCAACAATTGGTTAGAAATCATTCAGTTTCCAAAGTTTTTGAATTATCATTCAAAAACTATTATGTTTATAAAATAATACCAATACTGCTCATTTTTATTCTAAGGGTCTTCTGACGTGGGATGTGTATGTATAACTAATTGTGGTGTCAGCCATGTGCCCAGTGTCTCTGGGCAATTAAGTAGTAGAGATGAAGTTCTCTTTCCTGTCTGATGGATTGAAGTACTTGAGCATGTTAGCACTGAAGTCTTGTGTCCCTTTATGTCCATGCTCTAAGCCACCACCAGAAACATCTGCCAAGGTGAAGTGAAAGGTTATGTCCTTGGGCAGTGTTGGGTCATCACAAAGAACTCTGAGAAAAGATTCCACAGCAGCATGGCTAAGCAGAGACTGAATGTGCAAACTCAGGAATGGGCATCTCAGGTAACAGAGACCTTTCAGAAAGAGAGGAAAACACACACACACACACACACACACACACACACACACACACATCTTGGGTTCTTAATGACACACGGACTTTTCTCTTCTCCATCCCAGACTCCCTGTGCACCAGTGCACCACAGGGGAAGGTCAGAGTCAGAATCATTTCCCAGACAAAACCTGTACCCCCGGGTGATGGGGTGATGTCTGCACCAGGCGAGGACAGCTCAGTGTGTTCCTAGAAGGGCTCTTCCCACAGCCCCAGAGCAACTCTTAAGAAAGCTGCCGAGGCACCGTCCTTGCTCTGATCTCCCAAAAGCTACACCCACACGCACATCAGTGATGGGTGCCGAAGCAGAAGGTAAACAGCACTGGGACAGAGAGACACCTAGAAGTCACAACCCCGCCAGGCCTGGTGCATCAAGAATTGAGAGTTCATTGGGACCCTACATTGTGTCCCCACCAATCCCAACCCCTCTTCTCATGAACTTTCCTGTCTGGTTGAAGAGATAGTCTAAGCATTCAAAAATGACAGTAAAATAGTAAGTAACTAACATTCCTGCATTGCACAACACCATGTCTGCACATTAGTGGGGTCTGGAGAGAGGTGACAATGTTACAATGTTCCTACAGTAGACACAATCTGGAAAGCTCTGTGCAACCCATGCCCATCTTCCTAGTTGCAAAGGGGGGATGTGGGCCTGCAGGCTGGGGCCAGCCTAAGGCAGCCCAGGAAGCACACATACAAGGGAATTTCTGGGGGCGCTAACCCAGATCCGGGGTGTCCTTCTTCACAAGAAAGGCCATCTTCCCATTCAGGGTTCTTTCCAGCAGAGATCTTTCTCTAGTTTTAGTAGAAGAGACAGAGGGAGCCATTAAGCGCCTCTTCCCCCTCCAGGCACCTCCCCACCGGGTCCCCTTCAGCTTTACTCCATTCCTGTTCTCTGCACAGAGATTCCGCAGCTCCAACTACAACCAGAACAACATCTTCAGATCCTCGTGTCCTTGGAGACTAATTAACCCCAGGTTCAGGGAGGTGAAAACAGCAGCAACAGCCTTTACATCATCACAGATAAATCAAACAAACTGATGTAAATCAGGAGAGCCAGGAAGCAAATACCCAGCTTTTCTGAATTACATTGAGAATCTTCCTTGACATCTGAGGCTTGATATCTTTCAGCAGAGATGACAGCCCTGAAACTGCTTTCCTCGTGCCAAGCGGAATGCATATAAAAAAAAAAAAAAAAAAAAAAAAAAAAAAAAAAACGATTCAGGGCATCATTTACATATCACACAGACACTTCAAGCTGGCGAGCTTGTTGCTTAGTAAAGAAAATACAAATAAAGTGAGGCTTCGGGGATTGGCCCTGGGCCACTTCAGTTAGGATAGTGGGTGCCGGCTGGTTAATTAAGCAGCGCTGTGCCTTAGAAGGGTTAAACAGGGAGCAGAGTTTAGTAAAGAGCTGTTTTCCTTCTCACTGTTCCCCACTTATCACCTCTCACCATGAGACAATGCTCTGAGCAACCAGAAGCAATGATTGTGCAAATTAATTTCTTTCAAACACTGAAGTAGTGTGGAGTTGAGGGGAGGACGTGGTAGGAACAGAAACAAGATCAAAATACACAGATGTGTTTTTGAGATGCAAGGGAAAACAGCTCTTATGGCAACAATCTAAACTCTCAGTCAGCCTTGGCCAGTAACAGGATATTTTAACTCTGCTAAATCTCATGTGTTGCTGGAATTGATTCTTGAGTGTTTTACTTTTCTTTCCTGCATCTTATTATTGAATATGTCCTCTTGTCTTCCTTTGTCTACAATAGTACTCCCTACAGTTGATGTAGTAGCTGATACAAATAACTGCTCAATAAACATTTACTAAATAAAATACCAATTAATTAAATCCACATGCTGTAGTCTGGATTTAAAGGGAGCTTTATAATTTATCAACATAGAGAATGAGCAGTGGAATTCTGGAAAGAGCTTTTTCATTAGAGCCATAATAGATGAATATAAATCCTGTTCTGTTGATTGACAACTACATAATCTCTATCAAACCATACCACTTATTCAAGTGCTTCATTTGTGAAAGGAAAGAAAGTCATAATAATAATGTCTATTAAGCACTTAGTACAGGCATTATTCAAAAATCCTTAGATGAATCTGATGATTTAATACTCAAAATAATTATCATCGATAGATAATTGCTTTGCAAAAATTAAGTAATGTTCTTAAGGTCACACAGTTGGCAAGTGGCAGAGATGAGGTAGAAATCCAGGCAATGTGACTCTGTGACTCATGATACCATTCTGACATACTCCCTCCACCCAACACACACACACATACATACACACTGCTCCCTCTGCAAAGACTGGAATACGCTACCTCTTAAGGCTGTGGTAGGGACCAAATTAAATGAGATGTCCCACGGAGGGGTTCTCCTTAACGCTTCTGAAGATGCACGGCAGGTCTTTGGCGCCCCCTTGAGGCCGAGGCTGTGCCTGAGTCCTAGCTCACTCCTCCCTCACCTTGGCTTTCTTAATGCGGGAGCCCTGACACATCTCCCACCCACATCTCAGATCTTGTTACACAAAGTAGATTTCTCAAGCAATTCTGCTTCTAGGTATACACCTAGAAGAACTGAAAGCAGAATCTCAAAGGGCTATTTGCCTGCTGAAGTTCATAGCAGGATTATTTGCAGTCACCAAGAGGGAAGCACCTTGTGCGTCCCTTGGCAGGCGAATGGATAAACCTAACGCTGTGTGCAAAGGGCAGAATACAAATGAGCATTACAGATGGGGGAATCCTGACGTTTACTCTCATATGAATGATCCCTGAGAACATCACACTACGTGAAATAAACCAGTCACAAAAACACAAGTCCTGCCTCCTTCCACTTACACGAACTAAGTGGAGTAGTCAAATTAAGAGTCAGAAAACAGAATGGTGGCTGTCATAGGTTGAGGTGGTGAGGAACGAGAAGTCATTATTTAAAAGGTATAAATCATTCATTTTGCAAAATGAAAAGTGTTCTGGAGATTGGTCCCGCAACTGTTTCAATGTCATTAACACTAGTGAATTGTACATTTAAAAATGGTTGTGACGGTAAATTTTATGTTATATGTATTTTACCACCTCCAAAAATAACATTACTTTTGGGGAAAAAAAAGTTTCATCCATAAGTCCACACCAGAATTGTGACTAGCTCATAGAGTAGTGCTGATGTTAGGCCTCAGATGCTTGCAGTCCACAGCAATTCATTCATTTGCTCTGATTCCAGGACCTTGCCGCAGTCAAGTGGTAGGGTGTGGCTGGAGGAGGTGGGACTTGGGGGTCTGGTTTGTGGGTATGTATTTTGTATCTGGAGAGTGGAAACACACTCTATCTATTTATCTATTTGTCGATCTGTTTAACTGTCTATTTATCTTTCTCCTTCCGAATCATCATGTGAGCTATTTCCTTCTGCCACATTCTTCTGCCGTGATGTCTTGCCTCTCCTTGAGCCCCAAGGAATGGAGCCTGCTGTTTATGGGTTGAGAATTCTGAAACCATTAGCCCCTGAACAACCCTTTCTTCCTCTGCAGTTGTTCTGTTTGGGTCTTTCAGTTGCAACAGAAAAAAAAAAAAAGCTGACTAAAACAACCTCATATCCTCTCCAAGTGTTCTACATAGGTTTCTAAATTTTATAAAATGGATTCTAGTCAGAAAAAAATAATCCAAACTTATAGCATTGAAGATACTATAACAATATAAAGTGTTTCAGAGGTGTGTATGTTTAGGGTGATCAGAGGTGACTCATGGTAACCTTGAGCACAGTCTGTTTCTTGTGAGAAGAGGATGCTCAGGATGAGTTCCAGTTTCACAAAGTCTTAAATAAGAGACTGCTTCCAAGAAGGATGTGGGAGGCATTATTAAACCAGACATATTCAGAGAAGCACAGTGGAGTCCAGGGGCAGCTTCTTCTTTTGGAAGAGAAATCCACTTTCTTTTCTTTTTGCACCCTCTCAATCTGCATGACAAATTCCAAAAGTTCCATTAACATTCTGAAATTTGAAAATATCACCAAATTTCTTGAGCAGCAAATTCTCCCTCAGGAGTGGGAAAAAATACAGAGGGCTAAAAATACAAAGATAGAGGGAAAAGGGTGTAAAGACATTGTGCATTCACCAATCCTGTTTCAAAAGCTGAGATTTCTCAAGGAACATTACTAATTTGATATTCTAATTAAATGTAACCAAGGACAAACAAATGGTCACCTAAGCAAAATAAAAGACACAAAGTTAGTTTTCAGCAACCTTAACCACCCGTCTCCAAGGAGCAAAGGGCATCCCCTGGTCCATCTGCATCTTCCCCTTCACTCCCAAGGTGATTTCCACCAGCCTCACCAAGCTCTCTTGCCCAACATCTGTCAGGCTGGTTCTTGTCAAAGAATCTAAAAGGCTGTTATATTCAATCACACCCTGATGTCAATGAATAAGAGTTAAATGTGACCCCAGGTAATGAGGATCTAAATTACAAAATCAAATAATATTAGGCTTGAAAGTGACCCCAGAGATCATCTTGCTAATTTTTTAACTTAATAAAAGAATTTTCTCTAGAGCTTTCCCTCCCCACAATTCTAATAAAACCCCTACTTGAACCTTGCCAGTTATTGGCACTTGATCCCTTCCAGTTATTGGCTTTCCATGATACTACTGCAAGCATTTCTGTTGTCTGATTATTAGAAAGGATGCTCTGAGGTTAGTCATGCTTATTAAATGCCGTGGTTTCTGAACTTTTCACATTCCCATCAGTATCTCATGAATACAGTGGTAGTTATCACTATGCTGGAACTAAGGTATGGGCTTTGAATGGATTACTATTTTGTCAGTCCTCACCATAGCCTTATAAAATAGTTCTTTCTACTGACAGAAAGTTATTTATCACAAGAAGGGTCATCATTTCAACTGATAAAGAAGGCATAGAGAGCCAAGTTCATTGCCCAAAGTCCGACCCCCTTTAATTGACAGAACCTACTTCAAAATCTATGGTGTCCTTCACACTGAAATCAATCACTTTGCATTCTTTTGTATAACAAGAAAAGAGCTCACTACAATGTGCTTTGATTTTCTGTACATGAATGTATTCAATTCATTTTAAATGTAAAGCTATTGCATGAAATTTATTTTATCTATTATAAATATAATTGCATATTTATTGTCCATGTTATATATAAACAAATATATAAAATAGAATGATTAGATGTATTCAACAATATTATATCACTTAATACTCAGTACAGCCTATTTTTAAAATGCCTGCCAACCTATATCTCAACTGCATTATGAGAAAATCAGGAAGGTTCATGGTCCATAAATGGGATGGGAACACAATACTCTTGCAGGCTAGAACAGAATTAGCTAGAGGAATAAAGAAGCAGAAATGCCAACAAAGAGTTGAAATTTTCAAAAAAGCAAACATCGTTGCCTAAACTTTTCATGGCTTTGTTGGTCCTCAGCCAAGTGGCCAAGGCTGCCCGAGGCCTCTAGTGGCTCCATGTGGGTAGAAGAAGATCAAGAACCCTCCAAGGTGACACCTAATTAAAAATTAATATTAACACCAGTGCACCATAAATTGACTTTCATTAATACCCCTGACTGGCCAAGTCAGGGGATGGGCTGCTTCTATGATTCTAGAGCATGGATAGATTTAGGTTTCTTCCACAGTGATACAGGTGTGTGAGAGAAGAAAGTGCTGTGACTCAGGAAAGTCTAGTTTTAGTCTCATTTCTGCAATTTGCTTTGTATCTGGCCGAATCTCTTAAAAATCCTGAGCTCTTATCACTTACCTATACAACAGAGATGGTGTTGATATTCATGTCCCCAACATTTATTGCAAAAGTGACAAAACTATTCTTTCTATGTTATGTTGAGGAGTGTGTAAAATGATAAAGAAAATGGTACTTAATGTATTTAATAAACAAATATTAATCAAATATCAAATATTCTCTAAGAGGCACAAAACTAGCCTCCTTGGACTGGATTGAAAATGTCTTATTTATAGTCTTTCCCATAGGGCAGCTCAGGACAAGCCACCTACAGGGAAGGTCACCAAAGTGGTACAATAGGAACAGGAAGACCAATCAAAGGAAGAGACAACAACCCCAGGAGGCTCACACAATGGCAGCTGAATTGAGGATGGAGAAAGGAAGGTCAATTTGATCATTATAGTGGAGGAAATAGGTGTCAGACTTAGGGACTTTTGTTTGTATTGAAATGAAGAAGAAAAATAGGGTGGGGGACTCAGATGAGTCAATCCTGGCTTGCCTGATTCTCTAACCAGAGCATATCATTCAAGGTAGGGAGCAGAAAACACAGTTGTAGAGAAGTTTGGGGTACAAATAGGTGTGTGCATTTGTATCAAATAGCCTAAGCTCCAGGAGCATGAACTAATGTGAATTACATCTGAAGCTCAGGAGAGACTTCTAGGTACAGGTTTAAAAATCATCATATTACAAGTGATAATTGAATCCATAGACGAAGTGTATGAAGTTTTAAAAGGCGAGGAGAGACAAGGTGAGATGAGAAATTAATACATCCTTGAATCACAGGGGAGATACTAAGTGTTCATTATTTTTTAATGAAGCTTTGGGATAGGGTGATAATAACTAATGAGACTTCAGAGCTGGGGTAGTTTTTATTTTGTTTTAAGAAAGGGATTTGAGCACATTCAGAAAAGAATGAGCAAATGCCAAGAAACAAAATAAAATTACATAAGAGGAAAATTTTTTAAAATGTAACACAAGCAAGTAAAGAGTACTTACCACAAGCACAGGCTGTCCTCTAGCTCTTGCCATTGGAATACTTACTTCTTTATTTTTCAGTGTCTTCATCTTTAAAAATAATAGCAGTTACCACAGTTTATCATAAGGTTTAAGAACAACATCTGGTACGTGTGAATGACGTATTATTATTCCTAAATAAAAATATATTATCTTACTTTCCTTTTAATGTCATTGTCACCATGATTAAGGCCCTAGAGATGATTCCCATAACTCAACAAATCAATTGAGAAGATTTTACAGGTGGGTGAAAACATTGGCTACTTCCATGTCTATACTCCGGAAATACAATCATATATAAAAGGCTCCCCTGACCTCTATTAGTTCATCATCTTTGAACTTCACAGGTTTTTAAGAGTCAGAAGACCTCAATTAGAATGAATATTGAAAAGGGATGACATAAGAAATTCCAAAATTTTAAAATGCCTGCCAACCTATATCTCAACTTCATTATGAGAAATTCAGGAAGATTCATGGTCCATAAATATTAAGAAACACAAGGAATTCCAAAATTTCCATCATGACATAAGAATTCCGAAACTCAACGATGAAAAACAACAGAAATTTGTTTCCTCACAGTTCTGGAGCAGATGTTCTAAGTCAGAGGATCCAGAGCAGACCCTTTCCTTTCCTCCTCCAGATTCTGACAGCTCCAAATGTTCCTTGGCTTATGCCTGAATAATTCTAGTATCTGTCTCCATCTTCACATGGGCTTCTCCTGTTCTTCTCCTCTCCTTCCTCTTGTGAGAACATTTGTCACTGGATTTAGGGTCCACCTGGGTAATGCATGCTGATCTCATCTCAAGATCTGTAACTTAATTCCATTTTCAAAAGTACAGGTTGCAAATCCTACACATTCAGAGTTTCTGGAGGGGGCTGCCATTCAATCCACTATGGCAAATATTTTCTCCACTCCTTTTCACATTCTCCTCATTACTTTATCAAAAATTGAATAAGGTATATAAAGTGTGCTTATCCCAGAGGTCATAAGCTAAACAAATGTGTCTTTGATTCTCAACATTTTGCAAAATAGTAAACCACTTAAATGCACAATAAATGTTAAATAAGGACAATTGAAATAGGAAATATATGATTCAACTTTGTCTAGGGTAGACCTTGCTATGTGCAATGTTTAAGAATAACTGAATCTTTTGATTTTATTTAATTCTTGCACAGATACAACCACATCTTTGGGGGAAAATTAGAGAAATAACATGACAGTTTTCACAGTACAGAAATGTCTATATTGAAAAATTAAAATCACAAGCTTTTATAGCATGTACTTTCTTAAAAAATTATTTTATTTAATCTACTTTGTACCAGTGATGTCCTCAATGAAAATATGAAGCTGAAAATGCTTTATAAATATATATTTTCACACTGACATTACAAAAGATTTATATTATGTTACTATCATGGCCCATAATAGTCAGGAGGATTATATGCTATTATGGTTTTCCAAGGAATGTATATATGACTCCCATAGAATCATCAAACCAAGAGTAGAGAGAATTATGTATTTAGGTTTTAATTCATCCTTAATAATATGAGGCATGAACTCCTCCCCAATTTTCCCACAGTTAAGCCAACTTGAATCTGTCACACTCTAGTAAACACCAGTGTCTGTGTGGTAAGGAGCCCATTAGCCTTGCAGACATGAGGTCTATCATGGAGTTACCCTAACAGTGTCTCTGCACATTATAGACTCTTCTTCATTCCTAGGATGGTGCCTCAGAGTGGGCTGGAGGAACCACCCTTCCCACTGCATCCTGTTCTCACACTCCACGTGCCCTAACACCCTGACAGCAGGAACGTCTCTCTCTTATTTTTCGTATCAGAAAATGGGACTGACGCAGCCTTATTATGGCTCCAGATTCTTCCTGTGACACATGACAAACATTTCCGAGATAGGTGGTTTTGATCAGGAGTGCAATCTGTAACTATGGAGCAGAATGAAGCTAATTGCCCTACATGAAAATAGATCAATAATCTTGTTAGCACATCACTTTAAGCAAATATCTCTATACACCAGGTTCAAATTCTGTGTGCACACAAACATAGACGCACATTGTAAAATGTCAGACCGGTGACACCCAGAGTAAATCTAAAATAAATCCCGTCCACTTTTCATTGGCTAGACCCACAAATAGCTCTAATGAAGGTAAAATTTCTTAACACACATAAGCATTTATATGGAAACAAAAGCATATCAAGCCGGGCATTTATGCTTGTGGCAGTTTTCCTTCTTGGAAAAAAAAAACAGTTGTCTAGTCACTGTGTGTGTATATAGATAGATAGAGATGTATGTGTGTGTATGCTCATGTGTGTGTGCATGTGTGTATGTGTGTGTTTAATAGAATGTGAATATTCAATGGGCTATTATTATCAGCTTAAATAATACCACTAAGGCAAAAAATTTCTGTGATCTTCTTAAAGGTGGATCTCTGACCTTCTAGTTCAGGAGAAGGCAGACAAATGGGGTATAACTATATGTTCATTAATTTTCTGATGCCTCCCTTAAAGATCCAGCATGCTTTGTGATAAAGTTCAAAAATGACATTCCAATTTTCAAACAGGCTGGCAAATATATTGCCTACTAAATCTCAATCTTCTATCCAAGTCCAGAGGCATCTTGGAGCTCAGTAATCCAAACCACATGTCATTCCTAGAGGGCCAGAAATATTGCTATTTGAACAGAAAACAATCTGGAAAAGATGCCTTTTTGCTATGATATATAATAAACCACAGGAACTTTTGTTGACAATCTAAGGCTTAAAGGAACTTTCACAACTGGAATGAAACCTTGCGTCACCTATGGATTCATTTGAACCTGGGTTCTTTTCTTAAATTTGAGTTGCAGTCAAGTTCTATGGCATAGTTTCACAATCTTCCAGACCCCTATTAAAATATGATGTATTTTGCTTCACTCTGAAGAGTAAGGCTGCCTTTATCCAAACTTATTTCCACAAGGCACTGTGGGCTTTTCCTACTATTTAGAATATCAGGTATCCCACTTGCACAGAATTATGTGTCACTTACCAGAGTTTCAGGTCTTGGAAATTATCTTTCACTTTTCTTCACTTCTGTTTGGTTCGAATTAATTCCTGATCTTGATGATGTATTTCTACAGAAACTCATTTGTGAGAGGGGGAAAAACTGTCAGGTAAAGGAGATGGACTAATTAAAGTAGGTAAAAGAAAGCATTTTGTTATATTAGGAGAGATATGACAAGATGAGACATATGACCCATTCTTTTAAATTTCTTTTTGTAATACTTTCATCCTGTCTATTACGTTAGTGCCAGTCAGTCAGCCTTGTGTGGGGTGAGAGAAGGCAGCTTTGGGCCCAGAATATCTCTAATTAAGAGAATATGCAAAGATGCCTTTAGTATTAATTTGAACTGTTTCCCTTTGCCTGCAATGAAATTTTGCATGACTTCCTCTCAGGGTAGAGAGCAGAATGCTAGTTTGATAGTATGCACCACGTTTCCAGATGCAGCATTGGGTGAGATTTAACTCCTGCTGCCCAGCTGGGACTAGGCTTCTTCACGGAACTCTCAGTCAATTAGGCCCCAAGTAGCTATGATGACAATTGGCCCAATTAAGAAACCTTTCTTTTCCTTTATATGAGGTCCATGACATTCTACAGCTACAAATAACAGGCCACTTCATTTGTTGTGTGCTATGAAACTTATTGTAGAGTTTTACTGAAAGTTAAGGCTGGGGTGGGGGCATTAGGGCATGTAGAAGTATAACAAATATCAAAACTACTCAGTTATTCAGAATTGTTCTTTGCAGTTTTACTGTAATCTTTACAATTCCACAGTGTCTATAGTTTCAAGGATACTGACACCACTTTCTTCAGTTGTGGTCTTTTCAACAGGACATAACAATTTGTAGAGTCTTCCAATTTGATAACATTTCTCTAGCATTACCTCAGATCCTTACACTAATCCCACGAAAGAGAGAACCTATGTTGACTCTCTTCAATTGCACAATCTAAGACTCAAGAATCAATGCCAAGGCCATGCACCCCCTGATACGCATACCCTGATCTATACCCAGTCACTTTCATGGAACAGGATAGGTTACACTAAATTGAGAAGTCGGTGGAACATGTCTCCTTTTCATTTTCTGCCCCATGTCTTCTTGACAGTGCACTACCCAAAGACTTCTTGCTGTTGCATAGAGTCCTCTCAGAGAAAAAAGTAGGCATGGGGAACTTAGTAGAGTCATATTTTTTTAAATCCACTCACAGAAAATAACTAAGAAATATATTGTAATTTTGCAATGTCTTCATGGGGGGCCCATAGAAACGGTGTCTTGTTGAGATGTTTATAATTCACCACAGGAAATGAGCCAGCATGCAAACATTTGCTGGGATCTATGTTGGATCACATCTATTTATTTTGAAAAGGGGAATTTCAGCTGAGGATTCACCTGTTCATCCATTTGGACCTGGTTTTTTACTGCTATCGTCAAGTGAGAGTTCCTCTGTTATACTGAATTCTACTCATTTTATCACCTCTATTAGTGTCTGAGAACAAGATAATGTGCCTAAATTTCACAAATTTCTGTCAATTCTATTACATTCTTACCATCCAGGTTCAAAGCTTCAGTCAATAAATTTTATGAAATGGATAGTTCTCATCCTAGCAGAGTGTTATACTGAGGCTAATAAACACTTACACACCACAATACAACTAAGAAACAGAAGCTTAATTAGTACATGTGCTCTTGACTGTGCCCCATTTATAAAATTGAATCTTGATATGGAATCATATTTATACAAGAAGGAAATCATTTGCATATGGTCCTAAGAAGGCATGAGATGGATTTCATTAATATTTATTAAATATGTTCAGAGGTTCTCTGAAAAAAGCTCTTTTGAGGATAAATTGTTGACTCTAAAATGCTTACAATACATAACTGCTAACTAATAATTCAAAAAGGCAGCATAGGAGAAGGAAACATGACATGATGAGTTGACATTCTAGCTCCATAGTTTCAGGATAGAAGATTGCATGACTTCAAGATCAGTGAAATAATGCAAATGGACACCTGGAAATTAGAAGCAGCAAACATATCACTTAAGAGCTCTAGTTTTATGCATGTCTAGATGAGTGGCTTTAAAATGTGTGGAAACATAACATTAGCACAAGAAGGGAACTTGGGGATTCCTACACAAACAATGCCTGTAGTTTATGGAGAGACCAAGTGTCCTGCTCAAATCCCACAGCAACTTAAAGCAGTCACTTGTTTTGACTTCTGGTCTCCTTCCAGTAAAATACAGTCATATCTGCTCCTAGACAATGTCTGAAAAGCACAAATTTTCTTTACTACTTTTTCAACATTGTGTGTATCTCCCCCACCTACTTTTATCCTCACCCCTCAAAGTTCCCAGGCACCACATATGCCTAAATGAGGACTTAGATGATGACTTTGTTCATCTGCTTCATCTCAAATCTTCTCAGTCCCAGCTTCACTTCCTACCATCCATGCATGCTTCCACCTCACAAAATCTTCTTCTGCATTCCCAAGTTTCTTTGCAAATATTAAACTAATCTATTATCCATAGTTAGTGGAAAATGTGTATACTGAGGTATTTTCATAGATTTATTAGCCTGAAATAAATTGAATTTGTGAAGACAATCCGGTCCTTGAAACGGGCAAATAACACAGATGTTTGTTCAAAGAATCATCTGTAAGTCACTCCAAAAACAAGTCATGAGCTTAATGTACTTCCTGTGTCCCCTTTGAAGGTGAGTGACAGGAGATGAATGAAGAACTCGGCTTTGCAGAGGGTGAACTTGGACTGGAGAGGGCCTGCTGTGGTAGGGATGTGGTTCCGTTTCCAAGATCCATATGTTGGTAGGTTGGTCCCCAGGTAAGTGGCGTGGGAAATTTAAGAGATGAGGCCCAATAGGAGGTGGTCTTTGGGTGAATTAGGGACATTCCCTTGAAAGGGATTGGGGATTTTAGTCTTGCTCTAACATTCTGTCTGGAGATGTGGTCTCTCGCCCACAGCGGGTACACTCCTCTGCCTACCACTGTACTATCTGCCGTTAGACACTTGCCACATGCCGAACCAATAGGGCTGCCCAACCTTGGACTTTCAGCTCCAGAACTATGAGCTAAATAGACCATTTTCTTATAGAGTCATCCAGATTCAGGTATTTCATTAAAGTAATGAAAAAATGGGCTAACACAAAGCCTCTATCAAATTTAATAAGGCACTTTGTTAGTACAGATGATTTCAGAAACGTTATAATTAAAACACAACAAACCACTTTTTTTTCTTAAAATTTTGTCGAAATTTTCAGAGTTAGCATCACAAATGTCCTATAGCATTTTCTCACTGTCTCATCCCTTTGAGTTTGTCATTAGATGTTCTCATTCTCGAGATGTCCAATATTTTCCTTTCAAGTCTTCCCATTTATACATTTTATATCAATCTCACCCAAT
This sequence comes from Tamias sibiricus, assembly GCA_025594165.1. Classification (NCBI taxonomy): domain Eukaryota; kingdom Metazoa; phylum Chordata; class Mammalia; order Rodentia; family Sciuridae; genus Tamias; species Tamias sibiricus. The sequence continues at coordinate 21,035,118 of CM046671.1, forward strand.
CTTTGTCAGTTGTGCTAAAATTGTTTTAAAAACTCAATTTTTATGCAAGAAGCTTCATTTTTTTTATCTTATTAATGCATGTTCTCATCTTAATATTTAATTTCTTTTATTTTATTTGGATGCAATCTTTCATTTAGTTCTCACTTCTTCATATCCCTTAGTTTCACCTCTCTTATTTTCTATTGACATTCTAAGCTACATGTTTTCCTCTAGTTAGCTTCATCCCTTAATTTTGATATAATAAATTGTTATAGAGGTACAAAGTACTTTCTGTTTCTGTTATTTCTTTTTAGCCATTAAATCAAATATAATATTAAAATAACAACTCAGTATGGCCAGAGGAAAAACTGTATAGCAGGGACTAGTTTATATCAATATATTATCTAACATTGAAAGATCTTTCTCATTAGCATGTTTGCTTCTTTTTATTACTTTATTTCCCCTACTAAAATATTTCGTCAATGAGTAAAGATAGCATTGGCTACCAGTTATAGCAACCACACAAATAGAGGAAGAATTTGGAAAAAAATTGGATGTCAAACAAGACAGCTTGGAAGAAAAAAATAAGAGGAAGAAAATATACACACAAATATACCATGGCAGAGACTCATCTTGGCACCATCATGGAGAAACTCCTTGGATCACTGATATTTTCCTCATCTCTTTGACATTGGAACAGTATGGAAGTTTTCATAACGAATTTTAAAGACTTCTCTAGATTAGTAGATTTATAGAGCCAATGGAAATACATGGTAAATGCCAGACTTTAAGAAACTTAATCAATCCTTGAAGCAAGCAGGTCCAAGTCTCTGAGTACTGGCAGTAGGGGTACAGAAAGAAAATTCCAAATTATGCTTCCACTTGCAATTCTTTGAGGGAAATTAAAAATATTTCATGGAATTTAAATATTAAATTAAAGCATGAGTGTATTAAGAGAGGGAAAAAAAAGACTTTTTTCCTTTGCTTTATTTTGTCCTTAGATTGAAGCCCCTCTTCTTCATTGAAAGTGAAGTGCTCCTTATCTCCAGGTACGGTTTAGGTTGAGCAATGACAGACAGGGATCCTAAATTCACAGAGTTTATGTTCTTCGGAGGAGGTAAGAGACAATAAACAGATGTAAATAAATAGTTATGACTTAAAACAAAAACAAGATACTTGAATGTCTGTGAGACTATTTTGGAATGGGTGGTCACAGAGACTCTCCAAGGTGAAGACATTTAAACTGACCTCTAACACATAAGAAGGATCAAACCAAGTAAATACTTCATGGAGAGATCATTTTAGCGGGGGTAAACAGCTAGGGCAAATTCCAGAAGGGAAAAAGGCCCTGGCATGTGCAAGGAGATGAGCACACCTTGAAAACAATACACAGGAAGTGTCACCCAAGACAGTACAAGGGAGAGTCTAGGCCAGGGTCCTGCAGGGCCTCCCAGGCTGCAGTGTGGAGTTTGAATTAAATCCAAGGTGATGGGAAACTGCAGAAGGATTCAAGCAGGGAGCTGCCATTTCATCATGCTCTCCTCATTATTCCTGCAGGCCCAAGGGTGTAGAAGATGTTTGGTCTGTAAATTGCCAAAACAGTATCAACCCATCTTTAGTTTGGTACCGCATAAAGTTTGACTCCCAAGGTATAATTTGTAAACTAAATGATATTATTCTTATACTGTGACCTGGGGAGAAGGAATATTTGCTGTATCAATTTCAAGTGTCTGGATATGAGAAGAAAATCTAATGTACTCTTGCTGGAAAGATTACAGTGCCTCTTGTAAATATTTCTCCAGTGTATAATTCCCCACTTGGATGAGTTTTTACCTTGAATCAAACCCTAGTCCATTATAGCCAAAGGAAAATAGAATACAAATTGTGAATTCTTTCAAAAATAAAGGAAAAATGATATTCCACAATAAATGCAGAAGTCTGTGCTCCATCATTGCTCTTGCATCCAGAGATCATTGTGGAATGACAGCTTTGCTAACAGGGCATTTCTTGGTAAGGCCATGGTCTGTTGAAACAGAGCTATTAGGAAAACAAATGATTCTCTTTAGCATCTTTGCACTAGCATAAGTTTTATGCAGCTATATTGCACTGTAGCCTCCATCACTGATATACAGGGACTCTTCTGAAGTGGGCAGAAGACAAATCAGCTGCAAAAATCCTTGTTTTCTTGCAATACTAAAACCCAACCAGAGTCATCAAATATCATATAAAGCAGCATCTGTGCCAAACTTGCATTTTCTCAGAGTCAGTAACTGATAGTTTGATTTTCCTCCTTTTATTCATTAGAATTCTTTACCCAATTACATTTATCCTACCACTATTATTAACAATATGATTAAAAGTCAGTTTTCTACACATCCATGAGTCCTCAAATTTTATGTTTTTGATTATTTTTACCTATAAAACAAGTTAAGGTAGCTACTAGCTCTCTAATAAAGGTACAAGTAGTCTCTCAAACTCTAGTAAGATTTACTATAAAATCATTCTATGAACATGTCTATTACTAAATAACAGAAGTATTCAGTGATTTAACTTTGCAGTTGAGGAATTTTAGGGAAATGTATAAAATGGGCCATAAATATTAATCTGAAATAAATCCCACAAATTAGATGTGACCAGTGTACTTTCTTTTGATTGGCGGACACTGTAGACAACATACCAGGTGGAAGTGGGGGTGGGTCAAGCTGATTGTGGCGCCTGAGCCACGCATGGTTTGTCTACACTTGAGAAGCTTCTCCTGGGACATTAGCAAGCACTACATCAACATGGCAGTTGTTCATACTGAAAAACTCCCACAAAAAAGGAAAAAAAAATGAAGATTTTCTGATTCCAAATTTTTCAGGATAGAGTCCAGGTACATATCTTTCAGATCACAATCCCTGTGTGGTTCTAAGTTCATCTTTTCTCAGCCATACCTGAGTTTATCCCTCCTTTAAGGAAAAAAAAAAAATAACATGCTTGTCCATCATATATTATTCTTTCTTCTATTCCAGATATTTTCTTGTCACACATGTTTTTCCCCTAGACATAGAATAGTCATGTATGAGTTTCCTAAATTCACGAAGTCATTTTAGATTTTCTAAATGTGTTCTCAAGACAAATCTTTCTTCCTGTTGCAATTTCCCAGGGATGAGTTCCCTTAGAAGGCCAAGAAAATTTAGAAATAGAGAAAAGGGAAACAAAACCACAAAGATCCCAACTATGAAATCTCCCCACTCCCCCCCTGCTTGCTGTTGTTTGATTTATCTTACTTATATTTTGTTTCAAGAAGACAGAAATTTATTTTATAATTTAAGCTCTAAATTTGGCTGTAATAAACATTAATATTTTCTTCTCCAAGTCATCTGAAAACAATGCTGTGTGCCATGCTCAGCCTCTCAGTCAGAGCGACCTGTGTGAACATTATGAACAGGCATTCTTGTCCAGCCTGCAGAGCAGGGTAGCACCAAGCTCAGGTAGCTGCATGCCCAAGCCCCCACCCCACCACACCTTGTGGATGACTCAGAAGGCTTCCAGTTGGGTTCACTCACCCAGGGCTTCAGGACCATCTATGCAAACCTACTTTCCACTTGACAACCAGAAATACAAATAATTTCACACGCTTAATTTTAGAATGTAATTCATGGGTCTCTTTCCCGGCTTCCTTAGTATAGCATCTGTTGAGAGTTGGTCCATATGACATAGTCTGACAGTTTTTTAAAGCTTTCCCAAGAGAATCTCTTAATGATATCAACTTTTCGGTCGTCTTTTTGAACAGTAAGTGCTGTCTCTGATGTCAAGTTTTGGAAATCCTGGATATGAATATTGCTTTCCATATATCTATCATCATTTATAGTTTGAAACATATCCATCAACAAATGTTTATTTGGGGTCTACCATGTGCTTGGCACCATGCCTATGACTAGAAATTTTAAAAGAGGAAAACAAAATATGATCTCTACTCCCAAGAAACTCTAGACATGGGGGGAATCCAAAACAAAAAAGGTCAGTGTGGGAAAGAGCAGTGTTAACACAATCTCCATCTGTAGAGGTCCTTCAAGTTCATACAGATTCACACTCTCCAGATGGTCCAGAGAAACCCAGAGTCAGAAAGAAAGTTAGAGCCCATGGCTCCTCACCTCCACATCAATGCACTTTCTGTTGTACAACTGACAGTAGAATTTATTTGACTACTATTTAAATGAAAGTTTTTCTACCTTCATTCTTATTTCAGACATCTTTCAAAGTCCAGAGACATAATACTTGCAAATAATAAAAAAATGGCTGTGTAAAAGGAGATATACACTTTTGTTTATGAGCCAGAAAGCTTACACAGAAGAAAACCGCAATAGCACCTGTCCTCCGAGGAGCTCACCATATTTTACAGACAGCATTCAATTATTCCTTGCAATATCCCTATGATGCATCGTTATGAGATTACTTGTATTATGCACAGCCCCTTTCCTCCTTGGACCTTGAAGGTGCCTTTTACAGAATCAGACATAAAAGAAGGTAATTCTCATAGTGCTCCAGGGATATGGAAAAAATATATTAAAAACCATGGAAAGACCAAATTACTATTGGTGACTTGGGAAATAAGAGTCACTGAGAGTTAAGGGGCTACACCACAGCTATGAGAAAAATAATCACCTTTATTCCTATTTTTTAAAGCAACAGACCCTCACACAATCTCTATCTTTGTGCCAGGGAGCACAAGAAGTAGAAGCAGTTGAGGGAGAATCAAAGCCCCTGTTTGTTCAGTGTCTTCAGGAAACAGGACGCATGGAGGAGACAAGAAGCCTGCTCCAGTGGTCTCACTTGTTTTCTGTGTATATCTGTGTATCTCATAAACGTTGTCTGTGTAATCTGAAAAGAGGAAGCTAGAACTGAGTAGGACAGTTGCAGAAGGGTTTTGTGTCTGCTGGACTATGTGCCTCAGTAATAAGGGAGGTAAGGTTTGGACATGGTCTAAGTGTCCCCCAAGGTTTCATGTGTTGAAATTTCATCTTCATCGCCAGGTATTTCGAGGGTGGAAGATAAATCTGACTATAGTGTTAGAGGTGCAACCTTTGGAAATAGTTTAGGATTAGATAAAAATCCTTAGAGTGGTGCCCTACAATTGATTCCCGGTGCCCTACAATTGATTCCCGGTGGCTTTGTAAGAAGACGGAGAAAGAACAAACAGACACACATACACATATGTGCTCCCAGGCTCTTGTCACACACTGCCTCTGCTGTCTGGGACCTGACCAGAAAGGTGACCATCATCACATACCAGCCCTGGAAACTTCAGAGCTGTGAGCTAAGTAAATCTCTTTTCTTTATAGCCCACCTAGTCTGTGGTATTGAGTTATCGGCAACAGAAAACTGACTAACACAAAGGTTAACAGGGAAAGAGCATATGAAACTCACAACATCAGTACTGTGATGGTCAACACTGTGTCCTCAGTGCCAGGCACAGCAGAGGCAATTTAGGAAATATTTCTTGAGTAAGCAGATGGCTTCTCTCAAAGAGATCCAAAGGAGAGAAAGGTAAAGCCACATTGCTAAAAGCCATGTCGATCTTCTCCATTTGTACCATGATGCAAACAGGTTTCAGTTTATGGAGGTCACTTGTAACCATTTTGAAACACACGCACGCGCGCGCGCACACACAGTCCATTTTATGGATAGGGGAGCTAATTTGAACAGGCTTGACAAAATGCACACAGGAAGTGGAGAGGGGACTTACCCCAATATGTCTATACTTCAACAGAATGCTCATGTCAGCCCCAGGGTAGAGATAGCCACACTAGGTGAGATTGCCGCAAATTCATATCCTGTTGTATGAATATGAATTCATATTCACTCCCACCCCCACCCAGCAAATTCCATAAAACAATATTCCTCAGTGATCAGAGGCCCTGAAATGTTTCTGCCTGCAGCTATTGATCATTGCAGCTCTACTCTGCCCTGAAATTCTCTGCATCTTCCTGCCCTGCAGAGACCGAATAAATCATCATATTCATCTTCTGCGAAGCCAACCTAGTTGATGTCCAGTGAATATTGGTGATACTTAACACATTTAGACACCAAGAATATTAATTGATTTCAAATTTGAAACACTTTCTCTTTAACCTATGTTGGCTAGAAACTATCCTCTCTTTCTTTTTTATTGGGCGGGGGGCATTTTCACAATATGTGCCTGTCCTGTACTTGCTGCTAGGATTTATGCAGTAAATCTCTTCCTCCTGAGACAAAGATAAATATTGACCCTTCATTTCTAGAAGAAACACCATGACTGTACTATCTGAATTAAAAAAAAAAAAGTATCTGCAGATATACTCACTGCTAAATATGATAGGAAATATCCCTAGCCTCAAGAACAGAAACAAGTTTCTGAGTCTCTGTCAAAAACTGTATTCAAATAGGACTTATGGTTTGAAGAAATATCCAGAAATTTTATTTTTAATTACTGACTTCATGAATTCCCTTTAATTTTCAAAAAAGTGAAAACAAATAATGTGACAGGAAAAATTGGAAACAGCCCCAAAACAAATTGAATTTGATATATCACTAGGATCAATTTGAAAGTTCAGGCAGCACATATCCATGTTGGACTTCTTTTTTTTTTTTTTAAATCACAGTAATAAACTTTGCAAGGATAACTCAGAGAGGCATTTATGCAGTGACCCGTATATAAAGGATAAATACTGTAATATGATGCAAGCTGGAAGAATAAATCTGTTTATTATTTATTTTAGGAAAGCTATCTGGGGAAAAACATGAACTGCTAGCTAATCTCATAGTAATAACTCAAGACAAGAATAAATTACATATATATCTGAAATAAATGAGAGATTAGAGCTAGCCAATGACATACTGCAATTTTATATGTCAATAAAGAAGGCACAGAATGCTGGGTATACTGTCATTAATGACTTAAATATGACACAATGTTAACAGGGGAATCCTAAAATAAACTGTCCATCCTAAAACACAGCATATTTGGCAAGAGGCACCTGCTTATTCCTTAGTTTTCTCATTCTATAAGTGTGTTTGTTGAAAGTATACAGTTTCAAAGTATTTTTTAGCTAATAGATGGCATTTTTCAGCAGTGTAAAATTAAACAAGGACCATTTTCATCATATTTTTAAGAGAATATGAAACACACACACCACAACTTCAGAATGAAAAGTTGATGCTTCTGAATATTACTTTTGAGGAAAGCTTATTGAAGACTTCATAATAAGGACAGAAAGCTATAGCCAAGTCTAGAGAAGTAGCAGAGCATGTGGGGAAACTGCACAGGAGAAGAGAAGGAAAGGGGTAGAGAGAAGAGCTGATTGAAGGAGGAAGAGAAAACATGACATGAGATGAGATTAATCTGCTTAGTAGCCATTTTCACAGTGTGGAAAGGGGGCTTTCAGGGGAACATGAACATATGAACCATACAGAGGACAGCATGGACAGAGTCAGCCCTGTGAGGCCTCCAGCCGAGGTCCAACTCTGCCCATTTTTCCATAGGAAATGAATGTGTGGACTGAGCTACACAGAACCTGTCCCCAACTTCCCCAAATCCAACTCTGATTCTCTCCCTTTCTCCCCCACCTAGTAAAGAATATTGGGAAGCAAGTGAATAAAAGTCACATATTTTATACCAACGGGTTCACTGAGGCACACTGGCATGCAACAAATTACACATTTCGCCCATCAAACCATCATGTCAATCTACATGAGACATCCATCAGCCCAGAATTTCTTCTTGGCCCATTGAGAGCCTTTCCTCTCTGCCCACCGCCTGCATCCTCCAGTCCATATTTTCCAATTAACGGTTAGTTTGCATGTCCTAGGAATCTATAAACGGGACCATGCAATCTGTACTCTTTTTGATCTGGCTTTTTTCACTCAGTTTAAGTATTTTGAGATTCATTCATGTTGTATCAGTAGTTTATAGATAAACAATCTGTTTAGCCATTCATCTGCTGATGGATATTTAGTTTGTTTTCAGTGTTTATTGCAAATTAGCCTGCTATAAATATGCACCAACAGGGCTGCTTGTGGACTTAGCATACTCATTCTGTAGAAAACGTGCCATAGAGTGAAATGCCTAAGTCATATGACCAGTGTCACCTGATACTGCTAATTTATGCCTTTTATCTTTCTCTCCTGATCACTCTAAAAATAAGTTTATTACGCTTACTGATATTCTCACAGAACTTGCTTTGATTTCCTTGGTTCTCCTCTATTTTCTGTTCTGTTTCATTGATCCACACTGACCTTCATTATTTCCTTTGTTCTGTTTATTTGAGTGTCCTTTGCACTTCCATTTCTAATATTGCAAGGTGGAATCTCATTCATTAATCTAAGACATTTTCTTTTATCTAATGTACCTATTTACTACTACAAATTTCTCCTTAAATGCTGTTATAGTTGCCCTTGACAAATTTCAAATGCTATATTTTTATTTTTGTTTATTTTAAAATACTTTCTAATTTTCCTTGAATTTCTTATTTGACCTTGTATTGTTTAGAAGTAGAGATAGCCCCCAACATACAATCATTCATCTTATGATTTTCCTGACTTCTGTGTGAAAGTGTGCCCATAAAAACACTCTTTTTTTTTTTTTTTTACTTTCAGTACAATGTGCAATAAATTGCATAATATTTGACATTTTACTATAAAATAGGCTAATGTCAGTATTCTGAGGATGTTTAAGGTATGGTAGGCTAAGATATGTTTACAATAAGGTGGGTATATCAAGTGTATTTCCAATTTACAACAGGCTCACTAGGATGTAAGCACAATAAGTGCAATGTAAATTAAAGAGAATCTCTTTTACTCAGTTCTCAAATATGTAGATATATTCCAAATGTTTTTCTATTATTGATATTTTTTAAGTGGTGGTGGTCCTGGATATTGAACCCAGGTGCACTCTAACTTTGAGCCAAAACCTTGGGCATTATTATTTTCTCTTTTGAGATAGGATTTCAATAAATTGCCAAGGCTTACCAAGAACTTGTGATCTTCCTACCTTAGCCTCCTGAGTCGCTGGGATTACAAGTATATACCATGTACACACAAATTCTATTACTGAATTGTAATATAATTTCTGATCACATTGTGATCTGAGAACATAGTTGGCATGAATTAAGTCCTCTTCAGTTACTTGAGAGTTATTTTGTGTTCTACAATGTGGTCTACACTTTAAATGATCAGTGCAGATTTGCAAAGTATGCATGTTTTTAGAGTTGCTAGAACCCTCTGAGAGTACTGATTTGCTAAATTGGTCAACACTATTGTTCAAATTCTTTGTATGCTTACAGAGGTCTTACTATGCTGTGACTTTGTTAAAGAGGACTACATAAATCAACTCAGTTGTGAATATATGCATTTTTAGGTGCATTCTTTATTTTTTATTTCTTTTCTAATTTGTTATATATGACAGCAGAATGCATTACAATTCATATTCACACATATATAGCACAATTTTTCATATCTCTGGTTGTATATAAAGTATATTCACACCAATCAAGTCTTCATACATGTACTTAGGGTAATGATATCCATCTCATTCCACCATCTTTTTTACCCCCGTGTACCTTCTCTTCCTCTACCACCACTTTGCCCTATCTAGAGTTCATCTAATCCTCCCATGCTCCCCCTTCAAACCCACTATGAATCAGCCTCCTAACATAAGAGGAAACATTCAGCATTTGGTTTTTTGGGATTGGCTAACTTCACTTAGCATTATATTCTCCAACTCCATCCATTTGCCTGCAAATGCCATGATTTTATTCTCTTTTATTGCTGAGTAATATTCTATTGTGTATATATACCACATTTTCTTTACCCATTCATCTACTGAAGGGCCTTTGGGTTGGTTCCACAGTTTATCTATTGTGAATCATGCTGCTGTAAACATTGATGTGGCTTCATCCCTGTAGTATGCTGTTTTTAAGTCCTTTGGGTATAGACTGAGGAATGGGATAGCTGAGTCAAATGGTAGTTCCATTCCCAGATTTCCAAGGAATCTCCATACTGTTTTCCATACTGCCTACCAAACTTCCTTAATAAGAATCCTATAGCACAAGATTTTTTTAAGAAATCAACAAATGGAGTGGATTCAAACTAAAAGGCTTCTTCTCGGCAAAAGAAACAATCAGTGAGGTGAATAGAGAGCCTACATATTGGGACCAAATTTTTATCACTCGCACATCAAGTAGAGAACTAATCTCTAGGTTATATAAAGAACTCAAAAAGCTAGACACCAAAAAACCAAATAGCCCAATCAATAAATGGGCCAAGGAAGTGAACAGACACCTCTCAGAAGATGATATACAATCAATAAACCAATATATGAAAAAATGTTCACTATCTCTAGCAATTAGAGAAATGCAAATCAAAACTACTCTAAGACTTTTATCTCACTCCAGTCAGAATCGCAGCTCTTAAGAAGACAAACAGACAGACCCACTGACACTCCTGAGTGCAAGCAGGCCCAAGACAGTCCCACCTGCCTCCACCAAGCGCAGGCAGATCTGGGACAGCCCCACCGACACCTGGGGAGCACAGGCAGGCCCAAGAAAGATCTGCCTAACTCCACTGAGCACAGGCAGGCCCAGGACAGACCCACGGGCCTCCTTTTAGAGTGGGCCCAGGTCCATCCTGCCACAGGCAGGAATGAATTGGAAAGCCAAATGCAAGAGGCTTACAGGACACTAAATGTACAAAATTACAACAGATCAACACCAAGACATATTATAATGAAAATGCCTAGCATACAGAATAAGGATAGAATCTTAAAGGCCACAAGAGAGAGGAATCAGAGCACATATGGGGGAGACCAATTCATATCAGGGCAGATTTTTCAACTCAGACTTTCAAAGCCAGGAGATTATGGAACAGCATATACCAAGCTCTAAAAGAAAATGGATGCCAACCAAGAATCTTATATCCAGCAAAATTAAGTTTTAGATTTGAGGACAAAATTAAAAACTTCCATGATAAACAGAAGTTACAACTAGAAAGCCAGCACTACAGAACATCCTTGGCAAAATATTTCATGAAGAAGAAACGAAAAACCATGATGAAAATCTGCAGAGGGAGGTACTACACTAAAGGAAAAACTAATTGGAGCAGAAACCATGTCAAGTTAAATACCAAATATAAACAAAAATGGCTGGGAATACAAATCATGTCTCAATAATAACTCTGAATGTTAATGGCCTAAACTTACCAATTAAAGGACATAGACTAGCAGACTGGAAAAAAAAAAAAAAAAGATGCAACAATATGCTGCCTCCAAGACATTCATAGGAAAAGACATCCACAGGCTGAAGGTGAAAGGTTGGGAGAAATACTACCACATACATGGACTGAGGAAGCAAGCAGGGGTTTTCATCCTTCTATCAAATAAAGTACACTTCAAGCTGAAGTTAATCAAAAGGGTTAAAGAAGGACACTACATACTACTCAAGGGAAACATACACCAAAAAGACTTAACAATTCTAAATATATATGCCCCAAACAATGGAGCATCCATGTTCATCGAACAAATACTTCGCAAGTTCAAGAGTCCAATAGACCACAACACAATAATTTTGGGTGACTTTAACACACCTCTTTCACCGCTGGCTCGATCATCCAAACTAAAGCTAAACAAAGAATCTTTAGACCTCATTAATACAATCAATAACTTAGACTTAACTGACTTATATAGAATATTTCATCCTTCAATGAGCGATACACTTTCTTCTCAGCAGCACATGGATTATTCTCTAAAATAGACCATATATTATGCTACAAAACAACTCTTAGAAAATATTTTTAAAAATAGAGCTAATACCCTGTACTCTATCAGACCATAATGGAATGAAATCAGAAATTAATGATAAAATAAGAAATAAAAGCTACTCCAATACCTTGAAACTAAATAATATGCTACTGAATGAACAATGGGTTGGAAAAGACATCAAAGAGGAGATTAAAAAGTTGTTAGAGGTGAATGAGAACACAGAAACAACATATTGAAATCTCTGGGACATTATGAAGGCAGTCATAAGAGGAAAGTTTATTGCATGGGGTTCATTACTTAAAAGAAGAAAAATTAACAATTAAATGACTTAACATTACATCTCAAAGCCCTAGATAAAGAAGAACAACCCAACACCAAAAGCAGTAGAAGGCAGGAAATAATTAAAATCAGAGCTAAAATCAATGAAATTAAAACAAAAGAAACAAGTGAAAAAATTGACAAAACAAAAAGTTGGTTTTTTGAAAAAAATAAATAAAATTGACAAACCTTAGCCAGGCTAACAAAGAGAAGGAGAAAGAAAACTCAAATTACTAACTTACGTGATGAAAAAGGAAATATCACAACAGACACTACAGAAATACAGCAAATATTTTGAAAACTTGAACTCCAATAAAATACAAAATATTGAAGGCATCGACAAATTTCTAGAGTCATATGATTTGCCCAAATTGAATTAGAATGATATATACAATTTAAACAGACCAATTTCAAGCAATGAAATAGAAGATGTCATCAGAAGCCTACCAACCAAGAAAAGCCCAGGACCAGATGGATACACAGCCAAGTTCTAAAAGACCTTCAAAGAAGAACTAATACCAATACTCTTCAATTTATTTCAGGAAATAGAAAAAGAAGGAGCACTTCCAAATTCATTCTATGAGGCCAAAATCACCCTGATTCCAAAACCAGGCAAAGACACATCAAAAAAAAAAAAAAAAACTTCAGACTAATATCTCTAATGAACATAGATGCAAAAATTCTTAATGAAATTTTGACAAAACGAATACAAAAACATATCAAAAAGATAGTGAACCATGATCAAGTAGGGTTCATTCCAGGGATGCAAGACTGGTTCAACATATGGAAATGAATAAATGTAATTCATCATATCAATAGACTCAAAGATAAGAACCATATTATTATCTCAATAGATGCAGAAAAAGCATTTGACAAAATACAGCATTCCTTCATGTTCAAAACACTAGAAAACCTAGGGATAACAGGAACATATCTCAACATCGTAAAAGCTATGTATGCTAAGCCCCAGGCCAACATCACTGTAAATGGAGAAAAATTAAAAGCGTTCCCTCTAAAAACCAGAACAAGACAGGGATGCCCTCTTTCACCACTTCTATTTAACATAGTTCTTGAAACACTGGCCAGAGCAATTAGATGAAATAAGTTAAAGGGATACAGATAGGTAAAGTAGGACTCAAATTAGCACTATTCACTTATGATATGATTTTATACTTAGAAGACCAAAAATATTCCACCAGAAAACTTCTAGAACTCATAAGAGAATTCAGCAAAGTACCATGATAAAAGATCAACACCCATAAATCAAAGGCATTTCTGTATATCAGTGACAAATCCTCTGTAAGGGAAACGAGGAAAACTACCCCATTGACAATAGCATCAAAAAAAAAAAAAAAAAAAAAAAAAAAAAAACTTGGGAATCAACTTAATGAAAAATCTCTATAATGAAAACTACAGAACACTAAAGAAAAAAATTAAAGAAGACCTTAGAAGATGAAAAGATCTACCTTGTTCTTGGATAAGCAGAATTAATATCGTCAAAATGACCATTCTACCAAAAGCACTATACAGATTTAATGCAATTCCAATCAAAATCCCAATGACACTCCTCACTCCTCATAGAAATAGAAAAGGCAGTCATGAAATTCATCTGGAAAAGTAAGAGACCCAGAATAGCTAAAACAATCCTTAGCAAGAAGAGTAAAGAAGGTTGCATCACTATATCAGAACTTAAATTATACTACAGAGACATAGTAACAAAACAGTATGGTATTGGCACAAAATAGACTTGTAGACCAATGGTACAGAATAGAGAACACAGAGACTAATGCATATATTTATAGTTATCTTATATTAGAGAAAGGCACCAAAAATGTACATTGAAGAAAAGATAGCCTCTTCAACAAATGGTGCTGGAAATCCATATGCAATAAAATGAAATTAAACCCCTATCTCTCACCATGCACAAAACTCAACTCAAAGTGGATCAAGGACCAGAGACACTATGCCTATTAGAAGAAAAAGTAAGCACTAATCTCCAACATATCAGATTAGGCTCCAACTTCCTTAATAAGACTCCTTAGTGCAAGAATTAATATTAAGAATCAATAAATGGGATAGATTCAAACTAAAAAGCTTCTTCTCAGCAAAAGAAACAATCAGTGAGGTGAATAGAGAGCCTACTAATTAGGAAAAAAAAATTTTTACCACATGCATGTCAGATAAAGCACTAATCTATAGAATATATAAAGAACTCGAAAATCTTAACACCAAAAAATAAATAACCCAATCAATAAATGGGCCAAGGAACTGAACAGAAACTTCTCAGAACAAGATATGCAATCAATCAACAAGTACATGAAAAAATGTTCAACATCTCTGCAATTAGAGAAATGCAAATCAAAACTACTCTAAGATTTCATTTCACTCCAGGCAGAATGGCATCTATTAAGAACACAAACAACGAGAAATGTTGGATAGGATGTGGGGGAAAAGGCATATGCATACATTGCTGGTGGGACTGTAAAATGGTGCAACCAATGTGGAAAGCAGTATGTTGATTCCTTGGAAAACTTGGAATGGAACCACCTTATGATCCAGCTATGCCACTCCTCGGTCTATACCCAAAGGACTTAAAAACAGCATACTACAGAGACACAGCCACATCAATGTTTATAGCAGCACAATTCACAATAGCTAAACTGTGGAACCAACCTAGATGTCCTTCAGTAGATGAATGGATAAAGAAAATGTGGTATATATACACAATGGAATGTTCCTCAGCAATAAAAGAGAACAAAATAATGGCATTCGCAGGTAAATGGATAAAGTTGGAGAATATAATACTAAGTGAAGTTAACCAATCCCCAAAATCAAATGACAGATGTTTTCTCTGATATAAGGAGGCTGATTCACAATGGGGTTGGGACAGGGAACATAGGAGGATTAGGAGAACATTATATAGGCCAATGAGGAGGGAGGGCAAGGAAGGGGGCAAAAGGGTAAAAAAATAAATAGATGTTAGAATTAGATGGATATCACTACCCTGTGTGCATGTATGAAGACACAAATGGTGTGAATATACTTTGTATACAACCAGAGATATGTAAAAATGTGCTCTATAAGTGTAATATGAATTGTAATGCATTCTGCTGTCATATATAACAACTTAGAATAAAAAAAATTTTTTTGAAAAACTACCACAAACAACAATAAGTGTTGGTGAGGATGTGGGGGAAAGGGCACACTCATACATTGCACGTGGAATATATGCATTTTTCCTGGAAGTTATGCTTTTTTTTGCTTCATGATATTTGATGCTCTGCTAATACCTGCGTAAGTATTTAGTACTGCTATTTCTATTTGAGGAACTGACCTCTTTATAATTATTATCTCCTGTTTTCATTTTTTATATCCTTTGTCCTGAAATCTATTTTATTTGTTACTAAATTTTTTAAAAAGCTATTATAGATTTCTTTTTTGGCATGTTTTTTTTTTTTTTTTGGTAGCTTATCTTTTCATTCTTTTAAATAGGAACTATTTGCATCTTTAAGTTTAAAGCAGCTTTCTTTGAAGCAGTATGTGGTTTGTGGTTGGATCAGACATACACTACAACTCAATTTGGTTATTTAGACAATTCATGTTTAGTGTAACTATTAATTCAAATGGAATTAGATAGATAGATAGATAGATAGCATATATACTATATATATGTGTATACATATATATATATACATGTATATCTTTAATACATTTCTATTTGTTTTTAATGTACTGATTCTTTCCTTTTTGTTACTTTTTTGTTTAACCCATATATGTATAATTTTATTTAATTTGTGTTCACTTATCAGCATAGTTCTTGTTGTGTTATTTTTGTTGTTACTTTAAGATTTAGAGTACACATCTCTAACTTACCCCTGCCTACCTCTAAGTGAAATCATACTACTTTATTTATTGTATGAGAAACATACAATGGTATGGTTCCATTTCTCCCCGTCCTGGTTTAGGTGCCTTTGTGGTCAGATATTTTTATTTTACATATGACATAAACCACAAAATACATTGTTATTATTTTCACTTTAAAGAGTCAGTTATGGGGGCTGGGGCATTGGTTTAACGGTTGAGCGCTCTTCTCACATGTGTGAGACCCTGGGTTCGATCCTCAGCACCACATAAATAAAAAAAAAAGGTATTGTGTCCACTTACAACTAAAAAAATATTTTAAAAAATAGTTATGTTTTTAAATTGTTTTAAATAAAAAATGTTTTAGCATTTGACCATGTAGTCACAGGTAGTATTTGTCTTTATTTCCTCTCACACATTTGACTTTTGTTGGAAGTGCTTTCTTATAAAGCTTTTAGTGTGTGAAGTTAAAGGAAAACCATTTTCCAATGGAACCTGTTAAAGCTCAGTAAGGAAGACCTTATTTGGGACCCCCATAATAACCATAGGGACTATTGCAACAATTTCTTACAATGGGGGAAAAATTGGGATAAACACTGATTACAGAATAAGCAAGTGGGAACTCATAGTTGAGGAACAGGGGATCTCTGAATGGAAAATTCCAAGGAGGAGCCATCAAGGATAAGGGGAATTCTGACCATGCTGACCTCATGACATTCTTGCTGAAGCTGAAGACAGGTTAGGGTGATTGGACATCATCTGGGAGGTAGTGGGGCATGAGGAATTTGATGAGGTATTGAGGGTGACCATATATCAAGGGTCTGGGATCTTGCCAAACTGATTCAGCAAGGGTTTAGCTAACACTAGATTTTATAAGGATGGGCACATAGGGGCCTAGGGAAGGTTCAAAAGTCTCACTAAACTTTGATCAAGCAAATAATTTTATGTTAAATAATGAATTCCTTCAGCTTTGGGGTGTCTAAAAAAAGTTTAAATTTCACATTCATTTTTCAAAGATGTTTTCATTGGATAACAAATTCTACATTCAAATAATTTCCCCCTTTTATTACTTTAAAGGTGGTGTTCCACTTTCTTCTTGCTGTCACAGTTTCTCTTGAGAAATGTGCCACCATCCTTATTTTTGTTCCTCTGTATTTAAAGTGTTCTCCCTATTCTTCATCTACTTCTAGGATTTTATTTTTTCACTGTTTTAAGCAAGTTGGGGATAATAGATACTAACCTCTAGTTCTATGGTATTCATCACATTTGGACAATTTTTAGACATAGTTATTCAGACTTTTTTCCTTTCTCTCCCACTCTGAAGAGTCCAAGAACACATAATCTGGTTTCTCCATTTGTACCTGTATTCATTGATGTTTTGATAATTATTTTTAGTCTTTTTTTTTTTTTTAATTTCTGCATGTTTTCTATTTTGGATAGCATCAGCTACTCTCTTAAAGTTTGCTTATCTTTTCTTCCAATTTTGATCTGTTGTTGAAGCCATCAATATTTTTTTTTCTCTTTTTTATCAGTGACATTGAAGCTTTTTGCATCTCCAGAAAGTCTACCTAGATCTTTCTAAAGCTATCCACATCTCTAGTTAATCTGCTGAAACTTTCCTCTAGCTTCTGGAACATACAGAACATATTCTTAATTACTATTTAAATGTTTTTGTCTACTAATCCTATTAAGGATTTATTTATTTATTATTTACAGGTGATTGATAGATTTTTTCTACTCATTATGGACAGTGTTTTCTTCTTCTTTGTATATCTGATAATTTGCAATTAGATGACAGACTTCACAAATGCTACCTCGTTGAAGGTAGGGGTCTGAATATCTTTGAATTCTGAAAATGTTTTGTTCTTTTTTTTTTTTTTTAATTTGAGACATGGTTCAGTTACTTGGAAACAATTTGATCCTTTCACGTCTTGTTTTTAAACTTTGTTAAATGGGATCCTAGCAGGCTAAAAACTTTCAGGCCTTAAGCTGAGCCAATCCCTGAAATCACCACCTCATTTGTTTCTCTTCTGCCTGCCTCAGAGAGCACTGTCCCTTTTTACCTGATGCCTGTTTCCCTGAAAGCCATCATTTTCTGTATTTTGTCCTGCTTTTCAGTTGTTTCTGAGAGGACAATAAATCTGTTCCTTCTTGTTCCACCTTGACAAGTACTGGAAGCCTCAAGAGCCATACTTTTAGCTATACAAATTTGATTTCATCTCATTGCTGTTTTTAAAGAAAATTATTTATAACCTTGTTATTTTTACTTTTATTTATAACCCTTGCCTCATAATGAAATGTGTTCCATCCTTGCTTTCTACCATGTGCCTAGAGATCGTAGAGCATGTATTGAACTAAACATGTTCCTTGGATAAAATACCTACCAAGCTCAGGGTTAGGGTTTTTTCAGCACAGTTGCATTTCCACCTGGGAATCAGCACTCTAAGACTGAGAGCAAAATTCTGATAGACCAGGATGGAATTTGTTGCAGGACTAAGAATCTGAAACCATAGGGAGGAGGCCCTGGGACTCTATCTGGCATTAGCTAGCACATGTCACCATCTCTAGACTGATTTGTGTAGTCAGGTTCACACAGTGTTCTTGGTAAACCTGTGACCCAAGGAAGAGTAGGGACTGTAGACTGCAGCACCTGTTCCAGAGAGAAGAATGCTGCAGGACCCCTTCTCGTTTGGTCTTGAGGTTCAGAAACTGCTTACTTCTTAGCTCTCCAAGGAGAGAAGGAGGTGCTCAGGATGTAGCTGGGAAGATGTATTATGACTGGCATCAACAAGAGAACTGACTTCAGAGCAGCAGGCAAAATCACAGGAGTAGGAAGCAGTTGAAAGCACCTGACATATGCATTGTGTGACCTAAAGGGTACAGGTCAAAGCATAGGTGTCAAGGAGTCTGTCTCCTGGGGACTGAATTTCGGCAGATCAGTCTGGAGCTTTCAACCATTCTTCCACCTAACTCCAAGAGTGGCCCCCAGGAAGCTGTATTTCAGACTTTGAAGAGAGAGGGGTGAACTGTCTCTGGATATCTTTCCTACAGCCATTATAGAAGAAGCCCCATTTGTGGAAAAGATGTGAGTAGGGGAGTTCTCGAAGATTAGATGCAGGCTTGAGGACTGCAGACTTTATACACCTCCTCATCCTATTTCTTCAGTCACAAAGAACATGTTGAATCATCTCAGTCCTTCACTGATATCTATCCCTTTCTCTGTGGTATGGTTGGTGAGCATTGAAATAATATCAAAAAAATAATGTATTGTGTGCAAGAATTCTTATTACCATCTATTTAGTCTCTTTTTTCCCCTAGAGAAGAACCATGACCATAATAGGTTTAACATTTCCAAATCTTCCAGAAAAGTGTGTGATATGACAGAACATCAGGCAGGTTGCTTTAAAAAATCTAACTTGGCTGTCAGGGGTACTTTTTCATCCCCTGCCCTCTCTTACCTGTTTCCAGGAAGGCTGATAAGGTGACTAGAGCTCAAGTTCCATCCTGGAACATGGAGCAGCCTCAAGGTTATGCTGAGGATGGCACAGGAGGAGGTAGAAGGAGCCATGTCCCTGCAACCCCCACAATGCTTTCATGCTGACCTTAGATTGCCCACGACCATTTTTCATTTAAGACATAAACCTTTTACTCGTTTGTTGTGGTTTTCTTCTTTGGGCAACTGAACCTATGCATGAATGATCTAAAGTCCAATCCAAGAAAATGACAAATGCTGGAAAAGTGCACACAGGATACCAGAGCCTAGTTGGGGACATCAAAGCAAAGCCAGTGTGCATCCGGGGCTCCATATTCGTGTGAAGAGATGCCAACATTTGGGCAGTTCTGGATTTGAGCCACTGTCCGTGGAATAGTCTAAAATCAGAAGTGTAGAGCAAAGGACCATGAAAAGAAGGCAGGAAAAATATCCCTTTGTGACCTGACCATTTAGGAGAAATTTTCAAGAATATTAGTAATGGCCCTATGGTCACTTGCCGACACAGTTCTGCCCTTTGGGCACAATTTAATCTACTTTAAATCCTTGATTTTCTGAATCCAATATGTGAAACTCTGCATTTTAAATAAAGAAAAAGAATGAAATGTATCTTGGTGAAAGCTACACTATTCGCCGTGTACAAATATATGAAAAAGAAAATGGAAAGTTATCAGAATAAAGCAAGTCCATGTGTATACTTCCAGACTGTAAATAAATGAATGTGTGAATGTGTGTCTACACACACACACACACACACACACACACACACACACCCCTCTCACAGCTACAGTGAGGTCCAAGGCTTTGAGGAATGGTAACAGTGGTCAAGAATCAGAAACAGAAAAGGAGCAGTTCTCCATGGATCAGGCAAAGGCACAGGTGGTAAAATGGCAGCTCGTTAACATATTTGAATCTGAGGAGTAGAATTTAGATGGGGGAATGGAATGGAAGTAAAGAACAGAGTGGGAGCTCTGCAAGCAGCAACACAACGCTGGGGAAGGTGGTGTCAGGAGGGATGCTCTTGCCTAGCGTGGTGCTTAGATGCTTCTTTCAAGGCATAGCGCACCCTTATTTCCAAGTTGCCTTTTCTCTCCAGTGGCAGCTGAGCATCAGTAGCAGGAGAACTGAGTGCCTTTTGAGGTGCCCCCTCTGCATTCCAGGCTGCAGGAGCAAGTACAGCACAAAGGACAGGAGAATTGCCTTCCTCCTCAGAGGGCAGGTATACCCTCCAGAGCTTGGGTATCCAGACACTGTGTGGTTTAAGATCTGCTCCTTTATCATAAGTAGGAAACTGATCCAAGATAAATAAAGAGCATGGACATGCTACTAAAAAAAAAAAAAAAAAATTAAGAAGAAGCTACACACCATTTTGTTTCTTTATCTGGAGTAGTTCAACACCATATCCTAGCTCTATATCCGAGAAGCATTTAACAGCCAAGGACGCCTAGCACGTGCGCGGCCCGGGTTCGATCCTCAGCACCACGTACACCACGTACAAATAAACGCATTGTGTACAGCTAAAGCAAATAAATAAATATTTAAAAAGAAAAAAAAAAAGAAAAGACACCAAGGCCAACCTTACTAGGGTGTGAGAGGAAGAAGCACAATATACTGACCTTCGATTTTAATGTTTTTTGGAGTTAATGAAACATTGTGAGCCTGAAAAATTGGCTATTGAATATGGTGAAGGAGAGAGAGAGAGAGAGATCATGAGGGAGAAGGACTGAGAAGAGAGAGGTACCAGGGCCCAAGAACACACAGCTCCTCCAGGAGGACTGCTCAACAGAGTAAGTCCCATCAAAGGAATAGGAAACGGAACAGGCTGGTCCGGCATCCAACATACTGAGCTACGCTCCTGGAAGAGCTGGACTTTCAGACAGTGGAGAGGGTGAGGAAGCAAAAAAAGACAAGACAGAAGAATAGTGATGGGGAATATGGGCTCCTGGCTCCTGGTAACGAGCAAAAGTGGAAAAGAGTTTACAGAATTTTATTCCTAAGGATGGACATTTTGTCGGTATGTTGGTAGTAGACTCATGGTAACGTAACAGCCTGAATTATAATCAGAGTATTCAGAAACTCTAAAAGCAGAGAAAAAGAACATGAGCCCTGATGTTTTAAACTTTTCTGAATCTATAGAAGTTGAGCAAAGGTGGGAAAAAATCCAATACTAATCCATAGTTAAAACTTCCTTAGTAGATAAAAATTATTGCTTGGGGCCATAAAAGCTGGGTTTTGGATAATAGAGGAGATTAGCTATGGAAATGCAGGAAACCACTATATATTTTCCCCTTGTGATAAATTCTGCTTTTTACTGAAATGATGGAACAGAGACAAGATTCAGGAAACCAAAAGCCACATAAATTCTGTAAATTATTAATCATATGCTTTTCTCCTAAATTAATTAAAATGTTCACGTTTATCCTGTGAAAAATCCACTTTAATGCCTACCATACAAGAGTACTGTTTTCTTCACTAACTACAAGAATAAAAGAGCTTGGAATTACATCTAAAGGTTTTTCACCTTCCTAAAATATATCACTTTGTAGACTAAATGGTAAATTGGAGACAATTTTGCCTTACATAAAACCACTTCTGCTAATATTCTTATTCCATATTTCTTAATAAAACTAGGGGCAATATTCTAGGATGCTTCCATACCAAACTCCTCGTTTGGAGTTCTGGTTTAGCAGAAAGTTGTTTTAACTTATTTTGAAAGATTCATTGTATTGGAATTTCCACCCTCTACCTTCCTAACACTACACATAAATAGTAAATGAAAACCAGGTGGCGAGGGGGAAAGCGAAGCTCGCTACTTGCAAAAGCCCCCACAGTACAGCATCATTAACAGTAGTCTGTGGAACACAACCAGAGCAAAGGGAAAAGGTGCAATATCTCATTCATTTTTTTTTCCTAATGAAGATGAGAATTTTATGAGTTCTATTCTTCCCTTTCACCCTGAAGCACGTATGATTTAGCGGTCTGTGTGATATTAGCAAGATCAGTATTGTTCTCTGCTGGAAGTAGAAAATTTTGTAGCTGAATAAAAACCCAGAAACCCAAGCATGCAGAAAGGCATCTGAAAAGCCCTGAAGGAACATTTCACTAAAAAGCTGTTTAGGGAGAAATGTCAAGGCAGGAGGTGGCTCAGCGACAAGCCACGTTGCAAACTTCCTGCCCAGCTCTGACCCTACAGGAGTCAACATTTCTACCCATCTCACCTACTTCCCGTTCCACTTCCAGTGGGGCTGGGCCTTACACAACCTAGTATTAAGTGAGTGAGTGTCTGGCAGCTGGGATGTCACCAGAGAAGAAGAATAAGGTACAAAGTGACTCTGAGGTGCAGTGCCTCCCTCCCCTCGCCAGGAAGCAATCACACATCCATTCACACCATTAGAGACCTTTGAATTTATGGGCACCAGAAGCTGGGATTATATTTGTATTTGTTATGAAAAGGTTGTGGGTGTCAGAGATTTCAAAATGAAGAGGTAAGTTATTGTAGTGTCTGCAAAATTTTACCTGTGAACACACGGGTTTTGTTTTTACTTAATCTTTGCTCTTCCTGTTGCTTCTTCCTCTTTAATTCAACTCCACACCAGTCTCCCATTTTCTTGGCAGGTAAGAGGTAGGTTAGACAGTAAGCTCTGGCTTTTTGCACATGCATAGAATGGTTATATATCCCTGAAGCACCCTCTTCAACCCAGCTGAGTGTCAAGACTTCCTGACCATAACCTGTGGGACAAATCTGTGCAGAGCAAGCAAAGCTAAATTCCAAGTCCTGATTCCTCTTCACGGTTGCCAGACTCTCTGATCAGAAACCCACTGGGTCTCCAGGAAGCTCCCCAATATGTAGCATTTGTTGCTCTCCACAGAGTTGTGACATCAAGCAGGCCCTAGACTCACACTTAGGTCTGTAAGCCACACTTACTTATTAGAATCTAGCTCATTGAAACCATTAAAAAAAAATTTAAAGTACTAGATTTTCTTATATTTAAAAATGCATAATTGATCATTTGTGCACCTAAATCCTTGTATTTACAAACACTGACTGATCATGACCTAAATAATCTTACATGTACTAAGGGAAACAGGACATGAACATAAGCAAGTCTAATATAGTATGGACTGTGCATCATAAAAGGTCTGTCTGTGAAATGTTAACGTAATAGAGGAGAAGCTAAATGTAGGTCAATTTGGAGGTCCAGGGAGTGTGCAAAAGACAAGAAGGTGCACAAAGAGGGAAACATCAAGTGAGCTACGTTGCTTGTTCTGAATCTTGATCAAGAACTGTTGAAAGATACTAACATTGACTTTCCAACCCAGAGGCTGATTCAGCTAAGCTCAACATGCACAAAATCACCAGCATACAACAGGTATGAATTCCAGCTCTTCTTTCCTATTTTCAAGTAGATGGCAGTATTTCTTCTTAAGACATAATGTGGCATTTCAATATTTTTGGCTACTCCAAATAAGAAAGATCAGTTCTATTCCTTGAACAACTGGCTGAAATTATCCCTCCTACAGTACCCTATGCTTGAGAAGCTATCAAGTGGTTTTATTTATCCAAATGCATTGATGCACATACAGTATAAAACTCAGGGTATTTTCGTATTTTGGCTTGACACCCTTAGAACCCAGTTTTTAAACACTACCTGTCAGTGTCACTGCAATCTAATTTAGCACATGTACTTACTCAGGAACATGGGCACACATTTTTGGAAATAAATATTTCTGTGTGATAGAAGAAACAAGTAAAAGCTCCCAAGTTCAAGGAATCTGAAATCTGACCTGCCTTAGAAAGGGTTACTGTTCAAGCTGTGGATGGATCGTTTTCTCACATTTTCTGTCTTCAAGTAAGTATCACTCTGCCAATATTCACTGTCATATCGAGAGGTATTTCCATCTTGCAGACTGTTCATTCTTTGAGAACAAGAGGGTAGAAATTTTTACATTTTTTTCTCAAAAAGGAAACCCTGTCCCTGAGGACCTTGACTCACTGGGGCACGCCGTTCTTGGCTGCTGTAACGTCGAGGGGGTGTGCGGGTGCAATACAGCATCAACAAAGGCAGGCTGGTGTTCCCGACTTCCCCATCATTGTGACTCTTGGTAACAGAGCCATGCTGCTCATAATCAATTTCACACCAGGGAGATACACACGGCAGAAACATGCAGATTGGGAGCCGCACAGGAGTCGTGGAAAATGTCTGAAAACCAGAGCTTTCCAGCATCACCTCTCTGAGCCAAAACCACAAAAACATATGCTTCCTCCCTTTTTGTTAAACTGGAGAAAATAGCTTATGTTCATCTGATATTGTCTCATAGCTCAATGTCTCTGGGTAATGATAGTGAGTTTGGCATTTCTAAGGATAGAGAAGAAGCATCAGCTGGTGATTTTACTTTCTTAGGCGAATTAGTAACTGTCTTCTTCCCAGTTTCCTTTCTTCTTCTTTTTTTGAAATACAGCTTTCAGAATTTAGAATCAGCTTTCTGAATTATTGTTGTTATTGGCCTCCACTTGTGTTGCTCATTTTCTTTTTTTAATAAAGGATTGCAAGAAAGAGGTAAAACCTGGTATATCTCAGCCAAGCAGCAAAGCGGGTTCTGCAGAATTACTGCACCAATTTGGTATAAATTTCATATAACGTGGAGCAGTTAGTTCCCTTCTCAGCTTCATTTATGTGAACAGTCACTAGAAATCATTCAAACCCGTTGGTCAGAATGAACATATGGTATTTGATATGAGTTTAATATTTTAGATAACTAGTTAAAAGAGAAATCTATAGACATGAAACTCAGTATTTTTCAGGTGACTTTTCAGTGGCATGCATGAGAGTCTGATCAGATTTGCTTCCATGCATAACAGCTATCTAAAGATTCATTTTGTGGTGAAAGGCAAGGCAAGTGATTAGCAGCAAATGAAACTGAAATTAATGCCACGTGTAGCCTCTACCACACAACAAGAAAAAGATAGCCACCATGATCCAGTATTTTTATCAGAGTGCAACAGTAAAACAGGAATTGTGTGTGCCAATATAAATCATAATAAAAATCACACGGCTAACTTGTTTTGCTTTTAAAAAGTAATGAAATCAGTGGGGAGTGTAGCTCAGTGGCACAGTGCTTGCCTAGCATGCTTGAGGCTCTTTATTTCGTCCACAGCACTGCAAAAAATTTTTTTAAAAAGTTCTGAAATCATAGGCAAATCTCAATTCTTGCTTGTCTTGGGTTTGACTTCCTTGGACTGTATTCCATTAAATTAAATCACCCATGGTTTAATTATCCAACCTAAGAAAGCATAACTAGAGAGTGCTGATAGTGGTAGGGTGAAGAAGTAATGCCACTTACTTGTCTAGGAAATTCTAGAGAATTCATATATTAACTGATGAAGGGGTGATGAAGTTCTCTCCTCCCTGTATTAACTATTATGAGTAAGAAGGCACACTTGAGCCAACATTCTGCACTGGCTGCCATGTTTGATGTGACATTCTGGGGTGGGGGGTAACATAACTGTCTTGCTTTGTTCCACACAACTCTTCCCAAGGTTATAGTCTTCATTTCTGTCATGCAGATCATATTGAATGTTTTGATAAGCAAACCAATAGAATGTGGAAATGCATCCTCTTTCTTAGCATCCCCCAAACGAGCACTGCCTGGTCAGAACACCTGAAATCGTGTTTTCTATTGCCTCTCTCTGCTTCCCTCATGGAACTGATCAGATGTTCCAGCTAGGTACCTTTCTGATTTTTTCTATATATATTCAACACCTTGTCTTCCTCCCTGGTAAGTGGAGTAATAGGCAGGTCCTTCTGTAGGGAATGTTTTTTCTTGATATCAGGGAATTATTTCATAAATTTCATAGTTGTATTTTAAGTCGAATACTTTTAGATAGTTTTTCTGTAATATTAGCTACCACCAATCTTAATAATCATGTGGTTTCATTTAAAGTAATTGTCAGTTACTTTGTTTTTATATTTTGTATTAGTTGCAAAAAAAACAAATTAATCCATGAGGCCACAAATTATCTTGGCATACAGATTAGTAATGAAATTACTTTAAGTAAAAATTAAAGTGTATCCTAATTTTTTTATTAAAAAAGAAACTTGAGGCAATTTATTCAGGAACCAAATCACTATATCACCGGTTATTTTTACTTACTCCAAAGCAGTTGCCTTTTATCACGTCAATTCCATAAATACATGAAATAAGTCCATATGTGCCAGTGTCTGGACAGCTTCAGAGGAATGACTGATTGGCTTGAGAACTACTACTGATTTATAGTCTATTTGCAGAAAGAATAAATGAAAATATTAATATATTTAAATTATTAAAATAATCACTAAGTCAAAATAATTCTATTGATTCAATGAATATTGAGCACTTACAGAGCTAAGTCAGAAGGTAGAATTTTGAAATACAGTCATAGTACTGATTTATTTTCTCTGTACTTTAAATAATGGAGGGTGACCAGTGGGATTTAAGGGGCAGACAGAGCAACTGAGATTTTTCAGCTAAGGACTTACTTCTCCAAGCTAACACTGGATTCCACAAGCACCTTGCAGGAGTGAGGGTCACTGCACAAATGTATAAAGGCCCCTTTAAGGACCTTCCTCTATTCAGTTTATTTACCTGGTGGTGGGATTATCTTCCTCTATTTCCTGTGAGGGTGCCAGTAAATGATCTGAACATTTATTCAAACAATTGCACCCAAAACTGTGGTGTAGACAGCTTGAATAAAAAACACACATTGGCTCTAGAGTGTTAAAACACATGTTGGCTCTAGAGTGTTAAAACACACAATAAACCCTTGATATTTGAATGGATGTTTAGGGATGCTGATCTTAAGTACTGTTAATGGAAGTGTTATCTAAATCTCATTCATGTAATGAGAATTTCTTCAGCTGTTAAACCACTGAATCTTCTGTCACTTTGATATAGAGGTTAGACAACAAAATGAATTGCCTTGTCCATCAAAGGATGCTAGAAGAGAATATCTCAGTCACATTTGGAGAGAAATCACACTGAAATATGGGATAAAGGCTATATAGAATATGAGAAATTCAGGAGAACACTGATCACTTGCAAAGGGGAGAGAAGAAGAAGAATTTCATACTAAATGCATTGCTAAAATTTCAAAGAGAAAAGTAGTGCAATGTTGAGCCCTAAAATACTTGCTCTAATAAATTTGTTGAGCAAGAAAGGTAAAAATATTTGGGGTGAGGGGAGGAGGCAGTTCTTTTATGCAGCATTCAGTTGGAAACACACCTCAATATTGCCCAAATTGAGATGCTAACCTGCCTAGTTTCCAAAATGGATGCCTGTGAGCTTTGTTTGATATCCTAGGTGGTGGTCTGGGGTTTCAACTTCATTAACTAATGGCTGCTAGAGTTTTGTACTTATAACAGAAAAAAAATTGTAAACCTATTTAAAGGATGGTATTTGTAAACACTGTTTCTCATTGTTCTGGAAACTGAAGTCAGACTAAGGGAGGATCTATTTGTTCCTAATTGCGACAGAAATGTAAAATGTCAATTTTCTCACCATGCAAGAGGCTAAAATCATATAAAACATCACTTTAGGAGTGATAAACATTAAAATATTGAAAAGAATTTATGATATGTAGTTCAACAGTTTTTTTTCCTCGTCTCTTTTTTTTATTTTGTTTTGTTTCATCATAGAAAATGTAGCTCTGGAAAGAGGAAGCCATACACTCAATATTGTACCTACTTGAAGTTCAAAAAGGATATTGAAACACAGGTTTCTTCTCTAAGAATTACCTCTTCATTTCTCCCTGACATGTCATTGGTATGATCTACTTCATAGTCTTATAATCTAAATTTGAATATATTTATTTAACTTTTCAATTAATGATTTGCACCCTTTCTAGAAATAATAGACTCATCCGAGCAAAAGATCTTCCCTTCCCCATCCCAACACCCCTCTCCAACATACTTTCAAAAAACCTTAGGGGTTAGCTCTGTCCAAAGGAGGTCCATGCTCCTTTCCACCTCTAGACTGGGAAGAGTGTTCTTGGTGATTTGTCTAGAGTGCCTTTTCTCTTCTCAGCCACAAGCATAGCTGTTGAAGTCTGTTCCTCCTTCTGGACACTGGCCCACTGCAGAGCATGGCCAAGCTTCCTGTGCATGCAGCCACTGGTCATGCCCACTGTTCCCCAAGACTGTATCTCCTTCAGTTCACACATTACACACCCAGACAGGGCTTCCTAGGTCAGATAATGACTCACTTACAGTGCTGTGATTGGTCTATGACACCAATAAGATCATGCCCTTTCCATGGTTATACAGTGCATTTTGCAGTAGCTTTCATGTAGAAAAAAGGAAAAGTGAGCGAATATTCTAGTGTGCATATATAAAAATGGAGGCACTAAAACATTTCTAAATACTTCAATATTATGAAAAGCTAACACTCAAATGAATTACTTTAAGCATGAGATATTAATTAAATTCAGAACAAGAAAAATGCCATGATGAAAAGTTGACAATTGATTTTGTTTACAAACTTTGAATGCCAATAAAAATAACCAGAAACAGTTCTCCACCAAAAATAAAACCCTAGGTACTTGTACTAATCCTATCGCTCAGCTCAGATTCTTCCTTCTTCCTTAGTGAGTTTTCCCCTGGAGTCTTTGGTGTTCTTTTCTTTTCAAATGCCTTAATTATTGTAAGAATAATAACTTAGAGCATACTGGAACATTTTTCCCTCATCTGCATTTTCAATTCTCAGATTACATGTGCTCTTATTTGAGTGTCTTTGTGGCAAACACAGAAGTATAAAGACAGAACCCCTTTGAAGAAGGACTTGCAGCCAGACACAGAAATGTAACCAACCTCCAGCTTCAGCTCCAGGGTCTGTCTTAGATGTAGAGAACCACTGTGCCCAAGGTCACACCTTCTATCACAGCCCAGACTCAGAGACTGAGCAAAGCAGCACTAGAAAGGTCAGGATGTTTCTATGACACAATGGCAAATGTTTGGTCTAGAACACGCTGGTGAACTTGCAGAGACTGTCAGGCTGCATAGAGGTTCACATTCTTCCAGCTCCCAATCCTTCATCTTTCCCCTTCCTGTTACAGGTGTCCAAAAGCCTACTAAGTATCCTGCATCCAAATTCTACCTCTACCTCCGATTTTAGAAATTCCAGTTTTGCACTGTCCTACCTGAGAAAAGAACATCTTATATAAATTGGTCCATCTACCTTCTAGAACTGTACTTTAGAAATGATTATTGTCTAGAGACTTCCTCATTAGCTCACAAATGGTTGCATTTTAACTTCCCTCTGGCAAATTGCAAGCCATACCTAAGAGGAGAAATTCAAATGACTCTCCTCTGAACATGGTGTGTCTACATCATATGCCTTGTTACACCTGATTATGCAGATAACTTGACCACATGATTTCCTTTAATCCCACATCACAGATACACTATTAAACATAATAGAAATGATCTCACTACATGTTGATGAGTCATTACAGTAAAGGATGGAATCATTGAAAATAATTACCAAAGTAGAACACATTCTAATGTAGTTCTCAAACCATATGCTGATAAAAAAATAAACAGCATTTATTGAGTATTTTCCAGGTGACAAATACATTACCTACATCATGACACTTATTTATGAATCCTACAGAGATCAAGACACTTGCTCAGCATTGCTCAGTTACTAAATGGCCCAGCTGAACTTAGTATTCCTGTTGGCTGAATCCGGAGTTGAATCCCTTGACTGTGTCTCTCTGAAATGAGTTCTTGAATTTTTTATAGATTTTCTTGTCCTTCTGCTCCTCCTTCCCCTCTGCCTTGAGTTCTTAGAAATCAATGGAATAGCTACAAGAAGGAAGAAAGGGAAATGAAAAGAGCCTGGGGCAAGGGGAAAATGGAGAAAAGTTGGTCAAAGAGTATAGACTTTCAGTTATAAGATGAGTAAGTTCTGGGAATCTGATCATAGTATAGTAACTACAGTTTAAAATTCTACCATTCACTTGAAATTTGCTAAGAGTGTGGATATTTAGTATCCTCACCCCCTAACACACAAATGGAACTAAAGGTGGTGAAGAATACCTTAATTAATTTGATTGTAGTAATCAGTATACAATGTCTATATGTATCAAATCATCAGATTGCACATCTTGAATATATGTCCTTTCTGCTTATCAATTATACCTCACTAAAGCCTGGAAAAATAATTTGGATATAAAGAAAATAAGCACACTGCAAAAATCCTATTATGAGTAACTAACAGAAGAATTCATAGTTTTAAATATAGACGTATCTTAAGTCTTCGGTTAAAGGTAGCTACATATTGCTTCTTCTAGATTATTCTTTTGTCCAGTTTAAGATTTGACTTTTTTCTCAAATGGCCTAAAATACCCTCTTGAACTATGAAAGGACCCATTTAAAATGTCAACCAGCATACTTCACAGAAAGATTTCCTCAAAGGCAAGTTGTGTGGCTTGAATTTGAGAGTGTCACAGTGGCCAGATGGAAAGTTCAATTTACATTTAATTTTGTTTTCACTGATTTATCAACTATTCCATTGACAAAGAGAGGTGTAACTTCATGGAGCGAGAAAATGCTATTTTCTGCTTATAGTTGCATTAAAAAAATCAAAACCACAGCATGTTCAAAGTTTGTGTTTGACAAAGCTTTTTAATCATGGTTGCCTATCTTCTGAGCACCTCCTGCTCCCAGTTCTAGAAGTTCACAGAAGTTGAATTCTATTTGTAATTCATTATATGACAATCCGCATGTAGAAAAAAAGAAAAAAAGAAATCTATGTTTTCCCCAGTCTATAGAAAGAGATTCTTTTTAAATTCTCCCTTGCTTTCCTTTCTTTTTCATATTTCCCAAAATTAAGAAGGTAGGAACAAATCAATACTGAGCTAAGAAAAAAAAAAAAAAAAAAAAAAAAAAACTCTACTTTGTTTTAAAAAAATAAAGCAACCAATTGTTTGGGGGAAATGACAATGTATTAATGTTTCCATCTTTACATAGCACATAGGGTTTAGGGAAAGGAACTAAATTTTATTCAAAATGTGCCATGTACCAAGAGAAATAGAGTGATATACAGTTTACAAATAAGAATATCAGCACTCTTAAAGTTTAACTATTTGCCTGCATTGTCATGGGTATCAAACGGTAAATTAAAGATTTGAACTTTTGTCTCTGGTTTCAAAATCCGCACATTTTCCACTATGCTGTTCTTGAAAAAGTCTTTTGCCTCAGCTAGTTAAAATGTGTGAAAATCATCAGAAGTGTTAGAGTATACAACAGAAAAAATCAACGAATATCCAGAGTGTAATTTAAATATATTTGGAATGTCATTTCCTTGATAAATTTTCCACGTGGCAACTCAGATGCATGCACAATAAATATTTTTTGAAATATATTTAGTTGTAGATGGACACAGTACCTTTATTTATTTATTTATATTTATGTGGTACTCAGGATCGAACCCAGTACCTCACATGTGCTAAGTGAGTGCGAGTGCTCTACCACTGAGCCACTACCCCAGACCCCACAATAAATATTTGAGCTGTGATCTTTACTGCATTAATATGAGAAGGTAACGGGTTGATTGTAAGTGTTCAGGCTTAAAAAATCAAATTCCAAGAGTATAGTAACCCTGGAAAGCAAAACAGATTCTAAATCTTTCTGAACCCCACACAGAAAGAAAGAGGGACTAGGTAGCATCGTCATATACCCAGGGCCAACATTTACATTAAATCTAGGTGCAAAGCTAAACCAACCTGAGCTTGCATGTTAGAAACATCTGGATGAAGGTGTAGAGAAGCAACAGAGTAGCAGATGGAAGGCAGAATCCCTGAATTTCCAGTGAGTATTACTGGAACCAGAAAGCAGGCCAATCTGAAAACAGCCACAGAACATGGGGAAGGAATTTCCCTGCCAATGGCAGGTGGATAAGTGTCCCAGGTAAAGTCTGAAGGGACAGCAGCAGCTTACATCATGTGTACGCTTGAATATGGACTGTCAGGACTTTCCTAGGATAGAAGCACACAGGGAAGAAATGCCAAAGGAAGGACATTCAAAGTTGAAGCAGAATAAAGAAAACTGAAGTTTAGAAAAAGAATTGAGGTTGGGGAGCAGCTTTCTCACTGCTGTGACCAAAAGCCTGACAAGAACAATTTCAGGAGGAAAAGTGTATTTGGGGGCTGACAGTTTCAAAAGTCTTAGACTACAGATGGCTGATTCCATTGCCCTGAGCCTGAGCTAAGTCAGAACATCATGGTAGGAGGGTGTGATGGGGGAAAGCTGCTCAGAACATGGCACTAGGAAGCAGAGAGAATCTCCCCTCATGAAGGACAAAATACATACCCCAAAAGAAAACCCCCAGGGACCCACCTTCTCCAGCCACACTCTACCTGCTTCTCAGTTACCACCCAGATAATCCCTACCAAGGGATTAATGCACTGGTTAGGTTCAAAGTCTCATAACCTAATCATTTCACCTCTAAGCTTTCTTACATCCTCTCATACATGAGCTTTTTGGGAACACCTCATATCTAAATCATAACAGAGAGGGCCTGGAAATATCAGAAGAAACTCCTGCTTATTTTTTTTTAATATTTATTTATTTGCTTTAGTTGTACACAATGCATTTATTTTTACGTGGTGCTGAGGATCGAACGGTGGGCTGCGCACGTGCTAGGCGAGCGCTCTACTGCTGAGCTACAAACCCAGCCCCCTGCTTATTTTTTAAACACTATATTAAAACAACAAAAGAGGAACATTGGTGAAGTTAGCCCCAGTCTCCCTCTAAAAGCTAAGTAAAACTGAATTCACATGAAAAATGAAGATAAAAAAAATTTTAAGCAAGATCCCATACAATGATACCTGAAGGTAGACGAACCAATAGTAGAATATTTTCCTCATGGATAATAAAAAAATGTCAGTTACCCAAAAACTGGTCAAAACATTAATGTATAAATTAACAACTAGTTTAAAATATTTAAGAAAACGATATGTAACTCAGAAGAACAACATGTATCAGAAACAGTACTCAGCAGTTAGGAATGCTGAAAAAAATAAAAACAAATAATTTATTTTAGAAATAAAGATTAAACTAAAAGGAATGCAAAAGCAAAAAGTACATCAGGGAATTTACTAAACCAAATATTTGGAAATAAAAATTTCTAGAATGCTTTTTGAAATTTAAAATCACAATGAATAATTGTTTTTTAATCTAGGCAAAAAGAGTGGTAACTCATAAGGGCCAAACAATTATATCTTCATCAGCCTTTCTTTTAAAAGGTATTATTTCAGAAGAAAATAAAGTAATATAATTAGATACTTAAGAAGGGAAAAAATGCAAACAACTGCTTTCATGTTCAGAAACATTGCCTTTGAATTATTGTTTGTTTCATTTCTTTGTTGCTATGTTTGTTTGTTTCGTGGTGCTGGGGAACAACCCCAGGGCCTTGCAGATGCTTTCTCACCCATTGGTTATAAACACGACGCACATCACCTGCAATAATTCAGAAAATGTGGTTCCCTGCAAGCCCTTTCTAAGGAGTCTGCTACAGATCAAGTTTCAGACAATGGAAATTAGAAAGGAAAGATGTTGATAAGGACCTGTGGTCTACCTAATTACTTTCAGAATTAAAACAAAACAAGGACATTACAAAGGAGGGATCATAGATTATAGCTGCATGATCTGGTGATACAGATATAGTACAGCCATTAAATATTATGGGAGAAATGGAATAGCATAGGGGAAGAATGTGAACATGTATTGAGTAGTTTTAATCGGAGGCAGTGTAAAAACAGTATTGTTATTCTGAAACATGTATGCCTGTGGGGTTATGCAAATGAATAACCAGGGCACATTCTAATCACATCCCCTGGACTATTAGGACTGTCAGTGGAGAAATACAGATGTAACATAGAAGACATGGAGTAACAACTCTACAACTGTGTGTGTTTGTGTTGGAAACCTCAGTATTAAATCAAAATGGTTGTTTTGTTTTCTTTTGTTTGTTTTTGTTTTGTTTTGTTGTGTTTTAGGGCAGATGAGCTTTAGTTTTTTAATCTTTTAAAAAAATTGTTCTAATTAGTTATACATGACAATAGAATACATTCTGACATATCATACATAAATGGAGTATAATTTCTCATTCTTTTGGTTGTACATGATGTAGAATCACACCAGTTGTGTAGTCACACAGGGTAATAATGTCCAATTCATTTAATAATGTGCACACAGGGTAATAATGTCCAATTCATTCTACTATTTTTGCTAACCCCATACCCCTGCCCCTGCCTTCACTCCCCTCTGTCTAATCCACAGTACATCTATTCTTCCCTAGCAACCCCCCCCATTGTGAATTAGCATACACATATCAGAGAAAACATTTGGCCTTTGGTCCTTTGGGATTGGCTAATTTTGCTTAGCACACTATTCTCCAGTTCCATCTATTTACTGGCAAATGCCATAATTTCATTCTTCTTTAAGGCTGAGTAATATTCCATTGTGTATATATACCACATTTTCTTTATGGATTCATATGTTGAAGGGCACCTAGGTTGGTTCTGTAGTTTAACTATTGTGAATTGAACTGCTATAAAAATTGATGTGTCTGCATCACTGTACAATTGATCAACAAATACATGAAAAATGTTCAACATCTCTAGTAATTAGAAAAGTGCAAATCAAAACTATTCCAAAGTTTCATCTCACTCCAGTCAGAATAGCAATTATCAAGAATACAAGCAACAATAAGTATTGATGAAGGTGCAGGGGGAAAGGAACACTCATACATTGCTGGTGGCACTGTAAATTGGTGTAACCACTCTGGAAAGCAGTTTGGAGATTCCTTAGAAAACTGGGAGTGGAACCACCATATGACCCAGCTATCCCACTCTTTGGCATATACCCAAAGGATTTAAAATCACAAGGTATTTTACCTATGACCAACTTCTGTACTCTAAAAGACGTAGAAACAATAACCCACACAGTAGCAATTAGCAGTTGCAATCACAAAACACCATATTCCATTAAAAGAAACAGTACTCTTTGAAAAATGGCTGTTATTAAATATTTTTTATTTGTTCTTTTTGGTTATATATGACAGTAGCGTCTATTTTGACATATTTGTACAAACATGGAGTATATCTTGACATTAAAATTTTTTTAAATGAATAGTCTGAACATCTTTTCCTACCAGATATCTAGGAAGTTTCCAGCCTTTATAAATAGGGAAATCTGAACTTCCATGGGAATAAGAATTGCAGTGGATTGAAACACACAAAACAGATCTAAAAACTGGTTGAATAAGGGGAAAATGAGGTGTTTGTTCTTCCTTTTCTCCATGAACTGCACTCCTGGGTAACCCAGAGCCTGTCCAGCGTGGGCACTCGCAGGCTGTTTCTTCCCTTCTCTTCTCTCCCATGTAGTTCCTAGTTTGCTTTGACATTGTATCATCTCTGCCACGTTTTGCTGATAATTGTGTTTAACTGGATAATATTTTCAGATATTTAAATAAACCGTGTGCTTTGAGGGTCGTTCTAAACCCCAGGAGGCGTCCTTCCCAACCACAGCTGAGTCTGACAGCAGTGATTCGTGCCCTCGCCGGAGGCGCTGATTTCTGCCCACACCTCAAGTCCCTGAGCGCTTCATTACAGAACACTGCTTCTTAATCCTGGCTAAAAATAATAATGATGATTAATATTTTGTGAGGAAATAGGCAATAATTAAGTTTTTAATGGTGGCATGTCATTTATCACAAAAGCACGTTCCCTTCGTTGAGTAGGTACTTGGTATATTTTTTGAATGATTGATCTTGTTGACTTTATTAGCCTCTTTGGGAAGATGGAAACAATCTGATTCAGAAGGTGACATCAACAGGAATGCCAAATTTAGAGGAATCTCGCTGGAATGTTCCTTTCAAATGGGATTAAAGGAGAAGTATGGGCTCGTGAAGGGAGATTGAGGTCCACTCTGAGTCTCTTTTGTCTGTGAGAAGACAAAACAACAATTATATTTTAAATATATTTCATATATGTAAACCTGAGTCCACGCTGGTCTTAGCTTTCATGACAGCTGAGTATCTACCATGGACCACGACCAGGGTTTTTTACTTATTAACATATTTTTCCCTTATGGTGACGTTGTGAGATGAATAGGTCTTCCCCGCACAGATGGAGAAGCTGTATCACAGACATGGCACCTGGTAAAGTGAGGGGCGGACGTTTGAAGCCGGGGAGCTGGGAATCTGAACTCACTCCAGCCTACCTCAACTCTTACCCAGATGATCTCTGAAATCCCTTCCGGCGCTACCACTATGTGGTTTAGGGCATCTCCCCTCCCGGTGAATATCTAGTCATCTCTTTGCCTAGCGGTCTCCCTCAGTGACCCCTGCCTCCTGTTGACTTTATGTTCTTCACTTGGTCAGTATTCCGAGAGCTCACCCAATGCCCAGAGTGGAGGACCTGGGACAAGGTCTTCCCCTACAAAGGCCACATGCCACCATGGATGGCAGTGAGAACTTGAGGATCAAATTTGCTTTCTACCTTGTGACCTTTCTCAAGCCCGTTTCTATTTCTAAACGCCGACGTTGAACTTGACTATGATTCTTTATGCTGTTTACTTAAACGAAATGAAACACAAACTATTCCACAGGAAGACAACACAACAATTATATTTTAAATTAGCCACAGCCTTATCAGCTCCTGCAACTTCTTGTAATGGAAAATAACCTAGAGGACACTGTCATGTAATATTAGTATAACAGGCTTTGAGGGAGTGACGCGTTTACATTGCATGACAGAACTCTTTGAATTTCTTCATCATTTGCTGCACAGCATTCTTTTTTTAACTTACCTGGAATTATTCCATCGGGCTTACCAGAAGGTCTCATGTTTCTGCCTCTTCTTGATAATGAAACTCTTATTTTCTGAGGTCAGGTCCTCATTACACATGCCTGAACTTTTACAGCTGCCTAGCTGATAGACTTCCTTCCATTTTCTCCCTGATCTGTCCAACTCATTACAGCCAGATTAAATCTTCCCAACGGACTGCTTTAATTATGTCACCTACCCAAGCTAGAAACATAATGTATCTTCTGCCTATAGAACAAAACTCAGAATTGTTAATGGGACCATTAGGCTAACTTGATCTAGCTTCAAATGCTTTTTAACCTTTTTTCTACTGGTCATCTTCATACAATATAGACTGAGGTGCCCGAGTCTCTTCTGTGAAATCTAAATCAGTTGCTGCTGCCCTCCCCTGGATTGCTATATCTCCACATCTCTACCTCTGTACCAGCATGGTCAGTGGTTCCAGCTTTGCTGCATGCATAAAACCTCCCCAAGCCTTTATGAAAAGTACCGACCCCTTGGCCTACCGCACTGTATGGAAATGTCCTCTCCCTGTGGACGGCCTGAACTTCATATATGCTAACTTTGGTGTTTTGGATCTGAACTTCAATCTAGAAGATATGGGAGTGCCCGTGAACCACAGGAAAGAGGCACAAAGAGACCATAGGCCTGAAGAAGACCAATTGCCTGAGTACTAAAGGGTAGCCAGGAAGTCCACACATAGCCAATGATCTCACAGAAGTTCTTGCGATCCACAGACTTACTTAAGTATTTGCCTGAGAAGAAAGAAAAAAATATTTTTAAAAGTAATTATAACGCTCCTTGATTTTAGAGCTTGAGGAGGAGACTATACCTGTTTAATGGCAGTCAAGAAAAAGTGAGCTACAGATTTAATAGAAACATTCAAATGTTTAGGTCCAAGTCTCCTATGTAAGTGATTCTTTGGAACATAATTTAAGAGAGACAATCCCAAACTTTCTCAAGTCCTAAAGTTCATTTTTTAAACAATTTCCCCCAAACTGCATAGAAAATGTGTAACAACTTTATTAGAGAAACATAGCCAGAGCTCTAGGTATGGTTGCTTACCAAGGACGTCATGTGGAACAGTGCAGAAGGGAACTACTATGTCCTAGGAACCCTTGGAGCATTTTTTAGAAGCAGAAGGTAAAACGGCACTGCTGTGAAGCCTCAAGTGCTCTGCACCTTGACCCTGACATGGCTTTAATAGTGTGTTACAGAAGCATGGTGTTGGCTTGCAGGAGCAATGGGGGGCATTTTATTAAGTGAGAAGAAGATTTATAGATAAATCACTAAAGAAGAGCCACGGGTGAATCATGCCTTTGCTAACAAAAGGTGTGGAGAACAATATTTTTTTCTCTGCTTTGTCAACATCTAATGCCCATTTATCTCGGTTACACGACTCATACATAGTCACAATCACTCCATAAATTCATCACCATGGATTGTAAAGCTTAAGACAAGGTCAGAAAGCTTATGAAAAGAGTCAGTAATCTATCCAACAGAGGGCTGAGAAATGTTAATGGGGGTAACCTGGTGCCCGGGGGACCCAGTTTCCATTACAAAAGTGACTGGCCATCAGTCATCATCACAGTGGGCCATCCTGAAAAATTCCGGGAGCTTAAGAGTGCAAGAAAAAACACCACACTCATCAAAGCTGCCAGAACAGAAAGCAGCTGACTCTGTCACACTAGAACCTCGGCAGGTAGAAGACCCCATGAGAAGCCTAAGACAGAACCAGTGCTGCACCACAGCAGTAACTGGCTTCTGGGCACACCAGGCCCATACTCAGCCATGGGTGGTCTCGTCCTTGGCATCATGACCTTGAACCACAGCTGCCTGCCCCCGTGCCTCACCTGTGGAGGGTCCTCCAACAATATTCCTTTTCAGATCATTCTAAAAGTTCCACAAAAACTACTTGAGAATAAGGACTAAGATTAAGGGCTCACTATTAGCTTGGATTCCCAAATAAATAAAAGAGCATCAAAATCCATCCGCATCTACTTACAGACATGTATTCTTTTCTGTAATATTTGTTAGGATTTGGATGCTTGAGAGTCATGCTTAATCACTTCCACAATCTAGTTTTCCACTCCTGCTCCTGGTTTTCCTCAGTAACTTCTGAGGACATCTCAAGAGCTTTCCCTACTCTCTCCAGTCCTCCTTTGCTCCTATCTGTGACTACGGCTTAAAGAAAGCAGGGCTTGCTCTAATTTGTAATGTTTGAAAATCCCTGAAGCCTGAGAAGGAAATAGGGGAAGGGGAGAAGTAGTAACAAAAGAGAATACAGCTCAGCATCAGGATGGGGTGTGTCACCTGCACTGTCCCTGAAGGTCATCATTCATCAAAGGTTTGGAAAGTCTTTGCTGTCACGTTTCTCTGGGCTCCTGGCCTGTCTCCTTCCACCATACCCAGTCTTTCCGAATACGACTGACTTCTCCATCTCTGTTCTCCCCATCAGTTAACATCAAAGGCACCAGACAACAGCTTCCAGGCCTCAGCCAATGAAATCATTATATTTTAACGCCAACATATTTTCCATGCCCAAAGACAGTACTCTTAGGTTGATTGGCAAAATTGTTTTAATACTGCCTTGTGTAGAACCTTATTTTTCTTTTGTTTATTTTTCACTAAGACCCATTCATGTGTTTTCCTCAAAAATCAAAATTTACAAAGAAAAGTGAATTCATATTTTCAAGTATCAGAACAGCAGGAACTCTGAACATCTCAGCCAACTGATTCCCAAAAGTTCAAGAGCTGGGCAGGGGTCTGATCCAGGATTGGTCAACCAATCTCTGGGAGGATGATTTGCGGGAAACAAAAGAGTTTTCACCTCTTTCCCACAGCCAATCTTCCCAGGATATTGTGGCTTACTCTTCCCTCCCATTATGTAAATATGTCCTGGCCTTGAAAATAAGTCCTATGGAGAAGTTTCCTTCTTACTCATTTGCACACTTTTTGCACATCCACTGTATGCTTAGTGGTATAAGTAAAGTCAGAGAAAGACAGGGCCCACATCATTAGTGGCCTTGTAGGACATCTATAGGTTTTCCTCTTTATTCAGAAAGACATATAAATCCACTGAACAACCCTCATCAGAGATGCAGGAGAAAAGAAGCTTCCAAATTGTACATTTTTAAATTTTATGTTAAAAGAATTATATTTCAATAAAGCTATTATTAAAATAATTTATAAGCAATGCTAAAAATATTGGACGTGTATGAAATGAATTTCTAATTTTTTTCTACTAAATAAAATTAAATGCTCAAGGAAAACAGGTAGAAAAAATCTTCCAACCATCGATAAGCATACAAAGAAATTAAAACCTATCAACATCATGTGTCTTATATTTGTTCATTTTAAGGAAAAAACTGACATAGAGTGGTTAATGTAGAGTGCAAAATAAAATTGAAACATCTGTTTAATAAGTACAAAAAGAAAAACATGTAAGACAGTACAATCTTAAAATGGACTAGCAATATTTTTTCAACAACATCAAACTGCTGGAAATCTGGCGCGGGCCCATTTTAGAAAAATATTGGTAATATATGACAGACTATAACTGGTCCTGATGACCCTTGAAAATGTATCATAATCTAAACTTGTTTAGCAGGTGAGGCACCATCTGCGCCAGGCCTGTGAATCATTAACAGACATGCTGTAATAAATTACACAATTAAACAGCTTTACGCAATGTATTTTTGCTAAAAATGGGCTCCAATGATGATGTGTAAAGATGTCCCAGGATTGATTTGGGGCATTTGTCCTCAATAACGATGTGCACAGACATACAACTGCCCAGAGCCTTCATCTGATGGAGGATCCAGTAAGAGGGAAAGAACAGGGGCCCAGTCGTCCCTATTCACCTAAGAAGACAAACAGGCCCACAACTGCAGAATCACAGCTTTCTTACCTTCTTGTTGAACTCAAGCTAGCATCCAGCACTGTATTCTGATATCGGCAGAATAAAAACAACAGCATCAAACACTTCAAGCTGTTCCCCCTTTAACCTGACCTCATCGTGACTAGATTTAAATCTGGCCAGTGTGGGCGACATGTCAGCTGCACTGCCATTCTTGCTTGCTCTGTTGTCTCCTCTTCTCCACAGTGATGGAGCAGGGGGACCTTGCCTTAGCATCCTGACATGGAGAAAGGGTTGTCTGAGTGCCAGCCTCGAGCCTGCGCTGGTCCCCCATCTCATCCTGAGCATCAGCCTTGGCCTCTTCTGATGATTTCTTGACCCATCTTGATCCACTCTCTTGGCACAAAGGGTTTGTTGTTGCTGCTCTCCGGAGCGCACTGGACCTCCCCCACAACACGCATTATTGACCTGGTCAACTTGGCCGTCTCTCCCTGCGCTGTTGGTCCCCTAAGAATTTGCTACGCACTAAAACACAAGTGCTGTGGAATCCCCCACCTCTGCCAGGAGACTCCATTCCACAACAAGGACACCCTAAGAAGCCTACCGCGCCTGAGTTCTCATCTCTAGTCTTTGTTTCTCTTGTTCTGTGTGCCTCTGTGTGTCTCTTGGGTATCACAGCTTCTCGTCTTGATTCTTTGCTTGTCTTATCCTGCATCTGGGCAGAGTGAGAGAGCCAAGGACCCAGAGAGCAGGGGACTTTTTTGCAAACTTCCCATATTGCAGAAGCCCAGAGGGGCTCTGTGGAGGGGCGCTGTCGGAGCCCTCTACCTGGGCCTGGCGCTCTGCCTTTCCCTCTGTGCCGCAGCCACAGATGGTGTGAAAGTGGATTTACGGAGGAGAGTGATCTCGTCCTAGAGAGCCTTTTGGAAATTGCTTTCCTGATTATTTCAGATTTTTTCAGCCCTATCTGAAAAGGCACAAGAGAGCGAGCTCTCAGCACCCAAAATGGGGAAAGAACAACAGATAAAAGGACTTACAATACCCCACAGTTTAACCTAAAAGGAAAATGCAGTCCACGACAGAGGACACCTCTTATTGCTGCTGCTGTTATAACTGCCCTCCTTGTTTGAATTACCTTACTGTTCTCACCCTCCTCCTTCCCAGCATGGCAGTTGTCACAATGTTCCCAGAAACGGACTAGGATACCATCATTCCCCACAATCACAAGATGAGGAAGCACTGGGGTCCCCGTCTACCCTTCGCTCCTTGAGAACTCAGATGGAGAGAGGCATGACATTAAGTCCCACACAGACAAGGAAAAAAATAATCCCATTAGAGAAGTAAGTTAAAATAGTAACACTTGACTTACCTATAGGTGACATTTTGAACCTAGATAAAATAGAAAAAAATCTATGTGTGGGAAAAGAAAAGAGAAAAAAAAAAAAAAAAAAAAAAAACAATTGTAGAGGCTATGAATTTGCTCACAAGGTAAATTGAAGTTCACCCCAGACAAGGGGATTTGAAGTTACTCACAGCGTAATATCTCTTGCCTCCTGATATAATTTGCTCAAGGTTACCGAGGACAGTGACACAGAGGACTTCCTATTTAGCTTAGTAACCTCAGCCACCAACACAGCAACTGGAATGTAGTGGGTATTTATTAAAAGTCTGTTGCTTTGGCTTTTATTGAAATGAATGGCAACTTCGCTGATGAGAACTGACAGATTGCAAATAAACATTTAAGAAGATAAAAGAAACATGAAAATCATTAACAGTAGATATTTAGTCCAAAGACTATTAATCTTGAGGAAAACAGATGATAACCACATATCACAAAACTATAATAATTTATGTCTAAAATAATAATTCTGAGTCATGAAGATAAAGCACAATTAGATCAAAACTCTAAAAAGGCCTGAGACAGTTTTGAAAAGTTGCTGCAGTTTTTTGTTGTTTTTTGTTTTTGTTTTTGGTTTTCATCAACCGTTGATTTTTCTCAACTAATCACAAAGATATCGGAACACTTTACCTTCTAATTCTTTTTTTTTATGTATACAATAGTTGAAAATAAAAGAGATTTAACTTCTTAAAAGGCCTGGTTTGACTTCTGGAAATTTTGTTTATGTGAAATAATTCTTTATCTGAAATTCTTTTGTGTTTAATTATCTGAGGGGTAATTTTTTAAAGACAATTACATTCGTAAGAATCTTGATTACAATACTTTCCGAGGTATGACGGACTGATTGTGTATCCCCAAACCATAGGTTGAAGTCCTCCCTCCCAACATGGTAGAACTAAAATGGGGACTCTGTGGTGGTGATCAGGTCATAAGGATGTGACCCTCATGAATGATGTTAGTGCCTTTCTGAAAGGTACTCCTGACAGCTATATTACCCCCTCTCCAGGGTGAGATGATACCATGAAAAGGGACCTGAGAAAAGGCACACATGGGAACTCAACCACCCTGGCATCTTGATTTTTAAATTCTAGCATCTAGAGTTGTGGGAAATAAATTTCTGTTGTTTAGAAGCCACCTACTCTATGCTGCTTTGTTAAAAGAGTCTGATCCGGGACACATGGTATTTATAAATCAGCTACCTTCTGTAAGCAATACATCATCATATGTTTCTAAAGAAGCACAATTCCAGCAGTTACATGTACAAAAAAGAGAATGTTCCTGCAGTGTAACCATGCTTGAAAAATAGAGGTGGACCACTCTAGTGCAAAAGGTAGGTAAATTTCAAGACGAAGTTGTGCTTTTAATAGACTGGAAAGCCAGTTCCAATATGAAATACAAAGCATATGGAATCACACAAAAACTATCCAAAAATGTTCTTAAATTTGATTGATCAGCAAATCCAAACCAATCAGAACTCAACGGTGATTAACAGAAATATACACCAAATGATACAAAATAAATTTAAAAATTCTGGGAATTTTCCCAATGCCATGATTACAATTTAGTTTTAATTCATAGTAATTATTTTAACAAGTATTCCTTTGGTGTTATAATGATCTGTGTGCTGCATGGTGCATGCATCTAAAACAGTCAACAAGGCAGACATGGCCATGGAGCACACAAAGGTCTAAAAGACCTCACTGCTCCAAAGACATTGCTTTCATAAATGCTTGAAACACAAAGTGTAAGGGACATCCCAACAGAGGGTTTTGAAGTTTCTCAACAAATTTCCATGGACTTGAACCAGAATCCAAGCAACAGGAAATGATATCCACAAATAAATCCAT
Organism: Tamias sibiricus; assembly: GCA_025594165.1. Lineage (NCBI taxonomy): Eukaryota > Metazoa > Chordata > Mammalia > Rodentia > Sciuridae > Tamias > Tamias sibiricus. Next base: position 21,079,510 of record CM046671.1, read on the forward strand.
GGGGCAACATCCTAGTCATCTTCTCAGGCTCTCTTAATCTGTTAATATTGTTCCTCCTTCCTTCACAGACCTGTCCCTTATTTATGCCTGACAAAATTAACTAACGCTTCAAGCCTTAAGTCAACAGTCTCTTTTTTCTCTGAATATTTCACTGCAATTCCTTAATCTGGAATTATTCACATCACAATATACCTTCTTGTAAGATTTCTCACATGCCTCTAGTAAAGCACTTAACATATTGAAGTTATTGGGTATTAGTCTGTGTCCCATATAAGTAATTGGAGGTTGAGATAGTGTCTTATTCATTTCCACACCACCAACTCTCAAAAGTACACCAAGTCACAAAAGAGTCTCAGTAATATTGAACCAATTTATGATGCTGCATTTGGAACCAGCAGAGTATAGGGTCTACTCAACTACGGCAGTGCAGACTTCTCTCCCAACTGTGCTCCTTAGAAGGCTGCTTAGCACCAATGTCTCACCCGAGGAGAGAACAGAGCCCCAATGGCGAGGCACTCCAAGGGTGAAACGAGGCCCTTTCGACCATGATGTGCTCATAGAAGGGAGGAGAACCACAAAAGACCTCCATATGTTATGGCTGTGATTCTGCAGACAGGGAGGAGCTGCTGGGCACTATCTAAGAAAGCGACAGAGAAGCCCTCAGACTTTGGAATTTAGACCTTGCAGGGGACAATAGCAGGACAGGGAGTCTGCTTGAGAAAAGGAGCTTTGACCCAAGGCCTGTGGTGACATATTTCACTGAAACAAACACCACAATTGTAGTTAATTAAAATAAAAATTCAGAAACTATATCCAAAGCACATTCTATCATTTATAAAAAGGTTGAGAGCAGATGATTTATTTCTCAAAAATCTCATTTTTTCCTTCAAATGTCAATTTTCTTAGGTAATATTTGTGATGATTAACTTGATTAATGTATGTGAGTGCTCTTTTTTTATTTTTATTTTTTAGTTATAATAGTAGTATGTATTACAATTCATAATGCACATATATGGCATCTTTTTACATACAACTGTTTGTTTACAGAGTATATTCATACCTATATGAGTGTTCTTGACTTGTGTGCATAGTAGCAATTCAATAGACTTTGGCTGGATCTGAAGAAGTTGGTCAAAACAAGAATCTTTTTTGAAATCTCACTGTATAGAGAGCTGTTGAATGGATGAGCCTCTTCAAGATGCTTCCAGAGACTGAGAACCCAGCTCCTCCCATCCACATACTGAGATATTAGCATCTCATCTCAAAGTCAGGTGACACGATGATAGAATAAAAGAGCTACAGCAACCTGGAAGATGACTTGACCCCACTTAACTGCTTCTAACTGATCCTTTATTTTAAATGTGACATAATTATAGCAGTATTTATTTAGAGTTTTCTGCAATGAACTCTGTTCTCCACTGTACAGCAGTGAGACGTCCCAGCCCTGTCCCTTTTCTCCTCATTTGCTACTGGAAATCTTCCTGAAAGACATCCAGTCCCCCTTCTGCTTCGGCAGGCACCATCCGGAAAATATAATTGAATCTTCCTATGATGAGTGAGCATCTTGCACTGCCTTGGGGGGATCATTTGGAGTTCCAGGATCATGGAACAGTGCTGTAGTTGTAAATATAAAGAATAAAGAAGATTGGTCTGTGTCTGTGTGACCCCAGGAAATACTTGGAAAATTTTGTTTGAAAAAAAAAAATCCTTTCTTAAGAGCTTATTTTTTTCTTTGTTTTGTGAATTTCCATTTTACTAAAATTAGCACATAAGAAACACAATCCTAGCTAATTGAGGTTTCATTGGATTCTCATTAATGAGGTCATAATGTACCTTATTTTGGAATAGTAACTTTGATACAGAAATGTGGGCCATGGTCTTCAAATGCACCCACGATTCTTTATCACAAGGAGAGAGGTCATGTTAACATTTTATATGAACTGTTTTAGGGCTGGAAACCCATAATTACTGGAGATTTTTGATGAGCACCTTCCACAAATGCCTGTGACTTTCATAACATGCAGGAATCTTTTTTATTCCTGCTGAAAATATTTGATTCAGAATATGAAACTGCCAAGTTATGCTTCATTTATCTCAGCCTACTGTCTACTAAGTGTGACTTGATAATTGGAAAGCCCTTGATCTTTAATGATTACTCTAATGCCTTCATGTGCTTCACACAGCCCCTCTGAGCCACATGGCAGTCTAGAAAGCATTAAATATAAGCAGCAGGGCTATTTTAATAGAAATGCTTTGCTACAGTGGTTTTGTAATGTGAACACATTTTTACTTTAAAAACAAGGCAGTTCAATAGTATTTCATTGGCCTCAAATGAATCCAGCAAGCACAATGCCTTAGTGGGGAATGACCAGTCCTAGGTGCTACAATTAATAAATAAAAGTCTAGAGCATCTGCCACATGGTAGGTAGCCATCAACTGTCTATCCATCCATCCATCCATCCATCCATCCATCCACCACTACACTGAAAGAGTGCAGATTGGCAGGTTTAGAGACCTGCTTAACTTTAAGCTCCGCTCCCTTCATCACCCCCTCATGAAGCATTTAGTTTGCTGATGGTTGTGCACTTGATTATTCTCCTGATTAAGTGACATTCTATGGGTCTGAAAGTTTTAATACAGGAGTGTCTAGCTTGCCTGAACATAACTCACTTGAACACAAAGTTCTGATCTCAAAAATCAATCCACCTACATGTGATGTAGTAGGTGCTAGCTCTGCATCATGCTGGCATTAGGAAGATGTCTCTACACTATACTTGCAATTGCACTGAATATGATTTTGCTTTCTACCTGCACCTCAATGATGCCTCTAAGGGAGAATGCGTTTAACTCACATTCCTGGAATAATGGCTATTTTATTGGAAACTTGATTTCTCCCAAGGTAGAACTGGCCTAAATTTTCCTCTGGTAGTCTCCAGGGGAGCTTACACAAGAGGCAGATTATGTCTGCACTTACACACTCTCCTTTACCCTGAGTTAGGCACTAGAATGACGTCCCAATTACAGAGGTGGAAATCTGTCCCACTTTTCAATCACTTCTTTATGACTCAGTGCATTAGCATACCCGAGTGAGCCTGAAAGATCTGTTATATCATACCTTGGCCCCAAATCCCCTGCCTTTCCTCTTGAGGGGGATGTCATGGTGGGTGACTTCCCACATTCCCAGAGCAATCAAAAGTAATTAGTATCTCCTTCGTGCTGTTGAAATTCTTGGTTTTCCTACAATTCCCCACCTCATAAAATAGGTACCATGAGGGTATTCTGTACAGTTTTTAGGCCACTATCTATTCTAAGACTGCAACATAGCAACATTTGTACATTTGCTGTCCATCCACAGTAGGTGACCCATGAAGGGAACAGGCTCACATTTCAGAGACCAAATTGAGGTTATTGGAGCAGGAAAGGACATTCTTCCTGTGTTGGCACGTATTCTTCCAGAACCCTAGCTGGCAAAGAGATTTTTCTGAGGAACCCCCAAAACTCATAGGGAAATGAAAGGGTAATTCATGCTAGTGAAGTTAAAATGCAAACTTGGTCTTCAGGAGATCCTAGAGCACTGGTTCTCAAAGTGTGGCCCTCAGACGATAGCATTTGAAACTTCGGCATTCCCTAGAACTAACTGTAGTCTGATTCCATTCAGGCTGCTGAAAAAAAAAAAAAAAAAAAATACAGTGGACTGGATGGCTTATGCACAACAGGAATTTATTTCTCATAGTTCCAGAGGTTGGGAAGTCCAAGACCAAAGAGCCAGCTGATTTGGTGAGTGGTTTGCAGATGGCTTCTTCTCTTTGTGTCCCCCTATGTGGGAAGAGGAGAAGGGGAACCTCTCAGGTCTCTTTTATAAGGGCACTGACCTCCTTCTCAAAAGTTATACTTTCATCACCTCCCAAAGCCCAAACTTCTCATGCCATGGCCCCAAAGGTTAGAACTTCAACCTGTGAGTTTGGAGGGAAGACAAAACCTTCATACTGTGCAAAAATGGTATTTGAAATGCTGTCGGTGGGGCCTACCAATCTGTGTTCAATGGGGTTATTTTGAACAACTGAAGTTACCTAACTGAGCCCTTCATGAGAACATTTTGCACCACTATGTAGGAAAACTGCTCTTTTAGGTCTTGGAATAACTCTCAGGACCATTGGCCCCTTCAGGTCACCTGAAGGGGGAGGATCCCAAGATCCTTCCTCTTACAGGTAAGTTGCTTAACACAGTTGTCTCGAAGGGGAGGGTTCAGGCATCGGAAATTATGGTCAATTCTTGCAAATATTGGAGTCACTAACTTAAATTTTAGAAATGTATTCTTTTCCATAAATTAGAGGACATGAGGATGCCACCCACTTAAAATGAAATTTAACATATCATTTTTCACTCTCATTAACCATAACTTTATACTATTTCTTCCAGTTGAGAAAGAAAGATGGTGAGCCACATGAAAGACAAGTGTTTCTACCTGCAATGCCTTTACTAAGAATTTCATTCTGTAGAGTGATCTGGAAATGACTTCAGGGTCACTTAATTCAGCCAAGGATTCTCTTCAGTGAGAATGTGCTGTTTCAGTCAAAGCCCAGGACCAAGAATTTATTTGATATTTTAGAACTTTCTCTTCTTCCTTGAATTCATTTACCTGGTGAAAACACCTCTTCCTATTTGGCACAAAATATCCCTAAATAGTTATCATACCCAAATACTGTGATGTTTTTGGGAAAAGACCAATAACTATTAAATGTATAAATTTCTTTAAAATTAAAATTTAAATCCTAGGGATTAGATCTTGAGTAGAAAATTTTATAACATTTGCCTGCAGTTTTGGCAAACAATAATGCTTACTCCAAAACTTTAGTATGTATCCAACCTCTGGGGAGGGAGGGGAGAAATATTTCACATATTTCTAGGCCAGGACACATCCAAGCCTTCATCAGTTTCTACTGATATATAGGCAGACATTTTCCTACCATAAGGGGAAAAAATGATTTCACTGAACTTATAATATCATATATGTTCTCTTTTCCTCCCACTAGTACACCAGGCAGTAGGTTCCAGGAAGCACTAACAACAACACACCAATCTCCTTACTTGAATTGACAGATCCAAAGTGACCCTCCCCAAGGCAGTGGAAGAAACAGCCTGTTCAATGAACTACCACACATTAGAGACCGAGTGAGGTGGCACAGTGATCGTGGTGAAGGGTACTGCCTTTACCCCAGATAATAGGTGTCCCTGCCTGGACATCAAGTCCTTCAAAGGACCCCACCCTGCTCTTCCTGTTGTGCCCACACCTCAGCAGAGGCAAGGAATCCCTGGAATCCATCCTCACCTGCGTCCATGCACCATGTTTCTTGGGCTCCACAGTTTCTGCTCAAATGGCCCCAGCTTGGCGCTCAAGACCAGTGCAGGCCTACTGCTCAGGACTTTCCTCTATGTTGTCTATGAATGTTCTATTTTTAATCTAACCAAAACTGTTGAAAATGGTAGCCATTTGAGCGGGAGTTGGGCATACAGACTGAGGTGTCTGTGCAGAAAAGTCTGAGGCCCCTCCATGGGTCAGAAGAGAGCTACAGTGGGAAGAGATGGTTGCTAAGTGCAGAAGCCAGTATTCATGGTGTTCTGGCGCACAACCCCACATATTCTGGGGATTTTACGTTGCATGTGGCTTCCAAAATACTATGTCAAGATAGAGGGATGGAATATACTTTCACATTTTGCTAGAATAATTCATGGCTCTTGACTATTTAAACATGCTGTATGAGTTTCCATTCATGCTTTTACCACATCCCCGACTCCCCTCTTCAAATAGTAGAAACACGTCTAAGAATTTCCACTCTCTGCCTCCAGTTGTATAGGCAAATTTCATTTATTTTCCTTACTTATTTTTCTGGATCAAAAAGTATGTGATAAACAAAAATTGGTAACATTAAAGAAAATACAAAAGCTTTTTTATATCTTTTAGAATTTCCATATACAATACGCATATATAACATCTGTTACACTTTTCTATTAATATTAATCTTTTTCTATTATTTCATGATGGGAACGTTTACTAGCAGACTGAGTGTCTCTGGGGTAAAAAAAAATGTATTTTCCTATGTTATTTTTCTAATATAAGCTGATTTAAGATACATAGGAAGCCCAGCTTCCCCGGTAGATGAGGGCAATAACATGTCAGTTCATATTGCAGTAAGGAACACCCCAAGAATGGACAGAGGAGGACTTCCCTGCCCCTAGACTGGGTTAAATGATTGTTCTGTGTTCTCATAGCTGCTTCCACCTTTCAGCCTTTTAGCATTCATCACATCAGAATGGTTTGTTCTATTCTTTTCTTTGCATTCTACTTTGTGTTTCCTATAATCTATGCCTTGTTCAAGGCAATCCCCTGACAAGATAGAAGGTGCTCAGTAAATAGGAGTTGGAATGTACTAAGTAAGTTGAATTAATGGTAGGTTTGTTATTAATGTTGGTGGTTTTACTATTTTGATAAAAACTATCCCTATTCCTTCACTGTCTGTTCTTCCAGCCACACTCTTCTGACTTCCTATAAATGCAAACAGGTTGCCCCTGCTCCTAGGTCCAGGCCCGGGTCTGGCCTTTGACAGAGGCAGGGGAATGTTGTACATGAGCAAGCACAAGTAACGTCACCCCCAGGACTCCCTTTTCTACACCCGGCCCTGCAACAAGGGAGACGACCCAGCCCTATCTCAAAATGAGAAGTTGGAAGCATTGGAATTAAATGCACTGGGGTGTTCGAGGTAGCTACTCTAATTTGAAGTATGGTGGGAATGAAAATTGTGTTACGTTGCTGAATGCAAATTGTTCACTAGTTCTGATAACTCTTTTATTCCTCTGCCTCTTTCATTTACCTGAACACATTTTTAAAGTACTTTTATTTTTCAAATGGTGGGCTTAAATATATATGCAACAGATATGCTAAAATTAGATTTACAAACAGTGTTTATAAGGTCTACACTGGAATCAAGTAGGTATAATCAAAAACAGAATAGAAATTAGAACCAAAGCAAAAGATATTGTACCACAGTCATTCAATTTCCATTTCATGACCAAATATTAGAGGGGTGAAAGTGTTCTAACCCTCCCTAAAAGGGAAGAGCTTCTTACATTCACACCTTTGTTTAAATTCCAGAACCCAGGCAAACTCCCCTTCTATTTTGCCCAAACATTGTATATAGAGAAAAGCAATCTGGGTACAATATGTTATTTCTTCTAGAGGGTCAATGTGCTTTAGAAAACATAAAATAACAGAGGTGAGAGTTTTTCATTATGACTTCTAGATCTTGGTTATAAGCTGTCAGGGTGTTTAGCAAGCATCCCACATAATACACATGTGTGCAGATCAAGAAGCCAGAGCACAGAGTCTCAAAATTTGTGATATGAGCTGCTACAAGGACAGAAGGCACACTGAATTGTAATTGTGAGGTCTTTGTTTTACCTGCTGTGGGATTCTTATGCATCCAGAAGGCACAGGGATTTCAATAAGCTCTGGGAGGTGATGGTACATTAATATATTTTTCAACTGAAAAAGAAATATAATTCAAGATAGGGGATTTCACAGCATTGCCATTTAAAAGTGATTGCTTTATTCATGCCTATCTAAAAATGGCCTTGAGACAGTTCACACTATTAGCCTCTCTTCAGGGTTAAATCTTGCAGACATGCATTTCAAGTATGTCAAATTCGCTTCCCCATATGCGGCACCCCGTTATGTGACGGAGATCCTAAGAAGGTTGCAATCCACCTGTTAACCCAGAGAGCAATTGATACACACAAAGAATGATCGTGTTCTGTGGCCACTTGACTAAGTCTCCCACTTTGGAAAACATGGTGTTGAAAAAAGGTGAGCGCAAGAAGACAGAGCACCCCTGGGCTGAATGGTGACCATACGTGGTGGGATGCTCCTGGTTCTACCTGACCATACCTTTTCAATTGCTTCCCCTGGGATACCCCCAGAGCATTCAAGTCTCAACCCTACAAAAGGATGCCAGATAAATCCCCTGCGAATGGAGAGTCATTTCTACAGTCCCAAGTCAACCAGACCCTGTGTGGACTCTCTACACACTGTTATGGACTGAATTTTGTACTCCCCTAAATCTATAGATTGAAAGCGCTAACCCCTAATATTACCTAAGGTCCAACAGGGCTAGTCTATTTAAAAGATGTGAACGAGTTCTAAGAGTTCTCAGCAGTGCCTATTCAAAGACAAAAGGGCTTGTGAGAACAATGCCACGGAGAGACGCCTCAGGAGAAAATCCAATCGGCCACAATCTTGACCGTAGCTTGCCTTGCTAAGTCCAATCTGTAGATGAAGATCTGCAAGCTTGCAGGTGGAACCTGAGACCAGGTGGATGTTCTCAGTGCTCCAGCCTTCTTCCTCAATGCCTGAGGGCTCGTGTTCAGATGCCCACATATCCTGGTGATGTGACTGTGTCCTCATCATGTCTGTCCAGGAGGGCCAGGTAGTCTTTACATAATAATAGCTTTTATTGGTTAGATTTTTTTTTTTCTCTACACCAGAATATTTTCAGAGTTTTGCATATTTTATTTCAGCAAATCCTTCTAATCACTGACAAATGTGAAAACAAAGGTAAAGTTGCCCAAGGACAACAACTTGCCCAAGGACAAACACGTAGGAAGTTACCTGCTCCTCAGCAAGCTGTTTCCAAACTCTGAACCTGCCATGGAGAGGTCTCTCACTCCAGGTTCTAAATCTAGATTCTAATTACCACTCTTTACTTTTTGAGGAAGTCGTCTGTATCATAGAGAACTGGAAATAAGTTTTGGAATCAAAAAGCTTAATTGTGAGTAGTAATTCAAAATATTTGTCAAATCTTTGGAGAAACACTTAACTTGAGTTACCACATCTTCATCAGGGAAATGAATATCTGCAGGAGAAAACGACCGTGAGGATTGTTTCCTTTGACATAATGTCAGAAATATCTTGTGAACAATGTGAAGTCTAAACAAATCTGAAGGGCTGTTCAAAAGTGTTGTGTGGAAGTTAAAGGAACATGCAATTTAGAATGCAAAGACCAGATCCTGGATTTTTACCCCTTTCTAAACTTTACGATTCCTCATCAGCTAAGTGGAAATCATAGAGGATGGGTTTTCTGAAGATGTTGCCTCTATTGCAGTTGTGTCTCTACCCCCTCAATCTAGCCTACTGCTATCCCCAGAATAAATGATCTATGGCATCTGTTGCATAAAATGATACAAAGTATTTAACCACATTGTAAATCTTAAATGATACATATTTTAATGTACTTAAGAAAACATCAGGAACATTATAAATATTATTTGACACTTGAAGGATGGTCAAATGACAACTAAAATAAGATAATCACTGTGTAATACCCTGACCTATAAAAGAGAGAAGAAATAAAATTGATTCACAAGACATACACCTATGTTATTATTTAATTTATTTATATTTTGGATGAGAACAAGGTTTCTGCTCCTATTTTTTCTAATTCCTAGAAATAGAACTCTATAGGTCATGCTTCAGGATGCCAAGCAAATGTGTATGATTACCTTGAGAAAAAGTTGGAACTTCCTTGAGCCAACTATCTCAAATGAAATAGACTGTAGTTTGATGAACATGTGTGGTATTTATAGGTCTCTACTAATGTGCTGGCCATTTATTGCTGTGTACCAAACTGCACATTACAATTAATATCTAAAAACAACGGCTTTAATTCATGCTGGTTCGGGAATTTCAGAAGATCTGGCCAGAAAGTTGGTCTCAGATCTACACGGTGCCATCTGGGCAAGCTAGGGCTGGAGGATCCACTGCTTAGTAGGTCCTTGACTCTCACATCTAGCCTCTCTGTGTTCCTGGGCCTGTCTCACCGGAAGCCTCCTTCTCCAGAGCCTCTGTCTGCAGCTCAGACCACTCACAGTATGGTGGCTTCTGCATGTTCTCTGTGTAGATGGCAGAAGGCATCCAAAGTGAAAGAAGCAGAAGTACCCAGGCCAGTCAGGTCTCCTCCAGGACCAGCCCAGCATCACCTCTCTCATAATCTCTTGGTGAAAAGAGTCAAAAGTTCCCGCCCAGATTGCACGGGGTAGAGAAATAGACTGCCCACATGACAGGGCATGGCAAGACCATGTGGTGGAGTCATGTCTGGGATGGGAGTTATCGTCAAGGCCATCTTTGGAAAATACAGTCACCACAAATATCATGAGGAGTTTAATCGGAAGAGACTCTCAAATTGTATTGTTGTACATGGGGAAGTCTTTTTGTAGCATGTTACTGAATCATTCACTTTATAAATTGGTTACATTAATTGAAACTGTAAAATAAATAACAAAAACACAATGTATTCGATATTTGTATATGTACTAACTCACCTTACTCATCAAATATTTATTATATGCCAACTAATGACCTGCTCCTCAGGATAAAAATAACTAAGACTTCATCCTCTACCTGAAGAGGCTCACTGACCAGTGGGAACACTGACCTATTCAAATTAAAACACAGTACTATTTATGTAAATAGGTTTATATAAAACTTTCCTGATAATTGCTAAAAGAAAAATAATAACAACATTCAAGAGTGAAAGTAGGTCCTTCTTCTCTGCAAAAACCTAAAAACACTGTTCTTTCTGTCTAGATTACTCCTGGCAATTAAGTAAGTACAGTTGAATCTAATTGCTTTCCAATTATTTTGCCTGCATATGATAAATACGCTGCATTTAAGTCAAATACTGAGGCCCTGAATTACCTTAGCATAAACGTGGGCACATAAGTTATGATCGATAAAATTTAAATTCCCAGAAGCTGAACTACTGCTTAATCCTCAGACATGCAGGCAACTGTATCACCTGTTGGTGAAAAAATCTGATATTTATAAAATATGTTTTTAATTCAACAAACTCCAATAAAGATTAGAACAATGACAGGGCAGAACACTAAAATTCTACACGTCATAAAAAAAAAAAAATAAATAAATAAAAAAACAGAAGAAGCAACATACCCTCAAGAGGAAAGAGGACCCCATTTTTATATCTCAAACACTCAAAGAAAAATCAAAATACACACAAGGTGTTTCCAAGTAATCACACATACATATAATTTGTATTCCAAACGCAGTTAAATCTTCCCAGAAGAAATACCATATTTTCAAGCAAATCAAATTTGTACCTGTGGATGGTAAATAATCTGTCATTATTAGATTGAACACTTGAACAGAAGTAGTGGACAATAATGGTGAGTTAGAGTCATTGATCATTTTCAAAGATAAAAGTACTGTACCAAACAAGACAATGGGCTTCAATTTGTTGTCCAGACTGTGAGCTCACTCAACGCTATTGCAGAGGAGTTATGTTCATAGCAAGGTGTGAGTAAGTCATATCAATGGGTTTTGTTATATTTTCCATAAAGCAGTTTATGTAAATTTACACAAGTATGATATTATAAAATGTGGTATTTGCTCTTCTACAGAATGATATATTTGCATAGCTTGTTTTAAGTATGTTTCATAGTTTGTACAATTCCCACAGGTGTAGATTCCCTATTCTTCTGGAATGTGGAGCAATGCGTGGCTGAACTTCCCCCATCCAAATCATGCCTGAGACTTGGAATTGACTTTTCTCTTCTATTGTACTAGAAAAGTGGAAACACCTCTGGACACTATTTTCCTATTTAAAATCACCAGTTTTGTACTTGTAACTTATTCAAGTTCAAGCTCATGCCCTGTCCATTCATCTTGGAATTAATTTCTCCAGTAATGATAGCGAAGTCCCAATTTCACATCATAATTAAAGAAGCCCCTTAAATATCAGTGTATAGATATGGAGAGAATACTGTTTCTCCTGAAAAAAAAAAAAAAAAAAAAAAAAAAGGTGCTCTTTTTCTTACTTGAAATCCAATCAGTAGGAGCAGTAGGAGTGTGAACCAACATCTCCCTCCTTCCCTCTGCACCCCTCCCCTGCTGGCATTCGAGGTACTCTCAGTCAGTTTCCGTGAACAATGCTCACTTGACAACTACCATATTTTCTGTTTTTCAAAGTATGAACTTTATAAAAGCAAAAACTTTCGCCCCTTTGCCATAATTCCTCCATAGCAGCAGTAGGGCTTCTCTGCAGATCAGCTCAGGGTGAGTCTTTGGAGACAGCCCTTTTTGTGCTTTTATGGTTCTCTCACAAGTTGAAGCTGAATATGAAATATATCCTTCCCATGGTTCCTGTAATAATATGCTCTTTAACCTCTGAAATCAAATAATTGAATACCCTGCCTGAGTCACTGCTGTTTTCTAAATTTCAGTCTCAATGTAGGATGTTATAAATTTAATTCCCAATCTCAAAATGAGATGAAGTAAAAATTGATTTAGAATTAGTGTATTGTTCAAAATGCTTTTGACCTGGGAATGTTGTAGCTCAGTTGTAGAATACCTGCGTAGAACGTGCATGGTCCTAGGTTCCATCCCCAGTTCCACAAATAAATCAATAAAATAAATAATATGGCTTCTTCTTCTAAATATCTTGGTGGTATAGGAGCTCAGTCCACGACAGCATCCACCACTCATGTAATAAATATGACTTGCCTTGTTCTCGTGTGGCTTTGGTCCTTTCCGTTCTCCTGTCCATCACTACTATTCTCCGAATAAAATGCCAAAAGGTCAACAACAAAATTATGTCTCATTTTATTTATGCCTTGAAGTAGCAAAAGACACTATTCAGGAAGACTTTTCTGATAAGAATGACCTCTGCCCTTTTCAGGAAAGACAAAGATTAAATTATTTCAGAAAGAGATCTTTTTAACTAACCCTAATTGGGAAGAAGAGAGCTTCTCTGACCCCAAGGTTACTTCCCTTTTTCTTCTTGCAGGGAAAAAGACAACATTGTGTGATTTCTACAATGAATGTTCCTGGTCCTTTGCCAGGAACCAATCAGATGAAACCTTATTTTACACCCACAAAAATGATCTGTCACTCTCAACTCCTCCCTCCTCCGGGCTTCTTTTCTATGCAAGACAGGTTGTCTTATACTTGCAATCCCTTTGTGTGACCATGATCACAAATATGATTTTTTCTTTCTTTCCTAAGAACAGAGATCTATGTTTCAAATGTAAAAGAAGAACCCATGTGAAATAAATTATAAATTTTGATTGTTGTAAAAATATTTCCTTTTCCCGCTCACCTGCCCATTTATGGGTACACATGCCTGGCTGTTCCATTTCATATAAAATTCAATCCAAATAAATAGGAAATGTTAAAAAAAAAAAAATTCCTAGCTGGGTGCAGTGGTTCACACTTAAAACCCCAGTGACTTGAGATGCTAAGGGAGTGGGGTTGAATGATTCAGTCTCGCATGGGCAACATAGTGAGACTCTATCTCAAAATCAAATTTTAAAAAGGGCTAGGGATGTAGCTCAGTGGCAAAACACTAGACTATCAAGCATGCAGCCCTGGGTTCAATCCCCAGCACTGAAAGAAAAAAAAAAAATTTACTGACTCTGTCATTGTTTGATCTACTCCTTTGTTGTTGTTGTTGTTTTTTATTTTTTTTAAATAATTTTTAATATGTACAACTCATAGTGCATGTATTTAGCATCTTTTTACATACAACTGTTTGTATACAAAGTATATTCGTACAATTCAGGTCTTCAATCATGCAGTTAGGAAAATGATATCCATGTCATTCAACCACCTTTTCTTATTTCTATTTTTTTTTCCTTTTCTCCCCCTCCCTCCCCCTTTTCTCACCCCTTGTTGTTGCTAGTAAAAAGAAATGAGAATCTTAAAAATTAATGAGATCCAGGACCTGAATCTTCAGTAAGTCCTCTGAAATTTCTCCTTATTTTGAGTACAACATCAAGGAAACATTTGACCAGTTAATTGCCATGCAGAGAGAGTTAATACTTAGCTCACCACAAAGACAGTGTGCGTTCAATGCTCAAATTCTGGAATGAAATGTCTGGAATAAAATGTCTATTTATAATTTATTTCACATGGGTTCTTCTTTTACATTTGAAACATAGATCTCTGTTCTTAGGAAAGAAAGAAAAAAAACATATTTGTAATCATGGTCACACAAAGGGATTGCAAGTATAAGACAACCTGTCTTTCATAGAAAAGAAGCCCGGAGGAGGGAGGAGTTGAAAGTGACAGACCATTTTTGTGGGTGTAAATGAAATGTCTGATTGGGCCACACACTGTCATAGCCTCGCTATGACAGTGTGTGGCCCAATTGCATCCTATTGACTGTTGGCCTTCAGAGTACACGTATTCATATGAAAAAGGGCAATTAAACAATAACAGAGGAATCAAAATTATAAATACATCAGTCATCCTTCCTGGAACATCTGAAACCCTGGGGAATTCACAGTACCAACATCAGTCCCCATTTGGGGTCTGTTTGGGGGAATCCCAAGGCAGGCCCAGTGGAAAGGGACTGGGCACATTCTGGGCTAAAGACTGGGACTGGGCTTCCGCAGCACTTTTGTTTTGGATGGAATAATTCTGGATCTCTTGACATGTTTCATCACTTAATATAGGCCTGAAATATATTCTTCTCCACAGAAATTGAAACCCCTGACAGAATAAAGGCCAAAAAAAAAAAAAAAAATGAATTTATTATTTAAGCATTTTTCACCAATGCAAGAAAATTCTTTCTTTATAATGGAATAAGATTCCTCAAACTAAGTGAGCTGGAGATGGCACTAGCCATTGCTTAATGTGAAGGTGTCTTCTTTCTGACATTCTTATTTGGAAAGTTCTACATCGGCTGTCTGCCTGCTCCTAACTATCAGTAAATGTGCTCACAGAGGGAAGATGGGATGATTTGAGGACCAGGAAAAATGCCATGGTTTAAATCCATCCTAAATTATTTCGGAATGAAAAGTTTAATCATCTGACAACTATTAAAGAAGTTTAAAGAGTTAGTGGCTGCTTTCCAAGTAAAATATTAGTGAAAATATACTCAGAGAAATGTTGAGCTAATGCAATTGCTAACTACAATGTTGGCCAAAATGGTTCCAGGACAAAAATACAGGTCAATCACGATGGAATCATAGAAGTCTACAAGTGCTTTCAATAAAAGAGGTCCCAGTTCTGCTCAGAATGCTACTATGAGGCACCCTGAGTCATCTGAGATGCAGGACACCAGAAGCACTGGTCAGTGTCCTCACCTTCCAGCATGCTGCCAGGCATGGAGGAACAGCTACTACTCCACAGCAAGCTCTTGCCCTGCCTCTAACCAGGGGAGATTCCTCTGAAAAGCCAGATAGAGGCTGACCACAAACCCTGAAGTCCTCTACGGTCAGTTTCCCATAGTTCTCTTGAGTTCTGAGCTGGTAAACAGGGTAACTGCCACCAGAACATCTCTCCCCAGAGAGAAATAACCAGCTGAGGGTATTGAAAGTAAATTCTCTCTGCAATTAGTAAGGATCAATGGTCTATGGAAAGTAATTTTCTGTTGCTTACAAATGAATTCCCAAGTACTGGAAGGCAGAGGTATTATATTGCACAGCAGTGAACATTCTTAATCCCTCCCAGTGTTCGGTACAATGTTCTGGGAACAGGTGCCTGACACATGAATCCATAGGACGCATACCTATTTAACCCAGTAACCATGTTTTGGCAAACTCCAATGCAATCTGCGAAAATCAGCCTAGTATGAAATTGAGTAATAATCAACCGTACAAGGAAAGCAGATGACTATTCTGGATAATTTGAGGAAACAACTCCTTCTCCCAGGAAAAGTAACTAGTGTTCTGAAAACGTAAGCAAACTATAGGTTGCCCCTCAGACATGACTTACACATCCAGAGCAATGACAGAGCCTGAGTCGTGTGAGAGTCAGTTGATTTAATCATAAATAGAGCCTCCAAAGGGTTCCTCCACAGCACCCAATGTTAAATCTAACCTCATACATCCTTACAAAGGTACAATCTGCCCCCAGCATTATGTGTGAGGACTATGACTTCATCTATTCTCTTCATCTTTTGATTAGTTCCCAAAGTGGTTCCAACCAAACCATCAGTTTTAATCAAGGATTTTTGCCCTGAAACAAACAAGAGCTCCATCATTTTCACACTTGACACCAAGCCAAGAGGAGACAAGGAAGCTGATTTGACTCCAGAGCAAAATATTCATATTACATTCTTCTTTCCATGCATCAAAGGAAAATGGGACATAAAATAGTCATGAGTCACTGATGATATATAACCCCGAAACACCCACTTCCTAGGACAAAACAAGCAATGAACTGCACGTTATCCTCAATGTCTCCTCACTCATTTGCATAGGAAAATGCTTTTGAATGCACCATCATCAACGATTGGCAGAGAATAATTATATTGTTCCTATAGTCTTGAAAGATTAAAAGGTAGATTAAGAAATAATTTAAAGGTAATGGTGTACATAGTTATTTCTCTCCAATTCGTGTAAATACTCAGTAACCAAAATGGAAAAAAAAAAAAGATGCTCTCTTTGATAATACACACAGTTATGCAGAGTGTCTGTCATCTCAGCATAATCAGATGAATTTTTGTTTGCAAATTATAAATTATTCAGAAAGCTCCTTATTACAGTTATGTGGCTGTTTACTGTGGGAAGGGGGGAGAACCCACTTAATTTTCCTGATGTACTCTCCAAAAATGGAGACAAAAAATAGAGTGTTTGGCACATTTAGTGGGAGTGGTTGTTCTAAGCTAAATACAAAAGGAAGACAAATGCAATAATTGGGCTGCATTTATGAAACCAGAATCTAATTGCGCTCAGGGATTCTGTGCTTGTTTCTTCATATGTAACTGTCTTTGTATAAAAGCTCCTAGCTAGTGTGCCCAGCGACTCTGCACTTAAAGCCAGGTCATTGTCCTGACTGAAGGTCACAATATAGATCTGACAGGAACAAGTACAGTGTCCAAAAGCAAACTGCCACTTTGAGAAGCAATCAAGCAGTTTCCACAGGGCTGATTGCCTCCAACTCCACCTCAAGGCATTTAGCAAAGTGGCAGCCAGGTCTTGATTAATCAGCAGAGGCACTAATGAAGCAGCCTTGCCTGAGGTTTCCTGCGCTCTCTGATTCCTAACTGCCTCTTTAGAGAACGACTGGGGGCCTCCAGTGAGCCTCATGCAGACAGCCTCATTTCTGCATGGGCACACACATCTGATGACAGAGGAGGAAGTCCCGCTAAGTGGTGCATTTGTGTTGTTTGCTCTTCATCAAAATGCACCTCATATAAATATTTAACTTTGGAGAGGGAAATGCAGGCAGATGAGGTTAAGACGTAAGCAGAGAACTTGACGTGGTAGATGGTCGAGTTCCACCATGGAGGAGTTGTGAGGAGCAGAAAGACTCAGTGTGGGGCCAGGGCTGGTGCCTATTGGTAGAGCACTTGCCTAGCACACACAAAGCCCTGGGTTTGATTCCCAGCACTGGAAAAAAAATCATTCTGTGCAGTTCCCAACACAACCTGAGCACATAGTGGGCTCCCAAGACACAATAGTAAGTGCTACTCAATGAACAGTTAATCAACTTTAAGAACCCAGAGAGTAAAAGAAAAGGGGAGGATAACTGCTGTGCAGTGTGAGCTTCCCCAGACACACAGCCTAAGGTGAGCTTTCAAGTGCAACTCATTCATTTGGGGAGGGAATTCCAGGGAGCTCTGGGAAAGGAGTAGGGAGGGGAAACCAGGAAGGAAAGGACAACATTTGCATCATCAGCTAAATTGCCACTGTGGGAGACAAGCCCAGTCCCACTGGAGAACACAGTGCACCAGTGGGGACGTATACCTGAATTATCCCGAGGCCAGGGTTGCATGGTGTTAGCCCCACAGCTGTTGTTGTCACTGGTTGAGAGCTTCTGGTAGTGAAGGTGACAGGTGCATCTCACCGCACATGTGTCTGCCACCTGCATCAGCAGGGCAGGACCACACAGATCAAGGCCTTCCTCCAAGAGTCGTGTATACTAAGCAACTGGGTGGCCCAGGCACTCACAGTTATCTGCTTCAAATTGCAAAGCCAACTTATAAGTATCTAAAAACACTTATCATCCAATTTCCTCCACCCCAGGAATTAAAATCTGTATTCGTTTTATTGTTTGGATGACTCAAATACTCTCTGAGTGGTCACCAAGGCTGAAATCCAAAAGCCCTCTGAGTGGTGGGAGCAAATTGCTAGAGATTTTTGAAAAATTTCATGGATAATTCCTACACTAGATTCATACCCCCTAGATATACCTCTAATGGTGCTACCATAAATAAATTTAAATAGGGCTACAATAGATACATTTTCTGGTAGCAGTGCCCTGGCCAAGTATACACAAGCAAATAGGTTATCAGAGTTGGATCAGGACCCCTTGGCCTCTGCTTCGACCTGACAGAATCCCAACTCACATATAACTAGTCATGGGGACACACTAACATGGCCATGTTTGGTCAAACATGTGCAAATCCTAATACAACCTCACTGTGCAAATGGACACTTCAAATATCAGTGATAAAGAATCACCCGAAATTCTCTCCCAGCATTCTATTTTTCACCAATTTTGTTCTCATCAAATAAATTATTTTTCTTTAATACTATAAAAAGTTTCGTAGGAAACTCTACCTTACTGATATAAAGTAATCACCCTTTTTATTTTCTACTGCATAAAATTTACAAACAATGTTGATAACATGCATTCGGCATGTCAAGTAACAAAGTGCACAATGACTATGCCACTGATGTCAGTCATCAGAACAAAAAGAAATCACAATACACACTGCCTCTTTTTTCTCATTAATTATTGCCTTTGGAGTTAGAATTGGACTCCTGTGCTTTTCACTTCCTGTTCCTAATTGTTGTTTAGAGATGCTGAGGACAATTAAACTGCTCTTGCTTTTCAATCTAGAAGGGGCTAGATTTGGTAGCAGTTAAACTGTTAGAATCCCTTAAACAAATAGCTTCCTGTTCATGTCCCATCAGGATGCAAGTGTAAGTCTGAATCTATAAAGATCTTGGTGGTCGGTAGCCTAGCTGCCTAATTGACTATCTCTCTCCATATGCCGCCAGCAAATAATTAGAACAAACAAACATGTAACATTTTTACCTCCAAACCACCTGCTTCCCAAACCTCTTGAGCAGTTGGATAGAAGAAATTTGAGAAATCCAGAGACATCAACTTCCAGAATCAACAGGTCAAAAATTTTCTGCCCTAAGGGCTAAAAGGAGAAATGATCATTATCTAAACAATGCAGGCACCCCTTTCCTCTTCTTACATAAATTATTTGCAAAAAAAAAAAAAAAAGTGACTGCTTTGAACTTCCCTTGCAGTTGCTTAGATAAAAGGTGGATTTCTCCAAAAGTTGAGACCTCAAAGATCCTCCCTTTTACATCTTGAAGAATTGGTGATTGTAAATGTAGCACATACTCTGCAACTCCCCCAGTTTGGGTGCTCTCCACCTTCATCGGCCTTACTCACATGAAGTTCATCTTTTGCAACATTTTCTCTTTTTAAATGTTATGGATTCTGAGTGAGGTGATAATAGCAAGGGTGGAATCCAGAGAAGAAAGTGAAGGTTCCGAGACCCAGAGCCCTACATGCCTGCGGGATGACTGTGCTCAGTGGTTGCTGAGAACATGAACTGCTCACCTGCAGGCTCACCTGGTTGAGTAAGCATGTCCACCAGCAAAACTAGAACCAACTCATCAGATTCCATCCTTCAAGAATGACACCAGAGCTTTTAATAAGTTGGAGACCGTTATTTTTCAAGCATACAGGAGACATGCTGTCCCTCTGGTCTTCTAACAGGGCACTCTCCTGGCCCTCTTGCCAGCTTTTGAACGTCATCTCCCCAAGAGCTCTCCTGTGTTTCCAATCTCCAAAGAGAATCCAAGATGCATAGCACATCTACTAAGCAGACTCGCTGGAGCTAAAGGTACTGTGCTCTTCTAACTCACCCAAAGAAGGATGTGCCTGTGACCAGCACTGTACAGGAAGACTTGGGTGAGATGCATTGGTCATCTATTATTGGATAAGCTTTTATTCTGCTGAATGATCCCATAATAACTAAACTCAGTTGGGACAAGCTACCTTTAATAGTCCCACAATATGGGGTGCGCATGACATTGTTCTTAATGATGACACAGAAGTTTGCCTTTTGCTACATTTTCTCTTACCTAATGTTGCTGTAGATTCCCAGAAAGGTGATGCAGCAAGAATAAGACCCCACTCTACACATAGACACTGGGCATCTGAGATCAGGAGCTCCGTTCCTATACCATCCTTGCCTCCAGGTTTCTGGCGACTTGACAGCCAGTCTGGCTTCTGGTTCTTCTCTCAAATCCCTAGTCAGATTTTTATTTCCTTTCTCATCCTCAGGGGATTCAATAATAATGTAAAAAGAATTTGCACAAACTATATTGTCATTTATTGTTTTTTACCATTGATGTTTTGAGAAAATAAAGAAAGAATACAGAGATTTTAATGTATTTAAAATTGACAGAGTCAGGCACGGTGATTTATGCCTGTAATCCCAGTGGCTCAGGAGGCTGAGGCAGGGGGATCGTGAGTTCAAAGCCAACCTCAGCAAAAGTAAGGCACTAAGCAACTCAGTGAGACCCTATCTCTAAAGAAAATACAAAACAGGGCTGGGGATGTGACTCAGTGGTCAAGTACCCCTGAGTTCAATCCCTGGCATCCCACAAAAATAACAAATAAAATAAAATAGACAATTTCTAAATTCCTTAACAGAAGACAAATAGCCATATTTAATATGGATTATATTATAAAATTACAACCTGGTGATTTTTTTCTTGTTTTAGAGCTCCTCCCCATATCTTATACCTAATGACCTGTCTGGTAGCAATTCCTGTGCCTCTATCGCTCATTTAGAAGAAATTAGCAGGCCTTTCACATTTTTTTTTGAAGGAAACATCGGCTAGGGTCCATAGAAAAAGTAATGGTTTAGAAACCTTCATGAATGCCAGTTCTCCCAGGACACATCAACTCTAAGTGTGCCTGTGTATGCATGGAGGGAATGGCAGATTTGAATAAACATCTTGGAACATTTGACAGAGTTCCAGGATCTGCTGGGTATCCACATTTGTTGTTCACTTTGTACTCTTCCAACAATAAAGTTAACCCTTCCTCTAAGTGCATGGCAGGAAATGCCCAGGTTGCACATTGGGCAATATGCATTCATTAAAAAATGGTGTGTCTAGTCCCTAGCATATGCAACACACGATACTGAGCCCTGGGGTGGATGCAGAGATTATTTCCTGCTCTCAAGACCTTTTATAGGATCAGAGAAGAAAGGCACATAAATAATAAATAAATCATAATAGAATGATAAAATGGGCCATAAAGTAATCTTAGAGAGCACCCCAATATTGATGTATGTCTGGGCATACTTTGAAGACTAGAGGGCAGGACTTCTAGGAATCTAGTTGTGTGGGTAGGAAGTATTTGATGGAATAAATCTTAGAACAAAAGTGTTGAAATGACCTTAATTGATCTGAAAACAGGACCTGGGATCAAGTCATTTTGAGCACAGTTCAAGGAAGGTCATTCATATTATCACTCAGTCCATTTCTATGAACTTTTGTACAATTTTATGATCAGAGGAACTAAACTTAGTTGGAGTACCTAATTCTTGATGGTGCGCCTAAATTCAGAGTTAAAGAGTTATAGAGTATGATACAATGTGTGGATATGTTTTGCCAATAAGGAAAAGTGAACAATTTCACCAAGGTAGCCATGATGTCAGGAGACAGTACATAAAGCAGCATTGACAAGGGCTTTGGCCCATTGCTTTGATTCACTCATGGGTCCTTTGCATCATTTTCCAAAACCTCAATACATGCTCTTTCAAAAGTTAGAGATAGAAAATGATCCATGCTATGTGGAATGATGATAGGTTGTGTAATTAAATGGATTAATATTATACAGCATCATGAGTGTTCTGGAAATAGAGGGGATAAATTTTCAAAGGGCTGGAGATGCTGAATTTGCACTCAGAATAGAACGATACAGCTCTCCTACTGGAAGGTAAAGGTAGGGTTTTCTCCCAATGAAGCAACCATCCAGGCATATAGAAAAGAAGAATGAAATAAATGTAGAGGTAGAGCGAGAAAAGACTTGGAAAGAGGGATTCTTTTCTGCTGGGATAAGCAGAAAATGTTTCACCAAAAAGGAATAATTTGAGATAAAACTTGAGGGTCTTAGACATGGAAGGAAAAACAAGGGGAGAGTCTAGTCCCATGAAGTACTATGAGCAAAGGTTTGGCAGCTAGTATTGAGAGAAGGTGCACTGGGGTAGAGGCCAAAGAAAAGGTGGGAATAGAGAAAAGTGACAGTAGAGTTAGCAAGCAATGATGTGAGGAATCATGGAGGGTCTAAAACGTTGGCTAAAATGTTTGAGCTTTATTTTGCAGTCACTAGAAATTAGGTTTGGGGAAGTGATTTTTAAGATGGAAAATAATGATATCTGACCTGTGTTTGAGGAAGAAGGGAAAAGGAAGACTGATCAGCCCCAAAAGTTGTCCACACCCTAAGCACTGGAACCCATAAGATCTTACCATACATGGCAAAAAGTAAAAGATAAAAAAAAAAAACACTTTGTATATGTGATTCAATTAAGGATCTTCAGGTGGGCAGCTTAGGGAGCCTTAAAAGAAGATGTCACCATGGAAGCGGAGGCTTAAGTGATGCCATTGTTCGAAGGGATCATGAGTCAAGGAAGCTGGGAAAGTTAACCAATGGGTCCCCAGAGCCACCGGAAGGGCAGTGCCTGGATGTCTCCTTGCTTGAGACCCATGTGGGACTTCTGACCTCCAGAAAGTCTAGATAATCAATTTGTGATTATTTTGAGCCACTAATTATGTGATAACTTATTACAACAGCAGAAGAAAACTAATGCAAGTAACCAACAAGTTTGTGCCAAGACTGTGGGAAGTGCTCTATGATTCCTCTTAATTAGTCTTCACAAAGGTGAACTGTGAAACACAACATTATTTCCATGTCACAGACAAGAAGTTGAGGCTGAAAATTATTAAGTAAATAGTTACTCCATAATACAGCCTCATGGGATCCAAATTTGGTTTTAGAACCCACATGCATATGCCTGAAGTCATCAAAAGAGGAGGTAATTGGTGAAATATAGGAAGAGGTAAAAATAACCAGGAGCTGGACTCACCATTTTAGCATACTAAATTAAGCCACATGCATTTCTTAACATGGGACATAAGAGGTAGAAGAAGCATTTCCAATGGGGATGTGGCAACCTGGAAGTAGCATGTTTAGAGGCTGAATAGAGATCCTTGTGGAAAAGCCTAGGGCTATGCCTCAGTTTTAATTATCCTGTCATTTACTATGAGACCTTTGGAAAGTGTACCATCAGTTTTCTCATCAGCCACGGGGGAATGGATAATGGAATGGATAATTCATAGACCGCAGACTTATTCAATGGACTGTGCGAATCATTATTTGTAAAACCCTCCATCCAGTCCTTTGCACTTAGTAAATCATAATAAATGATTTTTATAATGATTTGTTTACAAAACCTATGGTACTCTCAGTAAATTTATCACAAAGAAAAGTACTATAGAGAAAAGGGCTCAAGAGATCAATTGTTGGAAGAGAAACAAAAAGAATTTTATGAAATACATGATGAATTGAAAATTAGTACACCTAGTCTTTGCTCTTTTAACTATTGGGAATTTTGGTCCTATGTAAGACATTTTTAATGTTTTAATATAGAAATAGTCAACACCAGAATCAATTATTAAATAAAAAAACATAGAAATTTATTACTTCCAATGAATGCTATTAAATAAAATGTTAAATTAACCAAAATTATTAAATATTCTGGTCTCTTTAGAATATCTTGCTATCATTTCTGCTTTTTAAAAATTCGAATCATTTTAACCATTATTTTGACTTGTACTATTTTTAAGATTGAGCATTTAAAACATCTAAACTTTTAGCAAAAATTATTTAGAGAAACCTGGATATTTAAAAATGTGAGGATTACTGGTATAAAATGTGGAATGTTACAAAATGGTTTAAATGAAATATTCCAATACTATCTAAACTACTGTATGTATATTCCATCTTTGTATTCTATCACTAACTAATCTTTTTGTCTCTTTTAAATATCACCCATATAAACAGAAAGAGTGAGTGTAATTTGAAGTATTCTTGATGTTCTACTTTTGCGTGTGTATGCTAACATGTTTTTCTTTTAAATATTTTTCATCTGATTCAAAACAAATATTTAAAGAAGCTATTAAAAATCCATTTAGAACAAATTATAATGATTATGAGCCCATTATATGAATGCTTCAAAAATATTCCCCTGTTGAACATGTTCAGGCAGTGTCTTGTTCATTGTGGCAACTGTACTATTTTTATCAATTCTCTAACTTGCAATATTTCTGTATCATTTTTTACTGTTATCATATTAAGTCCCCAATGTCATAAATTACTAGGCCAAGTTCAACTGCAGTTGGGAACACTTGCCACCTGTGCTAGTTAGGGTATTAATTTCTAATGAATAAAAAATCCCAGTACTGATACTGAGGGCACCATCAAAAGATAGGGCTTAAAATAACAGTTTCAGTAAGTCTGTGTTACATAAAGACCAAGTCAGACTAGTGTCCATGAACAGCAAAGAGCATTAATTTGGGTCCTATCGGTAAAATAACCACTTATATCTTGAATCTAAGGTTTCTGTGACTTTCCAAATACTTTCTTTATGTGAACACATTAAACATGGCAGGCCCTTTAAAATAGCTGGAGAACATTCACTTACCATAAATTTGAACACTTTTATTTAACATTTCTTTATCCTAAGCACTGAGCTTAATACTGAGGGAATAGAGGAACAAATGAAGAAGATTGTCTGTAGTCTTTGAGTTTTCTTATCAAGCAAGGAAGACAGAACAAAGAAAGACCTGCAAAATAAAATACATCCCTGAAAAGTTAATACATTTCAGGCATTGTTATGTGTACCCAGAAGATAAAAGTATGATCAGTTTGTCAGTTTAACATGGGACCTTATCCTCAATGAGAATAAAAACATGCCTATCTATAGCCACAAATTAGTGTGGTTTCCCAGATATGATGTAACAGGAAGTCCCTTCACTTCTATGCTATTCCTTGCAAAAAACAAACACAAAATGCAAACACAGATTGAGAAACAATCAGACAAATATTGGAAGATTTCTCACAAACAATCAAAATAATAAAAACAAAAAAAAAATACTTGATTAATTGTCATGGTCTAAAGAAGTCAAAGACCATGATAATGAAATGAAATGTGAAATCCTAGAACTAAAGGAAGAAAATACAGTATTGGAAAAATGGAATGAGTCTGGATTTCGATTAATAATGAAGTCTGGAATTCAGTTAATAGTGAAGTATGAAAGTTGGTCTCTTAGATTTGGTAAATGTATCAAAATAATGCCACATGATAACATTAGAGGAAGCTAAAATTGGACGAAGGGTATGTGGGTATTTTCTGTGCCATCTTCTTTCTCATTCTTTAATCGGTGCATTATAATTGAACATAATGGTAGGATTCATTGTTACATGTTTTTACATGTATATGATATGATAGTTAATTTTACCAATATCATTTTCCACTATTTCCCCTTTTACTCTCCCGCTCTCTGGTCCCTTTCCTCTACTCTACAGATCTCCCTTTTTCATGAGATTCACCCCACACTGTTTTTATTTATTTTTCTCCCCACCTTCGATATGTAAGAGACAATATACAACCCATGACTTTCCAAGTTTATCTTATTTTACTTAACATAATGTTCTCAAGTTCCATCCATTTTCCTGCAGATGACATAATTTCATTACTCTTTACAGCTGAATTAAACTCCACTGTGTATTTACACCACATTTTCTTTAATTCCTCATCTATTGATGAATACTGGGGCTGTTTCCATAGTTTGGTTATTATGAATTGTGCTGCTATAAACATATGTATGCCTATATCACTATACCATGCTGACTTTATTTCTTTACAATAAATACCTCAGGGTGATATAGCTGGGTCATATAGTAGTACTATTCCTCTGTTCCTTCCTAGTCTTTTCATTTTCATTTTCTTTTTCTTTTTTCTTTCTTTCTTTTTTTTTTTTTTTTTTTTTTTTTTTTTTGACACAGGGGATTGAACCCAGGGGCACTTAACCACTGAGCCATATTCCCAGCCGTGTGTGTGTGTGTGTGTGTGTGTGTGTGTGTGTGTGTGTGTGTGTTAGCAGGAGGAAGGGGGAGAGGGTCTTGCTAAGTTGATTGAGGCCTCTAAGTTGCTGAGGCAGGTTTTGAACTCAGGATCCTCCTGCCTCAGCAACCTGCACCACTGGGATTACAAGAATGCACCACTCTATCTGCCTAATTCCTAGTCTTTTGATGAATCTACATATTAATTTCCATAGTGATTGTATTCATTTACAATTCCACCAACAGTGTAAAAGCTGCAGTACATCTTCTCCAGCTTTTATAATTGTTTATATTCTTGATAGCTGCCATTCAAACTGGAGTGAGATGAAATACCAGTGTGTTTTGATGTGTTTTTCCCTAATGGCTAAAGATGTTGAGCATTTTTTCAAATATTTGTTGGCCATTTGTATCTCTTCTTTTGCAAAGTGTCTATTTAGTTTATTTGCCCATTTATTAATTGGGTAATTTGCTTTTTTGCTGTCAAGGTTTGAGTTCTTTATATATTCTGGATATTAATCCTCTATATGAACAGTAGCTGAGTAGCAAGCAAAGATTTTCTCCCTGTCTGTAGTTTCTATCTACTTAGTATCAATTTCTAATTTCCTGTGCAGAAGATTTAATTTGATGTCCTCTCACTTATTAATTATTGGTATTATTTTCTGAGCTTTAGAGGGTCTCATTAAGAAAGTCATTGACTGTGCCTATATGTTGGAGGTTTGAACCTATGTTTCCTTTTAGGAGTTTCATTATTTCTAATCTAATTCCTAGGTCTTTGATCCACTTTTTGAGTTGATTTTTGTACAAGATGAGAGATAAGTGTCTAGTTTCATTCTTCAACATATGGATAACAATTTGTCCCAGCACCATTTGTTTATAAAGCTGTCTTTTGTCGAATCTATGTTTTTTGCAACTTTGTCAAGAACCAAATATATCTGTGTGGGTATCTGTGTCTTTTGTCCTGTTCCATTTGTCATGTGTCTGTTTTCGTGCCAGTACTATGCAGTTTTGTCACTCTGTAGTACAATTTGAAATCAGGTATGATGATGCCTTCAGCAATGCTTTTTTGACTTGGAATTACTTTGGCTATTCTGGTCTTTCATTCTCCCAAATGAATTTTAGAATTGTTTTCTAGTTCTGTGAAGAATGTCTTTGTTGCTTTTGGTGATACGGTCATTTAAGTATTAATTCTGCATACCCACGAATATAGGAAGTCTTTCCATCTTCTTGTCTTTTTAAAATTTATTTCTTCAGTGTACTACAGTTTTTATTGTAGAGATTTTTTTACCTCCTTGGTTAGATTTATTACTAGTTTTTTGTTTTGTTTTGTTTTGGATTTGGTTTTTGTTTTATTTTGTTTTGTTTCTGGTTATTGTGAATGAAATTGTTTTCCTGATTTCTTTCTCAGAAAGAAATATAGAAATGCTATTTATTTTTGCATATTGCTATTTAACCTGCTACCTTGCCAAAATTTTATTTGCTCTAGCAGTCTTTCATTATAATTTTGTGGATTTTTTTCTAGAAATAGGATCACATAATATGCAAAAAGGAATAATTTGACCTCTTCCTTTCATATTTTCATCTTTATTATTTCCTTCTCTTGCATGTTTGCTCTTTCTAGAAATTCTAACATTAGGTTAAGTAGAAGTGGTAAGAGCAGACATCCTTGTCTTGTCCCAAATTTTAAAGAAAATGCTTTCAGTTTTTCCCTGTTTATATGAGATTGGCTTTGGGTTTTTCATATATAGCCTTTATAATGTTGAGGGAGGTTTATTCTATCCCTAGTTTCTTCAGTGTTTTTATCACGAATGGGTGCTGAATTTTGTCAAAAGTTATCTCTGCATCTATTAAGATGATTAAGTGATTTTTTAACTTAATTTTATTTATGTGGTGAATTACATTTACTGATTTTTGTATGTTAAACCATCTTACATCCCTGGGGTAAAACCAATTTGGCCATGATGTGCAATCTTACATGTTGTTGAGTGCTGTTTGCTAACATTTTGTTGTGGATTTTCACCTCTAAGTCCATCAGGGAAATCTGTCTGTAGTTTTCTTTCCTTGATGTGTCCTTATCTGATTTTTGCATGAGTGTAATATCAGCTTCAACTAATGAATTTGGAAGTGTTCCATCATTTTCTATTTCATGGAATAATTTTAGGAGAATTGGCATTAATTCTTCTTGAAAGGTCTGGTAGAATTCTGCTGATAATTCATCTGCTCCTGGCCTTTTCATGGCTAGAAGTTCTTTTTATTACTGCTTAGATCTTATTGTCAGTTATTGATTTGTTTGGAATTACTATATCCTCTTGATTCAAATTTGGCAGGTCCTATGTGCCTAGAGATATATTCATTTCTTCTCGCTTTTCCAATTTATTGGAGTATAAGGTTTTCAAGTAGACCCTAATCATTCTCTAGATTTATGTGATGTTTGTAGTGATTTATCCTTTTACATGTCTAATTTTATTAATTTGGATCTTCTCTCCTCTTCTACTGGTTAGTTTGGCTAAGGGCTTATCAACTGTGTTTATTTTTTCAGAGAACCAACTCTTCATTTCATTGATCTTTTTGTATTTTTTAATTATCTGTTTCATTAGTTTCAGTTCTAATTTTAATGATTTTCTTCCTTCTGTTGGTTTTGGGACTGGTTTATTTCTGTTTTAGAAGGACCTTGAGATTCATCTTTAGGTTGTTTATTTGAAGTCTTTCTGATTCTCTTAGGTACACATGCATAGCTGTAACATTTCCTCTAAAAGCTGCCTTCATAATGTTCCAGAAGTTCCAGTATTTGGTTCTATCGATTTTTAAATTTCTCCATTAATTTCTTCTATCACTCTTTCATCATTCAAAAGTGTGTTGTTCAGTCTCCAAGTGCTTATATAGTGTCTGTATTTTTTTGGCATTGATTTCTAATTTCATTTCATTATGATCACATAAAATACAAAGAATTATATTTGTTTGCTTGTTGGTATTTGTTAGAGTATATCGATGGCCTAAAATATGGTCTGTTTTGGAGAATGTTCCATGAGCAGCTGAGAAGAAAGTGATTTTAACTCTTGTTAAATGAAATATTGTATAGGTGTCTGTTATGCCTATTTGAATTACTGAAGAGTGTTTCGCGTTTATGTCTGGATCACCTATCTATTGGTGGGAAAGTTGTGTTGAAATTCCTCAGTATTATTGTACCTGGATATATCTGAGTTTTTATGTCAAGTAGTGTATGTTTTATGTATTTACATGCACCAAAGTTTAGGATATAAATATTTACTATTTGTTATATCTTTTTTTTTTTTTTTGGATTGTTCCATTTACCAATATGGATTGTCTCTTCTGATGAATTTTGACTTAAAGTCAGCTTTGTTGAATATGAGAGGAACTACTCTTGCTTATATTCAGTCTCCAATTGCATGGCATATCAATTCCACCCTTTAATTTTTAGACCGTGACTGTCTTTTCCTGTAAGGTGAGTCTCTTTCAAGAAACATGCATTTGGGTCTTGTTTTTAAATTCATTCTGCTAGCTTATGTCTTTTAATTGAAGAGTTGAGACCATTTGCATTCAACATTTTTATGTAGAAAAGCTTATTAATTCTTGTCATTTTGATATATTTTTAATGATTATTTTGATCCTGTTTCTCATTTTATTAGCTACTCTTCAAATAAGATTTGTCCATTTGTGAGTTCTGTTTTGTTTTTTATTTATTCTATATATATGATTTATTTAAGTATTTTCTGCAGTGACAGCATAGTAGTCATAAATTCTTTTTGTATTTCTTCTTCAATTCTGAAGGATAATTTTGTTGAATATGGCAATATTGGTTGAAAATTATTTTCATTTAGGGCTTGGAATGATGTACTACAGTCAATGGAATTGTGGATTTTAATATTTGCTGAGAAACCAGCAATCATTCTGTTTGGTTGCCCTCTAAACATGGTCTGGTGTTTTCTTTTGAGACTTTTAAAATTCTATCTTTGTTCTGTATTTTAGTCATTTTAATTAAAATGTGTCATGGAGAGATTCTTTTTTTGGATCATGTATATTTGGTGTTCTGAATACCTCCTATTCTATATATCCACCTCATTCTTGAGGTTTGAATTTTTTTCTATTATTATTTCCTCAAAGAGCTTATCCATGCATTAGCCTTCATCTCACAACCCTCTTTGAATCCAGTGATTCTTAATTCTGTCTCTGAATATTGTCCCAGTGTTATCGTATATTCTAGTCATGGTTACTTATTTCATTTTCTTTAATACTGTCTGTATTAGACAGCTTTGTTGCTGCTACGACTAAAGGACCTGACCAGAACAACTATAAAGGAGGGAAAGTTTATTTGGGCACTCAAGGTTTCAGAAGTCTCAGTCCACAGATAGCAGGTTTCATTCCTCAGGGCTCAAAGGACATCATGGTGGAAAGTGTAGTTTTGAGAAACAGTTCACATTGATGATCAAGAAGCTAAGACCGAGAGCTCTCCACTTGCCAGATACAAATATATACCCCCAAAGCCATACCCCCAATGCCCCACCACCTCCAGCCACACCTCATCTTCCTTCAGTTACCACTCAATTAATCTCATCAGGTGATTAATTCACTGTTCAGGTTAAGGCTTTCATAACCCCATCATTTCTCCTCCAAACCTTCTTTCGTTATCTCACATATGAGCTTTTGGGGGACACCTTGCATCCAAACCATAACACTGTCTGAAAGTTCAAAGCTAGACACTTTGCCTTCCAGCTCTAAGATTCTGTATTCAGCATGTTCTGCTGTATTAGAAACATTATCAACTGAAAATCTTATTTGACTCATCGTGACCTTTATTTCAAAGGTTTTTGTTTGGTTCTTTTTCAACGTATCTATCTTCTTATAAAATGTGTCAGTCATACTGACTTCCTTAATTCTTGCAGTTGTTTTTCTGTGTTCTTTTGGAACTCACTAATACTTTTGGAGTAGTCACTTTTTGAATTCTTTTTCTGATATTTCATCCACTCCAATGTCATTGCAGTATGTTGTTGATAAATTAAAGTCTTTAGGAGGCATCATGTTACCCTTTATTCATATTTTTTATATTTATGTGCTGGCATTTATGCATCTGTTGGAAAGGATTTATGTTCTACTCTTATATGTAGGCCTTTTTAGAGCACAGTCTTCTCTTGCCAAAGTTTTTTTTTTTTTTTTTTTGATCAAGTCATTGTGATTTTTTAAATATATTTCCAAATTTATTATGTATTATAGTTTCCATTGTAGTCCGTTAGTGATGATTAGTGTTTTTTGACATAGTGTATATTGAAGAGCTTGAAGATTCCATTTTTCCAATAGTTCTCAAGAGTGGGGTTTTCTTTATAGATCTCTCAATTGCATTCTATATAGCAGGTACACTTCCTGTGGAGTTCAGCTTGTGTGATTGCTCTTCTTAAGACCTCTTTATATTTTAAAGAGGTTTGGGAGTGATCTATATTTAGACTCCTCATAGGTACTGTGTCCACAACTTTTGTGTTAATTCTCTCTCTGCTTTTGTAAGAGTCAATGTCTATGAACGAGGCCTAAGCCTCCCCACCCCAACCGTTCCACTTGTTCATTTGTTTGAAGGTTTGATTCCTTCTTTTCTTTTTTATTAATTTTTTTATTTGCTTCA
Source organism: Tamias sibiricus (assembly GCA_025594165.1). NCBI lineage: Eukaryota > Metazoa > Chordata > Mammalia > Rodentia > Sciuridae > Tamias > Tamias sibiricus. Next base: position 21,111,318 of record CM046671.1, read on the forward strand.
ATTAGTTATACATAACAGTAGAATGCATTTATGCACTATGATATGTCATACATTGATGGGATATAAGTTCTCATTTTTCAAAGTGTACATGTTGCAGAATCATATTTGTCATGTAGTCACATCCATACATACAGTAATAATGTCTGTTTCAGTCCACTATCTTTCCCATCCCCACATCCCCTCCCTCCCTTCCCTTCACTTCCCTCTACCTAATCTAACGCTATTTTTCCCTAGTGCCCCCCCCACCTTATTGTGAATTAGCATCTTCATATTAGAGAGAACATTCGGCCTTTGGTTTTGTGGGATTGGCTTATTTTGCTTATTATGATATTCTCCAACTCCAGCCATTTACTGGCAAATGCCATAATTTCACCCTTCTTTAAAGCTGAGTAATATTCCATCAAGTATATATACCATATTTTCTTTATCCATTCATCTATTGAGGGACACCTAGGTTGGTTCCATAGTCTAGCTATTGTGAACTGAGCTGCTATAAACATTGATGTGGTTGGGTCACTATAGTATGCTGATTTTATGTCCTTTGGGTATAAACCAAGGAGTGGGATAGCTGGGTCAAATGGTGGTTCCATTCCCAGTTTTCTAAGGAATCTCCATACTGCTTTCCATAGTGGTTACACGAATTTGCAGTGCCACCAGCAATGTATGAGTGTACCTTTTTCCCCACATCCTCAACAACATTTATCGTTGCCCGTATTCTTGATGATTGCCATTCTGACAGGAGTGAGATGAAATCTTAGAGTAGTTTTGATTTGCATTTCTCTAATTTCTAGAGATGTTGAACACTTTTGCATATATTTGTCAATCAATTGTATTTCTTCTTCTGTGAAGTGTCTGTTCAGTTCTTTATCCCATTTATTGATTGGGTTATTTGTATTTTTGGTGTTAAGTTTTTTTGAGTTCTTTATATATCCTAGAGATTAATGCTTTATCAGAGGTGCGTGTAGTAAAGATTTTCTCCCATTCTGTAGGCTCTCTTCTCAGATCTGACTTCCTTCTTTTCTTGTATGAAGTACAAATGACTTTGGGGCATGGTTGATTTGTGTGTGGAGCAAGTCACACTGTCTTTTGGAGTTTTTACCCTGTGAACTTGTAGTGTCCCAGTAGATTCCCACCACTTCACAGAAAAGAGAGAAACAACCGAAATAAGCAATACTCTGCATTAAAATAAATAGCCAGTGCCTACTATGACCCCTGAAATATTAATGATTATAAAAAGAGGAATGGTAGTGTCTGCAATTGCCAAAAGGAAAATGAATAAATGGCCATGGGCTAGATCAAGCATTAATGTACATTTAAAAAGTGAGGAATATATAAACAAATCTGTGTATGTGCATATAACCACAAAACAATCAGCATAGCAAGAACACAAGAAAGAAAGAAAGAAGTGATAAGAAAAGAAAGATTTTTAATGAAAAACAAAAAAAAGTGTCTGCACATGAATGTCAAAAATCTTGACGAGTATATTCTACCATTGTCCATGCCCAACTGACCTTCTTAACATTTCTTCTTTGGCTATGCACCCGTTAGAGAGAACAAGCTCTGAGGGGTTGTTCAATACTTCTGTTTGTTGCTCACAGAACTGCCAGCTCGAGTAACCTAAAACTGACGGTGGTTGAAAGAGCGCTCAGCTTCCACTCTCATGAGGAAAAGGTAGGATGGGGTGGGAAGTACACTGTTGATTGGACAGACCACACATACGGGGATGCACTCCCAAGGTGGAACTGCTGTAGCACGAGAGCTGGGAGTTGAGGCAGCTGGAGCTTAGCTCCCATGAGATCTTACAGGCTTTCTTGGGTGGTTTCTTCTCTGGAGGAATTAGATCAACTCATCCCTAGCACTGGGCAGATGCTGATGTTTGCCCCAAGTCTGGATCTCAGGAGCCTCCGGTAAATTCTACTCATGGGGCAGGGGAGCCAACATTCCCTAGGTTTCACACACCCCACTGCCCTCAAATATGGCCTTCCTAGGATTAGCCCCTGAATATATTAACACCCACCTGTTTGGTTTCCCAACCCTTTTCATCTGGGCTCATGAACCAAAAAGAAGTTGCACTCCCCTCCATATCTCTGGCTGGATCCCCCCTAGGTAGAATCTCATCTGTGCAAGTTTCCTCACATTCTGCTAGGTACACCCTAGGCCGCATGGTCAGCACTTGCCAGGAGAGCATGGCAACATTTGCTGTGACCTGTCAGGCTCCAACAGCAGCAAGATGCAGCATGACCTCCTCAAGATGGCTTCCACCTCAGTTCTCTGTTTGCTAGATGAGAATACAGGGCACTTATCAAACATCAGTCCACTGTGCAGCCTCCGGGTCAACTAAGTTCAGGCTGCTTTTCTGTTCTACAGGTCTTTCCATGCTAAACTTGTCTGCTATATTTATCTCTTTCTGTGTGTTCTCCCTCCCCTCTTGGTGAACCAACAGAACCATAACTAACGTGGTTCCAATGTACTCTCTCTTGTTAACCAACGTGGTTCCAATGTATTCTCTCTTGTTCTTTGTTTGATGCACCTAAATTTCTGAGTCTGTTAAGAGACTCTTGCTGTCTGGTATTGAATTTCAGTGAATTCCCTTTTTTTAACTCACTAAGAAGAATTGTTCCTGCTGCTTGAAATTGAGCCACAGAGCAACTGGAAATGCACCCTTCCTCTCATCTGCCATCTTGAATATCTCCCTGTGTTCTTTAAAATTTGACTATAAATAGAGAATTATTCCAAAATGAAAAATTCATTAAGAAAACAAATACAGAAGGTATCTGGGTTCTGGTCAAAGCATATAAGCAGTTTATAGGTTGTAATTCTCTTCTAACAGAAAAAAAATCTACACAAACTAAAAAAATCAATAAATGAATCTGTCAGAAAAGTGAGATTACAGGGCAAACCACAGCCCCCAAATTTTCCAAAAGACAAGCATATGAATATAGAAAATCATGATTTATTGGAGCAGAAACCATCAAGTACAGTTATCCGGGGAACTAGTACTAGGTCAGGAAAACTTGAATTGTAATTGACAAGCTGCTGAAGGCCCAATCCAACAGTTAAACACTCCAAAATGGAAGTTGTTTCTATTAGTGTTCTCTAGAGAAACAGAAGAAAAAGCATATATAAATGAAAGTACTTGTTATAAGAACTGCACACCTCATTATGGAAGCTCAGCAGTCCCAAGATCTGCATCCAACAACTTGGAAACCAGGGGAGCCAATGATGTGGCTTTAGTTTGAATCTGTGGGTCTGAGAACCAGGAAACGCAACGGTGTAAGTTCTAGTCTGAGAATTGGCAAGTTTGAGATCTAAGAAGAAGTTCAACTATGAAAATAGGAAAGGATCGATGTCCTAGCACAAGGAGTCAGGCTCAAAAGTTCCTCTTAATCAATGTTTTTGTTTTGATTGGGTGAGTGTTACTTGCATGAAGGAGGGTAATCTGCTTCATGCATTCTGCTTAAGCAACTGTTAATTTAATTCAAAAACACTTACAAGCGTACCCAAAATAATGCTTGACCAAATAAGTAGGTAGGTCTGGCCCAGTCAAACTGACACATAAAACTAATTATCTTAGGTGTTCCTATATTTTCATGAGTTTTAACCTCTTAGAGTAGTACCAGGTCATCACAGTGAACATTGGAGAAAAATCCCTTCGTGCTTCTAGTAAAGGAGAGTAAAAGTAGCCATTTGGAAATATGCTAGAGTGTCTATTCTTAACAAGATCTGTCTTCAAGAAACTTATTAAGGTTTTATCAGCAATTAATTGCCTAGGAAAGTAAAATAACCAATGTCAATCATCTATATCCATTCTGTCCCACCAAAAACACACTAAAGTTCATAGACCAGAGAAAAAGCATCACTACAAGACATAGCTTTAATCACAGGACTATAGAACTGCTTTACCACCATATCACTAGGGACCTATCACAAGGGTTTCTTTAATCTAATAAATCATGCCCAACTTTTAGCAACCTTCAGAGGCAGACTCCATTTGGCAGAAATGATGGAATTATCAGACCAGAATTTTTTTTTTTAATTATGAATAACATGCTAGTGGCTCTTAAAAACACTGTAACAAATTTTAAAAAATGCCTTTGAGAGGGTCCTGGTAAACTGGATATGAATGAGCAAAGAACCTCTGGGCTCGAGGATATATCAATACATCTCAGTGTAAACTTCCAAAACTGAAAAATGAAGGAGCAAAATCCTGGGGGAAAAAAAAATGGAACTTAATATCCAAGAACTGTGGCAACACAAAAGTTATAACACACATGTAATGGATATGCCAGTACAAAATTAAAGAACAGGAGAGAATCAGTATTTGAAATAGTAATGACTCAGAAGTTCTCCAAATTAGTGCCAGACACCAAACCACAGATCCAAGAAGTTCAGAGGACACCAAAGAGGATAAATACCTGTTCCTGACACATCACAACCGACTGCTGATAAATCAAAGATGAGGAAGAAATTATGAAAGAAACGAGGAATAAAATAACCACCTTGCCTACAAAGGAGCAAAGATTGGAATTACAACTTCTGAGTTTTCAGAAATCATGCAAACAAAAGGAGAATGGAGTGAAATAAAGTGCTGGGAGAGGAGGAAACATCTAGAATTCTATATCCTGTGATATCCTTTGAAACAACAGGATGTTGAAACATTCTCAGACATAAAAATTTAAAAATTTATTGTCAATGGACCTGCCTACAAGATAAAAACAATTCTCTGGAGAAAAAGGAAATGTTTGAGCCAGAAACAATGATAAACATAATGAAAAAAAAGAAAGTATTAGAGAAGAAATAGTGGAAGAAAAACACAAACTTTTACTTTTCTTATTCTGATGATCATTTGTTCAAAATAATTACAAGAATTTGTTGAATGAATATAGCATAAGTATAATTTGAAACAAATGACAGCTATGATACAACATATAGACAGAAGGAAATAGAAATATTATGTTATCATAACATACTTGCATTACCCATGAAGTGCTATTTGAAAGTAGGTTTGTATTAGCTCTGAATGCAGATTGTAAACTCCAGGGCGAATATATATACATATACGTAATATAATGGGAAAGGAGAGAAAGTGGAATCAAACACAATGTTCAATTAAAACCAAAAAGAGCAGAATAGGAGTTGAAAAATATACATACAAAAGGAATGAGTAGAAAACAATAATAAATGTGGAAGATATTTACCTAATATCAAAAGTCATGTAAAATGTCAATGGTCTAAATATCTCAGTTAAAATAGAGAGATTATTGGAGTGGACTAAAAATAACCAAGAACTGGCCACATGCTGTTTACAGGAAACACACTTGTATTAGTCAGCTTTTCATCACTGTGAACAAAATACCTTTTACGAACACCTGGGAGGAAAAAAAATTTACTTGGGCTCATGCCTTCAGATGTTCAGTCTGTGGATGGCCAAATCCATTGCTTTGGGCCAAGGGTGAGGTGGAGCATCAAGGCAGAAGTGCATGATGGAGCAAAACCAATTGGTTTGTGGCACCTGAGAAGCAGAAAGAGGGAAAGGAAACTCAGGGTAGATAAACCCTTCCAGGACACTCCCACAGTGACACACCCCCTCCAACATGCCCCACTTGCCTGCAGTTACCACCTAGTCAGTCCATTCAAACTAGAATGGAAAAATTAGGTTACAGCCCTCATATTCTAATCATTTCACCTCTGAATATCCCTGAATTAACACAGGATCTTTGGGGAACACCTACTATCTAAAACATAGCACCACTTAAAATATGAAGACACATGTCAATTAAAAAGTAGAGAACAGAGAAAGATACATAGTACCAACAATAATAATAGAAAAAACAAGGATAGCTATGTTAATTTCAGAAATACAAATTTTAGAGAAAGGAAATTATCAAGTATATGGAGAAGCATTCCATGATACTTAAGAGGTCAAGAATCCAAGAAGGCACAACAATTCTAAGTGAATATACACTTAGCAACATAACACAAAAATACACAAAGAAAAACAAAGAGAGGACTGGAAGAAGACTCCAACACCCCTTGGTGAAAAATAGACAGAACTAGGAAGCAAAAAAATCAGTATGGACATAGCTTGACTCAATTGCTCCAGTGATCAGTTAAATACAATTGACATATGTCAACCATTTAATCTGATTATCAACAAATACATATTCTTCTCAGGATTACATGAAACATACATCAAAATAGACCACATAGTTGGCCATGAAACACACACTGTGAGATACTAGAAATTATACAATGTCTGCTTCCAGACAAAAATAAAATTAAACTAGAAATTGATAACAAAAATACCTGAAAAAAATCAAAATACATTTGGATATTAAACAATACATCTCTAAGTAATACACAGACTAAGAGAAATCTCAACAGAATTTTTTTTAAAAAAAAACTATATTTTAAAGTAATCAAAAAATGAAAATACAGCTTGTCAAAATTTGTAAGATTGGGCTGGGGTTGTGGCTCAGCGGTAGAGCGTTCGCCTAGCACGTGCGCGGCCCGGGTTCGATCCTCAGCAACACGTAAACATAAATGTGTTACATTATGTACAACTAGAGCAAATAAATAAATATTTTTAAAAAAATTTGTAAGATAGAGTGAGAGCAGAGCTCTAGCTTTGAATGCATACATTAAAAACAAGGAAGATGTAAAATCAATCATCTACATATCCACTTTAGGAAACTAGAAAAAGAAGAGCAAGTTACATCTAAGCAGAAAAATGGAGAAAAAATAGTCTTTTCAATGAAAGGTGCTGGAACAACTAGATATCCACATGCAAAAAAAAAAAAAAAGAAGAAGTGAAACAAAGCATGGTCCTTACTCTGCACAAAAATTAACACAAAACAGGTCATATATCTAAATGTAAAATCATAACTCAAAACCACAAGACTTCTAGAAGATAGCATAGGAGAAAGCCCAGATATCTTGACTATTCTGATATCTATTTAGATACAATACAAAGGGCATGATCTATAACAGAAATAATTGATAAGCTGAATGTCATTAAAATTGAAAATGTCTGTTTTGCATAAGACAATGTCAAGAGAACAAAAAAAATACTCACTGACTAGGAGGCATATTTAAAAAAGTATTATGACCAAAATATACAAAGAACACTTAAAATTCAACAATAAGAAAGCAAACAATCTGATTAAAAATGGACCAAACACCCTTAAAAGATTCCTCACCAAAGAAGACATATAGATGGTAAAAAGGCATATGATGTGATGTTCCACTTATACATCATCAGAGAAATGCAAATCAACATCCTCCGTGCTGAACAACACCAACTGCTGATGGGGAATGTAGGAATAGAGACTCATTTGTTGCTTATGAAAATGCAAAACGGTACAACCACCAGCTACTTTGGAACATGTTTTGGAACCTCTTACAAAACTAAATGTACTTTTATCATAAGATCCGGCACTCATACTCCTCGGTATTTTCTCAAAGGAGTTGTTAAAGTTCAAATAAAAATGTACACAACGTACACATGGATGTTTATAGCAACTATATTCATAATTGCCAAAACTTGAAGTCAACCAGGACTTCCATATAGATAAATGGTATATCATATGACAAATACAGAAAATGGAACATTATCCAGCCTTGAAAAACTAGCATGACATGAAAAGACAAAAAGGAAACCCAAATGCCTATTCTAAGTAAAAGAAGTCAATCTGAAAGGCAGCATAGAGCATAGTTCCAAGAAACATGTAAGATAAAACTTTAGAGGCTATGAAAAGGGATGGGGTTGCCAGGGTTGGGAGGAAGGAAGGACCAAATGATGGGGCACAGGTGTAAGAAAGAACAGATTGAAGAGTGCGATGGAATGGTAGGAAACCTTGATACCATACTGTAATGGTGGATACGTATCATTAAACATCTGTCCAAGCACACAGAATAGGTAACCACAAGTGGACAATAATGCAAACTGTGGATTTGAGGGGATAATGGCATATTGGTGTAAATTCATCAATTGCAGCAAATGGACCATTCCGGTTCAAGATTTTGATAATGAGGGGAGGCTTTGCTTTTGTGAGGCTAAGAGGCAAATAGAACATCTCTGTACCTTCTGCTTAATTTTGCTGTGAACCTAAAACTTCTAAAAATTAAGACCATTTAAAAAGGTGAGGGATGTGGTGAGTGGAATTATAAGAATTTTTTCAATAATGATTCTACAAAGTTATATACAAATTGCCAAGGAAACATCTGACTAGGACTAAATTCTACATGGAAATTCAGGAAAAGCTTCACCAAGAAGATTGGTTTTCAGATAAGTCACCCACATGTGTACACATGCACACACACACACACACACACACACACACAAAAGGAAAAAAAAAAAACAGATTACTGAAATAACATTGCACATTTAAGAGGCCTGAAAAATATAATGGCATACCTTTAAGAGTTAAGATGTTCAAGCTGGGCACGGTGGTGCACGCCTGTAATCCCAGCACTTTGGGAGGCTGAGGCAGGAGGATCAAAGTTCAAAGCCAGCCTCAGCAATGGCGAGGCACTTAGTAACTCAGTGAGACCCTGCTTCTAATAAAAAAATACAAAAAAGGGCTGGGGATGTGGCCCAGTGGTCAAGTGCCCCTGAGTTCAATCCCCGGTACCAAAAAAAAAAAAAAAAAAAAAAGAGTTATGATGTTCAGGAAAAGCTTCCATGTTGGGCCCAGAACCACAGTGCCAATGACCCATGAACTTTTGGCGGCCCAAAAGTATCTTAATTTTCTTTGAAAATTAGAATGAATGAAAAGAGTTTCTAGGTCTGTAAAGATGTTTTAACATATAACATTAATATAATTTCTTTATAACAGTGCAATAGTAAAATGATTTTGACAAGTTTTCCAGTCCTCATTTTATTTATTCAGTTTCTAATCCTTTACATCACTGCTAAAAGACTATGAGGTAAAGGTTTAAAATTACATGATTATGTGAGCAATTTTCTTGATTTAAACTAACTTGTGTGTAATTTATCAATCAGTAAACACTAACATACTAAATGTACATGAGATAAGGGAAGAATCTAAATAAGTTTACATAATTTGATCTTTCCATTTACTTGTTAATGTATAAAAAACTGATATTAGCCCAGTTTATGTAACTTGCCTCTCTAATGAAAGCAAGTATTATATGATTTGTGTTTATCACACACACCCTTAAGTTATGGTCCGAAAATATTTATACCTCTAAAATGTATGTACAAAGCAGAGAATTTTGCCATATTATTACTGGTTTCTGTGTAACCTCATAAAAAGTAGCTTTTTTTCTTATTTTTAAATAAATTTCCTCACTTTTATTGGACTTATAACTTTGTGCTTATCTTTATCTTTTAACAGTAAAAGCAGCATACAACCTCAGAACTAGTGTTAAGAATAGGGTAAATAGATGGGAATTCATATGGATGGGGTGGTGGGTTCCTTTTTGCTTAAAGTTTTAATGTACCCCGAGCTACAGAGCTTCACTCCTTTTGGCTGACATTGTCTTCAATGGAAATTAAGACGGTAATCTCAGGTGAAAATATTCAGTCTCATTTCAAATTTTGTATGCCTCCCTCCTGTAAGGAAAGAACAAAGAAAGACTGAAGACACCTGGTAACTGGAGGATTTTATATAAGAACAGATTGAAGAATACAAAGGCATAGTGGGAAATCTTAATCTCATTCAAAGGTTCTTTGTGATTGACTCTAAGACAATGTTTAATGTCTTAATCCGTCCAGACTAGTAGAACAAAATACTATAAAATGGGTGGCTTTTAAACAACAGAAGTTTATTTCACTCGATCTTGGAAGTTCAAGATCAAGGTACTGACAGAGTTTATGTCTGCTGAGGAAATGTTACCTCATTCCTAGACAGCGCCTTGGCCCTGTGTCCTCAGGTGGTAGAAGGGGCACAGGAGCTGCCTCAGCCCTTCTTTGTAAGGGCACGAATTTCATTCAGAAGGGCTCCATCCCTGTCACCTAATGACTCAATGACCCTCATTTCTTAATACTATTGCATTTTGCATTGTCAATGTATGAATTTGGGGTGGACACAGACTTTCACATCACAACATTACATGCATGCATATGCATATGAACAAATTCTACGGACATTTGTACACGTGTGCCTAAATGGCATGCAGAGTTATCATGCCTTATATAATATACACAACAAAACCAAGTCTATTCACACAACAATCGCCCCCTGGAGTGTGGCTGCCCTTCTAATAGACTATCCATTATTAAGTTGGAAGTAGTAAGCAGAAGAAAAAAAAAGGTCTTACAGCCAGCAGAGGGTTGTGTTTGGTACTAGACCCCTGCTGATTCTCCACTGCGCTTGGTAGTTGCTCTTTTCACCGCTCATTAACACTGCAGTCCAAAGGAAGGGCACTTGTTTCCAAGGCTTGCAGTAACCTCATTATCTCCTAATTGTTTGCACCCTTTCTTTCTGGGTACAATTCAAAAGCCCATTTTCTATCTGTAGATTTTACTGGGCAAAGCACCACCATATCTCAGAGTCCAGTGTTCAAAACTGGACCGTCAGCATTACATTAACCCTTCCATCAAAGTGGAAGGCAGGAAATTTGTATTTTGCAGGAAGTCTCACATAAAGAAGCAGAAAAGAAACACTACTGATGGGCCACACCGTCCACATCAATCACCTCTGATTCCTAGGCAGCCCTGTGTGTCAGGAAGCACTGATCCTGTTCTATCATGACTGCTCTGTATTTTCCATTTAGTGTTAAAGTCCTTTATATAAGTCTTAATATCTCCTATGAATACATGATGAGTTCGCATTTATCTAGGGTCAAAACCAAGCTTCAAATATATTTTTAACATTTGACTGTCATTTATTCTCTTGTTGCCCACTTTTTATTTTTATTTTATGTTTTCTTTTTTGGTTCACTCAACCTTTCAGACAAGAACACAGAGACTGAAAGAAGGGTTCGCTTCCCAATCTCCTGGCAGGGTGAGTGTAAAGAAAATGAGATGATTGATCAAAATGACACTATTCCCACTTTCTAGGTGCTCTCAAACTTGCCTGATCCTTTGAATCACCTATGATTGTTGCTAATACAAAGGATTCCCTGTACCATCATCCCGCAGACCCCACAGCCCCCACTCTACCACCCAAAAACAAAAGAAATCATAACCTCCAGAGAAGAGACTGGACTTCCTTTGTGTGTGTGTGTGTGTGTGTGTGTGTGTGTGTGTGTGTTATTTTTATACTTTGTTTCGTTTATTTATTTTTACTCTGAAAAAAAAAAAATTTCAGATGTCCCAGCTGATTGCATAATCAAAAATTTGGGAAAGGGCTCTAATCCTAAAGACGGGGGGGGGGGTGGGGGGGGGGGGGGGGGGGGGGGGGGGGGGGGGGGGGGGGGGGGGGGGGGGGGGGGGGGGGTGGGGGGGGGGGGGGGGGGGGGGGGGGGGCGTTGGTCAAACATTTCACATGTAGTCCATTTTGAATGTATTATGACACATATTTTTAACTAACCTGGTACTAACAAATACAGCTCTAATTGCACTTCAGCTTTGTGGGGAGGTGCACTGGAGGGAAAGGACTGCTACATCCAAGACTACTGCTGAAACTCAAGTTCCTGGTCCGTGGGTGGAGACATGGAAGAAAGGTGGCATCTTCTCTTGATGCCCAAGTTTAGACAGTGACTGAAAGGAGTGATGGACTGTGTATGTGATGTCCTGCAAAGAACTCCTTCAGAGGATGTGGGAGGTCATGCTGAGCTGGAACTGAGTAGAAACACAAGGAACGGAGTGTGCACTGTGCTTCTATCCTCTATGCCCATTCATTGCTTTGCTTATGGCAAACATTTTGGGAAACTTAAATGATTTTCGTAAAAGACAAAATATTCAAAATTCACTTGGCTTTGAAGAAGTCAGAGTCGCCCTCATGGGACATGGAACTACACTGATTTAACGTAGCCGGAAGCTTTATGAGGAGAGAAGCAATCCTGGATAAACTGCAGAATCACCATACGTTTTTCGCTAGAAATTTCTTGGAACTGTCGCTATTATGAGCGCAAGATATTCCAGGAAGCAACTGCCAACAGAAATGAGATGAATTGCTGAATGGAGCCCCTTGGGATGCTGAGCAACTGCCAGCTGCCAAGGGGGGTCTTCAGAAACTTCCAACGTGGTGTACGTCTGAGCCATTGGCAGAAACCCCTGTAGGATGGAGCTGCAGTTGCAAAGTCCCCCTGATCACACCAGAAGGGTTTGTCACTATCTGCTGGATATCATGTGGTCTCTGCTACATAATCCCAAGTAATTCTGGATATCCTAAAGAAAATTAAAAATCAAGATAAGTCTTATGCATGAGTCAACTATTCTTTGCTGTGCTAAATAACTGAGAAAAACAGCTTAAAGAAGGGAAGATTTATTTTGGCTCACAGTTTTAGATAGTCCAGTCCATGGTCAGCTAACTCCACTGTTTTAGGTCTGGGATGAAGCAGAACTTCATGGTGGAAGGACTTAGAGGAAGAGAGCTGTTCAGCACACGACAGCTGGGAGGAAGAGAGAGACAGACAGAGACAAACTGAGGGAAAGAATGAAAGAAAAAGAAGGAAAGGAAGAAGAAAAGGAGAAGTAGGAGGTGGAGGTGGGTATAGTCCCCAAGAACACATTCCTAAGGACCCAATCCCTCTTATTTGGTCCCAACTCCTACACTTTTCACCACCTCCCAATAGTCCATTCAGATTTTGAATCTCTCAATGGATTAATCTGCTGATAAGATCAGAACCCTCAGGATTCAGTCACTTCCCAAGATTCCCCCCCTCTAAACACTGCTTCATCTGGGGACTAAACCTTCAACCCGTGAGCCTTTGGAGGACATTTCAGGTCCAAACACTCGTACCTTATATATTTCACATTTCCACCCTTTTGACGATACACCAATCTTCATTAAATATTTATAGAACCCCTATTCTAGGTCTTGGAGAGAGACTGACAAATTGGACAGCTGCATTTTTCTTTCACCAGGGCTGAGTTTCTTCTAGAGCAATATAGGAGAAGGGTTGTAAGGATGGCCTACATAATCTAAAGTAAATAAAGAAAAAGGCATGAATCACAAGTGTGAACATGATTAGAAACTTGGAGGTCTTGTGGGATGAAGGAATGGTATGGACCTGAATGGACAGAAGCTGGCAGTGGGCAGCAGGTGGGATCCTTGATACCAAGGTATGGTTATAAATTTATTGTAATTATATGACCACGGATGAGGAAGTGGAATGTGAAAAAGAATTTACTGAAAGAAAGAGGTAAAGGAAGAAGGAGATCAAGTTCCAGATATACTGCTCATGTAGATAGTAAACATGCTTTAACTTAGGCAATTTGAGTTGGTCTGAAAGTTCTGGACTCTTGTTGATAACCTTGAACCAGGTCCATATAACTGAATTCCTAGTGATGGCTTTGGAAATAACTGTATATCCAGAAACTATGAGCTAAGCTACAGTGTAGAAAGTGTTGTTACGTTAGTTAATATACCTGTGAGAAATATAAAAATGCTGCTTCTTGAATATTCCACAGCCTATCAAAAGAAGGGCCTGAAATTCTTGCCATTGAAATTCTTGTCTCCTACAGATCAAACCTTTTGCCTCCAGTAGCCTTGCTAAAAGTACATGTGTTACCTAGCATGGGAAGCAACTACAGGGACACCAGCATTCAAAGAACACTAGGTCATTATTTATCAGATTAATTAGTTGTTACCTTGTCCAGAGAAAGCATCAGAGGTAGCTGGAAAGGCCATGAGGAAAATGGGAGTCAGCTAGCTAGGAAAGGCAGCTGAGCTACAGGGACCCCTGATGATCTCACCAATACAGGTTGGAAGGAAGCACTCGGACAAAGCAAAGCATACAGTGAACACATATCTATTTGAAAAGTGGAGATACTATCTCTCCTGGAGTCCAAAGTTTAAAAGAAATGGTGCACGCCAACTCTCTAGCACACATGATGGTCGGTATGTAAGTATTAACTGTCTTCCCTACTTGCTCTTCTTCTATGGAATATTTGTATTCTAAAATGATTTCACCACAGTAATACACACTAATATACACACACATTATTTACTCTGAAGGCTACAGACAAGAGAATCCATATTGTTCCATTTCTTATTTGAACATTCATATATTAATTTTTTAGCTTCTTTATGAAAATTTTCTCTACAAATAAAATTTCTCAACAACATATTGAATGAAAACAGCTTTACACAAATATAAAATAGTATATGATTTAATTCATACAAAGTTGTAAAATAGGGTAAAGTAATCTATGTTAGAAAAATAACAGAACGAAAGCTACTTGGGTTGTGATATAGAATGAACAGAAAGAATTCCAATGCACATTTGATACTGTACATTTCACTACATATGAAATATTGTTAGATTTTTAATATGTACACAATATCTTTATTTATTTTATTTATTTTATGTGGTGCTGAGGTTCAAACCTAGTGCCTCACATGTGTGAGGCAAGCACTCTACCACTGAGCTATAACCCCAGCTCCATCATTGTATGTGAATTTTAAAAACTGTAAATAAATATCGACCTGTAATTAGTAATATACATGCTTAACTATTTTGGAGGAAACTAGTGTTGGTAACTTATTTTGAAATGCCTTCAGGAAAATGAATTGATAAATGAAGAGCATAGAGCTATGTGATAAAACAATTACAACAAAAGTTTGTTGGTTAAATCTAGGTGGTGGCTATATAGGTATCTACTACAAAGTTTCAACCTGACTGTATACTTGAACATTTTCCTAATAACATGTTAGAAAAAAAAAATAAGGTGTTTTCTCACTTGTCCTTTGTCAGTTTATATCCCAAGTCATGATGAAAATGCTGCAATCCTTACTGATGATCATTTCAGACGTGACTTCGTCTGAGAGTGAAACAAATGCACCTTATCAATAGAGGAACATATGTGCAGCCTTAGGTAGTGCGTGTGAAAAAGCCTTTAATATTGCAGGGCTTCTTGTCACCACTCGGTCGGTCGTGTTCAGCCTGTCAGCTCTACGTCCCAGGTGCTCAGCAAACTGTCATTCCCAGAGCTCTCTGACTCAGGACACCTGGGCCTATACAGCTGACCTCACATGAATGTTATAGAAACCTGCCTTCCATGAAGAGAAGGAAGAAACTAAAATATTCTAAGATGATGACTAATATTGTAGTCCCTCGCGTGGCCAGATTTCTTGTCTTCTTTAAATGCATAATTTCTAGTAAAAGAGAGAAAAATCCATCCCTCGACTCAGTTTGTGGACCAAGGAGTATGGGCTTTCAAATATACAAAGTTTCCTATGTGATAATCTCAGTTCCCAAAAGATACTTTTTAAAAGAGTCACTCTAACTATTTTAAATTATTTAATTTTAATTGACATGATATTTATGCATTAAATATTAAAGTACAATGTGATGTTTGGATTGACAGGTACATTGTGTAATAATCATCTCAGGAAAGACATGAGGTTTGACGCCAGCGTGGAATTCCTCCCTCCTCCCTCCTTGAAGCACAATGTTCACTCTGACCTGTCCTGTTTTCCTCCTTCTCTCTCCTGATCTCTTCTGGAGTGCTCCAGAAGCTCAGTTTTGGGGACTCTGCCTTTTCTCATTCACAGTTAAAATGATTGCATATGGTTTCATAACATCCTAATGTCACCTATGTGCTGAAGACTAAAATGCATATTTTTAGTCTCCTGATTTCCAGGCACGCATACTCTATAATCTAATAAGTCCTGGTGCACGTCTGATAGACACCTGAAGCCTAATGTGTTGAAACTTAAGCTCCTAATCTTTCCTCTAAAATCTGCTTCTCCCAAGGTCTCCTCTCCATTTGCATTCATACAGCAATTCCAACCTTGCAAATGCTCAGGCAAAAAGCCTTTTGAGTCTTCCTGGCTCTTTCATTTTGCACATCAATCTGTCAACCAGTCCTGATGAATTCACCCTCAAAATCTATCGAGACCCCACCACTACTCAGAACCTGCAAGGTTCCCATCTTGGCCTGAACTATCATTGCTCCCACGTGAACTATCGCAGCCTCCCAGACTGACCTCCCCACATCTACCCCTGTCCCCTTCCATCTATTGAAGACTTGACAACTGGGATGATCTTGTTAAATACGAGTCAAAGTGTCTCACATTTCTGCTGAAAGTACTCTAATGGAAAATAAATTTTAAAACCATCAAAAGAGCCTAGAGGGTCCAATGCCACCTGGTCCTGGTTCCCATTTAATCCCCCATAAACCTTTCCCTCACTCTCTCAGCTCCACCTCTCGGGTACATAAGGCTGGGTTGGACATTCCTGTAAGGTGCATTCACTGCACTCTAGCTACTGGCTCTGCCCAGCCCTCCTTGTGCAACAAGGCTTGCATCTGGCTTTCTCCAGGTCTCTGCTGAAATGCCAGAGCAGCAGTTAGTTCTTCTCTGAGTACTCTACTTCAGACTGCAGGTCTTCCCTCTCTGGAATTGCTGCATGTCTCCACTCTCTTTTTGACTTGTTTTTCTCTATAGTATTCATCACTATCTAATATATTATGCAGTGTGTGTGTGTGTGTGTGTGTGTGTGTGTGTTGCACATTTTCTGCCTTCACTGCCACATTAGATTTCATGGTTTATGAGGTCGGGAAGTTTTGTCTGTTTTATTTCCTGCTGAACCCTAGACTCTAGAAAAGTGGTACAAACACACCACACATACACACACACACACACACACACACACACATAATAAAAGTATACATACATATGTATGTATGTATTTTAAATGAATAAATAGATTGTGAACTTTAAAATATCGTATCATTTAAATGAATCAAGAATAATAAAGAGTAGCATGTAAGATCACAAAAAGCTCTTTTCTGTTTCAGCCCAGTCAAATCTATTATAGCAAATTAATTCAGTCCTACCCAACTCTGAATGAGAGGAGAAAAGTCAAGGAAGAGAAGGATATTCACACACACACCTTAATCCATATATTTCTGTATATATGTTGTTGGTACCATGGAGAGCAATTTATCTGTCCAAGGAAGTGTATAGCTTCTTTTTCCCTTGGCTCTAATCTCAAATGATCATATGCAGTTCTGAATTCTTCAGGTAACATATTTAACTTTATCATTGTTAAAATGTGACTTAGCCCACGTGGAGGTCAGAAGCTTCTGTAAGTACCAGTGGCCTTCCATGTATGAAGATAGCTCCCAGCAGTAGGCCTCTCTCCCTCATCACTGCTACCAGATGGTACTGGGCAATGAAAGGAAGTCCTGTGCCAATAGTCACCCTGCATATTGGTAATGACCCTAATAAGAAGCCTCCCATTAGCAATAGGCATGGTACTGCAGGCTGTTTGCAGTGCTTTTTAAAAGGGTCTTTTTATTGCTCTCAGATACACCAAAAGCACCGCTGGGAAGGTTGGGTCACCAGTGAACACCACCCTGTTCTTAGGCAAGATGATCAAGCTTCTAGTCAGGCAGAGAAACAGAGTGCTCCCTAAAAGGGAATGATACAGCTCCAACAAGTTCTTCAGCTAAGGGCTGAATGAACAGAAGAGAACTTTAATTACTGTGCTTGCGGGGTTTACGCAGTATTCATTCCAGGGCAGCAGGTCTGTTTAACTCCTAAGAGATCATGTCACCTGCCTTCATACGTTGCAACTTCTGTTAACAGGTAAGTAGTCAGCCTACGTGGACAATACCTATTGTGGTTGACTTTTTCCCACGTGTTTAGACATAAAACTACCTAACTAGAATACCCTAAAAAAATGAGCATAAGTACAATGTGACATTCAGAATAGACATTTTAAGATTGAATTGATCTTGGTCAAATATAACCATTTAAATAATTTCCTCTAAGTTTTGAATTTCCATAACTTTATATATAGCAAAGGCACCCAGAAGTCTACTTGTGACCATGCCATAAAACTTACTGAAGCATGAAGGGATAATAAAATCACAGAAGTAAGGTAAAATCAGAATTAAAATCTAGACAATCCTGACCAGACCATTCTAATTATAGGGGAGGATATAGATCAATGATGCTAAGAAATGTGTCCTAAAACACAAAGCAATGCAAAGAAGAATGAGTTCTAAAACCAAGGACTTTGATTCGCAATTCCTTGTTTTTCTTCTAAAATCCCATTGGAAGTTATCATGCCTATAATGATGCTGAGAAAACCCTCAGCAACTCATCCATCCACCTCTGAAGACTTAAAAAATGGCTGCCCACTCTGGAATGTTGACCAAGTCTATTAAAATTAAGATGCAGTGTACACCTTATAAAAGAAGAGACAGAATGTGGTCCCTGAAGGAGCATGCACCATGCCACTCACTGGGTTTCAAGATTTCCTTTATCCAATTATTTCAGTAGCTATGAGCCATACCAGTCACTTGGCACTTGGGTGCCAACATATAGGAAATTGTAATATGGGCAATGATACTGAATGTTAGGGCCAGATTCCATACCAAGGGGAACCTGCCTCTGCCTTAGAGTTCCAAGACAGCCCAGCCAGCACCTAAACTTGCTTTTCCACATTGTCACATGCAGGGGCAGCAACAGGTCTGCAGACTGAATTTGGTCTACAGAAATGCTAACCAACACAATGTCAGAAAAATGTTTAAAAGTACATGAAAAGCAATAGGCCCTCCATTAATGTCAGTCTGGCTACTTCACATATCTGTCTTATCCAACTGGCCCTTACAGGAGTCTGTGGCTTCTGTGCACAGCACGGGAGGGGAGAGTGTGATGGAAAATTCTGGGTTAGAATCTCAAGCCCTCTCAGTGCTATCTCTGTGACCCTGGGCAAGCTCTTATCCTCTCTCTGGCTCAGTTTTCTCACTGGTAATGTGGGGAGGAGGAGGATGGTACCTACCTTGTCTTCTCGTTCTGAGGACATGTGACATAAAGCAACCAGAATGTTTTTGGATATGTTAACATCTATTGAGCTTCACTGTGTGCCAGGCACTTCATTAGTCAATTTACACGCATTATCTCATTTTTAAGGCATGTATCATTACCATCTCCGTGTACACATAAGGAAAACTAAGCTTAAAATGTGTGTTATTTTAGGGGTGAGGACATGGCTCAGCAGTAGACTACTTCCTAGCATGCACTAAGAATAGGAATGCTGGAGATGGGTTTGATCCCCATCTCAAAAAAAAAAAGGTATTATTTTGCCAAGTATTCCACAGTTAGTAAATAAAGCTAGGATTTGACCCAGAGCAGTCTGACATCACAGCCCTATTCTTAATTAATAAGAAATGCCGAACCCTGAACTGATTTTGCTTAAGTGCATGCTTTCATGGCATTGTTGTTCAATCCTTCTCTATTTCCTAGACATTTGAATTTGATTTTCCAATGTTTCTTTATGATAAGCAATAGCTGCATTTTTATATGAGCCATCCTGAAAAGCTATTATTTTTCTCTCACCTTTTGCTCCATTTACAACAGCTGATAACCAAAAACATCCATCTGACTCTCAAAAGTGATCATTGTTTCTGCATGACTTCCCCCTGTAAGAACTGCCCAGGTAATGGGAAAATATGTGCACTTGGGTGTAAGGAACACAGGAAGGCACAATATTTTCATTACAGTCTTCAGATAATTTATAAAGCATGTATCAACTAGCTCTTCTACAAGTCAAATAAATAAAGACCCAAGGAAACAATCAGAATGAGTCATACAGAATTTGAGCCCAATAGCAGGCAGATATCTTGCTAAGGAAAATTGTTATTAAGCAAAGGTTAGGATTTTCCCTTTTCTGGGGGCATGCAGGAAATTTTGAAATACAATAAATAGCCCAAACTGAACTTAAAACCTACCATTCTCTACTTCATAATGTACTGATTTACAAATTATTTTCAACTCAGAAATTTTATGGTCTCACTATACATTCAAAGAATTTAGAGCTGTCCCTTATCATCTACAATTTTTTTTAAAAAATCTTGTGTTTATATAAATTAAATGAAACATTTACCAGCTTTTATATCTGTATAACAGCTTTCTATCCAGAAGGAAAAACATCTTCTATTTTAGTCATAGATTTGGTCATTGATAAATCAAAGCTTCTCACATCATATGTTCTTCGTAGGGCTGAAGAGTTAGTTTCCATTCAATTTATGACCATACAAACTGTCTCATGGAACAGCTTTTACTTTCTGGAAGCAGCTTCAGAGTTTTCCCGGTAGAATCTATCTGTGAGGCTTACCTTGGTGTATTCCCTGCTTTCAGATTTCAAATTGGCATGATGTAAACCCTGATTGGAAATAGGAATTCCTACTGGATTGCAAAATAGCTTTCCACATGATCCCCCCCACACCCTACCCGGTATCTACATCCTTAGGCATTCTCTGGGTACCAAAAAGATGACATAAAGGTTTCCTTTCTATATATAAAATATGTTAGAATTGATGTTCCCAGATAGTACAAGCAACCCAAGGACAGAATAAGGGAAGGAACACAGCAGGTACGCCATGTCTTCCAAAGCAGCAGCTTTCTAATCCTCCAGCCTAAGAAAATTAGAGCAGAAAAAATCACAGAGCAGAGCCACAGAGGCACCTCAGGAGACTCACTGGTGTGGGACCCTCTTCAGTGCTGCCTTTCAGGGAAGCAAAAAAAAGTTTTCCTGATCCTCAAGTGATTAACTGGCCTGCTTAAGATTGTCGGGGCTGTCCACAGTCCAGGAGCGCTGAGGCTGTCTCCACGCTTTTAGCATAGAACTCTTTCACCTTCCACACCATGCCCAAGAGGCAGATTTCACACAGTTTTGGCATATGGTCTTTCCAGAGTGATAGACATTAATCATTTATAGTAGCCACCCCTGTGTCAGTAACGTCATTATACCCTTGACCTATAATAAAAACACAGGCATCTTTCCTATTTTTAATTGGCAATGAGTTCCAACTAGGTATGGCACTGACTAGGACAATCCTTACATTGCAGGTCCACAATGTGACACGGATTTAAAATACGTTTGGTCGATAAAACAATTTTGGAACTGTCAACAGATTTAAAGTAATTTCAGAGTTAGACAGACAAAACACCACGATCTGCATGGAGCGACTTTCAAAGCATGAAGTTCCTTAAGGAGCACTAGACCATTTATGTTCATGCTTTATTGGTGATCTTGAAAGCAGATTTGTCTCTTCACTTCAGCCTGCTTACTGCTGCTATGTGCAGACAGAGATGAACAGACTGCATAAACAAACGACTACCTCCCAGTCCTGTTTTAGAGGCATATAATTTTTTTTTCAATTTTATTTTCCTATTTGTTCTTTTTATTTATATTTGACAGGAGAATGAAGATATATAATTATAAAGTGCTTTAATATATACTTTGACTCTCATCAAAACATTGAGGATGATGATAATGATGATGATGGTGATGATCTGGCAGGGGGCACTTTGTAACTAGTAAAAACTTATACATTAAAAAAAAAAAAAAAAAAAAAAAAAACCCTCCAAAACTAAAAACAACAAAACATATGCTTATGTTCTTCTAAAATAAAATATTTTACTCTTCTACAGAGTCCCATGGGCCACTTTTGTACATTTCTAGCTTTGCTCTTGTCCACTGAGTGTATTATTTATTTTATAGATGCAACCTAAGTTTCTTTTTATTTTTATAAAATCTGTAAGGTATAAAATATTTCCATTTATGCTTACTTTTTTTATTTGAGCATTAAAATTCTTTTCCATCCACTTTAACTTGTCATAAAGAAGTCATATTCATGAACAAGTTGTATGTACATTGTTTTTGTTACTTTAAATAATTTCCCCTTTTATTAGAGTTTTTGATTAAATGTTAGTATTTGACTCAGGCTACTTGGTATTCTACTTTGACCCTGCTCCTTAGGAATTCAAACAAATATGTGATTATTCTATTTTTACAAGTATGTTTTACACTATCCAGAATAAAATGCAATTATATTGACAAAAGTATTGAACTTTCACTCCAGTTTAATAGTCAAAATCCTTCTTATGACATTTTGACACATCTCAACAAATAAAGGTTAAAAATACCAGTTTATACCCAATAATAACCTCCCATACTTCACAGGAAAATGAAGCACTGACACCTCAAAGTCAAAAGCCTGTGATGCAATCATTGCTGCTCTTTATATCATCATCACATTTTTTTTTGAAATCTCAAAAACATTAGCAACCTCTGTTTTCTTACATATTAGATTTGATGATGACACCAGCCCTATCTCCTCACAGAATCTGTAAATATGCTTTATTATTCATCTACTCGGTAACTCCTATGTTCCTGATATGTACCAGACCCGTCTTTATATTTATTCAAATAAAGGTTAATCAGAAACAGGTTTCCTTTTCTATGGATCATAGAAGGAGAGTTAAAGTTTCTGAAAAGTTAAAAAGCCTTACTAATAGTTAGCAAAGCTGGGATTTACCTCAGCAAGACCTAATCCAATTTTTAGTGAGCTGGGGTGGGGGAACCTCAAGTATTTTAAAGTTTTATTTTCCTTTATCTTTCTTAGTTTATTCTATTACCAAACAAATAAATCTCTTGACTATTAATATAAATTTTCTTAAACAATGAAATACATTGAATCATATTTTAATACCAAGATTTCTTATACTACAGACTGATGCTCTTGCCTGATTTCACAGTGTTGGATTTTATCTTGCATTTTGCTGATTGCTTCCTTTGATGTGGAAGTTTTTCTCTTTTATGTGGTCCAGATGTTTATTCTTGTTTTTTGTTTGTTTGTTTTTGTTTTTTGTTTTTTGCCAGTGATTCTGTTGTCTTAGCCATGAACTCATTGTCAGGACCATCATGCAACTGTTGCCAAGATACATGTGTGAAGTTTTGCCCTTTGATTTCTAGGAATTTTACATTTAAGTCTTTAAATTATTTTCAGTTGATTTCTGCACATTCCTTGCATGTGCATATCTGTTTCCCATCACCACTTGCTGAGGAGACCTCCCTTTCCCCCTTGTGTATTCCTGACATCCTTATTGGAGATAAGTTGACATATGTGCAGGCTTGTTTCTGGAATCCCTGTCCTATTCCTCTGATTCATGTGTCTGTCTGTATGCCAGTACCATACTGTTTTGATGACAGTGTATCTCTAATATATTTTGATATCAAGAATCATGATGTCTCTTGCCTTGTTCGTCCCTCTCAAAATTGATTTGGTTATTCAGGAAGCAATCAACAGAGTGAAAAACTAGCGTACAGATGTGAGAAAACACTTGCAAGAGATGTAGCTGATAAAGGATTAATATCCAAAATACATATGGAACTCTGACAACCTAATAACAAAATACCCAATAATCTGGTTAAAAATGAGTTAAAGATGTGAATTGTCATCTCTCCAAAGAAGCCACAAATAGCCAATTCTTCAACATCATTCGTCATCAAGGAAATGCAGATCAACACCCCAATGAGATATCACCTCATCATCTCAAGATAGCTATTATTTTAAAAACTAGGACAACAGGGCTGGGGTTGTGGCTCAGAGGTAGAGTGCTTGCCTAGCATGCATGAGTCCCTGGGTTTGATCCTCAGCACCACATTAAAAAAATAATAATAAAATAAAGATTGTGTCCACCTATAAATTAAAAAAAAAATAAATACTTAAAAAATAAAACAGGACAGCAAGTGTTGTCAAGGATGTGAAGAAATTTGAATCCTTGAACACTGTTGCTGGGTGTGTAATATGCTGCAACCACTAAGAAAAATAGTATGAAGTTTCCTCAAAAACTTAAAACTAGAGCTATGATATAATTGAGCAGTTTCACTTACATGTATTTAGCCAAAAGAATTAAAATCAGGATGCCAAGGAGATGCTAGCATGACAGTGTTCATTACAGCAGTCTTCATGATAACCAATAACCAAGGTATGGGTGATTAGATAAGGAAAAACACACACACACACACACACACACACACACACACACACACACTGCAAGATTTTACTTATAAAAGGTACTTAAAATAGTAAGATCATAGAATCAGTATAATGGTAGTTGCCAGGGACTGGGGAGAAGGGGAAATGAGGAGTTGACTAATCCATGGGCATAAAGTTTCAGCTAAACAAGTTGAATAAGCTCTTGTGGTTTACTATAGAAGATTATCCCTATAGTCTTAAAAAATGTGCTATACACTGAAACTTTTCTCTAGAGAGATCACATGTTAAGTTCATTTATTACAATGGAAAAAAAAGAGAGAAATAAAATGCAAGCCTTGCCTCCCCACCCCTCCCCCCAAAAAAATTCTGCTAGTCAAGTGGGAGTCTTGGTCTTCCCAAAGATTCTGCTTCAACATCCATTCTCTAGTCAGTCAACATTTACTTAATATCTACTAGCGAAGTATATTCTAGTAATGTAAAAATGTGGTCATAAAACATAAAGTTTGGAAACCAGAATGCTCTATGGCATCATTTAGCTCAACCGTTTCACCCAACAAATTACAACCTGTTTTTAAAAACAGGCATTCATTCAAAGTCATCTGGGTTCTAAGCCTACGTCTAGACACAGCCAGAGTCCACTGGTTTGTAAACCATTTGTCATCTAATGCATCTCCTTCAGAGCATTTAATAAATGGCCATCACGCCACACACTTGATTTAGAGTCCAGATGATTTTTCACAAATAAAGGCTACAGTATTTTTAGATGCTCAAAGATAGAATGAACATCTTTCTTGAAACATAGCTTTCTTGACACACCTACATGAAGATATTAGGATAGCAAAGAATATACAAATGACTATCAGTTGGGCATAGGGGCAGAAGCCTGCAATACCAGCTACTTAGAAGGCTGAAGCAGGAGGATCACAAGTTTTAGGCCAAGATGGGCAACTGCACAAGAGCCTGTCTCAAAATCCAATAAAATGGGCTGTGGGTATAGCTTAGTGGTAGAAGTCTATTGGGTTCAGTTCCCATTACCAAAACACACACACACACACACACACACACACACAAAAAAAAAAAAAAAAAAAAAAAACTTTTCTTTTTAAATTTTGTGAATTTTTATTCCCTTATTGTTCAATTACTCTAATTCTTTTTAAAAATATAAATCACATGTGCTTAAATTCCCCGTGCGTCACAGGAAGAGCCCTTGCCTAGAAGCACAGTAAGCAGAGCTGGCCTCATCCAGTAGCCTGAGCATCTGTGACTCTCTCCATGGAATATGGTTCTGGATGGAAATCACCTTAAACGTTCACCAGACAGTTTAGCATTGCATTATTATCACATGTAAACAAATATATAATTACATAATATCCATCAAGTGTCTTCTTGGCAAGAGTACAGAGGGGATAAAATTAATTTTCTGTGGAAGAGAAAAGCTGGTTATGTGGAGGCATTACAGAAATATCAAGCTTTTCAAAAAAAGACAAACAATTTTCTGGGAAAAGTTTTTCTGTTATTTCAAAGCTAAATATTTTTTTAAAAAAATTAAAAAGAATCATTGAAAGTTATTTTTAATAGCTGTTTTTACTTGGAGTTAGGCATTTAAAGATGGCATTCAACAAATTGGTACTAGCCTTTTAACATACTTCTGTTAGGAAGGAGCTAGAGCATGTGGAAGGCATAGAAAAGGGCCACAGCTGAGGGCCCCTTAGCCCCACCCAACACACTCCATGGAGGTCTTCCTGTGAGGGGAAACAGGGCCATCTTGAAGCCAGATGACCACAAGGGAAGTCAAGACCCTGAAGGGAAAGTACCTGATCTTGGTCATGCACAACAGGATAAGGGACCCACCAAAGGTTAAGATCAGACCAAATTCTCTTCCTTCCATATGCATAAATCCTGCCTGTTCATGCAATGCTATCTTTGCTTCCCTTGATTTTCACTCAATCTTAAATCTTTCTTTTTTTTTCCACAGAAAATCTTATTTGTGTCAATGTCTTTATATTAGCATTGCCATTTGCCCCCATTCTGTCCATTTTCGGGGGGGGGGGGGGGGGAACATTTGCATAGGCAGTAGGGCAAATTCAACTGTTAATCAAGGTGCCAGTCAACCTCAGATCCACCCAAGGGAAAGGGGGAGAACTGGCACAGCCCAACAGAAGTGACACCTCACAGCCAGACCCACTGTACGCCCCACAGAGTTTATTTTCCCTTCCAATCAGCCTCTGCCTAGCCTGCAACCTCTCCTGTCTCACTCAGACTCAGTTCTTTACTTGCAACCCAAGAACCTAGACCCAGGACTCCCTCAGGACTGTTGCCCTGGCGCTGGTAACACTTGTTCCTCTAGTTTTAGCATTTTACTTATTACCTATTAAATTCCACTTCTGCTATATTTAATACTTACATGTAGCTCTTTTATGTTCAGGGTGATTTCATGATCTCTATTTCCATGAAATGCAGAACTACACATATTAGATATGCCCCCTTTTCAAGAAATAGGATGTTCTGGAATAAATGACTTACTGAAACTTAAAATTTTCATTAGTGGAAAAGTTAAGATCACACCAAATTCTCTTCCTTCCATATGAATATCCTACCTGTTTATGCAATGCTTTCTTTGTTTCCCTTGATTTTCACTCAATCTTAAATTTTTCTTTTCACAGAAAATCTTACTTGTGTCAATGTCTTTATATTATCTTTGTCATTGATCTTGATTATATTAGGGAACACTGTAGGTAAACTATAACTTATAAAAATACAATCAGGTTTTTCACACAAATATAAAATAATCATATGTAAAAATTTTTATTTGACTGTTAAGTCAGTAAAGTTTTATGACTGGCTTAAAGAGCATTTTAGAAGCTAGGGTATTGATGGGATGGTAGGATTTCTGGTTTAGATACAAAAGTGATGCACATAATGTTGGCTATAAACTTTGGGACAGATCTGTTGCATCAGAGAGAAATTATTTGTATCTCCACTTGACCCAAATGTACAAGTTAACTTAGCTACACAAAGTGTGTGACTTTGCTTCAGGTGTGAACAGCTGGTTTAACTATCTAGGTAGCCTTCCCCGCTTGGTGGCACCTAAATATATGCCACCCACTCTTTTGTCTTGTGTTCAATGTTCACATTTTTTTTTCTGCAAAGCATAATTTTAAAACTATGCAGTTGCCCATGAAATTCAGGACCCGATTTTCACATATGGCAAAAAAAAATCTGTAATTTTCTATCTGAAACCAATGCAATGCAACTCAAATTTCCCATTCTTTGCAGCAATTCGTCTCAGATTCTGTAAAAGCAGGATGGGCAAACTAAATAAAGGTAGTTATTGGGTTTCATGGCAATGTCTTTGACATGAACTTTACATGCAACTGATAAATCACACCTTCTCTTTAAAACATTGAGAAGTGAAATAGACAAGGAGTAAAGACTTCCTGAATAAGGGAGAAATTCGTCACTTGAAATCCCACAGGTGCAGCATCAGTCACAACTACATAGGAATACTTCCCAGTAGGCCTCTTTAAAAGCCATAAGATGGATTAAGAATGTATATAATCATTTGTATTTCTCTGATAAATCTCACTTCCAAAAAAACTTAGAGGTAATTGCTTGCACATTTGAAATTTATGTAATAAATTGCTGATTGAAATTCAATGACTTTCCCATGTCTGGTGTTTTTTTTTTTCCCCCATGCCAGCTTCTTTGAAGATGTATTGATGTTGATAAAATGATTCAAAGCTTTGAATGCAATTCAACATAGTGCATGCGATTTTCAGTTCATTGAAGCAGAATGGAGCTCAAATATGTGGACTGGTATTTATCTCTATGGGCAAGGGAAGGTCTTCTCTTTTAAGTTTCTGTGTACAAAGTAGTTTGACTGCTCAGATACATTCATTTTAATCAACTTTGAAGATAAATTAAATCAGAAATGTTTGCTAAATTTATTAGAAACTGTATTTTTTGGTAAATCACTGCTGATAAAGAACTCGACTCCCTAATGGGCATCTCTGTAGTAAAAGAATTCTGAGGTTCCTTGGGGAAAAGTGGAAACTGGCTTTGCAAACAACCATCCCTAGCAGTGAGAAGTATCTGGAAACACATGAAATATACATATTTCAGGAATGCAGTCTAGGGAAATCTCAATGGCTTTTCTACCATCCTAATGAGTGGCTGGGCAGGGGACACACAGACACGGTAAAACCTCACCGATAATCCTGGCCTCCCGTGGCCCTTGCCACAGGTATGGCTGTTATTTTCGAAACCTCTTGCCCGTCCTCCCACCCCCTCCCAAACGCTCCAAAGCCCTCACGTGCACTGGTTGCTTCCCACTTTTTTCCTCCTTCAATATTCCTGAATCTTTGTCTCTTTTTGTGACATTTTTTACCACTCTTTTTGTCCCTCGTTATATAATCTGCGTAGGAGCCAAGGAAAGAGGAATTCCAAGTGGCTGATGTCAAGACACTTCTTAAAGAAAGGAGAAGGGGTAGGCTATTTTTAAATTTACATTGTATCACGTGATAGTATATTATATTTAGTGATTATGTTATATTTATTGCATACTATAAATTTTCTCCTGGTTACCCATGGAACTAAGTTATTTATTTATTTCCAAGTTATTTATTTCTCTAGAGCCACCAAGAAACACAAAAGCAACCAGAACATTGGAATCACTTCACTCCATGCTTCATGCTTAGTGATCATGAATTATCTCTCATTCCTGCTGCGCTGCATGGTCCTTATCTCAACTCATACTGCTCCTTGTGCCTGGGGGCCTGGAAAATGTGTCCCACTTTTTTTTTTTTTTTTTTTTTTTTTCCAGTTAGCAAACTCAAACTCATTCTTCAAGCCCCTGCTAAGTTCTTTCCTGCAGAAGCCTGCTAGGGTCAGCCTGAGCTGAGTGCCTGCCTGGATGCTCCCCCAGCACCCACATGCACCCTCATCTGATTAGGCACCCACTGTACCAGAGCTACCTGTTTAGGCCTGTTAAAGGAAATCGTGGGGTTTGTTTCTTCATGTATACCCAGTGCTTCATGCAGGGCCAGGTACACAGTAGGGGCTCAATAAGGTTATGTTGATTAGAAGTGAACTGGACTGGGGGAAAAAAAAAAAAAGAAAAAACAGAAATAGAACCCTTAAAAGCAGAGGATGCTCTGTTCAGCCATGACTGGAGACACAGCTGGAGCCATCTCCCTATGCTAAGGCTCTAGTGGGGACTACGGCAGACTCCTAGGAGACCAACCACACAGAAGGGAGAGGGACAGAAAACAGAAGAAAGGAGCTTGGGAGAAAGCCAAGCAAAAGAACAAGAGAACATGGTAAAGGGAGGGTAGGCAAAGAGAAGCAAGAGGAAAAAGGAAATGAAAGTTGAGGAAGAGAAAGTTTAGGAAGTTGTACAACGAAGAGGGAACATCAAAAAGGAAAAGGGGACTTTAAAAGAAACGGTATTATAGATGTTTCAGAAGGCACAACACACACACACAGAGCCAAAAATTCACCTGATACGATAAAGTTAAATATAACATCCATTTCCCCTCTAGAGTTGAGTAACAATAATAATAACTGCCAGCATTTTTTGAAATCACACAGTGAGGCTGCACAGTTACAGATGTTCAGGTGCTTTATCTTAACTTCTTCTCACCGGGAACTGGAGGCAGTCTTTGTCATTGTCCCCATTTTGTACATTAAAACTGAAATTCAGAGAAGTTAATCAGTTTGTTCAAATCAGAGCACCAACCAGTAAGCGGTGGAGGAAGGAGGTGAACTAGGAAGGACTGGTTGCAGTGCCTCAGCTAGCCCATCGGCCACCATGACACTGTCACAGATTTTTTATTAAAAGGTAGGTAAAGAGCTCTCGATGAAAATAGATAAAATAAATCCCTGATAACACATTTATTTTTAGAGAAATTAGGTTTAAGTAATAATTTTATTAATAATACAACTAATGGCGGGGCACAGTGATGTATGCCTGTAATCCTAGCAGTTTGGGAAGCTGAGAAAGGAGGATCATGAGTTCAAAGCCAGCCTCATCAAAAGTGAGGCCCTAAGCAACTCAGTGAGACCCTATCTCTAAATAAAATTCAAAATAGGGTTGGGGATGTGACTCAGTGGTCCAGTGCCCCTGAGTTCAACCCCGGTTACCTGCCCCCCAAAACAATACAACTAATGTAATCTCATGGAGGAAGATAAGCAATTAAAAATGTCTTGGTTAGATATGCTGTTATTTAAAAGATTATAGAGGCAATTTACACCAATACTGGATTCTTCCTTAAGGTTCAAGTAGGAAAAAAGATGAAGCTAGAAAAAAATTTCCAGTTTTCTCTGAAAAGAAAAAACATAAAAGAATATTTATCTGCATCATTATTTTAAAGCTCCCTATGTTTAAAAAACAAAAAAACTTGCAATCAAAGTTAGAAAGTAAGAAGTTGGGGAAATCTCATTTGTCACATCTGCGTATTGGCCTGTGAGTTATCCAAAGGGATCTATCTGTCTGACCAACATTGACAAATGGCTTCGAGGGTCCTTGGAGGTGACCGTGTCCTGGAGTCAGCTGTTCTCCCTGAGCAGGTGGTGAGCCTGAGGATGTGCATAGCTGGTGATGGTAATGGACAATCTGCAATCCTGGGCCGACTGCTCCAGGACTTCAACTTCAGCCACTTCTCCAAAAGAGGAAGGCAAGTGGCCAACGTGTAGGCAGTGTCACCAGAGCACAGAGGATGGGCACATAGCCTGCTGCCAGAGTTGTCACCACGGAAGCTTTTCCCCAGCTTCTCCCCACAAACACAACCTGCTCCTTCTTATTGCAGGTCCCCCATGTATTATAAGCAAAGGTCTATTTCTTATTGAATATTCAATTTTTTCTCTCTGAAACCTGCTGTTTAGAAGCAGGAAACTTTTTTTTTTTTTTTCCTTTTTGGTTCAGCTGCTTTATTTTTATTTATTTATTTATTTTTATTTGAGCAGCTCTTTTTGGTGTGTGTGTCTGTGTGTCTGCGTGCGTGTGTGCATGCGTGCGTGCATGTGTGTAATGTATCACAAATCTTGAGATACAAAGAGCAAGTGGTACGCTGTCTTTTGTGTTTCTCATTCAGTGAAAAATATTAAAAGAATTTTAAGAACTTCTGCTCTGGTCAAAATGTTTGTGGCCCCACGAATTCTTATGTTACACATTAATTTTCAGTAAAGTGGCACTGGAAATGGGACATCTGGTCATGATCGGGTCATGAGGGTAAAGCCCCTTTAGTGGATTAATGGAACTGGTGTCATTAGAAAAGAGAACTTAGAGAGCAATTTCACCCCTTCTAACACAGGAGAATACAGCAACCAAGTGCCAACTATGAAACAGGGAAACTTTGCCAGACACTAAATCTCCTGGCAACTTGATCTTGGACTACCCAGTATCCAGAACTGTGAGCTGCAAATTTCTGTTGCTTATGAATTACCCAATCTGATGAATTCTGTTATAGAAGCCTATGCAGACTGAGACAACCCCCTGCAAAGAAAAAGGGTAAGAACTTTTCACAAAGTAAAAATATTGATAATGAATGGCATCAACTCTTTGAATAGTTCTTATGAACTAATATAAGGAAGCTAAAATTAAGAAAATAGACTAGGCATTGTGTTGGATTGTATCATTAATTCCAATTCTTCACCCCTCTCAAGTCTATGACACTGTATGATTTTAGAGTTTATCCCATAAAAGCAAAATGCATTTCCTTATCTCTCATGTTCAATTACATGACTTGCTTTGTGCAATAGAAAGAGGTCAAAGTGGCAGTGTGTTATGGGGGTATAGACCTCAGCGGGCTTGCTTTTTACTTTTTCTTCTATTTTGCCCTTGCTATTGCCATGAGAAGGCATGGACACCTTCGTGTACATAGGAAGGAAGCAAGCTGTTTCCCCTACTGTACTCTCAAGACTCAATACAGAACACTTCTGTGACTATGTGTAAGGATTTTGCCCCATACCAAGTAATTCTCTAACGCCAGATGTCCCACAACTCAACCCAATTCTGATGCTCAGCAGTTAGGGCAGACCCCCACAGGTTAAGAGCTCAGTCCCATGGGACTGCCACTCTACACTCCGCTGCTAACATCAAGCAATTGCCTCCCAGGTCACCTGCAACTACTGTCTGACTTGGCTACCAATTGCAGGTTCTCATGACCCACTTCTGAGGTTTGATATTTTGCTAGAGCCTCTCACAGAACTGGGGAAAACATTTCCATTTGTCAATTGAGAATGTCACCAAGAGATACAACAGAGGACGCAGAAAACAGCCAGATGAAGAGAGGTGTAGGGTGAGGTCTGGCAGGGCCCTGAGCTCAGGAGCACCACCTTCCCAGGACGTGGATGCGCCCACCAACAGGAAATTCTTCAAATCCTGTACTGTGGGGACTGTGTGAGGGCCTCATCATATAGACATGGTTTATTATTAATTCCATTTTGGGCCCCTCACCAGTCTCAGAAGAAACAGGGTAGGGTGGGATGAGAGTTGAGAGCCTCAGGCTTATCTTGGTCTTTTTGGTGACCAGTTCTTATCCAGGAGCTGACCCACAGTTGCCTCATCAGAATGGAAAGTGCTCCACTCACCCGAGAAACATCAAGTGTCTTAGGAGCTCTGCGTTAGGAAGTTTAGTCAAAGACCAAATAGTAGAATAAAAAATTTTCATAGCACCTTTATTGCTCAGGAAACTAGAAGAGCTTTTAAAGCTCTGTTCTGGGAATGGGAGCAGAGACCAGTAACCGCATTTCTTATTATTTCATACCTGTCATGTTACCTGAGCCAAGAAAGATGAGAGATACACACAGCAGAGCTGCTCCAGTCAATGCCAACCCGTCCTCAGTCCTACAGAGAGGACCAGGAACATTCCATGGCCACAGCCCAAAGCCACACTGCCCAGTTAGGTCCAGCTGAGAAAGCCTAGCCCAAGCCAACCCAGGGCATCATGAGCAGTATAAACAACTCCGGTCTGAAGCTGCTGAGTTTGGGGGTCACTTTAACACCGTAGAACAAACGAAACAGTTATCAACAAGCAAGTCGCTAAGGAAGGATGATCGATAACTAACACAGGCTTTAAACCATGGAGATATATTCTACTTTGTTAGTTACCTAAGCAATGAAATTGTATACAGTGAAACAAGGCATGGGTAGCTACACATATTCTGAGCACATTCAGATACTTGGACCCCAGCTCTGCCACCTGATAGCTACAAGACCTTGTACATGTGACCTATCAACCCTAAGCCTCAATTTCCTTGTCTGTCTGATGAAAAAATAGGAGCAATTATCTCAAAGAGTTACTGCCAAAAAAAAAAAAAAAAATTGCAAGAGCTTAAAATCCTGCCTATTAAGCATCAAACACAAAATAAATGAGCGATTTTTTATAAACCTAGAAGATGTCAAAGGAGGTTAACACACTGTTGGTTAAAAATATGGTGGAAAGTCTTCATAAAAAGTAAAGAATAGACTTTTAAAACAGTGACAGTGTGTGGTACTCATCTGTGTAAGTTAAGGCCAAGGTTAGAAAACAAACTGCATGCACACTGGACATTTTACACAGCAAAAACGACAACCAACAAGTTACAGTAAATGACAGAGACCATGTGCTTTAGGGTGAGTGGTGAGATGCTCTCAGGTCCACGGCTGTCACTTCTGAGCTGGGTGATGTGAAGCAGCAGATTAAAACTACTCCATGTGTTTTTAAGTTTTGAAAGGAAAAATGCATACATCTTACATATGTGCTCTAAAATGTAAATATGATGCCACCTACAAAGCAAAAGGCTCATTTCGTGACACATGTGAGTGTAAATGAATGATTGCTGTATCCCCTGGCTCCCCAGGGTTCGCGGACCATTTTCCTTTAGGGCTCTCCTTTCTTCAAACATTTTTCCGATTAATAGGAAAAAATCAGTGATTTGTCATTTTTTAGAGAAAAACCCTGGTTGTCATACTGGATGTCCTCCTTTTCAGCCACTTGTGCACTGTTATATGGACACCATAGCTGTGAAACGGAAGTGGTTATTCCTGACCTATGATTGTGGGTACGCAGCTCCCATAAGATGATAAAATAATGAGAGCAAAAATGCTGTTTTCTATAAAACTATGGATTGAGTTTCAGATCTGTATCCTGTCATTTGCAATCACTTTTATTTCCTTAACGGCTGCCCGAGTGCCCTTCAAAGTCCCCATGGTGCCATAGTCCTTCCCTGCTGGCCCACAAAAGGGACCTTTATTTCTGAATTGCTCAAGGAGGAGTTCACTAAATAAAACCCAATGTGTTCGTGACACTTTGAAGTAAATGTTTATTCTGCTATATGCCAGCTGTCCAAGCAGATACTGGACTCAAATTGATTTTAATGACAATGTTGGGTTTGGATTTATGTTATTTTCACTGGAATTTACTTAAGTAATTCAATATTTATTAGACTGAAAATAAGTCAAGTGAACAAATTGCTTATTTTTCTCATAGAAGTCTCTGTCTCTTCTTCAAAGATAGAAAAGTTTTCTCACTTATTTCTCCGAAAATATTCTAATTTAAATTTTTATTGGCAAGAAAATTTCCTAAGCAATTTTCTTGTTAATCCATTAATGAACGTGCTTCTGACAGATGGAACTCTTCTTGCAATTAATGTTATTTTTGCCTACAAATAATATCACGTCTTATCTGTTCTCAAGACCAAAATGTTCTTGTTGCTGACTTGGGCTGATAACCTCTTGACTTCTTTCATCACCAGATTTCTTATAAGAGTGGCCTCTAACCCCTCCTTGCCCTTGGAACCGGTCATAAGTCTAATGCTGTTTCCCCTGCAATTGGGTTAGCTCTGCTTGGGGTCTAGAAGGACATGTAGGATGAATAAAAAGCTCTCAGTTGTTTTACAATAACATATATCAGTAATGTATTTCAGGCAGAGGCAGGTGTGTGGCTTTCCTCCCCAACCATGCCCAGAGTTGGGAGCTCCTCATACCAC